>OU342733.1:127768403-130218403 GCA_910589765.1 Avena atlantica
ACTCGCAAATGTGGTTTCTTCAGAGATCCAATGCAAGTTCTAACGATGCTCGTCCCTATCTTCATGCACACCGGTTCGACCATAGTTAGAAATTCAGATAATTAAAACGGGCATAATAAATTCAACAAAAATCAAACAATGAAAATCCTTCGCGTGGTGTCATATTTTGTTACATAGTTGAAAGAAAAATCCCAGACTGGTATATTGATCATTTCGAAAAAACCTTCACAAAATGACCTATCATGTTCGAGGTTTCATGGCTCTTTCGGTCCAATGACCGCGATGTTATATGCTGAATCACGCATAGTTTGTGATGTTGTGCCCATATTATGCATGTGTGTGGACATTGGTATGGAGAACAATGTTGCAGGAGGAAGTTTCCTTTTTGTCGCACGGAAAAGCCCTTTTCCATTTTCGAGCGAAAAAACGGGTCGTTTTGTGAAGTAACCACCAAAATGCCGTTTCAGAATGCTACCGTCCCATTTTCCTAAAATACTAGACCACATTTACATGGACTATCTCCCAACCGGTACATCTCAACCCTTTTCGTCCATCCCGGGTAAAAAGGACAAATGTCTGCCGAATCGGTAGGAAGTGGGTCCGGTTTGTACTACAGGTACATGATCTATCGCCCGTGATTTTTTGAAAAAAATCATTTTTAAAACTCGCAATATGTGGTTTCTTCAGAGATCCAATGCAAGTTCTAACGATGCTCGTCCCTATCTTCATGCACACCGGTTCGACCATAGTTAGAAATTTAGATAATTCAAAACGGGCATAATAAATTCAGAAAAATCCGAACAATGAAATCCTTCGCGTGGTGTCATATTTTGTTACATAGTTGAAAGGAAAAATACCAGACTTGGTATATTGATCATGTTTCGAAAAAACCTTCACAAAATGACCTATCATGTTCGAGGTTTCATGGCTTTCGGTCCAAATGACCGATGGTATATGCTGAATTACGGCATAGTTTGTGATTTGTGCCCATATTATGCATGTGTGTGGACATTGGTATGGAGAACAATGTTGCAGGAGGAAGTTTTCTTTTTGTCGGTGGAAAAGCCCTGTTCCATTTTCCGAGCGCAAAAACGGGTCGTTTTGTGAAAGTAACCACCAAAATGCCGTTTCAGAATGCTACCGTCCCATTTTCCTAAAATTCTAGACCACCTTACATGGACTATCTCCAACCGGTACATCTCAAACATTTTCGTCCATCCGGTTAAAAAGGACAAATGTCTGCCGAATCGGTAGGAAGTGGGTCCGGTTTGTACTACAGGTACATGATCTATCGCCTGTGATTTTTTGAAAAAATAATTTTTAAACTCGCAATATGTGGTTTCTTCAGAGATCCAATGCAAGTTCTAACGATGCTCGTCCCCTATCTTCATACACACCGGTTCGACCATAGTTAGAAATTCAGATAATTCAAAACGGGCATAATAAATTCAAAAAAAATGAACAATGAAAATCCTTCGCGGTGTCATATTTTGTTACATAGTTGAAAGGAAAAATACCAGACTTGGCATATTGATCATGTTTCGAAAAAACCTTCACAAAGTGACCTATCATGTTCGAGGTTTCATGGCTTTCGGTCCAAATGACCGATGTTATATGCTGAATCACGGCATAGTTTGTGATGTTATGCCCATATTATGCATGTGTGTGGACATTGGTATGGAGAACAATGTTGCAGGAGGAAGTTTTCCTTTTTGTCGCACGGAAAAGCCCTTTTTCATTTTCCGAGCGCAAAAAACGGGTCGTTTTGTGAAGTAACCACCAAAATGCCGTTTCAGAATGCTACCGTCCCATTTTCCTAAAATACTAGACCACATTACATGGACTATCTCCCAACTGGTACATCTCAACCCTTTCGTCCATCCCGGGTAAAAAGGACAAATGTCTGCCGAATCGGTAGGAAGTGGGTCCGGTTTGTACTACAGGTACATGATCTATCGCCCGTGATTTTTTGAAAAAATCATTTTTAAACTCGCAATATGTGGTTTCTTCAGAGATCCAATGCAAGTTCTAACGATGCTCGTCCCCTATCTTCATGCACACCGGTTCGACCATAGTTAAATTTAGATAATTCAAAACGGGCATAATAAATTCAAGAAAAATCCGAACAATGAAAATCCTTCGCGTGGTGTCATATTTTTTTACATAGTTGAAAGGAAAAATACCAGACTTGGTATATGATCATGTTTCGAAAAAACTTCACAAAATGACCTATCATGTTCGAGGTTTCATGGCTTTCGGTCCAAATGACCGATGGTATATGATGAATTACGGCATAGTTTGTGATGTTGTGCCCATATTATGCATGTGTGTGGACATTGGTATGGAGAAAAATGTTGCAGGAGGAAGTTTTCCTTTTTGTCGGATGGAAAAGCCCTGTTCCATTTTCCGAGCGCAAAAAACGGGTCGTTTTATGAAGTAACCACCAAAATGCCGTTTCAGAATGCTACCGTCCCATTTTCCTAAAATTCTAGACCACCTTACATGGACTATCTCCCAACCGGTACATCTCAAACATTTTCGTCCATCCCGGGTAAAAAGGACAAATGTCTGCCGAATCGGTAGGAAGTGGGTCCGGTTTGTACTACAGGTACATGATCTATCGCCCATGATTTTTTGAAAAAATCATTTTTAAACTCGCAATATGTGGTTTCTTCAGAGATCCAATGCAAGTTCTAACGATGCTCGTCCCCTATCTTCATACACACCGGTTCGACCATAGTTAGAAATTCAGATAATTCAAAACGGGCATTAATAAATTCAAAAAAATCCGAACAATGAAAATCCTTCGCGTGGTGTCATATTTTGTTACATAGTTGAAAGGAAAAATACCAGACTTGGTATATTGATCATGTTTCGAAAAAACCTTCACAAAGTGACCTATCATGTTCGAGGTTTCATGGCTTTCGGTCCAAATGACCGATGTTATATGCTGAATCACGGCATAGTTTGTGATGTTATGCCCATATTATGCATGTGTGTGGACATTGGTATGGAGAACAATGTTGCAGGAGGAAGTTTTCCTTTTTGTCGCACGGAAAAGCCCTTTTTCATTTTCCGAGCGCAAAAAACGGGTCGTTTGTGAAGTAACCACCAAAATGCCGTTTCAGAATGCTACCGTCCCATTTTCCTAAAATACTAGACCACATTACATGGACTATCTCTCCCGGTACATCTCAACCCCTTTCGTCCATCCCGGGTAAAAAGACAAATGTCTGCCGAATCGGTAGGAAGTGGGTCCGGTTTGTACTACAGGTACATGATCTATCGCCCGTGATTTTTTGAAAAAATCATTTTTAAACTCGCAATATGTGGTTTCTTCAGAGATCCAATGCAAGTTCTAACGATGCTCGTCCCCTATCTTCATGCACACCGGTTCGACCATAGTTAGAAATTTAGATAATTCAAAACGGGCATAATAAATTCAAAAAAAATCCGAACAATGAAAATCCTTCGCGTGGTGTCATATTTGTGACATAGTTGAAAGGAAAATACCAGACTTGGTATATTGATCATGTTTCGAAAAAACCTTCACAAAATGACCTATCATGTTCGAGGTTTCATGGCTTTCGGTCCAAATGACCGATGTTATATGCTGAATCACGGCATAGTTTGTGATGTTGTGCCCATATTATTCATGTGTGTGTACATTGGTATGGAGAACAATGTTGCAGGAGGAAGTTTTCCTTTTTTTCGCACGGAAAAGATCTTTTCCATTTTCCGAGCGCAAAAAACGGGTCGTTTTGTGAAGTAACCACCAAAATGCCGTTTCAGAATACTACCGTCCCATTTTCCTAAAATACTAGACCACCTTACATGGACTATCTCCCAACCGGTACATCTCAAACCTTTTCGTCCATCCCGGGTAAAAAGGACAAATGTCTACCGAATCGGCAGGAAGTGGGTCCAGTTTGTGCTACAGGTACATGATCTATCGCCCGTGATTTTTTGAAAAAATCATTTTTAAACTTGCAATATGTGGTTTCTTCCGAGATCCAATGCAAGTTCTAACGATGCTCGTCCCCTATCTTCATGCACACCGGTTCGACCATAGTTAGAAATTCAGATAATTCAAAACGGGCATAATAAATTCAAGAAAAATCCGAACAACGAAAATCCTTCGCGTGGTGTCATATTTTGTTACATAGTTGAAAGGAAAAATACCAGACTTGGTATATTGATCATGTTTCGAAAAAACCTTCACAAAATGACCTATCATGTTCGAGGTTTCATGGCTTTCGGTCCAAATGACCGATGGTATATGCTGAATCACGACATAGTTTGTGATGTTGTGCCCATATTATGCATGTGTGTGGACATTGGTATGGAGAACAATGTTGCAGGAGGAAGATTTCCTTTTTGTTGCATGGAAAAGCCCTTTTCCATTTTCCGAGCGCAAAAAACGGGTCGTTTTGTGAAGTAACCACCAAAATGCCGTTTCAGAATGCTACCGTCCCATTTTCCTAAAATACTAGACCACCTTACATGGACTATCTCCCAACCGGTACATCTCAAACATGTTCGTCCATCCCGGGTAAAAAGGACAAATGTCTGCCGAATCGGTAGGAAGTGGGTCCGGTTTGTACTACAGGTACATGATCTATCGCCCATGATTTTCTGAAAAAATCATTTTTAAACTCGCAATATGTGGTTTCTTCAGAGATCCAATGCAAGTTCTAACGATGCTCGTCCCCTATCTTCATGCACACCGGTTCGACCATAGTTAGAAATTCAGATAATTCAAAACGGGCATAATAAATTCAAAAAAAATCCAAACAATGAAAATCCTTCGCGTGGTGTCATATTTTGTTACATAGTTGAAAGGAAAAATACCAGACTTGGTATATTGATCATGTTTCAAAAAAACCTTCACAAAATGACCTATCATGTTCGAGGTTTCATGGCTTTCGGTCCAAATGACCGTTGTTATATGCGGAATCACGGCATAGTTTGTGATGTTGTTCCCATATTATGCATGTGTGTGTACATTGGTATGGAGAACAATGTTGCAGGAGGAAGTTTTCCTTTTTGTCGCACGGAAAAGCCCTTTTCCATTTTCCGAGCGCAAAAAACGGGTCGTTTTGTGAATTAACCACCAAAATGCCGTTTCAGAATGCTACTGTCCCATTTTCCTAAAATACTAGACCACCTTACATGGACTATCTCCCAACCGGTACATCTCAAACATTTTCGTCCATCACGGGTAAAAAGGACAAATGTCTGCCGAATCGGTAGGAAGTGGGTCCGGTTTGTACTACATGTACATGATCTATTGCCCGTGATTTTTTGAAAAAATAATTTTTAAACTCGCAATATGTGGTTTCTTCAGAGATCCAATGCAAGTTCTAACGATGCTCGTCCCCTATCTTCATGCACACCGGTTCGACCATAGTTAGAAATTCAGATAATTCAAAACGGGCATAATAAATTCAACAAAAATCCAAAAAAGGAAAATCCTTCGCGTGGTGTCATATTTTGTTACATAGTTGAAAGGAAAAATACCAGACTTGGTATATTGATCATGTTTCGAAAAAACCTTCACAAAATGACCTATCATGTTCGAGGTTTCATGGCTCTTTCGGTCCAAATGACCGATGTTATATGCTGAATCACGGCATAGTTTGTGATGTTGTGCCCATATTATGCATGTGTGTGGACATTGGTATGGAGAACAATGTTGCAGGAGGAAGTTTTCCTTTTTGTCGCACGGAAAAGCCCTTTTCCATTTTCCGAGCGCAAAAAACGGGTCGTTTTGTGAAGTAACCACCAAAATGCCGTTTCAGAATGCTACCGTCCCATTTTCCTAAAATACTAGACCACATTACATGGACTATCTCCCAACCGGTACATCTCAACCCTTTCGTCCATCCCGGGTAAAAAGGACAAATGTCTGCCGAATCGGTAGGAAGTGGGTCCGGTTTGTACTACAGGTACATGATCTATCGCCCGTGATTTTTTGAAAAAATCATTTTTAAACTCGCAATATGTGGTTTCTTCAGAGATCCAATGCAAGTTCTAACGATGCTCGTCCCCTATCTTCATGCACACCGGTTCGACCATAGTTAGAAATTTAGATAATTCAAAACGGGCATAATAAATTCAAAAAAAATCCGAACAATGAAAATCCTTCGCGTGGTGTCATATTTTGTGACATAGTTGAAAGGAAAAATACCAGACTTGGTATATTGATCATGTTTCGAAAAAACCTTCACAAAATGACCTATCATGTTCGAGGTTTCATGGCTTTCGGTCCAAATGACCGATGGTATATGCTGAATCACGACATAGTTTGTGATGTTGTGCCCATATTATGCATGTGTGTGGACATTGGTATGGAGAACAATGTTGCAGGAGGAAGATTTCCTTTTTGTCGCATGGAAAAGCCCTTTTCCATTTTCCGAGCGCAAAAAACGGGTCGTTTTGTGAAGTAACCACCAAAATGCCGTTTCAGAATGCTACCGTCCCATTTTCCTAAAATACTAGACCACCTTACATGGACTATCTCCCAACCGGTACATCTCAAACATTTTCGTCCATCACGGGTAAAAAGGACAAATGTCTGCCGAATCGGTAGGAAGTGGGTCCGGTTTGTACTACATGTACATGATCTATTGCCCGTGATTTTTTGAAAAAATAATTTTTAAACTCGCAATATGTGGTTTCTTCAGAGATCCAATGCAAGTTCTAACGATGCTCGTCCCCTATCTTCATGCACACCGGTTCGACCATAGTTAGAAATTCAGATAATTCAAAACGGGCATAATAAATTCAACAAAAATCCAAACAATGAAAATCCTTCGCGTGGTGTCATATTTTGTTACATAGTTGAAAGGAAAAATACCAGACTTGGTATATTGATCATGTTTCGAAAAAACCTTCACAAAATGACCTATCATGTTCGAGGTTTCATGGCTCTTTCGGTCCAAATGACCGATGTTATATGCTGAATCACGGCATAGTTTGTGATGTTGTGCCCATATTATGCATGTGTGTGGACATTGGTATGGAGAACAATGTTGCAGGAGGAAGTTTTCCTTTTTGTCGCACGGAAAAGCCCTTTTCCATTTTCCGAGCGCAAAAAACGGGTCGTTTTGTGAAGTAACCACCAAAATGCCGTTTCAGAATGCTACCGTCCCATTTTCCTAAAATACTAGACCACATTACATGGACTATCTCCCAACCGGTACATCTCAACCCTTTCGTCCATCCCGGGTAAAAAGGACAAATGTCTGCCGAATCGGTAGGAAGTGGGTCCGGTTTGTACTACAGGTACATGATCTATCGCCCGTGATTTTTTGAAAAAATCATTTTTAAACTCGCAATATGTGGTTTCTTCAGAGATCCAATGCAAGTTCTAACGATGCTCGTCCCCTATCTTCATGCACACCGGTTCGACCATAGTTAGAAATTTAGATAATTCAAAACGGGCATAATAAATTCAAAAAAAATCCGAACAATGAAAATCCTTCGCGTGGTGTCATATTTTGTGACATAGTTGAAAGGAAAAATACCAGACTTGGTATATTGATCATGTTTCGAAAAAACCTTCACAAAATGACCTATCATGTTCGAGGTTTCATGGCTTTCGGTCCAAATGACCGATGTTATATGCTGAATCACGGCATAGTTTGTGATGTTGTGCCCATATTATCCATGTGTGTGGACATTGGTATGGAGAACAATGTTGCAGGAGGAAGTTTTCCTTTTTTTTCGCACGGAAAAGATCTTTTCCATTTTCCGAGCGCAAAAAACGGGTCGTTTTGTGAAGTAACCACCAAAATGCCGTTTCAGAATACTACCGTCCCATTTTCCTAAAATACTAGACCACCTTACATGGACTATCTCCCAACCGGTACATCTCAAACCTTTTCGTCCATCCCGGGTAAAAAGGACAAATGTCTGCCGAATCGGCAGGAAGTGGGTCCAGTTTGTGCTACAGGTACATGATCTATCGCCCGTGATTTTTTGAAAAAATCATTTTTAAACTTGCAATATGTGGTTTCTTCCGAGATCCAATGCAAGTTCTAACGATGCTCGTCCCCTATCTTCATGCACACCGGTTCGACCATAGTTAGAAATTCAGATAATTCAAAACGGGCATAATAAATTCAAGAAAAATCCGAACAACGAAAATCCTTCGCGTGGTGTCATATTTTGTTACATAGTTGAAAGGAAAAATACCAGACTTGGTATATTGATCATGTTTCGAAAAAACCTTCACAAAATGACCTATCATGTTCGAGGTTTCATGGCTTTCGGTCCAAATGACCGATGGTATATGCTGAATCACGACATAGTTTGTGATGTTGTGCCCATATTATGCATGTGTGTGGACATTGGTATGGAGAACAATGTTGCAGTAGGAAGTTTTCCTTTTTGTCGCATGGAAAAGCCCTTTTCCATTTTCCGAGCGCAAAAAACGGGTCGTTTTGTGAAGTAACCACCAAAATGTCGTTTCAGAATGCTACCGTCCCATTTTCCTAAAATACTAGACCACCTTACATGGACTATCTCCCAACCGGTACATCTCAAACATTTTCGTCCATCCCGGGTAAAAAGGACAAATGTCTGCCGAATCGGTAGGAAGTGGGTCCGGTTTGTACTACAGGTACATGATCTATCGCCCATGATTTTCTGAAAAAATCATTTTTAAACTCGCAATATGTGGTTTCTTCAGAGATCCAATGCAAGTTCTAACGATGCTCGTCCCCTATCTTCATGCACACCGGTTCGACCATAGTTAGAAATTCAGATAATTCAAAACGGGCATAATAAATTCAAAAAAAATCCAAATAATGAAAATCCTTCGCGTGGTGTCATATTTTGTTACATAGTTGAAAGGAAAAATACCAGACTTGGTATATTGATCATGTTTCAAAAAAACCTTCACAAAATGACCTATCATGTTCGAGGTTTCATGGCTTTCGGTCCAAATGACCGTTGTTATATGCGGAATCACGGCATAGTTTGTGATGTTGTTCCCATATTATGCATGTGTGTGTACATTGGTATGGAGAACAATGTTGCAGGAGGAAGTTTTCCTTTTTGTCGCACGGAAAAGCCCTTTTCCATTTTCCGAGCGCAAAAAACGGGTCGTTTTGTGAATTAACCACCAAAATGCCGTTTCAGAATGCTACTGTCCCATTTTCCTAAAATACTAGACCACCTTACATGGACTATCTCCCAACCGGTACATCTCAAACATTTTCGTCCATCACGGGTAAAAAGGACAAATGTCTGCCGAATCGGTAGGAAGTGGGTCCGGTTTGTACTACATGTACATGATCTATTGCCCGTGATTTTTTGAAAAAATCATTTTTAAACTCGCAATATGTGGTTTCTTCAGATATCCAATGCAAGTTCTAACGATGCTCATCCCCTATCTTCATGCACACCGGTTCGACCATAGTTAGAAATTCAGATAATTCAAAACGGGCATAATAAATTCAACAAAAATCCGAACAATGAAAATCCTTCGCGTGGTGTCATATTTTGTTACATAGTTGAAAGGAAAAATACCAGACTTGGTATATTGATCATGTTTCGAAAAAACCTTCACAAAATGACCTATCATGTTCGAGGTTTCATGGCTTTCGGTCCAAATGACCGATGTTATGTGCTGGATCACGGCATAGTTTGTGATGTTGTGCCCATATTATGCATGTGTGTGGACATTGGTATGGAGAACAATGTTGCAGGAGGAAGTTTTCCTTTTTGTCGCACGAAAAAGCCCTTTTCCATTTTCCGAGCGCAAAAAACGGGTCGTTTTGTAAAGTAACCACCAAAATGCCGTTTCAGAATGCTACCGTCCCATTTTCCTAAAATACTAGACCACCTTACATGGACTATCTCCCAACTGGTACATCTCAAACCTTTTCGTCCATCCCGGGTAAAAAGGACAAATGTCTGCCGAATCGGTAGGAAGTGAGTCCGGTTTGTACTACATTTACATGATCTATCGCCCATGATTTTTTGAAAAAATCATTTTTAGACTCGCAATATGTGGTTTCTTCAGAGATCCAATGCAAGTTCTAACGATGCTCGTCCCCTATCTTCATGCACAACGGTTCGACCATAGTTAGAAATTCAGATAATTGAAAACGGGCATAATAAATTCAAAAAAATTCGAACAATGAAAATCCTTCGCGTGGTGTCATAATTTGTTACATAGTTCAAAGGAAAAATACCAGACTTGGTATATTGATCATGTTTCAAAAAAACCTTCACAAAATGACCTATCATGTTCGAGGTTTCATGGTTTTCGGTCCAAATGACCGATGTTATGTGCTGAATCATGACATAGTTTGTGATGTTGTGCCCATATTATGCATGTGTGTGGACATTGGTAAGGAGAACAATGTTGCAGGAGAATGTTTTCCTTTTTATCGCACAGAAAAGCCCTTTTCCATTTTCCAACACTTACCCCTATTATTAGTGTTGACTCGTGTTTTGTCCCGGTTAGTCCCGGTTGGTGACACCATCCGGGAGAAGGTACACGCCGCACGACATAATGTCGACATAAAAATTGAAAATGCTTTTGGATTATTTATTCAAATCCATACACTTTTTATGTTTAAAGTTTTTCTAAATTCCAAATTGATATTAAAAAAATATAAGTTAATTCATTTTTAATTGTAAATGGTTCATATTTTAAATGGTTACATTAATTATTTTTTAAAACAGAAAATGGTTTTGAATTATTTATTCAAATCCAAACACTTTTTATGTTTAAAGTTTTTCTAAATTCCAAATTAATATTCAAAAATATAAGTTAATTCATTTTAAAAGGTTACATTAATTATTTTTAAAAAATAGAAAATGGTTTTGGATTATTTATTCAAATCCATACACTTCTTATGTTTAAAGTTTTTCTAAATTCCAAATTAATTATCATTTAAAAAACAATACAAATTTAAACCCCAAAATAAAAAATAAGGCGGGAACAGAGAGAAAATACCTGAAATTTTTTGAAAACAGGGGAATATGTCCCGGTTGGAGCTACCAACCGGGACTAAAGACCCCCTGCGTGCCAACCCTTGGTCTGCTGAAAATATTGGAGTATACGTCCCGGTTGGTGGTTCCAACCGGGACGTATAACCCTTTAGTCCCGGTTGGAACCACCAACCGGGACTAAAGGTCCTTTGGTTATAACCCTTTAGCCCCTCCTCTTCTTCTTCCCTTCCCCATCACTTCTCTGCTTCACCGACGCGCGCACAACCGCCCCCGACGCCGGCAGGCTGCCCGAGCTCGCCGCCCCCGACGCCGTCAGGCTGCCCGAGCCCGCGCATTCCATGCGCCAGCAACGCCGCCTCCGTCCGTGCGCGCACTAGTCGTCGCCCACGACTCCGTCTTCCTCGACCACGACCGTGCTCGCCGGCGTCGATTCGCTCAACCTCGACCTCCCGCGCTCTCTCCGACCAACCTCACGCGCTCAGGGTGAGCAAGCGAACCTTCTGGATGCCTCCTTCCTTCCCCTGTCGCTGTAGTTCATGCCTGCGCCGTTAGATCCTGTTCGCCGTCGTCGGCCGTCGTTGTACCACCTGCTCCGGCAACCAACAGAGGGCGGCGCTGCCAATTTTGAGTCTGCCTGGATGCGCTGATTCCAGCATGCCAAGTCCCGCATCCGCGCTTTCTCTCCTCCGCTGCCTACCATCGACGTCTGACGTGTCTCCGGCGAGCCCAACGTGGCGTCTAGGTGGCATCCGCGTGGCCCTGGTCCCACTAGTCAGCCTCTAGGGCTAGCTCCTTCTCTGGTGACAGATGACCCTGTTTCCCCTTTGCTTGCTTGACAGGTGGCCCTGGTCCCACCAGTCATCCACTATGGCTAGTTGCTACTATGGTGCAAAAGGTTTAAACATTTGATTTAATAATTTTAGAATTTGAATAAAACTTGTAAATTCAATAACTTTTAATCTGTAATTCAGAAAAATACAAATAATATACCAAAATGTTCAGAAAAATGAGAACTATCTATCTATGCTATAATCATGCATTGTTCAACAACTTAAATGACAAGTTTAATTAGAACACCCTAGTAACCCTAACAGGTGATTCCGGAGTTCCTTGAGTTAGGATTTGCGCCCCTCGGAACCCCGATTAACTTGTCGATCATGCTTTAGGGTTACATTCCAATGCACATTAACTTGTCATATCATCATCATTGCTTGAGCATTGCATCGATGCCATGTGTTGATTGTTTCCCTTTCTTTCCGGTGATTTGGTTCTTCTCGGTAGAATACGATATCGAGATCGAGATCGAAGACCGAGATCAAGACCATAGAAGATCGACGAACAATATTTGACCAACTATAATCAAATCAAGTATTTTGTTAGTATCTAGTGTTACCTATCTGCTGGATAGTTTTCCTTTTGTAGCCTTATACTCATGTTCCCCTCTCATATGCATCCGAGGTTTCTCCGAACTAGGTTTTACACCCCTCGGAACTCCGGAATATTGATTTTAGTTGATTTTAGCTAGAGTTACCTATCTACTACACGGTTTACTTTTTGTAGCTAGGTTTAGGGTTTAGGGTTTCTCTTCATTTTTATTATTGTGTATGTATATATTAGGGTATCTCTGAATTAGGGTTTATATCTCTCAACACCGTACTTAACTTTCTCCTTTATCCGCTTTGACTTATTCATTTTTCCACCTATGCAGAAAATATGGACCCACACGTCAGAGACGAAGAAAAGGAAGAGTTGATCCAAGGTGTTATCCGTGGGGAGGATAATTTAGACGTATCAACGTTTCTGAACAACTCCGGTGAGGGTGATCCTCTTTTTACCGGAATAGACAACTTGTTTGAGGTTGAAGGTGTTGCCTTCCGCGAGGGAGAAGGCAATGCCTTGTGTAATCGAGAAGACGACCGCTCCGGCGAGGTGCATGTAATATAATTAATTCATTAATTAATCATCTGCTATCTATATAGAAATAGTAACGACGATCTTTCTTCTTTTAGACCTCCGGATCAAAGGAATCTACTGAAAAGAGCAGACGAGGCCCAACCAAAAAGTTGCAAGACCATGAGAGGTTCAGGATCGAAGATGTCGCTGAAGACGGCAAGCCGACGGCTCCCGAAGTTGTCGCAAACAAATTTGTGGCACAATGGGGAGTAATCGTTAGGGACTTAATCCCGATCACCATTAGAAATTGGAATAGGCCTGCTAATGCGGATGAAGAGGGAACATGTTTATTTGTCCCTAACCACGCCAAAGATTTACTATGGAAGAGGCTCATGGTTAATTTCAAACTACCGAAGATAGAGCTGGATCCAAATGCGGAGGATCCAATTGAGGACGCCTTACAACATGGGAGAGCCATGGAGGCTAAGGTCAGGGAGTAGGCTTTAAAGAAGATGGCCCAGTGTTTCACCAACTGGAAGAAAAGATTGCACCTTGACTATGTCGTGAAAGAGAAGAGTCCCGATTTCAAGAATATTCAGTTTGAGAAGATAAAACCATTCTGGGTTGAGTTTGTGGAATACAAGACATCAGAAAATGCTAAGAAAATGTCTGCAACGAATAAGCTGAATGCTTCTAACAAGAAGTATCACCATACTATGGGGAAAGGTGGCTACAGGGCTGGCATTCCTAAGTGGGAGAAACTTGAGAATGAACTGCGTGATAAAAAGATCACCCCAGAGACAGACGATTGGGTAGAACATGCAAGGAATTGATTTTATGGGCATGGGGGCACGTTGGACTCAGAAGGGAGGTGTATATATAACATACAACATAAAGAAGACCCCTTGCCAATTGAGAGGATCAGAAAAGCAGTACAGGCTGTTAAAGATGGGGACTTCATTCCCGATAGAGAGAATGATGAGCTCACACTCGCCCTTGGAAATAAGGAACATGATGGACGAACACGAGGCACAAGAGGCTCCCAACCATGGAGGACTGGGTTTCCAGAAGAGAGGAAGAAATATCCTGATAGAAGCCGTCAGAGGAGAAAGGACAGGGTGGAAGTTGAAGCAGATAGTCAGAAAGAGCGAATGCGTTTAATTGAAGAACGATTAAAGCAACAACAAGATGAAATTAACGCACTTAAAGAGCAAAGTACTACCGGCCCATCTCAACAGCACACTGCATTCGATGCTACCGGCCTATCGAATAATCAAAAAAGCAGTGTGGCTTCCACCGAGGTCCCGGGTGATGACAATGGCGATGACGATGATGCACCGATGATGGCTCCTGTTGGCTACCCAGTGGATGATATCACAGAGATGACACACTATGAGCTACATGTCAAAGTTGTGAACATATCAATGAAGGTGGCGGTCGGCTATGCCTTACCAATTGTACCCACACCAACTTACCATTGTCGTCCGGTTCCAAAGGGCTACGCTGTTGTCGGCGTGGATGAAATCATGCCCACCTTTGAAGTTTTGGATCTTCACTACCCTGCAGGTGAAGGGGATGTGACTGTGCTGGGAGACGCAAAAAACGTCACCATTATATGGCCGAAGGAATGTATCGTGCTTGGAAATCACACGCCAAGGCCATCTTCGCCGCCGCCTCACCCGTCTCGAGCGAGGTCATCGCCGCCGCGGCAGCCGTCTTCGTCGCCTCACCCGGCTCCGTCGCCTCACCAATCTCCGGCGCAGCCATCGCCGGCACCTAAGGGTCAAAAGCGTAAGCGTATCGCTACCGTGCCTCGTGGTAAGCGATCGCCGAAACGTAAACAAGAGCCTCTTCCAAAAGTACCAAAGGTTCCTCCCAAGAGAGCTTATGACTGTACTGAAGAGGAGACTGCGGCGATCGTTGATGCGGAAACGACAGCGTTTTTCGCTAAGCTGAGGCAGCCGAAAGAGCCAGTGTTCCCCAGCACCAAAGAAGAAAAAGGCAAAGTGTTGAAAATGCTAAATACTCTTCATAAACCCGAGCCAAAGCTGTCATCAGAATATGAGCGTTCTATTCACAAGTCACATGCGGCACAAAAAGCCTCGAAGAGCAGTACTGATGCAAGCGAGAAATCTGTTGCCTAGCTCGGAGAACAAGCAAAACAGACTTGCGCCCCTCTCAAGGTGATTTCCCAAACCAATGTGGGGTCGAGCAAATATGGGGCCGAAGAGCAATATGATCCAGAGGTAGTTGCACAATACGGAGAAGCTGCCGCTGCTCAAGGTATGAGTATTTCCCAGTACTTATCCCAGTTAGAGTTCTTCCACGTGAGTGAAGTAGCATACAAATACCAGTACGGCAAACCTCTCGTCAAACCTGAGGAGGTAAACAATCTTCCAACAAAAATGCGAAGATTGCATAACTGGTACATGCATGCCACAAGGGTCGGGGCTAACTGGATAGTGCTGAGGGTTACAAAAAAGCATCATGGGAAAGATAAGGATGACATGATATCCATTGAATTTGATGAACTATTTCAATTATTCAATCAAGACGCCTTGGACAAATCGATCATCAGTGCCTATTGTCTGTAAGTACTAATTCTGTAATTAATTTAGTCTCCAGCTATATTATTTTGTTTATTGCATGTATATAACCATACTATAATATGCAGAATGAAGATTCTCGAATGCAGCAGAGGACAAATGTATGACATTGGCTTCATTGACCCATATTGGGTTCATGAAGCTAATCTCAAAATAAGCCCCCAGGATACGGAGGATAATATAGTACACGCGTTAAGGCTTCAAGAAACCAATAGGGAAATACTATTTCCTTACAACTTCGAGTGAGTGTTATTGTCTTGTATACACTTTCTATTTCGCTTACTCGATGTTAAGTATATAATTGATTAGTTATGCATTTGCATCTTCCACTATATTCTGTTAATCATTCAACTTGACAAAGGGCGTGTACTAGTCATGGACTCAAAACATAAACCCCTTGAGACGTAGAAGGACATGCAGATACTTCTCCAGCGGTAATTCTAATCATTACGACACTATATCGGCAACGTTCGTGAATTTTATGATATCAAGTACTTAATAACTTATTTTATTAGTTTTCACCAACAAGGCTAGGGGTGTTTGGAAAGAGGAGCTTACATTTCAACCACTAAATGTAAACACCACTAGCTATATCCGTGCATCTCTTTGATTCTAGTTTTGATACAGTTATTATCATGCTTAATTATTATTTTGATTGAACTCTGTTCTCGTAAAGTGCCTAACACAGGGACCAGGTAACAATCTATGTGGATACTATGTTTGCGAGTTCATCCGGCAGACGTGCGATGAGAAGGGCAGAAATTTAGAGCAACTCCACGTACGTAAACAATTTCTATAGTTTTTAATTACAATCAAATTGTGTATAGTTTCATTCATATAGGCTGACTCCTTTTTTAAATCAGATCGAATGTCTAGGGGACGGTCTTCTGCCAAAGGATCGCGTACGAGCAATTCAGGAGCAATTGGCGGGATTCTTGGATGCAGAAGTCCTAGACCCAAAAGGGGAATACTACTCGGCTGTGTATAGACAATAGGAATTGTAAAAATAGCAACTTTGAAGAAATTGGCCGGTAGCATCGAATAGCAACTTTTGTATGTAGTGCATGAACTCGATCTTGTATTCAATGTAATATTGTCATCATGATGTAATATAAGGTTCCTTCATTGATAAGTGCAAATCACTAAATAAACAATAAAACAACCTAAATGAATTCTCTGAGGCGGCACAAAAAGTGGCGAAAATGCTTCCACGGCAACAAAATGTGCCAAAATGAATTCTCTGCCGCGGCAGAGAAATGGGCCAAATCTCTGCCGCGGTAGAAGGTTATTAGTCCCGGTTCCTGTCACGAACCGGGACTAATGCTCCACCCCCCCTCGCCCTCTGCCGCTGCCACGTGTGCACCCTTTAGTACCGGTTGGTGGGGCAACCGGGACTAAAGGTTAGGGATTTAGTCCCGATTGCCCCGTCCCGGTTGGGCAACCGGGACTAAATCCCCATACCAACCGGGACCTATAGCCCCGTTTCCACCAGTGTTGGCATACAGTTCCATCATAGCATATTCCTGTGGCCAACAACCTAGTTATATATGAGGCATGCTTTTTGAGTTACATTGGTCTTTTTGAGTTGGGAGTACTTTCTATATGTGTATCTTCATATGCGACTTTAATTATACATGTTTTTTCAATCACCGGTTAATTATTATTGCCAACTTGTAGATGACGTGGTACGTCGTGTACAAGGGACGGGTTCCCGGAGTATATGATGATTGGGAAGACTACCAGAGACAGGTGCACTGTTTTAGCGGCATTAGCTACAAAGGGTCAACACTATGGCAGAGGTGGAAGATAGATACACACGCTATCTAGCGGGAGTTAGTACGAGGAACCGGATGAAGACCTACACCTTTGTCGTGGTGATGCTTATCGTCTTTGGTTCTTTATCCCGTGCTTGTTTCTAGTTTAGATGTCTAGGCGAGCTTCCGAGCTCTCATTTTTTCGAGACACATGTAGTCGCATGTCACCAACTACTTTGTAACTTGATCAAAACAATGTAACTTATACTATGTATTCATGTATGGGACTTATCTATACGTATTTGTTTCAATCTTGTTTTGCAATTTGTGTATTCATAAATATAACTATATATCTTATATATATGTGTGTGTATATATGCCTTTAATATTGTATATAATCTGTATAGAATATCATCTGGCTCAGAATTAAATTTTTTTTTGCCCGTGGCACACATGCAATGGATTTAGTGGCGCACATGATCTAAAGCGCACGTGAAGAACATCAGTGGCGCGCTGCCCTGTGCGCCACAGATAAGATAGTGGTAGCGCACTATTGTTTCTAGACGTGGCGCACTGGCAGGTGCGCTACAAATGTGTCCAGGTAACTGTAGCGCACCAGGCAGTGCGCTATGCTATGTTTTAGACGTAGCGCAGGGATGGTGGCACACTACTAGTGCGCCACGGATGGGAATTTCAGGTGCTCCACGAATAACATGTTTTCCTAGTAGTGAGTGAAGTGCTTTCCCTCTCCAAGAAGAACTACCCCCACTACCAGAAGATGTGCTACGGTGTCTACCTAGCATACAATAAGCTTAAGCACTACTTCCAGGAGCATCCGCTCACCGTGGTGTCCACCTCACCGTTGGGAGAGATATTTGGCAAAAATGATGCCACGGGCCAGGTAGCTAAGTGGGCCATCGAGCTGTCCGCCTACTTCATCTGGTATGAGCCCAAGATCACCATCAAGTCTCAGGCGATGGCAGACTTCTTCGTTTACTGGGCGGAGAACCAGTCCGTGCCACCGGTTCCTAATTCCGACTACTGGAAGCCGCACTTCGACGGCTCAAAGATGCATGGTGTCTTGCGAGCAAGCATCATGCTCACCTCACAAAAGGGAGACCTGCTAGAGTACATGCTGCAGATCCACTTCACCGCTTCGAAGAACGTCATCGATTACGAGGCTCTTGCGCACTGGCTCCGGCTCGCGAAAGACATCGGCATCCGTCGAATCCTTTGCTTCAGCGATTTGGATCTGGTGGTGTAGCAAGTATCCGGTGAGCGGACGCTCGGGATGCCAACATGGGTCTATACCAGTTCCACATCCATCTGCTCAGTGTCGGCTTCGAGGGATGTGAATTCCATCATGTTCCCGTGCCAACAACGAGGCGGCCGACGCGCTCAAGCAATTCGGTTCCACTAGAGCGGCCATTCCGCCCGGAGTTTCCTTGGAGAACCTCCGCAAGCCCAGCATCACCCCCTCTCTAGAATCCTAGTCCATCATCTGGGTAGCAGACCGGGGGGCTGCCGGCTCGAAAGAGTCGGGCCCCGCTGTTGTTCCCTCCAGATAAAAAGACACGGGGGATGCCTCCTCCTCGGGCAAGCCATCTTCGAGAAAGGAAAAAGGTAAGGGGCTGCCGACTCAGGCATCCCACCCGGCCGACCCCCGGATGAACTCCAGATCACGCTGACTAGTGTCTTCACTATCCAGGAAGTGCCATACCGGGACCATCCCTTCAAGAACTACCTCCTCAACTACTAGCTCCCGGCTAACGAGGTGGAGGCAAGTTAAATTCGGTGCCGCGGGCTCACGTACACCATCATCAACAAGGAGTTGTACAAGCGCAGTGCCGCATATATTTTTCAGCGATGCGTCAATGCAGATACCCTCTATCGGCTGCTGAAGGAGATCCACCGGGGGGAGTGCGGTCACCATGCCTCATCTGACGCCCTAGTGAGGAAGGCAAGGCTCCACAGGTTCTACTGGCCTACTGCCTCGGAAGATGCAGACTAGCTGGTTCACGCATGCAACGGGTGCTAGCGGTTCGGCCGGCTAAGGCACATGTCGACTTCGGCACTAAAGACCATACTGATCACATGAACCTTTCTTGTCTGGGGCCTGGACATGGTCGGCCCCTTCAAGAGATCCCGACCTGGCATGATCACATGACCCTTTCAAGGAGAAGCCGATCCGGAAGCTGGAAGGTGCCACGTTCGTCACCTTCTTCTGGGACATCATCATCCGGTGCGGGTATCCCCACAGCATCATCACTGACAATGGCATGAACTTCTCCAAAGGGGCATTCGCCCTGTTCTGCCACAAAAAGGGAATCTGACTGGACCTCGCATCCGTCGCACACCCGCAGCCCAATGGGAAGGTGGAAAGAGCCAACGACCTAGTGCTAGCCGGAATCAAGCCCGGTTGATCGAGACACTAGAGAGGTCACCCAGCTGTTGGATCGAGGAACTCCCTGCCGTGCTTTGGAGCCTCCGCACCACCATTCTATATCATAATTTGCCTCTATTCATTGATATGTGTCTTATTATGAGGTGTTACTTATTTCTTTTCCTATGTTTCTGCATGTTGGATGATTCTTGGAGGATGGACTGCCGGAGTCAGGATTCTGATGGAAAAAGAGGTGTTTTGATGCAATTTCGCGAAGATCAGAAAAATACCAGAAAAATCATGGAAAATTAAATTTTCCCAGAAGACGAAGGAAGCAAGAAGGGGAGGCGGAGTTGGGACACATGGGGACCACACCCCCTAGCCGTGGGCCCCCCTGGGCCACGCCTAGGGTGGGTTTGGCCCACCTTGCCGGCCTCTAACTCCGCCCTCTCGCATGTATCTTCCTCTCGGAACCCTAAAAGAGGGAGAGCGACCATAGAAAGATTATGTCACCTCAGCGGGGCGGAAAACACCGAGAGAGAAAGATCTCTCCGGCAGACAGATTTCTGTAGGGGAAATCCTTTCTCGGAGAGGGGAGATCATTACCATCAATACCATCATCAACCTAGGCTTCATAGGTATCATCCTCATCCACACCATCATCTCCACCAGCACCATCATCACCACTCCATCCCGTTGTATCAACCGTGTTGAATACTTGGATAGTTCTTAGGGGAAACTTTCCCGGTGTTGATTACTATTGTAGTTGATGCTTGTGAGTGGAACCATTGGATTATTGGTTATGTTCAGATTGTTATCCACCACCATATCATCTTTGATATTGATCCTGTCTTGTGAGTAGTTCATCTAGTTCTTGAGGACATGGGAGAAGTCATGTTGTTAGTAGTGGATTTGTGTTGAGATATTATTCAATGGTTTAGTATTTAAGTTGTGTTTCTATTATTCTAGTGGTGTCATGTGAACATCGACTACATGATACTTCACCATTTATGGGCCTAGGGGAATGCATTGTGTATTTGGCTACTAATCGTGGGGTTGCCGGAGTGATAGAAACCTGAAACCACGTTAGGACACCATTGCACAAGGGAGTGTAGGATCCTAGAGTTTAAGGCTGTGGTTAGGTTTTTATCGTAATTGCTTTCTTGTAGTTGCGGATGCTTGAAGGGGGTTTAATGTATTAGTCCAAGTAAGGTCGGTACATTAGCACAGGTTCACCCACACAACACTTACAACACCAAAGAAGACTACTCAGCTATTTGAAGCGAAAGCACTTGACATAATTCCCATGTGTCCTCGAGAACGTTTGGTCCTTATAAGTATTTCCACCGGCTTGTCATGTGATGAGAAAGTATTAGGCCAGTTGCTGCAGTTGTTCGTTGTCTTTATTACTTGCACTTTGTTTCTTTGCTTTATCAGAAAACCCCTAAAAATCCGTTTGGTAAGTATTTGCAGAGATTTCCTGCTCCATAGCACTAGTCAACACCTTCTGCTCCTCTATGGGATCGACACCCCTATTTATCGAACGTACTACGATGCACCCCCTATACTTGTGGGCCATCACTCACCTATGGCTCGAAAGCGGTCCTCGCGGCGGACATCGAGTTTGACTCACCCTGCAAGCTCCTCTACACAGAGAAGGGAACCAGGAGGCGATGGAGGATAGTGTGGACCTCCTCGAGAAGGCCCGCGAGCTGGCCTAGTCCAGATCGGCCATCTACCAGCAAGGGCTGTGTCGGCATCACTCCAACCGCATCCAGCCCGTTGCATCCCGCAAAGGCGACCTGGTGCTCTAGCTGATACAAGACATGAAGGGCATGCACAAGTTGTCCCCTCCATGGGAGGTCCACTTCATCATCAGCAAGGCGCTTCACAACAACTCCTACTAGTGCATTGACGTGCAGCAGCTATGCAAGAACAAGATGGACAAGTCGGACAAGGAGACGGAGCAGCCATGGAACGCGGACGTGCTCCAACCATTTTACACTTAGTCGCAAATCAGTGTATGTATCCGGAACCCTAAATGAATGAAAGATGTGGAACCCCGGCTAACATTCTGGGGCTCCTTGCTAGACATTTTGTTGTCGTTCATTTCGATTAATCCCGCAATGTTTTTACCGGCTTCCGCCGACCCCCAACCAGGGGTGCTCGTCGGTTGGCTCGGCCTGCTAATTATGGAAACCGACTGAGTAGCGTGCGATGATGCCGGAGGCCCACTCTTCGTCTCAGCTATAGACCGTAACCCAACTGTCCGGCTAGCAAGAGCAAAAGCCCAAGGCATCCCACACGAAAAACGGTGAAAGATGCGACAGATCAGACTGTCCGGCCATGTGCCTAGTTTGTATTTTCCGGCTACTAAGCCCCTAGTACCGTGTGCGATGTATTGTTAGCTCCCTTCAGCTCCGGCTCCAGACCGCAAACCGGCTGCCCGGCAAGGTGCAGCGTAAACAACATCGTGCAGGAGAAAGTGACTAAGTGTTGAGGAAAGAACGAGCTAGTTCTCGAAAAATGAAATTTCAGTCGGACAGTAAAGAACATACCGTATAACAGCATATTGATATGAAATCATTTTCGTGTGTTTTATTTTTGCACAAACTGCACCGTTCCGGATCTCAAACGCGGAGAATATTCGAAGTACCTACCTACGGTAGACACTCCTAATCTCGGGGACTACACCTAGTGGGTGCGCTGGCGCGTCCCCACTAGAAGCATGTAGCTTCCGGCTAGAAGATGTTCCAGCCGGTCGAAGAAAGGCGGGGACAAATAGGAAGAAAGGTAGCAAGATCTCCCGGGCCGGGATGCAGTTTCTCCCGTCTTGCTAAGTCCATCAGTCGGACATGCAAGGCCGAGCCAGTTGGAGAAGCAAGAGTTTTTGGGAAGATTCCAAGTACCTACCTTTTTTAGCCACTCTGAATCTCGGGGGCTACACGCAGTGGGTGCGCTGGCGCACCCCCACTAGAAGAGCAAGATTCCCATCTAAGAGATGTCCTAGCCGGTCAAAGAAAGAGAGAAAGATGAAAGTAAGAAAGAACATAGAAAGAAATAAGATAGCAAGATAGAAAGAAGATAGCAAGAAAGAAAGAAAGACGAGGTTAGGAAAGTAACAGAGAAAAAGGCCCAAGATGCAGCCCGATGGAGTAGCCAGACCAGGGTACAGTTCCTCCCACGCCGGCTAAGAAAGTCGGATCCTAAAGAATAAGGAAAGAAGTGAGAGATTTTTTGAAGATTCGAAACACCTGGCTACTACAGCTATTCCGAATCTCGGGGGCTACACCTCGTGGGTGCGTTGGCGCGCCCCCACTGGAATAATATAGTTCCTGGCTAGAAGTCGTGATAGCTGGTCAGAGCAAAACGGCAAAACTCTACCAAGCCAGAAGTGCAAGGATCGCGGAAGAAAATTTGAAGGAAAAATGGCCCACAGCCGAGTAAGTCACAAACAATAGGCTATTCAAGTAAGAAGCAAGATAAAGCTGGCTGGAGTGGACCAGCCGGAAGAAGCTAATCGGACAGACCAAGTGAAAAGCATGTGCACAAAGGCAAATCCTAGCCAAATAATAATTAAATGGCAGGGGATGAAACCCCCGCAGATCCATGGTTTCAAGGCACAAGTGCGCAAGACTAAAGTTTGCAAAACCAAAATCCATATACAGTTACTCCTGGCATCCCGGGGATCTTCTTCTTCATGTTGCCGGACCCTTGCCATGAGGAGCAGAGCCAGCCCCGACCGAATGGGAGGCCGTCTCCGCCTCGCCTTCCGGCCTCGCGCTCGCTTCGGTCTCCGTCAGCACCTTGTAGATGTCGGCGTAGGCAACGATCGTGATGGCGGCGGAGCGAAGTCTCGGGTTAGCCTAGCGCACGATAGGTAGATCTGCGCCGTCTCGGAAGCCCTCTGCCATCTTCTCCATGCACGCATCCTTGTACAAGATCAACATCAACGCCAAGGCCATCTCAGAGTCGGCGCGATCAGCGAGGTCACGGAGCCGGTCTATGGCGTTCGGCGCATCGCCCAACTTGATGGCAAGGGCGCCCATGGTCTCCGGCAGGAGCTCACCTGGGAAGACGAGGGTCGTGGATGGCGGTGCCGGCCTTGCGAAGGTTGGTGGAGTCCTCCTCGAGCTGCGCCACCAGATCCCGCGCGGAGGCCTTCTCACCCGGCGCAACCCGCTCCACCCGGTCATAGTCGAGGGCATCTACTTGCGGATTGAAGCCTTTTGATCAGAAGCGGAAGTCAGTCGGACGAAAATGAAAAGAACAGGCAGCCGGACTTATCCTTCGCGACGTGGCCGATCTTCATCAGCTCATCCTCAAGGAAGGCGGTGTGCTCCTTCAGCCGGGTGACCTCCTTATCCAAGAGATCAAAGGCGGTGGCCCGGTTGGCGAGGGCCTCGTCGCGCTCCTTCACGGAGGCCTCCAACTGATCAACCTTGGAGTGCCACTCCTTGTTATGCAGGCGGAGAGCGGGGTTGGCCCGGCTGAGACGCGCGTTGGAGCGTGTCAGCCGGTCGATCTCGCGTCGCGCACAGACCATGATGGCTGTGGCAAATCCAAAGGAAAGAAAAGTGAGAAGGCAGTCGGATGATAAAAAAGGGCAAGATGGGAGAACTTACTCCGCACAGTCCCACGCGCCGTGGCCAGCTGCTCCGAGGCTGCCTGGTTGGCACTGGCCAACGTCGCTTGGAGTTGCCGGTAGTCCGTAAGACTGGCCTCGAGGTTGCCCTCGATGGTCTGCAGCGCAGCCCCTGCCTCCAAGGGGAGCAGCGTTAATGGACTGGCTAGGGAAGCCGGGGCGTCGCAAATGGCAACCTCCCACTGCACCGTCTCCTCCTCGTCAGAGTCGACGTCCTCCACCACCATTGTCTCCTTGCCGGCACACGAGCCCCCCGCGCCGGCTGAAGAGCCCCCACCCGGGATGGAGGCCACATTCGGTTGACCCAGCGCGCAGAGGCAAGAAGGGATCCGGCTGGATCACGACCTTCAGCTTTGGCGGGGGCAGAACTTTGGTAGATGGAGGGGTGTCATCAGCCGAGAGGCCCAGCTGAGCGTCACATCAATGCTAGTGAGGCCGGTTGTGACCAGCTCCCTCATCCAGCGCAGCAACTCCTCCACCTTGGGCTTGGAGCCGTAATTCTTCTGCTCCCAGTTCACCCAATTTGGACTCGACGTCCTGGAAGGCTGGCAAGTTGAGGTGGTCGTCGGCTTCCAAGTTTCGTACATAGAAGTATGTCTGCTACCACAACTTGACCGTGTCATGTACCTTGAACTTGGGGTATCCAGTTTGGGCGCGCGAGTAGAAGGAAGCGCCGCCGTAGGGCACGAGCGACCCCTTGGTGTTGGGGATATGCTATATGGGTATCCTCATAGCATGTCTCCTATCCGGAAACCCGGGTGGCCCACAGTTGGTAACAAGTCCCATGGCCTGCCGGGCGGCCCAGTTAGATGGATCCAGAAGGGAGGCCCATGCCGGATAAACGAAGGATACGGAGGAGTTACCGACGTACCCGGAGCTTTGGAGTGCAAGACACGCTAGACTAGTTGTATGTAGTGTAGGACTCTATAACCTGTCCGGCTAGGACTTTCCCTATAACCCTAGGGCTTGGCGACTATATAAGTCGGCCCTATGGGAGCCTTTAGGGCAACCAATTAACTCATACCTCACATAGCGAACCGATACATGTAACTCGACGTATTGCCATTATAGTGATTTATAGCAGGAGTAGGATACTGCCACCATCGTGGAATCTGAACCTTGGTAAGCTATGTTACCTTGTACCCATCAACCGTCCGCCTTACCCCAAGTCTCTAAACAAGCACTGTGAGGACCCCTCCATGGTGTACTCGTCGGAAATACCACGACAGTTGGCGCCCACCGTGGGGCTAGAGGCCGTTCAGGCTCTACAGCGGGCGAGGTCTAATCTCTTCTATAAGATCCCTCCCTTTATAAAGGTAAGGATCCCTGTGATTGCAATGTGAGTCCCTGGATCATTGCTAGCATCCACAGTTTAAGATGAAGTACATAGAAACAAAGGTCATTATTACATATCATTCCAAAGACAAACATAGTCTTTTACAACTCCATGGCCACATGCCTAATACAAGAGTTCAAATATATAATAAGATAAATAAGTCTTCATCTTCATGTGCCACAGGCAAGCATGTTGATTGTAGACTCATAACCCCTAATCATCATCAGAATAACCTGCAACATCACAAGTTAGATCCACAGTGGGTCAATACATTGGAATAGTTTTGGCAAGTGATACCTTAGTAGAACATTAGTAGTCTAGATACTATATGCATTTTGGCTAAGTGTAGCTTAGACTTGCTTTGCTCAAAATAGGTTTTGACTATTAGTTGAAAATAATAAGTTTTTCTTTGATAAACTTTCCCAAGGAACTACCAATAGAAATTGGTGAACCTTTACCCTTGTTCAACCACAAGTTTTTAACTTAGAAATTGGGATCAGGAGATTCTTGATAGCTTCCATGTATTGATGCTCAAGTTGTCCAATTCCAGGGACATGGCTAAGTACTTAGATTCTTCCATCTATAGAGGTTGTGCACTTTCCCCACAAGACTTGATTTTCACCAAGACAGGACCTTTCAGAAGCCTTCCCTTAGACCAAATGGACGCGCTCCAACCTATCATCCCACTAGCACCAACTGTCCAAATGGCTAAGTTATTGCAACCTATATGATCCAGGCAGATCCCATAATGCCATGTGGCTGCACTAGAAGCTTCTTAACATTTGGCCTCTCAAATCCCTTTGTACCTGGGTGGCTTTCCACAAGTGAGATACACAAGGTAAACCATAGACATGGGCCTTGTGTAACCACTCAACACAAACCATTATTTTCATTCCACCCAGTTGTTTCATTCACTTAGTTGTTTTATTAAGCAAAAACACAAGTCCAAAGACTTAGAAATATTTTTTATAGCATGAATATATAACCACCCTTGGTTGCTACTAGCTAGGCTAAGCATGGCATTGATAAGTATCTTAACTTAGAACTTTCTAGCAATTCTACAACTACTAGGATTTCCCAAGCATAGCATATAGATCAAAATATTCATGCAATTCCTATACAAAATATTTCTAGTGCATAGTTGAAAAAACATAGGAATAAAATCATGAATCACCACTTTCCTTGGTAGTTTGGGGAGTAGCAACAATCTTCACAATCACAATCACTATTTGCACCAAAATCTACACATAAAATAATGGCACAAAATCACATACACAATATATACAATTAAAAAAATACATGAATGTATGAAAAATGCCATGTGATGATTTTCTACACCAAACAAGACAAGTACACAGTACTGAATCATAAACAAGTCCAAAATAAGCCAAATAAACTTTATTTTATTATCATAACATTTTTCAAATAATTACTATACACAAATTATGCCTACAAATGTTTTTGTAAAAACAACCATTTTTACAGAGGCAAAACATTAAACACATTGCATAAACAGAAAGGATTTCTTTCCTGATTCCAATGGTATAAAATATGTCAAATTTGGACGTGGGATTCAAAAGTTATGAATTTTACAAGTTTAAACATCTAATAGATCTAAATTCTGTTTTTAAAACAAAGAACTAGCCACGCGGCGCTCTCTGATTGGTTGATACCGATTCGCGCGGATCGACTAACATGGACCGTCAGATCTAACTGAGATCGCACGGCCAGATCTGTTCCGTACCCCTTAGTTTAAGTGATCTATCTAACTCGTTGGATCTAGATCCAACGGTTCGCGATCAAGCGACCAAAGCCTGGCGGAGCTAGCGGCGGCGAGTGGCGGCGGCGGCTCTGTCAGAGAAATTGCCGACGATTTAGGTCGCACGGGAGAGGGTGAGGTGGCTTACCGAGTTCCCCGTGTGCTGCTGATACTCAAGGTAGGCTTCGTTGGCGAAGGGGCGCACCGGGATGTCGCTGGAGCTCGTTGGAGTCGTGCGCGGCGTCGGGTGGTTGCACACATCGATGTTGCCAAGGCTCTGTGTCGCCCTAGCATGAACAAAATGTATCAGGGGGTGCGCAAGGTCACGGTGAGCAATATTGTTTCAAGAAGAAGACAAGGGGCGCTCGATTCATACCGCTATTGCTCGTCGGAGTTGAGCGGCTGCTCTAGTGGTTGCGGGCGTGAACAAAGACGGCGACCTGGGTCACGAGCAGGCAAACCAGGGGTGTTAGAAGATGCACAAGGACGTGGCGGTCACACTCGTTTGAACCAGAAGCAGAGGGGCGATCGGAGCTTACCGGAATCGCCCGTCAGAGTGGCTCGGTACAGCGGCGGTGCAAGCAAGATTGTGGGCAGCCTGGTGGCAGAAATGGTGCGCCGAGTGAGGGGAAATGGGAGGAGAGGGGAGGGGGTCTTACAACCGGAGTAGGGGCGAGAATCTCGCAAGGAAACGCCGGCAATTAAGCCTGCTTCAATCGCGGCAGTGATGAGGTAACGACGGTGTCGACGGGGTCGTGGGGGTGCGTGGCTCGGGGACGATGCTGGTGTGGCATTTGGGTCCACCAGTCAGTGAGCGCGGGGTAGGTCTGTGCCGCGTGAGAGAAGGAGGGAAAACCCCGGGTGGGTTGCTGGGCTGCGTTTGCTGATGGGCTGAAAACGTGGCGCCTAGCCCAGTTGGGTTATTAAACCCTTTTCCATTTCTAATTCGATTTTCTAGAATCCATTTCAAATGAAATTAAAAGTATTTGTATTTCAAATCTTTCTGGCCTTTTGTAATGTGAATCCTGTATAATTTTGAGTACAAAACCATGTTGCCTTGCTGGACTTGCATGGTCCTTTGAAGATTTTTAAAAATAACAATGCCTTAGCACATGGTTTGATGAAGATTTGAAAATGGTTTTAAAACTATATTTGTTTTGCAAATTTTTGTCCAAGCTTTAATAATCAACCAAACCAACATAAGGTCAAAAAAAACTTGGTTTAAAACAATTATATTCTCATTTGAGAGTGGCATTAGATCAATGCTTGCTCACATAAAATAATAGCACTTAGTGCTTCTGTTTTCTAGAAATGAGTTTTGAAATTGATCCCTAAATGATATGCATGCATGAATGATATGCAAATGTTGAAAACATGATTTTAGGGATGTTACAAATCTAACCCCCTTAAGGTGAATCTCCCCCTCGAGATTCGGATTGGCTAGAAAATAGGTGAGGGTGGTCTTTCCTAAGATCATCTTCTCTTTCCCATGTTGCTTCTTCTTCGGAATGATGGTTCCATTGAACTTTGAAGAATCTGATAGTCTTAGTCCGAGTAACTCTTTCTGCAGTCTCAAGAATTTTGATAGGTTTTTCTTCATAAGTGGATCACTTTCCAATTGGACCTCCTCCAAAGGTATAGTATCCTTCAAAGAAGTCTCTTCCATTACTGGATGGCATTTCTAGAGCTGACTCACATAAAACACATTGTGAAGGACAGACAATGATTCTGGCAATTCAATCTCATAAGCTACTTCTCCTTTACGACTTAGAATCTTCAATGGTCCAACATATCTTGGGGCCAATTTACCTTTGACACCAAATATCTTCACTCCCCGAAGTGGTGACACTCTAAGATAAGCTCTATCACCCACTTCATAGGTGACTTCTCTACGCTTAGGATATGCGTAGCTCTTCTGTCGGGACTGTGCTATTTTTAATCTGTCCTTAACTAGCTTGACCTTCTCTTCAGCCTCCTTGATTAGCTCTGGTCCGAACAAACTTCTTTCTCCCACACCATTCCATAGCAATGGGATGGTACATTTTCTCCCATAGAGAAACTCAAATGGTGCCATCTCAATACTGGCTTGATAGCTGTTATTGTAAGAGAATTCTGCGTAAGGCAGACTTTCATCCCAACTGGCTCCATAGTCTAGGGCACATGCTCTCAGCATATCTTCAAGGATCTGGTTGGTCCTTTCTGTTTGTCCATCAGTCTAAGGATGAAAAGCAGTGCTGAATTCCAACCTCGTTCCCAATGACTCATGTAGTTGCCTCCAAAAATGAGAAGTGAATTGAGTTCCCCTATCAGAAACAATACTCTTGGGTACTCCATGCAGACATATAATCCTGCTCATGTAGATCTTGGCTAACTTAGCACTTGTATAGGTTGTCTTCACGGGTATGAAATGAGCCACTTTAGTTAGGCGATCCACTACTACCCAAATAGAATCATATCCTGACCTGGTCCTTGGTAATCCGGTGATGAAATCCATGCCAATCTTGTCCCACTTCCAATCAGGAATAGGTAGTGGTTGTAGCAATCCTGTTGGTTTATGATGTTCCGCTTTCACTCTACTACATATATCACACAAGGCAATATGTTCGGCGATGTCCTTCTTGAGATTATTCCACCAAAATCTTTCTTTCATATCCACGTACATTTTGGTGTTTCCCGGATGAATAGAATATGGGGAGTTATGTGCTTCTTGCAAAATCAGTTTCCGAAGTTCCGGATCTTGTGGAACACAGATACGTTTTCCATGCCATAAAGTACCCTGTTCATCTTCATGGAATCCTTTAGCTTTTCCCTTGCCAATATTTTCCTTAATCTCTTCAATTTCCTTATATGTCTTTTGGGCTTCTTTGATTTTGTCCAACAAAGTGGGTTGAACATCCAATGACATGAGATGTCCTTCAGGCACAATCTCCAATCTGAGATCTCTAAATTGGGCACATAGATCATATGGCAATTCTCCCTTAGTAAGGCCATTCACAAAAACCTTACGACTTAGAGCATCCGCTACGACATTTGCTTTACCGGGGTGGTATATATTGCAAACTCAAGTCATAGTCCTTAATGAGTTCTAGCCATCTTCTTTGTCTCATGTTAATTTACTTCTGGGTGAAGATATACTTCAAACTTTTGTGATCTGTGAACACTTCACATCGCTTTCCCAAAAGATAGTGTCTCCATGTTTTGAGTGCATGGACAACAGAGGCTAACTCTAAATCATGAGTAGGGTAATTTACCTCATGAGTTTTGAGTTGTCTCGAGGCATAAGACACAACTTTCCCTTCTTGCATAACTACTGCACCTAATCCATGATGAGATGCATCACAATACACTTGGAAATCTTTCTCCAAATCTGGCAGACATAAGACTGGTGCTGTCACTAGTCTCTTCTTCAATTCTTGAAAACTGAGTTCACATCCCTCAGACCAAGCAAATTTCTTGTCTTTCTTTAGTAACTCTGTCATTGGCTTAGCTATCTTGGAGAAACTCTCAATGAACCTTCTGTAATATCCTGCCAAGCCAAGGAAACTGTGAACCTCTTTCACTGACTTAGGAGATTCCCATTCAGTTACAGCTAAGACTTTAGCAGGATCAACTACTACACCATCTCCTGACACAACGTGTCCAAGAAAACCAACTTCATTTAACCAAAATTCACACTTGCTGAATTTGGCATACAACTTATGCTCTCTAAGCTTCTCAAGTATCAAACGTAAATGTTCTTCGTGCTCTTCTTTGCTCTTTCAGTAGATCAAAATGTCATCGATGAAAACAACAACAAACTTGTCAAGGAACTCCATGAACACGTTGTTCATCATATTCATAAAGTATGCTGGTGCATTGGTCAAAACAAATAGCATCACGGTGTACTCATACAATCCATACCTAGTGGTGAAAGCTGTCTTAGGTATGTCTTGTTCTCTTATCTTAAGCTGAAAATATCCTGATCGGAGATCAATCTTTGAGAACACGCATGCTCCTTCTAACTGATCAAACAAGTCATTGATTCTAGGCAAAGGGTACTTTTTCTTGATAGTCACCTCATTGAGTGAACGGTAATCTATGCATAACCTTTGACTTCTATCCTTCTTTTCCACGAAAAACACTAGTGGTCCCCAGGATGAAGAACTTGGTTGAATAAATGCTTTCTGCAACTGTTCTCCAAGTTGTTTCTTGAGTTCTTTCAACTCATCAACTGACATCTTGTACGGTCTCTTTGCTATTGGTCCCGATCCTGGTAGCAAATCAATTAGAAACTCCACATCTCTATCTGGTGGCATTCCCGGTAATTCTTCCGGAAACACATCCGGATATTCACTCACAATTGGTACACTGTCTATGCTAACCCTCTTAAGAGAATTTAACTTACTCCCTTTCGATTCAAAGTTAGACTTGAATCTTATCCGTTTCTTTTCCGGGGTTGTGAGTGCAACAGTTCGATTAGCACAATCTAGTACTCCTTCATACTTGGTCATCCAATCCATTCCCAAAATTACATCTAGTCCTTGGGAATCAAGGATTATCAGACTTACTGGAAACTTATGCTTTCCAAACTCTATTACTAGATCCCGGCATCCAAGACTCACTATCATATCTCCACCTGGAGAACTTACTTTTATTGGACACCCAATGTTTTCAGTTGGAAACCCATTTATATCAACAAATGCTTTTGATATGAATGAATGTGATGCACCAGTATCAAAAAGAACAAGTGCTGGGATAGAATTGAGTTTGAACTTACCAGCCACAGCATCTGACTCTTCATAGAATTCCTCCACATTGATGTGGTTCACTTGCCCCTTATGGAAAGGGTTGGGCTTGTTGGGTCTTTCAACTTTCTTTTCTGGGCACTCATTTGCATAATGCCCCATCTTCTTGCACTTAAAACATTCAACCTGACTAAGATCCTTCTTGATAGGCTGGCTTCCACTACCACTTCCACTTTCATTGTGGTGGTTCTTGTACCCACTCTTGTGACTCTTGTACTTGTCATTGTCATGACTACGGTAATGCTTGTTGTCATGATGACGGTTGTGGTTGTGGTGCTTGTTGTAATTTCCATGCTTGTGGGATCCAGAATTCCCACTATCATCATAATGGGAACGCTTGTGAGACGATCCCGAGTTGTGCTTGTCAGAGTGCTTCCTCTTCTTGCTTTCAACTTGCTTCATCTTGCTCTCCAAGATGGCAGCCTTGTCACAAAGAGACTGATATGTGGGGACATAGGCCATAGCTAACTACAGGTTCAATTCATCATTCAATCCTTCAAGGAACTTCTCTTTCCTCTTAGCATCAGTGTCACCTTCATCCGGTGCATAACACGCCAGATTGTTGAACTCCTCAATATATTCAGCCACACTACGATGGCGCTGCTTCAAATATGAAACTCCTTCTTCTTCAAACTCATCACTCCGGATGAGATGTGAGCAGTATGGAAACCATCTTCAAAGATAGCCCGTGTCACATCCTCAATGGGAGTGGTGATCTGGAAGTTATCCCACCAAGTGGCTGCTGGTCCTTCCAACAAGAGTGCTGCAAATCTGACCTTCTCTTCATCAGTATAGCCAACAGTTACCAAGTCCTTGTTCACAGAGCGTAGCCAATCATTGGACACCATAGGATCAGTAGTTCCTGAGAATTTTGCTGGCCTCAGTCTTAAGAATCTGGTAAGCATGTCAAAACCCGGTGGGTTATTCTGATTGTTGTTGTTGTTATTATTGTTTTTGTTGTTGTTGTTGTTGTTGTTGTTGTTGTTATTGTTGTTGTTGTTGTTGTTTTTGTTCTAATTCTGTATGAACGTGGTCATCATCTGCATCAGTTGCGTCTGAGCTGTCATCATCTGCTGCATCTCAGGGGTGATATTGTTGTTGTTAGGGTTGGGATTGGCACGTCGAGGAGGCATCTGTGGTTTTCAATAAGGATAAGAATGAGATACCCATATATGCTTAACATGCACAATACATCACATTGTAAGGTTCCCAACCTTTAATAAGGTAGAGATCCTTGTGTTTACAATACTAGTCCCTGGATCAATAGCTAGCATCCACAGTTAAGATGTAATATCAAGAAACAAAGGTCATAATACAACTTTATAACCAGGAACAAAATAATTTATTACATCTTACTTAGCTCATTTGGCTATCTCATTACAATGCAGCAGAATATAACAATAGCATGGAGGTCCTTCATCTTCAAAGTTCCATAGGCAGTCATGTTGGTTGTAGACTTGTAATCCTAATCAATAAACTTCACTAACATCAAACAAACCTGCAACATAATAAGTTACAGCCACAAGGGTCAATACATTTGAATTGTATTGGCAAGTGATACTATGGTAGTATAGTGGAGTCTATCATCTATATGCATTTGACTAGGTGGAGCTTAGGCTTGCTTTGCTCAAAATAGATTTTCCTTATCATTTGAAAACACTAAGTTTTTGTTTGTCAAAATCACCCAAGGCATCTCCCAATAGAAATTGGTGATCCTTCAACCCTTGTTCAACCACAAGTTTTTAACTTAGAAATTGGGATGAGGAGATTCTTGATAGCTTCCATGTCTTGATGCTCAAATTGTCCTTTACCAGGGACATGGCTAAGTACTTAGATTTTACACTCTGCAGAGGTGGTGCACTTTCCCCACAAGACTTGGTTTCACCAAGACAAGATCGTTCAGAAGCCTTCCCTTAGACCAAAATGGACGCGCTCCAACCTATCAATCCGCTACCACCAACTGTCCATTTGGCTAAGTTATTGCAACCTATATGATCCAGGCAGAGCCCATAATGCCAAGTGGCTGCACTTGAAGCTTCTCAACATTTGACATCTCAAATCTCTTTGTTCCTGGGTGGCCATCCACAAGTGTGATACACAAGGTAAACCATAGAAATGGGCCTTGTGCAACCACTCAACATAAACCATTCCTTCCATTCCACCCAGGTGATTCATTCACTTAGTTGTTTTATTAAACAAAACACAAGACCTTGACTTAGAAATATTCCATAGCATGAATATAATCCACCCTTGTTTTCTACTAGCTAAGCTAAGAATGATAGTAGTAGGAATCTTAACTTAGGAAATTTCTACTAAGGTTTCATCTACTAGGATTTCCCATGGCATAGTTTATACTTAGCAAAAATTCCATGCAAGTCCTACTTAGAAATATCACTAATGCATAGTGAAAATAATGGGACAAAAGTATGAAGCATCACTTTCCTTTTTGGTAGAGAATATGAGTTCACTCCGTGTCCTTGCAATAATCACACTCTTCAAATCACTACAATTAAATCAAGCAAGGCACAATTTCAATCTACCAATCAAGCAAACATCACACAAAATATTAAAAACAAAGCAATGCATGCAAGCATGCAAAAGATTATTTTATTTGGAAAAGTGGTTTATAATAGGTTATAAACATTTGAAAACACCTATTGGTCATTTTACAAAAGTGGCAAAACCACTTGCAAAAGGTTTTACTTATAAATCATTTTTAAACCAAATCAATATTTTATGTGGTTAGAAAATGTCTTTAGCAAAGTAACAATCTTTATAGGGTTCAACAAATATGTTTTCAAATCATAAACTTTGTGTTTGGGGTCAGAGAGTTTAAATTAAAACATTTCCCAAAGGGTTTTCCTCCAAAAGCATTTTTAATATATAAACATTATTTTTATTTGACGAGAAATGCTTTGAATCAATGATTTATTCTTTAGCTTTACCAAATACATTTTCAAATCCATGAGTTGGTTTCTAAGGTCAGTAGGTTCAAAATAATCCATTTGCCAAAGATTTTATCACAAAAATAATTTTAGAACAAATTTTATATTCAAAACATGACTACACAAGTTTCTGCAAAAACAAACATTTTACCAGGAGCAATTTACTATACAAAGGGAATGGTTGGAAAGTACTTGGTCTGCTGATTCCATTGATATAAAATTTGCAATATTTGGACGTGTGATTTGAAAGTTATGAATTTTATAAAATTGAACATCTAATAGAAAAGTTTCTGTCTATTTAATCAAAAGCTGGCCACGTGTCAGCTTTCTATTGGACAAAAAAGGTTTGCATGGATCGACAGATACAGACCGCAGGATCTAACTTGATCGCACGACACAGATGCTCTCATACCCTTTCGTTTATGATCTATCGCGTCCGTCCGATCTACATCGCACGGTTCTGATCTACTCGACCATGAAGTGGCGGCGCTGCGACGGCGACAAGCGGCGGCGCGGTTAGACGATGCAGTCGCCGGAGATTTAGGAAGCAAGGGAGACAGAGGAGTAGCTCACCAGAATCATCGTGGCGAGGGGATTCTCTAAGTGTGCTCGGTTGGCGAAGGGGCGAACAAAGACGTTGTTGGTTGCTCGCCGAAGTTCGTGGAACCGTCGGGTGCGGTCAGTCATCGACGAAGGCGACTCTACGGTGCACGAGAGAGCAAGAAAATGGCGTGGTTAGATGCACAGATGATTGGAGATTATCGGAGCATCAAAGAGAATAGGAGGCGCGGTCAGAGACTACCTATAGGGCTCGTCGGAGTAGAGGTAGACGGCGGATACGAGAGGTTATCGTCGTTGCCGATGCTCTGGATCGCGCAGGGGCGAGTGGAGAGTACTGGGAGGTGCAGGAGACGCTGGCGAGCAAGCTCGTATGGTCGAGGAGGCGAGGCGCGGTGAGGTATGGCCGGAATTGGAGGTGGAGCTCGCCGGAGACAGTGGCGGCGCATGGAGAAATTCTTCCAGCCTAGGGGCGGAGAGTGTGTGACGTCTGAGGGGGAAAGAGAGAGGGGACATGGGCGGTTATGAGGGCATCGTTGCAGCGAGGAATTAATCGGCCATTAACGCGTATTAACACCGCGAAATCAACGCAGAAACGCGAGAAAGTTTGGGGGAGGAACGGGTCGCGCTGGGGAAGACGCTGAGGTGGCGATGGGTCCACCTGTCGGTTAAAGAGAGAAGGGGAAAGTGGGGTCCAACCGTCAACGACCTAGCGTGTTCGTTCGTGAGTAAAAGAAAACTCTTCGGGGGGGGGGGAGTGAGAGTGCGCTGCTGTTGGGCTAGATGGGCCTGCTGGGTTGGGCTGCTCGGTTTATATTTTTTTTTCCTCTTCTGTTATTTTTCTTTTTCTATTTTCATTTCTGTTTTGAGTTTTGTTTAATCTTTTCAAACATCTATTTGAATTCAAACTTCAACCAAACTTTGTGTGCATTCATATGCTGATTAATAAAACATTCTGAATTCAATTTTGGAATAAATCTTTTATTCTTTTTAGGGTCTTTTAATTATTTAAAAATAGGCCCTTGTAATAATTAAAATAAGATTTAAATAATGTTTTTCAAACTCTATTTGAAATCTAAATCTCTCCAAATCATTTCAGTAGGTTTTATTTATTTATTAGGGTGGCAAATAATTCACTTCGAATTATTTGGAATATTTTTAATATGATTTATTAATCATTTTAATTTGGGTACTTGTCTTTATTCTAATGAAAATAATTATGGGTTTAATTCCATAAATTTATTTAGTTGGTTTCTTTGATCTTATTTCAGTTAATTAAATAACTTTTATTCCGCTTGGGTAAATTCCAATTATTATTTTCCCATGATTTAATTAATCATTTCTAATAGGGATTTTATCTTTATTCAAATGGAAATAGAATTTGGTTAATGCCACTCTATTTTATTTGGAAAAATTCTTTATCCATTTCTTTTATTTGGATTTGGATTATTCATTCCATTTGTTTAGGGATTAGGCCAAGATTTAATTTGGTCTTTAAATATTCCTCAAAATCCATATCTTTTTATTTCTAGATCCAAACTTGGTGATTCCAATTTTTAAAATCTTATTTAATATTTGTTTATCCTTTTAAATATCTTTTGGATTATTTGCTCACCATTTGGTATGGATTTCTTGGTAAGTGCTTTATTAGCTTTGGATATTCAATTCCCTTATCTTATTAAATTCATAAGATTTTATTAATGGCTTTAAATTGAATGAAATCAATTTATATGGTTTTATAATATTTCTAATAGTCATTCTTGATCAATTTGAAATGTTTGTTTGACCAATTTTTATATGGACCAAATCCATAGTCTTAGAGATAACTTGAAAATGATTTTCTTCCATTAGGGTTTTAGGGTTTTGGTTTATTTTCCAAGTGTTTAAATTTTCAAGATGCATTTATGAAGAATGCATTTCACTTGATTTTAATTTAGTTTGGATTCAAACATTAACCAAAGTTTGTTCAATATGGGATTTTAAGTTTCCATTTAGAAACAAAAGTTACTTTTCAGCCTAAATTTCAACAATTATTTATTTTGTTTATTTATTTTTCAAGTTACAAGATTTGGAAAATCTTGGGATGTGACAGGCTACCACCCTTAAAATAAATCTCGTCCCGAGATTTGGGAAGGCTAGGGTTACAAGTTGGCTCAAAGCTACTAGGGTACTACCACCCTTAAAAAGTTTCCAACTAGATTACATCTTGGCTTGCTTGGGGTTTTGATGAAGCTTCTCTAGACGCTTGTCTGCATAATGGCCTAGCTCTTTGCTTTTGAAACACATCACTTGGCTATTCCTCGACATTGGTAGTAAAGTCCTCTATTTTGGCTTTGAGAGCCCTCTTCTGTGAACGAAGTCTCTCAATCACCACCTGCTGATGCTCGAGCTCAAAGTCCTTGGCCTCTAGTTCTGCAGTCATGTCTCGAATCCTCTTGTTCCTATCTTGGACTCTTTTATCTTGACTCTTGAACTTTCCATCCTAACTCTCAAACTTGGCCTCCATTTCCTTGACTATCTCATCTTGCTCCGCGAAGAGCTTGTCCTTCTCACGAAGCTGCACCTGGAGTTCGTCATTGCTAAGCATGACATTGGTCCTATCAGTATCTAGGTGCCTAAGAAGAACCTCTAAGTCCTGGAGGTATAGACGAATCGGATCTGCCATCTCTCTAGCAGTATCCTCGAAGTCAATGGCGTCACCATCCTCGTCACGTCTACCGAAGGCGTGGAAGTGAGTACCTCTAATCTCCCGAGAGTGTCTCCCTAACAAACGTCCAAGCAAATCCTGCATGACTACCTCTAGGCCTCTCTCCTTGTCATCATGATGAGCTTGAAGGTGATGGCCTCCGTGGCTGGCTCAGTCTGGCGTCCTGGCTGAGTAACCTTGAACCCCAAAGGTCCTTGCTCTTGAACTTGGTGAGGGGAAGCATCATGATGGTAGGAAGTGGGAGATTGAGCAAACTAGTGAGCTCAATAAGACGAGTGCCAAAACGAGTTTCCTTGAACTCTTCAGCCGTGTTGATGGTAACATTAGGCATCTATTTTGTAAGATAGAAAAAGTTAGGATCAACACAATTAAAGATAAATCACAAGAAAAGGCATCACATGCATATCTTTGGAAATCAAAACACACAAGTCATGGCATACATAAAACCATTACAAGCATCCAAGGTTCAAATTATTTTAAACAACATTTGGGAAATAAAATGAAAGTGTGGTGGTCCAACTAACGTAGTACGTTACAATCCCATCTGAGTTGCCAAGTTGGCTAACAGGGCATCCCTAGAGGCAATCTGTCGATCCTGATCACATGACTCCATTGCTAAGTCTATGATGTACTCTCTTAAACGTTGGTTGGTAGCCTATAACTCCTGGGTATGCTTCTTTTCTTCCCTAAGGTCATTCTGAGTGTTGAGCATTCTGCACTTGATTCTATCACCAAGCTCTTTGATGGCCTTCCAAGCTGCATCCCTTGCTGATTCAAAGAATGTGGTGTGCATCACTGAGTTGGTGACCATGCAGAATCCTGATTCTTTGTGGTTGTCTTCCTTGTTTTTATACAAGTGAAGTTGCACCCACCAGTACTCAACTCCTTCATCCATCACAGGAAAACCTTTGTACACAGCTGCACCATGTATTCCCATGGCAACCATGAGGTCCTTGAGAGCCTTGGGGAATTCTGTCTCACATTCCAAAGTCATAGTCATGAGTGGTCCCTTCCTCACAGGTTCGTTGATGGAGTTCATCTACAAATAGAGATGAGAAAGAAGATTAGAAAAGTTTACGAGAAGGAAAAGACAAGTGTGGAAGTTGTTGAAAATTTTCCTTAGTGGTTTCCAATCCTAGGGTCATAATCCTACAGGCAACACAGTGCTCAGATACCATATGTAAGATCCCTCCCTTTATAAAGGTAAGGATCCCTGTGATTGCAATGCTAGTCCCTGGATCAATGCTAGCATCCACAGTTTAAGATGAAGTACACATAAACAAAGGTCATTATTACATATCATTCCAGAGACAAACATAGTCTTTTACAACTCCATGGCCACAGGCCTAATACAAGAGTAAGATAAATAAGTCTTCATCTTCATGTGCCACAGGCAAGCATGTTGAGTGTAGACTCATAACCCCTAATCATCATCATAATAACCTACAACATCACGAGTTACAGCCACAGTGGGTCAATACATTGGAATAGTATTGGCAAGTGATACCTTAGTAGAACATTAGTAGTCTAGATACTATATGCATTTCGGCTAAGTGTAGCTTAGGCTTGCTTTGCTCAAAATAGGTTTTGCCTATTAGTTGAAAACACTAGGTTTTTCTTTGATAAACTTTCCCAAGGAACTACCAATAGAAATTGGTGAACCTTTACCCTTGTTCAACCACAAGTTTTTAACTTAGAAATTGGGATGAGGAGATTCTTGATAGCTTCCATGTCTTGATGCTCAAGTTGTCCAATACCAGGGACATGGGTAAGTACTTAGATTCTTCCATGTGCAGAGGTTGTGCACTTTCCCCACAAGACTTGATTTTCACCAAGACATGACCTTTTAGAAGCCTTCCCTTAGACCAAATGGACGCGCTCCAACCTATCATCCCACTACCACCAACTGTCCAAATGGCTAAGTTATTGCAACCTATATGATCCAGGCAGAGCCCATAATGCCATGTGGCTGCACTAGAAGCTTCTTAACATTTGGCCTCTCAAATACCTTTGTTCCTGGGTGGCTTTCCACAAGTGATATACACAAGGTAAAACCATAGACATGGGCCTTGTGTAACCACTCAACACAAACCATTCTTTCCATTCCACCCAGGTGTTTCATTCACTTAGTTTTTTTATTAAGCAAAAACACAAGTCCAAAGACTTGGAAATATTTTTCATAGTATGAATATATAACCACCCTTGGTTTCTACTAGCTAAGATAAGCATGGCATTGATAAGTATCTTAACTTAGAACTTTCTAGCAATTCTACAACTACTAGGATTTCCCAAGCATAGCATATAGATCAAAATATTCATGAAAGTCCTATACAAAATATTTCTAGTGCATAGTTGAAAAAACATAGGAATAAAATCATGAAGCACCACTTCCCTTGGTAGTTTGGGGAGTAGCAACAATCTTCACAATCACAATCACTATTTGCACCAAAATATACACATAAAACAATGGCACAAAATCACATACACAATATATACATTTAAAAAAATACATGAATGTATGCAAAATGCCATGTGATGATTTTCTACACCAAACAAGACAAGTACACAGTACTGAATCATAAACAAGTCCAAAATAAGCCAAATAAACTTTATTTGATTAGCATAACATTTTTCTAATAATTACTATACACAAATTATGCTTACAAATGTTTCTGTAAAAGCAACCATTTTTACAGAGGCAAAACATTAAACACATTGCATAAATAGAAAGGATTTTCTCTCCTTATTCCAATGGTATAAAATTTGTCAAATTTGGACATGGGATTCAAATGTTGTGAATTTTACAAGTTGTCAAATTTGGACATGGGATTCAAAATTTGTCAAATTTGTCTAATAGATCTATATTCCATTTTTAAAACAAAGGACTAGGCACGCGGCGCTCTCTGATTGGTTGATACCGATTCGTGTGGATCTACTAACGTGGATCATCAGATCTAACTTAAATCGCACGGCCAGATCTGTTTCGTACCCCTTCGTTTAAGTGATTTATCTAACTCGTTGGATCTAGATCCAACGGTTCGCGATCAAGCGACCAAAGCCTAGCGGCTGCTCTGTCAGAGACATTGCCGACGATTTAGGTTGCACATGAGAGGGTGAGGTGGCTTACCGAGTTCGCCGTGTGCTGCTGATGCTCAAGGTAGGCTTCGTTGGCGAAGGGGCGCACCGGGGATGTCGCTGGAGCTCGTCGGAGTCGTGCGTGGCGTCGGGTGCTTGCAGACGTCGATGTTGCCAAGGCTCTGTGTCGCCCTAGCACGAACAAAATGTATCAGGGGGTGCACAAGGTCACAGTGAGCAAGATGGTTTCAAGGAGAAGACAAGGGGCGCTCGATTCATACCGCTATTGCTCGTCGGAGTTGAGCGGCGGCTCTGGTGGTTGCGGGCGTGAACGAAGACGGCGACATGGGTCATGAGCAGGCAAACCAGGGGTGTTAGAAGATGCACAAGGACGTGGCGGTCACACTCGTTTGAACTAGAAGCAGAGGGGAGGTCGGAGCTTACCGGAATCGCCCGCCGGAGTGGCTCCGTACAGCGGCGGTGCAAGCAAGATTGTGGGAAGCCTGGTGGAGGAAATGGTGCGCCGAGTGAGGGGAAATGAGCAGAGAGGGGAGGGGGTCTTATAGCTGGAGAAGGGGCGAGAATATCGCGAGGAAACGCCGGCAATTAAGCATGCTTCAATCGCGGCAGTGATGAGGTAACGACGGCGTCGACGGGGTCGTGGGGGTGCGTGGCTCGGGGACGATGCTCGCGTGGCATTTGGGTCCACCAGTCAGTGAGCGCACGGTAGGTCTATGCCGCATGAGAGAAGGAGGGAAAAACCCCGGGTGGGCTTGCTGGGCTGCGTTTACTGATGTGGTGAAAACGTGGCGCCTGGCCCAGTTGGGTTTTTAAACCCTTTTCCATTTCTAATTCGATTTTCTGGAATCCATTTCAAATGAAATTAAAAGTATTTGTATTTCAAATCTTTCTGGCCTTTTGTAATGTGAATCCTGTATAATTTTGAGTACAAAACCATGCTGCCTTGCTGGACTTGCATGGTCCTTTGAAGATTTTTAAAAGTAACAATGCCTTAGCACATGGTTTGATGAAGATTTGAAAATGGTTTTAAAACTATATTTGTTTTGGAAATTTTTGTCCAACCTTTAACACTCAACAAAACCAACATAAGGGCAAACAAAACTTGGTTTAAAACAATTATATTCTCATTTGAGAGTTGCATTAGATCAATGCTTGCTCACATAAAATAATAGAACTTAGTGCTTCTGTTTTCTAGAAATGAGTTTTGAAATTGATCCCTAAATGATATGCATGCATGAATGATATGCAAATGTTCAAAACATGATTTTAGGGATGTTACATATTCACGGGAATCAGCAAAACAGTAGCCATTGGTCGTGTTCTCTTCACCGGAAATGTTCCGATCATCCCTCTCGACGAGTTCTGGATCTCGGCGAAGACGAACCCCACCCGATGATCGATCGTCCCAATCGGGGACATCCACCTCTTCATTGGCGAAACAGACTCGGGCACTAGTTCCCTGGAAGTCGGAGGAGCATCATGACCCGCACTGACCACCTACAGGCAGGATACGTTCGCGGAAGGATCGAAGTCGGATCTCTCTTTGGAGTTTGCCGTCAACGATCAGAAAAATTCAAGGCCCACCCAAACCGCCCCTATGAAGGATATAATGGTGGAAGATCGCTGCAAGTCCGTCGGCTTCGCCCGTTCATCTAGACAGCAGAGATCCAAGTTCGTCGGAGTGGTGACCATGTTCGATTTGGTGCGTTGTGTGCAGAGAGAGGGTGAAATCCCCCGTGAGTACCTTGCTAGGTGGATCCGCATACGAGCCGACCTAGCGCATTACCCCAATGATGAAGCCATGTATCACTTTGTAGAAGGACTGGACCAAGGTACGCTTCTCCGACATACGCTAAGCCGACAGCAGGCTTCAGGACGCCTCACTTTCGAAAGCATGGTGAACGTCGTCAACAACAACGCAGAAGCTTAGGAGGCAGCCCAGACAGCGCTCACGCTCTTAGACGGCGCCCCTCCGCCTCAGCCACCTCCACCGCCGCCTCTGGTCGTTGTCGATGTGGCCGCACCACCACCTCCAGTCATCGTTGCTGCTATCGCACCTCCACCGCGCGTCATCAAGGAAGCCCCGGCACCCTCCAACTCCATGCTTGAAGCGCTCTACGCCGACATCAGCGCTGACTCGGAGGAGATAGATTTCAGCTTGGAGGAGCTAGACTCTGCTATGAAGGAGATGGAGGAGGATTAAAAATACGACTAGAAGCCCAACAACGTCGTCACGTCCCGAGAGGTGTTTGTCTCCATTGGGACCGTGATTGAGGAAGATCAACCCGGGCAAACTCCGCCTAAAGCGTTGGACAAGGGGAAGGGCCACGTGTTGCCATCGAAAATGACCGTGCAAAGGCCATGCCTCCTCCGCCCAACCTAGTGCAGTAGCCGCAGGAACTCAACACCGGTCCGAGTAACAAAAACACCGCAAAACTGCCGCCTCTGGCATCTACGTCTGCTGCTGCCCAAATCACTCCAGCTGATAGAGTGATGTACGACAATCTACTCGTCGAGCCCATGACCGTGGCCCATATACGGAATGTAGTCCAGCTTGACGAAAAGCGCCAGCAACTGCTGGAGGAAGCGCATGCCATCGCGGAGCAAGGCGCAAAGCTAGTTCGAGATCTGGCCAATGCGCAGAAGTCAATAGAGAAATCTAGAGCAATGGAGGCTGAGTACAAGACTCTGCTCCAACAGCAAAACGATAAGAAAGCTTCGGCTCGCGTCATCAACGATCCTGGTGTATGGCGAATCCTAGGATGGGCCCCCTCGAAGCTGCCACAAGCAAATCCATACATTGACAGTGAAGGTAGGAAGGTGATGCCCACTCCTATTCTCAACCTCGCTGTCGCCAAGACCCTTATAGAGCAGGATAGATCACCCGCAGCTGTGGAATAGTTCTATGACCTTGTGGCCAAGGAGGTGAAACAACAGGACAAGGCCACCTCTCAGAGGCTTGAGTATGACCCAGCGTTTTGCCAGTCTAGCATTCCTAAGACGCCACGGGACCGATCTCCTCATGATGTCGGATCCCGGACGGGTTTGTCAGAACAAAGACGGAGGGATGCACGCAATAGGAAGGACGCTATCCCCATATCCTCCAACCATGGAGGTAAGGCACATAATCATCGCCCATCTGCATCGCCCCGGTCTCCACGGCATTGCAAAGACACCAAGGCTCACCATCGCACGGACATGCCTCCGCCAAGGCAAAGCGGCATCGTCATCCGTGACAACACGGATCAGCCCCGTCATGATGGAGAGCGCAACCAAGAACACAAGAGTAGGTCGCCTCATGACCCTCCATGTCCGACAAGCAACTGCGACAAGCATGAGGCATCGTAGGAGTGTAACAACAAAAAAGCTAACGCACCGCCACCTCCACCTCTGTCGCCCCCTAGTAGCCACCATCGTGGAGGAGGCCCACGTCGTTCACGCACCCCATCCCCTAGTGGCAAGAAGAATAAAGAAATCCCGGAGCCATACGACGCACATTCACGCCTAGACAAGATTCGCGAGGCCCGGGAAGGACAGTACCTCGGACCACGTTGCTTTGGACCTGTAATACGGACCGCAACTTACCCAAGGGTTCCGGATTGATAAGACCATCAAGACCTATAACAACACCGCCAAACCGGCTTCGTGGTTGCAGAATTACGGCAACGCGGTGGAGATCGCCAGGGGTAACCCCAACGTCACCGTCAAGTACCTCCCGCTGATGCTGGCGGGCACGACCCGACAATAGATTGATGAGTTTCCGGAGAAGTCCATCTGCAACTGGTTAGACATGCAAGAAGCATTCACCAAGAACTTCGAGGGTGCGTACAAGCGTCCCTGTACTGTTAGTGATCTACAGCGGTGCATGAAGAATTCCTGCGCAAGAGTGCACGCTCAAACCGCCATGGCCACCTTCATCGAAGGGTTGGAGAAAGGTACGTTGCTCCGACATAAGTTGAAGCGCTTGCAGGACAATCACCGTCTAGATCTCAACCATATGATCCAGCTGGCTAGTGAGTTCGCGGCATGCCGACGACGATGCTCGCGGCTCCCTGCCGGCAACGGCCATTCCACCTCAAGCTAGGAGGAACCGCAGCACCAAGCGGAAGAGCCCGCTAGAAGAAAAGCCAACCTCCGACATGGTCGCTATGACATCCGCAGGACGCGGTGATGGCGGACAGCGTGGCTCAGGACGGGGGGCTGGTCGTGGGAAGCAGCACGGTAGTGAAACTACCTCGGCAGCGCTCCGCGTTCCCTAGACATACGATCAGTACCGTGATATGCCATGCCTTGTACACCTCGATGCCAACGGCAAGGCCACTCACACCACCGCTCAAACCTCCATTGCAAGTTCGTCAACAATCTCAAGGAGGACCCGGAGTCCGAATACAAGCGAAGTCAGAAGAACAGAACGCGAGGCAAGGGCAAGGGGAAGAAGAAGGACGAGGAGTCCAAGGATTCAAGCGACATGGATGAGTATGTTGACCCCAAGCACGCCGCCAAGAGCGATGTCAAGGGCAAGAACCCCTTTGAGAAGAAGGCCCCCGTCTACCACACTTTCCTTGGCACCCCAACTGTTCGACAACAGAAAACCTCGCTGAGGATACAGATGGCCACCCTACCCCCAGTTCCCCAGTACCTGTGCTGGTCGGAGATTCCGATCACTTGGGTCAGGAAGGATCACCCAGACCTCATCCCTACGAAGAACCGGTACGCCATGGTCATCAACCCCCTAATTGTCGGCAATGAGTTCACCAAATGCATGGTGGATAGTGGAAGTAGCATCAACATCATGTACCTAGATACGCTACACAAGATGAACTTGATGGGGACCAACCTAAGGCGGACCAGCGCCGTGTTCCATGGCGTAGTTCCTGGCCGGGAAGCTCGGTCCCTTGGGTGCATCACGCTTCAGGTCGCTTTTGGCGATGTTAATAATTATTGACAATAACACATGACCTTCGAGGTGGTCCCCTTCAAGAGCGTGTACCACGTCATCTTTGGAAGCGACATCTTCCACACCATCATGGACAAAGCATGCTTCGTCTACAAAAAGCTGAAGATACCCGGACCAAACAACGTCATCACCGTATCCGGAAGATTTACCAAGGCAAGGGACTGCGATATTGGAGAAGCAGCCTTTGCAGAAGCTATCCTCTACAGCGAAGAATTCAAGGAGATCTAGAGCAAGGTCGATGCCTCGGAGATGTCGGCGTCAAAGAAGCAGATTTCTGACTCTGCCCCACCTTTCAAGGCCGCCATCAAAACCAAGCCGGTGGAAATAGTGTAGGTGATGGCTCCAAGACCACCGCCATTGGGATGAACCTGGATCCCAAATAGGCAACCGCGCTCGTCGAGTTCCTCCGTGAGAATAGGGACATCTTTGCCTGGCTACCTGCCGACATGAAAGGTGTACCTAGGGAACTTGTCGAGCACATCTTGAATATTGATACAAAATGCAAACCGGTGTAACAACCTCTACGACGCTTCAGAGATGAGAAGAGACGCGCCATAGGCAAGGAGATTTCTATGTTACTTAAGGCTAGTTTTATCCGAGAAGTCCTTCACACCCGATGGGTGGCCAATCCTGTACTTGTCCCCAAAAATGGAACCAAAGAATTAAGAATGTGCGTTGATAACACCGGCTTGAACAAAGCATGCCCAAAAGATCCATTTGCTTTGCCTTGTATTGACCAAGTCATTGACTCGACGGCTGGCTCGAAGCTTTTGTGTTTTCTTGATGCGTACTCAGGATACCACCAAATTAAGATGAGGAAGTCATAACAATTGGCCACTTCATTCAACACACCTTACGGCACGTTTTGCTATGTCACGATGCCCTTTGGGCTAAAAAACATAGGTGCTACGTACCAGCGGACAATGCAACATTGCTTACACGATCAAATTGGTCGGAACGTTCATGCCTATGTGGACGATATAGGGGTGATGTCTAAAAATTCAAACGACTTAATCTCTGACTTAAAATAAACCTTTGATAATCTTCGGAAATACAACATTATGCTTAACCCAAAGAAGTGCGTCTTCGGGGTTCTAGCCAGCAAATTGTTGGGCTTTATCGTTTCCCAGTGCGGAATCGAGGTCAACCCGGAGAAAATCAAGGCCATCCTAAACATAAACCATCTGACATGCGTAAAGTACATACAACGGCTTATAGGCTGTGTCGCAGCAGTTAGCCGGTTCGTCAGCTGACTTGGAGAGAAGGCTCTGCCGCTATACAAGTTGCTGAAGAAAGCGGACAAATTTACATGGACGGAGGAAGCAGACGCAGCACTGAAGCATCTAAAGGAGATACTCTCATCGGCGCCTATCCTTGCAGCACCCGAGCCTATGGAGCCTATGTTAATTTATATGGGGGCCACCAACCGGGTAATCAGCATCGTCGTCGTGGTAGAGCGGAAAGAACCAGGGCATGAGTACGGAGTTCAACGACCAGTTTACTATGTAAGCAAGGTCTTGACGGATTACATGCAGCGTTACCCGCACTACCAGAAGATAGCTTATGGAGTGTTCCTTGCTTCTCGGAAGCTAAGGCACTATTTCCAGGAGCACTCTATCACAGTTGTGAGCAAAGATCCACTGTCTGACATCATCGACAACAACAACGCTACAGGAAGGGTCGCGAAGTGGGGCATTGAACTTGCCACCTTCAAGATCACCTACAAGAGATGGGATGCTATCAAGTCACATGCCTTGGCGGATTTTATTGCAGATTGGATGGAGATACCAGGTGCTACGCCTATGCCGGAGACAGAATACTAGGTGATGCACTTTGACGGATCAAAGCTACTCAACGGCTTGGGGGCTGGTGTACTTCTACAGTCACCAACATGGGAGAAGCTACACTACGTTCTGCAAATCCACTAGAGAAAAGGCTATAGGAGACATGCTTATGCGAGGCACATTTAGCATATGCGCCTCCTATAAAAATAGGCGAGGCGCACTTTGCGATATGCGCCTCTAGTATAAAAATAGGCGAGGCGCATATGATAAGAATGCGCCTCCTATAATCCCTGTACGGACAGAATCTAGCAGCCCCATATTATGCGAGGCGCATTCTAGTCATATGCGCCTCCTATATATCAGATAGGCGAGGCGCATATAGACAGAATGCGCCTCGCATATTTTGTGTGGGCCCGCGTGTTGGTAGGTGCACGAATATGCGAGGCGCATACCTATATTGGACAATATGCGAGGCGCATATGGCCAGAATGCGCCTCGCATATTCTGTGTGGGCCCGCGTACTGGTAGGTGCATGAATATGCGAGGCGCATATGGCTATATGCGCCTCGCATATTGGACAATATGCGAGGCGCATATGGCCATATGCGCCTCAAGTAACTCATGCGGGCCCGGGCGCTGGTAGGTGGCGGCATATGCGAGGCGCATATGGCACAATATGCGCCTCCTATATTTTGAATTATAGGAGGCCCATATTGTGCAATATGCGCCTCGCATAAGCTGCACCACTTTTTTTCCAGCTTTTTGCACATGGAGGCAACTAGCACCCCACTCACTTGTGTCACTTCTTCCTCCTCCACCAAACAAATCTGGTCGCCCCCCTCCTCCTCCCCACCTCATTTCCCCCATTGATTCACCTTCGAATCTTGCTCAACATCCATTGGTTGACACCCATATGTAAGTGAAGTCTCTTGCTCCTCTAGATCTACAACATGTCCATTTACTTCTCCTCTGGCTCTCTTGCGCAAGTCGTTGTTGGAGGAAGCGTGAAGGCGTTGCTTGCATGTATGCGCGTTGTCGGAGACACCGACTATATGATTGTGTTGTGGTGCTACTTTTTTTGCAGGGTTTTCATTTGAGATGCCAATGTTTCGCCGGAATGTCGATTTATTTCTTTTCCGGCGAATTTCTGGCACTCACGGATGTCCTCTTTTTAGGGGAGGTCATGCCGAATTTTTCCGGCGATCCACGTCCATATATGCTCTAATTATTCTCTTGCTCTTTGTACCACGCAGGCGGCCATGGTCCGACCACTGATCAACAAAGCCCGCGTGGATAGGTGGATGACATGCGCGAGGGCCGACATGGAACGTGCAAACAAGACAGAGATAAGATGTCCATGTCGGGACTGCAAGCTGATGTATCTGATAAGGCATGATTCCGGAATGCTGGAGTCGCACCTGCTTCGACGTAGTTTCATGGATGGCTACACTCGATGGATACGTGATGATCACGAAGATCAAGATGCCAGTGATGATCACGAAGATCAAGACGCCAGTCACGATCACGAAGATCAGGGTGGTGGCACTGGACATGGACACGAAGATTATCAAGGTGGCGTCGGGCATGGACACGAAGATGATCAAGGTGGTGCCGACCATGATTCGAGCTGGTTGCGAGACCCTCATGTCCAAGATCTTCTTCTCAAGGAGACGAGTAACGCCAGAGCCGCCGGTAGAGAGAAGGCTAAACTGGAGCAAATGGAGAAAGACGCGGTCACTCCATTGTTTGACGGATGCAACGACGGGGATACCTGTCTAAATGTAACGCTTAGGGCTCTGGAGATGAAGGCGAAACACAAAATGACCGACGAATGTTTCGACGACAACATTGTATTCTGGCACGATATTCTTCCCAAGAAGGGGAACACATGTCCGACTAGTATCGCTGAGGCGAAGAAAGTCGTGTGTCCTCTCAATCTACCGCACGAGAAATACCACGTCTGCATAAATGATTGCATCATCTACCGGGGCGAGGACGCGGAGAAGACCACGTGTCCGGTGTGCAAGACCTCTCGATACAAGAGAGGGACCTAGAAAGCTCCTAGGAAGGTGGTGTGGTACTTTCCTCTAACTCCTCGTTTGCAGCGGTATTTCGCAGACCCTAAGGAAGCACAGCTCATGCGCTGGCACGCGGAAAGAAAGAGGCCGGAAGACGATGATCCGGAGAAGGAGGAAATGTTGAGGCACCCTTCGGATGCTTGCCAGTGGAAGGCGTTGGACCTACAATATTACCAACATTTTGGGAAAGAGTCAAGGAACCTCAGGCTGGGCGTGAGCACTGACGGACTCAATCTGTTTGGAAGCCAGAGCAGCACACACAGCACCTGGCCCGTGTTTGTATGGATCTACAACCTCCCTCCCTGGTTGTGCATGCAGAAGAAGTACGTAACCATGAGTATGCTCGTTCAAGGGCCAAAACAACCTGGTATAGACATCAATCTGTATCTCACGTTGTTGAAAGAGGAGTTGGCCACGTTATGGGAAGAAGGAGCCCGTACATGGGACGCCTCGAGACAAGAGTACTTTGACATGAGAGCGGCGGTGATCACGACGGTGCAAGACTATCCTGGTTACGAATACTTCTCGGGGCAGGTGGTCCAAGGATTCTATGGGTGCGTTAGGTGCAAGGATAATACAACGTACCGCCAGCTACAGAAAGATCCCGGGTCCGGGAAAACCGTGTTCCTTGGGGCTCGGAGGTGGCTTCCCAAGAATCACGCCTGGAGAAAGCTAGGACATCTGTTCGATGGGACGATCGAGCTCCGAGGAATCCCACACCAGAAGAGTGGCGCGGAAATCTACAAGTTGTTGAATAACTGGAAGGAGTGCCCTGCGCCAGGAAAGACCCAGAAGAAGCCAGAGCCGTTGCTGAAGGTATGGAAGGCGAGGTCTGTTTTCTGGGACTTGCCATACTGGAAGATCCTCCGCGTGCCTCATAGCCTTGATCTCATGCATATCACGAAGAACGTGGGCGAGAGTCTGCTTGCCACCCTCCTTAACACCGACAAGACCAAAGATGGGCCGAAGGCAAGGAACGACTTGAAGCATATCGGCATCAGGGATGAAGGATGAACTTCAACCACCACCTAGCGATGATGAGGAGGAGGACGAGGTGGAGGAGACAGAAACACAGAATAGCCGTCGTCGCAAGGGGAAAAAGGTTAAGAAGGGAGAGGTCAAGCTCAAGGCCTCATGCTTCACTCTGAGTAAGAAGGAGGCCATACAGTTTATGAAGTGCCTCCTCGGAGTCAAATTTCCGAACGGCTACGCGGGGAAGATAAGCAGATGGCTAGACGAGGCGAAGCAGCGTTTCAGCGGGATGAAGTCTCACGACGTCGCCGTGCTAATGACGCAGGTACTCCCAGTCGCGATCCGAGGTATAATGGACAAGCACATCCGTGAAACACTGTTTGGCCTCTGCAACTTTTTTGACGTCATCTCTCAGAAGTCGATAGGCATTAAGCAGCTCACGAGGCTACAGGACGAGATCGTGGTGATAATGTGCGAGCTCGAGATCTATTTCCCCCCCGCTTTCTTCGACATCATGCTTCATCTGCTTCTCCATGTCGTGGAGGATATCGTCCAGCTCGGTCCTGCGTTTCTGCGAAGCATGATGCCATTCGAAAGGCTCAATGGACACATCAAGGGATACGTTAAGAACAAGTCCCGTCCAGATGGAAGCATAGCAAACGGCTTCCTGGCCGAAGAGTGCATCTCTTTCTGCTCGAACTTTCTACAAACCGAGACCCCTCTTGGTATGCCATTCAACAAGCACCTCGGGAGGCTCGCTGGATGGGGTCACCGCGAGGGTCGATGTGGAAAGCATGTCGACATGGAGGGCCGAACCAAGGACTTTGAAAGAGCAAACCTGGTCGCGCTGCAACACCTGCAGGTGGTTGATCCATACATACATGAGCACAAAGAGTTTATCAAGAAGAATTACGCTGATCAGGGGCGCCAGGTCCCGAGGGAGGAAGATGTTATCAAGTAGCACAACTCCATCGCCCCCTAGTAGCCACCATCGTGGAGGAGGCCCACGTCGTTCACGCAGCCCATCCCCTAGCGGCAAGAAGAATAAAGAAATCCCGGAGCCATACGACGCACATTCACGCCTAGACAAGATTCGCGAGGCCCGGGAAGGACAGTACCTCGGACCACGTTGCTTTGGACCTGTAATACGGACCGCAACTTACCCAAGGGTTCCGGATTGATAAGACCATCAAGACCTATAACAACACCGCCAAACCGGCTTCGTGGTTGCAGAATTACGGCAACGCGGTGGAGATCGCCAGGGGTAACCCCAACGTCACCGTCAAGTACCTCCCGCTGATGCTGGCGGGCACGACCCGACAATAGATTGATGAGTTTCCGGAGAAGTCCATCTGCAACTGGTTAGACATGCAAGAAGCATTCACCAAGAACTTCGAGGGTGCGTACAAGCGTCCCTGTACTGTTAGTGATCTACAGCGGTGCATGAAGAATTCCTGCGCAAGAGTGCACGCTCAAACCGCCATGGCCACCTTCATCGAAGGGTTGGAGAAAGGTACGTTGCTCCGACATAAGTTGAAGCGCTTGCAGGACAATCACCGTCTAGATCTCAACCATATGATCCAGCTGGCTAGTGAGTTCGCGGCATGCCAACGACGATGCTCGCGGCTCCCTGCCGGCAACGGCCATTCCACCTCAAGCTAGGAGGAACCGCAGCACCAAGCGGAAGAGCCCGCTAGAAGAAAAGCCAACCTCCGACATGGTCGCTATGACATCCGCAGGACGCGGTGATGGCGGACAGCGTGGCTCAGGACGGGGGGCTGGTCGTGGGAAGCAGCACGGTAGTGAAACTACCTCGGCAGCGCTCCGCGTTCCCTAGACATACGAGCAGTACCGTGATATGCCATGCCTTGTACACCTCGATGCCAACGGCAAGGCCACTCACACCACCGCTCAAACCTCCATTGCAAGTTCGTCAACAATCTCAAGGAGGACCCGGAGTCCGAATACAAGCGAAGTCAGAAGAACAGAACGCGAGGCAAGGGCAAGGGGAAGAAGAAGGACGAGGAGTCCAAGGATTCAAGCGACATGGATGAGTATGTTGACCCCAAGCACGCCGCCAAGAGCGATGTCAAGGGCAAGAACCCCTTTGAGAAGAAGGCCCCCGTCTACCACACTTTGCTTGGCACCCCAACTGTTTGACAACAGAAAACCTCGCTGAGGATACAGATGGCCACCCTACCCCCAGTTCCCCAGTACCTGTGCTGGTCGGAGATTCCGATCACTTGGGTCAGGAAGGATCACCCAGACCTCATCCCTACGAAGAACCGGTACGCCATGGTCATCAACCCCCTAATTGTCGGCAATGAGTTCACCAAATGCATGGTGGATAGTGGAAGTAGCATCAACATCATGTACCTAGATACGCTACACAAGATGAACTTGATGGGGACCAACCTAAGGCGGACCAGCACCGTGTTCCATGGCGTAGTTCCTGGCCGGGAAGCTCGGTCCCTTGGGTGCATCACGCTTCAGGTCGCTTTTGGCGATGTTAATAATTATTGACAATAACACATGACCTTCGAGGTGGTCCCCTTCAAGAGCGTGTACCACGTCATCTTTGGAAGCGACATCTTCCACACCATCATGGACAAAGCATGCTTCGTCTACAAAAAGCTGAAGATACCCGGACCAAACAACGTCATCACCGTATCCGGAAGATTTACCAAGGCAAGGGACTGCGATATTGGAGAAGCAGCCTTTGTAGAAGCTATCCTCTACAGCGAAGAATTCAAGGAGATCCAGAGCAAGGTCGATGCCTCGGAGATGTCGGCGTCAAAGAAGCAGATTTCTGACTCTGGCCCACCTTTCAAGGCCGCCATCAAAACCAAGCCGGTGGAAATAGTGTAGGTGATGGCTCCAAGACCACCGCCATTGGGATGAACCTGGATCCCAAATAGGCAACCGCGCTCGTCGAGTTCCTCCGTGAGAATAGGGACATCTTTGCCTGGCAACCTGCCGACATGAAAGGTGTACCTAGGGAACTTGTCGAGCACATCTTGAATATTGATACAAAATGCAAACCGGTGTAACAACCTCTACGACGCTTCAGAGACGAGAAGAGACGCGCCATCGGCAAGGAGATTGCTATGTTACTTAAGGCTAGTTTTATCCGAGAAGTCCTTCACACCCGATGGGTGGCCAATCCTGTACTTGTCCCCAAAAATGGAACCAAAGAATTAAGAATGTGCGTTGATAACACCGGCTTGAACAAAGCATGCCCAAAAGATCCATTTGCTTTGCCTCGTATTGACCAAGTCATTGACTCGACGGCTGGCTCGAAGCTTTTGTGTTTTCTTGATGCGTACTCAGGATACCACCAAATTAAGATGAGGAAGTCATAACAATTGGCCACTTCATTCAACACACCTCACGGCACGTTTTTCTATGTCACGATGCCCTTTGGGCTAAAAAACATAGGTGCTACGTACCAGCGGACAATGCAACATTGCTTACACGATCAAATTGGTCGGAACGTTCATGCCTATGTGGACGATATAGGGGTGATGTCTAAAAATTCAAACGACTTAATCTGCGACTTAAAATAAACCTTTGATAATCTTCGGAAATACAACATTATGCTTAACCCAAAGAAGTGCGTCTTCGGGGTTCTAGCCAGCAAATTGTTGGGCTTTATCGTTTCCCAGTGCGGAATCGAGGTCAACCCGGAGAAAATCAAGGCCATCCTAAACATAAACCATCTGACATGCGTAAAGTACATACAACGGCTTATAGGCTTTGTCGCAGCAGTTAACCGGTTCGTCAGCTGACTTGGAGAGAAGGCTCTGCCGCTATACAAGTTGCTGAAGAAAGCGGACAAATTTACATGGACGGAGGAAGCAGACGCAGCACTGAAGCATCTAAAGGAGATACTCTCATCGGCGCCTATCCTTGCAGCACCCGAGCCTATGGAGCCTATGTTAATTTATATGGGGGCCACCAACCGGGTAATCAGCATCGTCGTCGTGGTAGAGCGGAAAGAACCAGGGCATGAGTACGGAGTTCAACGACCAGTTTACTATGTAAGCAAGGTCTTGACGGATTACATGCAGCGTTACCCGCACTACCAGAAGATAGCTTATGGAGTGTTCCTTGCTTCTCGGAAGCTAAGGCACTATTTCCAGGAGCACTCTATCACAGTTGTGAGCAAAGATCCACTGTCTGACATCATCGACAACAACAACGCTACAGGAAGGGTCGCGAAGTGGGGCATTGAACTTGCCACCTTCAAGATCACCTACAAGAGATGGGATGCTATCAAGTCACATGCCTTGGCGGATTTTATTGCAGATTGGATGGAGATACCAGGTGCTACGCCTATGCCGGAGACAGAATACTAGGTGATGCACTTTGACGGATCAAAGCTACTCAACGTCTTGGGGGCTGGTGTACTTCTACAGTCACCAACATGGGAGAAGCTACACTACGTTCTGCAAATCCACTAGAGAAAAGGCTATAGGAGACATGCTTATGCGAGGCACATTTAGCATATGCGCCTCCTATAAAAATAGGCGAGGCGCACTTTGCGATATGCGCCTCTAGTATAAAAGTAGGCGAGGCGCATATGATAAGAATGCGCCTCCTATAATCCCTGTACGGACAGAATCTAGCAGCCCCATATTATGCGAGGCGCATTCTAGTCATATGCGCCTCCTATATATCAGATAGGCGAGGCGCATATAGACAGAATGCGCCTCGCATATTTTGTGTGGGCCCGCGTGTTGGTAGGTGCACGAATATGCGAGGCGCATATGGCTATATGCGCCTCCTATATTGGACAATATGCGAGGCGCATATGGACAATATGCGAGGCGCATCGCATATTCTGTGTGGGCCCGCGTACTGGTAGGTGCATGAATATGCGAGGCGCATATGGCTATATGCGCCTCGCATATTGGACAATATGCGAGGCGCATATGGCCATATGCGCCTCAAGTAACTCATGCGGGCCCGGGCGCTGGTAGGTGGCGGCATATGCGAGGCGCATATTGCACAATATGCGCCTCCTATATTTTGAATTATAGGAGGCCCATATTGTGCAATATGCGCCTCGCATAAGCTGCACCACTTTTTTTCCAGCTTTTTGCACATGGAGGCAACTAGCACCCCACTCACTTGTGTCACTTCTTCCTCCTCCACCAAACAAATCTGGTCGCCCCCCTCCTCCTCCCCACCTCATTTCCCCCATTGATTCACCTTCGAATCTTGCTCAACATCCATTGGTTGACACCCATATGTAAGTGAAGTCTATTGCTCCTCTAGATCTACAACATGTCCATTTACTTCTCCTCTGGCTCTCTTGCGCAAGTCGTTGTTGGAGGAAGCGTGAAGGCGTTGCTTGCATGTATGCGCGTTGTCGGAGACACCGACTATATGATTGTGTTGTGGTGCTACTTTTTTTGCAGGGATTTCATTTGAGATGCCAATGTTTCGCCGGAATGTCGATTTATTTCTTTTCCGGCGAATTTCTGGCACTCGCGGATGTCCTCTTTTTAGGGGAGGTCATGCCGAATTTTTCCGGCGATCCACGTCCATATATGCTCTAATTATTCTCTTGCTCTTTGTACCACGCAGGCGGCCATGGTCCGACCACTGATCAACAAAGCCCGCGTGGATAGGTGGATGACATGCGCGAGGGCCGACATGGAACATGCAAACAAGACAGAGATAAGATGTCCATGTCGGGACTGCAAGCTGATGTATCTGATAAGGCATGATTCCGGAATGCTGGAGTCGCACCTGCTTCGACGTAGTTTCATGGATGGCTACACTCGATGGATACGTGATGATCACGAAGATCAAGATGCCAGTGATCATCACGAAGATCAAGACGCCAGTCACGATCACGAAGATCAGGGTGGTGGCACTGGACATGGACACGAAGATGATCAAGGTGGCGTTGGGCATGGACACGAAGATGATCAAGGTGGTGCCGACCATGATTCGAGCTGGTTGCGAGACCCTCATGTCCAAGATCTGCTTCTCAAGGAGACGAGTAACGCCAGAGCCGCCGGTAGAGAGAAGGATAAACTGGAGCAAATGGAGAAAGACACGGTCACTCCATTGTTTGACGGATGCAACGACGGGGATACCCGTCTAAATGTAACGCTTAGGGCTCTGGAGATGAAGGCAAAACACAAAATGACCGACGAATGTTTCGACGACAACATTGTATTCTGGCACGATATTCTTCCCAAGAAGGGGAACACATGTCCGACTAGTATCGCTGAGGCGAAGAAAGTCGTGTGTCCTCTCAATCTACCGCACGTGAAATACCACGTCTGCATAAATGATTGCATCATCTACCGGGGCGAGGACGCGGAGAAGACCACGTGTCCGGTGTGCAAGACCTCTCGATACAAGAGAGGGACCAAGAAAGCTCCTAGGAAGGTGGTGTGGTACTTTCCTCTAACTCCTCGTTTGCAGCGGTATTTCGCAGACCCTAAGGAAGCACAGCTCATGCGCTGGCACGCGGAAAGAAAGAGGCCGGAAGACGATGATCCGGAGAAGGAGGAAATGTTGAGGCACCCTTCGGATGCTTGCCAGTGGAAGGTGTTGGACCTACAATATTACCAACATTTTGGGAAAGAGTCAAGGAACCTCAGGCTGGGCGTGAGCACTGACGGACTCAATCCGTTTGGAAGCCAGAGCAGCACACACAGCACCTGGCCCATGTTTGTATGGATCTACAACCTCCCTCCCTGGTTGTGCATGAAGAAGAAGTACGTAACCATGAGTATGCTCGTTCAAGGGCCAAAACAACCTGGTACAGACATCAATCTGTATCTCACGTTGTTGAAAGAGGAGTTGGCCACGTTATGGGAAGAAGGAGCCCGTACATGGGACGCCTCGAGACCAGAGTACTTTGACATGAGAGCGGCGGTGATCACGACGGTGCAAGACTATCCTGGTTACTAATACTTCTCGGGGCAGGTGGTCCAAGGATTCTATGGGTGCGTTAGGTGCAAGGATAATACAACGTACCGCCAGCTACAGAAAGATCCCGGGTCCGGGAAAACCGTGTTCCTTGGGGCTCGGAGGTGGCTTCCCAAGAATCACGCCTGGAGAAAGCTAGGACATCTGTTCGATGGGACGATCGAGCTCCGAGGAATCCCACACCAGAAGAGTGGCGCGGAAATCTACAAGCTGTTGAATAACTGGAAGGAGTGCCCTGCGCCAGGAAAGACCCAGAAGAAGCCAGAGCCGTTGCTGAAGGTATGGAAGGCGAGGTCTGTTTTCTGGGACTTGCCATACTGGAAGATCCTCCGCGTGCCTCATAGCCTTGATCTCATGCATATCACGAAGAACGTGGGCGAGAGTCTGCTTGCCACCCTCCTTAACACCGACAAGACCAAAGATGGGCCGAAGGCAAGGAACGACTTGAAGCATATGGGCATCAGGGATGAACTTCAACCACCACCTAGCGATGATGAGGAGGAGGACGAGGTGGAGGAGACGGAAACACAGAATAGCCGTCGTCGCAAGGGGAAAAATGTTAAGAAGGGAGAGGTCAAGCTCAAGGCCTCATGCTTCACTCTGAGTAAGAAGGAGGCCATACAGTTTATGAAGTGCCTCCTCGGAGTCAAATTTCCGAACGGCTACGCGGGGAAGATAAGCAGATGGCTAGACGAGGCGAAGCAGCGCTTCAGCGGGATGAAGTCTCACGACGTCGCCGTGCTAATGACGCAGGTACTCCCTGTCGCGATCCGAGGTATAATGGACAAGCACATCCGTGAAACACTGTTTGGCCTCTGCAACTTTTTTGACGTCATCTCTCGGAAGTCGATAGGCATTAAGCAGCTCACGAGGCTACAGGACGAGATCGTGGTGATAATGTGCGAGCTCGAGATCTATTTCCCCCCCGCTTTCTTCGACATCATGCTTCATCTGCTTCTCCATGTCGTGGAGGATATCGTCCAGCTCGGTCCTGCGTTTCTGCGAAGCATGATGCCGTTCGAAAGGCTCAATGGACACATCAAGGGATACGTTAAGAACAAGTCCCGTCCATATGGAAGCATAGCAAACGGCTTCCTGGCCGAAGAGTGCATCTCTTTCTGCTCGAACTTTCTACAAACCGAGACCCCTCTTGGTATGCCATTCAACAAGCACCTCGGGAGGCTCGCTGGATGGGGTCACCGCGAGGGTCGACGTGCAAAGAATGTCGACATGGAGGGCCAAACCAAGGACTTTGAAAGAGAAAACCTGGTCGCGCTGCAACACCTGTAGGTGGTTGATCCATACATACATGAGCACAAAGAGTTTATCAAGAAGAATTACGCTGATCAGGGGCGCCAGGTCCCGAGGGAGGAAGATGTTATCAAGGAGCACAACTTCGGTTTCACGCGGTGGTTTAGGGAGAAGGTCATAGCTAATCCACCGCAGGGCGAGTACTCGGAGGAAGATAAACTCATATTCTCATTGTCACAGGGCGCCTCGCACAACCTCATGACCTATCAGGCTTACGATATCAACGGATACACGTTCTACACAGAGGAAAAAGACAATAACTGCAATTACCAGAACTCAGGGGTAACAGGGATATTCTACACCGGCGACATCCCGGAAAGATACTACGGAAGGATCGAGGAGATTTGGGAGCTCGACTATGTTACGGAGAAGGTGGCGATGTTCCGTGTCAGGTGGGCCAAGAGCGTCGAGAAAGAAGAACGGTATTTCACCACGATGTTATACCGTCAAAGACCACCAGCGCGAACGCACCCGCAAGAAATGAGCCTTGGGTTTTGGCTAGCAAAGTCGACCAATGCTGGTACATCAAAGACCCGTCAAAGCCTAGCCGGGTTGTCATCAGGAGAGGCAAAAGGAACATTATCGGAATGGACGGAGTCGCCAACGAGCAAGACTTTGACCACAACGGCGACCCGAAGATAGAAGACGGGTATGGCAACCAAACACCGTACACCACAACCCTACCTAAGAAAGGACTTCCGTTCAAGAGAAGTAGTGAAGACGTCCCGGACCTAACCTATGCAACCGCGACAAAGAAGGGCAAGAAGACGACCATTGTCAAGAAATGCTAGCGCGCTCCGACCATTGTCAAGAACCGTCGTGTGTGTGGCCTACTATTATGTATCAAAACATTCTTAATTTTCATTATGTGTGTGTTATAATAATATTGCATTGAGAATATTATGTATCGACAAGACACATTCATTGAGAATACTCACTTTTGTTGTTTTAGCAATATTTGAATATTTAAAATATTTGTAGTATATTTTATAGTTCATATTTGTATGCTTTTACATGAAAATTGGCCTTTAAAAAAAATTCCAAAAAATTGGCCCCCTTAGGATTCGAACTTGGGTGGCCAGCAGTGAAGGACAAGGAATGCTACCACTAGGCTGCTGTGTGATAGTTGATAGAAACATGCACACTGCCCTATTTGTCTAGGAGTGCATATTATGCGAGGCGCATTTAGCCCAGATGCGCCTCGCGTAATATTATACGAGGCGCACTTTACGATATGCGCCTCGCATAACCGGCACCCATCGAACTTTTTTTTATACGCACGCAGACCACTCTCGTCGCCGCACGCAGACCACTCTCCTTGCCACCGTCCCCGTGAAGGAGGAGCCCGACGCCGCCGTCCCCGTGAAGGAGGAGCCCGACGCCGCCGTCCCCGTGAAGGAGGAGCCCGACGCTGCCGTCCCCGTGGAGGAGGAGCCCGACGCCGCCGTCCCCGTGAAGGAGGAGCTCGCGGCCGTCCCCGTGGAGGAGGAGCCCGACACCGCCCCGTGGAGGAGCTCGTGGAGGACCGACTGTTGCTGCGCTCCGTCCTTAGCACCCCAAGGTGAGCACCAATCCCCCTTCTCCCTTACCCCTCGTAATCCTCAAGATCCGGAGGGATTCGCGTGGGGCGCTGTGGCTCAAGTCCGCCGCCGTCGTGTCCATTATAGCAGCTCGGGATGCGGGGGTTCTGGTGCCCGTGCTGGGCCGCTCCTCCGCGGTGCCGCGGCCTGACGACGAGGACTTCTTCGTCACCAAGGCGTTCGCCGTCGACGTCATCCGCGGCACCGGTGAGATGCACATCCCGCCGGCAACAAAGACGGCGACAAGGATGGCGATGGCAACGGGCACGGCTGGCTGAGATTCTCTCCTAATTTTCGGCTCCTCCGATTACTGATGAAACTGTAGCTGTCGAGTGAATATTTCTACTGTATTTGCGTGCTGCACAGTTCTGTTAGAAAGGAACACTAGTGCAGTTATGTCTGTTACGTGTTGATTATCTCTATATTCGTTGCCGTTTCAAGTTTGCCATACCTTGATCTGCCATGCAATTCGTTTCCAAGTGCTTTGGAGAATGAATAAGATGCTTGTGAGGATGTAGCTGATGCTTTTAGTTCTAGTAATGGCAGGTACCAACATCATTCTTGTAATGCTTCAGGTTGAGGAGTTGTACTAGTAGTGTAGTAGCTTCCTTTGCTGCAACTTTTGTTTATTGGCTCGCTTTCTGTCTAATTTATACAGAGAGAATGTGAAGGAGAGCTGAACTACCTGAAGCATAACATAGGGAAGCTGAGAGCTACAGCCATGTATGCTGTGACATATCTGGGAACTTTTAGAGATGGATATAAAAGTTTTTCTTTTTGTGCAGGTTTTTCTTTTTGAGTTGCCAATGTTTCGCCGGAATGTTGATTCATTTCCGTTCCGGCGAATTTCTGGCACTCCTAGACATAGAAAAATAGCAAAGTTCATGCCAAAATTTTCTGTGAATTTTTGTGCTTATTAGTTTCATTTATTTGTGTGTTTAGAAATGTCGGATTCGGGCCCTTCTAGCCAGAAGCCCTTTTGGGAGCAGCAGGAGGAGATGGAATCCCTAGAGGCCCCGGAATTTGTTCCGCGGGACGACGAGATGGAGGAGGACGAGGATACCTCGTCGGGCAATGAGGAGATGGGGACGCCGATGGCGACGCCGATGGCGATGCCACTACCACTGATGGCGGCGGTGAAGCTACTACAGACGGTGGTAGCGCATCGAAGAAGTCTCGGAAGGATCGGACCCCGATCGTGGTCGACCTCAAAAGGTCCATCATCACAAGCGTGAGCCCTAAAGGTGCGCCTTTGGAGCCAGAAGAATTTGTTGGGGGTTACTCTAACCAGCTCGCGGCAATCCTCCGGAACACCGTCACGATCAACATGGAGAACCTGAAGCCCGAAGAGAACAGGGGTTTCCTCATCCAGCTTTTCCGGAAGCTGCACGCAAGATACGCGTTCCCGGGTGATGAGGAAAACAAGTATAATAATGACAATCTCAAAGGGAATCCGGTGAACAAGTATGCCCTCGGGAGGATGACTAAGGCCTTGTCAAATTGGAAGGCTCGGGTGAAGAATCTGATTTTCGAGGAGAAGCTAAGTTATCCAGAGCTCGTCAAGAAGGAGCCTCTGGTCAAGGAAGAAGACTACAATGTTTTCAAGGCCAGATGTAACTCCGCCTTGGGCAAGGCCAGGACTGAGAAGGGCAAGAATATGAGATCCCGAAACATTGGTACCCACCATCTCGGCTCTGGCGGTTATAGAGCCGCGAGGCCCAAATGGGATAAGGAGGACGCCGACGCTCGTGCAAAGGGGTTGACACGTCCCTTTGACGACATAAAGGAGGAGCAGGCAAAGAATTTCGTCAGGGCCCGGTTTGCCCCGCCGAAGAAAGGGGGTTCTGATTATTCTTCGGAGCCCGCCGGCCCCTTTGCTCCGAGGGTGACGGACTTCATGCAAAAATATGTAAGTAGTTTGCATGCAAGTCGATTAATTGCATTCATGATTAATCAATGAAGTCCAGTTTTCTGATCAAATGCTTCGCGTTCCTTGTGCGCAGGACGAGGAGTGTAGGAGCTCCTCATCCCAGGGGTCAGTGCCACCGCCTGTCGCCAAGTGGGACACCACTTTTAATAGGGCGCTGAACCGGACCATGAGTGTCGATCCCCTGGCGGCCCCGTCGGCTGGTCGTGTGGTCGGCTTTGGCGGCATATCATGGTCCGAGTACTATGGCACCCCGGAGCGGAAGGGCAAGAAGGCCGAAAGCGCCGAGGTAAAACTCCTAAGGGAACAGGTGGAAGCCTTTCCAAATATAGTCCAAGATGCCGTGAACAAGGCTGTGTCAGCTGCCGAGACAAAGTTCCAAGAACAAGTCCAGTCACAAGTCCATTCACAAGTGAACGAGAAGCTCAACACCATCCTTCCCGTCTACATGGAAAAGTACAACAAGTGGCAGAAGGGTGGTAAACGGGGGCCGCCACCGGTTCCCAACCTCAACAGCGCCCAATCGGACAATGTGGCGCGACCGGAGGCGTTGGTGACTCCTCCAGTAGGGCCGGTGGTGGTGGAGACTCCTCTAGCTCCGGAGCTTAACTTGCCCACTCCGGCGAAGGCGCCGGCCCGCACCACCGTGCCATCAGGCAGCCACTCCGCCACTTGCGTGCTCAAGCCTGTCAGCGTCGGTGCCTCGACATTGGCCGAATTTGACGCCCTCAAGGTAACTAACTAATTAAAGCGAGAGTTGGGAGGCTCAACCACACCGATGACTTGATCTATGTTTTTCTAACGCTCGGCCTACATGTCGATCTTTCGCAGGGAGACACTCCTTGCACTCTAATGCATTGGGTGGGCGGCCAGTTGATGGATGTTGCCAAGGGTACTATTGTTCAACCAGAGAACCGCAAAATGCACAATGTCACAATGCCACCTGACATGATGAGGGTCAAATACAGTATGGTGCTTCCGGGCTACGAGCAAGTGGAACCTCCCTCTCAACCTCAAGGATGGGATGATGAGGACACGACAGCGGTCCTCAATACCGGCTTCGGCTACTTGTACCTATGGCCGAAGAGCCAGATCCGTTTGGGGACAGAGGACCAGCTCAACATCACCCTAGAGGCAGCACAACCAGCACATGATGAAGACTTCGAGATGGGAGACTTGGACAACATGGCACAGAATCCCAATGATGATGAAGAAATTGACCCGAACTACGGTGACCAGTTTGTTAACACAAGGTTTTCTGATTTGTATGAGCCGGGACCATCAGGCACACATCAAGTTGCTGAGACCCAACCAGCACCAGCGAAACCCCCTTGCAAGGTGCGTCTCTTCCCAACTAGTCAGGAGACGCCGCCACCTGTCCCCTTCACCGAGCCTCCAAGGCCAGTAGTTCCTTTGATCAGCCCTGGCACCCTCCATAAGACGGTCGGTGAGGTGAACACAGTGGCCGAAGCCGTAAAGAGCAAGAAGGGTCGCAAAAGGAAGCCTAAGGGTGATCGGGGCCAGGATCCAAATCCTCTTTTCCGGGACGGTGCTGTGGGGCAAGCCAGGAATCAGCAGCACGTGGCAGGTGTACCGATGATGTGTAAATCGATGCTCGAGGTCGCAGGCTCGCATATGCGTAGTATTCATTATGGATGTCTCACAATTGAGCAGTGCCGCATTCGCGACAACGATCAGTCGTACCTCGTTTTCAAGGCTAAGGTGCCTTCTCACATGCCGTGCTTCGTCACTGTACCCCCCGGGGATATCTTCTATGTGCGGCATACCGACCTGTTTGACATGTTGAACGGGTTTCGACTGCACAATACCCTGGTCCGGTTGTTCTCCCTCAATATGGCCATGGAGATCACCAGAGACAAGATCCCGGGCATCCAGATAGTGGATCCCTACTTCATGCGTGACGCCGTCCTGAAAGATGCTGAGGCCATAGATCTGGCGACCGACTACCTCTCAAACTTCCTGCAAACATACTCGGACAAAGACGTGATTCTCCTTCCCTACCATCCCATCACGGAGGATGATCGGACAGGCTGTGTGCTCATAAGCTTGAATTTGAAACACTCAACAGCCTTGTACCTCGACTCAAACAGTGCGATCCAAAAAAACTACACCAATATCAAGAAAATTCTTGATGGCGCTCTCACCGGCTACGTCGCAGCGGGAGGCGTCAAACCGGCAAGGCCACATGTAAAGTTCGGCGCGCACGTGTTCCGCCACACGACGAAGTTTGCCTGCGTCAAGCAGCCTCCTGGCAGTGGGAAGGATGCCTTCTACGCCATTTACCACATGAAGGCGTTCTTCAATGACATGGAGACCAAAACACTGCCATCTGACCTCGTGAAGTGGGCTGAAAAGCTTGCATGCATACAGGCTCGCAACCTCAGGCAACACTTCTTCAACATCCAGGAGGAGATCGCGACAATCGTGTACCAGGGAGACATAAAAGCCGGAGGCACCTTCCACGGCGGCTATACACCGTCCAACAGGGAGATAGACGAACGCTTAGCGCAGCAGTGTGACGGCAGGATGTTCATGCAAATGGCGAAAACTCGGTCGGGCTTCATCAATGCCCCCCCAAAGCCGACTCAAGAGCCGAAGAAGACTTCATGATTGCATTGCCTGGGTACCTAGCTGTTAGTTCCGAACTCGTGTTGTAACCTCTTATCACTGTGTTAAACTTGCCTAGCAAAACCTCTAGAATATGTTTCGTCAACCGTTGAACTTGATTGTGAGAGACACTAGCTAGTTATTTGTGTTACGAACTATTTTAAGTGCTTGTTGATTTTCATTTGTCTTTGCTTCCCTACTTTCTTGTGGTTTGCTTTCTTTGTCTTTCTTCGAAATGCCAATGATTAGAACGTGTTGTGGTGTCACGTGTATGACCATGCCGCTGTTTGATCTTGTGTGCCAAGTAGACTAGTAGTTTGGGCATATACTCTACTTGCCGCACAAGATCAAACAGCGAGCATTGTTATTTCCGTGCCCAATCTAAGTATGAGGCACTAATCCATGTCATTCTTGGTTTGCTTTCTTTTGGTCTTTCTTCGAAATGCCGATGATTAGAACGTGTTGTGGTGTCACGTGTATGACTATGCCGCTGTTCGATCTTGTGTGCCAAGTAGACTAGTAATTTGGGCATATACTCTACTTGCCGCATGGGATCGAACAGCGAGCATTGTTATTTCCGTGCCCAATCTAAGTATGAGGCACTAATCCAAGTCATTCTTGGTTTGCTTTTTTTTTGGTCTTTCTTCGAAATGCCGATGATTCTATCTTTGTGAACTGCTAGCTATTGCTTTCCACTGACATAAGTAATATCATCTTTATTATGTGTAGGAGATGCCGAGGTGTTATGTCGTGTACGTCGGTCGGGTTCCAGGTGTGTACGAGGAGTGGAAAGACTGCCAGAAGCAAGTGAACAACTTCTCGGGCAACAGCTACCAAGGCTATGTGAGTAGAGAGGTGGCGGAAGAGAAGTGGAGGAGGCATGGAAGGAAGAAATGGAGGAACTTCCTCGTGATCACCACCTTGTTGCTCTTCATTGTAGGTTGTGTTCTACTTCATCTAGGTAGAGCTACGTCGTTGGAGTTGTAATGTGAATTGTGAACTTGTACTCGAAGGTGTAATGTGATTGTGAACTTGTACCGATCGAAGGTGTGAACTTGTGGCACAAACACTTGATGTATGAACTTGTATGTCATGATTGATGTGTAATGTATTGTATTCATGTTGGTTCTATTATGCTTTGGCAAAATGCAAGTTTCTGAAAAATTCTGTGGACTATATTGTATATTTGAATATCTGTATATTATTATTTATAGTGGTCTGTAAAACTTGAATTTCGAAAATATTACCGGAGGCGCATATAGGATACTATTGGAGGCGCATATACTATAAATACCCGAGGCGCATTCTGAAACATATGCGAGGCGCATATACTATAAATACCCGAGGCGCATTCTGAAACATATGCGAGGCGCATATACTCTAAATACCCGAGGCGCATTTTGAAACATATGCGAGGCGCATCTGATATGCGCCTCCTATACTTCACATATGCGAGGCGCATATCGATATGCGCCTCGCATATTATTATGCGAGGCGCATATCGATATGCGCCTCGCATATGTGAAGTATAGGAGGCGCATATCAGATGCGCCTCGCATAAAAAATACCCGAGGCTTGAAGCTAGAGGCACATGTGATATGCGCCTCGGATAGGCTTTTTGGTGCGCCTCGGATAGGCTTTTCTCTAGTAGCCAAGGACACGCGATCGGCTCACGGAGTATGAAGCACTCATTCACGGACTACGCATAGCCAAGGACATTGGCATCAAGCGCATAATTTGCTGTGGAGATTCCGACTTGGTTGGCCAACAGGTGGCTGGCACCTGGAACGCGCGGAACCCTATGATGGAGGCATATCGAGACGAAATGGACGAGAGAGCCAAGAGTTTCTTGGGCTACGAAGTCAAGTATGTCCCCAGGGAACAAAATGAGGCGGCTGATCTACTGTCAAAGATTGCATCAGGGCACAAACAAATTCCGCCTGGCGTTTTTCTGGAGCATCTACGGACACCATCCATGAAGGGAGAGGACACCGAGAACCCGGATAGAGTTGACTCTTTCATTCACAAAGTGACAAAGGTCTCTCCGTCTTGGACAAAACCGTTCATGGAATATCTCGTACACATAACTTTGCCCATCGACGAGGTCGAAAGTCGGCAAATAGTACATCGAGGAAAGAGCTACACCATAATCAATGGACAGTTCTATAAAAGAAGCACCACTAGTGTATACCTCAAGTGTGTTTCCTATCAAGAAGGTATTGAAATCCTTCGTAAAGTCCATCTTGGAGATTATGGGTATCACACCGCTCCTCGATCGTTGGTCTCCAAAGCCTTCCGGCAAGGATTCTACTGGCTGACCGCGAAGGCGGACATCGACAAGCTGGTTGAGACATGCATGGGATGATAGTATTATGCCCAACAACCCCAACTTCCTGCTGAAGAACTGCGAACAATACCAATAACTTGGACGTTTGCAGTATGGGGGCTAGACATCGTTGGTCCATTACAGACAGCACCATGTGGGTTTACGCATCTGAAACACCCCAGTTTTAGATAAGCTTTATTTAGCACCCCAGTTTTAGATAAACTTTGCATTAAAGAAGAATAATCAAACCCTAAAATCTTAACCTCTCCCTCTATTTGAAATCAATTCAAATGGTTTTTATTTTCAAAACTACTAAAATTATTGGAGCCCAACTTGTTAAAAGGGCCCCACAATATTTTATATACTTTATACAAATTCCTGGTATTTTTGGAATGCTTAAAACAATACTTGAAATGAAATTACAAATAGAAAACAGAAAAAGGAATTGGAAAAACATTTTACAGAAAAAAGAGAAAACCCTAGCTAACTGGACCGAGCCCACCCTGTTCCTCTCTCCCTGTCGCCCACACTCGCCCGCAGAGGCCCCGGAAGCCCGCCCGCGGCCCGCTACCCCTTTGCCCCCTATTCGTCGTCTTCCCCATCGGCGGCAACCTCCTCTCTGTCGCGCCGCCGGCCATCGATCCGCGCCGCCTGCATCCCGCCGCCCGCCGCCTCCTGGAGATGGATAAGGTCACCACCGCGACTCCCCGGTCGTCCCCATCCACTTCCCCTTTCTTCCCCGACCTCCCTCTCTCCTCTCCCACGCGAAGCCAAACCCTAACCACCGCAGTCGACGTGCGTCACCATCGTTCTGGCCTTCCCCGTGCCTCTCCGATACTCCCTTAAGCTTCACCTTTTCGCCAGCAACCTCCCTGCAGAAGGAATCGAGACGAACCTCTCGGAATCGCCCGCATCGCCCCCGTCTTCCCCGAGCCAGATGCCGCCCTCCGTCGCCATTGCCGCCGATCAAGACCTCGCCTCGGCTCACCGTCACCACCAACTGCTTCGGGGTGAGCCTATGGTGCCCTAGGCATCCTTCGCTTGCTCGCTAGCTTGTTGTTGACCTGCAAGCGCCACCATCGCCGCTCGCAGTAGCTGCTGCTCTGGCGACCCAATTGGAGCGGCCCCGCCTCTTTTAGGTATGCCTTGACGCGCTGAATCGAACGAGCCAAGCCATACAGCCCCTCATCGCTTTTGGTAAGTGACCTCTTCTTGTAATAATTTGGTTCTCTGCTCAGTTATGAGCATGCTGTAATAAATTTTGTGTCGTAGGGTCACTACCATGTTACCAATTCTTCACTGGATATCCTCTGCTCAAGGTTAAGCTTATTTCAGACGGAGGTCTGGGATTTGTTTAGCCATGATCCCGGGGGTGTCACAACATCTGCTAGTAGTAGTTGATAAATTCACCAAATGGATAGAAGCTAAACCCATTAGAAAGCTTGATGGGGCAACTGCCCTTAGGTTTGTCCAGGATCTAGTGGTGAGATTTGGTCTCCTACATAGAATTATCACCAACAATGGTAGCAACTTGTCACTCGGAGAAGTGGAATCTTATTGTTGGGAGAAGGGCATCCGACTTGACCTAGCATCTGTGGCACAGCCACAGTCCAATGTCCAAGTTGAGCGAGCCAATGGATTAATTATGTAGGGAATCAAGCCATGTCTAGAGGCACCGCTACATAGAGCAGCTGGGGCCTGGGTGGAGGAATTACCATCAGTGTTGTGGAGTTTACGAAGTACACACAACAGATCTACCGGCTACACCCCTTACTTCATGGTATATGGAGCAGAAGCCATCCTGCCTTCCGACATCCTTCACGATTCACCAAGGGTTGCCGTCTACGACGAAGATGACGCTGAAGAATCCATATGTCTAGATGTGGACCTTCTCGAGGAAGAGCGCGTATTGGCATGCCAAAGATCCACCATCTACCAGCAGAAGCTACGCAGCTACCATAGTCGCCGCGTTTAGCATCGCTCGTTTAAAGAGGGGGATCTGGTGCTCCGACTTAAGAAAAACAAGTCACACAAATTATTCACGCCATGTGAAGGACCGCATCATAAGCAAGGCGCTGCTCAATGGGTCTTACTACCTCGTTGACAATCATGAACTTGAGGATAGACCTAGCGATGATCATAAGCATAAGTAACATGACCCGGATGATGACTAACCGAAGCTTGATCGGCCATGGAACATAGCACAGCTACGCCCTTTTTACACTTAGCATATTTTTTTATCTACTGTGTACCTATTATATGATCAATGAAATAAATCTCTCTGGTTCACTCATATTCCTAAGTCTTTTAACTCCTTTAGTGTTCATTTTTGGATCGTATAAAACCTTTATGCACAAGCTTTGCATTTGCGCCTGTGAAAATTCCGCCTACGGGCGTTAGCTTAACTTTATGGTCTACACATTCTTTGTTGTTTTTATGTGGATTCTGGAGTTTCGACTTTTGGAACTTGTTGTCAGCGATTTTGTGCTTAGGTTTTTTATGGTTCCATTGGGCATAATCACCTGCGCGCATGGTTTCGACTATGAGTCTTCCGACTCATGAAAGGTCAAGCATAAGAACCAAAGTAATGGATAAGCCATCACTTGCTTAAAAAATATTTACATGCTGGAACCAGTAGTTAAGTAGCAGGAAATTACATCTATTGTTTTTCTGCCTTATGTTAACATAGTAGTTTTTCCGCATACACCAACTCCAGAGGAAACAAATATTACAAAGTGTTTTTTATTCCTCTGGTGCAGGAGACTTCGAGGCATCATCGTCGACAGCAGGAGATCCATCCTCTTCGAAGTCGGTGGTCTTGAGGGACTCAAAGGAACTCTGGTTTTCACCGTCAATGATCTCCATCGGCACGAAGACGTTGTGATCGACCAACTCGGAAACCCTGGTGTCAAAACCTGCGAGCTATGCCCAGATAGCCTTGTGGTTAATCTTCTGGCCTTCATCGTCTATGTCGAGAAGACCCGAGGTCACAGTGTCGAGGTCGGCGTTTTTGTAGTGTGCCTTGACCATCGCCAGCAACATCCTTGCGGCAGCCCGGGTACATGAACCCTTCCATCTTACGATACGCTCGGGGGCTTGACGCAAGATCTCCGAGTACTTCATCACGGAGTCCACTGCCTTGATGTTGATATTGAGGGGCTTGGCAATCTCCTTAGCTTGCTTGACGGCGGTGCTGATGAAGTTTCCAGAGAGAACCATGCATTCTTTTGGTGGAGGAGGCGACTTGTTTAAACCAATAGGAGCTGCATTTCCGACAAACAAAGGAGCACATGAGTTCAAATAACACAAAAATTTCAAAGTATCTGGCTTACAGAAGTACAAAACGGAGATCGCTTACCAAAGATGCTTGCCTCCGCTTGCTGGAGTGTCTCCTCCATGGAGTCCCGCTCTTGTCGGAGAACCTTGTAAACCTCAAATTTGTGTTCATTCTGCTCATCGTCAGCTTTCTTATGCTCCTTGAGGATTGCAATTTCCTCCTTTAGACGGTTCATCTCCGTGTTGGCGGACTCCTATAATGCATTCATGGATTCCTCGTGCATCTTCGGGGTATCAGCCATCTACTGCTTAAGGATCTTGTTTTCGCTATCCAGCAACTCAATGTGCTTGGATTTATCAACAATGTTCTTGGCCTTGGTGATGGTTTCTACAAGTCGGAGAAAGAACATCACACAATGAGTAGTCGGAGAGTGATGGCACAAGACCAAGTTGATTGCGAAATTGAAAGGAAAAACAGACTCTTGCTCTTGGTGATTTGTTCCTTCAAGAAGTCAGTTTTACCCTTTTAGGCTTCCAGCTCAGCATGCATCTTGTGGAACTTCTCGTTGGCAACACCTCTCCATGGAAATAAGATCAAAATCATTTAGTCTCTTGGAGCATCTAGCCGGATAAATATCCATCTAGAGGCTTGGGGGCTACACTAAGAGTTTCTAACTTGGTAACATGCTTAGTCTTTCTTTAAGCATCTAGTCGGAACTAATTCAGTTTTCACCTAGAAGATTGGGGTCTACAATAAGAGTTTTTAACTCGGCAAAATGCTTAGTCTTTCTTTAAGCATCTAGTAGGAACTAATTCAGTTTAAACGAGAGACTTGGGGGCTATAGTATTGAAATTTACAAGCACTGCGTATGCTACTCTAAAAGTATCTAGTCGAAATAATTCATTCAAACTAAATACTTGGGGGCTACAGTGAGAAGTTTTCTAGCTTAGTCACTCTTAGATCATTCACATGCAATAACCTATGGTTTTCCGTCTAAATACTCAGGGGCTACAGTGGGATACTCATATCAAATGCAAAAGGAAAATAAAACTTCCAAGTGCGATGATCTTGAGGTTGGTGGCGCTCTCGGCAAATATCTTGCTGAAGGAAAGGCTATTTCCTGATAGGATATCTGCTTGCCTAAGAAGCTCCTCAAGGCCGCAAGTCGGAGAAGTTGGCACTACACCAGGAGCCAGAGTTGAACTACTCGGCGTAAGAGCCGGGTAGACAATCTTTGGAAGCTTTATTGACATCCTGGGAGCAGCGACACCGCCTTCGGCAGACGTTCCTCCTACCACCATCGCCTTAATGCTACCGATGGCATCCTTAGCCAGAGCTTGATCCATTTTGTAAGCAGTACTCTCTTGTGTCGCCTTCTCATCAGCAAGGACAAAATCCACGGTGACACCTGGATCCACCTCCATGGCAGAGAGGCCAGATGCCACCTTAGCTGGAGAGCTTGTCGGAGTGGCAGCGGGCTGGACGCTAGGAGTGGTAGGGGCGATGGCGGGAGACACTTGGTGCAACATATCCTTCATATTTTTAGAAGCCTCCAATGTTTTGGAGGACTTCTTCAAACTTATACTGGCCTTCTTCCTGAAACGTGCAAAGGTATAAGTACAGGAATAAGACAAGCAAGAGACGACGTCGGAGTATAAGAAGCTTACACAACGGTGGGTTTCTTGGTGAAAGGGATGCGGATAATCTTTCTTTTCACCGCCTCCAGGGCGGCAGTAGACTTCTTGGAGGCTCCACCCTCCGTCTTCTTCTTCTTGCCTCCGTCGATAGTGTCAGAGGTGGAGCTCTTCCGCTTACGTGCAAACGACACATCATCGTCGGACATGACGGTGACATGCTTCATTTTGGGGTCATAGATTGGGATACCATGCTATCCACCTCTAGACTTTTGAGCTGTTAAGTGAAATCCCAAAGTGGTAGATGAGATAATGGTGGCTAGACGGAAGAAAATGGAGTATATGTCATACACAGAAAAGATACAGGTACCTCTGGGCACTTGCCCTCTACGAACATGTCGTAGGTGATGGCGAAGCCACGCTTTCTGTCCTTAACCTTGACGATGTGCTTGAGGCGGGGCTTGATGGAGTCACTCAAGAAGTTATCCTCGGAGATGCGGAGGCTATCCTTCTCGTCGTGCTGCAGAGGCTGGATCCGCCTGACGAACCGGCACATAGCTAGATCCAACCCGGTCAGACCCTTCTCTACGAACCACTCGATCCTCCTTATGGCACGGGAAGCGTCGTTGTCTGAGGGAAGGGTGGCCTGGGATCTCCATGTCGGGGCTTCAGTGGCGACCCCATCGACGAAGTCCGGGTATGTTGGTTCTCGTCTAGACATAGGGATATCTGGACCGTAGAAGTACGTCCGCTACAAAATTTTCCAGGACTCGTGACCGACGATGTCGAGAAACCGCCGGCCAGGCTGGATCTTGAAGCTAATTTTCCGCAATTCCTAAGCTCATCCTTGCTAGTCCCGACTTTCCTCTTGACAGTGAAAAAGTAGATAAACAAATCCAACCTTGGCTTGATCCCTAGGTATCCCTCGCAAAGCATTACATAGTTGTTGAGCGCTAGGATGCTATTCGGAGAGAGACTCTAAGGCTGGAACCACTAATGGTTGAGGACAACAAGGAAGAAGTCAGAGATCGGGAGGGAGACGCCGCTTACTAGTTGCGCTTTTAGGTACACCTTCTCTCCAGCTTGGGGAGAAGGAGTAACCTCGTTGGCCGGAGACGCCTGCCCGATGAGCCCCTCTCTCGCGGGAAGGTATCCTTCGGCGAGGAGCTCCTTGATATCACCATCGGTGATATCGGAGCCGCGCCAATCTCCCTTGTGGGAGTTACCCTCCTCCTCCAGCGGCTCCAGCCCCGCTTGAATATGGTCGTCGCTGGTGGTTACCACCACCACAGACCGTGGAACCACCACACCTTTTGGGGGCACGTGGACAGCGCTCGCCGGCTTGGCCGTAGCATTGTTCGCCACCGCCATGGAAGAGGTGGAGCTACTGCTAGCCATTGGAGTGAGAGGGGAGGTGACTGGAAGATTGGGAAAAGCTAGGGTTTTTCGCGTGCACGCGGAGAGCTCAAGGAGGTGTTTGCAGGAGGAAGAAGATGATGTAGGGTAAGAATGGGGTGAAAAGTAAAAATCCACCACGGTTGTAATTTATAACCCCCAGCGTCAAGATTCGTGCAAGTGATCGAATGGTTGTCGCGTGGATGACGTGCGTGTGCGCGTGCGCGGAAATTTCGCCATGTTCCCAATCACCGCCGCCAACGGTTCGTATCCTTCGCGCGGGAAAAACGGACATGATTGTGTTCTCTTCATGTGTGAGTTACGAGGCATCGCCGACCTATGGTCTATGTTGCTCTAGCTGACATGGGCAGGTGAACCATCCCATCGGAAGATTCCGGCATGGACGGATCCAGTCCGGCTACGAGAAGAGCACGATGGAAGATTCAGCATTTCTCTGACTTACAAGTTGAAGACGGAGAGCATTGTAGGGTTCTTGGGAGGACTACAAGATATTTCTTGATGATTTGCCGACATTCACATAGACGGAGCATTCAACCAGAAGAGGAAAGACGGCGCAAGATCTCAGAGTTCTCCGGGGCTACTGATGGGGATATGCTATATCGGTATCGTCATAGCATGTCTCCTATCCGGATAACCCGGGTGGCCCAAAGTTGGTAGCAAGGCCCATGGACTGCTGGGCGGCCCAGTTAGATGGATCCAAAGGGGAGGCCCATGCCGGATAAAGGAAGGCTACGGAGGAGTCATCGACGTACCCGGAGCCTTGGAGTGCAAGACACACTAGGCTAGTTGTATGCAGTGTAGGACTCTGTAACCTGTCCGGCTAGGACTTTCCCCATAGGCATAGTGCCTGGTGACTATATAAGTCGGCCCTATGGGAGCCTTTAGGGCAACCAATTAAATCATACATCGCATAGCGAACCGATCCTTGTAACTCGTCGTATTGCCATTATAGTGATTTATAGCATGAGTAGGATTTTGCCACCGTCGTGGGATCTGAACCTGGGTAAGATGTGTTACATCATACCCGTCGTCACCATGGCGTACTCGTCGGCAATACCATGACACTTGGCGTACTACACCTACGGCCGGATGAGGAACAACACTCGCAGAAGGCTACGAAGTGCGTAAGAGTGCCGATTGCATTGGGACTGAGACGGTGGAGGCAAAGATCGAAGTGGGCAAGGAAGGTGAGGAAGAAGGCACTAGCCGGGAAGGGCAGGCCACGCGCGAGGTGCGCGAGGAAGACTATGCGCTCGCCGGCTTGCGGTGCCGGCGACATTTCACCGGCCGGGGCGAGGCGCACCCCGACCTCGCCGGCAGTCGGCAGAAGGCGGGCGCGCCGATATTTTTCAATCTTCTCCTCCATGACTGAGGAGCCGCACCAGGAGTCATGGCTCTCGTCCATCTCTTCATCGGCGGCGTGCGACGGAGGAGGAACAGGAAGAAAGGGAGAAGTAGAAGAAGCGGCGGAGGAGTAGTAGTGGCCCATTGCTCCGGCAGGCAAAGAATGGGGCGCGCCGGCGGGACGGAGGCGGTGTGAGTTCGTCGGCGGTGCGGGCACGAGGAAGCAGCAAGATGCAGAGGAGCGCAGAAGCTTTAGCAGCGAGGAAAAGGGTGGAAAATGGCGAGTAGGAGGCGACGGTGCGGCGGGCGCAGTACTTAAGGTCCAGGCAGGGCAACCGCTAGCTCGCCACCTAGAGACACCACACACCCCCATCAACGGACAGATAGTTTGCGCCGGCACAAAATCCACAGAGGATCCAGGGCGCGGCAGGCGAGGCGCCGACGATGGTTCCCGAGGCAGCGCTTGACACGACGCGTCGCTGCACGTCGCGACAATCATCATCTCGCACGTGGCTAATGTCCATGATGACGTAGCCGAGCAACTCAACCACAAGAACTCGGCCGGACAAAAATCAAACTAGCTTTGGAGCCCGCGCACATTTCTCCTAAGGGTGGAATCTACGCGCGTTCGGGGGCTAGTGTTGGGGGGATCACCACTAGTGGACAACGGGGAATTAGTTTGGGTCCTAGAGGGCCTCTAGTCCCAGTTTTGCAACCGGGACTATGGAATCAAGACTAGATGTCCCAGCCTCTAGTCCCGGGTCAGTTACGGACCGGGACTAGAGTCTCTGCACGTGGCCACGCAGGGGAGCAGGGGTGGAGGATCTCTAGTCCCGATTGGTAACATGAACCGGGACTATATTTGCTGCTGCGGCAGCATTTTGGGGCCGTTTTCTATGGCGGCAGCCGATGGGGGAATTTTGGGGTCGTTTTTTGCCACGACAGCCGATTGGGGTTTCTGCCGCGGCAGAAATTTGGGGTCGATTTATGCGGCGGTAGCCAAAGGGGGGTTCTGTGGTGGCAGGAGGATAGGTAGAGGAGGGGCTGCATTTGGCGTAAAATGAAATGCAATGAAAGAACCCATTACACACAACATTTTCATGATTATATAGATATAATTTTACATTACATATATATACAATTTGATTATAATTAGATCACACCCCGTCTATTCGATTACACGGAGATCATTAAATCACGGGAGTCCCGAGGTGTGGTATTTTCCTTCTAGGTTTATGACATGGTCAATAATAAATCTCGCCAATTCCTCTTGAATTGATACCAGGCGCTCCCGTGGTTGGAGATTCTCCCACAATCTTTCCAACTATATATAAAAGAAGGAGATAAATATGAATATCAATAGTCTTAAATAATATTATGAATGAAAAGTTATGCATGATCAATATGAATATCACTACAAATGTCCCTCCGTCCCTCTCACGGACCTCCGAGCGAATGTACTCGCACGCAAAGTATCCGCACAAGTTAGTACCTGGTGGCTGCCTCTCGCACTTTACGAGAATAGAATTCAATCAAAATAATCAAGCATGATATAATGGTATTGAAACTAGAACTGAAGAGATGCGCGGATATAGCTCGTACTACTTACTTTTACACGATGAAAACTAAGCTCATCTTTAAATTCACCAACTATAGCATTGGTGACAGCTTTCCAAACCCTGCCCGGCAAAAAATAAAGAATAGATGAGTTATTAGTTACTTGATATATCAGGATATATATGAACTAAAGAGAACGATATAGTATGGTAATGACTAAAATTACCTCTAGATCACATCTTTAATTAATGCGTACTCTGATTCATCTAGTGAGTCCTTGATTTCAACTCTACCGGCGTCAACTTCAATGATTAGAAGAATCCAGTGATAGATGTGCACGTTTTTATACGTCAGTAGCTCATCAATTACACTTAGCAGAATCAAGTGAATTTGTACAAGGCAGTAACACTCTTACTTGTAGTTGTATGGAAAGAATATTCTTTGTTTGTAATGTTGCCTCAATAAGACCCTTAGGAAGTTACTCTCCATGTCCTTGGGGTATTCCTTTAGCAATGCTTGATTAAACCGCTGTGGGTCGATGAACCCAGTGTCAAATATTTTCTTTCGGTCACATTCATCACTCTTCATTCTGCATAATAGCATAGTGAAGATAATTACATGCAATGAAAGAGCTGAGTTAGAGACTTTATCATAGAAATAAATGAACCACTTACAGACAATAGGTAGCGAGGATACTCAAATCGAGGGCATCTTGTTTGAATAACATATAGAATTCCTGAAAATAAATTGGCAACCGGTCTTCACCATTAAAATGCTCACTTGTAATTCTCATAAGCAGCGTTGATAATCGATCTTCTTCATTGCATGTAGAGACTTTCTCGTACCACTCATGCAGTATTCACTTTTGAGTTGGTAGAAGGTCGACCTCATTAGGTCTGATTAGAGTCTTCCCTTATTTATATCTCCATGCACATTCTTCTTGTTTGGGGATATGCCCGTCTAGCGCTTGATCAACTGTAATACTAGCACATTTGGCAAATTCCATTGCTATAATATTCTGATGATCAATATTGGATAACACCTTGAGCAGGGTGATCGATTTGTTTGCCTGCATTACGATTTGCGCAACATCTCTTTTCCCGCTGCTTGTAGTAGTATTTCCTGGATTCTTCCTACGAATTCCCATCAGACAGCGTTTGTAGTCATCATCCTTATTTATCTCATATTGCGATGGTTGATGAAGAAAACCCTTAGCCCACTTTCTGGATTTCGGATCAAATATTTTCTTTATCTTAGGAACTTTGGGTGCAAGGAAGGCTTTCACTTCGGCATCGTTGATCGCTTTGGTTTCCTCATTAGTCATCTCGTAAGGTAACTTGGAAGGAGGCGGCAGGATTTTCTTCACATTTTTACCTTTGGCTTTCTTCTGAGTAGTATTATTACTAGTTGACTGAGAGACTGCCTTCTTTGTCTGACACACAGGCGAAAGGAGTGGGTGATACATCGGAAACGTATCTATAATTTTTGATGTTCCATTCTTGTTTAGTATCAACTTGGTTATGCTTTGTCTACACTTTGAGGTATTTTTATACACTTTCTGGAACTAACCTATTGACAAGATGCCACAGTGCCAGTTGCCTGTTTTCTTCTATTTTTTGTTCCAGAAAAGACAGAAAATCAATATTCTCGGAATTGGACGGGACAAAAGCCAATCTTCCTATTTTTCCCGAAGCAACACGGAACCACGGAGCAGATATGGAGGAGGACACCAGGGTTGCTGCACCACCCCAGGCGCGGGCCAGCCCTGGTGGCGCCCACAGGGGGTGTGGGCCCCCTGGCCCTCTACAGACCTTGCTCCTTTGCCTATAAGAAGCCTCTGAACCAAAAACCCTAAATCATCCAGAAGAAAGCCACGAAAACATCCGTAGCACCGCCGCCATCGAAGGGGAGATTCGGGGGACAGAAAGTCTCTGTTCTGGCACCCTGCTGGGACGGGGAAGTGCCCCCGGAGCCATCTCCATCGATCTCCACCACCATATCCATCGCTGTTGCTGATTCCCATGATGAGGAGGGAGTAGTTCTTTCTGGAGGCTAAGGGCTCTACCGGTAGCTATGTGTTCATCTCTGTCTCTATGCCTGATCATATTGTGGTCATGATCTTTGTAATCAAGTAGATCTACTATGTTACTCAAGTGCTTTAATAGATCTCTGCTCTCCCCATGTGTGTGAAAGCGATAGTGTGCACGCCGTGGTGGCACTTAGGCTAGAGTTCGTAAATACTTATTCATGAGTTATATTTGGAGTTGGATGTCTTGATGAAATTGTGGTGTTTGCTGGATCCATCTAGCGCTCAAGGTGACAGTGTGGGGTTATCTAGATTGGTAAAGGTGGACTTTAAGGTGTGCTGTTATAGCCCTACCATGGATTAGATTGTCCAACCGGAGAGTATTTTAGGGTAGTATCATAAAGAGAATATATTTATATGAGAGAGTGTTCACTAGTGAAAGTATGATCCCTAGGCATTGTTTCTAAACAATGAAACACAGTTTTCTACTAGATATGTTGCATATACACCTGAACTAGTGCACATATACACCTGAACTAGTGCATTGGGTGTGTTGGGGACACAACAGACTTCTTGTATCTTGATTGCAGGGTTGCTTGAGAGGAATACCTTTGACCACTTCCTCCCTGAGTTTGATAAACCTTGGGTGATCCACTTAAGGGAAACTTGCTTCTGTTCTACAAACCTCTACACTTGGAGGCCCAACAACTTTCTACAAGAATAGAAGTGCGTAGACATCAAGCTATTTTCTGGCATCGTTGCCGGGTAGGAAAGGTAAAAGGCACTCACACACGTTACCCCACGGCAACATCAAGCTACTTTCTATCGCTATTGCCGAGGAGGTAAGGTAAAAGGTACTCACATCCTCCAGTGTGAGTGCTCCAAGTTATTTCCTTTAGATTCTGCAATTGTGCCTTTTTGTTTCTTGTTTTCACTAGTTAGGCTTAATGGAAAACAACAACAAAATTAGAGATCTTATAGTATTTATATTGAGTTAGGACATGAAGTGTTTGAAGATAAAATTAAGAAACCTATGTAACTTTATTTGCATGCTAATAGAAATGTTATTAGTATGAATTCTTTGAACACCATTGTTGCTAATGCTATGTAAAAGTCTAAGCTTGTGGAAGCTAATTTTGATGAAAATGATCTTTTTAGTCCCCCAGCTTTGGAAGATAGCTATTCTATTGCTTATGATGATACCAAACCTCCATTATATGATGATTACAATGATGAATATGATATTTTCAGTCCATCTACTATTGAGTAGAAAATTAATTATGATTACAATATGCCTCCTATATTTGATGACTATGGTGATGAGAATAATAATGATAGCTATGTTGTTGAATTTGCCCCCACTACAATTAATAAGAATGATTATGCTTATGTGGAGAGTAATAATTATTATATGCATGTCGCTCATGATAAGAATGTTTTATGTGATAGTTATATTGTTAATTTTATTCATGTTGCTACTAAAATTTATTATGAGAGAGGGAAACATGGTTTTATGCATCTCAATAATATTAAGTATCCCCTCTTTATGTTGAAATTTTTGAAGTTGCACTTGTTTTGCTTTCTTATGCTTGTTGCTTTGTGCTTTCATGACTTGTTTCTTTACAAGATTCCCATGCATAGGAAGTGGTTTAGACTTAATTGTGTTTTGAATTTACTTCTTGATGGTGTCTTTTGCTTCAATTCATATTTCTTATGTGAACATATTCTCAAACTATCAAGCCTAGCTTAATGATAATGCTAAAAAGAAACTCATGGGGAGTGTTAGTGATGTTCCTATTATGGTTAACAATGCTTATGTCCCTGTTGATTTCTATGTTTTGGATGTCGAATACAATGCTTCTTGTCCTCTTACTTTGGGAAGACCTTTGCTTAGAACTGTTTGTGCCATCATTGATATGAAAGAAGGAACCATTAAATATCAATTTCCATTCAAGAAAGGTATTGAACACTTCCCTTTGAGGTGAGAGAAGTTACTTTTTGCTCCTCCTTTGAAAGCAAGGTTTGATTTAATGCTTCTTCATTTGAAAATACTTGATTCTTGCTTCTTGTGCCTAACTTAAAGGCGTAGAAAAGTACTTATTGGGAGATAACCCAAAAGTTTTCTTGAGTCTTGGAAGTTATTACCTATGTAATGACCTATCCTTATCCTTTTTATTTGCCTTTTGTGCCAAGAATAACCTCTAATGAGAGGGAAGTAAGATTTGGGGAGTTGTTGTCCCCAAACAGATTTTTCTGCTCCACTGTAAAAATTCATGAGGAATCTCTTTAAGTCGGATTGAGCTGATATTTTCTGAATAAATCCCCCATATGTTAGATAGCTTTTGTTAGTTCAACAATTTTTAATTTTACGAACATAAGGTCTTCAAAAAAACGTGTTTCTACCTGCTGATCTGTTTTGACAGATTTCTGCCATTATTTGCATTTGCTTCTTATTGATTCATTTTTGGGTTCTTTTTGGGAAATTGAGCTTTTTGAGGAAATTGCTAAAGTATCTTCTGTTTTTAGTAAAAGTTTTGCTGTTCTAAACCAAAACACAAGGGTCTATTATATTTTGAATACACTAATGTTGCTAATGAAGATTGTGTGAAGTTTTGTATGAAGGAAAATTTTCAGGTGTAGAGAAAGAATTATGTAATGAGATGAAGAATGGACAAATGCTCAAGCTTGGGGATGCCACCGCTTTTCACCCCAAGAAATATTCAATAGGTACAAGTGTCAAAGCTTGGGGATGCCCAAGGCACCCCTTCTTCATCAATAAAAAGCTCAGGTGTTTCTAGACACTTCGTTTTTATTGTTTCATGCACAATTGTGTTGTTCTTGGAGCGTCTTAGTTTTCGTTTTTTTGTTTTCTTTTACTTAGTTTCTTGAATAAAGTTGGTTGATCTCAGCACACTTCTTTTGGAGAGAGACACACTCTGTTTTTCTTGTCTAGAACACTCTCATTTTCATTCTTATTTTCTTGTGAGTGTTTCTTTTGCTAGCACTATGCTTAGCTTTAGTTTTCTTGTGATTTTAGCTTAGAACTTTTTAGTTCTTCTTTGTGGATTTGTGAGACAAGATCACTGGTCTTTATTGATTATTATCTTTGTGAGTTGTTTCAGATAAGTCGATTTGTGTTGGAAAAGAGTAGAAAGTTCTTGCTTGAGTAGTACAAGAGGAGATTTCTTTCACTATGACTTTGTAACATCCCAGAATTTTAGAATGGGAAAGTTCATAGATTTCATGTGCATTAAATCATGGTTTATTGCAAAAAATTGAAATTGAAAACCATTGGTGAAAAAAAACCTATTTGAAAATCCTTTATGCATCTATTAGGGTTTCTAAACAAAACCTATTGTTTGAAAATTTGTTTTGGACAGGATTATGTATCCCTAGTAGTCCATATTGATATTTTGAATTTTAGAAACTGTTTGACACTAGTTTGAGCTCATTTTGAGTTCTAAATCAAAATATACAAAAGAAATAAAAAAAAAGAACAAAAAAGGGGGCACCCTACTCTACCCGGGCAGCCATCTCGGTCAGCCGCTCCCTGCCGCGCAGCGCCGTAGCAAGCAACAGCCTTCCAGCCCAGCAAGCGCGAGCCGTGCAGCCTGAGCCCGCCTACACCCTCTCCCTCTCCCTGACGGGTGGGACCCACCCCTATCGTGTACCTCTAGACGGAGAAAGACGCCGCATGAGTTCCCCTCGATCCCGACCCTCTATCGCCACCTATTCCGCTCAATTAGTTCGAACCCAAGAATTTTTCTGCACAAAAACCCTCTATATATACCCCCTCCTCCACTTCGTGCCGTTTTTTCATGATTTTGGAAACCCTAGCACCTCATCGTTGAGCTCCCGATATCGCCGTTGTCGCCGCTTCAGATCGAGCTCGGTCTTCAGGTTCTACACCGCTCCCGTGCCTCCCTTTTCCCCTGTCTCCTTCCTCTCTTTGCAAGGATTCCTCTCATCCTCTTATTTCCTCCGCAGGACCACCACAGCGCCCAGACATTGTCGCCGGAGATCGCCGTCGGCCGAATCACTTCAGTCGCCCGCCACCGTCTCTAGGGGAAGAAAGCCGCCACGTCGTGGACACCAGGGATCCCGACATATCGCCCTGCATTTCTTCGTCCATTCCACTGTCGCAGAGAACCACCGGAGCACCACCCGCCACCACCGTCTGGGCCGCCACCACCATTTTCTTCATCGTCGCCGGTGAGCTCCAGGACGTTTTCCTCTACGACCGTCCGATCTTCAATCTATGGATCCGATTAGAAAAGATCAGTGAAGAGGTATCGGCCAACAACCACGCTCCACCTGGCCTCCGCGTCAGCGCGCCCACTTAGTGCCCGCAGCCAATCAGATCGCGTCGTGTGGCGTAGTTGTCGCCTGACTGTGTAATAAAATTATAATACCTAGAATATTTGCAGAACTTTTAAAATTCGTATAAAATTGAATATAGATCAGAAAAATACATATGATATGTCCCTGGTTTCAGAATAATGCATAGAATATTATCAGGAAATAAAATTTGTACTTTGACCAATTCATATTTGCTAGAATATTTAATTCTATTATATGGTATAAAATTCATAGAAAAATATCCACAACTCCAAAATTGGCAAATTTAGTGTCTATGGATTCAGAAAATTGTAATATACGTACTGTAGCGTTAGTTGATTTTGTTACAGTACAAAATAATTATCTATTATTAAATCCATTAATCTGTAAATCATTTTAAGGTGAAACCAGTGCCAAATGAAAGCTATGAACATTACCTATCTAGTAGAATGGTTCTCATAATTTTATGAAACTATTCTGTACTTAAAGTATTCAGAATTAATTAATGCCCATTAAAAGCCTATTTGTTTATTGGAAAATGTTTATGAAATGCTTTTGATCTTGTTTCTCTTGTCTAAAATGCACACATACTGTTTTATTGTGTTGTTGTCTTGTATGATTGATTGCAACTATTATTTTGCACGACAGATTGCCTGGAGTGCGATTATTATAATTGCGACGACTTTGTGAACGATTAATACAAATGAGTCAAGTGTCACTATCATAAAACCTCTATTTATTTATTATGCATTTAGTTTTCAGTAGCTTGCATTGAATGAAATGTTTTATATTATATATGCTATGCTATGGTGTGAATACCCAATATAATTGTCATAGACCCTAGTTGATTCCTTGGTAGCCATCGTATTGTAGATGCTTAGCCATGTTATTAGTTGCGTGGGTGGTTTTCATGATACATATGTGTATGAGAATGATTATGTTTTGATTCAATGAAAACCACTTAATCAGTGAATCACCTTGGTGGAATGGCATTGATTGGGTCATAGAGTGTGGATTTTGGTGGGGATTGCCACCCAGGCTTCAAAGAGATAATAGGCGGTCTTGATTAGTAACTTCCATGTACAACCACATGTCATATGGGATCTGACTCGACTAAGTATGTTATGGGATCATGTCCTACCGTGACTAGCACATGTAGGTGTTTATAGGGTGGTACGGTCCGGAGTTAGGCTAATGATTCTGTTTCCCAAAGGTCTCGTCCTGGTCTTCTCTCAAAAGGGGTTGATCGGGTCTTGTGGGTAAAGTGTACTAGCCTCTGCAGATGGTTTATAAACTAAGTACTTAGCCGTGTCCCCGGTAATGGACAATTATGAGTAACTTCTCTTGACGCAGTTGAAAAGTCTCATTCATTCCAATTTCTCTAATAAAACTTGATGGGTGAACATAGTGGGTTATAGGAGCACTTGAGTGACTCAATGTGTCCATAGTTTTTAGGATCTCTCGAGTGACTCGAGCTGTTCTTAGTTATTTTGAAGAACTAAAACTTTATTTGAAAAGGTAGGAGAAAATGCTGATTCATGCAAATAGCCTAAACACCACTAGACAAAGTGTGCATGTATATATATCAGGTTGCCAATTGTGTCCACATAACAGTGACATCTGGCCATTACCATTCAAGTGTATTGACCATTCGTGGCTGCAACTTTTTATGTTGCAGGTTACTCCTACGGCATGTAAGGTTTTTATTTAGGTTGCGAAACTCCACTCAGTGAGTTGCCTGTGGCATGATGGAGCCTTTATATATATTGTTTATTTTTTGAACTATGTTATTTGAGATAGCTGTGAGCTAAGCAAATTTGTATTATTTATATTCTTGGATCAATCGTATTAATAATGTGATGCATTGATACTCTTTTATTCATCGAAACTGTGTGTGCTAGCTAATCGATCCAAGGGAATATCACTGTAAACACAGGATCCAATTCTTAATGGGTTGGATCGCTTCATACTTAGACTTTATCATGCCATGATAGATGTTGTTTTGACCGTATGCTTAGTGATTATTGTTGTAGCATGACTTGTTCCAAACAATTGGGATTGATTAGTGTGCCTTGAAGGAATCATGCGTTGTTTTAGCATACAAAAGCATAGTATTGTGGTATTCTCCCTTGATGCTTTGTTTGGGTTTACTTGGCACATGCTCACACCATGTTATAATTATGAACAAGTCACCATAGCCTCTAAGATCATTTAGTCCTTGACTTGCAGTATCACTCTATGCTTTGATTAGTAATGTTTTGTCGCTCTACATGATTATGGCCATTATTGCTCTCTGAGTTGGTCTCTCCCAGTCTTTTGCTAGCCTCCACTTGTATGAGTAAGCTCTACTCATGTTTCCAACTCCCAAGAAACTAAGTTATTCCAAAGAGTCCACTATAAATTCCTATGCATGGTGTGTTACACCATTCCAAGTATATTCTTGTTTTCATCTATCTTCCAATTTAAAAGTATTTTGTTATGTGAAAACTTAGTGATTAAATCTCTCATGAACTTGATGGAACACTTTATTTTTCTTGCCCCTAATAAACTTGAACCATTGTGTCATCTATGTTGTATATGCTTGCACTTATATGTTGGAATTAGCAGAAGCTATCACGGGGAACGTTTTCAACATTGCACTTGTACTTTGTACACAGTTGATATCATGCTCTTTTGTCTATGGATGTCGCCGGTGTGAAATAAAGAGGGAGCTTGTAAGTCCATGGACTTATGTATTTTGTGTTAGAGAAACGCCTAGGCCGCTAGCCTAAGCCATGCCTAATCATGGTGGAAACTTGCAGCATCACCATAATGTGCAATATGTGAAGCATCCTCAATAAAAAGATATGCACATAGTAGATAAAAAGATCTCTGAGATGCTCATTGTCTGCTTGCCTTGTCATTTTGGTTATGGGATAGCTCCTGTACCATGTTCAAGGGGTACCCCATTGGCGGTTCTCTATGATACACACGTACTTACAATGACAAAAACTTATAGGTGACTGAAGTTGAGTAGCATGAGGTGTGGCACACGTATTGAAGGGACATGAGATTGCCAACTTATAATTTGTCAAGCATATACTCCATATTTTGTTCACTTTAACCTTAATCATTTCAAGATGCTTATGATAGGGGCAATGAGAGGTGAAAGCTAACAAGTACCATCATTTTTGGAATCTCATTATGAGACTTGAAATCCCTTCTTCCCTTATGAAGGGACTTTCTTCCACTATTATATTGAGTGTCCACCTTCTATCCTTTGGCACCAGTTAATAGATCATAGTTTTCATTCTTAGTTCTATGTGCAGTGTCACAAAACTTATTGATTGATGCATATTATTGCTTGTTCTTGTGCTATTTGTATCTTGTCACTCTTATGTACTTTGAAGGTGTCCTATGCATTTATTTGCTACTCCATGAGGGACAAGCTGAATGCCACTATGCCATGTTTTATGTATGTGAAACAAAAAGATGTTTTTCAATGCATGTTATTCATGATCTTTGTTTCTAACCTTTCATGTTGCATGCATAGTTAATTTGTCTTACTGTTAGAACTCCATCTTCCATGCTTATGGTTAGAGTTCTTTGATCCCAGATTTCAATGCTTGCAAATGGTTTGATCTTGGTTTTGATGGTGCATGTCACCTCAAAAATTATTCTTTTATCACTTACCTACTCGAGGATGAGCAGGAGTTAAGCTTGGGGATGCTTGATATGTTGGAAACGAATCTATAATTTTTTATGTTCCATTCTTGTTTAGTATAAACTTGGTTATGCTTTGTCTACACTTTGAGGTATTTTTATACACTTTCTGGAACTAACCTATTGACAAGATGCCATAGTGCCAGTTGCATATTTTCTTCTATTTTTGGTTCCAGAAAAGGTAGAAAATCAATATTCTCGGAATTGGACGGGACAAAATCCAATCTTCCTATTTTTCCCGAGGCAACACGGAACCACGAAGCAAAGATGGAGGAGGACACCAGGGTGGCTGCACCCCCCAGGCGCGGGCTAGCCCTGGTGGCGCCCATAGGGGGTGTGGGCCCCCTGGACCTCCACCAACCTTGCCTCCTTCGCCTATAAGAAGCCTCCGACCCAAAAACCCTAAATCAGCCAGAAGAAAGGCGCTAAAACATCTGTAGCACCACTGCCATCGAAGGAGAGATTTAGGGGACAGAAAGTCTCTGTTTCGGCACCCTGCCAGGACGGGGAAGTGCCCCCGGAGCCATCTCCATCGATCTCCACCACCATCTCCATCGACGTTGCTGATTCCCATGATGAGGAGGGAGTAGTTCTTTCTCGAGGCTAAGGGCTCTACCGATAGCTATGTGTTCATCTCTCTCTCTCTATGTGTGATCATATTGTGTTCATGAGCTTTGTAATCAAGTAGATCTACTCTGTTACTGAAGTGCTTTAATAGATCTCTACTCTCCTCATGTGTGTGAAAGAAAAGGTAAGGTATGGCAGAGTCACGAGTATAGATGCGAGACTCACGAGGAGTTCTCTTGTCGTGATCTATTTCGTTCCATTAAAGAACATCTGCCATAGCTAGTGGTAGGGTAAGTCCTTAGTTGTTACAATTTCATCGCGACAGAAACCACAAGCTTGAAGGCTAGAATGGTAATACCAGTCATCCTGAGGTAATGTGTGAACATTAACAATAGGGGTCAAAGGAGTGGATCTTGGGTTAAAGATCAGCTTCATGTACAAGATTCAGAACACGAGAATCCATCAAAATCTGGAATCTTAGGTTCAAGTCCAAGGGTTAAAACCTGATGTCACATCCCAAAATTTTCCAAATTTTGAAATGTGAAAAATAAATAAACAAAAGAAATGATTGTTGAAATTTAGGGTGAAAATAAACTTTTTGTTTCTAAAAGAAAACATCAAAACCCTTCTTGAAAAATTTGAATAAAAGGGAATTCAACAAATTTCAATCAAGTGAAATGCATTCATCAATGAATGCATCTTGAAATCTAAACTTTGCAAAATAAACCAAAACCCTAAAACCCTAATTGAAGTAAATAATTTCCAAGATCTCTCTAAGACTATGGATTTGATCCATATAAAAAATCTATCAACCAATATTTGTAAATGATCAATAATGATAAATAAAAATATTATAAAACCATAGAAATTGGTTTCGCTCAATTTGGATCCATAGATAAAAACTTAAGAATTTAATAAATGAAAAGGATTTAATTTCCAAAGCTAATAAATCCCTTATCTAAATCCATGCCAAATCTTGAGCAAAATAATCCTAAAAGGATTTAAAAAGATAAACAAATATTAAATAAAATTATACAAATTGGAATTACCAATTTTGGATCTTTAAATAAAAAGATATGGATTTTATAAGGCAAATCAAGAAATAAATAAATAAGGAATATTTAAAAGTCAAATTAAATCTTGACCAAACAAATGATATGAAAGATTATTGATTAATAAAAGGCGTAAATGATTATTTAAATAAAATCATAAGGATTGATTAATATCCAATTTTATTTAAATAAAGACAATTCCCAATGAACATTAAATCATATTAAAGTATTTTAAATAATAATTCAAAGTGAATTATTTGCACTAAAGAATAAATAAAACCTACTGAAAAAGGTTTGGTAAAAATTGGAATTCAAATGAAGTTTAAAAACATATTTAAATATTATTTAAAATAAAGACAAATGCCTATTTTAAATGAATAATGTACCCTAAAAGAATAATAGAAATATTCTAAAATGGACCTTAGAATATATAATTAAACAGTAGTAAAAATATACTCAACGTTTGGAAAAGTTTTGAATTGAAATATGTGTTTGAAACATTTGAATAAATTCAAAGCAGAATAAAAGAAACAGAAAAATAAAAATATTCAGAATAAAAAAAGGAAACAAACCAGCCCAGAAACAAGGCCCAGCCCAGCCTAACTAACTAGCCCATCTTCCCTCCCCCGCGAACCTTTTTCTCACTCGCGTACGCACCCGCATGGTCACTAAATGAAAGACCCCAACTAACCCCCACTCACCTCGCTGACAGCGCGACCCCACACTGCTAGTCATCGTCTCCTCCCCGCGACCGTTTTCCCCTCGCACCTCGCCGTTTCTGCCCCGGTTACTCCTTGTAAATTCCTGGTTATAGAGTTGTACTATGACCTTTGTTTCTTGATATTACATCTGAACTGTAGATGCTAGTTATTGATCCAGGGACTAGAAGTGTAAACACAGGGATCTCTACCTTATTAAAGGTTGGGACCTCTACAGATGGTATCAGAGCCAGGTTGCCTGTAGGATTGTAACCCTAGGATTGGATAAAACCCCTTAGAAAATAGGAGTTGCATTTGTTCCAAAACTTATTTACAAACAATCTTGTAAACTCTTTCCTCAACCTTCTTGATTTTGATTTCACATCTCTTCCTTTTTAAGTTGATGGACAAAGCCTTCACCATGAGCAAAGACTTCACCAATACCAATGACTTCAACTTTAGTTTCACCAAGGACTTCAACTTGGACATCACTAAGGACCACAAATGAGAACCAAGAGACTTTAGATTGCCTACTAACAACATTGATATCATGTTAGTGTATGGATGATACTTACCTATGAGATATGACTATACTAGGTTGATTGTTTCAAGAAAACTTGTTGTTTCCTTCAACTCATGAGTTAAGATCATAAGTTGTTAAGTGAATAGTTGCTTGTTGATTGTTTGATTGAACTTGATTGTTTTGGGTTGTGTGTTAGAACTTCTTTAGATCTATCTATCATTACCTATCCCTATTAAACCAACATATGCCTCCCCGTGGTGCCAACCCCAACCAAAACAACAACAATAACAACAACATCACTCCCGAGATGCAGCAGTTGATCACAACTCAAGATCAACCTACGTAGATGGTGACGCAGTTTATGCAAAACCTGAATCATAACAACAATAATAACAACAACAATCAAAATAATCATCTAGCACTTGACATGCTCACCAGATTTCTGAAACTGAGGCATGCAAGGTTCTCTAGAACAATTGAACCAATGGTAGCCAATGACTGTTTACGTTCGGTGAACAAGGACTTAGTGACTGTTGGCTGCACCGATGAGGAAAAAGTTAGTTTTTCAGCATACTTGCTCGAAGGACCAGCAGCAACATGGTGGGACAACTTTCAGATCACCACTCCCCTTGAGGATGTGACTTGGGCTATTTTTGAGGATGGTTTCCGTACACCTCACATCTCATCCGGAGTAATGAACTTGAAGAAAAAGGTGTTCCACAATATGTAACAGCGTCACCTCAGTGTGGTAGAGTACATCGAGGAGTTCAACAATCTGGCACGCTATGCATCGGATGAAGTTGATACAGATGCCAAGAGGAAAGATAAATTCCTCGAAGGACTTAATGATGAGTTGAACCTGCAGCTGTTTGTTGCCTATGTCCCAACTTATCAATCACTTTTTGACAAAGCCACCATCTTGGAAAACAAGATGAATCAAGTTGAGAACAGAAAGAGGAAGCATAAATTCAAGTATCACTCAGGATCATCACAAAAGAAGCGTTCATTCAAAAAGAGGAATGAAGATTCTGGACCACATCACCATCACCACAACAACAATGGAAGTGATAATAATGGAAATGATACTGACAATGGAGATGACCTTGGTCAGAACCAACATGGAAATCCCAGGAAGAAATACATTAGCCAGTCCTGTCCTGAGAAGAAAAAGAAAAAGGATGCTAGAAACTCCAATGGAAGAGATTCCAATGTGGCCCAGCAAGGACATGTGAACCACATCGACATGTATGGAACCCTTGCAGAATTAGATGATGTGGATGGCAGGAACTAGTTAAATCAGTTGAGTCAAATAAGGATTCCTTCTTTGGATATCAATTATTGAACCCATAGTCAAGTGAACCATCAATGTAACCCTATAAGACTTTCGTTTAAGTGTGGTAGTACTCTATTTGTCTTCAAGCCAACTTGTAACCTAAATCCTTCCCAAATCTCGGGACAAGATTTCTTTTAAGGGTGGTAGCCTGTCACATCCCAAAATTTTCCAAATTTTGAAATGTGAAAAATAATTAAACAAAAGAAATGATTGTTGAAATTTAGGGTGAAAAGAAACTTTTTGTTTCTAAAAGAAAACATCAAAAACCTTCTTGAACAAATTTGAATAAAAGGGATTCAACAAATTTCAATCAAGTGAAATGCATTCATCAATGAATGTATCTTGAAATTTAAACTTGGGAAAATAAACCAAAACCCTAAAACCCTAATGGAAGTAAATCATTTCCAAGATCTCTCTAAGACTATGGATTTGATCCATATAAAAAAATATGTCAACCAATATTTGTAAATGATCAAGAATGATAAATAAAAATATTATAAAAGCATAGAAATTGGTTTCACTCAATTTGGAGCCATAGATAAAAACTTAAGAATTTAATAAGTGAAAAGGAATTAAGTTCCAAAGCTAAGAAAGACCTTATCTAAATCCATGCCAAATCTTGAGAAAAATAATCCTAAAAGGATTTAAAAAGATAAACAAATATTAAATAAAATTATATAAATTGGAATCACCAATTTTGGATCTTTAAATAAAAAGATATGGATTTTATAAGGCAAAGGAAGAAATAAATAAATAAGGAATATTTAAAAGCCAAATTAAATCTTGACCAAACAAATTATATGCAATATTATTGATTAATAAAAGGCGTAAAGGATTATTTAATTAAAATCATAAGGATTGATTAATATCCAATTTTATTTAAATAAAGAGAATTCCCAATGAACACTAAATCATATTAAAGTATTTTAAATAATAATTCAAAGTGAATTATTTGCACTAAAGAATAAATAATACCTACTGAAAAAAGTTTGGTAAAAATTGGAATTCAAATGGTGTTTCAAAACATATTTAAAATAAAGAAAAATGCCTATTTTAAATGAATAATGTACCCTAAAAGAATAAAAGAAATATTCTAAAATGGACTTTAGAATATATCAATAAACAGTATTAAAAATATACTCAAAGTTTGGAAAAGTTTTGAATTGGAATATGTGTTTGAATCATTTGAATAAATTCAAAGCAGAATAAAATAAACAGAAAAAGAAAAAGATTCAGAATAAAAAAGGGAACAAACCCAGCCAAGAAACAAAGCCCAGCCCAGCCCAACTAACTAGCCCATCTTCCCTCCCCCGCGAACCATTTTTCTCACTCGCGTTCGCACCCGCACGGTCACTGAACGAAATACCACACCTAACCCCCACTCACCTCGCTGACAGCGCGACCCCACACTGCTAGTCATCGTCTCCACCCTGCGACCCTTTTCCCCTCACACCTCGTTGTTTCTATCGTGGTTACTACTTGTAAATTCGCGTGAATGCGCGATTAAACATCGCTAGCAACGACGCACTCTTAAATGCCATCACCTCCTCTCTCTTTTCCCCTAGACACCACCTCCTCTCTGCCACCAGGCTGCCGCAATCGCGAGCTCGAACCCCACTGCCTCCGACGTGTTTCCCGGCCGATTACGGGGAAGCCAGACCTCCCCAAACCCTCTGGTGCATATTGGGTTGCTCTCCAGCATCTCCTACATCTCCCAATACCGCTAGCTTGGACGCACACTCCCTAGAAGCTCGGCAACGACGAACCCTTCTCGCCACCGTCTCCTGCTTCAACTCCGGTGACCCCTCCCCATAAGCACAAACTGCCCCCTCCTCTCTGGTTGCTAGTCACCTGTTCAGCATCCTTGCACGCATCTAACAACGTCATTCATTTTCCTTGGCATGGCCTGCAACCTCAACTCCGACAACGAACAGACGAGCCCGACGACGCCATGAACTCCGGTGAACAATCACCGCTATTCCCGAGCACCCCTCGACGAACAGACACCACCTCCAGCTTATCCTCATCACGGTGAGTTCGATAATGGCCTTGTTCCTCTCCCGTGCATCCTAAATCGTCGGCGACATTGCTGACAGAGCGTCTCCGCCGCGCGCTGTCGTCGAGCGCCACCAGTTCCTGGCAGTTGCGCTGGTAGCCGTTAGATCTGAAACGCCTGGCTGAGATTAGATTTTAAACGAAAGGGTATCGTGTTCTCTATGCTGCATGATCTTATTTAGATCCAATGATCCACAGAGCACAATTCGCACAAACCGGTATGCACCAGTTAGAAGTAGACACGTGGCCAGTGATTGTTTTAAAAATAGAAATTTGATCTATTAGATGATAAGATTGGTAAAATTCATAACTTTAAATCTACACTTCCAAATTTTGCAAAATTTATATCATTGGAATCAGGAAAACGAATTCTTCCCAACCATGCCCTTTGTTTAATGATTTGCTTCTATAATATTGGTTGTTTTTGTAGAAACATGTGTAGGCCTAATTTGAGTATAAAATTATTCTAAAAATGATTTTAAAGTAAATTCTTTTGTAAAAGGTTTGTTTTTAACGTACTGACCATAAAAACAAACTTTTAGATTTAAAATTATATTTTGTGATGCAAAGGAATAAATCTTTGAACAAAAGTATTTCTAGTTGAATAAAAATGTTGTTTATGTATTAAAAATTCTTTTTAACTAAAAACTTTTGGAAAATGATTTGATTTAAAACCTCTGACCCTAAACACCAAGTTAGGGATTTAAAAATATAATTCATGAACCCTAGTAAAAACTATTACTTTGTTTAAAGGCATTTGTAGCAAATAAAATATTGCTTTGAACTAAAAATGGAATTTGGATGAAACCTTTTGCAAATGGATTAATATTAAACACTTTGACCATAAATACTAACATTTGTGTTTGAAAATATATTTGACTAACTCTACAAAATATTACTTTGATTTAAATCATTTTTAGCAAAACAAAAATGATTTAAATGGCCATTTTCACCAACTTGAATTTAAATGGTTTTACCACTTTTGAAAATGACCAATAGGAGCTTTAAAATGTTTAGAGCCTACTAGAAACCAAACCACTTTTGGCAACAAAGGGAACCATGTTTATAAAATAATCTTTTGCATGCATTGCTTGATTTTATTGTTTTATGTGGTGAATTGTTTGAATGCTAGTTTGAATATGTGCTTGCTTGATTGAATTGTAGTGAAATTTGAAGAGTGTGATATTTGCAAGATCAAGGAGTGAACCAATATTCTCTACTAAAAATACAAGTCGCACTATCATCCATGTCCTTCTATTTTCATTATACTTAGTGGTATTTTTGTAGTATGCATGATAGGGTTACTATGTTACTATGCTATGCTATGTCCTATTAGGAAATCCTTTATATATTCCTTAGTGAAAACATCATAGTTGTAGTATGCTTAGCCTTGCTATAGACTTGGGATGGAATACATGATATGATTATATAAAGTGTTGGAAAAATATATGTTTTATATAATGAAACAAGTACTCAATGAACCACCTGGGTGGAATGAGGATACTCAATTGTGGATAAGGTGGAAACAAAGGGAACCATGTTTATATGGCTATCTTTTTGTATGTGCACTAGAAGAAAACCATCCAGGGACTTAGAGATTGAACATGTTTCTCGTACAGTGGCTTACGTGTACAGCCACATGCCAAATGGGCTCTGGCTTAGTCAACTACATAGTGGAAGACCCTTGTATTGGCACCTACTCAGGTTAACCGGATTCATGTATTGGAGATATATCCTTACATTGGTGCCTGGTAGACAAGCTAGCATCATGTATTGGGAGGACTTCTATGAAAAGGTTTTGTCACATTCTCGATCTGCCGGTACTTCATTTGGTGTGTACTTATCCAACGGCCAGTGGTGGCGTCAAGACGAGATTGTGTCATGTGGGTAAAGTGTACAATTTCTGAAGAAGATCAAATTCTAAGTACTTAGTCGTGTCCCTGGTTACGGACAACTCTCAGCAACTAAGGCCTGAAGCTATGAAAGATCTCGACATTCCAATTTCTCAAAGTAAAACCTGATGGTGTCAACAAGGGATTAGAAGCACTTGGAGGTTTTCAAGGAGTTCAGAAAGATTGTCAAAAGATCATAACTATTTTGAAAAGATAGGATAAAACTATATTGCTATCTACAAATGAGCCTAAACCCTACTTAGCCAAATATGCATATATTGATAGGTTCCACTTATTTCTACATAGTAGTGAAACTTGCCAATACAATTCAAATATATTGACCCTTGTGGCTGCAACTTATTATGTTGCAGGTTTGTTTGATGTTAGTGAAGTGTGTTGAATAGGATTACAAGTCTACAACCAACATTAATGCCAGTGGGACTTTGAAGATGAAGGAATCCATGCTATATAGTTATTGCTGCTGCATTGTAATGAGGTAGCCAAATGAGCTATGTAAGATGTAATAAATTATTTTATTCCTGGTTATAAATTTTTACTATGACCTTTGTTTCTTGATATTACATCTTAACTGTGGATGCTAGCTATTGATCCAGGGACTAGCATTGTAAACACAGGGATCTCTACCTTATTAAAGGTTGGGACCTCTACACCCGAGAAAGAAGTAACTACTACTTGAGTGACATATCATACACTAAAAGATAGTAACCACGAGGTAGCTTCCAAAAGAAGAAACGACTTCCAAAAGAAGCCTAGAACAGAACACTACGGATCCAACAATATAGTGTTGTGGGTCCAAAAGATAGAGATATCATGATAGAAAGGAATCTCTCAGATGAATAGAGCAAGGGGAACAAGGAATTCACAACACACACAAATCTAGAGAACTTAACACTAGGTCAACTGGCTGAGAAACGACATGCCAAAAAGGCACTTAAGCTTTGAAAGACTGGAAGAGATATCAAAACTTTTCCAAAATCAACACAAGATTAGATGAACCCGGAGTTAGAATGAAACTGGATAAGAAGAAAAAGAAGCATACTAGAGTTTTCGCAAATAATTTTCATGTTTGAAATAGTTTTCACAAACACTTTACTCAACATCGACCAATAGCAAGGTTTTCCTACGGTCGGTACTGCTCCGATACCAAGACCTGTGATACCCCCGGGATCAGGGCTAAACAAATCCTAGACCTCCATCTGACATAAGCTTAACCTTGAGCTCGAGGATATCCAATGAAGAATTCGGAAACACAACAGTGACCTTACGACACAAAATTTATTACATGAAGCTCATAACTAAGCAGAGAACCAAATTATTACAAGCAGAGGTCACTGACAACAATCATCAAACAACAGAAGGCAAATTATGCTATTAAGTATAGCAAACTTAACAAATGACCTAAGAAGCCTGAAGCATAACGATGACGTCCCAGCCCATAGATTCCAGGCTGCCGGCTGGGAACCCCAAGTTACACGTCGATGTCGATGTAGTACCAAACTGATCTTCAGGGAACACTTACTCTGCCAAAAGTATCAGCAAAGAAAGGGTGAGTACAGGGTGTACTCCCAAATACTTATGGCTGGTGGAGTTGTTTTTCTTAAAAGCCACTTTTGTTTATAAAACAAGTGGGAGAAGAAGCTCGTCTAGTCAGAGTATTTAAAAAGGGGATAAGAGAACGACATCTGCAAAATATTTATCATCATTTTTTGATATCCACCGAATCATCATCATTTGAACTAAGATCACCCCCTCGTACCCATGAGGAAGCATCCTTAAGCACACGTTGATCTACAAAGTCTTATGATTAAGTTCAAGTTCTCTATGATCATCACGTCCGTTCCCAAGTCGTCCATAACCGTGGACATGGCTTTCCGAAAGATTATTACCCTGCAGCGGTGTACAACTTTACCCACACGTACTAACCTTATCTTAATGCCACTTAAGATTAGCCCTCTTCCTTGTAAGGTCGGCAGAGGGTGGTTAGACACGACCGTTACCTTGCTTTCGCCTAGACCATGAGTCACGCAATAAGTATGGTTCTTCCGTAACGGGTCAAATCCCGAAGTCGGTACTTAAAGATGTGAGGCGAGGATGGTTCACTAGGGGCTTCATCGACCCCAAGCAACCCGGTCCATGCTTCCCTACCTGTTATCAATGCATGTTCACCCAACAAATCTTTCAAAAGGTTTTCTATGCATATGTCGAATGGAATGCCCAAACTATGTGACTCATGGAATCTACTAGGAAAGTTAGTCACTCGTGGGGTTTTCCAGGCCCTGTGTGGTTGCACGCTCGTCTTGGTTCAAGAGGCAAGAACATCGGGTCCTAGTGGTGGCGAGCATGGGACTAGAAAAAACGCATCCCACCGTGGCCTCCTATACAAGCCTTAGCATGTTTAACTTATATCACCTCTGATATTATCTCATCACTTTCTCTTGTAATACTAGATTCTCTGCATCTGATACATCATCTGGATGAACCATACTCAACAGCTAAGCATGTCTAAGCAAGACTCAAATAATAGCTCTAGCAGTGCACACAAGCCAAACCTAGTTATGCTAGGAGCAGTGGATCCGGTAATATAATCTCAAAGGGAGTAATGCAACAGATAGGGTACTCTATCTATCGATAAAAGACCACAGTAGAATCGTATGCATCATGGAAGGAATTGAAATGCTTTCGTAAACATAGGATTATATCATAGTAGGGCTATGCTTGCCTTTGCCAGTTGATAACAGATAAGCAGATCTTCGGGAGTCTTGTACTTGACTAGGTTATAGTTGGTCAAGTATTGTTCGTCGATCTTCGAACTTCGACGGTGTTGACCTCAGGCTTCGATCTCGATCTCGATATTGTATTCTACCGCGAAGAACCGAACACCAGAAAGAGAGGGAAACAATCAACACATGGCACCGATGCAATGATCAAGCAAGGATGATGATATGACAAGTTAAATTGTATTGAAATGAAACCCTAAAGCATGCTCTACAACTTAATCGGGCTTCCGAAGGGTAGAAACCCTAATTCGGGGAGTCTTCGGAATCACCTATTAGGGATACTAGATTGTTCTAATTAAACTTGCTATGAAAGTTGTTGAACAATTTATGATTATAGCTTAGATAGCTAGGTTTCATTTTTCTGAACATTTTGATATATTATTCATATTTTTCTAACTTATAAATCATTAGATATTGAATTTACAAGATTTATCCTTTTTTGAAATTACTAAAACAATTATTAAAAGCTTGATAAACTTTTTACACCCAGACATAATCTACCTACAGTGAATAACCGGTGGGGCCGATGCCACATCGGCAGCCACGCAAGCAAAGTGAGTTTAGGGGCATTTTTCGCTGAGGCTGGCTCTAGCCAGAGAGGCTGACGGGTGGGGCCTGGTCCACGTTGGCAAGGCACGCAGGCTCCACGTCGGCGCGCCGGCCAATAGGCCTGACGGCGGCGGGGAACAGCACATGAGGCGAGCGGGGACATGTGCGTGCGTGCGTTTGATCCGGGGCAGCGAGACGAGCGAGCTAGTGGCGGCACCGCCCGAAATGGTTTATCAGAGCGGCCTAGACGATGAGCAACTGCGGCGGCGCACGGCAGGCTCTCAAGCGAGCGTTGCTTTGAGCAACACAGAGAGGGAGGAGGGGTCCAGGAGGACCAACAGCTCACCTAGAGAGCGGTGGTGGGGTCAGGGAAGCACGACGAGGCCGAACGGCGTCGGCAACATCGACGGAAGCGGCAGCCGGAGCTCGGGAAGACGGGGACCATGGGCTCGATTTCGACCACCCGCGGTCGATTCCTTCAGCGAGGTTGAACAAGACGGCATGGCGGATCTCGTGGGCTACTCGGCAAGGCTTGGGGAGGCGTTAATAGACGGCGGAGAACGGTGTCTGGCCGGCTAGGGTTCGGGTCCGTGCGAGAGAGCGAGGGAGAGGGCGCGGGGAAGAGTGAGAGGGGAAGGAGAAGAGGGGAACGGCTCAGCCGGTCCTTATCCTTGTCCGGGAGCGGCAGCGGGGATCTTGGCATGCGGCGATGATCGACTACCGGCGGCGCTACAATGAGCTTCTTCACGTCACCTTCGAAGACGACGACGAACAGACAGGACAAACCGATACTTGGCCGATAACGGGCCGCGCTAGGCTACTGCTAGCTGTGGTTGAGCGACAGGGAACGAATGGGAAGGAATGGGCCGGCCTTATAAGGGTCTGGCTGCTATTTTTATTTCCAAAATTTTTCTCTTTTTCTGAATTTGTTTCCTCATTTGTATTTTGAATTTCAAATCTTTTTTTAACCATTTCAAAAATACCAGAACATTTGCAAATGTTAAAATATTGCAGGGACCCTTATAACAATTTGGGTCCATATAGTTTGATAGTTTTTCAAAATATTCAACCCATTTTGAAGTGCTTTTCATATAGAGAGGAAGATTAGGGTTTAGGGTTTTATCTTTATTTATTCAATGCAAGAAATTAATAGAGATGATGCTTATGATGCACAAAACAAACCCTAATATATATTAACTAAAACTGGGGTCTTACATGTGCATCACGTCGATTGCAGAGCGGACCTCTAGAACTTTCCAATAGGGTAGCTTCCAAAATATAGATTTCTTCTTCCACATGGGCACATGTCCATCAACGTCATTTGGAACAGATTGAGTGCCAGGGCCCTTTCCAAAGATTACTTCTAGATCCTTGACCATACCAAATATATCATCACTAGTACGGCGGATAGGCTTCTTCCGGTGATCTGCCTCACCATTGAAATTCTAGCCTTTCTTTCTTGCGGGATGCCTGGCCGAAAGAAATCGACGATGCCCCTAGTACACATTCTTCCTACCTTTATCCAAATATATACTTTCAGTATCATCTAAACAATGCGTGCATGCATTGTATCCCTTGTTTGACTGTCCTAAAAGGTTACCAAGAGCAGGCCAATCATTGATGGTTATGAACAACAATTCTCGTAGGTCAAATGGCCCATGTATGTGCTCATCCCACATACGAACACCTTCGTCGCGCCACAACTCTAGTAGCTCTTCAACTAATGGCCTTAGGTACACATCAATGTCATTTTCGGGTTGCTTCGGGCCTTGGATGAGCACTAGCATCATAATGAACTCAGGCTTCATGCACAACCAAGGAGGCAGGTCATATATACAAAGAGTTACAGGCCAGGTGCTCTGACTGCAGAACTGCAGTCCAAAAGGATTCATGTCATCTGTACTTAGACCAAACCAAAAGGATTCATGTCATATGTACTCTCTATCGATTTTTCTCCATTGCGACCCATAAGCGGGGTGTCTCAACATTGAGTCTTTCCTGCGCTCTTCTTTGTGCCATCACAACAACTTTGCATTCTCTTTGTTTCTAAACAAATGTTTCAACCGTGGTATTATAGGATCATACCACATCACCTTTGAAGGAGCCCTCTTCCTGGGGCGCTGCTCGCCCTTAAAATTACCAGGCTCATCTCGTATAATCTTATAACGCAATGCACCGCATACCGGGCATGCATCCAAATTCTCGTACTCCTCACCATAATATAGAATACAGTCATTAATGCATGCATGTACCATCTGCACCTCTAGTCCAAGAGGGCAGACGACCTTCTTTGCCTCGTATGTACTGATAGGAAATTCGTTATCCTTTAGAAGATTCTTCTTCCAAATTTTTAGTAGCTTCTCAAATCCCTTGTCAGATAAACCATTCTCTGCTTTCCATTGCAGTAATTCCAGTGTGGTATCGTTCTTTGTGTTCCCATCTTCGCAATTTCGGTATAACAATTTTTTGTGATCCACTAACATGCGCTCCAACTTATTCTTCTCATTTTCATTTTCGCATTCGCTCCTTGCATCAACAATGGCCTGACGAAGATCATCAACAGTCTCATCTAATGCCCGTTCTTCACCTTCTTCTTGTTCATTGTCTTCTAGTGCAGTACCACCGTATTCAGGAAACATTGGATAGTTGTCATTGGTCTCTTCGTCTTCGTTGTCTTCCATCATAACCCCGCTTTCTCCATTCTTTTTCCAACAAATATAGTCAAACATGAAACCTAATTGAATCAGGTGGATGTTAATGGTTTTGTATGAAGAATAATCCTTCTCATTTCGACGGACATGACACGGACAACACATAAAACCATTCCGCTTGTTTGCCTCAGCCAAATCGAGGAAAGAATGCACGCATTTATTTAACGCGTAAGACATTCGGGGAGCGTCGTACATCCATTCTCGGCTCATCTGCAGTATAATTAAATTTTTCTATCATATAAAAAGTTTGGATCATTTTTACTACAATTACTTTTACAAATCTAAAATTTTACATGCACTAATTTTTGAATTGGACAAAACTGTTAACATAAAAAATGTTTACTATTTAATTATTTCTCTAGTAGTGAAAACCTTATTCAATTATGAGATATGAAACTCTTAAAATGCACATCTCAACTTTTAGTAACTTTTTGTATAATCAAACTATGCTTATAATTACAGATCTAAAATTCCCTCTACACTTCTAAGCATGAAATCCCTCTCTACTTCTAGAGCATTGAGCTAAACTATAATAATAAGTGATGAAAGATTGAAGTTGCTAACCATCTTAGAAGCCTAGATTGATAGATGATGCCACCAAATCTTGACAAAGCTTGGATTGAAAGTTGCCATCAAATTGGACCAAAAATGAGGATGAACTTGAGCTACCTTGGAGGAAATGGCCATGATTTTGTGTAGGGGTCAAAGGAGGGATATATAGTGGTAATATATAGTCCTGGGTGGTAACAAGAACCCAGACTAGATATTGATCTCTAGTCCCGGGTGGTAACAAGAACCCAGACTAAATATAGCAACGGGTCCCCCAATAGCTCTAGTCCTGGCTTGTGGTACCAGCCGGGACTAGAGGTTCCCCATGGACCGAAACTAATCCTGTGGCGCCATCTAGCCGTTGCAAAGTTTATAGACCGGGACTAATGACAGGGTCGAGACTAAAGGATGGAGCAGCTCCAAAAGCAAGGTCGTTTTTCTACTAGTGCACCCTAGTGTAGGCTAACCGGACAAGATGGAGATGCAATGTAACTGCCAGCCAGCTAATCCAGCCAGATGTAAAAACTCAAGAGTAGGATAGAAAGAAGACTAGACGTAGAGAAAGCTAGCGAACCAGTCAGTCGGATAAAGAACACCCCTGAAGGCGTCTAGCCGGCTGGACCATACCAGCCGGATAGAGCAAGACAAACCAAGGGCGAACTGAAAGATACCTCAGCCGGATGGGACCAACCACCCGGACAAGACGTAGTAACCGGCTAGGTTGACCTAGCCGGATATTCAAGACAGGCGGATGATATAGGGCACATTGCTCCACAACCCTAGGAGACAAAGGCCGGATAGGAGGACAGAGGAAGCGACACCTACACCAGAGGAGACGGCCCGTACCTGTGTCAGACGGTAATAGGAGCCGCTGCCCATGTCGGCCTGGGTGGCGTCCACTGTTCCCGTGCCGATCGAAGGGCGTGGCACTATGCAAGACGTTAGGGAGGATGGATACTATACTGTAATAGTCGGTCGGGCCTGCCTATGGGACCCGCCAGTAGGCTTAGTCTTTGCCCATGCCGCCTAGGCCTATATAATGGGCGACAGGGGCATCGTAGCAAGGGTTGATTCCTTCTTCTTCTAGCTAGACCACCGATATAGATCGAGGAGACCTTGTAATCCTGTGTGTTCATCCAGATAGTCAGATTGGCAGGAGTAGGGGTGTTACCTCACCACGAGGGTCCCCAACCTTGGTACTTGTGTCCCCGACGCATGCTTGTGCCCAATCCCGCCTATGGATGCCATCGCTTGCTTCCTTGCTCACTCCCACACCACTAACTAGCCTGCTTAGGCACTGCCATTTCTATAAAAATGACAGAAGAGGAGCAAGAAGTTCCTTATCACGAGGAGCATCCACCGAACAAGTTCTCTACATATCAAGACTTCCAAGAACTTGGAGGGACTATGGAGTGGATGCATAATCTCTCCCTGAACCTTCGGGAGATAACAAGTAACCTATCAAGTCAATTTGCGGACTGGAGTTACAACTTTTTCCCGCCACCTTAGTGATTTGAAGGTCTTTTAAAATCCTAAGCTTGGGGAAGTTTTCTATTTATTTTTATTTGGTGCTAATTTGCTTTATTTTATTTAGAGGTTATTCTTTTTATTTGAGTTTATACGCACTCGTGTTGGTTTCCCCAACACTTTATCTTTAGTTATTTTATTTTGTTTTTGAGATTTTCAAGCCGAGCTTGGGCACCAATTTTCTATTCTTTAATTCCCTCTATCAAAAACAACAAAAAGATTTCTCCATTTAACTTTATTTCCCTATTTCTTTTCTTTCCTCCTCGAGGTTCTCATGTATTTTCAAGAGAGTGGTCGACTTCGAGTTTCCAAGAAATAAATCAAAACAGAAGAGAGAAGTGGAACCAAACATGAGAGGTATGCCTTATGACTCACCACTTTTAAATTTTGAGAAACCCATGCTAGTTAGTAGAAATGTTAAGATATTATATTGGTGGAGTGAGTCTCTATATTATAGTAACATTTTGTTTGAATGGGTATTTAGTTTAGTATGTTTTGTTCTAGATCTTGTAGTTAACGAAGTGTTGCATAAAAATTTGCTATTGAAGGCTTGGGTGTTGTATTGTTTAGAATTGAAAGCTTATTCTTAGAGACACTCAACACCATAGAAACAAATAATTGACTTGATAGATCTCTTTGAAAATATTTGATCAACTGAATTAATGTTTAGCGGTTTTTGTGAGCATGCCAAAATTTAACTTGTGAATCATAAGAATCAAACTTCATGGGATGCCAACAACTCCGCTAGCCTATGAACGATCTTCATGGAGGAAACTCCTAGATTTCGTCTATGAGTTGATTAAACATATGTAGAAGCAATTCTATAATGGGTAAGATTCTTGGCACTCCTGGGTAGATGTGTTAACGATGGAATCACTCCTCTGGCTGATATGAGTAATCATTATGCAAAAGGAACAAAAACCTTAGTGATGCCACGAGTGTCCATCATAGCCCGAGAAACTAATAAATTTTTTTGGCATGCTCTCAATTACTTAAGAACTAAAATTCTTAAAAGACAATGAATATAAAAGTAGTGCTTGAAAAGTCTTGATTTATTGATGTGGGAGAATTGAGATACTTTAGTGTATATTCTTTTAATGATAAACTCTCACACTCTCAATTTTACATGATTATACTTTATTGTTCAAAGGCAAGCTTATGAGTTGATTACATGACATGAAGTAGAGTTTACTCATTTTAATCATCCATGATTATAATAATTTTGCTGCGCTATAAGGATGCATGAAACCCGTATGATATGCTTGCCATTATTCTATCTATGCTGAAGTTTTTCAAATTAATAAAGTGGAGGAAACATGAGACTACCAATCATAAGTAAGATCATCATCTCGTTATTTTAGTTTAAATGCTGAGTTCCTTTTTGGTTTTGGTTTTCTTGCTCGAGGACGATCAATTTTAAGCTTGGGGAGGTTGATGGATGTGAAATATAGCCTTCCACACTCACATTTAAAATGGATATTATTCATATATTTGATGAAATATCTCTATGAACCCTGCCACTAATGCCTAATGATCAAAGGGGTATGCAATCCTTTCTTTCTATTTTTCCCTACATAGATAATGATGTTTGATGATGGGAATCACTACATTAAAGTCAAAGATACGAGATTTCCAACAACGCAAAGAAACCTGGAGCCGCGAAGTGAAGGCAGTGCCTTTAACGACCAACTATATAGTGGGAATTTTATTCCGGCCGTATATTTGGCACCAAAATTGCTAGGTCAAACATAACAACTTTCGTGAAGGGTCCCTATATAAAGAGTCTTCAGGCAACGATAAAACCCCTCTTCTTTTTTATCTCAACTCTCCCTGCCACCAAAAGCCACCATGCCGGCGGAATAGATCTAGATCTAATCTCCAAACCCTTTTCCACCACCATAGGCATATTGCACCACTTGTAGTATTAGATCTCATCTCCAATTGGCGACATTGTAAGTCTATTTGCTATCAATCTCATTATTTCCATTACAATGTTTTTGGTTTTTTATTTCATCTCTATGTGTGAGTAATTCTCCTAGGGCTAAGGGCTTCGGCCTAGCCATGTAGCTTTTGTGCATGTTATTTATAATATATGAGATCATGTATTAGTTTGTTTGACATGATGTTTATTGTACCATATCTTGCCTCAATCTAATGACTTGTCAGGTACCCAAGACCCCAAGGATTGATCCATGTATAGGGAGTGTGAGTAATGACTGATCTGCAGGTTGGGAACCCAAGTGACATAAGGGGTAGTATGGTTGTATGTGAGGGATTTACTTGGGATGAACGGTGACATCACTATGTGTAGTGGTCCCAACCTGATAAGGTAGAGATACCTGTGTTTACAATTCTAGTCCCTGGATCAATAGCTAGCATCCACAGTTTAAGATATAATATCAAGAAACAAAGTTCATAATACAACTTTATAACCAGGAATAAAATAATACATTACATCTTACATAACTCATTTGGCTATCTCATTAGAATGTAGCGGGAATAACTATATATCATGGAGTCCTTCATCTTCAAAGTGCCACAGGCAATCATGTTGGTTGTAGACTTGTAATCCTATTCAACACACTTCACTAACATCAAACAAACCTACAACATAATAAGTTACAACCACAAGGGTCAATACATTTGAATTGTATTGGCAAGTGATACTATGGTAGAATAGTGGTATCTAACATCTATATGCATTTGGCTAAGTGGAGCTTAGGCTTGCTTTGCTCAAAATAAGGTTTCCCTTATTAGTTGAAAACACTAAGTTTTTGTTTGTCAAAATCACCCAAGGCATCTACCAATAAATATTGTTGATCCTTTAACCCTTATTTAACCACAAGATTTTAACTTACAAATTGGGATGAGGAGATCCTTGATAGCTTCCATGTCTTGATGCTCAAATTGTCCATTGCTGGGGACACAGCTAAGCACTTAGATTTTACTCTCTCGAGAGGTGGTGCACTTTCCCCACTAGACTCGACATGCATCAAGATAAGATCTTTTAGAATCCTTCCCTTAGAACAAATGGACGCGCTCCATCCTATCACCCCTACCACCTTCTGTCCATTTGGCTAAGTTATTGCAACCTATATGATCCAGGCAGACCCCATATTGCCATGTGGCTGCACTAGAAGCTTCTTAACATTTGGCATCTCAAATCTCTTTGTTCCTGGGTGGCTTTCCACAAGTGAGACACACTAGGGTAGGCCATAAATATGGGGCCCTGTGTAACCACTCAACATAAACCATTCACACCATTCCACCCAGGTGATTCATTCACATAGTTGTTTTATTAAACATAACATGAATATGTCATAGACTTAGAAATATGTCATAGCATGAATATAATCCACCCTTGTTTTCTACTAGCTAAGCTAAGCATGATAGTAGTAGGGATCATTAACTTAGGGAAAATTATACTAAGGATTTCCTAAGGCATAACATACTTAGTAAAAATTCCATGCAAGTCCTACTCAAAATATCACTAATGCATAATGAAAATAATAGGACAAATAAATGAAGCACCACTTGCCTTTTTGGTAAAGAAACTAGATTCACTCCTTGATCTTGCAAATGTCACACTCTTCAAAGTTCACTACAATTCAATCAAGGCACAAGTTCAATCTAGCATTCAAAAAATTTCACCACATAAAATAATGAAAACAAAACAATGCATGCAAGCATGCAATAGATTGTTTTATTGGAAACTGGTTTCTAATAAAGTTATAAATATTTTAAAACACCTATTGGTCATTTATAAAAGTGGCAAAACCATTTAAATTCAAGTTAGTGAAAATGGGCCATTTAAATCATTTTTGTTTTGCTAGAAATGATTTAAGTCAAAGTAATAAATTCTAGTGTTAGCCAAATATGTTTTTAAAAACAAATGTTAGTGTTTATGGTCAAAGTGTTTAAAACTAATCCATTTGTAAAAAGTTTTCACCCAAAAATTATTTTTAAATTAAAGCAACATTTTATTTTACTATAAATGCCTTTAATCAAAGTAATAATTTTCTAGGGTTAATTCAATATATTGTTAAATCCAAAAGTTGGTGTTTAGGTTCAAAGATTTTAAATTAAACCGTTTACAAAAGGTTTTACTCAAAAATTATTTTTAGACATAATCAACATTTTTATTTTACTAGAAATGCTTAGTGTCACAAAATATACTTTTAAATCCAAAAGTCTCTTTTTATGGTTAGTAGTTTAAAAAAAACCATTTACAAAAGATTTTAATCAAAAATCTTTTTTAGAATAATTTTTATACTCAAAATTGGCCTAGAAATGTTTCTAAAAAAACAACCAAATTTACAGAAGCAAAATACTAAACGTGGTGTGTAAAATTTGGCCAAGCAGAACAAAGGTTATGAATGTTTTAAAATCTAATATCTAATAGAAATGTTTCTATTTTTAAAACAAAATACAAGCCACGTGGTGTGTTCCTATTGGCCGGTACCCGTTCACACGGATCGATCATCGTGGGCCATCAGATTTAAGTGGAAACGCATGGATCTGATCAACAGATACCCCTTTATCTAAATCTAATCCTAGCCAACAGATCTGCATCCTACGGTTCAAAACGTAGCGACCACAGATGGGCGGCGTTGGCGACTGCTGGCGGAGGCGGTGCTCGGGTGGTGGCATTACGGAGAGTACAAGAAGCAAGGAAGAGGGATAAGGGGATCACCAGGTTCGCGGAGTCACTGTAGTGCTCAAGGTGGCAGTAGCTAGCTAAGGGGCGCACGGATGAGACAGGAATTCCTCACCGGAGATGCTCCTGGCATCGGCACATTCGGCAGTCGTCGGAGGCGAGGTTGTAGGTCACACACGAGTGATTGGCGAGCACCTGGAGATTCATAAGAAACAGTCGAACAATATGGCATGAGTCACAGGTCGAGGCGCGCACGGGATCGAGTTCTAGGGCTCACCGGAATTGTGGGGGTCATCGATGGCGCATGGGTGAAGATGTTGCCGATGTTCTAGGACGCGCGGGTGCAAGCAGAGGGTGATGGCAGGTGCGCGAGGTGCTGGCGAGCAAATATACGGGAGCTAGGGCAAGGGGCGTGGTCTGGGCTCGCCGGAATTCGAGCTAGAGCTCGTCGGAGCAGTGGGGGGGATCAAGAAGCAATTCAAGCATGGTCGCAGGGAGGAATTGCTGCGACATTTACTCAAATTTACGCCGGGGAAATACGGCCAAAAACAGCCGGGGAGAGGGGGCGTGGTCAGCGGGTGGGTGAGGACGATACCTGCGTGGCAGTGGGCCTAAGCTTCAGCGAGTTAAGGGGGTGCGCATGGGGTCACGCGGTCAGAGAGAGTGTGGGTTGTTTCACGGGTGAGAAAAGAATGGGCAGAGGGGAAGGAGTGGCCCGGGTGGGCTATACTTGGGCCTGCTCGGCTAGGAGATGGGTAGGGTTAGATGGGCTGCCCTTTTCTATTTCTTTCTTTCTGATTTTTTTCCTTTACCTTTTCTATTTTCTGTTTTGATTTTATTCAAATGATTTGAAACTTAATTTGAATTCAGATTTTTTTCAAACTTTTTCTAAATCTTTTCAGTAGGTTTTATCTGTTTATTAATGTATTTAAATAATCCTTTTTACGATATTTTATTATATTCTCTTATGGTTAAATATTTATTTAAAATAGACATTTGTCTTTATTTAAATAAAATCAAATATGGTTTTAAACCCTTATAAATTTTATTCAAATAATTGTTTTATTCTTCTTAAGTTAATTGGATAACTTTTAATCCACTTTGGCTATTTTCATTTATTTTTCTCATGATTTAATTAATCATTTCTATTAGGTATGTTGTCTCTATAAAATTGAATATGGTTTAATCCACATGCTTTTATTTGAATAATTCTTATTTCTTTATTTTTATTTGAATTATCTTTATTCCATTTTCTTATGGATTTAATTCAAGTTTTAAATTGTCTTCGAAATAATTTTCTTGGCATTTATTATTTAGTTTAGGCAATTGTCTTTATTTAAATAAAATTGAATATGGTTCGAAGCCCATATAGTTTTATTTAAATAATATTTTATTTATTTTTATTATTCAATAAACTTTTATTTGTTTATGGACTTTGGCCAAGATTTAATTTGGCTTTTAAATATTCCTTATTTATTAATTTATTTATTTCTTTCTTTGCCTTATAAAATCCATATCTTTTTATTTATAGATCCAAAATTGGTGTTTCCAATTTGTATAATTTTATTTAATATTTTTTTATCTTGTTAAATCCCTTTAGGATTAATTTTATCACAATTTGGTATGGATTTTAGCTAGGAGCTTTATTAGCTTTGGAAATTTATTTCCTTTTATCTTATTAAATCCATAAATTTTCATCCATGGCTCCAAATTAAATGAAACCAATTCCTATGGTCTTGTAATATTTTTGTTTAGCATTTTTGATCATTTAAAAATGTTTGTTGCTAAATTTCCATAGTCTTAGAAAGATCTTGGAAATGATTTTCTACCATTAGAGTTTAGGGTTTTGGTTTAAATTTTCCAAGTGTTTAAATTTCAAGATACATTCATTAATGAATGAATTTCACTTGATTGAAATTTTGTTGGATTCCCTTTTATTCAAATTTGTTCAAGAAGGGTTTTAATGTTTCCATTTAGAAGCAAAAAAGTTTCTTTTCACCCTAAATTTCAACAATTATTTATTTTGTTTATTTATTTTTCACATTTCAAAATTTGGAAAATTTTGGGATGTGACAGGCTGTCAACACCCGGATTTTTAATCCCAGATGCCTGTTATGCCAGACATCGCAATCCCCGGATTACCATTTTTGCGAGACATAACAGAATTGGATACCTTAGTACATCATCCATTACAAACCATACATAAGGTCTTACACAAATAGGGATCTCATGATCCAGTTCTTAATACAACTTCAAGCAGCGGAATACGTAATAATGACGATAGCGTAGGCGAAGCTCCATCTTCGGGGTCACAGACAATGCTGACGATGGGAGATGATCCTAGTTGTCGTAACCTTCCTGGGGTCCATCCTCCAGGTACTCCTCTTCATAGTCTGGCCATGGGAATAGCCAGGGACAAAGCCATGAGTACTCTTTAAGTACTCGCAAACTATTACTAACAAGTGAAAGGGGTTTTTGATAATAGGACACTAGGCTCTAGGGTTGTTTTGCAAAACCATGATTTATCTCTACTAAGCTGAGAAGCAAGAGAAGCTAGTCAAAATTTTATAACTCCTAAGTAGGAAACTTGTATTTAGTATCACAACCCTGTTGTGGTCAAGTCAAAGTCTCAATTCATTTCACAAGTATTTTGAAAACATCTGACGGGGGAACAGTATGGCCACTCCAACTGTCCATAACCGTGGACGCGGCTATTCGAATAGTTTGATACTTTGCAGGGATTGTACACTTTCACCACAATAGTCGATACATCCGTTAGGAACAAATCCTGAATTCACCATACTCAGTATGCGGATAATCAATCCTAACCTTTCAATTACACGCCCTAGTATAAGCACATATCCTGTGAGTTTGGCCTCCCAACCATGACCAACTGTCATCTTGGGTACTGCACAGGTGGACTATCTTCACAAGGTAGCCTCAGCTCAGACCTTGGCCATGAGGGAGCTAATACTAAGATATATAAGTTTCTAGTCAAGACCTACCCAATATTCGGGTATTGGGGTTGTACGATAAAATTGGAATGGTATCGCATCCAGAAAACCATCAGTTTTATAAAGGGCTAAGGCTCATGCCTCAACATTTTCATCACCAAAATCATCAAGTGTTCAGAAACACATGTCGAAAACATTTCAATAGAATGATCCATCATTCCAAGGTTTTCATAACCATTTTTCCACCAAGGAAACCCATCTAAAGTTGATTAAGTTTTATGCTTAGCACTAGCATCTATAGGTGGGGGTAGTACTAAAGAGGGGTGGTAAACTAGTGGAGTTTCAACTAAGTACAACCTTATATCTTAGGATGATATCAAGGTTTCTAACTTAGGCCAAATTTTATGCTCTTTATGCAACCTTCAGAATCTTTCTAGTATCTGCAAGTCACTTAAGTCAACTCTAAGTTAAAGCTTTGATAAGGAAATAAAGTAAGAAGCTTGCAAATAGAACTAGGATTGGTTTATCAAGTGGGTATGATCACATATGCTTAAGGCATATAGTAGGCATAGTAACAAGCAAGTATTTGCTTGCACAAAATCAGTATAAGCTTGCTAAATTGCAAGTGTTAGCTTGAATAGGTCAACTTGATTAGTAAGTCTTGCCTTGTGCAGAAGTGGTTGAAGTTCTCCTCGGCTTCTTCTTCGTAGTATCCTCCTTTCTCCTCGTATCCTTGGTCGGTACTAGCGTCTATGAATAAATACGAGGTACACAATCACCAAACAATACTTAACTACTTGCAATCATCACACACAAGGGTCCTATAGATGATCTAGCATCATCTCTAACCTTATAAGGTGAAGGCTTGATTTAATTCCTTTTATTTTTAGAAAAGTAATTTCTACTCATTGAAAAACTACTTAAGATTTAATATTCTCCAAACCAAACATGGGATCATGTTGACACATGTCATCACCACATATTGTAGTCCATGGGAATGTGATTTAAAGTGGTGTCACAATTTAATAAGGTTTTACCCTTTTATTCTAATTAATTAAAGTGGCTAGAAATGCCTATGTAGCATTCTTTTATTACTTGAACATTATTTCTGCAAGTAAACCTATATATTTTTATATATTCTAAAAGGTATGGTTAAATGTGATTTTTGAGAGTTGGAATCAACTAAAAAGCTATTATGGTTTAAATTTGAAAAATGTTTGAATGCAGAAAAGCTTCTGCCTTGTTATTTTTACCATGGGTGATCTATAGATCCAAATGACTTGAATCCAATGGGCTTGGATTCAGCATTCACAGACCTTTCCAACAAAATTGGTTTCATTCAATTTGGTGCACTGAATCGATCTGGGTTGATTTTTGAAGTTGGGTACAGAAGTGTGTTTGAATTGAAATGGAAAAAGTTTAATTTGAATAACTGGGCTGCGCGGGAAAAGTTAACGGGCCGGCCTGCTAAGCGCAGTGCTCCCGCGGGCTGCTTAAGTGGGTGTCCCCACTCGTCAGTGACACGGGGTTGGGCAAAGTGGTATGGGGCAACGTGGGTCGTTCGATCTGATTCTAATCCAACGGCTGGGAGTCATCGTCGACGCGAGACAACGCCGGCGAGAACTAAACCTAGCGCGGCCAGTGGGGGGTGCTGGGGACTCACCGGGGTACAGGCGAGGGTCGGCAAGGCGGGCGAACGACGAAGTCGTCGACGGCGAACTCAGGGGTGGTCGCGGCAGCTCCTGGGGTGGACAAAATCGATGGCTCCCTTCTTCTCCAGAGGCGGCGGGCTCCCGTGAAATTCCGGCAGGGTGGTTCTCGCCTTGATCTGAGAACGGTGTGTCACGATCAGGGAGGAGAGGGGAGTGAGATGGTGTGAAGAAATCGAGCGGGGGTGGCCTCTATTTATAGTCGAGCGAGGGGACCGTCGGGGCGCACGGTGAGCTCGTCGGGGGCGATGTGACAGGCGGCTATTGGCATGGGCAAGGGTAGGGGACGGTGTGGTGTCTCCTGGCAATGCTCAACGACATGGTTTCGAGGTATGGGGCGGTGCGGCTTGGTCTGGAACGGGCGATGCTCTGCGCGGAAGAGGAGGCGTCTTCGACGGCGAGTGGTGGCTATGTGTCATGGGGCGGCGAACAGGGACGTTTGGCGGTCTCCTGGGTCAGTGGGGATTGTGTATGCACGCGGCGAGGGCGGCACACGGTCTGTGGGCTTCGGTCGAGGGTGGTGCTCTGGCGCACGCTCGGCATGGTCGCTGGCGGTCTGGGCGCGGTCCGTGCGCGTGGTCCAAGGCTTGGCAACGCTCGCGGGTGGGACAGTGAGTGGCGGTGGACGGTGGGCTACCTCCCAGACATGCTGGCTAGGCTTGCTGCTGCTCCTATCTTGCTGTCGACTATGGGGTGGCAAGGGTGTGCTCGGCTGTTCACCATTGATGAAAATGGCAAGCTCACAGTAGTGCTAGTGCTTGGTTAATCTTGGTAGATGATCTACTGAGCTGGTTGTGAGCTAAATGGGGAACCAGTTAGGCAAGAATCACTGCTCACAATAGTGTTTGATGTTTGTTTGATTTGTGTCTGCAACAAGTTTGCTGAAATGGCCGCATGAAATCAAGTTTTGAATTTTGAAAAGATTTTTGGTGGGTTTGCTAGATTGGTGCTGGTGAGTCTGCAGATGCTTGGGTTTTGAAAGTTGACCTTGTTTGAGTGGTTTTTGAAAAAGTGGGATCTTCCCATATGATAAAGATTCAATTTTGAATTGCCATTTAAACTATGCATTTGAAAGTTTCTGGATGATCACAAAGTGGGCCTTGATACTTTGTTATGACTACATTCAAGGGGTGCAAAGATACAGAAAGGTTTCTGTTAGATTTTGAAAGTTTGAGACAACCAAATTAGGCATGGGAGTTAAATTGGTCAAAGTGACCATTCATTTAATATATGTGTTTTGATTTACTTGTCTTTAGGAAAAGTGTGGGAAATGTTTTCGATGATGTTTATTTCACCTAAGAAACATTTTACAAGCAACGACACAATCAAACAAGGTGGTTTAAAAGATTATCAAAATCAATGCATATACATTTGCATGCAATCATAATTTTAATTAGAAAAGTTTTTGTTAACCCCAATCTTGATGATTAGAGTTTTATGTTCCAAGCTTAGTATTTTTGGGATGTTACAAACCTTCCCCCCTTAAACAAAATCTCGTCTCGAGATTTGAAAACGGACGAAAAGATTACCTAGGATTTGAAGAGATCGGGAAACTCCGTCCTGATGTGATCTTCGCGTTCCCAGGTAGCTTCCTCTTCTGTGTGGCTGCTCCACTGAATCTTGAGAAACTTGATGCTTCGGTTCGGGTAGTTCTAAAAGCTTCTTCCAAAATGCGGATGGGTACTTCGGGATAGGTCAGGTCATCATTGATCTCTATGGTACGATGGTCGATATTCTTGAAATCTTCGGTCTTCTCAGGGACTTCGAGACACTTGCGAAGTAACGAGATATGGAACACATTGTGCATGGCTGACATCTCTTCAGGTAGTTCCAATTGGTAGGATACTTATCCTCGATAGTTCAGAATCTTGAAAGGTCCGATATATCTGGGGGCTAACTTTCATTTGAGTTGGAAACGCTGCATTCCCTTCAATGGCGACACTTTCAGATAAACAAAATCTCCTATATTGAAGGCGAGGTCTCGATGTCTCTTGTCGGCGTAACTCTTCTGTCGGGATTGGGCGGTCTTGAGGTGCTCACGAATCTTGTGAACCTTCTCTTCTGCTTCTCGTAGGATGTCAGGTACGAAAATCTAAATCTCTCCTACGTCCGACCAGTTCAAAGGGGTGCGACACTTCCTTCCATACATGAACTCAAATGGGGTCATTTGCAAACTGGCTTGATAACTATTGTTGTAAGAAAATTATGCGAACGGCAGATAGTCTTCCCACTTGGATCCATATTCTAACACGCATGTTCTCAGCATATCTTCGAGTATTTGATTTACTCGCTTTGTTTGTCCATCGGTCTGAGGGTGATACGCGGTACTGAAATCTAGGCGGGTTCCTAAACCTTCTTGGACTTTCTTCCAGAATCTCGAGGTAAACTGAGTTCCTCGATCCGATACTATGTTCTTGGGGACTCCGTGCAAACTAACGATTCTAGCGATGTATAACTCCGCATGAAATGGGCAACTTTGGACAATCTGTCCACTATGACCCAGATAGAGTCATTTCCCCTACTAGAAGTAGGTAGTCCAGTGATAAAGTCCATTCCTATAGAATCCCATTTCCATTCCGGAATCTGCAAGGGTTGCAACAATCCAGCGGTTCTTTGATGTCCTGCCTTGACTCGCTGACATATATCACACTTGGTGATATAGCTTCCAATTTCTCTCTTCATCTTATGCCACCAAAATTGCTCTTTCAAATCCTGATACATCTTAGTTCCTCCGGGATGGACAGAATAAAGAGTATCATGAGCCTCCTTCAAAATAACTTCTTTCAATTCAGAATCTGCTGGTACACAAAGGCGTCCTTTGTACCATAACACTCCTTCTTTGTCCTCGGTGAATCCGGGTACTTTGCCTGTACCGATACGACGCTTGATTCTGTCGATACTAGCATTTTCCTTCTGCGCCTCCTTAATCTGACTGATCAAAGTGGGCTTGATTTCTATGCTAGGCAAAAATCCTTCACTTAATAATTCCATTCGACAATCTTCCATCTCCTTGTGCAAACTTGGTTGCTCCTTCAAAATCATGGAGTTCAAGCGGCACGGCAATCTGCTAAGGGCATCGGCTACCACGTTGGCTTTACCAGGGTGATAGTGAATGTCCATGTCATAATCCTTGATTAGCTCAATCCATCTTCTCTGCCTCATATTCAGCTCCTTCTGAGTTAATATATACTTTAGGCTCTTGTGATCCGAATAAATCTCACAACAGTTTCCCATCAGGTAATGTCTCCATGTCTTCAGGGCTAGAACTACGGCTGCGAGTTCGAGGTCATGGGTTGGGTAGTTTTGCTCATGTTGCTTCAATTGTCGAGATAGATAAGATATAACTTTGCCTTCTTTCATTAGCACACATCCGAGACCAATCTTGGATGCGTCACAATACACATCGAAGGGCTTCGTGATATCCGGCATGATCAAGATTGGGGCTGAAATCAATCTCCTTTTGAGTTCTTGAAAACTCGCTTCACACTTGTCGGTCCATTCAAACTTCTTGTCCTTCTTCAGCAATTGGGTCATGGGTCTGGCGATACTCAAGAATCCTTCTACGAATTTGCGGTAATATCCCGCCTGACATGGTTATACCCTATGGGTACGTGATCTCAGCATACCTGGTCCAGCCCAAGGAAGGCCCACGGCAGATGTACGTCGGCCCATGACGATTTTTGGGTGGCCAAGGCCCATGACGCCTTCGGATCCTTGGAGAGCAAGACTAGCGTAGATAGGAAATTCAAAGGGTAAAACCCTAGAACTAGTAACCGACTAGGTCTATACCCGGGACCTTCCTAAGTCTATATAAAGGCCAGGAGGGCACGACCTAGATCTCTGGCTCATACCTTCGCATACACACCTCCACACCAGATTGCATCTACGCACTCCTGTAACCTTCGGTTCCGCCATAATCAAGAGCAGACAAGCAGGAGTAGGGTTTTCCCTCCGGGGGCCTGAACCTGGGTAAACCTTGTGTCCCCGTGTTGCTTGTTTGCTAACCGTGCCACGATCTCCAGCATCCCCATATTCTCCAAAACCCAAGTCCATAACAATGGGCATTGATGAGATCAAACCTCGTCAATTGGCGCCGTCTGTGGGAACTGGGGGCGCTGATTGAGCGATCGTGACGGTCCCAACCCGATCGATCTACAACTATGCAGCAACGGAGAGTCATCTCCTCTTCGGTGCTTTCGACTTCACCGCCCACTTGCCGGCCACCATGAAGGACTTCGAGCCCGTAGGCGACGGACTCGAAATCCTGTTCGGGAGTTTCTGCTTCCAGGTGGGGCAAACTGGCACCCTCCGCCTCCCTGAGCGGGTGCCCCTACCATAAATCAGGCCTGCTTCATGGGCCCCACACCCCGTGCTACGCACAACATCACCAACAGATGATTCCTACGACAGCAACATCTGCAACTCCGATCTGTGTGATCCGCCATCGGATGCAGGGACCTACGGTTCCGTATCTGAAAGTTGCGGCAGCAGCGGACCAATCTGCGAGCGCTACCAATGCTCCGCGGTCATCCAAAGCGACGTGGATCAGCAAACACCCAACCCACCACATAACCCGCCAGAACGAAAAGGTGGGAACAGAAGAAGCCAGTCCCCCCCACCCGAAGGGGAAAACAACGACGACCACGTCATCCGCCTTAGCAAAGAAGGATGGACCTAGGTCCGCGAAGCCGTGGCAGGCAACATAGTACTGTCTGCAGACGCCTCGCGGGATATGCTAATGGCCTACCACCTGCTCCTGATCGAGGAGCACAAGAAGAAGGTCAAGATGCAGGAGGTGCTTGACAAACGCAAGCAAGCAGCCTCAGATTCCAGCGCGCGACGAGCCGCGCTCTCTGCCATGGGCATCGGCTCCAGCTCGAACGCCAACCCAGGCAACAAGCACCGCTCTCAGATGGAGAACATGGGTCCCCAGGAGCGCCGCGAGTTGACGCGAACTCTCCACCCATCCTTCATGGAGATGGACGCCGATGGCCACGTCATCCCGAAAACGCCGCAGGCTGCGATCATGGCAGCCACTGCGTACCTCGCGGCCCACCCACTCCGGAGGGGGACCAAAAGAGGGCCATGCACATGTCCGCACTTAACGGACTCGGACTCGTCGGAGCCGCGCTCCACCAGGAAGCTCCCACAAAGCCAAATAAGAAAGCTCCGGTCAGGTTCGACCGCAGCCCCACCCCTTCATCCGAAGAAGAGGAACATGACCTTCCCCGAAGGAAGAAGAGTTCGCGACGCCGCGACCGCGACTACGATGCCAGAGACGCGCTCACACAGCGCAAAATCGACAAAGCACGAGCCAAGCGCGCATGCTCGTCTGAATCCGAGATAGACGAAGACGAAGGAGAACTCTACGGAGCCCGATGCTTCACCAGATCCGTCCGACGGACACGGATGCCGTGAAATTTCAAGATTCCTTCGGATACCCCGAAGTTCGATGGCACTCAAGACCCAAAGGCTTGCCTCAGCTATCACTTATCATCTGTCAAACTACACGGTGGAAACAACGAGACTGCCATGCAATGCCTTCAGCTGGAGCTGACAGGCGCAGCCCGGATCTGGCTCAGTAGCCTATCTTCAGGGTCCATCCGAAGCTGGGATGAACTAGCTTACAACTTCATCCGAAACTTCAAGGTAACCAGCAAGAGGCCCTCCTCAATCGAAGAATTGCGAGCCTGCAATCAACGAACGGGCGAATACATTCGCTCGTACATACTACGCTGGTCCAACACAAAAAATTCCGCAGCCCACATCTCCGAAGAGAGGGCCATCGACGCCTTCAGGGACGGCGTCAAGCGCCAAGACTTCAAGGAGTAACTTGGGCGCGTCAAGACCAAAACACTCGACCACCTCATGGACATCGCCAACAGGTGGGCTGAGGGCGAAGATTCCATTCACCGAGCACAATCGGAAGAAGAAGACGACTACGGTCGACGGCGAGAGCACCATAGCAAAAGAAGATCGCGCGTCTACGATGATCGCGACGGACCCGACATGGTCGCGGCTGGCTACGCCGATCTCCGCAACGACGCCAACCGCAACAGCGAAGGATACCACGGAGGAAACTTCCGCGATGGGGGGCGCCCAGCGCAGTCGTGGCAACGCCGCGACCGCGATAACGGACCCTCAGCATACGAAAAGCTTTCGGGTCCATGCACCATCCACTTCTACATCGACAAGCAGGATGGCAAAAAGAAGGCGAGCCACATGCTCAAGGACTGCCGCGAGTTCCAGAAGCTCAGCGAAAGCATGGTGCAGATGAGGCAGCAAGCTCCAATCCTTGCATTTAGAAACACACCCGCGCCAGGGGAAATAGCGCATGGAGCTCCTCCACTGCCACATGTTGGAGGCCCGAACCAAGCAGTCGCACCAGCACAGAACAACGCTGGGAACGGGTATCCCCAGCCGAAAGGAGCACTGATGATCCAGAAGGGGCGCCACACGAATAGGGTGCAAAAGAAAATCACCCGACAAATCAACCTAGCCGTGGCAACTCCACCCGCCATCCCTGAGGACCTCAGCGGATCGGAGTCCTGCATCACGTTCACTCGTTCGGATCACCCTTGCCAGATCCCTCGCCCAGGTCATGCTGCCCTGGTGCTGGAGGCGCAGATCGGAGGTTTCGATATGAGTCGAGTCTTCATGGACGGCGGCAGCGACATCAACCTGATGTTCGCAAGCACTCTAGCAGCAATGCGGATCCCGCAGTGCAGCCTGGAACAGTCAGACACAACGTTCCACGGAATCGTGTCAGGGAAGGGCATATTCCCCCTAGGCAAAATATGGCTCGACATCATCTTCGGCAAGCCGGACAACTTCCGACTGGAACGACTCGAATTCGAAGTGGTGGACTGGCCATCCCGGTACCACGCCATCCTCGGGCGTGTAGCATTCGAAAGGTTCCTGGCTGTCCCGCACTATGCAAACCTGCTACTCAATATGCCAGGACCAAAGGGCATCATCACAGTCCACGGGAGCTTCACCCGATCGGACCAATGCGACAGAGATTTCAACAGAATCTCCCAATCATTCGGCATGCAGGAGGAGCTCCTCAGGCTCCGCGAGGTGACGGACAATGGGGCACCCCCAGTCGCACGACAAAACGCACCTGAAATGTCTTTCGACTCCACCATCAACACAAAGACGGTGCAGGTCCACCCGACGGATGCCTCCAAGACGGCGCTGATCGCAAACGACCTCAGCCCCGCATAGGAAGGCGCGCTCGTCGAATTCCTCCGTGAGCGCTGCGAAATCTTCGCCTGGTGTCCTGCGAACATGCCAGGAGTTCCCAGGGAATTCGCCGAGCACGCACTCAACGTCTTTCCAGACACCAAGCCCGTCAAGCAGTCCATCCGAAGACTGTCCGAGCCACGAGCCAAAGCTATCGGCAAGGAAATCAACAGACTACTCGCTACAGACTTCATCAGGGAAATCAAAGAAAGCGAGTGGCTTGCAAATACAGTGATGGTCCCAAAGAAGGACACGGACATCCTGCGGATGTGCGTGGGTTTCACGTCGCTCAATAAGCACTGCCAAAAGGATCACTTCCCTCTTCCTTGGATCGATCAGATCATCAATTCGACTACAGGTTGCGAGAAACTCTCCTTCCTCGACGCCTACTCAGGCTACAACCAGATTCGACTCAAGGTCGAAGATCAGGAGAAAACGGCGTTCATCACACCGTTCGGAGTGTTCTGCTACAACATAATGCCCTTCGGGCTAAAGAACGCAGGTGCCACGTACCAGCGATGCATGCAGGCATGCCTCAAGGACCAGATCGGTCGCAACGTTCAATTCTATGTCGACGACATAGTCATAAAAACCAGGGAGGCAAGGACACTTATCGACGTTCTTCGCGAGACGTTCGACAACCTCGATTGCTACAGGATTAAACTCAACCCCGAAAAGTGCGCCTTCGGTGTCCCATCTGGTCAGCTGCTTGGGTACTTCATCTCTCAGCGAGGGATCGAGGCGAACCCGAAGAAAATCAGAGCCATCATGGCAATGGAGAAGCCGAAAAACCTCAAGGGTGTCCAGCAGCTCGCAGGACGAATAGCGGCATTGAGCAGATTCATCAGCTGCATGGGTGAAAAGGCCCTGCCATTCTACCAGCTGCTACGCAAGGCAGATAAATTCGAGTGGACGCCCGAAGCCAACGATGCATTCGAAAGCCTCAAGCGGATTCTCTCCACCTCGCCCGTCTTGGTCACGCCAAAGGAGCGCGAGCCTCTGCTTCTGTACATAGCAGCCACACACCAGGTGGTCAGCACCGTGCTAGTGGTCGAACGACCCGAAGAAGGCAAGAACCACGGGGTCCAGCGCCCAATCTACTACCTTAGTGAGGTACTGACACCAACAAAGCAGAGGTACCCTCACTACCAGAAGCTCGCCTACGGCGTGTTCATGATGGCTCGACGACTGAGCCATTACTTCTAGGAGCACTAGGTGATGGTCGTCAACGAGGCACCCCTGAACAGCATCCTGAATAACCTAGAGGCCACAGGACGCGTGGCCTTGTGGGGCATCGAGCTGTCACCCCTGGACATCATCTACGAGAAGCGACTCGCAATCAAATCTCAAGTCCTCCCGGACTTCCTCGTACATTGGATGGAGATGCAGCTGCCAGACACCCCAGACATGTCGCAGTCAGGGAAAATGCACTTCGACGGCTCCAAGTGCGAAGCTGGAGCAGGAGCCGGGGTCATACTGGCCTTCCCGCAGGGCGACCAGATGAAGTACGTCCTCCGGATGAAATTCCGAGCCTCCAAAAACGAGGCCGAATACGAAGCCCTCATCCACGGCATGAGGATGGCAAAGATCTGCGGCGCAACGCGCCTGGTCATCTACGGTGACTCCAACCTCGTCGTCCAGCAGACGATGAACGAGTGCGACGCACACGCCGAAAACATGATCGCGTACCGCGCTCTCTACAATGCACTCGAAGGAGAATTCGACGGCTGCGAGCTTCGGCACGTTGGAAGAGAAAGCAACGAGGAAGCCGACAGACTCGCCAACATCGGCTCCACCTGCGCAAAGGTGCCACCGGGTGTGTTCCTCGAATAGATCTGCGTGCCATCCATCAAGCGAAAATTCCCCAAGGGATCACCCGAAGAAGCAGAACACTCGGGGGCTATGCTGCCCGAAGGACACGAAGGACCCGAGAAACTGGACACAGAGGTCGCTATGGTCAACCTGATGCAGGTCATGGAAGTCGAGGAAACTTGGACGCGACCGTACCTCCAGTTCTTGATACGCGGAGAACTGCCTGACAGCCCGACAGATGCCCGGCGCATATCTCGTAGGTCAAAAGCCTTCACCATCATCAAAGGCGAGCTGTACAAGCGCAGTATTACGGGTGTACTACAAAGGTGCGTCACCATTGGTGACGAGAAAGCCATCCTCCAAGACATCCACGAGGAGATCTGCGTTCATCATGCAGGCAGTCGCTCCCTTGTCGCCAAAGCTCTACGAGCCAGATTCTACTGGCCAACGGCCATGAGCGATGCAAAGGACATCGTCCGAAGATGCAACGGGTGCCAACGGTTCGTCGATAAACCGCACGCACCCGGGTCAGAGCTCAGACCCATACCTATAGCTTGGCCCTTTGCTCAATGGGGCCTCGACATGACCAGCAAACTTCCAAAGTCCTCAAAAGGGGGGCACGTTTACCTCCTGGTCGCAGTTGACAAATTCACCAAGTGGGTCGAGGCCATGCCGGTCACCAACCAAAAGGGCAAGACTGCAGTCAAGTTCTACGAATCCATTGTCTACAGGTTCGGCGTACCGCACAGCATCATCACCGACAATGGATCGAACTTTATCTCAAAGGAATTCCAAGACTTCTGCGAAGGCCTCGGGATCAACATCACGTACGCCTCAGTGGCACACCCGCAAACGAAAGGGCAAGTGGAAAAGGCCAACAGCCTAATCGACGCTGGCATCAAGAAGCGCCTCATGAGCCCACTCAAACGAAAGGCCGGACCCTGCACGAAAGAGCTGCCATCCGTCCTATGGAGTTTGCGCACTACGCCAAACAGCTCCACTAGCTACACACCGTTCTTCATGGTGCACGGAGCCGAAGTACGCCACCAGGCCCCCCGGGTCGTCGCTTACAGCGAAGCCGAATCCACGGCTGCACTCGAAGAAGCTGTGGACACACTCGACGAAGCAAGAGAAGTAGCAGCAGCTCGATAAGCGGTGTACCAGCAGAGTCTCCACAACTACCACAGCCGACGGCTACGCCCAAGGTCCTTCGTCGAAGGAGACCTCGTCTTGCGACTAAAGCAAGAACGACCGAAGAAATTCGAGTCGCCATGGGAAGGACCCTACGTTATCACCGAAGTCATCCTAGGTGGCGCCTATCGCCTCAAGCACGTGGAGTCTGGATTCGCATACTCCAACCCATGGAACACCGCACACTTGCAGCGATTCTACCCATAGCTACCTACCCCTTTTACTTTCAATAAGGCTTTTCAGCCAAGGCTATTCAGCCGAACAATGTACTTCCTCCATTACGATATAAATAAAGCTAAGTGTTCCGCCCCAAAATCTTGTTCACTACTTGCAACTTTACTTTATGCTACAAACGCACTCGGGGGCTCCCCCCACCTCACGATCTCATCGACGAGGATCACACGTGTAGACCTGAGTAGCTGACAACGTCAGGCAAACGAAAAGGACATGTACTCAAACAAAGCACTATGTGCTCACAATAAAACAAACCTTTATAACAAAGGGCAAAAAACGCTCAGTCGAAATATACAAATTTTACATCTATCTCTTTTACAGGTACTACCTATTATGAAGAATAACTTGAGCACGCTGCTCAAACAAATCTACTACCTGTTCGGCATACTGCCTTACAGCCGCATAATGCGGACGCATATCCCACTCGCCACCATCCGTCCTAAGAGGTGGCCCAGCTGCTACAACAGACAAATCTACATCAAGCCGGTGCAGCCTCACAAGGGACAAAGCAACCTTCACCCCTGCGACAAGTTGCTGCCTCACTAGTTCCTGGACACGAGTCACGCTCCGAAATCTAGACAGAAGGGCAGGCAAGGATGTTGGCACAGTATCCAGGGGAAACATCACATGCAGAACGGATGAGAGCGAAGTCTGCACTTGACAAAGCAACCGCGAAACCTGGTGCACACGATCCTGCACCGTCGCCAGAGCTATGGCACGGTCACGATCCATCCAGAAGAAGCCGCCAGCCTCCATGTCCTATTGAGTCAAGCAATTGACCCGAACAGCGACACGCTCTTTCTCCTCCCTAGGAGCAAGATTGGCACCTGCGACACTCGCACAAAATAAGACACAAGGTCAGCAGGCGCATCCTAAAAACTGAGCTACAGCTCGGAACAAATATCAACTTACATTGGAGCTGCTCAGACAGCCGAAGCAGTTCCGCCATCAAGTACTCCTCTCTGGCCGCACCGCGATCTGCCTTGGACTTCCAAACGTCGGCGTGACCACGCAACCCAAACAACTCCCTCTCAAGACTACGAACACGGTCCCGACGAAAAGCGAGTTGTGAGGAATCATCCAAAGATGGCCGCAGCTGCGCTGCAGGCAAGGTGTCAACGGGGTCGGCACCCGAAGGAACCTAGAACAGCAGAAAAGCAAAGGACATAAACATTCATACAGAGAAGAGCACAACTCAGAATAGTTCATTAAGCATATAAAGGCCACTACGTGGCACAATGACTGCGTTCCTCAAAATATTTACAGCAAAAGAAGACTACAAACTATCCTACATCTACAAAGCCTAAGACGCGGCACCCTGAGTAGCCTTGTTGCCAGATTGCCTCGCCTTGGCCTCCCCCTGTTGCCGCAGTGCATACTCAGATAGCAGATCAATGAGCTTTGGCCCATATCGCTTGCAGCGAGCAGAATAGGCAGCAAAGGCTACCTCGGATCCATCCGCGGTCGTCGTTATCCGGGAGGTAATCCGGGGAAGGTCCAGCTCCGCCAAGGCCATCGCCAGCCCGACGGACGCGCCGATGCCCTTCTGCTTGCGCTTGTACGCCGTAGGCGCTTCGGCTGACAAAGCCTCCGCCAGGGCGTCAACATCATCAAGGGCCGCGCCCTTGGGGACAAGCTCCTTGTAGAAGCAGCCAAGGACTTCCTTAGCCTTGGAGAGGAAGCTGACAACGGTGCTGCATCGATCTTCGACCGCTGCAGGAGCATCATCCACAGCACTCCCGTGCTCCAGAGCGCTGCGGTCAAACTCGATGCCTGCGGCATATGCGACAAAAAAGAGAAGGAATGAAGAAAGTAGCACAGAAATAAACACAAGAAAACGAAAAGAAAGGAGAAAAATAAGGTACTCGCCCGAAACAGCCTTGGCAGCAGCCATGAGCTTGCCTGCCACCTCTCTTTCACGCGCAGTCGCAGCCATGGCAAGCTGCTCCTTGCGGTCTGTAGCGTCCTGCTGCAGACGCTCCTTAGCCTTGGCTGCCTTGGCTAGCTCCAGCTCAAGGCGCTCTTTCGCACCAGCGGCGTCCGCAGCCTTCTTCTCCCCTTGACCAAGGCTCTTTTTGAGAGAATCAATCTCACGGAGGGAAGTGTTATGCTCCTCTGCACTCAAAACATACAAGCGTCAGAAAGCAAGACAATAGTGCAAAAAGAAATAAGTACCAAAGCATACAGGTACCTTGAAGCTGTTGTAGGTTGGCCTCCAGCACCAGGTGCTCCTGCACCAGCCGCTTGGCATCCTGCACAAAAGGCTGCAGGAAGAAGAACTACTAGTAAGGACAAGGACTCGGGGGCTGCGCCCACCACGAAGGAACAAAGAACAAAATTCGCACACGAAAACGCTCGGGAGCTCCCCCCGAAGACTCGAAGAAAGAACAAGACAAGAATTTTTTTCAGATGCTCGGGGGCTCCCCCCGTAGCAGGAAACAGAATACTTACATGCTCCGATGGCGACCCCGAAGGCCCGCTCGCAGCCTTCTGAGGCACAACCACCAGAGCTCCCTGCGGAGAAGGGACAGGCGCAGCACCCTCAGAGGTAGCCACCATCTGAGGAGGAGGAGACGCAACCTTCGACTCTCCCATCATATCCTGAGCACCATCGCTGGAGGAGTCGTGGGAGGAGTGTCTGCACACAAATTTTTTAGCTCAAGCACAAAGTCAACAGGAACAAGACAACGGTACAAAAGAAACTTACGAGTCCAGTGAGCTCAGGTCGAAGACAGGAGGAGTCCTTCGGGCTCTCTTCTCCCCTTTCTTCTCTTCCTTCTTTTCTTCCTTCTTCCGCTTTGCTGGCGAGTGCGGCGCCACAACCCGCACAGGAATGGCAGGAAAAGGGGAGGAAGAACCTCCATGTCCGTCACTGTGACGCTCAAGGCACAGAGGGTTCCTAGGAGTCGGAGGAGTCGAGGCATCCGAAGACTCGCCGGAGCTCCGCGATCGTTTTCGCGTGTGGTCCTCGCTCGACTCGTTGGCATCTTCCGTCGGCGATCGCGCCGACGGTAGCTCGGACACGGAATCCACCACGTCATTATCAGGAGCATTCGGAAATAACTCAGGCAGTGGCGGCACCATGCCCGGCACCTTGAAGCTCTGCAAAAAAGAAGGACCTTTGTTAGCAAACGAAGGAAAATAAATATGCAGTCGACGAAAAGCGCTACGCGCACGAATCTACACCTGCGGAACGGCCAACATCGAAGAAAACGGAGGAGTCAGCGATTTCCCCGGGATTTTTTCTCCGGCCTTGAACTTCAGCAGCAAGCGAAGGGCCCTGTCAAGATCTCCCTCGGAGATTTTCTCAGCTGAAACTCTCGTCGGATCACGGCGCCCAAAAAAAAGGAACATCGGGTGCGTCGTAGCCTGGAGAGGCTGCACCCGACGCTCGAGAAACGTGCGGATAATATCCACACCATTAACTTCCTTCTCCGGAATCAACTGGAGATCCTCCACGCGACGATATAGCGCCTCTATCTCGACCTCCTCGCCATCCTAGATCTTGTTTTTCCAAGACATTTTCGGCTCAATTTTTTGGGAAGGGTCAAAAGGAACAAGACCAAAATCTTTCCCAGGCACTACGGAGTCGCGGATATAAAACCACCGCCTCCGCCAGTACTGGACAGATTCGGCATGGAAAAGGAAAAGAAAATCAGGTTGGGCCTGAGGGAGATGATGCAACCCCCAATGGGATAAACAACATCTGAACCAGATTGCCTCTTCACGGAATAAAGTTTCTGGAAGAGGACAAAATGCGGCTCGATGCCGAGCCAGCACTCGCAGAAAGTGATGAAACAAGCAATGTGAAGAAGAGAAGGCAAGAAACATAACCCGATACCCAGCAGGGGGACGGGGGATTACCTTGTTGCCAGGGAGTCTGACGGCCTCCCTATCCTGCGGGATCAAGCCCCGCTCGCGAAGCTTGCAGAGATCACTCTCCCGCGTCTCTGGTCGCCGCCAACCACCGTCGGTGACACGGGTAGCGGTGGCGCCTTTCTTTCCTCCGGCGGCGCTGGTACCAACCGCAGATGATGACTTCTTCGGTTTCCCCATCGCGCTATGGCGGCGCCGACGGTGAGAGCGCACAAGAGAAGATGGAAATGTGGAAGGAAATTCCAGCGCGCAGCAAGAATCGCTAGAGCACAAGGAGGCAGTGAAAACAAGAACTGATGCTGTGAAAACAAGGTGCAGCTTTCCCCAATGATTATAACGACGAGGACGATGCACGTCAGCCGTTCATCCAGAAGACCTAACGCCAACGGCAGATCTGACCATACACGTGTCAGCATCACAACGAACCATCGTTACCACGCCGTCCACTACGCTTGGAAATCGAGGCGACGCTGTAATTATCTCCACGCCGCGCGTCACCAGTCAATTCAAGGTCAGCAAGTGGGACCCATGTTCGTCCAGTCAAGTCATCTCTGGTGCAGCAGAGGCTTGAGGTCATTGATCGTCAGCACTGATGTCATCAAAAGCTATACTAGCAGCAACTACAATTTCTTCGGTTTCAAAGATAAGAGTACTCACTCGAATCTACGATTCGACTAAATACTCGGGGGCTACTCCTATTAGGAGCGCTAGCCGCGCACCCGAAAGATGAATAAAAACGAACTATTTCTTCGAGTCCTACGCAGAGTCTACGACTCCACTACGGACTCGGGGGCTACTCCCATAGGGAAGATGGATTTAAGCATCCGAAATTTTTTGTGTCCTACGGACTTAATGTTTGAACTAAAGTCTCTGCTCGAGTCTATGACTCGAACAGACACTCGGGGGCTACTCCCATAGGGAGCGCTGGTCGCGCACCCTATGAATTCTTCGACTGCGATCTTTCGGATCAGCATGCAAAAAAAAAACTTTTCGGTAGCTCTGACCTAATAAAACGCTAAGTGAGAAACGTTCTCCTTGGCCACCCGAAACACCTCCGCGGTGATATACATTCGGATGTTGTGTCTACGGCACAAAGATAAGACCTACAGATATCGTCTGATGGCCTGGCAACGCACACGACTGTGCTCTGCTAGTATAAAACCCGTGCTAACAGGCGCGATGAAAAATCCGACGGACGCATTGGGTACATCAGTTAAAATCACTGGAATTCCACTCCTGTAACTCCTTCGCGGCCTAAGTCGAATTACGCCAGCATATGTTCCGGTTTCGATTTAAGGGACTCGAACCTGATGAAGATCGTGTTGTTTCATCCTAAGACAGTTAACTGACCCTGATCCGTCGGGTGAGGCAGGCACACGCATCAACAATCCCTACACACATACTGTTAATACATAGTTGCACCCGAAGGATTGAAGAGTCCTCAGCCAAATCTACGATTCGAATGATCACTCGGGGGCTACTGACATGGTTATACCTTATGGGTACGTGATCTCATCATACCTGGTCCAGCCCAAGGAAGGCCCACGGCAGATGTACGCCGGCCCATGACGATTTTCGGGTGGCCAAGGCCCATGACGCCTTCGGATCCTTGGAGAGCAAGACTAGCGTAGATAGGAAATTCAAAGGGTAAAACCCTAGAACTTGTAACCGACTAGGTCTATGCCCGGGACCTGCCTAAGTCTATATAAAGGCCAGGAGGGCACGACCTAGATCTCTGGCTCATACCTTCGCATACACACCTCCACGCCAGATTGCATCTTCGCACCCCTGTAACCTTCGGTTCCTCCATAATCAAGAGAAGACAAGCAGGAGTAGGGTTTTCCCTCCGGGGGCCTGAACCTGGGTAAACCTTGTGTCCCCGTGTTGCTTGTTTTCTAACCGTGCCACGATCTCCAGCATCCCCATCTTCTCCAAAACCCAAATCCATAACAATGGGCATTGATGAGATCAAACCTCGTCACCACCAATCCAAGAAAAGCATGAACTTCGGTTTGAGTGGCTGGGGCTTGCCAATCTTCTACATCTTTCACTTTGGCAGGGTCAATGACAATTCCTCCAGCTGATACAATGTGACCGAGGAATCCTACTTCCTGTAACCAGAATTCACATTTTCTAAACTTTGCATACAACTGATGCTCTCTAAGGGTTCCAAGAATGGTCCTTAGGTGTAGCTCATGTTCTTCTTCTGATTTGGAATAAATCAGAATGTCATCGATGAAAACAACGACAAACTTATCCAGGAAGTACATAAAAATCTTATTCATGAGGTTCATGAAATAAGCGGGGGCATTGGTTAATCCGAAAGACATGACTGTATACTCATACAATCCATATCTGGTGGTAAAGGCAGTCTTTGGAATATCCTCTGCACGAATCTTGAGTTGATGATAACCAGTCCTAAGATCAATCTTAGAAAACACTTTGGCACCGGTCAACTGATCAAACAAATCTTCTATTTTCCGATGGTGACATCATTCAATTTCCGATAATCCGTACACAAACGGTTACCTCCATCCTTCTTGTCCACAAACAAGACAGGTGATCTCCATGGGGACACACTTGGTTGAATCAATCCGATTTCCAACATGGAATCCAGTTGCTTCTTCAGTTCTGCAAGCTCTGACGGGTTCATACTATAGGGTATCTGGGCTATGGGTCCTGTTCCGGGGATTAGTTCAATGATAAACTCGATATCCCGATCTGGGTGGCTTACCGGGCAAAACATCTAGAAATACATCGGGGTATTCACAGACTATCCGGACTTGGTCAAGGGTAGGTTGGGCTATACTCTTGTTGCATTTGAATTGGCGAGGTAAGGTTTCAGATATATGTTCGACTGATATTCCGGCTGTACTGGTCATGGTGATGGCTTTCTTGGCACAGTCAATCAATCCTTTATGTTTGGACATCCAATCCATTCCTAGTACTACTTCCAAACCTTTAGTTCCGAGTACTATCAGATTAGCATAAAAATCTATTCCATGGATTCGGATAGGGACGGATTTGCAAATTTTCCTAGCCTTGGTGGTTGATCCGGGAATTTGAACAATCATAACATGATTCAGTTTGGTTGGTTGAATTTTACTAGTGCATGCAAATTCTTCGGTGACAAATGAATGCGATGCACCAGAATCAAACAACACTCTTTCAAGTACTGAATTAACAGAAAACATACCCAGCATGACGTCTGGCGCTTCCTGGGCTTCTTCAGCATGCATGGGAAAAAGACGGCCATTGCGGTTGAGTGAATTCCCTGGGGCAAATCTTCTCACTGGCTGAACACGACGCTGTTGCTGATCTGGGGCATTGGCATTGGGGGTTGTAGCATTCTTCTTGTTGGGGCACTCGTTAGAATAGTGGCCTTTATTTCCACAGTCATAACAAGTCACTGGCGACTTGTCCTTAGCCGCGACAGGCACAGCATTGCTTCCAGTCCTCGGGGGCAGTGTTGGTGTTGGCGGTAGCATTGTTGGTGTTGAACTTGGGTGGGGCACGGGTGAAATTACTAGAGTTGTCGGGGTTGTTGTGATTTCCTCCGGGTCTAGGGTTTCCACGGTTGGGATAGGTCGGACGGTTCATCGGGGGTCTATTGGTTCTTGGGGCAAATCCTGGAGATGGGTTGGGGCGGTACTTTGGGGTCTGATTGGTTCCTGGCTGATGCATCATACGACGCTTGAGGTTCTCATTGGCTTGGTTGATCTTTCCTTCCATCTGGATGGCAGAGTCGACAAGGTCTTCAATATCTGCAAAGGGGATATTGACTAACACCGTCTGCATCTCGTCATGCAGACCATTCAGGAATCTTTCTTTCTTCTTGGCTTCGGTGTCTATCTCGTCCGGGGCATACCTAGCTAATGACCAAAATTTGTCACGGTATTCCACTACAGTCATCCTTCCTTGCTTCAGCTCTCTGAACTCGTCTCTCATTCTCTTGATCAAACCCGGTGGTACATGGGTTCTGCTAAACTTGTCCTTGAATTCCTCCCAGGTCATCATCTGGCCTTCGGTCATTGCGCGAACACTGTTCCACGATGCCCTGGCATCTCCGGCTAGATAGTGGGTGGCGAACAAGACTTTCTCGTTGTCTTCCACTCTGGCGACTTCTAGGTTATTTTCCATGGTTTTCAGCCAATCATCGGCGTCTAGGGGCTCTTCGGACTTAGTGAAAACAGGTGGGCTGGTATTCTGGAAATTCTTGAGCTTAGATCCATGGTTGTCCTGATTCCCGTGGCCTTGGTTGTTGTGGGCTAGCTGGGCTATCTGTTGCAGAGTGGCTAGGTTGGCTTGACGTTCCGCTCTTTCAACTTCGCGGTCAGAAGTCAACATTTGCAGGATCTGCAACATCGGGTCCGGGGCTGAACCACTTCCTCCACGTGGCATCTGAAGATTTAGATAGATCATCAGAAAAGAGGGGAATTTCTAAGGTTTTGGATCTTTGAAAAGTTTTTAAAGTTTGACTCAGATTTTTCTAGTAACTTGCTTTTTCATTCATTCATTCATTCATAGCACCCAATACAACACACACCACAACAAATAAAAGAAGATGGTTTTAAGAACCATTCTGAGAACTACGATACAGTGGGACCGAATACTACTCACTACGCTAGTGCTCAAGTGCTACTACTCCTCGGAGTCTGTGGCTTCGTCGTCTTCATCATCATCGATGAATGAGAAATCGTCCTCATCGGTGAAGAAATCCATAGCCTGATCCTCCAGAAAATCATCGTCATCGTTGAGATAGTAGTAAGGGTCTCCATGAAGATCCTCTCCGGCATTCTCCCTTTCGTCCAACTGCATGTCTCTCTCGTGGATGGTCTCCTCCAAAGATGAGATGCGGTGGCGAAGACGGGCAATAATGCGCTCCTTCTTATCAAGCTGACGGCAGCGAGACTGGCGATCCTTTGCTAGCATGGCGATGGTCTGATCCTTTGTCTTGATGATGGCAGACTTGTGGTTGTAGTAGTCACGACATTTGTCCAATTTCTGCTGACGATCGTACATCATGAAGCTAAGGTTTTCCAATTGAGTCTTCAGCTCGGGGTGGTATGGGGCTTCCAGTGGTTGTCCATTTGCATCACACCTTGGGCAAAACTCAAAGCGAGTACCCTTGATCTGATTGATGCTCTGCCCACACAGACGGGAAAGAGCTTCCTGCATTGCTCTGGCAAGTCCATCGAGCCAGTTGTTTTCCCTCAAGGTAAACTGAATTCCCTCCGCAGTGGGAGGTTCAATTTTTCCTCGGAGACTTGCAACAATTAGCCACTGCAGATCTTCACCTCCTTGATCATTGAGCTGAGCTCCGAAGAACTCGGGGTGCGGATGCTCCAGAAGTTCCGAAAGCTGGTCCAAATCCCTCTCAAAGATAAGGTCTCCTCCATTCCCCAGTTGGTAAAACTTGCTGTACTTCACGTCCATCTATACGAATAGATAATGAGTAGATTAGCAGGGTGATCAAGTGTGTCAAAATTTTATATATTTTGCAAGAGTTTTTGAGGAACATGAATTTTTATGAAAGAATAAAAGGGATAATAATTAGAATAAGTTTTTGTAAATATTTGTTTTCTTTGGTTTTGAAACTAAGTTTTTGGTTCAAACGTCCAGTCTAACTAGGGTCTCCTATGGTCAGGATGGCTCTGATACCAACATGTCAACACCCGGATTTTTCAATCCTAGATGCTTGTTATGCCATACATCGCAATTCCAGGATTACCATTTTTGCGAGACATAACAGAATTGGATACCATAGTACATCATCCATTACAAACGATACATAAGTTCTTACACAAATAGGGATCTCATGATCCAGTTCTTAATACAACTTCAAGCAGCGGAATACGTAATAATAACGGTAGCGTAGGCGAAGCTCCATCTTCGGGGTCACAGGCAATGCTGACTATGGGATATGATCCTAGTTGTCGTAACCTTCCTGGGGTCTATCTTCCAGGTACTCCTCTTCATAGTCTGGCCATGGGAATAGCCAGGGACAAAGCCATGAGTACTCTTTAAGTACTCGCAAGCTAATACTAACAGGTAAAGGTGTTTTTGGATAATAGGACACTGGGCTCTAGGGTTGTTTTGCGAAAGCCATATTTATCTCTACTAAGTTCCGAAGCTAGTCACAATTTTATAACTCCTAGGTGGGATCTTGTAACTCAGGTCACAACTCTGTTGTGGTCAAGTCAAAGTCTCAATTTATTTCACAAGTCATTTTGAAATGTCTCACGGGGGAACAGTATGGCCACTCCAACTGTCCATAACCGCGGACGCGGCTATTCGAATAGTTTGACACTCTGAAGAGATTGTACACTTTCACCACAACATTCGATACATCCATCAGGAACCAATCCTGAATTCACCATACTCAGTATGCGGATAATCAATCCTAACCTTTCAATTAGACGCCCTAGTATAAGAACCTCTCCTGTGAGTTTGGCCTCCCAACCATGACCAACTGTCATCTTGGGTACTGCATAGGTGGACAATCTTCACAAGGTAGCCTTAGCTCAGACCTTGGCCATGAGGGAGCTAATACTAAGGTATATAAGTTTCCAGTCAAGCCCTACCCAATATTAGGGTATTGTGGTTGTACGATAAAATTGGAATGGTATCGCATCCAGACAACCATCAGTTTTATAATGGTCTAAGGCTCATGCCTCAACATTTTCATCACCAAAATCATCAAGTGTTCGGAAACACATGTCAAAAACATTTCAATAGAATGATCCATCATTCCAAGGTTTTCATAACCATTTTTCCACCAAGTAAACCCATCAAAATTTGATCAAGACTGATCCATCTCTTAGGATGATATCATGGTTTCTAACTTAGGCCAAATTTTATGCTCTTTATGCAACCTTCATAATCTATCTAGTATCTACAAGTCACTTAAGTCAACTCTAAGTTAAAGCTTTGATAAGGAAAATAAAGTAAGATGCTTGCAAATAAAACTAGGATTGGTTTATCAAGTGGGTATGATCACATATTCTTAAGGCATATAGTAGGCATAGTAACAAGCAAGTATTTGCTTGCACAAAATCAGTATAAGCTTGCTAAATTGCAAGTGTTATCTTGCATAGGTCAACTTTATTAGTAAGGCTTGACTTGTGCAGAGCAGTGGTTGAAGTTCTCCTCGGCTTCTTCTTCGTAGTATCCTCCTTCCTCCTCGTATCCTTGGTCGGTACTAGCGTCTATGAATAAATACGAGGTACACAATCACCAAACAATACTTAACTACTTGCAATCATCACACACAAGGGTCCTATAGATGATCTAGCATCATCTCTAACCTTACAAGGTTAAGACTTGATTTAATTCCTTTTATTTTTAGAAAAGTAATTTCTACTCATTGAAAAACTACTTAAGATTTAATATTCTCCAAACCAAACAAGGGATCAAGTTGACACATGTCATCACCACATATTGTAGTCCATGGGAATGTGATTTAAAGTGGTGGCACTATTTAATAAGGGTTTACCCTTTTATTCTAATTAATTAAAGTGGCTAGAAATGCCTATGTAGCATTCTTTTATTACTTGAACATTATTTCTGCAAGTAAACCTATATATTTTGATATATTCTGAAAGGTATGGTTAAATGTGATTTTTGAGAGTTGGAATCAACTCAAAAGCTATTATCGTTTAAATTTGAAAAATGTTTGAATGCAGAAAAGCTTCTGCCTTGTTATTTTTACCATGGGTGATCTATAGATCCAAATGACATGAATCCAACGGGCTTGGATTCAGCATTCACAGACCTTTCCAACAAAATTGGTTTCATTCAATTTGGTGCACTGAATCGATCTGGGTTGATTTTTGAAGTTGGGTACAGAAGTGTGTTTGAATTGAAATGGAAAAAGTTTAATTTGAATAACTGGGCTGCGCGGGAAAAGTTAACGGGCCGGCCTGCCAAGGGCAGTGCTCCCGCGGGCTGCTTAAGTGGGTGTCCCCACTCGTGAGTGACACGGGGCTGGGCGAAGCGGTATGGGGCAACGTGGGTCGTTCGATCTGATTCTAATCCAACGGCTGGGAGTCATCGTCGACGCGAGACAACGCCGGTGAGAACGAAACCTAGCGCAGACAGTGGGGGGTGCTGGGGGATCACCGGGGTACGGGCGAGGGTCGGCGAGGCGGGCGAACGACGAAGTCGACGACGACGAACTCAGGGGTGGTCGCGGCAGCTCCTGGGGTGGACGAAATCGATGGCTCCCTTCTTCTCCAGAGGCGGCGGGCTCCGGTGAAATTCCGGCGTGGTGGTGCTCGCCTTGCTCTGAGAACGGTGTGGCACGGTCAGTGAGGAGAGGGGAGTGAGATGGTGTGAAGAAATCGAGCGGGGGTGGCCTCTATTTATAGTCGAGCGAGGGGACCGTCGGGGCGCACGGTGAGCTCGTCAGGGGCGATGTTACAGGTGGCTATTGGCATGGGCAAGGGTAGGGGACGATGTGGTGTCTCCTGGCAATGCTCAACGACATGGTTTCGAGGCATGGGGCGGTGCGGCTTGGTCTGGAACGGGCGATGCTCTGCGCGGCAGAGGCGGCGTCTTCGACGACGAGTGGTGGCTATGCGTCACGGGGCGGCGAACGGGGATGTCTTGCGGTCTCCTGGGTCGGTGGGGATTGTGTATGCACGTGGCAAGGGCGGCGCGCGGTGTGTGGGCTTCGGTCGAGGGTGGTGCTCTGGCACACGCTCGGCATGGTCGCTGGCGGTCTAGGCGCGGTCTGTGCGCGTGGTCCAGGGCTTGGCAACACTCGCGGCTGGGACAGTGATTGGCGGTGGACGGTGGGTTGCCTCCCAGACATGCTGGCTAGGCTTGCTGCTGCTCCTAGCTTGCTGTCGACTATGGGATGGCAAGGGTGTGCTCGGCTGTTCACCATTGATGGCAATGGCAAGCTCACAGTGGTGCTAGTGCTTGGTTAATCTTGCTAGATGATCTACTGAGCTGGTTGTGAGCTAAATGGGGAACCAGTTAGGCAAGAATCACTGCTCACAATAGTGTTTGATGTCTGTTTGATTTGTGTCTACAACCTGTTTGATGAAATGGCCGCATGAAATCAAGTTTTGAATTTTGAAAAAAAAAATGGTGGGTTTGCTAGATTGGTGCTGGTGAGTCTGCAGATGCTTGGGTTTTGAAAGTTGAGCTTGTTTGAGTGGTTTTTAAAAAAGTGGGATCTTCCCATATGATAAAGATTCAATTTTGAATTGTCATTTAAACTATGCATTTGAAATTTTCTGGATGATCACAAAGTGGGCCTTGATACTTTGTTATGAGTACATTCAAGGGGTGCAAAGATCCAGAAAGGTTTCTGTTAGATTTTGAAAGTTTGAGACAACCAAAGTAGGCATGGGAGTTAAATTGGTCAAAGTGACCATTCATTTAATATATGTGTTTTGATTTACTTGTCTTTAGGAAAAGTGTGGGAAATGTTTTAGATGATGTTTAGTTCACCTAAGAAACATTTTGCAAGAAATGACACAATTAAACAAGGTGGTTTAAAATAAGTTCAAAATCAATGCATACACATATGCATGCATTCATAATTTTAATTAGAAAAGTTTTTGTTAACCCCAATCTTGATGATTAGAGTTTGATGTTCCAAGATTAGTATTTTTGGGATGTTACAACTGAATTCCCTCAGCAGTGGGAGGTTCAATATTTCCTCGGAGACTTGCAAAAATTAGCCACTGCAGATCTTCTCCTCCTTGATCATTGAGCTAAGCTCCGAAGAACTCGGGGTGCGGACGCTCCAGAATTCCGAAAGCTGGTCCAAATCCCTCTCAAAGATAAGGTATCCTCCATTCCCCAACTGATAAAACTTGCTCTACTTCACGTCCATCTAAAAGAATATTAGATGAGTAAGTTAGTAGAGTGCTCAAGTGTGTCAAAATTTTATGTATTTTTCAAGAGTTTTTGAGGAACATGAATTTTCATGAAAGAATCAAAGGTATAAGAATGAGAATAAGTTTTTTTTAATATTTGTTTTCTTTGGTTTTGAAACTAAGTTGTTGATTCAAACGTCCAGTCTAACTAGGGTCTCCTAGGGTCAGGATGGCTCTGATACCAACTTGTCAACACCCGGATTTTTAATCCCAGATGCCTGTTATGCCATCCATCGCAATCCCAGGATTACCATTTTTGCGAGACATAACATAATTGGATACCACAGTACATCATCCATTACAAAACATACATAAGGTCTTACACAAATAGGGATCTCAAGATCTAGTCCTTAATACAACTTCAAGCAGCGGAATACGTAATAATAACGGTAGTGTAGGCGAAGCTCCATCTTCAGGGTCACAGGAAATGCTGACGGTGGGATATGATCCTAGTTGTCGTAACCTTCCTGGGGTCCATCCTCCAGGTACTCCTCTTCATAGTCTGGCCATGGGAATAGCCAGGGACAAAGCCATGAGTACTCTTTAAGTACTCGCAAACTAATACTAACAAGTGAAAGGGGTTTTTGATAATAGGACACTAGGCTCTAGGGTTGTTTTGCAAAAGCCAGATTTATCTCTACTAAGCTGAGAAGCAAGAGAAGCTAGTCAAAATTTTATAACTCCTAAGTAGGAAAATTGTATTTCATATCACAACCCTGTTGTGGTCAAGTCAAAGTCTCAATTCATTTCACAAGTCTTTTGAAAACATCTGACGGGGGAACAATATGGCCACTCCAACTGTCCATAACCGCGGACGCGGCTATTCGAATAGTCTGATACTCTGCAGAGATTATACACATTCACCACAACAGTTGATACATTCGTCAGGAATAAATCCTGAATTCACCATACTCAGTATGCGGATAATCAATCCTAACCTTTCAATTACACGCCCTAGTATAAGCACCTCTCATGTGAGTTTGGCCTCCCAACCATGACCAACTGTCATCTTGGGTACTGCATAGGTGGACAATCTTCACAAGGTAGCCTCAGCTCAGTCCTTGGCCGTGAGGGAACTAATACTAAGGTATATAAGTTTCCAGTCAAGCCCTACCCAATCTTTGGATATTGTGGTTATACGATAAAATTGGAATGGTATCGCATCCACACAACCATCAGTTTTATAAAGGGCTAAGGCTCATGCCTCAACATTTTCCTCACCAAAATCATCTGGTGTTCGGAAACACATGTCAAAACATCTCAGTAGAATGATCCATCATTCTAAGGTTTTCATAACCATTTTCACCAAGTATTCCCGTCTAATGTTGATCAAGTTTTATTCTTAGCACTAGCATCTACAAGTGGGGGTAAGCACTAATGGGGGATAGTAAACTAGTGGAGTTTCCACTAAGTTCAGTCTCATGCCTTAGGATGACATAAGGATTATCTAGCTTAGGACAAATTTTATGCTCTTTATGCAACCTTCAATTATCTTTCTAGTATATACAATTCACTTAAGTAAACTCTAAGTAATAGGTTTGATAAAGAAATAAAGTAGAAAGCTTGCAAGTAGAACTAGGATTGGGTATCATCAAATATGTCTAACCAAGCATGCTTAGTGCATTGCATAGGTTATCTAACTTTCATAATTGCAAGTGTTAGCTTGCATCAATATCAGTACAATATTTCCTTGTGCAGAGCAGTGGTTGAAGTTCTCCTCGGCTTCTTCTTCGTAGTATCTCATTCCTCCTCGTATCCTTGGTCGGTACTGGCGTCTATGAATAAATACGAGGTACACCATCACCAAACAATACTTAACTACTTGCATTCATCACACACAAGGGTCCTATAGATGATCTAGCATCATCACTAACATTACAAGATTAAAGCTTGGTTTAATTCCTTTTATTTTTAGAAAAGTAATTTCTACTCATTGAAAAACTACTTAAGATTTAATATTCTCCAAACCAAACATGAGATCATGTTGACACATGTCATCACCACATATTTTAGTCCATGGGAATGTGATTTAAAGTGGTGTCACTATTTAATAAGGTTTTTTCTCTTTTATTTTAATTAATTAAAGTGGCTAGAAATGCTTATGTGGCATTCTTTTATTACTTGGTCATTATTTCTGTAAGTAAACCTATATATTTTTATATATCCTGAAAGGTATGGTTAAATGTGATGTTTGAGAGTTGGAATCAACTCAAAATCTATTATGGTTTAAATTTGAAAAATGTTTGAATGCAAAAAAGCTTCTGCCTTGTTATTTTTACCATGGATGATCTACATATCCAAATGACTTGAATCCAACGGGCTTGGATTCAGCATTCCCAGACCTTTCTAACAAAATTGGTTTCATTCAATTTGGTCACTGAATCGACCTGGGTTGATTTTTGAAACTGGGTACAGAAGTGTGTTTGAAATAAAATGAAAAAGGTTAAATTCAAATAACTGGGCTGCGCGGGAAGCGATACTGGGCCGGCCTGCTTAGCACAGCGCTTACGCGGGCTGGTTAAGTCACTGTCCCCATGTGTCAGTGAGACAGGGGGTGCGAAGTGGTATGGGGCGATGTGGTTCGTTCGATCTGGTTCTAATCCAACGACTGAGGGTCATCGTCGACGTTGGGCAACGCCGGCGAGACAGAAACCTAGCGCGGCAGGTGGGGGTCGTTGGTGGCTCACCGGGGCTCAGGCGAGGGTCAGCGAGGTGGGCGAACAACGAAGTTTTTGTTAACCCCAATCTTGATGATTAGAGTTTGATGTTCCAAGATTAGTATTTTTGGGATGTTACAACCGAATTCCCTCAGCAGTGGGAGGTTCAATATTTCCTCGGAGACTTGCAAAAATTAGCCACTGCAGATCTTCTCCTCCTTGATCATTGAGCTAAGCTCCGAAGAACTCGGGGTGCGGACGCTCCAGAATTCCGAAAGCTGGTCCAAATCCCTCTCAAAGATAAGGTATCCTCCATTCCCCAACTGATAAAACTTGCTCTACTTCACGTCCATCTAAAAGAATATTAGATGAGTAAGTTAGTAGAGTGCTCAAGTGTGTCAAAATTTTATGTATTTTTCAAGAGTTTTTGAGGAACATGAATTTTCATGAAAGAATCAAAGGTATAAGAATGAGAATAAGTTTTTTTTAATATTTGTTTTCTTTGGTTTTGAAACTAAGTTGTTGATTCAAACGTCCAGTCTAACTAGGGTCTCCTAGGGTCAGGATGGCTCTGATACCAACTTGTCAACACCCGGATTTTTAATCCCAGATGCCTGTTATGCCATCCATCGCAATCCCAGGATTACCATTTTTGCGAGACATAACATAATTGGATACCACAGTACATCATCCATTACAAAACATACATAAGGTCTTACACAAATAGGGATCTCAAGATCTAGTCCTTAATACAACTTCAAGCAGCGGAATACGTAATAATAACGGTAGTGTAGGCGAAGCTCCATCTTCAGGGTCACAGGAAATGCTGACGGTGGGATATGATCCTAGTTGTCGTAACCTTCCTGGGGTCCATCCTCCAGGTACTCCTCTTCATAGTCTGGCCATGGGAATAGCCAGGGACAAAGCCATGAGTACTCTTTAAGTACTCGCAAACTAATACTAACAAGTGAAAGGGGTTTTTGATAATAGGACACTAGGCTCTAGGGTTGTTTTGCAAAAGCCAGATTTATCTCTACTAAGCTGAGAAGCAAGAGAAGCTAGTCAAAATTTTATAACTCCTAAGTAGGAAAATTGTATTTCATATCACAACCCTGTTGTGGTCAAGTCAAAGTCTCAATTCATTTCACAAGTCTTTTGAAAACATCTGACGGGGGAACAGTATGGCCACTCCAACTGTCCATAACCGCGGACGCGGCTATTCGAATAGTCTGATACTCTGCAGAGATTATACACATTCACCACAACAGTTGATACATTCGTCAGGAATAAATCCTGAATTCACCATACTCAGTATGCGGATAATCAATCCTAACCTTTCAATTACACGCCCTAGTATAAGCACCTCTCATGTGAGTTTGGCCTCCCAACCATGACCAACTGTCATCTTGGGTACTGCATAGGTGGACAATCTTCACAAGGTAGCCTCAGCTCAGTCCTTGGCCGTGAGGGAACTAATACTAAGGTATATAAGTTTCCAGTCAAGCCCTACCCAATCTTTGGGTATTGTGGTTATACGATAAAATTGGAATGGTATCGCATCCACACAACCATCAGTTTTATAAAGGGCTAAGGCTCATGCCTCAACATTTTCCTCACCAAAATCATCTGGTGTTCGGAAACACATGTCAAAACATCTCAGTAGAATGATCCATCATTCTAAGGTTTTCATAACCATTTTCACCAAGTATTCCCGTCTAATGTTGATCAAGTTTTATTCTTAGCACTAGCATCTACAAGTGGGGGTAAGCACTAATGGGGGATAGTAAACTAGTGGAGTTTCCACTAAGTTCAGTCTCATGCCTTAGGATGACATAAGGATTATCTAGCTTAGGACAAATTTTATGCTCTTTATGCAACCTTCAATTATCTTTCTAGTATATACAATTCACTTAAGTAAACTCTAAGTAATAGGTTTGATAAAGAAATAAAGTAGAAAGCTTGCAAGTAGAACTAGGATTGGGTATCATCAAATATGTCTAACCAAGCATGCTTAGTGCATTGCATAGGTTATCTAACTTTCATAATTGCAAGTGTTAGCTTGCATCAATATCAGTACAATATTTCCTTGTGCAGAGCAGTGGTTGAAGTTCTCCTCGGCTTCTTCTTCGTAGTATCTCATTCCTCCTCGTATCCTTGGTCGGTACTGGCGTCTATGAATAAATACGAGGTACACCATCACCAAACAATACTTAACTACTTGCATTCATCACACACAAGGGTCCTATAGATGATCTAGCATCATCACTAACATTACAAGATTAAAGCTTGGTTTAATTCCTTTTATTTTTAGAAAAGTAATTTCTACTCATTGAAAAACTACTTAAGATTTAATATTCTCCAAACCAAACATGAGATCATGTTGACACATGTCATCACCACATATTTTAGTCCATGGGAATGTGATTTAAAGTGGTGTCACTATTTAATAAGGTTTTTTCTCTTTTATTTTAATTAATTAAAGTGGCTAGAAATGCTTATGTGGCATTCTTTTATTACTTGGTCATTATTTCTGTAAGTAAACCTATATATTTTTATATATCCTGAAAGGTATGGTTAAATGTGATGTTTGAGAGTTGGAATCAACTCAAAATCTATTATGGTTTAAATTTGAAAAATGTTTGAATGCAAAAAAGCTTCTGCCTTGTTATTTTTACCATGGATGATCTACATATCCAAATGACTTGAATCCAACGGGCTTGGATTCAGCATTCCCAGACCTTTCTAACAAAATTGGTTTCATTCAATTTGGTCACTGAATCGACCTGGGTTGATTTTTGAAACTGGGTACAGAAGTGTGTTTGAAATAAAATGAAAAAGGTTAAATTCAAATAACTGGGCTGCGCGGGAAGCGATACTGGGCCGGCCTGCTTAGCACAGCGCTTACGCGGGCTGGTTAAGTCACTGTCCCCATGTGTCAGTGAGACAGGGGGTGCGAAGTGGTATGGGGCGATGTGGTTCGTTCGATCTGGTTCTAATCCAACGACTGAGGGTCATCGTCGACGTTGGGCAATGCCGGCGAGACAGAAACCTAGCGCGACAGGTGGGGGTCGTTGGTGGCTCACCGGGGCTCAGGCGAGGGTCAGCGAGGTGGGCGAACAACGAAGTCGACGACGGCGAACCTCCTGGTACCGGCAGCTTCTCCTGGGGCGACTCCAATCGCTGGCTCCCTTCTTCTCTAGAGGCGGCAGGCTCCGGCGAAGTGCTGATCGCCTTGCTTCGGGAACGGGGTGGCACGATTAGTGAGGAGAGGGAGTGAGATGGTGCGCTCAATTCGGCTGGGGTGGCCTCTATTTATAGTCGCGACGGCGAGACCGAAAGGCATGGGCAGGCGACGGCGACGACATGGCTACGGGCGGCTAGAGGCATGGCCGGCGGTGGCGATCGCTTGGTGGTCTCCTAGCGATGCTCTACGGCTTTAATGCGCGAGTAGGGGCGGTGCGGTTTGGTCTGGAACGCGCGATGCTCTGCGCGGCAGAGGCGGCGTATTCGATAGCGAGCGGTGGTTGTGCGGCATGGGGCGGCGAACGGGGATGTCTGGCGGTCTCCTGGGTTGGTGGCGATCATGTATGCACGCGGCGAGGGCGGCGCACGGTCTGTGGTCGTCGGTCGAGCGTGGCGCTCTGGTGCATGCTCGGCATGGTTGCTGGCGAGCTGGGCGCGGTCCGTGCGTGTGGTCCAGGGTTTGGCAACGCTCGCGGCTGGGACAGGGAGTGGCGGTGGACGGTGGGCTTCCTCCCAGACAAGGTTGGCACGGATAAATCTCCTTCTCGCTTGCTGTCTCCACTGGGGTGGCATGGTGAGCTTCGGCTGTTCACCATTGATGTCATTGCCCAGCTTACAGTGAGGCTAGTGCTTGGTTTAACTTGATAGATGATCTACTGAGATGGTTGTGAGGTAGAGAGGGGACAAGTTAGGCTTCAATCACTGCTCACAATAGTGTTTAAGATTTTGATGATTTGTGTCTGCAAAGTGTTTGATGAAATGGCCGCAAGAATTCAAGTTTTGAATTTTGAAAAGATTTTTGGTGGGTGTCCTAGGTTGGTGTTGGTGAGTCTGCAGATGCTTGTGTTTTGAAAGTTGATCTTGATTGAGTGGTTTTTGAAAAAGTGGGATCTTCTCATATGATAAAGATTCAATTTTGAACTATCATTTAAACTATGCATTTGAAAGTTTCTGGATGATCACAAAGTGGGCCTTGATAATTTGTTATGAGTACCATCAAGGGGTGCAAAGATCCAAACAAGTTTCTGTTAAGTTCTGAAAGTTTGGGACAGCCAAAGTATGCATGGGAGTTAAATTGGTCAAAATGACCATTCCCTTAATTTATTTGTTTTGATTTATTTGTCCTTGGGAAAGGTTTGGGAAATGTTTAGATGATGTTTATCCCACCTAAGAATCCATTTACAAGCAAAGAAACACACAAACAAGGTGGTTCAAAAGAAATCAAAATTGGAATGCATACACCCATGCATGCTTTCATATTTTTATTTAGAAATTTTTTTGTTAACCCTAAATTTGGTGATTGGAGTTTGATGATCCAAGTTTAGTATTTTTGGGATGTTACACAGGCTACCACCCTTAAAATAAATCTCGTCCCGAGATTTCGGAAAGCTAGAGGTTACAAGTTGGCTTCAAGACAACTAGGGTACTACCACCCTTAAAAAGGTTTTCAACTAGATTACATCTTGGCTTACTTTTGATCTTGATGTAGATTCTCTGGACAGTTGTTTGCATAATGGCCTAGCTCTTGGAATTTGAAACACATAAATTGGCTAATATCTTTCTTCTTCTTTGGTATCATTGCCTCTTGGTTGTTTCCTTGGTTCGTCTTCTTTTCTGATCATTGGCATAGTGTCCCATCTCTTTGCAATTGAAACATTGCACTTGGCTATTGTGCTTCTTGCTGGGGTTGGGACATTTCTTCTTTTTGGGTCTCTCCAAAGCTAGGAGTTCGTGTAGTTCATGCTCTTCATATTTCACCACAAAGGTGGGAAATCTTTCCCTCTTCTTGGGGCAGTTACTAGATATATGACCTTCTTCTCCACATGAGTAACAATACTTTGTGGTCACTTTTGATGTGGAATTATGAGGCACGGTTCTGACTTTTCCTTCATCCTTCTTGGTAGAGGTTGTTCCTTCATGGAGTTTTCCAAACATTTGATGCATTCCATCTTGTTCATTTGTTGAACTATAGGATAGATGGGGCATCAGATAGGGACATGATTATTTCCTTCATATAGGAAACAAGTAACTTGAGATGTCGGGCATTATCTAGTTGGATGTTTCACTTCACAATTAGGGCATTGATCCACATGCTCTTTATAAGTGTGTTCCATGTCTCCACAAATATTGCAAGCCTGTGTTGCTTCTATAATATCATCCTTGTTATCATTGTTGTCACAATCACTTTGGGAAAGGTTGTTTCTCATTTTGATCATTTGATTGGTCATCTTTTGCAACAATTGAGATTGGGTTTCCAAAAACTTTTGCATGGTTGGGTCTAACTCAATGTTGTTGGCCAAAAACTGAGTTGTCACTTGATTCAACTTGGCTTGGGTTGCTAGCAGTTGTTCTCTCATGTGTAGCTCTTGGTTGTTGTTGTTGTCACCATCCTTGATGTTGGAGTGTCTTGGAGAAGTCATATGTTTGGGTTGGATTGGGATTAGAATAGGAAAAATATTCTAGGGAAGATGTCTACTCACACACACAATTAACACAAGAAATTACAATCAAACATTCCACTCCAACAACAAGTTTTCAATCACATTTTTAGGCAAAAAAATATTTTTGCTACACCACATAATTTGGTGTGATCAATATATGATCTAAACTAAACACTAGTATGGTAGTCCAACTATATGGTTCACTTGAGATCATTTCATTCTTCTCAGTTGTTTCTTATTGAACAAGCTCATGGTATCCGTGGAAAAATTCTTGCATCTTGGTCACAAAGCTTCAAAGGTGACAATGGTTACTTCTAGGTTGTGTTTCCTTAGTCTTCAAGTCTTGAGTAACATTCTTGTCTCACTTGTAGTCCTTAGTGATGTCCAAGTTGAAGTCCTTGCTGAAACTAAAGTTGAAGTCATTGGTGATGTTGAAGTCCTTACTCATGTTGATGTTTTGTCCATCAAGTAGAAGAGAGGGAAGATGTTGAGTCAAAACAAAAAGGTTGAGGAAACAGTTTACAAGATTCTTTGTAAATAAGTTTGGAACAAATACAACTCCTATTTTTCTAAGAGGTTTTGTCCAATCCTAGGGTTACAATCCTATAGGCAACACAGTGCTCTAATACCATCTATAGTGGTCCCAACCTGATAAGGTAGATATCCTTGTGTTTACAATTCTAGTCCCTGGATCAATAGCTAGTATCCACAGTTTAAGATGTAATATCAAGAAACAAAGGTCATAATACAACTTTATAACCAGGAAGAAAATAATACATTACATCTTACATAGCTCATTTGGCTATCTCATTACAATGCAGCAGAAATAACTATATAACATGGAGTCCTTCATCTTCAAAGTGCCACAAGCAATCATGTTGGTTGTAGACTTGTAATCCTATTCAACACACTTCACTAACATCAAACAAACCTATAACATAATAAGTTACAGCCACAAGGGTCAATACATTTGAATCGTATTGGCCAAATAAGCCTAAACCCTACTTAGCCAAATATACATAAATTGATAGGTTCCACTTATTTCTACATAGTAGTGAAACTTGCCAATACAATTCAAATGTATTGACCCTTGTGGCTGCAACTTATTATGTTGCAGGTTTGTTTGATGTTAGTGATGTGTGTTGAATAGGATTACAAGTCTACAACCAACATGAATGCCTGTGGCACTTTGAAGATGAAGGACTCCATGCTATATAGTTATTTCTGCTGCATTGTAATGAGATAGCCAAATGAGCTATGTAAGATGTAATAAATTATGTTATTACTAGTTATAGAGTTGTGCTGTGAACTTTGTTTCTTCATATTACATCTTAATTGTGGATTCTAGCTATTGATCCAGGGACTAGCATTGTAAACACAGGGATCTCTACCTTATTAAAGGCTGGGACCTCTACAGATGATATCAGAGCCAGGTTGCCTGTAGGATTGTAACCCTATGATTGGATAAAACCCCTTAGAAAATAGGAGTTGTATTTGTTCCAAAACTTATTTACAAACAATCTTGTAAACTCTTTCCCCAACCTTTTTGGTTTTGATTCTACATCTCTTCCTTTTCAACTTGATGGACAAAGCCTTCACCATGAGCAAAGACTTCACCAATACCAATGACTTCAACTTTAGTTTCACCAAGGACTTCAACTTGGTCATCACTAAGGACCACAAATGAGAACCAAGAGACATTAGATTTCCTACCAACAACATTGATATCATGTTAGTATATGGATGATACTGACCTATGAGATATGACTATACTAGGTTGATTGTTTCAAGAAAACTTGTTGTTTCCTTCAACTCATGAGTTAAGCTCATAAGTTGTTAAGTGAATTGTTTTTGTTGATTGTTTGATTGAACTTGATTGTTTTGGGTTGTGTGTTAGAACTTGTTTAGATCTATCTATCATTACTTATCCCTATTAAACCAACATATGCCTCCCCATCGTGCCAACCCCAACCAAAACAACAACAACAACAACATCACTCCCGAGATGTAGCAGTTGATCACAGCTCAAGCTCAACTGACGCAGTTGGTGATGCCGTTTATGCAAAATCTGAATCAGAACAACAATAACAATCAAAATAATCATCCAGCACTTGATATGCTCACCAGATTTCTGAAACTGAGGACTGCAAGGTTCTCTAGAACAACTAATCCAATCGTAGCCACTGATTGGTTACGTTCGGTGAACAAGGACTTAGTGACTGTTGGCTGCACCGATGACGAAAAAGTTAGGTTTGCAGCATACTTGCTCGAAGGACCAGTAGCAACATGGTGGGACAACTTTCAGATCACCACTCCCCTTGAGGATGTGACTTGGGATATTTTTGAGGATGGTTTCCGTACAGCTCACATCTCATCCGGCGTAATGAACTTGAAGAAAAAGGAGTTCCACAATATGAAATAGCGTCACCTCAGTGTGGCTGAGTACATCGAGGAGTTCAACAATCTGGCACGCTATGCACCGGATGAAGTTGATACAGATGCCAAGAGGAAAGATAAATTCCTCGAAGGACTTAATGATGAGTTAAACCTGCAGCTGTCTGTTGCTTATGTCCCAACTTATCAATCACTTTGTGACAAAGCCACCATCTTGGAAAACAAGATGAATCAAGTTGAGAACAGAAAGAGGAAGCATAAACTCAAGTATCACTCAGGATCATCACAAGCGTTCATTCAAAAAGAGCAATGAAGATTCTGGACCACATCAGCATCACCACAACAACAATGCAGGTGATAATAATGGAAATGATACTGACAATGGAGATGACCTTGGTCAGAACCAACATGGCAATCCCAGGAAGAAAGACATTATCCAGTTGCAGTGCTATAATTGTAAGGAACTTGGACACTATGCATCAGACTGTCCTGAGAAGAAAAATAAAAAGGATGCTAGAAACTTCAATGGAAGAGATTCCAATATGGCCCAGCAAGGACATGTGAGCCACATTGACATGTATGGCACCCTTGAAGAATTAGATGATGTTGATGGCAGGAATTAGTTAACTCAGTTGAGTCAAATAAGGATTCCTTGTTTGGATATCAATTATTGAACCCATAGTCAAGTGAACCATCAATGTAACCCTATGAGACTTTCTTTTAAGGGTGGTAGTACTCTAGTTGTCTTCAAGCCAACTTGTAACCTATAGCCTTCCCAAATCTCCGAACAAGATTTCTTTTAAGGGTGGTAGCCTATCACATCCCAAAATTTTCCAAATTTTAAAATGTGAAAAATAAATAAACAAAAGAAATGATTGTTGAAATTTAGGGTGAAAAAGAAACTTTTTGTTTCTAAAAGAAAACATCAAAACCCTTCTTGAATAAATTTGAATAAAAGGGAATTCAACAAATTTAAATCAAGTGAAATGCATTCATCATGAATTTATCTTGAAATCTAAACTTGGCAAAATAAAACAAAACCCTAAAACCCTAATGGAAGTAAATCATTTCCAAGATCTCTCTAAGACTATCGATTTGATCCATATAAAAAAATTAGTCAACCAATATTTGTAAATGATCAAGAATGATAAATAAAAATATTATAAAACCATAGAAATTGGTGTCACTCAATTTGGATCCATAGATAAAAACTTAAGAATTGAATAAATGAAAAGGAATTAATTTCCAAACCTAATAAAGCCCTTATCTAAATCCATGCCAAATCTTGAGCAAAATAATCCTAAAAGGATTTAAAAAGATAAAAAATATTAAATAAAATTATACAAATTGGAATCACCAATTTTGGATCTTTAAATAAAAAGATATGGATTTTATAAGGCAAATGAAGAAATAAAGACAATTCCCAATGAACATTAAATCATATTAAAGTATTTTAAATAATAATTCAAAGTGAATTATTTGCACTAAAGAATAAATAAAACCTACTAAAAAAGATTTGGTAAAAATTGGAATTCAAATGAAGTTTGAAAACATATTTAAATCTTATTTAAAATAAAGGCAAATGCCTATTTTAAATGAATAATGTACCCTAAAAGAATAAAAGAAATATTCTAAAATGGACTTTAGAATATATCAATAAACAGTATTAAAAATATACTCAAAGTTTGGAAAAGTTTTGAATTGAAATGTGTTTGAAACATTTGAATAAATTCAAAGCAGAATAAAAGAAACAGAAAAAGAAAAAGATTTAGAATAAAAAAAAGGAAACAAACCAAGCCCAGAAACAATTCCCAGCGTAGCCCAACTAACTAGCCCATCTTACCTCCCCCGCGAACCATTTTTCTCACTCGCGTCCGCACCCGCATGGTCACTGAATGAAAGACCCCACCTAACCCCCACTCACCTCGCTGACAGCGCGGCCCCACACTGCCAGTCATCGTCTCCACCCCACGACCGTTTTCCCCTCGCACCTCGCCGTTTCTGACGCGGTTACTCCTTGTAAATTCACGTGAATGCGCGATTAAACCTCGCCAGCGACGACGCACTCTTAAACGCCATCGCCCCCTCTCTCTTTTCCCCAGACACCACCTCCTCTCCGCCACCAGGCTACCGCAATCACGAGCTTGAACCCCACTACCTCTGACGTGTTTCCCGGTTGATTTCGGCGAATCCAGACCTCCCCAAACCCTCTGGTGCATACTGGGTTGCTTGCCAGCATCTCCTGCATCTCCCAGTACCGCTAGCTTGGCCGCGCACTCCTAGAAGCTCGGCAACAACGAACCCTTCTCGCCACTGTCTCCTGCCTCAACTCCGGTGACCCCTCCCCGTAAGCACAAACTGCTCCCTCCTCTCTGGTTGCTAGTTACATGTTCAGCATCCTTGTGCGCATCTAACAGTGTCATTCAATGCCTTGGAATGTCCTGCAACCTCGCCTCTGACAACGAACAGACGAGCCCGACGACTCCACGAAATCCGGTGAACAATCAGCGCTATTCCCGAGGGCCCCTCAACGAACAGACACCACCTTGAGCTTCTCCTCATCATAGCGAGTTTGGTAATGGCCTTCTTCCTCTCCCGCGCATCCTAAATCGTTGGCGATGGCGCTGACAGAGCGTCTCCGCCGTGCGCTTGTAGCCATCAGATCTGAAACGCCTGGCAGAGATTAGATTTTAAACGAAAGGGTATCGTGTGCTCTGTGCCGCACGATCTTATTTAGAACCTACGATCCACAGAGCGCAATCCTGACGAACCGGTATGCACCAAATAGAAGCAGACACGTGGCCAGTGATTGTTTTAAAAACAAAAATTTGATCTATTAGATGATAGGATTTGTAAAATTCATAACTTTAAATCTACACGTCCAAATTTTGCAAACTTTATATCATTGGAATCAGGAAAAAGAATTCTACCCAACCATGCCCTTTGTTTAATGATTTACTTCAGTAATATTGGTTGTTTTTGCAGAAACATGTGTAGGCCTAATTTGAGTATAAAAAATATTCTAAAAACGATTTAGAGTAAAATCTTTTGTAAAAGGTTTGTTTTGAACCTACTGACCATAAAAACAAACTTGTAGATTTAAAAATATATTTTGTGATGCAAAGGAATAAATCTTTGAACAAAAGCATTTCTAGTTGAATAAAAATGTTGTTTATGTTTTAAAAATGCTTTTTAAGTAAAACTTTTTGGAAAATGATTTGATTTAAAACCTCTGACCGTAAACACCAAGTTGGGTATTTAAAAATATAATTAATGAACCCTAGTAAAAACTATTATTTTGTTTAAAGGCATTTCTAGCAAATAAAATATTGCTTTGAATTAAAAATGGAATTTGGATGAAACCTTTTGCAAATGGATTAATATTAAACACTTTGACCATAAAAACTAACATTTATGTTCAAAAATGTATTTGACTAACACTACAAAATATTACTTTGATTTAAATCATTTTTAGCAAAACAAAAATGATTTAAATGGCCATTTTCACCAAATTGAATTTAAATGGTTTTACCACTTTTGTAAATGACCAATAGGAGCTTTAAAATGTTTAGAGCCTACTAGAAACCACTTTTCCAAATAAAACAATCTGTTGCATGCTTGCATGCATTGCTTGATTTTATTATTTTATGTGGTGACTTGTTTGAATGCTAGTTTGAATATGTGCTTGCTTGATTGAATTGTAGTGCAATTTGAAGAGTGTGATATTTGCAAGATCAAGGAGTGAAGCAATATTCTCTACTAAAAAGGCAAGTTGCACTATCATCCATGTCCTACTATTTTCATTATAATTAGTGGTATTTTTGTAGTATGCATGATAGGGCTACTATGTTACTTTTCTATGCTATGTCCTAATAGGAAATCCTTTATATCTTCCTTAGTGAAAAAATCATAGTTGTAGTATGCTGAGCCCTGCTATAGATTTTGGATGGAATACATGATATGATTATATAAAGTGTTGGAAAAATATATGTTTTATATAATAAAACAAGTACTCAATGAACCACCTAGGTGGAATGAGGATACTCAATTGTGGATAAGGTGGCAACAAAGGTAACCATGTTTATATGGATATATTTTTGTATGTGCACTAGAAGAAAACCACCCAGGGACTTAGAGATTGAACATGTTTCTCGTACAGTGGCTTCCGTTTATATCCACATGCTAAATGGGCTCTGTCTTAGTCAACTACATAGTGGAAGACCCTTACATTGGCACCTACTCAGGTTAACCGGATTCATGTATTGGAAATATATCCTTACATTGGTGCCTGGTAGACAAGCTAGCATCATGTATTGGGAAGACTTCTATGGAAAGACTTTGTCACATTCTCGATCTGCCGGTACTCCATTTGGTGTGTACTTATCCAGCGTCCACTGGTGGCGTCAAGACGATATTGTGTCATGTGGGTAAAGTGTACAACTTATGCAGAAGATCAAATTCTAAGTACTTAGCCGTGTCCCCGATTACGGACAACTCTGAGCAACTAAGGCCTGAAGCTATGAAAGATCTCGACATTCCAATTTCTAAAAGTAAAACCTGATGGTGTCAACAAGGGATTAGAAGCACTTGGAGTTTTTCAAGGAGTTCAGAAAGATTGTCAAAAGATCAAAACTATTTTGAAAAGATAGGATAAAACTATATTGCTTTCTGCAAATGAGCCTAAACCCTACTTAGAAAAATATTCATAATTTGATAGGTTCCACTTATTAGTGAAACTTGCCAATAGAATTCAAATGTATTGACCCTTGTGGCTGCAACTTATTATGTTGCAGGTTTGTTTGATGTTAGTGAAGTGTGTTGAATAGGATTACAAGTCTACAACCAACATGAATGCCTGTGGAACTTTGAAGATGAAGGACTCCATGCTATATAGTTATTTCTGCTGCATTGTAATGAGATAGCCAAATGAGCTATGTAAGATGTAATAAATTATTTTATTCCTAGTTATAGAGTTGTACTATGACCTTTGTTTCTTTATATTATATCTTAACTGTGGATGCTAGCTATTGATCCAGGGACTAGAATTGTAAACACATGGATCTCTACCTTATTAAAGGTTGGGACCTCTACCGATGGTTTCCGAGCCAGGTTTCCTTTAGGATTGTAACCCTAGGATTGGATAAAACGCCTTAGAAAATAGGAGTTGTATTTGATCAAAAACTTATTTACAAACAATCTTGTAAACTCCTTCCTCAACCTTTTTGGTTTTGATTTCACATATCTTCCTTTTCAACTTGATGGACAAAGCCTTCACCATGAGCAAAGACTTCACCAATACCAATGACTTCAACTTTAGTTTCACCAAGGACTTCAACTTGGACATCACTAAGGACCACAAATGAGAACCAAGAGACATTAGATTGCCTACCAACAACATTGATATCATGTTAGTGTATGGATGATACTGACCTATGAGATATGACTATACTAGGTTGATTGTTTCAAGAAAACTTGTTGTTTCCTTCAACTCATGAGTTAAGCTCATAAGATGTTAAGTGAATAGTTGCTTGTTGATTGTTTGATTGAACTTGATTGTTTTGGGTTGTGTGTTAGAACTTCTTTAGATCTATCTATCATTACTTATCCCTATTAAACCAACATATACCTCCCCGTCGTGCCAACCCCAAACAAAACAACAACAACAACAACAACATCACTCCCGAGATGCAGCAGTTGATCACAGCTCAAGCTCAACTGACGCGGATGGTGATGCAGTTTATGCAAAATCTGAATCAGAACAACAATAACAACAACAACAATCAAAATAATCATCCAACACTTGACATGCTCACCATATTTCTGAAACTGAGGCCTGCAAGGTTCTCTAGAACAACTGATCCAATGGTAGCCAATGACTGGTTATGTTATGTGAACAAGGACTTAGTGACTGTTGGCTACACCGACAAGTAAAACGTTAGGTTTAAAGCATACTTGCTCGAAGGACCAGCAGAAACATGGTGGGATAACTTTCAGATCACCACTCCCCTTAAGGATGTGACTTGGGCTATTTTTGAGGATGGTTCCCGTACAGCTCACATCTCATCCGGAGTAATGAACTTGAAGAAAAAGGAGTTCCACAATCTGAAATAGCGTCACCTCAGTGTGGCTGAGTACATCGAGGAGTTCAACAATCTGGCAAGCTATGCACCGGATGAAGTTGATACAGATGCCAAGAGGAAAGATAAATTCCTCAAAAGACTTAATGATGAGTTGAACCTGTAGTTGTCTGTTGCTTATGTCCCAGCTTATTAATCACTTTATGACGAAGCCACCATCTTGGAAAACAAGATGAATCAAGTTGAGAACAGAAAGAGGAAGCATAAACTCAAGTATCACTCATGATCATCACAAAAGAAGCGTTCATTCAAATAGAGCAATGAAGATTCTGGACCACATCAGTATCTCCACAACAACAATGGAAGTGATAATAATGGAAATGATAATGACAATGGAGATGACCTTGGTCAGAACCAACATGGCAATCCCAGGAAGAAATACATTAGCCAGTTGTAGTGCTATAATTGTAAGTAACTTGGACACTATGCATCAGACTGTCCTGAGAAGAAAAAGAAAAAGGATGCTAGAAACTCCAATGGAAGAGATTCCAATGTGGCCCAGCAAGGACATGTGAACCATCTCGACATGTATGGAACCCTTGAAGAATTAGATGATGTGGATGGCAGGAATTAGTTAACTCAGTTGAGTCAAATAAGGATTCCTTCTTTGGATATCAATTATGGAACCCATAGTCAAGTGAACCATCAAATCAACCCTATAAGAATTCTTTTAAGAGTGTTAGTACTCTAGTTGTCTACAAGCCAACTTGTAACCTCTAGCCTTCCCAAATCTTGGGACGAGATTTCTTTTAAGGGTGGTAGCCTGTCACATCCCAAAATTTTCCAAATTTTGAAATGTGAAAAATAAATAAACAAAAGAAATGATTGTTGAAATTTAGGGTAAAAAGAAACTTTTTGTTTCTAAAAGAAAACATCAAAACCCTTCTTGAACAAATTTGAATAAAAAGGAATTCAAAAAATTTCAATCAAGTGAAATGCATTCATATATGAATGTATCTCGAAATTTAAACTTGGGAAAATAAACCAAAACCCTAAAACCCTAATGGAAGTAAATCATTTCCAAGATCTCTCTAAGACTATGGATTTGATCCATATAAAAAAATCTGTCAACCAATATTTGTAAATGATCAAGAATGATAAATAAAAATATTATAAAATCATAGAAATTAGTTTCAATCAATTTGGAGCCATAGATAAAAACTTAAGAATTTAATAAGTGAAAAGGAATTATTTTCCAAAGGTAATAAAGCCCTTATAAAAATCCATGCCAAATCTTGAGCAAAATAATACTAAAAGGATTTAAAAAGATAAACAAATATTAAATAAAATTATTCAAATTGGAATCACCAATATTGGATATTTAAATAAAAAGATATGGATTTTATAAGGCAAAGGAAGAAATAAATAAATAAGGAATATTTAAAAGCCAAATTAAATCTTGACCAAACAAATGATATGAAAGATTATTGATTAATAAAAGGCGTAAAGGATTATTTAATTAAAATCATAAGGATTGATTAATATCCAATTTTATTTAAATAATGACAATTGAATCATATTAAAGTATTTTAAATAATAATTCAAAGTGAATTATTTGCACTAAAGAATAAATAATACCTACTTAAAAGGTTTGGTAAAATTGGAATTCAAATGGAGTTTAAAAACATATTTAAATCTTATTTAAAATATAGACAAATGCCTATTTTAAATGAATAATGTACCCTAAAAGAATAAAATAAATATTCTAAAATGGACTTTAGAATATATCAATAAACAGTATTAAAAATATACTCAAAGTTTGGAAAAGTTTTGAATTGAAATATGTGTTTGAATCATTTGAATAAATCCAAAGCAGAATAAAAGAAACAGAAAAAGAAAAAGATTCAGAATAAAAAAAAAGGAAACAAACCCAGCCAGAAACAAAGCCCAGCCCATCCCAACTAACTAGCCCATTTTCCCTCCCCCGCGAACCGTTTTTCTCACTCGCGTCCGCACTCGCACGGTCACTGAACGAAAGACCCCACCTAACCCCCACCCACCTCGCTGACAGCGTGACCCCACACTGCTAGTCATCATCTCCATCCCGCGACCGTTTTCCCCTCACACCTCGCCATTTCTGTCGTGGTTACTCCTTGTAAATTAGCGTGAATGCGCAATTAAACCTCGCCAGCGAAGACGCACTCTTAAACGCCATCACCCCCCTCTCTTTTCCCCAGACACCACCTCCTCTCCGCCACCAGGCTGCCGCAATGGCGAGCTCGAACCCCACTGCCTCCGACGTGTTTCCCGGCCGATTCCGGGGAAGCCAGACCTCCCCAAACCCTCTGGTGCATACTGAGTTGCTCGCCAGCATCTCATGCATCTCCCAGTACCGCTAGCTTGGCCGCGCACTCCCTAGAAGCTCGGCAACAACGAACGCTCTCGCCACCGTCTCCTGCCTCAACTCTGGCGACCCCTCCCCGTAAGCACAAACTGCCCCCTCCCCTCTAGTTGTTCGTCATGTGTTCAGCATCCTTGCGCGCATCTAACAGCGTCATTCATTTTCCTTGGCATGGCCTGCAACCTCGCCTCCGACAATGAACAGACGAGCCCGACGACGCCATGAACTCCGGTGAACAATCACCGCTATTCCCGAGCGCCCCTCGACGAACAGACACCACCTCGAGCTTCTTCTCATCACGGCGAGTTCAATAATGGCCTTATTCCTCTCCCGCGCATCCTAAATCGTCGGCGACGTCGCTGACAGAGCGTCTCCGCCGCGCACTGCCGTCGAGCGCCGCCAGTTCTTGGAAGTTGCGCTGGTAGTCGTTAGATCTGAAACGCCTGGCTGAGATTACATTTTAAATGAAAGGGTATCGTATGCTCTATGCCGCGCGATCTTATTTACATCCATAGAGCATAATTCGCACGAACCGGTACGCACCAGTTAGAAGCAGACACGTGGCCAGTGATTGTTTTAAAAACAGAAATTTGATCTATTAGATGATAGGATTGGTAAAATTCATAACTTTAAATCTACACTTCCAAATTTTGCAAACTTTATATCATTGGAATCAGGAAAAAGAATTCTACCCAACCATGCCCTTTGTTTAATGATTTGCTTCTGTAATATTGGTTGTTTTCGTAGAAACATGTGTAGGCCTAATTTGAGTATAAAATTTATTCTAAAAATGATTTTAGAGTAAAATCTTTTGTAAAAGGTTTGTTTTGAACCTACTGACCATAAAAACAAACTTTTAGATTTAAAAATATATTTTGTGATGCAAAGGAATAAATCTTTGAACAAAAGCATTTCTAGTTGAATAAAAATGTTGTTTATGTTTTAAAAATGCTTTTTAATTAAAACCTTTTGGAAAATGATTTGATTTAAAACCTCTTACCCTAAACACCAAGTTTGGGATTTAAAAATATAATTCATGAACCCTAGTGAAAATTATTACTTTGTTTAAAGGCATTTCTAGCAAATAAAATATTGCTTTGAATTAAAAATGGAATTTGGATGAAACCTTTTTCAAATGGATTAATATTAAACACTTTGACCATAAAAACTAACATTTTTGTTTGAAAATATATTTGACTAACACTACAAAATATTACTTTGATTTAAATCATTTTTCGAAAAACAAAAATTATTTTAATGGCCATTTTCACCAACTTGAATTTAAATGGTTTTATCACTTTTTTAAATGACCAATAGGAGCTTTAAAATGTTTAGAGCCTACTAGAAACCAGTTTTCCCAATAAAACAATCTTTTGCATGCATTGCTTGATTTTATTGTTTTATGTGGTGAATTGTTTGAATGCTAGTTTGAATATGTGCTTGCTTGATTGAATTGTAGTGAAATTTGAAGAGTGTGATATTTGCAAGATCAAGGAGTGAACCAATATTCTCTATTAAAAAGACAAGTGGCACTATCATCCATGTCCTTCTATTATCATTATACTTTGTGGTATTTTTGTAGTATGCATGATAGGGCTACTATGTTTCTATGCTATGCTATGTCCTATTAGTAAATCCTTTATATCTTCCTTAGTGAAAACATCATAGTTGTAGTATGCTTATCCCTGCCATAGACATGGGATGGAATACATGATATGATTATATAAAGTGTTGGAAAAATATATGTTTTATATAATGAAACAAGTACTCAATGAACCACCTGGGTGGAATGAGGATACTCAATAGTGGATAAGGTGGCAACAAAGGGAACCATTTTTATATGGCTATCTTTTTGTATGTTCACTAGAATAAAACCACCCAGGGACTTAGAGATTTAACATGTTTCTCGTACAGTGGCTTCCGTGTACAGCCACATGCTAAATGGGCTTTCGCTTAGTCAACTACATAGTGGAAGACCCTTGCATTGGCACCTACTCAGGTTAACCGGATTCATGTATTGGAAATATATCCTTACATTGGTGCCTGGTAGACAAGCTAACATCATGTATTGGGAGGACTTCTATGGAAAGACTTTGTCACATTCTCGATCTGCCGGTACTCCATTTGGTGTGTACTTATCCAGCGGCCACTGGTGGCGTCAAGACGAGATTGTGTCATGTGGGTAAAGTGTACAACTTCTATAGAAGATCAAATTCTAAGTACTTAGCCGTGTCCCCGGTTATGGACAACTATAAGCAACTAAGGCCTGAAGCTATGAAAGATCTCGACATTCCAATTTCTCAAAGTAAAACCTGATGGTGTCAACAAGGGATTAGAAGCACTTTGAGTTTTTCAAGGAGTTCATAAAGATTGTCAAAAGATCAAAACTATTTTGAAAAGATAGGATAAAACTATATTGCTATCTGCAAATGAGCCTAAACCCTACTTAGCCAAATATGCATATATTGATAGGTTCCACTTATTTCTACATAGTAGTGAAACTTGCCAATACAATTCAAATATATTGACCCTTGTGGCTGCAACTTATTATGTTGCAGGTTTGTCTGATGTTAGTGAAGTGTGTTGAATAGGATTACAAGTCTACAACCAACATGAATGCCTGTGGCACTTTGAAGATGAAGGACTCCATGCTATATAGTTATTTCTGTTGCATTGTAATGAGATAACCAAATGAGCTATGTAATATGTAATAAATTATTTTATTCCTGGTTATAAAGTTTTACTATGACCTTTGTTTCTTGATATTACATCTTAACTGTGGATGCTAGCTATTGATCCAGGGACTAGCATTGTAAACACAGGGATCTCTACCTTATTAAAGGTTGGGACCTCTACACCCGAGAAAGAAGTAACTACTACTTGAGTGACATAGCATACACTATAAGATAGTAACCACGAGGCAGCTTCCAAAAGAAAGAACGACTTCTGAAATAAACACATGCAAAAAGGAGGCATAAGAGGCGAAAGGAAACCTCGAAGCCTAGAAAAGAACACTGCAGATCCAACAATATAATGTTGTGGGTCCAAAAGATAGAGAGATCATGATATAAAGGAATCTCTTAGATGAAATAGAGCAAGGGGAACAAGGAATTCACAACACACACAACTCTAGAGAACTTAACACTAGGTCAACTGGCTGAGAAACAACATGCCAAAAAGGCACCTAAGCTTTGAAATACTGGAAGAGATATCAAAACTTATCCAAAATCAATACAAGATTAGGTGAACCCAGAGTTAGAATGAAACTAGATAAGAAGAAAAAGAAGCATACTAGTGTTTTCGCAAATAATTTTCATCTTTGAAATAGTTTTCACAAATACTTTACTCAACATCGACCAATAGCAAGGTTTTCCTACGGTCGGTACTGCTCTGATACCAAGACCTGTGACACCCCCGGGATCAAGGATAAACAAAACCCAGATCTATGTCTGACATAAGCTTAACCTTGAGCTCGGGGATATCCAGTGAAGAATTCGGTAACACAACAGTGACCTTACGAAACAAAATTTATTACAGCAAGCTCATAACTGAGCAGATAACCAAATTATTACAAGCAGATGTCACTGACCACAATCATCAAACAACGAAAGGCAAATTATGCTATTAAGTATAGCAAACTTAACAAATGTCCTAAGAGGACCGAAGCATAATGATGACGTCCCAGCCCATAGATTCCAGGCTGCCGGCCGGGAACCCCAAGTTACACGTCGATGTCGATGTAGTACCAAACTGATATTCAGGGAACACTTACTCTGCCAAAAGTATCAACAAAGCAAGGGTGATTACAGGGTGTACTCCGCAAGACTTATGGCTCGTGGAGTTGTTTTGCTTAAAGGAACTTTTGTTTATAAAACAAGTGGGAGAAGAATCTCGTCTAGTCAGATTATTTAAAAAGGGGATAAGAGAACGACATATGCGAAATATTGATCATCATTTTTTGATATCCACCGAATCATCATCATCTGAACTAGGATCACCCCCTCGTACCCATGAGGAAGCATCCTTAAGCACACGTTGATCTACGAAATTTTACGATTAAGTTCAAGTTCTCTATGATCATCACGTCTATTCCCAAGTCGTCCATAACCGTGGACATGGCTTTTCGAAAGATTATTACCCTGCAGCGGTGTACAACTTTACCCACACGTACTAACCTTCTCTTAATGCCACTTAAGATTAGCCCTCTTCCTTGGAAGGTCGGCAGAGGGTGGTTAGACACGACCTTTACCTTGATTTCTCCTAGACCATGAGTCATGCAATAAGTATGGTTCCGCCGTAACGGGTCAAATCCCGAGGCCGGTACTTAAAGATGTGAGGCGAGGTTGGTTCACCTGGGGCTTCATTGACCCCAAGCAACCCGGTCCACGTTTCCCTACATGTTATGAATGCATCTTCACCCGGCAAATCTTTCAAAAGTTTTTCTATGCATATGTCGAATGGAATGTCCGAACTATGTGACTCATGGAATCTACTAGGAAAGTTAGTCGCTCGTGGGGTTTTCCAGGCCCTGTGTGGTTGTACGCTCGTCTTGGTTCAAGAGGCAAGAACATCGGGTCCTAGTGGTGGCGAGCATGGGACTAGAAATACCACATCCCACCGTGGCCTCCCATACAAGCCTTGTCACTTTCTCCTGTAATACTAGATTCTCTACATCTGATATTATCTTATCACTTTCTCCTGTAATACTAGATTCTCTACATCTGGTACATCATCTGGATGACCCAGACTCAACAGCTAAGCATGTCTAAGCAAGACTCAGATAATAGCTCTAGCAGTGTACACAAGCCAAACCTAGTTATGCTAGGAGTAGTGGATCCGGTAATATAAGCTCAAAGGGAGTAATGCAACAGATAGGGTACTCTATCTATCTAAAAAAGACCACAGTAGAATCGTATGCATCATGGAAGGAATTGAAATGCTTTCGTAAACATAGGATTATATCATAGTAGGGCTATGCTTGCCTTTGCCAGTTGATAACAGATAAGCAGATCTTCGGGAGTCTTGTACTTGACTAGGTTATAGTTGGTCAAGTATTGTTCGTCGATCTTCGAACTTCGACGGTGTTGACCTCGGGCTTTGATCTCGATCTTGATATTGTATTCTACCGCGAAGAACCGAACACCAGAAAGAGAGGGAAACAATCAACACATGGCACCGATGCAATGATCAAGCAAGTATGATGAAATGACAAGTTAAATTGTATTGAAATGAAACCCTAAAGCATGCTCTACAACTTAATCGGCGTTCCGAAGGGTAGAAACCCTAATTCGGGGAATCTCCGGAATCACCTATTAGGGATACTAGGTTGTTCTAATTAAACTTGCCATGAAAGTTGTTGAACAATGCATGATTATAGCTTAGATAGCTAGGTTTCATTTTTCTGAACATTTTGATATATTATTCATATTTTTCTGACTATAAATCATTAGATATTGAATTTACAAGATTTATCCTTTTTTAAAATTATTAAAAGCTTGTTAAAATTTTTACACCTGGACATAATCTACCTACAGTGACTGACCGGTGGGGCCGATGCCACATCAGCAGCCATGCAAGCAAAGTGAGGTCAGGGGCATTTTTCGCTGAGGCTGGCTCTAGCCAGAGAGGCTGACGGGTGGGGCCTGGTCCACGTTGGTAAGCCACGCAGGCGCCACGTCGGCTCGCCGGCCAACAGGCCAGACGGCGGCGGGGAACGACACAGGAGGCGAGCGGGGACGTTTGCGTGCGTGCGTTTGATCTAGGGCAGCGAGACGAGCGAGCTAGTGGTGGCGCCGCCCGAAATAGGTCACCGGAGCGGCCTAGATGATGAGCACTGCGGCGGCGCACTACAGGCTCTGAAGCGAGCGTGGCTTTGAGAAACACAGAGATGAAGTAGGGGTCCAGGATGACCAGCAGCTCACCCAGAGAGCGGTGGTGAGGTCGGGGAAGCACGGCGAGGCCGAACGGCGTCGGCAACATCGACGGAAGCGACGACCGGAGCTCGGGAAGACAGGGACCGTGGGCTCGATTTCGTGGGATGCTCGGCAAGGCTTGGGTAGGCGTCAATCGATGGCGGCGAACGGCGTCTGGCTGGCTAGGGTTCGGGTCCTCGCGAGGGAGCGAGGGAGAGGGCGCGGGGAAGAGTGAGAGGGGAAGGAGAAGAGGGGAACGACTCAGCCGGTCCTTATCCTCGTCCGGGAGCGGCAGCGGGGATCTTGGCGTGCGGAGACGATCGACTGCCGGCGGCGCTACAGCGAGCTGCTTCGTGTCGCCTACGAAGACGACGACGAACAAACGGGACGAACCGGTACTGGGCCGATATCGGGCCACGCTGGGCTGCTGCCAGCTATGGCTGAGCGACAGGGAAAGAATGGGAAGGAATGGGCCGAACTGATAAGGGTCTGGCTGCTATTTTTATTTCCAGAAACTTTTCTCTTTTTCTAAATATGTTTCCTCATTTGTATGTTGAATTTCAAATCTGTTTTTGACCATTTCAAAAATACCAGAATATTTGCAAATGTTAAAATATTGCAGGGACCCTTATAACAATTTGGGTCATATAGTTTGATAGTTTTTCAACATATTCAAACCATTTTGAAGTGCTTTTCAAATAGAGAGGAAGATTAGGGTTTAGGTTTTTATCTTTATTTATTCATTGCAAGAAATTAATAGAGATGATGCTTATGATGCACAAAACAAACCCTAATATATATTAACTAAAACTGGGGTGTTACACGTGCAGCACGTCGATTAAAGAGCGGACCTCTAGAACTTTCCAATAGGGTAGCTCCCAAAATATAGATTTCTTCTTCCACATGGGCACATGTCCATCAGCGTCATTTGGAACAGATTGACCGCCAGGGACCTTTCTAAAGATTACTTCTAGATCCTTGACCATACCAAATATATCATCACTAGTACGGCGGATAGGCTTCTTCCGGTGATCTGCCTCACCATTGAAATGCTTTTCTTTCTTTCTTGCGGGATGTCTGGTAGAAAGAAATCGACGATGCCCCTAGTACACATTCTTCCTACCTTTATCCAAATATATACTTTCAGTATCATCTAAACAATGCGTGCATGCATTGTATCCCTTGTTTGGCTGTCCTGAAAGGTTACTAAGAGCAGGCCAATCATTGATGGTTACGAACAACAATTCCCGTAGGTCAAATGGCCCCTGTTTGTGCTCATCCCACATACGAACACCTTCGGCGCTCCACAACTGTAGTAGTTCTTCAACTAATGGCCTTAGGTACACATCAATGTCATTGTCGGGTTGCTTCGGGCCTTGAATGAGCACTGGCATCATAATGAACTTAGGCTTCATGCACAACCAAGGAGGCACGTTATATATACATAGAGTTACAAGCCAGGTGCTATGACTGTAGCACTGCTGTCCAAAAGGATTCATGTCATCTGTACTTAGACCAAACCAAAAGGATTCATGTCATATGTACTCTATATCGATTTTTCTCCATTGCGACCCATCAGCGGGGTGTCTCAACATCGATTCTTTCCTGCGCTCTTCTTTGTGCCATCACAACAACTTGGCATTCTCTTTGTTTCTAAACAAATGTTGAAACCGTGGTATTATAGGAGCATACCACATCACCTTTGCAGGAACCCTCTTCTTGGGGCGCTGCTCGCCCTTAACATCACCAGGCTCGTCTCGTCTAATCTTATAGCGCAATGCACCGCATACTGGGCATGCATGTACCTTCTGCACCTCTAGTCCTAGAGGGCAGACGACCTTCTTTGCCTCGTATGTACTGATAGGAAATTCGTTGTCCTTTAGAAGCTTCTTCTTCCAAATTTTTAGTAGCTTCTCAAATCCCTTGTCAGATAAACCATTCTCTGCTTTCCATTGCAGTAATTCCAGTGTGGTATCAATCTTTGTGTTCCCATCTTTGCAATTTCGGTATAACAATTTTTTGTGATCCTCTAACATGCACTCCAACTTCTTCTTCTCGTTTTCATTTTCGCATTTTCTCCTTGCATCAACAATGGCCTGACGAAGATCACCAGCAGTCTCATCTAATGCCCGTTCTTCACCTTCTTCTTGTTCATTGTCTTCTAGTGCAGTACCACTGTATTCAGGAAACATTGGATAGTTGTCATCGTTCTCTTCTTCTTCGTTGTCTTCCATCATAACCCCGCTTTCTCCATTCTTTGTCCAACAAATATAGCCGGACATGAAACCTGATTGAATCAGGTGGATGTTAATGGTTTTGGATGAAGAATAATCCTTCTCATTTCGACAGACATGACACGGACAACACATAAAACCATTCCGCTTGTTTGCCTCAGCCAAATTGAGGAAAGAATGCAAGCATTTAATTCACGCGTCAGACATTCGGGGAGCGTCATACATCCATTCTCGGCTCATTTGCAGTATAATTAAATTTTTCTATCATATAAAAATTTCGGATCATTTTTACTACAATTACTTTTACAAATCTAAAATCTTACATGCACTAATTTTTGAATTGGACAAAATTGTTAACATAAAAAATGTTTACTATTTAATTATTGCTCTAGTAGTGAAAAACTTATTCAATTCTGAGATCTGAAACTCTTAAAATGCACATCTCAACTTTCAATAACTTTTTGTATAATCAAACTATGTTTATAATTATAGATCTAAAATTCCCTCTACACTTCTAAGCATGAAATCCCTCTATACTTCTAGAGCACTGAGCTAAACTATAATAATAAGAGATGAAAGATTGAAGTTGCTAACCATTTTAAAAGCCTGGATTGATAGATGATGCCACCAAATATTGACAAAGCATGGATTGAAAGTTGCCACCAAATTAGACAAAAAATGATGATGAACTTGTGCTACCTTGGAGGAAATGGCCATGCTTTTGTGTAGGGGTCGAAGGAGGGATATATAGTGGTAATATATAGTCCTGGGTGGTAACAAGAACCCAGACTAGATATTGATCTCTAGTGCCGGGTGGTAACAAGAACCTAGACTAAATATAGCAACGGGTCCCACAATAGCTCTAGTCCTGGCTTGTGGTACCAGCCGGGACTAGAGGTTCCCCATGGACCGAAACTAATCTTGTGGCGCCATCTAGCCATTGTAAAGTTTACAGACCGGGACTAGTGCTAACACTAGTCCCGGTTCCAGACAGTGCCTAGACTAGAGGATGGAGCAGCTCCAAAAGAAAGGTCGTTTTTCTACTAGTGCACCCTCGGGTAGGCTAACCGGACAAGATGCAGAGGCAATGTAACTGTCAGCCGGCTAACCCAGCCAGATGTAAAAACTCAAGAGCAGGCTAGAAAGAAGACCAGACGTAGAGAAAGCTAGCGAACCAGTCAGTCGGATTAAGAACACCCCTGAAGGCGTCTAGCCGGCTGGACCATACCAGGCGGATAGAGCAAGACAGACCAAGGGCGAACCGAAAGAGACCTCAGCCGGATGGGACCAACCACCTGGACAAGACGGAGTAGCCGTCTAGGACGACCTAGCTGGGTAGTCAAGATAGGCAGATGACGTAGGGCACATTGCTCCACAACCCTAGCAGACAAAGGCCAGATAGGAGGACAGAGGCAGCGACACCTACACCAGAGGAGACGGCCCGTACCCGTGTCGGGCAGGAACAAGAGCCGCCGCCCGTGTCGCCCTGGGTGGCCTCCACTGTTACCGTGCCGGTCGAAGGGCGTGTCACTATGCAAGACGTCAGGGAGGCTGGATACTGTATTGGAATAGTTGGTCGGGCCCGCCTGTGGGACCCGCCAGTCGGCTTAGTCTTTGCCCATGCTGCCTAGGCCTATATAATGGACGGCAGGGGCATCGTAGCAAGGTCTGATTCCTTCTTCTTCTATCTAGACCACCGATATAGCTCGAGGAGACCTTGTAACCTTTGTGTTCATCCAGATAGTTAAATTGGCAGGAGTAGGGGTGTTACCTCACCACGAGGGTCCCCAACCTTGGTACTTCTTGTGTACCCGACGCATGCTTGTGCCCAATCCCGCCTGTGGATGTCGTTGCTTGCTTCCCTGCTCACTCCCACATCACTAACTAGCCTGCTCAGGCACTGCCATTTCTATAACAATGACAGAAGAGGAGCAAGAAGTTCCTTATCAAGAGGAGAAGCCACCGAACCGGTTCTCTACATATCAAGACATCCAAGAACTTGGAGGGACTGTGGAGGGGATGCATAATCTCTCCCTGAACCTCCGGGAAATAACAAGTAACCTATCAAGTCAATTTGTGGACTAGAGTTACAACTTTTTCCCGCCACCTTAGTTATTTGAAGGTCTTTTAAAATCCTAATCTTGGGGAAGTTTTCTATTTATTTTTATTTGGTGTTAATTTGCTTTATGTTATTTAGAGGTTATTCTTTTTATTTGAGTTTATACGCACTCGTGTTGATTTCCCCAACACTTTATCTTTAGTTATTTTATTTTGTTTTTGAGATTTTCATGCCGAGCTTTGGCACCAATTTTCTATTCTTTAATTCCCTCTGTCAAAAACAACAAAAAGATTTCTCCATTTATCTTTATTTCCCTCTTTCTTTTCTTTCCTCCTCGAGGTTCTCATGTATTTTCAGGATAGTGATCGACTTCAAGTTTCCAAGAAACAAATCAAAAGGGAAGAGAGAAGTGGAACCAAACATGAGAGGTATGCCTTATGACTCCCCACTTTTAAAGTTTGTGAAACCCATGCTAGTTAGTAGAAGTGTTAAGATATTATATTGGTGGCGTCAGTCTCTATATTGTAGTAACATTTTGTTTGAATGGGTATTTAGTTTAGTATGTTTTGTTCTAGCTCTTGTAGTTAACCAAGTGTTGCATTAAAATTTGATAATACAAGGGAAATAAGAAAAAGTCTCACAATTTAAGGCTTGGGTGTTGTAGTGTTTAGACTTGAAAGCTTATTCTTACAGACACACAACACCACAGAAAAAATAATTGACTTGATAGCTCTCTTTGAAAAGATTTGATCAATTGAATTAATGTTTAGCGGTTTTTGTGAGCATGCCAAAATTTCACTTGTGAATCAAAAGAATGATATAGCTTTATGTGTGTCAAACTTCATGGGATGCCAACAACTCCTCTAGCCTACGAACGATCTTTATGGAGTAAACTCCTAGATTTCGTCTATGAGATGATTAAACATATGTAGAAGCAATGCTATAATGGGTAAGATTCTTGGCACTCCCGGGTAGATGTGTTAACGATGGAATCACTCCTCTGGCTGATATGAGTAATCATTATGCAAATGGAAAGAAAACCTTAGTGATGCCACGAGTGTCCATCATATCCCGAGAAACTAATATTTTTTTGGCATGCTCTCAATTACTTAAGAACTAAAATTCATGAAAGACAATGAATATAAAAGTAGTTCTTGAAAATACTTGATTTATTGATGTGGGAGAATTGAGATACTTTAGTTTATATTCTTTTCATGACAAACTCTCACACTCTCAATTTTACATGATTATACTTTATTGTTCAAAGGCAAGCTTATAAGTTGATTACATGACATGCAGTAGAGTTTACTCATTTGAATTATCCATGATTACAATAATTTTGTTGCGCTATAAGGATGCATGAAACCCGTATGATATGCTTGCCAGTACTCTATCTATGCTGAAGTTTTTCAAATTAATAAAGTGGAGGAAACATGAGAATACCAATCATAAGTAAGATCATCATCTCGTTATTTTAGTTTAAATGCTGAGTTCCTTTTTGGTTTTGGTTTTCTTGCTCGAGGACGATCAATTTTAAGCTTGGGGAGGTTGATGGCTATGAAATATAGCCTTCCACACTCACATTTAAATTGGATATTATTCATATATTTTATGAAATATCTCTCTAAACCATGTCACTAATGCCTAATGATCAAAGGGGTATGCAATCCTTTCTTTCTATTTTTCCCTGCATAGATAATGATGCTTGATGATGGGAATCACTACATCAAAGTCAAAGATGCGAGATTTCCAACAACGCAAAGAAACCTGGAGCCGTGAAGTGAAGGCAGTGCCTTTAACGACCAACTATATAGTGGGAATTTTATTCCGGTCGTATATTTGGCACCAAAATTGCTAGGTCAAACATAACAACTTTCGTGAAGGGTCCCTATATAAAGAGTCTTCGGGCAACGATAAAACCCCTCTTCTTTTTTATCTCAACTCTCCCTGCCACCAAAAGCCACCATGCCGGAGGAATAAATCTAGATCTAATCTTGAAACCCTTCTCCACCACCATAGGCATATTGCACCACTTGTAGTATTACATCTCATCTCCAATTGGCGACATTGTAAGACTATTTGATATCAATCTCATGATTTCCATTACAATGTTTTTAGTTGTTGATTTCATCTCTATGTGTGAGTAATTCTCCTAGGGCTAAGGGCTTCGGCCTAGCCATGTAGCTTTTGTGCATGTTATTTATCATAGATGAGATCATGTATTAGTTTTTTTGACATGATGTTTATTGTACCATCTCTTGCCTCAATCTAATGACTTACCAGGTACCCAAGAACCCAAGGATTGATCCATGTATAGGGAGTGTGAGAAATGACTGATCTGCAGGTTGGGAACCCAAGTGACATAAGGGGTAGTACGGTTGTATGTGAGGGATTTACTTGGAATGAACGGTGACATCACTATGTGTAGTGGTCCCAACCTGATAAGGTAGATATACCTGTGTTTACAATTCTAGTCCCTGGATCAATAGCTAGCATCCACAGTTTAAGATGTAATATCAAGAAACAAAGGTCATAATACAAATTTATAACCAGGAATAAAATAATACATTACATTTTACATAACTCATTTGGATATCTCATTACAATGTATCAGAAATAACTATATAGCATGGAGTTCTTCATCTTCAAAGTGCCACAGGCAATCATGTTGGTTGTAGACGTGTAATCCTATTCAACACACTTCACTAACATCAAACAAACCTGCAACATAATAAGTTACAACCAGAAGGGTCAATACATTTGAATTGTATTGGCAAGTGATATTATGGTAGAATAGTGGTGTCTAACATCTATATGCATTTGGCTAAGTGGAGCTTAGGCTTGCTTTGCTCAAAATAAGGTTTCCCTTATAATTTGAAAACACTAAGTTTTTTTTTGTCAAAATCACCCAAGGCATCTACCAATAAATATTGTTGATCCTTTAACCCTTGTTTAACCACAAGATTTTAACTTAGAAATTGGGATAAGGAGATCCTTGATATCTTCCATGTCTTGACGCTCAAATTGTCCATTGCTGGGGACACGGCTAAGCACTTAGATTTTACTCTCTCGAGAGGTGGTGCACTTTCCCCACTAGACTCGACATGCATCGAGACAAGATCTTTCAGAAGCCTTCCCTTAGACCAAATGGATGCGCTCCATCCTATCACCCCTACCACCTTCCGTCCATCTGGCTAAGTTATTGCAACCTATATGATCCAGGCAGAGCCCATATTGCCAAGTGGCTGCACTTGAAGCTTCTTAACATTTGGCATCTCAAATCTCTTTGTTCCTGGGTGGCTTTACACAAGTGAGACACACTAGGGTAGGACATAAATATGGGGCCCTATGTAACCACTCAACATAACCCATTCACATCATTCCACCCAGGTGATTCATTCACATAGTTGTTTTCTTAAACAAAACACAACTCATAGACTTAGAAATATTTCATAGCATGAATATAATCCACCCTTGTTTTGTACTAGCTAAGTGAAGCATGATAGTAGTAGGCATCTTTAACTTAGGGAAAATTCTACTAAGAATTTCCTAATGCATAGCATACTTAGTAAAAATTCCATGCAAGTCCTACTCAAAATATCACTAATGCATAATGAAAATAATAGGACAAATACATGAAGCACCACTTGCCTTTTTGGTAGATAAACTAGATTCACTCCTTGATCTTGCAAATCTCACACTCTTCAAAGTTCACTAAAATTCAATCAAGGCACATGTTCAATTAGCATTCAAAAAATTTCACCACATAAAATAATGAAAACAAAACAATGCATGCAATAGATTGTTTTATTGGAAACTGGTTTCTAAGAAAGTTATAAATATTTTAAAACACTTATTGGTCATTTATAAAAGTGGCAAAACCATTTAAATTCAAGTTAGTGAAAATGGGCCATTTAAATCATTTTTGTTTTTCTAGAAATGATTTAAATCAAAGTAAAAATTTATAGTGTTAGCCAAATATGTTTTTAAAAACAAATGTTAGTGTTTATGGTCAAAGTGTTTAAAACTAATCCATTTGTAAAAAGGTTTCCCCCAAAAATTATTTTTAAATCAAAGCAACATTTTATTTTACTAGAAACTCCTTTAATCAAAGTAATAATTTTCTAGGATTAATCAAATATATTTTCAAATCCAATACTTGGTGTTTAGGGTCAAAGAGTTTAAATTAAACCGTTTACAATAGGTTTTACTCAAAAATTATTTTTAAATCAGCATTTTTATTTTACTAGAAATGATTTTATTCAAATGAATAATTCCTTAATGTCACAAAATATACTTTTAAATCCAAAACTCTGTTTTTATGGTCAGTAGGTTCAAAAAACCATTTACAAAGGAATTTACTCAAAAATCTTTTTTAGAATATTTTTTATACTCAAAATTGGCCTAGAAATATTTCTACAAAAACATCCAATTTTACATAAGAAAAATACTAAACGTGGTGTGTAAAATTTGGCCAAGCAGAACAAAAGTTATGACTTTTTCAAAATCTAATATCTAATAGAAATGTTTCTGTTTAAAAAAAATACAGGACACGTGGTGTGTTCCTATTGGCCGGTACCGGTTCACACGGATCGATCATCGTGGGCCATCAGATTTAAGTGGCAACACACGGATCTGATCAACAGATACCCCTTCATATAAATCTAATCCTAGCCAACAGATCTGCATCCTGCGGTTCAAAACGGAGCGACCATAGATGGGCGGCGTTGGCGACGGCTGCGCGTCGGCGGTGCTCAGGTGGTGGCATTCCGGCGAGTACAGGAAGCAAGGAAGAAGGAGAAGGGGCTCACCAGGTTCGCGGAGTCACTGCGGTGCTCAAGGTGGCAGTAGCTAGCTAAGGGGCGCACGGACGAGACGGGAATTCCTCACCGGAGATGCTCCTGGCATCGGCACGTTCGAGAGTCATTGGCGAGCACCTGGAGATTCATAAGACACAGTCTAACAAAATGGCATGAGTCATAGGTCGAGGAGCGCACGGGATCGAGTTCTAGGGCTCACCGGAGTTTCGGGGGTCGTCGATGGCGCACGGGTGAAGACCGTTGTCGATGTTCTAGGACATGCGGGTGCAAGCAGAGGGTGCTGGCAGGTGCGCGAGGTGCTGGCGAGCAAATATACGGGATCTAGGGCAAGGGGCGTGGTCTGGGCTCGCCGGAATTCGAGCTAGAGCTCTTCGGAGCAGTGGGGGGCTCAAGAAGCAATTCGAGCAGCCCGCGGCTCAAAGGTGTGGGAAACTAAGGGGAAAGAGAGAGGAGAGGGAGGCGCTTAGTAGGGCGTGGTCGCAGGGAGGAATTGCTACGACATTTACTCGAATTTACGCCGGGGAATTACGGCCAGAAACGGCCGGGGAGAGGGGGTGTGGTCAGCGGGTGGATGAGGACGATGCCTGCGTGGTAGTGGGCCTAAGCATTATGCGAGTTAAGGGGGTGCGCATGGGGTCACACGGAAAGAGAGAGTGTGGGTTGTTTCACGGGTGAGAAAAGAACGGGCAGAGGGGAAGGTGTGACCCGGCTGGGCTGTACTTGGGCCTGCTGGGCTAGGAGATGGGTAGGGTTAGATGGGCTGCCCTTTTCTATTTTTTTCTTTCTGATTTCTTTTTCCTTTACCTTATATATTTTCTGTTTTGATTTTATTCAAATGATTTCGAACTCAATTTGAATTCAGATTTTTTTCAAACTTTTTCTAAATCTTTTCAGTAGGTTTTATCTGTTTATTAATGTATTTAAATAATACTTCTTAGAATATTTTCTTATATTCTCTTATGGTTAAATATTTATTTTAAATAGACATTTGTCTTTATTTAAATAAAATCAAATATGGTTTTAAACCCATATAAATTTTATTCAAATAATTTTTTTATTCTTTTTAAGTTAATTGGATAACTTTTAATCCACTTTGGCTATTTTCATTTATTTTTCTTATGATTAAATTAATCATTTCTATTAGGGATGTTGTCTCTATAAAATTGAATATGGTTTAATCCACATGCTTTTATTTGAATAATTCTTATTTCTATATTTTTATTTGATTGATCTTTATTCCATTTTCTTATGGATTTAATTCAAGTTTTAAATTGTCTTCTAAATAATTTTCTCGGCATTTATTATTTAGTTTAGGCAATTGTCTTTATTTAAATAAAATTGAATATGGTTCGAAGCCCATATAGTTTTATTTAAATAATCTTTAATTTCTTTTAAATAATCATTTATTTGTTTATGGACTTTGGCCAAGATTTAATTTGGCTTTTAAATATTCCTTATTTATTTATTTATTTCTTTCTTTTCCTTATAAAATCCATATCTTTTTATTTATAGATCCAAAATTGGTGTTTCCAATTTGTATAATTTTATTTAATATTTGTTTATCTTTTTAAATCCCTTTAGGATTAATTTTATCACAATTGGTATGGATTTTAGCTAGGAGATTTATTAGCTTTGGAAATTTATTTCCTTTTATCTGATTAAATCCATAAGATTTCATCCATGGCTCCAAATTAGATGAAACCAATTTCTATGGTCTTATAATATTTTTGTTTATCATTTTTGATCTTTTAAAATGTTTGTTGATAAATTTTTATATGGATCAATTCCATAGTCTTAGAAAGATCTTGGAAATGATTTTCTTCCATTAGAGTTTAGGGTTTTGGTTTAAGTTTTCCAAGTGTTTAAATTTCAAGATACATTCATTAATGAATGCATTTTACTTGAATGAAATTTTGTTGGATTCCCTTTTATTCAAATTTGATCAATAAGGGTTTTAATGTTTCCATTTAGAAGCAAAAAGTTTATTTTCACCCTAAATTTCAACAATTATTTCTTTTGTTTATTTATTTTTCACATTTCAAAATTTGGAAAATTTTGGGATGTGACACTATGCATATCATTAGTTCTCTTTCTTCTATGGAAGAGACTAGTAGGTTATTTCTATAAGCGGTTGCGGAGGCAATAGCAATTATGGATGAACTACCAACATATAATTATCTTGCTCTAACAATTACATGCATACATTATTATTATCTTTTATTCCCATTAGATGATTCAGTAAAACACAAAAGGAATTCTAGAACTCCCACATGTATGTTAAAGTAACCTCACTACGTTTTCTGCTTCCCAAGGATTCGATAAACCTAGGTATACTAGGGAAAGGAACTATACTACATCTGTAATCCGGATCGAAGGTATCATTTAGGTGATTGTTATTTGAGATATTGGATCTATGTGCCACATTATGAAGCTGGGATCACCATGGATGTATCCATGGAATTAGTTATAAGGTACAATAGAAATAGGGAATTATATGATGACAAGAAGAGTCTTATGAGGATGGGAGCTTGGCCCATGCTGTAACACCCTCAGAATCGGACCTATGCAAGTTTGAGCAAAATTCACCAAACCCGCATAGAAACGATTCAAAGGTGCCCACCAGGCACTTTCGTGCGGGTGGAAAACGAAGTAATAACATTACACAACAGTCCTCGATGGGACCCACAGAACAGATATATAACAGCGACTCAAAGAGTCAAGAATACAGATATATTATACAAGATCCAAATCACCTCGAAAACGGTAGGGCGTCCGACTACGGACAAGAAGCAAATGGGGCTAAGAGCCCTGAAGAATAACCAATGGCGTCCATAACCCTGCCCAGGCCAAGCCGGAAGGGTAACCCTGCTAACGGCGTCGATCTCAAAACCTGCTTAAACAAAAAGGGGTGCCGACAAAGGGCAAAGGAAAAAGAGGAGCGTCAGTACTGAGGCCAGTACACGGCGAGGCTAGAATTCGGCGGTCCTCGCCTACATAGGTATGGTGGACTGAAGCGGCAGCGGCAGCATGCACTAAACAACCTATAGAGACTCGATACAACTGGCGTCAATCAGAGAGGGGTAAGAATGACCTACTCGGAACCAAGATGATACTATCACCAATCAAACCCATCCTGGCGTTTTCCCCTCGACACCGATCGAGGAAGTCAACCGAGGAACTCACACAGTTGGCATATTTATTTATTCAGTTATAGTTGCGGCTCCTTACTAGTCAGGTTTAAATAATCGTGCTGAATAAAGTAGGCAGTGGGCACTTTTAGTTAACCATTCCGTTATAGTTGCAACACTTACTAATCATATACAGATGACATGAGATAAACCCAAAACCCAGCAGTTGTTGGTACTTTTATTCAGCCATTCCGTTGTAGTTGCAATACTTACTAGTCAGGTACAATGGTCGCAAGCGACGACACAAGCAAGCAATTGTTGGCAGTTTTAGTTAGCCATTCCGTTATAGTGAAGCTAATTACTAGTCATTATAAGTCAAATTTATAGCAGTAAACTTTAGTTATGCTTGTCTATGGTCGAGAAACTGTGCTCCAAGTCGTCCATATCCGCGGACACGGCTTTCAGAAAGTTTTACCCGGCCGGGGTGCACCAATAGCAACACACACTCGATCAACCTCGGAAAAACCAAATCAAAACCCAACGAGGCTTTCACGACAAAGCAATCACAGGATTCAGAAATATTTCAGGGGGCCACCCCATTAAGCTACCCGCAACGAAGTAAGCTAGCTCCGAGACGGACTCAAGGTCTGGGTATACGGCTGTGAACGACTGGGAACCCCAAACGGGGCTTGTCGACACCGCGGAATCGTGTCCCGATCCTAAACAGTACAGTGTGCAGTACCTCGCACAATCGTAAATAAAGCAGTAAAACATGGCATAAGTACAGGATAGTAATAAAGCCCCAAACTAGTTTGTGGCCCCAAGAAATAAGAATGAATCAAGCTCTGGCTAAGGGGGGTCCCATATACCTCCCGGATGTGGATAGCGCGATAAATCAAGGAACAGGTATCAAGTACTCGGGGTCTTACGGGACACAAGTGGGCGTTCGGAAAACCAAATATTATCTATCACACATCGATGCCTCTGCTTATTCAATTTTAGTTGTTAAACAGAAATTAAAGTGACGAAAATTAAAACTAGAATCATCTCCATCATCAACATGCGGCAATACATCAGCAACTGTGGCATATGACGACCACATCAGCACTTGAGCAAGCAACTACGACGCGCAAGTCCAACTATCTACCAAACAACAGGTAATAGGGTGTGTCCAAGGCAATATAGGGTTGCACGGTATATCACAGGTACGGAAACTAAAGCATCGCAACACAGATAGCAAAAGATCAATAGGAGGGAAGTAAATACTATAAAAGTAAAATAGGTAGAAAGGGGGAGATGCTCGCCTGAAAACATTGTCGAAGGGTCAACCGAAGATCGGGGCGAAGCTCACATCAACTCAACGGCCTTATCCACGAAGAAGCAAAACGCTAGGAGAAACACCGGATGCAATATTTAATACACGGCAGAAGATCGGCATGATGCATGCATGATGGATGGCATGGCAAAAGTGCGATGCGATTAGGTCAAGATTAAGCGGAACCGGGGTCCCGACAATTAATAACGGTTCAAGTTGTTTAGAACCCTCGCAATTTAAATGTTGCTTTAGCAAGACAGAATATATCACCGGTTCGCTACACAAGTTTAAATGAGGCCAATATAAGGCTAGATTTGCCCGCATATGGGCCCCATATTTAATTAGAGGTGCATCGGCATAAGGCCCCCAAACCACATGATCATGCATGCAAGTATGACAATTTAATATGCACAGTTGTTATATGGTGTTATAAATAGGGTTTCGGGAAGGGTTCACACATTGAGGGGGGGTCGACGATCTTGGGGATCCGGAGGTTCGGGGTCCAGGGTTCAGGGTTCGACGGCCTTGGCGGGATCGTTCTCGGACATCGGGGTAGTTCTGGGCGTATCCGGGTGCGGGACTTGGGGTCATGTCGACGGTCAAGGCGTTCAGGGGAAGTTCCCGGTGTCCGGGTGAAGCACGCGGCGTTCTACGGTTCCAAGTCGACGGCCTTGGTTCCTCGATGGAGAACTTGGTGTGTCCGGGTTGGCGAGCTTGTCGTTCCGAGGCAGCTCTTGGAGTCCGTGAGGGAGAACTCGAGGTCCAGCGTCTCGGTGTCCGGGGAGAGGATACTTGCCGCACCGGGGTTAGGTCTTCGGGGTTCAGTTCCCGGTAGAAGTTCTTGTCGATTCCCTGATTGGCACCACGGTCCCCACTCGGATGGCGATGAAGATCTTGTCGATGATCAGAGTCGGAGAACTTGGCATCGGGACACACCATCAACACCACAACGAGGTGCAACGCCAGGGACAGCTTCCACCAAACAAAAAGGGTGGGGCCACGTTGTCGGGCTCGAGCGCGTCCGGGCTGCAGAGGAACGCAGCGGAAGGTAGGCATGCACGCGCGCGCCTGCGAGGGAAGGTTCAGCGCCGGGAGGGGACGGGTGACGGCCGGAGCGCGGTGGCCGGAGGAGGCGCCGGCGGGGGCCTCCGTCGGCGGCGGAGCGGCAAGGGGAGAAGAGCGGCGAGCAGGAGGTGGGGCCGCGCGTGCGGAAGGGGCGGCGCGCGGCGGCGCGGGGCCTGTGCAGGCGCTGGGCGAGGCGGTTGCTGGCGGCGGCGGCGCAGGGACGGGGAGGTCCGGCGGCGTCTGGGCGCGGGTACGGCGGGGCGGTGGACGCGAGGCGGCGCGCGGCCGCGGCGCTGGGGAGGGAGGTCGCCGCGCTGCAGGCGAGGACGAGCGGGGACGGGGTGAGCGGCGTCGGAGACGGAGGGCGGTGCTGGTGGAGGCGGCCGGCTCGGGGGCGGTGGTCGCAGCGGGGCGGAGCGGAGAGCGGCCGGAGGGAGGAGGTCGCAGGGAGGAGGGTGCGTGCGGTGGGGGTTGCGGGTGGAGCGCCGGCGAAGGGAGGGGAGCGGGGAGCGGCGAGGTGCTGCGGCGAAGGGGGGGCGGCACGGCGGCGCTAGGGGAAGGCGGCGGCGGACTGCGGTGGTGTGGGGGGGCGAGCGAGCGCCGGGAGGAGGAGGATGGATGGGGACGGCTGCGTGGTGGGCAGGGGGATGCGGGGCCAGGGGACACGCGGCGGCAGCGGCGCGGGTGCTTAGCGTGTTGCGTGCGTTGGGGAGGGGAGAGGATGGGGTTGTGTGGGTTAGAGGTGGGCCAGGCGTGGGGCCCAGGGGCGGGGCTGGATTGGGGGCTAGGCAGGTGGCCACGCGGGGCCCGCGCGTCAGGGAGGGTAGTGGAGTAGGTGGCTGCTGAGGGGGGGTGCGTGGCAGGACCGGGGTGGGTCCACAGGGTAGAGAGAGGGGCAGGGAGGGACTAGGTGAGAAAAGGAGAGGGGAAAAAAAAAGGGGGGGATCGCTTAGGTGGCAGGTGGGTATGTTTGGGGTGAGAGGGGGAGGTGGCAACCTGGGTTTGGTGGGTAGGAATAGATTGGGTGGGTCTAGGATTTAGATGGGGCTGGTTGGGGGGACCGTTTTAAAAATCTGGGGCGGTCGTTCGGGTCGGTCGGCCCGTTCGACTGCTCCGGCCAAAATAAATAAATATTTTATTTGATTTAAACGGGCCGTCTGCAAACCGATAGCGGCCAAAACAAAATATTCCGGGGACCCGGTTTTGGCGTTTGAATGAAAGACGGGGCGTTTTAGAAAACAAAACGGCTTTGCGAAAATAGTTTTATGCAAACGATGCGTGATGATGACGATGCAATGCACAAATTCAACGCGATTTTCTAGTAGTGGTTTTGCGGGATGCCACAATTCGACACCACTAACAATGGATCTCGCCCTCGAGATCCGCCTCATGGTACTGAAAGGAAAGTCGGCGTTCTCCGTCTTCTCGCTTTGTGTAGATCCTCGCGACACCACTAACGAGGGTTCCTTCTTCATCTTGAAATCGGCGACACCACCAACAAAGGGTCGTTGTTCCTGATCGTCGGGAGAACACTCCGGGGAAACAAAGGACGAAGTTGAAGGTAAGGCCACCTCTAACTTCCATCAGAAGAGGGAAAAGTTACATTGATCCACCAGTTCGATGTACAGAGCGAACAGTAAGAGTCGGGTAGGGTGATCAGTCCATCGCGGCCCAAACTATCAACTCTCTACATGGGTAGGGGAATCAGGCAACTCAACTCTCGAGATTTAGACTGAAGATCTTCATAGGCGGTATCCGGAACAAAAGGATGATGCCAGCAGAAATCGTGTGAAAGACACAATGATTAGGTTCCGCGATGGTTCCATTGGCATGAACAACACATGCTCAAGGTTAACCCCAACTTCACCAACGCTCGTCCTTCTCGTATGTTTTTCAACGACACTGATATCCAGCAAGGAACACATATGGATGAGGATCTCAAGAACAAAAATTGGAGGAAGGGTACAACAGACAAGTTGCAGATTGATGATCGTAGCATCTCCGTTACAAAAAGGGAGAAAGCGAAACCCTGAAGGTACGACGGAAACCCAACCACGAGAAATCCTGGACTCGAAGAAAGATAAGAGGGTAGATTCAAAACACGTCGAGATAAGAGGAGAATAGCAGAGGGGTAAGGAATAAAATCAGACCTAATCAGAACTATCCAACCGATTTTCAAAAATAGTTTTGACACTCTACTTCGGTCGTTAGCTAGGTTATCCTACAGGCTGGACTTGTGGGGTATCGCAACTGCTGAGCTCTGATACCACTCTGTAACACCCTCAGAATCGGACCTATGCAAGTTTGAGCAAAATTCACCAAACCCGCATAGAAACGATTCAAAGGTGCCCACCAGGCACTTTCGTGCGGGTGGAAAACGAAGTAATAACATTACACAACAGTCCTCGATGGGACCCACAGAACAGATATATAACAGCGACTCAAAGAGTCAAGAATACAGATATATTATACAAGATCCAAATCACCTCGAAAACGGTAGGGCGTCCGACTACGGACAAGAAGCAAATGGGGCTAAGAGCCCTGAAGAATAACCAATGGCGTCCATAACCCTGCCCAGGCCAAGCCGGAAGGGTAACCCTGCTAACGGCGTCGATCTCAAAACCTGCTTAAACAAAAAGGGGTGCCGACAAAGGGCAAAGGAAAAAGAGGAGCGTCAGTACTGAGGCCAGTACACGGCGAGGCTAGAATTCGGCGGTCCTCGCCTACATAGGTATGGTGTACTGAAGCGGCAGCGGCAGCATGCACTAAACAACCTATAGAGACTCGATACAACTGGCGTCAATCAGAGAGGGGTAAGAATGACCTACTCGGAACCAAGCTGATACTATCACCAATCAAACCCATCCTGGCGTTTTCCCCTCGACACCGATCGAGGAAGTCAACCGAGGAACTCACACAGTTGGCATATTTATTTATTCAGTTATAGTTGCGGCTCCTTACTAGTCAGGTTTAAATAATCGTCCTGAATAAAGTAGGCAGTGGGCACTTTTAGTTAACCATTCCGTTATAGTTGCAACACTTACTAATCATATACAGATGACATGAGATAAACCCAAAACCCAGCAGTTGTTGGTACTTTTATTCAGCCATTCCGTTGTAGTTGCAATACTTACTAGTCAGGTACAATGGTCGCAAGCGACGACACAAGCAAGCAATTGTTGGCAGTTTTAGTTAGCCATTCCGTTATAGTGAAGCTAATTACTAGTCATTATAAGTCAAATTTATAGCAGTAAACTTTAGTTATGCTTGTCTATGGTCGAGAAACTGTGCTCCAAGTCGTCCATATCCGCGGACACGGCTTTCAGAAAGTTTTACCCGGCCGGGGTGCACCAATAGCAACACACACTCGATCAACCTCGGAAAAACCAAATCAAAACCCAACGAGGCTTTCACGACAAAGCAATCACAGGATTCAGAAATATTTCAGGGGGCCACCCCATTAAGCTACCCGCAACGAAGTAAGCTAGCTCCGAGACGGACTCAAGGTCTGGGTATACGGCTGTGAACGACTGGGAACCCCAAACGGGGCTTGTCGACACCGCGGAATCGTGTCCCGATCCTAAACAGTACAGTGTGCAGTACCTCGCACAATCGTAAATAAAGCAGTAAAACATGGCATAAGTACAGGATAGTAATAAAGCCCCAAACTAGTTTGTGGCCCCAAGAAATAAGACTGAATCAAGCTCTGGCTAAGGGGGTCCCATATACCTCCCGGATGTGGATAGCGCGATAAATCAAGGAACAGGTATCAAGTACTCGGGGTCTTACGGGACACAAGTGGGCGTTCGGAAAACCAAATATTATCTATCACCCACCGATGCCTCTGCTTATTCAATTTTAGTTGTTAAACAGAAATTAAAGTGACGAAAATTAAAACTAGAATCATCTCCATCATCAACATGCGGCAATACATCAGCAACTGTGGCATATGACGACCACATCAGCACTTGAGCAAGCAACTACGACGCGCAAGTCCAACTATCTACCAAACAACAGGTAATAGGGTGTGTCCAAGGCAATATAGGGCTGCACGGTATATCACAGGTACGGAAACTAAAGCATCGCAACACAGATAGCAAAAGATCAATAGGAGGGAAGTAAATACTATAAAAGTAAAATAGGTAGAAAGGGGGAGATGCTCGCCTGAAAACATTGTCGAAGGGTCAACCGAAGATCGGGGCGAAGCTCACATCAACTCAACGGCCTTATCCGCGAAGAAGCAAAACGCTAGGAGAAACACCGGATGCAATATTTAATACACGGCAGAAGATCGGCATGATGCATGCATGATGGATGGCATGGCAAAAGTGCGATGCGATTAGGTCAAGATTAAGCGGAACCGGGGTCCCGACAATTAATAACGGTTCAAGTTGTTTAGAACCCTCGCAATTTAAATGTTGTTTTAGCAAGACAGAATATATCACCGGTTCGCTACACAAGTTTAAATGAGGCCAATATAAGGCTAGATTTGCCCGCATATGGGCCCCATATTTAATTAGAGGTGCATCGGCATAAGGCCCCCAAACCACATGATCATGCATGCAAGTATGACAATTTAATATGCACAGTTGTTATATGGTGTTATAAATAGGGTTTCGGGAAGGGTTCACACATTGAGGGGGGGGTCGACGATCTTGGGGATCCGGAGGTTCGGGGTCCAGGGTTCAGGGTTCGACGGCCTTGGCGGGATCGTTCTCGGACATCGGGGTAGTTCTGGGCGTATCCGGGTGCGGGACTTGGGGTCATGTCGACGGTCAAGGCGTTCAGGGGGAAGTTCCCGGTGTCCGGGTGAAGCACGCGGCGTTCTACGGTTCCAAGTCGACGGCCTTGGTTCCTCGATGGAGAACTTGGTGTGTCCGGGTTGGCGAGCTTGTCGTTCCGAGGCAGCTCTTGGAGTCCGTGAGGGAGAACTCGAGGTCCAGCGTCTCGGTGTCCGGGGAGAGGATACTTGCCGCACCGGGGTTAGGTCTTCGGGGTTCAGTTCCCGGTAGAAGTTCTTGTCGATTCCCTGATTGGCACCACGGTCCCCACTCGGATGGCGATGAAGATCTTGTCGATGATCAGAGTCGGAGAACTTGGCATCGGGACACACCATCAACACCACAACGAGGTGCAACGCCAGGGACAGCTTCCACCAAACAAAAAGGGTGGGGCCACGTTGTCGGGCTCGAGCGCGTCCGGGCTGCAGAGGAACGCAGCGGAAGGTAGGCATGCACGCGCGCGCCTGCGAGGGAAGGTTCAGCGCCGGGAGGGGACGGGTGACGGCCGGAGCGCGGTGGCCGGAGGAGGCGCCGGCGGGGGCCTCCGTCGGCGGCGGAGCGGCAAGGGGAGAAGAGCGGCGAGCAGGAGGTGGGGCCGCGCGTGCGGAAGGGGCGGCGCGCGGCGGCGCGGGGCCTGTGCAGGCGCTGGGCGAGGCGGTTGCTGGCGGCGGCGGCGCAGGGACGGGGAGGTCCGGCGGCGTCTGGGCGCGGGTACGGCGGGGCGGTGGACGCGAGGCGGCGCGCGGCCGCGGCGCTGGGGAGGGAGGTCGCCGCGCTGCAGGCGAGGACGAGCGGGGACGGGGTGAGCGGCGTCGGAGACGGAGGGCGGTGCTGGTGGAGGCGGCCGGCTCGGGGGCGGTGGTCGCAGCGGGGCGGAGCGGAGAGCGGCCGGAGGGAGGAGGTCGCAGGGAGGAGGGTGCGTGCGGTGGGGGTTGCGGGTGGAGCGCCGGCGAAGGGAGGGGAAGCGGGGAGCGGCGAGGTGCTGCGGCGAAGGGGGGGGCGGCACGGCGGCGCTAGGGGAAGGCGGCGGCGGACTGCGGTGGTGTGGGGGGCGAGCGAGCGCCGGGAGGAGGAGGATGGATGGGGACGGCTGCGTGGTGGGCAGGGGGATGCGGGGCCAGGGGACACGCGGCGGCAGCGGCGCGGGTGCTTAGCGTGTTGCGTGCGTTGGGGAGGGGAGAGGATGGGGTTGTGTGGGTTAGAGGTGGGCCAGGCGTGGGGCCCAGGGGGCGGGGCTGGCTTGGGGGCTAGGCAGGTGGCCACGCGGGGCCCGCGCGTCAGGGAGGGTAGTGGAGTAGGTGGCTGCTGAGGGGGGGTGCGTGGCAGGACCGGGGTGGGTCCACAGGGTAGAGAGAGGGGCAGGGAGGGACTAGGTGAGAAAAGGAGAGGGGAAAAAAAAAGGGGGGGATCGCTTAGGTGGCAGGTGGGTATGTTTGGGGTGAGAGGGGGAGGTGGCAACCTGGGTTTGGTGGGTAGGAATAGATTGGGTGGGTCTAGGATTTAGATGGGGCTGGTTGGGGGGACCGTTTTAAAAATCTGGGGCGGTCGTTCGGGTCGGTCGGCCCGTTCGACTGCTCCGGCCAAAATAAATAAATATTTTATTTGATTTAAACGGGCCGTCTGCAAACCGATAGCGGCCAAAACAAAATATTCCGGGGACCCGGTTTTGGCGTTTGAATGAAAGACGGGGCGTTTTAGAAAACAAAACGGCTTTGCGAAAATAGTTTTATGCAAACGATGCGTGATGATGACGATGCAATGCACAAATTCAACGCGATTTTCTAGTAGTGGTTTTGCGGGATGCCACACATGCTTTATTTCATAGAGAGGTCCTTTGCTAAACAATGCAGAGGTAATTTGCTACATGTCGTTCATAAACATATTATTGTTAGCTAGTATCCTGCATTGCTAAGTTCTTTAAATTTTATTTTTCTGTTAAGGGGAACAAGCCCAATCCTCGGCATTATATTAATACACACATCCTTCTTTGGACTTTGAAGTTGATGTGGTATTTCCTAAAATTTACTAGTTTTGTTGCATTTCATTTAGCATCATGGTCATGTCCCTCCCGTGGATGAGGCATTGCATGAAGACATGCCTTAATTGTGTTTATCGAGTGACAAGTGTTTTGATGTATGCAACTCCTTTGATATAATTTTAGTAACCTATGCTTTATCCCCTAAAACATTTTTTTGATAATGGGCGGTTTATTGCTAAAACTGTCCCCTAAAATATATTGATAATTTTTGTTGCATCATGATTTGTAGAAACAAAGTCATTCTGATCTCTTTCCACTTACTAAGGCCATGACTATTGATGTGCTAGCTAAGAAGGCAAACCTTGAAGTATGACTCTTGTCATGTCGGTTCTGTTTCCCATGTTTGGGAAATATGCCTCATTGGTTCTTTGCTATTTCGCTGCACAACTATGGATCTTGCACGATGTGTGCAACTAAATTTGGATTATTTTTTTGAAACACGAATTTGGTTTAATTTTTGGATTTGTTCTCTACAGTTTCCACCTTATTCATATTTCTCATGGTGTAATGGTGCTGGTCACTACAAGGATTGGACAATTTTTCATCTCCGAAAAAAATACAAAGCTCATATACACATGATTTCGTGCCTTCAAGAGAAAGAGAAACACTAGGAGGAACATATTAGGCGCCTGAAAGAAGAAGTGGTGACATGCACTAATCGGGTAGTTGATTTGACTGTAGGATGGAATACATCAATCTCAGTTGCACATGATGTCGCTGTCGATTTTAAAAAGTTCATCACTAACAACTTTCTTCCTGAGTCTCCTGATGTGGATGGCGACGACCTGATTGCCCAGGCGTACCACCGGATCTTGGAACTAGTGCAAATACGAGATGACAATCTTTTCAATTCTGCTATAGAAAAAGATGAGACCCTATCATAAATTCTAGATTCTCCACGCCCATTCAGTCCTGATCCTGCAAAATATGAGGAAATCTGTAAATCATATTGACCGCTCTACTTTCATTTTGGAAGAGTTTGGGATCTCCTGTGAGGATGACGTTTGTTAAGTCAGGTACTAAAACTTGTTTTTTTCTCTGCTGGTGTGTGGAACTGATGAATCTATATATTTGAGGTACTATTTGATATAATATATCTTGGAGTGGACCGGGTTTTATGTGACGATATTTGGCAATAGGAGTCATCTTATTCTAACTTGAAGTGGTTTTTTATCTTTCAATTTTTTGCTTCTGAGATCTTTTAATGATGATTTCAATGCCAGTTGCGAGTGCTTTGTAAGCATTATCTGGTAGTAAGCCAAAACTTTTAGTTGTAGATTGTGGAATTTGAGGTCGATGTTTGAACTCTATAAATTGATGTCATTTAATGGCAGGCTTCTACTAGCTGGAAAATTTTGTACCAAGTAATTCATTGTATCAGAAAAATATAAAACTTGATGCTTGTAGGCGGGAAACTGAGCATCACCAAGGTGGGATCCTTAGTCATGTGGTACAGCCAATTTTTTCCACTAAAAAGTGGGGTTCACAATAATAAATATAGTGGGGTGAAAGTTAGTTTCGAGGAAGCCCTCCCTCAACTGCATCGACATCTTCTCCACCTGGCCGCTCTCCCTCGACCGGACTATCCCCGTTGCTCCGCCATTTAGCATCACTGCACCGTCGTTCGCTGGTACGTACGTCACCAGCCTCTAGCGATTATGTGCTTTCCGATCGATAAAATACATTTATTTTGGGCATTGAGAAGTAAATAAGCTGGTGGCTTTTGCAGGAAATGGAATCGACGTCCGCGGATGATTTTGCGTAGGCTGATTTTTGTAAAGCATAGGTGGATGCTGAAGCAGCACTAGCGGATACATGTGAAGTGGATGCGGAGGATGATGCTTGTACTGCATCGGAATCTTGGGAAGTGTTGAGTGATGCTTGGAAAGTGGTGGAGGCGCAGTCGAGATCCTCGTCGGCTACTGGTGGATCAAATTCTGCTACGTTGGATGCCGCTGCTAAAGCAACGAATGCGTCAGCTCGTGGTCGTGCTTCTTCAGCGTCAGCGACTGTGGCTCGTCATTCATCGGCGCTGCCTGCTCCATCTTCTCAAAACTCATCGAACCCTTTGTAGGTTATGTGTTGGATGTTGTATCCCTGACTCCCTCTCTCTTTTATGTATTCCACTCTGGTTTTTTTTGGACGCAGTGGATATTAGTTTAAACTACTAGTACTGCAACATAAAAAGCTATTTAATCACAAACTAGCGATCCGAATGGGATGAAATGTTCACTGGATTCAAACCTAGGCATCCTATGATTTAATGATTTTTTGTCAACTTTTTCGAATATTTTTACTTTGTAGTTTAAAATCTAAGCTACTGTCATTTCTTGAATTTAAGATGGAAGGTGGATCTTGGGGCAAGTCACCGTGAGACCTGGGTTGACCAAGTCACTGAAGCTACATCCATTTTTTTCTCCCCTTCTTTATGATAAAATCAGAAAATTCAGGTGGGGGCCTATCTATCCTCCCTGGTGACCTCTGAAAAAATGTTCTTCATTCCTTTTACATTGTTCCTACATGGTGAAGCATTTCAGTGCTTCTGTACTACTCTAGTTGATTTCTTGTGTTGTTTATGTATTTTGTTGACACACTCTTCTTTTTAAGTAGTTCTTTGGTTGCGCGTAGTTTATGAAATTTCGATGATAAATTTTCCTATCAAATTATATGATGTATTGTGGTCTTTAATTAATTCTTTTTAGGGTTGCGCATTGTCTCTTATGCAGTTTACTTGATTCTGATGATGCACTTGTGCTATTTGCATCATCCTACCATCTTTAGTGGAAGAACATATGCAACAATCAATGACTTGCCAAGCGATGTAGTTGGTCATATTCTTGTCAGGCTACCTCCGCACCCATCCTGCATAGTAAAGGCATCAGTAAAACCCAAAAACATTGGAAGTATTTCATGAGAAGTAACGGATTCAGAAGCTAACCCTGTCACACAACAGAGGAATGTTGTTATTTGTATTTTTCACCAACATCTATGAGGATGCTCGATTCATAACAAATCATAATCTTGACCAATCCATCTTCAAGAAGCTGAACAACCTAGTGGAAGTACATAAATCCTACAAACCATATGGTAGGGTGCTACTTCATTGTCCGCAAGGGTCTAACATGATAATGGCCTAGGATCCAGTCAGTGGAAGTGAAACAGTAATACCAGAACCACCAATTTAGCAGAGGCGTGAGTATGACAGCGGGACAATTCTCTGTTCGAGAAACCATGGGCAATTGTCTTCACACTGTTGCAGTAATTTATGGGTTGTTTGGATAGTAACCAATGGTAACCAAGCACTGGTCTATAGGTACTCATCAAAGATTGGAAAATAGGAGGACTGGAGAACGTGCAGAGATGCTGGCTAAGATTAATCACAGGCTAGCAACTCTCATAGGGGGCATTTTGTAATGGCCAACAATGAAGTCCAGATATATAATTGCCTTCGACACCGTCACAACAAAAATGTGGTATATTGAGTGCCCGCATGAGACACATGATATTTCTAGACACAATTTTGTCATCGCTAAGGGACATAATGGAGATGTTGCCCTTGCTGTTATAATAGACATCACTCTATGGGCGTGGTCCAGTGCATGATCATCAACAGGAAAATGGGAAGCTTGGGTGCCTCGTATAAAGGTTGAGTTGCATACTGTCCTTGGCCTTGAGAAATCATGGACATCTGGTGGGAAAGATTCAGTAAGGTTACTCTGCGCATTTTAGGATAGAGAAATCGTGACAATATGGGAAAATGAGGGAGTATCCGAATTAGATCTTGGTAGCATGAAGTGTAAGAAGTTCATATCTCCTTGATACGTCGGAAACGTATCTATAATTTTTAATGTTCCATGCTTATTTAGTATCTGCTTTGCTTTGTTTTGTCTACACTTTGAGGTGTGTTTTTATGTTTTCTTATACTAACCTATTAACAAGTTGCCACAGTGTTAGTTGCCTGTTTTCTTCTGTTTTTTGTTCCATAAAGGAAGAAAATCAATATTCTCGGAATTGGACGGGACAAAGGACAAAGTCAATATTTTCCGTGGGGAAAACAGAGCTAGAATACGAGACCGAGGGGAGCCACCAGGGGCCACATCCCCTGGCCACGTGGCTAACCCTATCACACGCCTAGGGGGTGCGGCCGCCCTGGCCGCCCTCCTGCCTCACCTCTTCGCCTATAAAGACCCCCCGATAGAGAAACCCTAAATACCCGATCAATATTCCACAAAACCGTCTGTAGCCGCCGCCACCATCGTCCCTATATTAGGGGGATCTAAAGCTCTTACCGGTACCCTGCCAGAGGGGAGATCATCCCGAAGGCCTTCTTCTTTATCATGCCAGCCTCCGGTATGAAGTGTGAGTAGTTCCACCCTGGACTACGGGTCCATGTAGTAGATAGATTGTTGTATCTCCTCCTTTGTGCTACCGTGTTTAGATCTTGTGAGCTCCGTTCATGATCAAGATCATCTATTTGTAAACATGCATGTTGTGTTTGTGAGGATATGATGGATATTGAGATTACTATGTTAGACTGATTAATGGTTTTGTCTTATTGATTCTATCATGTCTGTGTTGTTTATGATCTTGCATGCTCTCCGTTTCTAGTAGCTATCTTGGCCAAGTAGATGCTAGTGACTCCAAGAGGGGGTACTTATGCTCGATAGTGGGTTCATGCCTCTATTTAATCTAAGGGAAGTGATAGAAATCTCTAAGGTTGTAGATGTGTTGTTACCCCTAGGGAGAAAACAGTGGTCTCTTGTTCATGGAACAAGTGGATTGTTTACCTTACACACTTTTCTTAAAGCAATTATCTGTTTCTTGCAACTAAATACTGGAGGGTGTTCGGATGATCACCTGAAGGTGGATTTCTAGTCATAGATGCAGTTGGATGGCGGTCTATGTATCTTGTTGTATTTCCCAATCGAATCTCATAGGATCATGAATGTCTAGTATTGCATTGTTATGCCTTGCTCAGTCCTGTCAATTGCCCCGTTGTAATTTGTTTACCCAGCATACCATGTTTGTTTATCTTAAGAAGAACACCTCTAGTGAACTATGGACCCCGGTCCAATCTTTACCATTGATACATCTTCCACTGTTACTGTTTACTTTCTGCAAACCACTATTAACTTCCACTACATACATTGAATCCTTTGTTACAGCAACCGGTGAGATTGACAACCTCACTGTTTGATGGAGCAAAGTCTTGAATTTGTGTTGTGCAGGTCTCCAAGTTGCTAGCAACACCTTTGAGTCGCTTCCTTCCTCCTACTGGTTATATAACCTTGGTTTCCTACTAAGGGGATACTTTCTGTTGTGCTCATCACAACTTCCTCTTGGGGTTTCCCAACGAAGCGCTACCACACGCCATCACTCCTAAATGTTGGTGTACTTTACATCCCTACTTAATGACATCTGGTTAGTGCAGTCATTCATGTGCAACCCTTGCATCTTTGTACACCTATGATTTTTCTGATCATTTCTTTCATTTCCTTCAGCAACTAACGTGATTCGGAGTGCTAAACCAAAGAAATGAAAAGGAAGTTCGATCAGCAAACCTAGCTGATTCAGACAACAAAATCAAGGAGAGGAAAATAACATTCGGATGAACAAGAAATGCTTGTTTCGGAAAGCATGTGTTATCCCAGGTTACGTTATTTGGATATGTAGTCTGATGTTTGTTTGTTTTGGTAGCCGATGAAACTATGGAAGCAGCTTTGTTTGTGTTGTAGTCATGGAGCTGCAAGGGCTATAATGTTAGAGCTTTCTGTTCGTTTTGGGGGCCTATGCGTGTCTAATGAAACATTGTTTCTCTCTATATATTACTGTATGTAAGATAAAACCTTGTTTTATGTGATCTACATATACTCTTGTAGCTGGTGACACGGGAATTCAAAATCACAGTCGACCGCCAAAACCTACCGCCTATCCCGTTTGACTCGAAGGCATCAGTGGATGTTACTCATGCCTTAAACATTTTCCCAGATGGCGTACGGTCTATACAACCTTTTTTTATTAAATTTTGGCCGGCAGCCAAATTCAATATCATAATCGAACGGCAAAAAAACCCATCGACCCGGAAACATTTTGCGCCACTTGGCTTCAAACATTTGGAGAAAAACTCCCACCCATGTAGTACCATTTTGATATTATTACCTGGATGCTAAACAAATTAAAAATCTCAGATGGCAGCAAAATTTAAAGCCTACGCCATGGGAATCTAAGGTATCTAAGTTTATGTGCAAAAATATGGAAATGGATGATCATTTAATGTGACTATTGGCCTTGAATTCCTGGACAGATAGAGTACATACTACTTCCTTTTTTCTATTAGTAGATGGACGCTAGCGAAATTAAAAATCTCAATCGAGCGGAAAAATCACATACAAACCTTGAAGCATTTCACGCACCTCCGTTTAAAAAACTTTTGGCTTCAAAATTACCATTCTACCCATTGTTCATACGCCCTATGGTCAAGATATAGTCGATAGCATGGGGCATGATCATAATTATATTTCTTTTCACCTCCATTTTCTCGATTCGTGCAGTTTTTCCTGCCGGCCGTCCCAAAGATCCTAGGATCATCTTCCACGCCCTCAGCTCCACGACCACCGCGCGCACCAGCCCGCGGCAATTCCATGGCATCCTGAGCCACTTGATATGTAGTCTCGTGCACCGCTGCGGAGCCGCTTCGCCGATGCCCACCCCACCGTCTCTACTTCACCGGGTCTCTCTGCTACTGCACCGGAGTTGTGGTCTCGCTAACCGTGCCAATGCCATTGTCGACCGCTCAAGCTGCTTCCCTTCTGCCGAAAACTACCCAATCGTACTGGATCCGCTTCACTAGTGTCCACTAGACGAGATCTAGTTCAACGAGTTCCGTGTCCACCGCTCCAGACCAGCTGCATGGGCGTTGTTGTTTGTTGCAATGCATCTACCTCGGCGATGCTCTTGGCCACCTCGCTCAAGCCAGCATTGACCGTCCAAGATCTACTTCCCAGCAACCGCAACACCATCAGTTACCTGGACGTCACCTTCACGGTACCGATGATGCTTAGACGCCTCTCCGACCAAGGTAACCAAATCTCCATCCATGTCGCAATGAATTCCATTTTTTTAATCATGCTAAAACACACAAGTAAATGGGCACGACTGTTCTTTTTTCTACATACAAGGTCACTGGACAAGTGGGTTTGCATTCGCTTTTCTAGAACTTTCAAGTCATGCACATGCTTGTTATTTTGTCATGCACATGTTCTTAGCTACTACCTACAATAGTAATTCCCTACTATTGTGTAGTTCTTGCAAAATGTGAAGTTAATGGAAAATATTAGTGTGGATTCCCTCCTCCATAGTTACTGAATCTATCTAGTTCATCCCGAGCTAAGTTCCTGCTATTATTTCCTACCTGACATCGTTCTGCTATCCTGTAGTACCCATTTAAACTCATCATGCTAGTTCAATTATAATTTTGTTGTTTCTATCTAGATCTTTAAAATATGCAATGCTGACTATTTTTCTATTAGAGCTCAAAAGGGAACACTGAACATGTTGGTTTGCACAGCCTCTTCTATAGGTTCACAAGCGTGATGTCATTTTTTTCTTATCTGGTGATGGTTCATTCTAAGAAACAACATAACTATCCTCTACTATGTAGTTCATTTGTGGTTTGCGTTCCTGCTCTGCACAGTCTCGTTCATTCTTAGCTACGAAAGTAATTGCATGCCCCTTGTATAGCTCACCGCAAATAAATACAAGAAATGTTTCCTTCCGCAACGACTGGGCCCGTCGGTCATCGTAGAAGACGCGTCTTCCGCGACAAAAATCTAGGCTCGACCGTGGCTGATGCAAACCTTTATTTACAGTTTCACGCTCCTCTACTTCGATGAAACTGCTAAAACATGGACAAACCTCGACGGGTCCGTGGCAAAAGTAAGATTTCCACTTCCTCGCAAGATGTTGACTCGCCGAAGTATTTTTTGCTTGTGGGTCCCAAACTTTTCAACCGCGCCTCCCTAAATTGAACTCGATAGTGTTGTTCGATGCCTCCCCCATTTAGTCAGGCTGCTGGGTCCTGCATGTCTGCCTCACATTAGAGGAATTGTGTGTATAATGGAATTTTTTTCCTTCCCTGTTCCGAACTTAGTAGTGTCGCTCGATGCATCTGCCGTTTAATCAGGCTGCTGGGTCCCACGTGTCATGCTCACACTGAAAGAAACGTGTGTGTGCTGGAATTTTTTTCCTTGTCTTGTGCATCCCTGATATGAACTCAATAACATTGCTCGATCTATCTGCAATCAATCATGATACTGGGTCCCACATGCCTGCCTCTCATTAGAAGAATCATGTTTATGATGGAATTTTTTCCTTCGCTCCCGCTACCGTGTTCTGAACTTGATTGCACTGCCGTTTAATCATGGATCTGAGCCCACATGTCATCCTCTCATTAGAAGAAATGTGTGTATGATGTATTTTTTGCCCTCAGTCGCATTACCCTTTTCCGAACTTGATAGTGCTGCCAGATGCATAATAACGTAGCTGGGACCCACGTGTCATACTCTGATTAGAAGAAACATGTGTATGATGGAGTTTTTTTCCCTCGGTCGCGCCTCCGTGTTTCGAACTTGGCAACATTGCTCGCTTCATCGGCCATTTATTTAGGCTGGTGGGTCCCTTATGTCATCATCTCATTAGAAGAATCGCGTGTATATGATTTAATTTTTTCTTCTCTAGTGCTACCCTGTTACAAACTAGATAGCTTTGCTCGATGAATATGTCGTTTGGTAACATAGCTGGGTCCCCCATGTCGGCATCGTATTAGAAGAAAGTCTGGATGTTCGATTTTTTTCTCGTCCGCACCTCGTGTTTCGAACTTGGCAACGTTGTGACGACACTCTATGCACAGCCTATTGGGAACCCCAAGATCAAGGTGTGAAGCAACAAGCAGCAAGTTTTCCCTCAGTTGAGACCGAGGTTATTGAACCAGAAGGAGGAAGGAAACGTCACATAGGTGTTGCAAGCAACGCGGAGATCTACACAACACAAATTCAAGACATTGACCCAATGAACAGTGAGGTTGTCAAGCTCACCGGTTTGCTGTAACAAAGGATTAAACGTATGAATGGTAAAGATTGGACCGAGGTCCATAGTTCACTAGAGGTGCTCTCCTTAGATAAACAACATGGCATGAAGGGTAAACAAATTACAGCGGGGCAATTGATAGGAACTGAGCAAGGCATAACAATGCAATTACTAGTCAGAAAGATCCTATGAGATTCGATTGGGCAATACAACAAGATACATAGACCGACATCCAACTGAATTTATGACTAGAAGTCCACCTTCAGTTTATCATCTGAACCCCCTCCAGTATTATGTTGCAAGCAACAGACAACTGCTTTAAGCAAAGTGTGTAAGGTAAACAATCCACATGTTCCATGAACAAGAGACCGTTGTTTTCTCCCTAGTAGCAACAGCACATCTACAACCGAAGATATTATTTTCACTTCCCTTGGAAACTAAAGGCATGAACCCACTATCGAGCATAAATACTCCCTCTTGAAGTCACTAGCAACTACTTGGCCAAGACAGCTACTAACAACGGAGAGCATGCAAGATCACAAACAAAACAACCATGATAGAATCATAAAGACAAAACCATTAATCAAACCAACATAACAATCTCAATATCCATCGGATCCCCGCAAACACAACATGCATGATTACAAATATATTAGATCTTGATCATGAACGGAGCTCACAAGATCTATACATGAAAGCACAAAGGAGGAGATACAACCATCTAGCTACTACATGGACCCATAGTACAAGGTGGAACTACTCACGCATCATATCGGAGAGAAGGCCTCTGGGATGATCTCCCCTTCGGCAGGGTGCCGAGAAGAACTTTAGATCCCCCCCAATCTAGGGACGATGATGGCGATGGCTACAGACGGTTTCGTGGATTTCTTATTGGGTTCTCAGGGTTTCTGTACTGGGGGATTCTTGTAGGGGAAGGGTGAGACCGAGGAGGTGGCTAGGGGTGGCAAACACTAGACAGGCGCGAGCCTGGACCCACCCACGCCTGGGATGGGTCTGGCCCCCCTGCCTGGCCCCTCCGACTCTCCTCTGGACTTCTTGTTCCCCATGGAAAGTAATTGACTTTGTCCTTTGTCTCGTCCAATTTCGAGAATATTTCTTTACTAACTTTTCTGAAACCAAAAACAGCAGAAAACAGGCATCTGGCACTGTTGCAACTTGTTAATAGGTTAGTACCAGAAAACATGTAAAAAGCACCTCAAAGTGTAAACAAGCAAAGCAAAGTAGATACAAAACAAGCATGGAGCATAAAAAATTATAGATACGTTTCCCACATATCACGTTGCTCGATGCATCAATCGTTTATAGAGGCTTTGAGTCCCACATGACAGCCTCTTATTAGAAGAAACATGTGCGTGCTGGACTTTTTTCTCGCTCGCTCCTCCCTGTTTCAAACTTGGCAACATTTCTCGATGTATCAGTCGTTTATACAGGCTGGTGGGTACCCCATGTTAGTCTCCCATTAGAAGAAACATGTGCATGCTGGACTATTTTCTCGCTAGCTCCTCACGTAGATCGATGAGATATCGCTAGAAGAAAATTAAGGGGGACGTTGTGGGTTGGTGGGTCTGCCATGTCAGCCTCTCCATAAAGCAATATTTTTAGAAGAAAATTAAGAGCGACGCTCCAGGCTAGTGGGTCCATCGTGTTAGCCTCTCTGTAAAGCACTATTTGTAGAAGAAAATAATGTAAACCCAAAAAATTATTTTTCAAGAACAGAGGATTCAAACTTAAAACATCACACATATAACCATGTGTGTTGCCACTACAACAAAGAAATCAAAAGATACTAGCTTTCATCTCGTCGTTAGTAAACTCAATGTTCTGCTATGGATCCGCTGGATCCAGAACAAAGACCATACTAATGGAGGGGAAAAGCAATAATTCTTTTGACAAATATATTTATGTAAAAATATCAAAAGAACCAGAGACACACACACCTCATGCGCCAGAACTGGTATCCAATGAATTCACTTGGTAAAATCACACTCATCACTATCCAAAACACAACCAACGGTTCAGAGGAAACAAAGGCAAAAGCTCTAGTGCAAACAGCCCAGCAAAGCAACATAACTTTTCACAAATTTAGTAGCACTTGAATGATTCAGTAGTACATAATAAGATAGAGAAAATAGACAGATTCCTAGTTCATATCTAGCAGCATTTGACCAATTCTGCAACATTTCAAAATGACTGATCGGCAATACAGACACTGCAATAGCAGTACCGAGGGAACCAGACCTCACCGATAGAGTGGGAAAAGGCGATAGTTATTTTATTTTGACAGATATATTCATGTAAAAATATCTAAACAACTAGAGACACACACCGCGTGTACCAAAACTACACTAGTAACCAATGACTTCACTTTGTTAAATCATCCTATATCTTCAGCCTCCCTGCCTCTCATCACTGTCCAAAACAAAACCAACTGTTCCGATGAAACTGAGGCAAAATCTCTAGTGCAAGCAGCCTAGCAGCAGCGATTAAACTTTTCACAAAGTTAGTAGGATTTGAATGATTCAGCAGTACAAAACTAGATAGAGAAAATATCAACAGATTCCTAGTTCATATTCAGCAGAACTTGACCAATAGCAGCATTTCAAAATGACTAATCCAGCAATACAGACACTGAAATTTAATAGCAGTGCAAAGGGAACCAGTTCTTTCTTCAGCTATAAAAACCATGCCAACAATTAGTTTGCCCTTTTCTCCAAACACAATAAAATCACTAGAGCAAGCAAAACTGACGATCAATTCTGCTTTTGTGTGCAACCACCTCCTCACGTATTAAGATGGAACACAATGATTGTCATAATAGTTGGTCTTGGTCATATAGGGAACCGTCATATAGATACAAATATACGATACCGGTACGTACTAGTCATACCTCCAATATAGCAAAATATTATCGCAGTTTTACCACTAATACATGATCAGTGGAGATAGAACAACCATATAATTAATTACGATAGCATGAGACCAAAGAGCTAAATGTCTAGGAACTGCATGACCAGACTGCTGCATTCAGGGCAGCGAGATACATCGACCATTACCATTCTTCCAATGGTAAGTTTGGTAGCTTTCCAGAACTTGTTCCACCTAGAAGTAGCTGCCAAGCGCCCATCAGTCCAGTTAATGGCGTAGTGACCCTCGACTACCACTCCTTCGCTCTATATCATGAAGAATATTGTGCCCATTTGTCTGGCATCGAGTTTCTTTGTGGCACTCTTACGCAATTTATGAGACAAAGCAAGAGATAAACGCATAATTAATAAGAGCAATGAACTGAATCATGTGAAATTTGAGAATACATTGAGAGTAGTTTATCTGCCGCCACTCACAAACATAATCCGGTGCAACATTGAGAAGACACATGTGTAGGATATGATCTAACAAGGAGCTTGTGCCGGTTCCTATGCTGGGGCTGGTGCAGTAGCTGGTGCTGGTGCAGGAAAAGGGACTGGTGCAGGAGATGGTGCCGCTGCCTGTGCTGGGGCTGGTGCAGGATTGGTGCCGATGCATTTAATTGAAGAGGGACTGGTGCAAGATCCAGAACCGGTGCCAGCGCCAGCGCTAGCAGCTTGATGCTAGATTTCTTCTGAAATGTAGGTAAGCTGACTACAGGGATGGTACATGCATATGAGATGTGTGCAAGAAAAATGGCTCTTATACTCCAACAATTACTCACAAGACAGTTATTAGAGTATGTAACGATTATACAAGAAAATTAAGTTACTACTACCTCCAATCTTTCTCCTTCAGTCAACAAATGTCGGATCAGGAACTAGGTCCTATGCTGTTGCTGGTGCCGGTGCCAGTGCTGGTGCAGGAGTTGTTGCCGATGTAGTTAATTGAAGAGGGGCTAGTGCAAGATCCACATCTGGTGCCGATTCCAAAGCCAACAGCTTGATGCTAGATTTCTTCTGACAGGTAGGTAAGCTGACTGCTGGGATGGTATAGGCATATGAGATCTGTGCAAGAAAAATGGATCTTATACTCCAACAACTCACAAGGTAGTGATCAGAGGATGTGATGAGTATACAAAAGAATTAACTTACTACTACCTCCAATCTCTATCCTTCGGTCAATAGGTGTCGGAGCAGGAACTAGGTCCTGTGCTGGTGCGGGTGCCGGTGCCAGCAGCTTGATGTTGGTTACCTTGTGGGGAGGTAAGGGGACTACAAGAGTGGTTAGAGAGGCATATGAGATGTGTACAAGCAAAATGGGTTCTTACACTCCTAGATAGTGATCAGAGTATACAAACAGATTAAGTTATTACCTCTAATCTTTCTCCTACTTAGATCAATAGGTGTCGTTGCAGGAACTGGGGCCAGTGCCTGTGCCAGCAGCTTGATGTTGGCACCCTTCTGGAAGCGGACTACACAAGTGGTAAGACTCATACGATAGTGAAGACAATGGTACAGAACAGTTAGACGCAAGAAAGTCATCAGAGGTTGTGATGAGTACAGAAGCAAATTAATTAGTAGTACCTCTTTTCTTGGCCCTTTGGTCAATAGGAGTACGATGGCTTGCAAGTATCTGCATAGGCTTGCTAAAATCGTGTGCTACCTCGTCCCCCTACTTCATACCAATCTCATGGACACACTTGGACCAACCCCGACAACCCAAATAGGTGGTGGCCATCATGAGGGAGACATCCACATCATATAGTTGTCGCAAGCCTTTTGGGTCCTCGGTATACAATGGGGCACGCAACACAAGGGATAGCATTCATGAGAAAATTGATAGACAAGTAAGACGACAACAAGAGAAGTGAGATACAAGATATAAATCAAGTCATTATAAACTACTTGGAATCCATACCTGAGACCATAGGTACCCTTCACGAAGGGTGGCCATGCACCATTTTTCTTCCATCTACCTTTGGAAGGGCATACAGGGGCCCCCTTTCAATTCACAATATTGACAAGAGGACGATAGAAGAAAGGGCTGAGCAGCTGGTGCGTGCTACTGAATGAAATTAAGTGGAAATGTTAAATTATGTGATATTCCATGTAAATCTAATAATATCAGATAACATCATTGCCAGAAAAAGAAAACAACTTTGATGTTTATGAACTTCTGATGAGTCTAAAGATAACTATAGCTGATAAAAATAACAAGGAAAATCATAACATGTGAAATTTTGGATTTCCAAATTATACCCACTTCTTAGAGAGGTCAGTGCAACCTCGGTACTATGTTTACGTTTCCTCATCGTGTAGACAATGTCCGCTTTTGGTGGGGGCATGAGCAATCTACTAGCCTCTACAGCAGCCTCAGCCTCTAGAACAACACCTTCAATCTGAGTAAATAGCAACAAAGCTCAACAGTTCAATGCATTACATAGTAGTCATATATATATGACTATGTATGAGACAGTCAGACAGATCCACATATGGATTCACATAAACACAGTGCTTGACTTAATAAAATCACACATGTTTTTGAACATCTGATAATCATGCATTACACCAGGCGGATAATAATAAAATCAGACCGCACCATGCTAAGTGGATTAAGAAAAATACCCTTCTCTTTGAGCTGGGCCCTCCCAGCTAGGCCGTGGCTTTGCGCTTGTTTGGTGAGTAGTGGTATTGTCCAGATCCTCCGGAATGTTGGGGTATCATGCTGTTTTTCGCACCTAGAGCACCACAAGTTCACAAGTTTGTGCCAGCGTGCTATAGTAAATAAAGAACAAGATGGTGTCACAGAGGATTCCACAAAAACAGGATGTAGACATAGACAACTTTGAGCATAGGGATACATCTAGGTTGCAGACAACCACTTTCAGCATGGGAAAGAATGGAAGAACACAACGAATATGCTGCTCCATTACCTTTTCAGAAACTTTTAAGGGAACTGATGGGACCATCACTGTCCGTAGTGGTCATGCGCACCACTATACCATAGTTCTCCATACCAAATCTGACACAAAATCCACCGCATATTAGTAGAAATTAAATGTTACAAAGTGAAGAACACTGACTTGGAACCCCAAAACCAAAGGAAAACAGTCACCCCCGCCCCCATCCCACCTACACCCACATCCACCCCTACCCCAATGGCCCAATCGATCAGATCAGAGGAGGTAAAATACCATGATTAGGTGAATAGATCCCGATTAGGTGACACTTGATTGCCTGCCTGATGATGGGAGCTAGGGATTGGCGGTTGCTGGTCCAAAGAGGAAAGGATGGGCAACCGGAATAGTACTACTACTACTACTACTAGTAGTAGAAGAAGTACTACACTTTTTATACAGTGCCAGGCATCGGCGGGAAGAGATTTCCGGGTTTTTTCCAAAATTTTCAACACATCATGGAGTGGGATAATAAATTATACAGGACCCATATACAACCTCCTCCTATTTTCCCTTTTTGTTTCGTGTTCCTCTCCTAGGACAAAGAAAATCGTCCCGTATTCCTCTCCCAGGACTGAGAAAATCGCACAGTATCGAATCAAACAGATTTGGCTCATGGAGAATTTTTTTGAATGGAAGAGCTAATATATTAATATCAGAAACAAATTACAGTATATCTTAGAGAACATATACTCTAAATATTAGCATTTGAGGGAGGGGAAGGACTGGCAGAGGAAAAGACGGCATTTTTTCCAACATAGGGCACTTGCTCGATGCCTCGAAAGCCGCTTGGGAAGCCTCAAAAGAAGGAAAAACACACAGACACAAATATATACTACTCAGCTAATGTTCGGAGTAGTTTCTAGTTACATATCCCCTAACAAAGGCCTAAAAATCATAAGGTAGCTCCATATTACACTACTACCTCAATAGAGGATCAATCATGGGATAACTCCACATATATTTAGAGTGATCTTAGGTGCACCCTAAGAGTTTTGCAGCTGGGCTAGTGCTCATGAGACTGCACATACGGCACCAAAAGTACACCCATTATGATCGGCTGCCCCTGCATCGACTCAATCTAGAAGTAGAACATGTCATCTCATTACCAAGAATGTCCTCTTTGGTTGTCTGCTTCTGTGATTAATACATTAACAAATACATTTAAAGCGAAACATCAAAGAAACACAACCTAAAAGTTTGCTATTCTATGGATATAGTACCTTGTCATCTGGCATAGTGTAAGTACCTGAAATGAAACCCGTTTCATGCATCTTGTGCTTTTTCTCTCATCCCCCTTCTACAAGTTGATCTAGATACTCAGGAGTTGCCTCTGTTAGTTTATCTAGATGATAAACATCTGCGTCCCCTACTTGATCTGGATGATAGAGATGTTCTTACGTCGGTTCATATGCTTGACCAAATATATAAATATGGTCTTCCACTATACTGAAAGGCAGCACCCTCTGATTCACACACAAGCATCATGGGCAATGTACTTTTGAGTTTTCAAAATGAGCTCTAATAAACTCAATAAATCATAAAACACCAAAGATATGTTTAGGGCTGCCTAATGGAGCAACCTACATCCCAAATGTCTCCATCTGTTTAATTATGACATGCAAGATTGGTTCTTAATTAGTAAAAGAAAAGCAGGAAAGAAATAGTTGAGTACATAACCTCTATATGCCCATGCATTTCAGCAAACATATTGACAGAAATAATCGGAGAAGGTACTTAAGAACATAGATCAAGCCTAGAATCAACTATGACCATGTAGACTAAGGACAAATTAAACAACGTATTTGAGGAGGCAGATCAGGTGAAATAAAAATAAATGGCCAATCGAATCGAACTAGAGATAGAAGGACTACCGTGGGATCAACGTGACCACCGGTGCGTCTCAAGAACTCCGACGGGTAGGGAATGCTTGTTCGGTTGCACGGTGGTGCGAGCAAGTCCTTCAGCTCCCCTAAAATCCCCCCTATGTCTCCCTGTAGGGGTCTCCCCTTAAAAATATACCTCCCTTATAATTTTTTTACTTACAGCAGCTTCCCTATATAGTCTCCGCTATATCACATTCACATATATTTTATCAATATTTCATAACTAACTTCATCAATAATTATTTCTATAACCGCCATATTTAACACCAATATATATGCTCTCATATTAAAATTGGATAGCAGTTGAAAATTGGAAAATAATTCCTAGCAATATACACTATATGCTACAGGTTTAGACAATTTCATGTAACAAAAAATTGGACAGCAATTTGACAACAATTTAGACAACAAGCAAGCAGTAGAGAAAAAATAATATGTACATCCATCAATGCAAGAAGCAACAAAATAGCATCATCCTAATCTCGTCTAGGTCGTACGTACCTAGCTGCTCCCGACGCGTGCTGGCCAGCGCCTCTACATCGCCTAGCTCTGGTAGCACGCCTTGGCCCTCCCTCCTCTCCCAGCCGCCATGAATCCCCATGTCACTACCACCACAACGTGTACCTCCCCTCCTCTCTGGGCCACCGATGCATCTGTCCCCTGCGCTACCTACTTCTTCCTCTCCCATCCCACCATGGCAGTACATCTAAAGGTCAACCTCGAGTTCGATTCGTGCAAAATAGAAGAGAAACGAGGGCGGGGATGAACCTAGTGATGTGCTTGGTGGCAGGAGGAAGAATCCAGAGCGGGCGGTTGCTCCGGGGCGATGGATTAGGGATGACTCCACTGCCCCGATGTGTAGGGGAGAGGAGGGTCTGGGTCGGGGACGTGGAAGAAGCGGGTGACCTATAGGGTGCCTGCTTGAGCCTATATTTGCTATTTGCTCCCCTATATTTGCTATCGAGGGTGTTTTCCGGTAGCTGCTGAACTTGATCTTGAATGAGGAGCGGCAGTGAGTGTGTCTGTTTTGTGGTCTTCCAAGTTGGTGAGGGTCTAGGCATGTCGTGGTGGTGTCACGGCAGATGCCATGGGTAGGATTAAGTTGGGGGCCGAATGGACGCTTGAGCTCACTGGGGAGGGAGTGCATGGTCCAGCCGCCCATGATGAACACGATGAACTCTCTAGACTTGTAGTTTTTTTCTCCCTTGGGAACTTACAAGTGCTTCTTGAGCTTAGCATAGCCCTGGGGCAGTAGTTCTCTACTGATCGATCTCCCTAAACCCTAGCTATGCCCCTCCTTATATAGGCAACGACAATAGATAAGGTTATAGCTTTAGGCCCTAGGGTTTACTGTTTGGATCTTTGTCCTTACTATGCGGGCCGGGTCATGGGCCAGCCCTAGGCCCTTGACCCAGTCAATAAAGCTGTATAGCCAACACTCCTTCTGTACGTAGATGCCAGCTCTACGACATCATACTATGCTATATACGTCACTTCTTGCTTTTGGCGTCTCCCGACTCCTTTATTGTCAACCGGCGTCGCCCTTCTCTTTTGACCATGCTTTACCATGGTCCCTTCTAGATGTTACTCGGAAAGTATTTACACGTCTTCTTGACTCGGCCTTCCCTTGTGACATAAGTCTTGTTGTTACCTTCTAGCTAAACGTCTTTGTCCTGTGCGGGCCAACATACTTTCTATGTCGGCCTTACACAGGCTTCATATCCAGCCTTTAAGACCCGGCTGGTGGTTTCTCTGACTCGGCCTAAGCTAAGCTGGGCAATGTTTTGCCCCTTATGACCCTAACGGGGTTTATCCCCCCGACATTAGTCCCCAAAGTTGGTGAGACTTGTAGGTTTTGCTGTTAGGAGTCTCTAGGTTACTTTAACGTAACTGGAACTTCTCTTTTTCTTCTATATTTTATATGTATAATTTCCCATTTAGCCTAACCTCGATCTTTGCCGAGTCTACCAAGGTATTCCCGAGCTCATCTTTGACTTAGCGAGGTCTTTTTATATTAACCTTAGTCACTGACATATTGTAATCATGATGGTTTGCCTCAAATTTTGTCTCAAATCCTGACAGCACAGTGAAGGCGACGCAGTTACTCCCGGCACTGTGGTAGTCCCATCGCCCAGTGCCTTGTGTCTTTCGCTGTGGGATGCGGTGTGGCCTATTTCGTGTATTACGCACACATGGCGTGATCTGATGTGTCCATTTGTCACATAAAAGGCCACACCCTGGCCACATGGCACATTAGGATCCCACACTTGGGGTTTTACTCCCCTTTAAGTAGGGGCATGGGGGGAATAATCCGCTTAGCCGCTTCAGTTTCCCTCATGCCTACTTCTTCCTTGCACCGCTCCAATCTGCAACTACCCCCTTTATCTTCTTCTTGATCTCACCACTGGCTAGGTGCTTTCCTCTTTCTTCCTTCAATTCCTCGACGGGTCCTTGGAAATCTATGTCGCTTCTGTCCGAAGAAGCGACAGAGGCCCTGGATTTCATGGACGCCCGCGACGGAGGCAAGGAGGTGGAGGGGCATGAAACCGCTGGCGAGAGCGGCGCCTGGGATGGCTCGGAGGTTACTCTCCGGGAAATCGAGTGGCTACGCGCTACCAGGCGCATCCCTCTTGGCGTTGGGTGATGTCTTCCTCTTGGTGAGATTTCTCCCAAGCTTGAGCCCGACGAGTGAGTGGTTTTCTGTCCCACTTCGAGCCTAGTTTCACTCTCCCAGTCAGTGATTTCTTCAAGTTGTTTTTGTCGACTTTTCACTTGCAAACACATCATGTTCCGCCAATTCTATTGGCTCCTTGTCTTGCTTCATTTCATCCTGTGAGGGCTATCTTGGCATTTGGGCCACAGTTCTTCTTTATGCCAAGTACTTTAACTTTTGCATCCAAGTTGTTTCGAATCCCAGTGTTCCCCCTGCTGAGAAGAGGCCTACTCAGTGTGGTGCTGCTAGCATAACGCCTAGGAGGGACTCCATTTTTACCCGAGTTGCAGGTCTAGATTCTTGCAAGAAAAGGCATATGACTTTTTTCTATGATAATAACACCAGAAACAATGATTCATCCATCTTCCCCCCTTCAAATATGAAGTGCTGAGTAAGGACTACTGCAAGTTTGACACGAAGGATACATACCTGGCGGTGAATGAGGCTCATACTGTTGTTGAGAGGCTGCTCGACCCGATGGAGGGGTTCAACTTGATTGAGGAGGATCTGATGTGCACCTTTATTAGTCGCCGAGTCAGCCACACCCAAGCCATGTGTCATAAGATCTACTTTATGAGTGTCTCGCATGATCCCACTCGTCATTCTACCCTCGAGCTTTCCAACGACTCTATCGCTTGCCAAGTCAGCTCTATCTTCAACTGATGTTGTCGGGAGATTGGACTCGGAGCTGTCCCCCTTTCAGCTGCAACAAACTCGTTCCATGGGTAAGTTTCTGGGTAACTAAATGTTGCCGACATATGTTACTCGGCAAATGTTTATCATATGTTTCTCATATTGACTTCATTCTCTTTGCCTTTCACAGAAACTTGTGCACCAGGTTAATGACAGTAACGTTCCTCCGAATGGTTATTTCAGCGATCGATTTGACGATGACGAGGATGAGTTCGACTTCTTGTGCTTCATGCTTATTCCCCATGCTACTGTTGCTCCGACTCTGGGTAAAAATCTTACCGGAAACTCTTTACGGTACTGGTCAGACGATGATGATGATGATGACTGTGAGATTATGGAGGTACTCGACTTTGCCTTAACCTTTTGCCTTATCCCATTGAATCTTGCATTTTCTAATGTAGTCGTTCAGGTACACGAGGATGCTCCCCTCGCTACCGGCGGTGGCGGAAAAATCCCTGCTGCCAAGCTAGGTAAGCGGCGCGGGGCCTCCACCAGTCGTGCTCAACCCTCCAAGAAGCGTTGGGTCGATGCTGCCACGGCCCCCAAGCTGGTACTTCACAGCCCCGCAAGGCTCCATGTCGGGTTTCTCGACGCACGCCGCACGATACCATTGTCTCCGGGTATGTTTTGCTACCTCACATTCTTCCTTTTTCTTAGGGTGCTTCCCGTATGAGCTTTCACTTTTATTTTCAGCGCTGCCATGTCCGTGAACCAGTCTGCCACTTTCATGGCATCTTTGATTTCCAAGCCAGTCTCCCCTTCTCGCACCGTTCCCGAGACTTAGAGCCCTCGTTTGGGTCAATGCCTCTACGATTGAGGCTTCAAAGCCTCAGCCTGAGGCCAACCCGACAGCCCAGCCTACGAGGGAGACTTGGCCTGCATCGCCAACATCCTCTACTAGTTTGAACCTGGGACACGGTGCCAGCAATATCGGCACCGAGTCCATCCAGAAAGTTTCTACCGCATCTCCCCTTGTGAAGGAAAAACCTTCCTTTGCTTCCCAACCAGTTACTGAGCCTTCCCATTCGTCTCCTCCGCCATAGCAACAAAGCTGGAGACCTACTCCTCCACCTCTAGTAGCAAAGAACCAGACCCGGCTTGCTCCGCCTGGCTAGACTCAGTCTACACCCGTCAAAACGATGGGTTCCAAGCAGCGGACTCTGGTTTTTTCCCCAGGTTCAGCTCCGCAGATAAAGGCAACCAAATAAAAAAAGACACCTACTTCGGCAGGTCAGTTTGGAAAATCTGCCACTGTTGCTGGATCCAGCGACGCTCCTAGAGCCAGCACTTTACATGCTAGCCCTGCTGCCACCCGTGCCTCTATAGGAACTACCTTGAAGAAAGGCCACGTTCTTACTCGGATGCTCAGTGGGCACAATCTTGGCGCTTCTGAGCCCTTCGCTCTGGAGTGGAATGCTGCGGGCGATCATGAGGTAAATTCTGGCGCTCCTTCAGGTTCGGGTCAACAACAAGTACAACTAGGCCGCAAGACCGTGTCAGAGATGACCAATCAAGTCATTGCTCTCATGATGCAAGTCGACCAGGTGAACAAGGTATGCAACGGTTTTACTCTTTCATGTTTTGAGTATTTTTATATCCACATATTCCATATTCCCCGAGGTTACTGCCGACTAAGGAACTTACTCGGTTGTAAGCTCCTAGTGAAGGCATGTATTTTTCTTCTTCTTGCCAAGACCTTGTGTTGGAAATATGATCCCTAGTCCCCGAGGTTAGTGTTGAGTAACGTAGTTACTTGGCTGTAAGCTTAGAACTAAGGCATGATTGTTTATGTTTTTGCCAAGATCTTATGTTAAAAATATGATCCCTAGCCCTCGAGGTTACTGTTGAGTGATGCAGTTACTCGGCTATAAGATCATAGTTAAGGCATGATTTTTTCCTCTGTTTGGCCAGATGTTGTGTCGAAAATCTGATCCCTAGACCCCGAGGTTATTGTTGAGTAATGCAGTTACTCGGCTGTAAGCTCATAGTTAAGGACTAATTTTTTTCTTCTGTTTGGCAATATGTTGTGTTGAAAATGTGATCCATAGCCCCCGAGGTTACTGTTGAGTAAGGTAGTTCCTCGGCTATAGGATCAGAGCCATAATGCATCTCTTTCTTTTTTCTGCCGGGATTGAATTTTTTTTATCTCTCTTTTTGATCCATAGCCCCCGAGGTTACTGTTGAGTAAGGTAGTTACTCAGCCTCCCTCTTACTGGCCGTTTTTGTCCTTTTATATTACCTTCCTTTTGTTACTCTTTTCCATAGCTACCGCGCAATCCATCATAGATGCCCTCCACAATCAAATCTATGACATTGAAGGTAGTTCCCTTTTCCTTAGACACTTTGTAGCTGCCTAGCCTTAGTGTTTCCTTGCCCATTTGTTATATCGTAGAGTAGTCGTGATACTTTTGCTCGCATAACAACTCCATTTTATTATTTCCATGTCGGAACTGATGAAACACTCTCTCGAATAAGTAGGGAAGCACCAGATCGAGCTCCAGAAGGAGCAAGATGAGGTGACTCGGCTTAAACAGGAGATGGCGGAGATGGAGCAGAAGCATAAGTATGAGCTTGAGGGTTTGCTCCAGGAGCTCTCCGAGAAAGAGGGGAAATTCTCTAGAGAAACTGAGAAGATCAATGAGCTGCTCAAGGATGCCATGCCATCTTTAGACAGGGCTCACCAAGACCTGGATGCCCTTCAAGCTAAAGCAAAAATTTGGTAGTCTAAACTTGGCTGCATCAACTCATTTATCAGTATTGAGTCCTTACTCTTTTCGCTGAGTTCGTGTTCTTATTTCCATCCCTTTTGTTGTCCTTTGATGATTTCCTCTTTTCTTGAAGTGAACTTCCCCGAATCCAACATGTTTTCTCTAAGGTCCATGAAGAAGGTGTGGTCCGAGTCTGGTGACCCGGTAGAACGCGAGGTTACCATTGATGAGCATTTGGCTGCCCTCTCAGAACGTGTAACCACTGTGAAGTCATGTGGGGTCGACCTTCTTAAGTAGGCAATCCATGTCTTTAGGACGCTCTGGCCAGATGAATACCCCCTGAACTCATTGAGCCTCTCGTGGCTAGGCTACTGCTCTCTGAGGAATGGCTGGATGAATGGCAGGAGTCGGCTGGCCATGCTGCCGCAGATAAGGCCTTGTCCTTCATGCTGTCTTGGTATGAAGACATCAACCTTGACGTTCTTCAGAACATGAGGTAGAAGGGCAAGTGGACCCATGATCCTGACCTTATCAAGAAGCTCTAGGAGAAATCCTATGCAATGGTCGAGTATGCCTTGATTCATGCTTGGTGCAACGGTCCAAGTTTTCTTGATGGTGCTGAGCCTGCCGCCGAGGTTGCTAAACAAGGTGCTGCTAACATCGAAGCAACTGAGTCAGATGTGGCTCCTTCGGCCGACATCCATGACTCGGCTGAACATGACGACGCGCCAAGCTCCAAGCCTGTTGATGAAGACCCTCCGAGTCTAGCTGCCTCTTAGACTGAATAAAAAACACTTAAGTTTCTTGAGATCCCCGGTAAGCCGGGTTCATATGTAATAAGTACTGTAGTTCTTTTGGTTGTGTGCCTTTGTGAAAGGCAAAAACCGATATTTTTGATGAAATGCGAATCACTCAGGGACAATTCCCCGAGTTTCATTTTCTACTTTCCATATCCCTTGACTTTGGATCTTGTCTACCTTTTTTGGCGTTCGACATTAGAGTCTCAAAATCATAAGGATTAAGTTAGCGGGTATGAAACTAGGCAACTTGACCTAGAGTTATTCGACATATAGACCGACAAATCCTGCTATGGGTTAGTTACAAATATACATAGGGTCGACTCGCTTTTTTTGCTTTGCTTATCTGCTATTCATGTTTACCCGTCCTTGGCCTTTTTCTCTTGCTTGGCATGAAGCCGTGTTTTCGGACAACGGCATAGTCGAAGAGGTGACCTTAGGCGAGTATACATTACTATTCCGAGGTAATATTAGGCGACAACGCCAACCGACATAAGGATAGAAAGCAATAAACATGAGGGGGAGTCCCCGAGTAAGTTTTTCGAGTCATACCATTTTTATTATTAGCACATAGCCAGCATAAGCGTCCGAGATATGAGAGTTTGAGAGATACATACATTGCTTTTCCTAGGTATAGAGAGGACGAAGCAGTGACACATTCCAGGGCCTTTTGGTTTCATCACCTGACATGTATGCCTTGTTCTTTTGTGACTCGCGGGAATCTTTCAGATAGTATGAATCATTGTGCAATGCTTTGCTTACAATGAACGGACCTTTCGATGGGGGTGATAACTTGTGCATCCCAGTTGTGAGTTGCACTAGTCTGAGCACTAAATCCCCTTCTCGGAATAAACGAGGTTGAACTTTCCGGGTATGATAGCGTCGAAGGTTTTTTGGTATATGGCGGATCTAGAAAATGCCAGTTATCGAGCTTATTCAAGTAAATCAACTCCATCTTCTGGATCTTCCTTTACCTCGTTATCCGAATATTGCCTTACTCTTGGTGAGTCATGCTATATGTCGGCAGGCAAACTGCTTCTGCCCCATAGACAAGGAAAAATGGCATATAGCCAGTTGATCAGTTCAGAGTTATTCTTAAGCTCCACAATACTAAGGGTAATTCCTCTATCCAACAACCAGGTGTTCTCTGGAGTGGTTCCATTAGCCAAGGTTTTATCTCAGATAGAACTAGCCCATTAGCTTGTTCAACTTGCCCATTTGATTCTGGGTGAGTGACTAATGCTACGTCGAGTCGTATTCGGTTATCCCTATAGAATAGGGCGAAAGCTCCTTCGGCAAAGTTTGTGCCATTGTCTGTGATTATGCTATGTAGTTAGCTATATCTTGGGATTATATTCCTTAGGAATGTGACAACTATTTTTCCATGAAGCTTTTTATGGGCTTCACTTCTATCCATTTCATGAATTTGTCAACCATCACAAGTATGTGAGTCATGTCGCCACGCGCGGGTTTGAATGGTTCTACCATATCCAGGCACCATACTGCAAATGGCCAAGTGATTGGTATAGTCTTTAGTTCTGATGCCGGCAAATGTGTTTTTGCAGCAATATCGTTGACACCCATTGCATTGTCTTACTAAATCCTGTGCCTCCATGACTCGAACCTACTGCTGTGTCAATGTCCATTGGCACATCACCCGACTCCTGGCTTGCTGGGATGAAGATTGACTTAGATTCGGGTGATGGTTTGATTGATGTCTTTCTGAGATGTTCCAGTGCTACTCCTAGTGGGATTGCTTGACGAGATGACCCTAGCTTTGATAGCACATTAGCTGCGTCATTTACTTCTCTGGGTACGTGGTGAAACTCACATCCATCAAAGTATCCTGAAATTTGCTGCACATGGAAACGATATAGTGCCATATTCGTGTCTAGCGCGTCCCGGTGCCCAGATACTTGCTAAATAACCAAGTACGAGTCGCCAAAGCACATGATCCTTTTGATGTCAATTTCCTTAGCCACTCTTATTCCATGAACAAGTGCTTCATACTCGGCAAAATTGTTGGATGCCGTGAAGTGGATCTGCAACACATACTTGACTAATCCTTCTTTGGTGATGTGAGAACCATCCCGGCACCTAGACCCATTTTTGTCTTGGACCCGTCAAAGTGTATCTTCCAGTAGTTCGGGTCTAGAAATAGTGGCTCATATTGCATATCCATCCAGTCCACGAAAAAGTCTGCCACAACTTGAGATTTAATTGCATCTCTCCTATTGTACAGTGGAGTATATCGTGCTAGCTTTATGGCCCATTTTTCCACTCGTACGCTGGCATCTTTACTGCCCAAGATGTCCGAGATAGGTGCCTCGCATATTACCTGGATTGGGTGCTCTGAAAATAATGCTTAAGCTTCTTAGCTGCCATATATAATCCATACGTAATTTTTTGATAGTGAGGGTAATTCTATTTTGACATTGAGAGAACTTCGCTGAAGTAATAAACTGTTCTTTGGACCGATTTTCCCTCCTCTTCGCACTCAACCACTATTATCATACTAACAACTCGATTGGTTGCTGTGACATAGAGCAGCATTGGCTCTTTGGATAGTGGTGAGGCTAATATTGGTGTTGTTGCCAACATCATTTTGAGTTCATGGAAAGCGCTATCAGCTTGCTATGTCCATATGAACTTATCTGATTTCTTCATCTGCTGATATAGTGATAAGGCTTTTTTTCGCCTAGCCGACTTACAAACCTACTCAATGAGGCCAGGCACGCTGTGAACTTCTGGACATCATTGAGGGTTTTTGGCAATTCCATTCTTTTGATGGCCCTGATCTTTGTCGGGTTAGCCTCAATTCCTCGGCTGGATACAAGGAATACAAGTAATTTGTCGGCCGGGACACCAAAGGTGCATTTTTCCGGGTTAAGTTTCATCCGGAATCTTCTTAAGTTTGCGAATGTTTGACGCAAGTCCTCGATTAGAGTATTACTTTGTTTGGTTTTTATTACCACATCATCGACATATACTTGAACGTTTTAGTCAAGCTGATCTTGAAAGCATTTTTGCATGCATCTTTGATATGTTGCACCTGCATTTCTCAATCCAAACGGAATAGTGCGATAGCAATAAGCCCCATATGGGGTGATGAAAGCTGTCTTTATTTGATCACTCGGATTTAGTGGTATCTGGTGGAAACCATAATATGCATCTGCCAATGACAGCAACTCACACCGGCAGTAGAGTCAATGACTTGATCGATCCATGGCAATGTAAATAGATCTTTTGGACACACCTTATTGAGGTTCGTGTAGTCAATGCACATGTGCCATACCACTGCCACGTTCGGGTCATCCTTCTTTTTCTCGACCAAGACTAGATCTGACAACCAATCTGGGTGCAGTACTTCCATGATAAACCCAACAGCTAAGAGCCTGGCTATCTCGGCAGCTATCACTTATCTCCTATCTTTGGTGAAGCGACGGAGGGGTTGATTCACCAGCTTGGCATCTGGCCTTACATGTATAGAGTGCTCAGCCATGCAAAGATATCCTGATTCATCATGGAGGAAGTTGGTGAGCTCGCTTTCCTATTTGTCAGAGAACCCGGCGCCAATAGTCACTATATGCTCTGGGAAAGCCTCATCAATCTTTATCTTTTTTGTTTCCTTAATAGCTTGAAAGAACACACTGCCATGCGGGTTAGTAAGTGCCGACATAGACATATGTGTTGCATTAGCTAGTGATGCAACCTCCATCATTTGCTGCTTCTCCTACGCTATTACTAGAGACTTGGCCAGCGAAGAGCCAGCTGAGGCGCATGCGATAGATCGCTTGTAGTCACCTTCAACTGTGATAACTCCACATGGACCTGGCAGCTTCATGTTTAGGTAAGCAACGATAGGGGTGGCCATAAACTTTGCCATATCTGGTTTGTCGAGTAACGCATGATATGAGCTGACAAGGCCTACCACTTCGAACTATATGGCCTCAGTGCGACAATTTTCCCTGTTACCGAATAATACGTCAACCCAAATCTTTCCAATTGGCTCACATGACAATCCCGGCACAATTCCATGGAATGTTGTCTTTGTTGTCTCCAGCATGTTCATGGTTATGCATAGCTTCAGCATAGTATCCTTGTACATGATATTGATGCTACTTCCATCATCTATCAGTACCTTGGAGAATTTCACATTGATATCTGGGCCCATGAAGGTTGGATCCAGCACTAGAGTGTAACCTCCTGGAGTCGGCATGATCTTGGGGTGATCCTTTATGCTCCAAGTTATTTCCTGCTCAGACCAATGCATATACTTTGGTATTGCTGGCATTGTGGCATTTACTTCCATCATCCATCTCTACTGACTTTTCTTGTCATTCGGCTCTATGACAAACACAACGTAACTCTGGTGATTCTCTCTGTACTCGTTTCTGGTTCCATGGCCGACATGAGCGCCGTCGTTCCTTGGATCATGCACTTGATGCACTGCTTCTCTCCTTTCTTGATTACGGTACCTTGGCTATTGATTCTCATACCTCTGCTCAGTACCAATAACCTGAGCATTTCCCCCTATAAGTGGTGGTGGGGGAGGTGGTGGTAGTTGCTGATTTGGCGAGTCTACTCTGGCACCCTTCTGGAACCAAGTGTATTATCGAGTTGTGTGGTTTGCCAGCTTTCTTGGACTCGGCGTATGAAACTTGCATGGTTGATCCACATCATCTCGTAGGTGTAATTCTTCCTTTCTTGCCAACGCTAACTCTATTCATATGGCTTTTTGCCGTCATTCTTTGGTACCCACTGCTGTTGCCCACTTGTCCTTTGACGCTGACTACTTCCAACATCAGGATGATCTTGACTTACATCTGCATCTTGAGTCGAACCGTACCTGTAATCTGGCCTCTCATCTCGTCTCTTGCTTTTGTACTCACTTTGCTCTTGGCGCCTTTGTGACCCGGCTGCATCATAGATCTGATTCTTAGTGTTTCCATCTGCCGACATGAACAAAGGATGAGTCGGATCCCCTAGCGCATATGAGTTGGTGATTCTTATAGTTTCGGTTAAGCTAGCCGGCATATCCCTCTGAAATCTTTGCCATAGTACACTTCCATGTCTGCATCCTTGTGCAAACCACGCAATGTCCTGAGACTCAATTACTCCTTTGCAAGAATTGCGCATAGTGCACCATATAGTCATAAATTCCCTGTCTGTTTAATTTGGCCTCTTTTTGCATATAGCTAGTTGTTGTGGGCGATTTGGCCTCTTTTAGATTCTTGTGAAATTACTCACAAAAGCTTCTTGAAAATCAATCCAGCTGTTGATGCTTCCGTGTGGCAAGTTATTCAGCCACACTCTCGCTGGTCCTTCTAGCATCTGCGACACATACCGCACTGCCCATCTTAGATTACCCTGCGCGATTTTACCCGCAGTTCCATAATCGATAAGACAATCCTCTGGTTTGGTTCTACCATTGTATGTCTTTGTTCCTCTCTCCAGCTGAAAGTTTGGCACTGGAGGCTCTCTCCTGATCCTTGGGCCAAAACATGGCGGACACTGCGGAACTTATGACTCGAAGAGTCTGACATTTTTATCCGATCAAGCTTTAGTCTTGCATCATCTGGCTGGAGATTTCTTCCTCCTAGCCGAGATCCCATAGGGGGTCCGACACTTCATACCCGTCATCCACCATAGCCAAGTACCCATCGTTATACCTGTTAGCATTTGGATCTACGGGTGTCATCAGGTTGTCGATAATTATGCCATAGGGGTCCTGACAGCATTGAGAAGATGGGGTGTGAGACGTCGGATGTTCCAGGAATAGTGATCACAAGTTTACCCAGGTTCATATCAGACTGCGGTGATCGGATCCTACTCCTGCTAGCAACCCAGTAATATATCGGCAAGAGCCTGATATTATAGCAGATTACAAGAGAGGTTCGCCTTTGCGAGTTGTGATTGTGGTTATTGCCCTAAAGCCTCCCATAGGGCCGGTTTATATAGTCACCGGGACCTAGGGTTACAAGAGGGACCTATCTGGCTACGTTACAACTTGGACTACAAGTAATACTACATGCCTAAGTCGGTAACTCTTCTAGGCCTTGTCGTAGCAGGAACTAGCCCTCCTATTTCTATGACTGGGCCGCCCGTGAAGCAAATCTCTAACCCGTTCATGGGCCACCCTAGTCAGCGAGTCGTGCGGGTATACCTGGAAAGTATATCCCCAACAGTAGCCCTCAGATGTCTCCAAGATGCAAAGTTGGATAAATCGTCTAGCTTGATGGTTTCTTTGTCTTGAGAATCTTGAAGGGTTCTCGAAAACTTCTTCCAATAGTGTAGGATTCCGAGTCAGTTAAGTCGAATATGTTTTACTCTGACCTTAGGTCTTTTTCCTGCTCAGTTTGAAACATGATCCGGATTTCAAACAACGGCGTGCTGGCTGACAACTTTTCAGACCAGGTCCTATCACGGACAGGAGTCCCGTCAACATGACCGTTGTTGGGTCTGTTCCCTACGGAACAGAGCACCGTTTTAATTCTTACGCGAGAATCGAAGGGGCGGAGGAGTCACGAGGAATCCACCTCCTTCTCTCCTATACGTGTGGCGTAAATTGTGCAATTGAATAATGAATCTTGGTACAGATTCAAATAAAAGAGAGGAGAAACCCTTCTCTCCCGGATTCATCTCTACACCGTTCTCACTTGTTGCCTCCTCGTACTCCTCGAGCCCTCCGCATCCACTCTCATCTACACGCCACGATAAAAAAATCCTTCCCTCACCAATCCTTCATCTTCCCGAAGAGTGATGGCTTCTGCATCGAGCTCTCGAGTGGCGGCGATGGGCTCAGCAGCGGAGGATGAAAGGAAGATGCAGGGCCTTTGGGTCCCAAGCGTCATGGACAATGCCGAGCTCCAGGTAATAGAGGACGAGGGATACCTCTTCGTCGGCGCGTGGCGGAGCACCGCTGGACACGCCACTCCTACCCCCGCTCGACAGCGAGAGAGTGTTGTTCGGTACACATGTTGACCGCGGCCTTAGCCTGCCACCTTTGGAGTTCTTCATCGAGGTCCTTAAATACTATGGTGTGGATCTACATAATATTCCTCCCAACTCCCTACTAGATCTTAACACTCATGCAACTTTGTGCGAGGGGTTTCTTGGCATTAGGCCAAGTCTCACCCTTTTCAGGTACTACTATGGTACCCGGAAGAGTTCCATCAGTGCTGGTGTTCCTTACACCATTGGCACTCTTAGCTTAGTCCTTAGGAGAAACTGAGTTTATCCTAGGATTAACGCTAGTGAATCTATAAAACTTTGGGCCGGAACGTTCTTCTATCACAAGGATATTCCGGCTCCTGATAAGGAGAATGGTCTTCTGGCCTTCGTCGACGTTGCCGCTCCCCAGCAAGAATCATGGCACATGGAGGCGCCGGAACTTTCGGATATCTTAATCCTCACCAAGAGGCGAATTGAGTTTCTTATATAGCATATGGGCCTCCGTGGATTCAACCTGATCCACTGCTGGTTGGATCGCCGAATCTAGCCTCTGCAGCATCATGGAGATCGCCTTATGCACACCATCACCGGTGACAAGAAGGACAGTTGTAGGTTAGCCCAAACCGGATTCCGGCAAAGGATTACAAGACCCGCATGCAGTTTTTGATCAAGGAGAGAGTGGAATGAAAAGTTCCGGAAGTCTCCCTGAAGATGTTCATGTCTACCCGTCCTCTAACGCTGGTAAATATTTTGACTTTGCATTCGCATTTTTTCGTTCTTTTCTGTTTCTTCCTCCGACTCTATATTCATCGATGCTTTTTGACTTTGTCAGCTAGAGAAACTCCCTAAGTCTGAGCTAGCTCCACTAGAGGGCTATCTCACAGACGATCCGGAGACAACGGAGGATGATGAGGTGCAAGAAGTTCCTGCCTCCGCTTCAAAGAAGTGCAAGGCCAAGGAGGTTGTTATCACTGCTAACAGCCAAGTGTTGCCAGTAGTTAAAATGTAAGCACCCTGCCAATGTTTTCAGTACTTTGTACATTTCTTCCTCTCCAAAGCACACCTGATATTTGGATTTGCGTGCTTTAGAGAAGAAGAAGTTTTGAAGAGCAAAGTGAATTCAGACTGCAAGCTGGGAAAGCCAATGCGTCAGTAGAAGCTTGTCATCTTCCTAGCGATGCCACCGCGAACTCTAACCAGTGCCCCATCATCGAAACCAGAGGTTTTTGCTTCTCCTGATGCCGGCTTTGCCGTCCCTGACGCCAGAAACACCTCGAAATCCCTGGTTATCATTGGTAGCCAGGCAACTAATAAGGGTGAACCCATGAAGGGTAATGATCCCATGGTAATGTCTACAGTAAAATTGGTTAAAATGGCTGGCTCAGCTGTCTCCGGTTTAAAGAGGAAGGAGAAGGAGGACATCCTCAAGCTAGCTCAGTCCAGTCTTGAGAAACAGACCCTCACTCGAGAGGCAGCGAGCTAGGAGACGGAGGACGTGAAGCTAGTCAGCCTCCTGGACCAGATTTTGGTCCGGGATGCGAAGATAGAGTGTAACATCCCAAAAATACCAAACTTAGATCATCTAAACAGTAATCATCAAGATTAGGGTTAACAAAAACTTGTCTAAATCAACTCATGAATACATGTATATGTGTATGCATGAATTTTGAGTTTCTTTAAAAACCACCTTGTTTGTGTGATCCATTGCTTGTAAAATGTTTCTTCGGTGAAATAAACAGCATCTAAAACATTTCCCATACTTTTCCTAAAGACAAGTAAATCAAAACACATATATGAAGTGAATGGTCATTTTGACCAATTTAACTCCCATACCTACTTTGGATGTCTCAAACTTTCAAAACCTAACAGAAACTTTTCTGGATCTTTGCACCCCTTGAATGTACCCATAACAAGGTATCAAGGCCCACTTTGTGATCATCCAGAAACTTTCAAATGCATAGTTGAAATGACAATTCAAAATTAAATCTTCTTCATATGGGAAGATCCCACTTTCTCAAAACCCACTCAAACAAGCTCAACTTTCAAAACCCAAGCATCTGCAGACTCACCAGAACCAATGTAGCAAACCCACAAAAAATCATTTCAAAATTCAAAACTTGATTTCATGCGGCCATTTCATCAAACAGGTTGCAGACACAAATCAAACAAAACATCAAACACTATAGTGTGTAGTGATTCTTGCCTAACTTGTTCTCTAGTTAGCTCACACACAACTCAGTAGATCATCTAGAAAGATTAGCCCAGCACTAGCACTATTGTGAGCTTGCCATTGCCATCAATGGTGAACAGTCGAGCACACCCTTGCCACCCCATAGTCGACAGCAGGCTAGAGGAAGAACTAGCCGTGCCAACCTTGTCTGGGAGCCAGCCCACCATCCACCGCCACTCCATGTCCCAGCCGCGAGCGTTGCCAAGCCCTGGACCACGCGCACAAGCCACGCCCAGACCATGCCGAGCGTGCGCCAGAGCGCCACCCTCGACCAGCATCCACAGACCGCGCGCCGCCCTCACCGCGTGCACACACTATCACCACCGACACAAGAGACCCCCAGACATCCCCGTTTGCCGCCCCGTGCCATACAACCACCGCCCGCCGTCGAAGACGCCGCCTCTGCCGCGCAGAGCACCGGCCGTTCCAGACCAAACCACACCGCCCCATGCCTCGCGACCATGTCGTTGAGCATCGCCAGGAGACACAGCACCGTCCCCTACCCTTGCCCATGCCATTATCCGCCTGTCACGTCGCCCCCGACGAGCTCACCGTGCGCCCCGACGGTCCCCTCGCTCGACTATAAATAGAGGCCACCCCCGCACGATTTCTTCACACCATCTCACTCCCCTCTCCTTACTGATCGTGCCACACCATTCTCAGAGCAAGGCGAGCACCACCTCGCCGGAATTTCACTGGAGTCTGCCGCTGCCAGAGAAGAAAGGAGCCAGCGATTGGAGCCACCCCAGGAGAAGCCATCGGTACCAAGAGGTTCTCCATCGTCGACTTCGTCGTTCGCCCGCTTCTCCGACCCTCGCCCGTACCCCGGTGAGCCCCCAACACCCCTCACTGGCCGCGCTAAGTTTCGTTCTCGCCGGAGTTGTCTCGCGTCGACGATGACTCTTAGCCGTTAGGTTCGAACTAGATCGAACGATCCACGTTGCCCGATACCGCTTCGCTCAGCCCCGTGTCACAGACAAGTGGGGACACCCACTTAAGCAGCCCGCGGGAGCACTTTGCTTAGCAGGCCGGCCCAGTAACTTTTCCTGCGCAGCCCAACAATTCAAATTAAATCCTTTTCTATTTAAATTCAAACACACTTCAGCACCCAACTTCAAATATCAACCCAGATCGATTCAGTACACCAAATTGGATGAAACCAATTTTGCTGGAAAGGTCTGTGAATGCTTAATCCAATCCCGTTGGATTCAAGTCATTTGGATCTATAGATCGCCCATAGTAAAAATAACAAGGAAGAAGCTTTTCTGCATTCAAACATTTTTCAAATTTAAAGCATAAAAGCTTTTGAGTTGATTCCAACTCTCAAAAATCACATTTAACCATACCTTTCAGAATATATAAAAATATATAGTTTTACTTGCAGAAATAACGTTCAAGTAATAAAAGAATGCTACATAAGCATTTCTAGCCACTTTAATTAATTAAAATAAAAGGGTAAAACCTTATTAAATTGTGACACCACTTTAAATCACATTCCCATGGACTACAATATGTGGTGATGACATGTGTCAACATGATCCCATATTTGGTTTGGAGAATATTAAATCTTAAGTAGTTTTTCAATGAGTAGAAATTAGTTTTCTAAAAATAAAAAGAATTAAAGAAGGCCTTAACCTTGTAAGGTTAGAGATGATGCTAGATCATCTATAGGACCCTTGTGTGTGATGACTGCAAGTAGTTAACTATTGTTTGGTGATTGTGTACCTCGTATTTATTCATAGACGCTAGTACCGACCAAGGATACTACGAGGAGGAAGGAGGATACTACGAAGAGGAAGCCGAGGAGAACTTCAACCACTGCTCTGCACAAGGCAAGCTAGTAACTATGCAAGCTAGTAACTATGCAAGCTTATATTGACACTGATGCAAGCCTAATACTACTAGTTATTGTGCAAGCTAACCCTTGCAAGATACCCTACTGATGCCACAAACCCATACTTGTGATATGACTACTATATGCCTTAAGCATATGTGATCATACTCATTTGAGAAACCAATCCTAGTTTTACTTGCAAGCTTCTTACTTTATTTCTTTATCAAAGCTTACTTAGAGTCTACCTAAGAGTTTGGTAGATACTAGAGAGTTGTGCTGAAGGTTGCATCAAGAGCATTAAATTTTGTCCTAAGTTAGAAACCTTGACATCAGCCTAAGATATAAGGTTGTACTTAGTTGAAACTCCACCAGTTTACCACCCCTCATCATTACTACCCCCACCTGTAGATGCTAGTGCTAAGCATAAAACTTGATCAACTTTTAGAGGAGAATACTTGGTGGAAAAATGGTTATGAAAACCTTGGAATGATGGATCATTCTATTGAAATGTTTTGGACATGTGTTTCCAAACACTTGATGATTCTGGTGATAAAAATGTTGACGCATGATCCTTAGCCCATTAAAAAACTGATGGTTGTCTGGATGCGATACCATTCCAATTTTATAGTACAACCACAATACCCGAATATTGGGTAGGGATTGACTGGAAACTTATATCCCTTAGTATTAGTTCCCTCCCGGCCAAGGTCTGAGCTGAGGCTACCTTGTGAAGATTGTCCACCTGTGTAGTACCCAAGATGACAGTGGTCATGGTTGGGAGGCCAAACTCATAGGAGAGGTTCTTATACTAGGGCGTGTATCGAATGTTGTGGTGAAAGTGTACAATCTCTACATAGTGTCAAACTATTCGAATAGCCGCGTCCGCGGTTATGGACAGTTGGAGTGGCCATACTGTTCCCCCGTCAGGCTTTTGAAAATGACTTGTGTAATGAATTGAGACTTTGACTTGACCACAACAGAGTTGTGACCGTAAATACAAGTTCCCACTTAGGATTTATAAAATTGTGACTAGCTCTGGAACTTAGTAGAGATAAACCTGGCTTTTGCAAAACAACCCTAGAGCCTAGTGTCCTATTATACAAAAACCCCGTTACCTGTTAGTATTAGTTTGCGAGTACTTAAAGAGTACTCATGGCTTTGTCCCTGGCTATTCCCATGGCCAGACTATGAAGAGGAGTACCTGGAGGATGGACCCCAGGAAGGTTATGACAACTAGGATCATCTCCCATCGTCAGCATTGCCTGTGACCCCGAAGATGGAGCTTCGCCTATGCTACCGTTATTATTATGTATTCCGCTGCTTGATGTTGTATTAAGAACTGGATCATGAGATCCCTATTTGTGTAAGAACTTATGTACCGTTTGTAATGGATGAAGTACTATGGTATCCAATTCTGTTATGTCTCGCAAAAATGGTAATCCTGGGATTACGATGTATGGCATAACAGGCATCTAGGATTGAAAAATCCGGGTGTTGACAAGTTGGTATCAGAGCCATCCTGACCATAGGAGACCCTAGTTAGACTGGACGTTGAACCAAAAACTTAGTTTCAAAACCAAAGAAAAACAAATATTTACAAAAACCTATTCTCATTCTTACCTCTTTAATTCTTTCATAAAATTTCATGTTCCTCAAAAACTCTTGCAAAATAGATAAAATTTTGACACACTTGATCACTCTGCTAATCTACTCATCCTCTATTTTTATAGATGGACGTGAAGTACATCAAGTTTTACCAACTTGGGAATGGAGGAGACCTTATCTTTGAGAGGGATCTGGATCAGCTTTCGGAACTTCTGGAGCGTCCGCATCCCGTGTTCTTCGGAGCTCAGCTCAATGATCACTGCGGAGGGAATTCAGTTTACCTTGAGGGAAAACAACTGGCTCGATGGACTTGCCAGAGCAATGCAGGAAGCTCTTTCCCGTCTGTGTGGGCAGAGCATCAATAAGATCAAGGGTACTCGCTTTGAGTTTTGCCTAAGACGTGATGCAAATGGACAACCATTGGAAGCCCCATACCACCCCGAACTGAAGACTCAATTGGACCACCTTAGCTTCATGATGTATGATCGTTAGTAGGAATTGGACAACTGCCGTGACTATTGTAGCCACAAGTATGCCATCATCAACACGAAGGATCAGACCATCGCCATGCTAGCAAAGGATCACAAGTCTCGCCGCCGTCAGCTCGACAAGAAGGAGCGCATTATTTCCCGTCTTCGCCATCTCATCTCCTCTCTGGAAGAGACCATCCATGAGAGAGACATGCAGTTAGAGGAAAGGGAGAATGCCGGAGAGGATCTTCGGGGAGACCCTTACTCCTATCTCAGCGATGACGATGATTTCCTGGAGGATCAGGCCATGGACTTCTTCACCGATGATGATGATTTCACCTTGATCGATGATGCTGAAGATGATGAAGCCACAGACTCCGAGGAGTAGTAGCACTGAGCACTAGCGTAGTGAGTAGTAGTCGGTCCCACTGTATCGTAGTTTCCAGAATGGTTCTTAAAACCATCTATTTTCTTTGTTGTGGTGTGTGTTGTACAGTGTGCTATGAGTGAATGAATGAAAAAGCAAGTTTCTAGGAAAACCTGAGTCAAACTCTAACAACTTCTCAAAGACCCAAAACCTTAGAAATTTCCCTCTTTTCTCATGATCTATATCAATCTTCAGATGCCACGTGGAGGAAGTGGTTCAGCCCTGGACCCGATGTTGCAGATCCTGCAAATGTTGACTTCTGACCGCGAAGCTGAAAGAGCGGAACGTCAAGCCAACCTAGCCACCGTGCAACAGATAGCCCAGCTAGCCCACAACAACCAAGGCCATGGAAATCAGGACAACCACGGATCTAAGCTCAAGAATTTCCAGAATACCAACCCACCCGTTTTCACCAAGTCAGAAGAACCCCTAGACGCCGATGATTGGCTCCAAACCATGGAAAATAACCTAGAAGTAGCAGGAGTGGAAGCCAACAAGAAAGTCCTATTCGCCACCCATTATCTAGCCGGAGATGCCAGGGCATGGTGGAACAGTGTTCGTGCAATGACCGGAGGCCAGATGATGACCTGGGAGGAATTCAAGGTCAAGTTTAGCAGAACCCATGTGCCACCAGGTTTGATCAAGAGAATGAGAGACGAGTTCAGAGAGCTAAAGCAAGGAAGGATGACTGTAGTGGAATACCGTGACAAATTTTTGTCATTAGCTAGGTATGCCCCGGACGAGATAGACACCGAAGCCAAGAAGAAAGAAAGATTCCTGAATGGTCCGCATGACGAGATGCAGACAGTGTTAGTCAATATCCCCTTTGCTGATATTGAAGCCCTTGTCGACTCTGCTATCCAGATGGAAGGAAAGATCAACCAGGCCAATGAGAACCACAAGCGTCGCATGATCCATCAACCAGGAACCCATAAGACCCCAAAGTATCGCCCCAACCCATCTCCAGGATTTGCCCCAAGAACCAACAGACCCCCTTATGACCCGTCCAACCTATCCCAACCGTGGAAACCCTAGACCCGTAGGAAATCACAACAACCCCGGCAACTCTAGAAATTTCACCCGTGCCCCACCCAAGTGCTACTGCCAACCCCAACACCGCCCCGAGGACTGGAAGCAATGCTCTGCCTGTGGCAGCCAAGGACAAGTCACAAGTGACCTGTTATGACTGTGGAAATAAAGGCCACTATTCCAACGAGTGCCCCAACAAGAAGATTGCTACAGCCCCCAATGCCAATGCCCCAGCTCAGCAATAGCGTCGTGTCCAACCAGGGAGAAGGTTTGCCCCAGGAAATCCACTCAACCCCAATGGCCGTCTTTTTCTCATGCATGCTGAAGAAGCTCAGGAAGCGCCAGACGTCATGCTGGGTATGTTTTCTGTTAATTCAGTACTTGCAAGAGTGTTGTTTGATTCTGGTGCATCGCATTCATTTGTCACCGAAGAATTTGCCTGCACTAGTAAAATTCAACCAACCAAATTGAAGCATGTGATGATTGTACAAATTCCCGGATCAACCACCAAGGCTAGGCAAATTTGCAAGGCCGTCCCTATCCGAATCCATGGCATAGATTTTTATGCTAATCTAATAGTATTCGGAACTAAAGGTTTGGAAGTAGTACTAGGAATGGATTGGATGTCCAAACATAAAGGATTGATTGAGTGTGCCAAGAAAGCCATCACCATGACCAGTACCGCCGAAATATCAGTCGAGCATATATCTGAAACCTTACCTCTCCAATTCAAGTGTAACAAGAGTCTAGCCCAACCTACCATTGACCAAGTCTGGATAGTCTGTGAATACCGCGGCGTATTTCCAGATGTTTTGCCCGGTATGCCCCCAGATCGGGATATCGAGTTTATCATCGAACTAATCCCCGGAACAGGACCCATAGCCCAGAGACCCTATAGTATGAACCCGTCAAAACTAGAATAACTGAAGAAGCAACTGGATTCCATGTTGGAAATCGGATTGATTCAACCAAGTGCGTCCCCATGGAGATCACCTGTCTTGTTTGTGGACAAGAAGGATGGAGGTAACCGTTTGTGTACGGATTATAGGAAGTTGAATGATGTCACCATCAAGAACAAGTACCCCTTGCCCAAGATAGAGGATTTGTATGATCAGTTGACCGGTGCCTAGGTGTTTTCTAAGATTGATCTTAGAACTGGCTATCATCAACTCAAAATTCGTGCAGAGGATATCCCAAAGACTGCCTTTACCACCAGATATGGATTGTACGAGTATACAGTCATGTATTTTGGATTAACCAATGACCCCGCTTATTTCATGAACCTCATGAATAAGATTTTTATGGACTTCCTGGATAAGTTTGTCGTTGTTTTCATCGATGACATTCTGATTTATTCCAAATCAGAAGAAGAACATGAGCTATACCTAAGGACCATTCTATGAACCCTTAGAGAGCATCAGTTGTATGAATTGCCGTTGACCCTACCAAAGTGAAAGATGTAGAAGATTGGCAAGCCCCCACCACTCAAACCCAAGTTCGTGCTTTTCTCGGATTGGCTGGATATTACCGCAAATTTGTAGAAGGATTCTCTAGTATCGCCCGACCCATGACCCAATTGCTGAAGAAGGACAAGAAGTTTGAATGGACAGACAAGTGTGAAGCGAGTTTTCAAGAACTCAAGAGGAGATTAATATCAGCCCCAATCTTAATCATGCCGGATATCACGAAGCCCTTCGATGTGTATTGTGACGCATCCAAGATTGGTCTCGGATGTGTGCTAATGGAAGAAGGCAAAGTTATATATTATCTATCGCGACAATTGAAGCAACATGAACAAAATTACCCAACCCATGACCTCGAACTCGCAGCCGTAGTTCTAGCCCTGAAGACATGGAGACATTACCTGATGGGAAATCGTTGTGAGATTTATTCGGATCACAAGAGCCTAAAGTATATATTCACTCAGAAGGAGCTGAATATGAGGCAGAGAAGATGGATTGAGTTAATCAAGGATTACGACCTGGACATTCACTATCACCCTGGTAAATCGAACGTGGTAGCCGATGCCCTTAGCAGATTGCCGTGCCGCTTGAACTCCATGATTTTGAAGGAGCAACCAAGTTTGCACAAAGAGATGGAAGATTTTCGAATGGAATTAGTAAGTGAAGGATTTTTGGCTAGCATAGAACTTCAGCCCACTTTGATCAGTCAGATTAAAGAGGCGCAGAAAGGAAATGCTAGTATCGACGGAATTAAGCGTCGTATCGGTACAGGCAAAGTACCCGGATTCACCGAGGACGAAGAAGGAGTTTTGTGGTACAAAGGACGCCTTTGTGTACCATCAGATTCTGAGTTGAAAGAAGTTATCTTGAAGGAGGCTCATGATACTATTTATTCTATCCATCCCGGAGGAACTAAGATGTATCAAGATTTGAAAGAGCAATTTTGGTGGCATAAGATGAAGAGAGAAATTGGAAGCTATATCGCCAAGTGTGATATATGTCAGCGAGTCAAGGCAGGACATCAAAGACCCGCTGGATTGTTGCAACCTTTGCAAATTCCGGAATGGAAATGGGATTCAGTAGGAATGGACTTTATCACTGGACTACCTACTTCTAGTAGGGGAAATGACTCTATTTGGGTCATAGTGGACAGATTGTCCAAAGTCGCCCATTTCTTGCCCGTCAAAACCACCTATCAGAGTTCGAAGCTAGCAGAGTTGTACATCGCTAGAATTGTTACTTTGCATGGAGTCCCCAAGAACATCGTATCGGATCGAGGAACTCAGTTTACCTCGAGATTCTGGAAGAAATTCCAAGAAGGTTTAGGAACCCGCCTAGATTTTAGTACCGTGTATCACCCTCAGACCAATGGACAAATGGAGCGAGTAAACCAAATACTCGAAGATATGCTTAGAGCATGTGTGTTAGAATATGGATCCAAGTGGGAAGATTGTCTGCCGTTTGCAGAATTTTCATACAACAACAGTTACCAAGCCAGTTTGCAAATGGCCCCATTTGAATTCATGTACGGAAGAAAGTGCCGCACCCCTTTGAACTGGTCGGAAGAAGGAGAGAGTCAGATCTTCGGACCCGACATCCTACAAGAAGCAGAAGAGAAAGTTCACAAGATTCGTGAGCACCTCAAGACCGCCCAATCCCGCGAGAAGAGTTACGCCGACAAGAGACGTCGAGACCTTGCCTTCAACATCGGAGATTTTGTTTACCTGAAAGTGTCGCCATTGAAGGGAATGCAGCGTTTCCAATTCAAAGGAAAGTTAGCCCCCAGATATATCGGACCTTTCAAAATTTTGAACCGTCGAGGAGAAGTATCATATCAACTGGAACTACCTGAAGAGATGTCAGCTGTGCATAATGTATTCCATATCTCGTTACTTCGCAAATGTCTCGAAGTCCCCGAGAAGACCGAAATGTTCAAGAATATCGATCACCAGACCATAGAGATCAACGATGACCTAACCTATCCCAAAGTACCCATCCGTATTTTGGAAGAATCCTTTCGAACTACCAGAACCCGAAGCATCAAGTTTCTCAAGATTCAGTGGAGCAACCACACAGAAGAGAAAGCTACCTGGGAACGCGAAGATCACATCAGGACGGAGTTTCCAGATCTCTTCAAATCCTAGGTAATCTTTTTGTCCTTTTCAAATCTCGGGACGAGATTTTGTTTAAGGGGGGAAGGTTTGTAACATCCCAAAAATACCAAACTTAGATCATCTAAACAGTAATCATCAAGATTAGGGTTAACAAAAACTTTTCTAAATCAACTCATGAATACATGTATATGTGTATGCATGAATTTTGAGTTTCTTTAAAAACCACCTTGTTTGTGTGATCCATTGCTTGTAAAATGTTTCTTAGGTGAAATAAACATCATCTAAAACATTTCCCACACTTTTCCTAAAGACAAGTAAATCAAAACACATATATGAAGTGAATGGTCATTTTGACCAATTTAACTCCCATGCCTACTTTGGCTGTCTCAAACTTTCAAAACCTAACAGAAACTTTTCTGGATCTTTGCACCCCTTGAATGTACCCATAACAAGGTATCAAGGCCCACTTTGTGATCATCCAGAAACTTTCAAATGCATAGTTTAAATGACAATTAAAAATTGAATCTTCTTCATATGGGAAGATCCCACTTTCTCAAAACCCACTCAAACAAGCTCAACTTTCAAAACCCAAGCATCTGCAGACTCACCAGAACCAATCTAGCAAACCCACCAAAAATCATTTAAAAATTCAAAACTTGATTTCATGCGGCCATTTCATCAAACAGGTTGCAGACACAAATCAAACAAAAAATCAAACATTATAGTGTGCCGTAATTCTTGCCTAACTTGTTCCCTAGTTAGCTCACACACAACTCAGTAGATCATCTAGAAAGATTATCCCAACACTAGCACCACTGTGAGCTTGCCATTGCCATCAATGGTGAACAGCCGAGCACACCCTTGCCACCCCATAGTGGACAGCAGGCTAGAGGAAGAACTAGCCGTGCCAACCTTGTCTGGGAGGCAGCCCACCGTCCACCGCCACTCCCTGTCCCATCCGCGAGCGTTGCCAAGCCCTGGACCACGCGCACAAGCCATGCCCAGACCATGCCGAGCGTGCGCCAGAGCGCCACCCTCGACCAGCATCGACAGACCGCGCGCCGCCCTCACCGCATGCACACACGATCACCACCGACCCAGGAGACCGCCAGACATCCCCGTTTGCCGCCCCGTGCCATTCAGCCACCGCCCGCCGTCGAAGACGCCGCCTCTTCCGCGCAGAGCACCGGCCGTTCTAGACCAAACCACACCGCCCCATCCTCGCGACCATGTCGTAGAGCATCGCCAGGAGACACAACACCGTCCCCTACCCTTGCCCATGCCATTAGCCGCCTATAACATCGCCCCCGATGAGATCACCGTGCGCCCCGACGGTCCCCTCGCTCGACGATAAATAGAGGCCACCCCCGCATGATTTCTTCACACCATCTCACTCGCCTCTCCTCACTGATCGTGCCACACCATTTTCAGAGCAAGGCGAGCACCACCTCGCCGGAATTTCACTGGAGTCTGCCGCTGCTGCAGAAGAAAGGAGCCAGCGATTGGAGCCGCCCTAGAAGAAGCCACCGGTACCAGGAGGTTCGCCATCGTCGACTTCGTCGTTCGCCCTCGTCACCGACCCTCGCCCGTACCACGGTGAGCCCCCAACACCCCTCACTGGCCGCGCTAGGTTTCGTTCTCGCCGGAGTTGTCTCGCATCAACGATGACTCTCAGCCGTTAGATTAGAACTAGATCGAGCGATCCATGTTGCCCCATACCGCTTCGCCCAGCCCCGTGTCACTGACAAGTGGTAACACCCACTTAAGCAGCCCGCGGGAGCACTGCGCTTAGCAGGCCGGCCCAGTAACTTTTCCCGCGCAGCCCAACAATTCAAATTAAATCCTTTTCTATTTAAATTCAAACACACTTCAACACCCAACTTCAAAAATCAACCCAGATCGATTCAGTACACCAAATTGGATGAAACCAATTTTGTTGGAAAGGAATGTGAATGCTTAATCCAATCCCGTTGGATTCAAGTCATTTGGATCTATAGATCGCCCATAGTAAAAATAACAAGGCAGAAGCTTTTCTGCATTCAAACATTTTTCAAATTTAAACCATAAAAGATTTTGAGTTGATTCCAACTCTCAAAAATCACATTTAACCATACCTTTCAGAATATATAAAAATATATAGGTTTACTTGCAGAAATAATGTTCAAGTAATAAAAGAATGCTACATAAGCATTTCTAGCCACGTTAATTAATTAAAATAAAAGGGTAAAACCTTATTAAATTGTGACACCACTTTAAATCACATTCCCATGGAATACAATATGTGATGATGACATGTGTCAACATTATCCCATATTTGGTTTGGATAATATTAAATCTTAAGTAGTTTTTCAATGAGTAGAAATTACTTTTCTAAAAATAAAAAGAATTAAAGCAAGCCTTAACCTTGTAAGGTTAGAGATGATGCTAGATCATCTATAGGACCCTTGTGTGTGATGACTGCAAGTAGTTAAGTATTGTTTGGTGATTGTGTACCTCGTATTTATTCATAGACGCTAGTACCGACCAAGGATACTATGAGGAGGAAGGAGGATACTACGAAGAGGAAGCCGAGGAGAACTTCAACCACTGCTCTGCACAAGGCAAGCTAGTAACTATGCAAGCTAGTAACTATGCAAGCTTATATTGACACTGATGCAAGCCTAATACTACTAGTGATTGTGCAAGCTAACCCTTGCAAGATACCCTACTGATGCCTTAAGAATATGTGATCATACTCATTTGAGAAACCAATCCTAGTTTTACTTGCAAGCTTCTTACTTTATTTCTTTATCAAAGCTTACTTAGAGTCTACCTAAGAGTTTGGTAGATACTAGACAGTTGTGCTGAAGGTTGCATCAAGAGCATTAAATTTTGGCCTAAGTTAGAAACCTTGACATCAGCCTAAGATATAAGGTTGTACTTAGTTGAAACTCCACCAGTTTACCACCCCTAATCATTACTACCCCACCTATAGATGCTAGTTCTAAGCATAAAACTTGATCAACTTTTAGATGGGAATACTTGGTGGAAAAATGGTTATGAAAACCTTGGAATGATGGATCATTCTATTGAAATGTTTTGGACATGTGTTTCCAAACACTTGATGATTCTGGTGATAAAAATGTTGAGGCATGAGCCTTAGCCCCTTATAAAACTGATGGTTGTCTGGATGCGATACCATTCCAATTTTATCGTACAACCACAATACCCGAATATTGGGTAGGGCTTGACTGGAAACTTATATCCCTTAGTACTAGTTCCTTCCCGGCCAAGGTCTGAGCTGAGGCTACCTTGTGAAGATTGTCCACCTGTGCAGTACCCAAGATGACAGTGGTCATGGTTGGGAGGCCAAACTCATAGGAGAGGTGCTTATACTAGGGCGTGTAATTGAAAGGTTAGGATTGATTATCCGCATACTGAGTATGGTAAATTCAGGATTTGTTCCTGACGGATGTATCGAATGTTGTGGTGAAAGTGTACAATCTCTACAGAGTGTCAAACTATTCGAATAGCCGCGTCCGCGGTTATGGACAGTTGGAGTGGCCATACTGTTCCCCCGTCAGACTTTTCAAAATTACTTGTGAAATGAATTGAGACTTTGACTTGACCACAACAGAGTTGTGACCGGAAATACAAGTTCCCACTTAGGAGTTATAAAATTGTGACTAGCTCTTGAACTTAGTAGAGATAAACCTGGCTTTTGCAAAACAACCCTAGAGCCTAGTGTCCTATTATACAAAAACCCCTTTACCTATTAGTATTAGTTTGCGAGTACTTAAAGAGTACTCATGGCTTTGTCCCTGGCTATTCCCATGGCCAGACTATGAAGAGGAGTACCTGGAAGATGGACCCCAGGAAGGTTACGACAACTAGGATAATCTCCCATCGTCAGCATTGCCTGTGACCCCGAAGATGGAGCTTTGCCTATGCTACCGTTATTATTACATATTCCGCTGCTTGATGTTGTATTAAGAACTGGATCATGAGATCCCTATTTGTGTAAGAACTTATGTACCGTTTGTAATGGATGAAGTACTATGGTATCCAATTATGTTATGTCTCGCAAAAATGGTAATCCTGGGATTGCGATGTATGGCATAACAGGCATCTAGGATTGAAAAATCCGGGTGTTGACATAGAGTCTGGCGAACTCCCAGTGATGGACGTTCCTGCTCTCTCCCTAGTCGAGAAAGTGTTTTATAACACCAAACTCGGATTTGAGAAGCTACACCTGGAACACATTTTAAGTTTCCGATTCTTATTTGCAGTGTTTATTCTCATATCCTCTAGACCCCAAGCATAAATCTGGATGAACATCGTTGAATCCGAGTTGATGCTTATAGGATTGAAAAGAACGATGTAGTGTAGCCCCCAAGGTTCGTGTTGTATGTTTCCTTAGTTAAATTTGCAGCCCGAGTCTTAGTAGCCGTCTGACGGTATTCCGTCTCTAAACTTACAGAAATTTTATCTTCCAACTACGAATTGCTCAAGAATATATGCAATAAATGCAAGGAAATCAAGGCCTTGTGCCTTGAGAATTAAAAGTTGAAAGTTGAGAAAGATGAAGAAGAAGTCAAACTTGTTTTGTCCGATTGACATTTCTCCCTTTGCAGAATTGTTGTGTGAATCCAGCAAGATGGTGCAACAATACGAGAACTTCAAGTTCTTGGAGATGGAGAATGATGAGCTCCTGGATAAGCTTGACAAGCTTAATATTGAGTTGGAGAAATCTGTAAATGTTGTCCTGGAGTCAAGCAACATGGAGACCGAGAGGATCGAGAAGCTTCTAGCCTTCCGAGATAAACAACTAGATGATCTCAAGAAGTACTTTGATAGCCAGAGGGATCTAGCCCAGGCCACATATAATGAACTGAATAGCCTCCAAGAGGAGTGTGCTTAGTGGAATCATTTCGTGCTACGTAAGAGTTCCGACTTTCTTTATTCGATTGATTTTTGGATTTTCTTTTAGCAGTTTTGATTTTTGATTCTTTCTAGACCCTCTGAACCTTTCCGACTCTCCTACATCCGAACCTCGCTTCGAGCGCATAAAGCTTGTCGGAGATATTCTATTCGACTTCCCCCAGACTCTTGAAGAGGCTGGCGAGTCGGTCAGACTTTCCGACTTGCATAAGATGCCAGTGAAGCAGGTGAGGGACAAGGCTAAGGACATTCTGAAGCTTATTGAAGACTAGAAAATCTCCTATGCTCGGACTACTACACAGACCGCCCTTACCATGGTGATGAGCCACCATAGCGATAATGAATCTGGCACGTCACCAAGTGTATTGCCGATGAGGACGATGAGAGTAACCCGCAGAACATCAAGGCTATCCAAGAGTCCTGTGCAGGTTATGCTTGCTGTGTGGCGAAGATGACCAATTACACGACGCCATTCTTCAAATCCGTCGATGTGCCTCCCTCGCCTGAAGAGCTAGAAGACATCCTCGTTAAAGAAACTTCTGAGTTCGAGATCCAGGTTGATGACGATGTCGACTCCATCTCTCCACGCTCTTCATCACCACCACCTGAGTCTATAGCATAAAATATTATAATGCATTATTCTGAACTTGGGCATGTAATGATGGAAACAATATTTTGCTTGTGCTGGTCTGTAAGAACTGATGCTTTTACTATCGTAGCACTTATGTTTGTATATATTTTATGTGTGTTCTTGAAAATTTCTTAAGCACTAATTTTTATGCTTATACTTGTCGTTTTATCTGGTTCTCTGCCTCGTCCCTTTCATGAGCCGGCCAACCTTTCACACAGAAACTTTTCCGAGCAACGGAGCTCAATTGCTAAACTAGTTTAAACTTGGAAACAAAGCCGGCTTCCAGTACCAACAATTCATTACTCGGAATATACCCGCGTCTAAACAATCAGATAAAAAACCAAAGTATAAACAATAAATTGAATTTTTTACCCTAAGGCAATATTTTTTTAGGTATTCAAAATTCTTAAACAGAACGAACATGAGCATAAAGTACTTTCAAGCATTATGGGATTTCTGAAAATGACATGTTCATTTGGAAATAATATTGTAAAAAACTTCTCAAAGATAACATATGAGGAAAACCAATACTTTATTTCACTTTGAACATGTACATATATGATTACAAGGAAATATAACTAAGAATAGAAGGGACATAGCTATGCAATATTCCATGGACGGTCTATCTCATCCGGGTTTATACTACCGCCAGCTCTCTTTCTCTTCCGAGTATTTGGTCTTTCCTTGACTGGTCTCATATCGGTTAAATAATATGACCCATTATGCAGAATTCTGCTGATCATAAAAGGTCCTTCCCATGGGGGAAAGTTTGTGCTTTCTTTTTTGCACAAGTCGGAGAACCAAATCACCTTTCCTGAAAGAACAGTTCTGCACTCTCTGACTATGATACTTGCGCAACTTCTACTGATAGGCTATAGATCTCTGCTCAGGGACGACACAGACTTGTTCAATTATATCAAGATCATTTTGTCGAGAAACTTCTGCATCTTCTTCGATATATGCTTTGACTCTAGGAGACGGATGAATTAGATCACTTGGAAGAACTGTTTCTGCACCGTAGACCAGGAAGAAAGGAGTGTATCCGGTTGATATGTTAGGAGTTATACGTAAGCTCCATATCACAAACGGTAATTCTTCCGCCCAAGCCCCCGCGGCACGACGAAGTGGTGCCTCGAGACGAGGTCAGAGTCCTTGTAAAATAAGACCGTTAGTTCTTTCGACTTGTCCATTAGCTTGTGGATGCGCGACTGATGAAATATCGAGTCGGATCCCTTGTTCTTCGCATAATTCGGCAAGTTCTCCCATGGAAAAATTGCTCCCATTGTTAGTAATTATACTGTGCTGGTATCCGAATCGGATGATCACATCATCGACAAACTTTCTGGCTATGGATCCATCACAACTTGTTATGGGTTTGGCCTCAATCCACTTAATAAATTTATCCACCATCGCTCGTAGGTGAGTAAATCCACATTTTTCCATGCAAAACGGCACTACCATATCAAGCCCCCAGACCGCAAATGGCCATGTAATAGGGATTGTTCGTAGATGATCAGCCGGAAGATGTGCCTAACGGGCGTACTTTTGGCATACTTTGCACATTTTGACCAGTTTATTGGCATCCTCCTTAGCTCTAAGCCAAAAGAATCCGTGTCTAAAAGCTTTTGCCATTAAGGATCTGTCTACAACATGGTAACCACACTCGCCGTCGTAGATTTATCCTAAGATTACCACTCCTTCGTCTGGAGAAATACATCGCTAAAAACCAGAGAAACACTCCGCTTATAGAGATCACCATTTATTATTGTGTAGGCTTTCGCTCGTCGGATGATCTGCCGGCTCAGGACTTCGTCTTCGGGTAATTTTCTGTCTATCAGGAACTCCAGATAGAGTTTTTGTCCAGCTGGGAATTATAGCCAGAACTACTATTAAAGGTGAGTCGTATTTCATCAGATAGTCCTCATCAACTCCAGTTATGGAGGGGACCCTTAAATGCTATAAAAAAGTGCCATTTGTTACTTTCTTCCGCACAGAGCCTATCCTTGATAGAGCATCTGCTTTCTCATTTTCTGCTCGAGGGATGTGTTGAACCTCAAAACCCTCGGACGATTTAGATAATTCATCCATGATAGCTTTGTAGGTTGCCATCTGCTTGTTTGCATTGCAGATGTTGGATACTAGCTGAGCAAATAAATCTGAGTCTCCGTAACACATGAGTCTTGGTACACCAATGTTTTTGGCCATGCGTATTCCATGTAACAAAGGTTCATACTCAGCAATATTATTGGTTGCCATGAAGTGTATTTGTAACACATAGAATAGGTTATCTCCTTGGGGTGATTTGAGAACCACACTAGCCCCCGAGCCCCCTCGTGCTTTTGATTCGTCAAAATGAAGGCTCCAAAATTCCGAGTCTGGAGGACTTGTAATTTCTACCATTTATGTCCAGTCAACAACAAAATCGGCCCGTATCTGGGACTTGATTGTTGTACGCGGCCTGTACTCAATGTCAAAAGCTACAAGCTCTATTCCCCACTTTCTGACACGTCCTATGGCATCACGATTATTGAGTATATCTCGCAGGGGAGCAGTACTCACCACTGTGAACTTGTGCTCTTGCAAGTAGTGTCGTAGCTTTCTGGATGCGAAGAACACTCCATAGGCTAGCTTTTGATGGTGTGGATACTATTGTTTCGAGACTGTCAGAACCTCACTCGGGTAATAAGTTGGACAATGCACCTTATGCTCGTGTCCTTCTTCAAACTTTGTAGGGCAATGAAAAGTAACATAGGCTCTTGAGGTTCTGTCGCTGCAAGAACTGGTGGGTTTGAAAGTACGTCTTTCAAACTTTGTAGGGCAGTATTAGCTTCCTGGGTCCAGACAAATTTGTCGGTTTTCTTCAAGAGTTTGTATAAAGGTGCGACTCTTTCTCTGAGACGGCTGACGAACCGACTCACCGCAGCGATGCAGCCAGTGGGACGTTGCATGTCCTTCAGGCGAGTCGGCCTGGTAATGTTAAGTATAGCCTTAATTTGTCCTGGTTCACCTCTATGCCTCGCTCAGAGACGATGAAACCTAACAATTTTTTGGCTAGAATTCCAAAGAAACACTTCTTTGGATTTAGCATCATGTTGATTTTTCATAGGCTAGCAAATGTTTCCTCTAAGTCGGAAATTAAACTTTCCTTCTTTTTGGACATAACTGCTATGTCATCTACGTATACATGGACGTTGCGTCTGATTTTATTGTTGAGACAACATTGCATAGTACATTGATATGTTGCTCATGCGTTCTTAAACCAAAACGCATAGTTTGATAGCAGAAGGTTCCAAAAGTAGTGACGAAAGACGTCTTAATTTTATCCGATTCTTTTATCAGTATTTCGTGATATCCGAAATATGCATCGAGAAAATAGAGTAATTCCGACCATGTCGTTGAGTCGATAACTTGATCGATTCTTGGCAAAGGGAACGGGTCTTTTGTACATGCCTTGTTCAAAGCGGTATAATCAACACAGATCCTTAAATCCATAGTGTCCTTTTTAGGGATGAGTACAAGATTTGCCATCCAATCTGTATGGATGACCTCTATTATGAATCCAACTAATTCTAGTCGGGCTAATTCCTTGTCTATTGCTTTGCGCTTTTCATCACCAAACCATCGTAAGGGCTGTATGATGGTTTTAGCGTCAGGGTACACATTAAGAGAGTGCTCGGCAAGTTCCCTAGGTACTCCGATCATGTCAAAAGGCTGCCATGCGAAGATATCACTATTAACTTTGAGGAACTCGACGAGCGCACTTTCCTATGCGAGGTCTAAGCCTACCTCTATGTTCGTCGTCTTTAAGGGATCATCTTCCTTTAGCGACGTTTTCTTCATCTTTTCCGATGCCTTGAACTATGTGCTTTGCTTCAGCACCTCGTTCTTCGTAGCGGGTATCTCGGATAGGTTGATGGTCTTCTTGATATCCTGGTACTCCTGGGCGTGTAGCACGGCTTCGGCAAAGGCAGCAGATCCTTCCTTGAACTCTCGCGCTTTCCTCGGATTTCCCCGGATGGTGATGACGCCCTTTGGACTTGGAAGTTTTATCATATTGTAAATGTAACAGGGACGAGCCATGAACGCTCAGTGAGCCAGACGTCCGAAGATGGCGCGGTAAGCACTTTTGAATGGTACCACCTCAAAAGATAGTGGATCAATCCGATAATTTTCTCGGATGCCAAATGTCACATCCAGAGTAATCTCACCTAGAGAATCTGCCTGCCTCTCTGGTACAATGCCATGGAAAGTTACACTGTTGTAACTTAACTGGCTCTCGTGGATCTTCAAGCGGTGGAGCGTTTCGATGTAGAGGATGTTAATGTTGCTACCACCATCCATGAGAGTTTTAGAGAACTCATAGCCATCAATAACAGGATTAATGACCATAGGATATTTTCCCTGACGATGTGTTTTCCTCGGGTGATCTGAGAGATCAAAGGTGATGGTTACATCCGACCAATCCAGAAATTGTGGAACAGCCAGAACCGTGGGATTGATCTCACGGAGAACTGCCTTCTTGGTCTTAGCCGATTGAGATCCAAGGAGACAAACGTATGTGTATTTCTTAGGCAGAAAATCCTTCTTTCAATCCGACTTGGGCTGTGCGGCATCCTCTTCTTCCATGTCGGAATCTTCCTTGGGCTCCTTGCCTTTCTCGGATTTTTTCTTTCCTTTTCGTCGCTTGGCCCTATAGCCAACGGATTCGTCTTTTTTGATGTCGTCATTGAAATGAAACTCGTGATTTGTGTGGGTAGATCCTCCGTTACTATCCAAGTGGTGGACACAGGGATTGTTGACAATGTTGGCCCAGGTGTAGCTTCTTCCGGGTTGCAGTTCTCCTCTACCCTGGATTCGAGAAGTTCCACTTCCTCGACCTTAGCCGCCTCCGCACCCTCCTCATCCTCCGGATCCGAATGTTGAGTTAGCAACTATGTTGTCTGGAGCCAGTTTATCTTCCGAGGTGTTCTTGCGCTTCTGAGTTTGTTGTTTTGGTTCCGCATTGGGATATGCCAGAATATTTAGCAGCCCTTCTGAATCATCATCAACATCGACATATTTACTTGCCATATCTATCATTTCTCCCAAATCTATGACGTGGTCACGCTTTAATCTGTGTCGCAAACGTTCGAATGGGAGTCCTGCAATGAAATCTTCCATCGCAGTTTGTTCGTTTACTCCTTCACAGGAGTTCTTCGTGTCAATCCAGCGTCCGAGGTAATCCTGGAAAGTTTCTGCAGGTCTTTGAGTGAAACGCTGCAAGTCTCTGACTGTGCAGGGCCTCATGTATGTTCCCTCGAAATTTGAAAAGAATGCACTTCGCATATCATGCCAGTTATGAATTGAATTCTATGGTAATTCATTGAGCCATGATCGAGCCGTCTTCCTCAGCATAAGCGGGAGATATTTGACTGCGACCAGGCTGTTTCCTCCTTTGACGATCCAGCAAGCCTTGAAAAAGCCCTGGAGCCAAGTATTTGGCTGAGACACTCCATCATAGGGTTGGATGTGTTTGGCAATTCCAAAGTCAACCGGAAATTTTGTCTAACGTATGCTTGGGCCAAAGCACTTGGGTCCCACCTACACGTATTCTTCTTCATACCGCCGCGCTTATATGTTTGACTCAATGTGATGGCGAGCATTGTTTGGCGAGAGAGATCTGCGCCTTGGAGGCTCATGGCTTATGTCCAGCGGAGTCAGATTTCTGCTTCTCCTTTCACCATTACCGCCTCTGCCCCTGCGGCTTTCATGGCTACGGTGGGATCCTTCATGGTCACTGACTGGGGGCGATGGTGGCCCTGGTGGATTGTTTTCGGCTCGGTTACGCGATGGTGATGGTGGAGCCTTATTATGCTGACTCTAGTGCTGATTTCTTTGGGCTCCGTCCCTACTTTATTCAGGATGATCCAGATCATATCTTCGTCCAGCGTCGCTAGCGGGACGGCTTGGTGGTGGCATTCTTAGCCGATCCTTCTCTCGTAGGCAGCGCACTTCCGGGTCTTCTCTATAGCGGTTGTTTTGCCAATGATGGCCCTGATGGCGAACCATTTCCTGGATGGCATCTTCGGACGCAGCGGGAAATAACTCTTGCCCAGTCATGTGCGGGCCCGCGAGAATGGCCGTTTGAGGTGGTCCTTGATTTTTCTTCTTCTCCCAGGGACGATAGCATTGATCCGTATCCCCACGGGGTCTTTCGTCAACACTTTGGTTGGCTCCAGTGTGGCATAATTCCGACTTTGGGTCCAGCTTTCCACTAAATGACGCGGCCATTTTCTGCTGCTTCAATCCTTTGTCTAGAAACGCAACGCATTGCCGGACCTGCTTGGAAGACGGATTATTGGCGATGATAGCCCGAGCTACTGCAGCATTTTCCAACGGGTTCTATAGACTCGGATCTTATCTCCAGTTTTTCCGTCGAATAGATCTTTATGGATATCCGGGTTCTTATTGGCAAGAACCAGACCTCCTCTTGTCTTGGTTGGTAGTTGCTCGAAATATGATTGATATTCGGCAGGATCACTATCTAACTGCTGTTAAGCTCGAAGATGTGCACAACCTCCTCAAGTAAAAACAAGCGGTGTTTTTCCAGGTCCTCGGCCCTTTTCTCCAACGCATATGTAGTAAGATCCGAAGCCATTGGGATTGGAATTGTGAGAGCATCCCTTGGTGACGACGTGTCCATCCACGGGAGGGTCTATCAGCGTGGTATTAATCAGATCTTTGTCGTGATTCTCCATCTCGATCTCTTTATCAACTTTTTCTTCGTTGGTTTCCTCGATGTCTTTTTCATCTTCTTCTTTGACCGCCGAGTAGCCTCAACATGCGTACTAGTGGCAAAGACGGCTTTCGGTCTAATACCGGGGGATAAAATTCCGTCTGTACTTTCCCAAGTTCTTGGTTTGTGGACCTCGGAGGAATCTCCGGTGTCCATGTCATCCTACGAGTTCTATCTTTCATCCATGCTATCATATGGACTAGGGGGAGTTTCTGGCTCACCTTGCGTTGGTTTGGTGGCGTGCTCTTCTTCGTACTCCTCCATCTCTTTCTAGAAGCCCGTAGTTCCTACGAATTTATTGACTCTTGAGGGGAGCAAGGTAAGTCGGCGTTTTCTTTGATTGCGTCAAGAACTGAATCGTTCCTGGTTCCAGCATCGACAGAGTCGGACCCAGAGCTTAAGTGGTATATGAAACAGTGCTTCTTCTTGTTTTGAGGTATCAGCACAGTTGGGTTTCCGCCTCTTCCATCTCAAAGATTTCCTTGATATCAAAGATTGCTTCGTAATCGATGTAGGGGCGTTTCGTCATCTTCTTTATGTTGTTCCTCAAGTGTAAGGTTCCCAACCTTTAATAAGGTAGAGATCTCTGTGTTTACAATGCTAGTCCCTGGATCAATAGCTAGCATCCACAGTTAAGATGTAATATCAAGAAACAAGGGTCATAATACAACTTTATAACCAAGAATAACATAATTTATTACATCTTACATAGCTCATTTGGCTATCTCATTACAATGCAGCAGAATATAACAATAGCATGGGGTCCTTCATCTTCAAAGTGCCACAGGCAGACATGTTGGTTGTAGACTTGTAATCCTAATTATTAAACTTCACTAATATCAAACAAAACCTGCAACATAACAAGTTACAGCCACAAGGCTAAATACATTTGAATTGTATTGGCAAGTGATACTATGGTAGTATAGTGGAGTCTATCATCTATATGCATTTGGCTAAGTGGAGCTTAGGCTTGCTTTGCTCAAAATAGATTTTCCTTATCATTTGAAAACTCTAAGTTTTTTCTTTGACAAAAATCACCCAAGGAAACACCAATAGAAATTGGTGAACCTTAAACCCTTGTTCAACCACAAGTTTTTAACTTAGAAATTTGGATGATGAGACTCTTGATAGCTTCCATGTCTTGATGCTCAAATTGTCCTTTACCAGGGACATGGCTAAGTACTTAGATTTTACACTCTGCAGAGGTGGTGCACTTTCCCCACAAGACTTGGTTTCACCAAGACAAGATCTTTCAGAAGTATTTCCTTAGACCAGAATGGACGCGTTCCAACCTATCAAACCCCTACCACCCACTATCCATTTGGCTAAGTTCTTGCAACCTTAATGATCCAGGCAGAGCCCATAATGCCAAGTGGCTGCACTTGAAGCTTCTCAACATTTGACATCTCAAATCTCTTTGTTCCTGGGTGGCCATCCACAAGTGAGACACCAAGTTTTCCCCAGCATACTGGACTTGGTGATGCCCAAGTTTTCCCCAGCATGCTGGACTTGCATGACCACTCAACACAAACCATTACTTCCATTGCACCCAGGTGATTCATTTACTTAGTTGTTTTATTAAACAAAACACAAGTCCTCAGACTTAGAAATTTTTCCATAGTATGAATATATATTCCACCCTTGTTTTCTACTAGCTAAGCTAAGCATGATAGTAGTAGGAATCTTAACTTAGGAAATTTCCACTAAGGTTTCATCTACTAGGATTTCCCATAGCATGGTTTATAATTGGCAAAAATTCCATGCAAGTCCTACTTAGAAATATCACTAATGCATAGTAAAAATAATGGGACAAAAGTATGAAGCATCACTTGCCTTTTTGGTAGAGAATATAGGTTCACTTCTTGATCTTGAAATATTCACTCACTTCAAATCACTACAATACAATCAAGCAAACAACATTTCAATCTACCATTCAAGCAATTCATCACATAAAATGATAGAAGCAAAACAATGCATGCAAGCATGCTAAAGATTGTTTTATTTGGAGAAGAGGTTTCTAATGGGTCATAAACATTTTAAGACACCTAATGGTCATTTTATAAAGTGGCAAAATCATTTGTATAAGATTTTATTTCATAACCATTTTTACATCAAGTCATTAGTTTATGTGGTGAAGAAATGCTTTTAATAAGGCCAAACTCTATAGGTTTCACAAAAATGTTTTCAAACCATATAACCTTGTGTTTAGGGTCAGGGAGTTTATTTCCAAAACATTTCTCAAAGGTTTTCTTCCAAAACCATTTTTAATAATTAAACCATATTTTTATTTGACTAGAAATGGTTTAAATCCAAGTTTTATTCTTTTGCTTCACCAAAAACATTTTTGAAACCACAATTTGTTTCCTATGGTCAGAAGGTTCAAAACACACCATTTGCCAAAGATTTTATCCCCAAAATCATTTTAGAACAAATTTTATATCCTAAACATGCATACACAAGTTTGTATAAAAAAAATCAATTTAACAGAAGATTTTTACTTAAAAAATGCCATGTTTGGCTAGGGCTTGTTTTTCTGAATCCATTGATATAAAGTTTGCAAAATTTGGACGTGTGGTTTGAAAGTTATGGATTTTACAAAATCTAGCATCTATAGATCAAATCTGTTCTAATTTAAACGAGCTGAGCCACGCGTCTTGTTCTTATTGGTCGAAAATGTTTCGCGTGGATCAAGCGATGCAGGACGTAGGATCTAAAGTGGATCGTGCGGCACTGAGCACTACTTACCCCTTCGGTTAGTGTTCTATCGCAGCACTCGGATCTGGATCCTACGGTGCACAACACTCAGCCACAGATGGGCGGTGCTGGCGGGGCGGCGAGCGGCGGAGCGCTTAGAGGGTGAGGTTGCTGATGAACTAAATCACGCGGGAGAGGGTGAGAATGCTTACAGGGTTCGCAGGGGTGCGTAGAAGCTCGACGTGGTCTCTGTTCGTCGAGGGGCGCTCGGGTTCCTGAGTAATTGCTCGTCGGAGTCCGTGGGGCGTCTGGTGCGCTCAGTCGACGTTGGAGGCGAGGCTACAGGGCTCGGGAAAGTAGATGCAGGGCACCATTAGCTTCGTACGCGAGCGGCAAACAAGTGAGCATCAAAAAGAGGGTGAGGGGAAGTCTGTGCTCACCAGGGAAGCTTGCCGGAGTCGAGGCCGACGGTGGCGCTGCTTAGACGTGATCGTAGCCGATGCTGGGTGCAAGCGCTGGCAAGACAAGGCTACTGGGAGACGCGCAGGGGCCTGGGGAACATGCCTGAGTGGTCCATGGGGCGAGGGACGGCGAGGTATGGCCGGAATTGGCTTGCGAGCTCGTCGGGGCATAGCGGGGTCTAGAGAGGAATTGGGTGGCCTCGGGGCGCGCTAGGGTGAGGCGACAGAGGGGAAATGAAGAGGATATGCTGGCGATTAATACAGCGTGGTCACAGGGCCGTTACATGGCGCGGTTAACGCGTATTCACGCTGGAAATTCATCGGTAGTAATGGCCAGAGGAGAGGGGCGCGGTCAGCGGCGTGTGAGGAAGAAGGAGCTGGCGGTGGGGCCGTTTCGTCAGCGAAGAGAGATAGGGGAGGTGGGTGTCCATGCGTCTGTCGCTGAGCGGGTTCTTTCTCTGGTGAAAAACGGTTCGTCCGGGTGAGGGGGAGAGGTGGGCTGGACTGGGCCTAGTGGGCTTGCTGGCTGGGCTGGGTCCTTTTTTTTGTTCTGTTTGTTTTTCTTTTTCCATTTCTTTAATTCTTTTTTGGTTTTGTTTAATCAATTCAAGCATCCATTTGAATTCAAACTTTTGTCAAATTTTGTGTAGCTTTAAACACTGATTAGTAGTATAATCTGAAGTATATTTTGGAAGAGAATTTTATTCTTTTTGGGGTGTTTTTAATTATTCAAAAAGGCCCGATTTTAAGTTAAATAGGTTTTAACAATATTTCAAACACCATTTAAATTCTTTAAACTTTCCAAACCTTTTCAGTAGATTTTTATTTGTTTAATAGGGTGTCAAATAATTCAAAGATAATTCATCTTTGAATTATTTGGAACGTATTTAAATGTGATTTACTAATCATTTAAGATTGGATTTATCTTTATTCCAATAGGATTTAGTTTATGCCATTTTATTTTATTTAGAGAATTCTTTATCCTTTTTATTTTATTTGATTTGGATTAAATTCATTCCATTTGCTTAATGGATTAGGCCAAGATTTATTTGGTCTTTAAAATATTCTTTATTTAATATTTTTATCTTTGTCTTATAAAATGCATATCTTTTTATTTAGAGACCCAAACTAGGTGATTCCAAATTATAAAATCTTGTTTAATATTTGATTATCCTTTTAAATATAATTAGGATTATTTGCTCACCATTTTGTATGGATTCTAGATAAGGACTTTATTAGCTTTGGGAATTCAATTCCTTTATCTTATTAAATTCATAAGATTTTATTTATGGTTCCAAATTAAGTGAAACCAATTTTTATGGCTTTATAATATTTCTATTTGTCATTCTTGATCATTTGAAAATGTTTGTTGACAAATTTTATATGGATCAAATCCATAGGCTTGGAGATAACTTGGAAATGATTTTTATTCCATTTGGGTTTAGGGTTTGGATTTATTTTCCAAGTGTTTACATTTCCAGATACATTCATTGAGGAATGCATTTCTCTTGATTTGGATTTTTGTTGGATTCACACTTTTACCAAAGTTTGTTCAAGATGGAATTTTAAGTTTCCATTTAAAAACAAAAGTTTCTTTTCACCCTGTTTTTCAACAATAATTTATTTTGTTTATTTATTTTTCACATTACAATATTTGGAAAATCTTGGGATGTGACATCAAGAGTGCATTTTCTGCTACGGCTTCAGTGGGACTTGATCCATAGAGGATATATACCTCCTCCGCGTATCCGATCTCGACAAGGAGATTAGATCCCGATTTTTCTTTCACTGCTTCTTCCACTACAGGAGTGGGCTTGGTGGGTTCGATTTTTTTCGGTATCTTGAAATCTTCCGCTTCTGCGGATAGAGCAGATCCGGATTTTTCTTCCACCATGGTCATCTCCTGAAGGGTGGGTTGGGCGGGTTTAGCGAAACTGAGGTAGATATCGATCTAACCGATGGACATGATCTTGTAGGTTGTCACGGGTTTGCTAGCCGAAATCCAAGTCTCGTAGAGGAGAACAAGAGGGACATCACTGGCATAGACCACGCGACCCATAGAGATTTTTTTGTCGATTCTTGAATGGGCAGATTCCGCTTGGATCGAAGTTCCAAAAGTCACATGCCCCACGGTGGGTGCCAACTGTCGTCGGATTGTCGAGAAGTACGCCATAGGGGGTCCTGACGGAGTTGATAAGATGTGGTGTGAAACGTTAGATGTTCCGGGAACGGTGCGCACAAGTTTACCCAGGTTCAGATATGACTCCGGTGATCGGATCCTACTCCTGCTAGCAACCCAGTAATATATTGGCGAGAGCCAGATGTTATAGCGGATTACAAGAGAGGTTCACCTGTGTGAGTTGTGATTGTGGTTATTGCCCTAAAGGCTCCCATAGGGCCATTTTATATAGTCACCGGGACCTAGGGTTAGAACAGAGACCTATCCGGCTATGTTACAGAGTCGATAACTAGATACAGCTTGGACTATAAGTAATACTATAGGGCTAAGTCGGTAACTCTTCTTGGCCTTGTCGTAGCCAGAACTGGGCTCCTCCTCTTTCTCTGACTGGGCCGCCCGTGAAGCAAAGCTCTAAACCGTTGGTGGGCCACCCTGGTCAGCGAGTCCTATGGGTATACCCAAAAAGTATATCCCCAACAGCGGGTTGCTACACCGCTCATCCTGCACTTTGCTGCCGTCTTTTGGGTTGGGTCGGTGGCAGATTCGGAGGTGGGTTTCCTCCTCCATCCAAGTGAGTCCCACGCCTAGGCTGTGGCGCGAATTTTTGGCCTCCATTATCCTTTCTTTGCCCAACTTGCTTTTCTCGACCAACATTCTCTCGATTTTTGTTTCCCTGGCCAGCGTTTCTCCTTGTACCTTGGGCACGAGCCAGGTTTCCTTGATCCACTGTTGGATTGTAGGCTACCATCTGCTTGTTTTTCCTTAGTCCACACTTTTTTCTTTTCTCTGTCTTGGCGCATCCCCTGGCGAAGAGGCTGTATGCCCTGCGAACCAGGACGGGATTGGAGTTGCCGAGTGAACAAGCTGCGACGTTCCTTCTATACCCGGATTCTCCCTGTCGTACACTTGATTCAGCTTTCCTGCTGCTCTCACCAGCTCGTTTACTCGTTCCTACTTCTTTCTCTTTGCCTCACCTATTAAGTGCGGTAATTCTGACATTGCTGCTTCTGCAACTCTCAAGTTTGCCGCTTCCGTGTTGTATGTCGCCCGTATGGCTATTTCATTCCTGCACTCTGGGGTTACTTCGGACGTAGAATCTGCTAGCTCCTCACTGAGGTTCCTTCCTCTTATCCTCGTCGCCTTGAGCTGGGTCTTTGCGCCCTGTACTCGGTATGCCGAGTTATATTCCCTGATGGTGATATCCATATCCTGCTAAATCTTGGCTAGCTCTTTAGCTTTTTCCAACACATTTTTCCTAGTTTTTTTAGCTTGGTTTGCATACACGCCGGGTCAGCTGTTGGTGCAACCGGTTCTGCCAGTTTTTCTATTGCTTCTTGTATCTCCTTGGCTCTTTTACTCTTTGATATGTTCGCTGGCTTCTCCAGCGGTGCCTTCGCAGTTCTTGCTGCCCTTGGTGTGCCATCCGGGTCTTCTTCCTCGGCAGCCTCATTCACCACTAGAAGTACTAGAGGTGCTGGGGGACACGATGGATCAGGTGCAGTAATCATTACCTCGGCAAAAGTGAGCTGGTGAAGCTTTCCCGCAACATGAACCATGACTGGATCCAGCGCCAAGATGACGCCCTCGGGGTATGCACGCACTGCGGCATAAACCTTGTGCTCGCTGAACTTGATGAAGCGACCGCCCCTAGGGAACGGCTTGGTCCCAAAGCAGCCCGCATTGTCGCTGATGAAGTTGAGCGCTCCAATCCTCTGGTTGAGGCGGCAGTAGACGCGATCGCCCGTTGAGGCGATGATGTTGCCCATCCGGATGAAGATTCTAACAAGCGCCGCTGATCGCCCCACGGTGGGTGCCAACTGTCGTGCTGGTGTCACGGCAGATGCCATGGGTAGGCTTAAGTTGGGGGCCGAATGGACGCTTGTGGTCACCAGGGAGGGAGTGCATGGTCCAGCCGCGCACGATGAACATTATGAACTCTCCAGACTTGTAGTTTTTATTTCTCCCTTGGGAACTTACAAGTGCTCCTTGAGCTATTTTAGCATAGCCCTGGGGCACTAGTTCTCTACTGATTGATCTCCCTAAACCCTAGCTATGCCCCTCCTTATATAGGCAACGAGAATAGCTAGGTTACAGCTTTGGCCCTAGGGTTTTCTGTTTGGATATTTTTCCTTACTATGTGGGACGTGTCATGGGCCATCCCTAGGCCCTTAACCCATTCAATAAAGTTGTACAACCAATGGTCCTTCTATACGTAGATGCCATCTCTACGACGTCATACGATGCTTTATACGTCACTTCTTGATTTTGGAGTCACCCGACTCCTTTATTGTCACCTGACAGCGCCCTTCTATTTTGACCATGCTTTACCATGGTCCCTCCTAGATATTACTCGGAAAGTAGCCATGCGTCCTTCTTGACTCAACCTTCCCTCGTGATATCCGGCTTGTCGTTACCTGCAAGCTAGACTTCTTTGTCCTGTTTGGGCCGACTGATGCGATGCTGAGAGGGAGCTAGGTGTCGGGTTTGGGCTCAATCCATGGAGTGGTTCCATGTTCTGGGTAGCGAGGGGGGAATCTAGGGTTGGAAGCCATGTTTACTCACACTCGACAGACATCCTGGTGGTGCCTTGGGTGCCAAATGACCTGCTATGCCCTGCCTATGATTTTATGAGGGAAGTGGGTCACATGCTAGGGCTCCAGGAGTCGTTTTCATGTTTTTTATTTTTTTATATTTTGTTTGGTGCTGCCCAAGAAAATAGCAAAACCCATCGGCCGCCGCTGCAACGCGACGGTCGGTGAAATATTGGACCCAGGCATGCATCCATCCTAGGTACCCCATGGGGCACCCCAAACCATTTTTACCCGAAAATTGAGAGTGTCTTATAGGGTACATATAGTTAGAAACCGCATTTACCGGGCCGTAACTCGGAAAAAATACAGTACATGCCTGCACCACGAGATAAATACCCACCTCCCGGGAATTTCCATGCACCATGGTGTAGCATGCATGGAAATGGCCTCGGCCCATGGGCGCACCCTAATCTTGCACCTCCTTTGGGAAAATGATGGTTTTTCGGATTCATAAAATGGAATGTCGCGATTTCTCCAAAGCACCACAAAATCTCTAGTTGGAGAAGTCGCTTGCGATGCCGAGAGGGAGGTAGGTGCTGGTTTTGGGCTCAATCCATGGAGTGGTTCCATGTTCTGGGCAACGAGGGAGGGATCTAGGGTTGGAAGCCATGTTTACTCAGATTTTCCCTCTATGCTAGTCCCGAATACTCAAAAAATCCCTTACTATAGCTCACGTAGAAATCAACATGCCCTAATTGGTCAGACAGTTGTCACGCGGATCGTGCCAGCCAACCATTGATCCTCTTTGATCCAACGGCCACACGAAATTGTTATAGTAGCAATATCCCAGTATTATTACACACGACATGGTAGTTAATTACAACAGTTATAATGCAGGACGTGGCAGTTAAATATGTAATAATAACAATAATATCAACAGAACATTACTCGTCGTCGTCGTTGTCGGTGGCGGCCGCAGTATCCTCCGATGACTCGTCGGCAACTCCCTCCTCGTATATACGTGCGCTCTCCTCGTTGGAGTGCTCCTCCTCCTCCTCATAGTCCCATGGGTCAATGACAATCCCCTCCGCTTCTGCCTCCAACTGCTCCATGAACGCCTCCTCGTTGCCTGAGTCGGAGTCGTCCTCATCGTTGTCTCCTTTATTCCTCCTGCCCTTCTTCATGGTGGTCTCGCATGCTTTCCTCTGGCGCTCCCCCATCTTGGTTGCTGCTAGGAGCTGCTCCGTCTTTGCCGGTGCAACGCGCTTCTCGGGTGTGGCGGGTACGACAAGCTTCTACATCGTGGTGTCCTCGAGCACCGATGTCGATGGATCCAGGCGCGGCTGGACACGTTGTGGTTCCTCAGATGGGTGCCGGCATGCACGAATGATGGCGCGACGAGCAGGTGATGCAGGACGGTCAGCCACCGGCAAGGATCTGCCACTGCCACGACACAGTTCCATGATGCATGAGGAAGTTGTTCAGAAATGTGCAATGGCGGCCATGGACCCTGAAAGCAGCACTATGGCAGCGGCGCTGAAGGTTCCAGCAGGCTAGTGCTCCCCCCGATATAGTATTCTTCTTCTCCTTCTTCTTCTTCTTCTTCTTCTTCTTCTTCTTCTTCTTACTCTGCTACATATTCTAGGACGGTCATGGATCCTAAAACCAGCATGATGGCGGCGGCGTCGCAGGACCCGTTTGGCACTGTTCCCAGGCTCACTGGGGTAGGAAATCCCGACATGCATTTGGTTTTATTTTTGAGATTCTAAATGTGGAAATATTATCGTGTCTGCTCGCAAGTAGCCTCCAGGTAGGGACCATGCTCAATCTTCGTATACACATTTGGGGTTTTTGTGACTTGAATATTGTGCTTCCCTGGAACATGCAGTGCAATTATAGAGTGCCTATTTTAAATAACATGAACGAAGCAGCAAGCGAAGGATGATTGCCGTGACAAGGTGGTCGCGATCAATGCCAAGATAGACAACCAACTGCAGGGTGCATGCTCCATAACCCAGGCTAATGATCGCCTTCGAAGGCGTTTGTCTCTACAGAAGGAGATCACACTTGATTTTTCACTTACCATCAGGAGGCTCGAAGCAGAGTGCGACGAGCTGCATAGGGTGATCGACAAGCTGTAGAAGTTGATCGCACGCAGCTTGTCCAAAAAATACCTGGCCATCAACTTAATTATGAAGCTTTTGCATGACAAGTAGAATCTCCAGGATAGATGCGACCTCCTGCTGGACGAAGCCACGAAGACACACATAGAACGCATCATCGAAGCAAAGGCTGCCATCGAAGCCTACAATGATAGGGAACTTTGCCTGGATGCATTGAGACAGATGAAGGAGGACATGGGCCAAGGTATCACCGTGCCCAAGAGTCCAAACAAGTAGAAGTGGGAGCCAACGGAAATGCCCAATTTAGATTCAGAGTGGGGGGGAGGGGCAGGAATCTCATTTCATTCTCCGTTGCTTTTGTAATTTATACATGTCGTGCAATTATGCAATCTTGGAGCAACTCCTTATTGCTCTGTTTATCTTACTTGCCTTTCAACTTAATTATGGGTTTGTGTTCTCATGAATGGTCATCATCCTTTCTTTCCATTACGTATCTGAGCTTGGAATTAGATTATGACTATGCCACTACTATCTTGTTACATTGGAAAAACCCACATCACCCTTAGTTGGATATAGTCCCACGATGCTTTGAAATTTAAATTAGGACCATGCCACTACTTTATCCTATTGAATTTGGAAAATTAGGCTTTATTGCTCTGAAATTGAAATTAGGGCTATGCCACTATGATAGGTCAGAAATGTATCTATAATTTTTGATGTTCCATGCTTTTTTAGTATCTACTTTGCTTTGATTTGTCTACTACTTTGAGGTGTTTTGATATTTTTTCAGGTACTAACCTATTAACAAGATGCCATAGTGCCAGTTGCCTGTTTTCTTCTGTTTTTGGTTCTAGAAAAGGCAGAAAATCAATGTTCTCGGAATTGAACGGGGCAAAAGAAAAAGTCAATATTTTACTATGGGGACATGGAGCCAGAGTACGAGACGGAGAAGAGACACTAGGGGGCACACACCCTGGCCGCGCGGACTGGGTGGGCCCGCGCCTGGCGGGGTGCGGCCACCATGGGTGCCCCTGCCTCGCCTCTTCGCATAAAAAACCCCCATACCAAAACCCTAAGTACCGATCAATCTTCCACTGTTACTGTTTACCTTTCTGCAAACGACCATTACCTTCATGACCATATAGTTAATCCTTTTTTTTCAACAAACCGGTGGGATTGACAACCTCACTGTTCGTTGGGGAAAAGTCTTTAGTTTGTGTTGTGCGGGTTTCCATGTTGGTAGCAACACCTTTGAGTCGTTTCCTTCCTCCTAATGGTTCGATAACCTTAATTTCTGACTGAAGGAAGACTTGCTGTTGTACTCATCACAACTTCCTCTTTGGGATTCGCAACGAAGCTCTACATTGATCTGAGCCACCATCAAGATTTTCTGGCATTGTTGCCAGGGAGACTAAGGACGACTTCACAAGGGGAGTCGTTCACAACCTTTCTCTTTACTTTGTTTTTGTTTTGCTTAGTCCATTTTGCTTGGTTTTGTTTGCCTCTTTTTATCAAAAACTCCAAAAAATTTAGTTTAGTGAGGTTTGCTTTCTCTTATCAAAAACAAAAAAAATTAGTTCCTGCTCTAGTTGTTGCTGCTGTTGGCTTGCTCTACTTTTGCCAAAATAAACTCTGCTGAGAACACCAAGTTTTGTGACGTCACTAGCATAAACAACAATGATTTCCTGAGTACACCTATTGCTCCATCTGATCCTGATGCTACCTTTTATGAAATTAAGCCTACTTTATTGAATCTCGTGATGAAAGAGCAATTTTCTGGTGCTAGTTCTGATGATGCTGCTGCCCACCTCAATAACTTTGTTGAACTTTGTGAGATGAAAAAATATAAGGATGTAGATGGAGATATTATTATGATCAAGTTGTTTCCTTTCTCCTTTAGAGGAAAAGCTAAAGAATGGTTGTTATCCTTGCCTAGAAATAGTATTGATTCTTGGATTAAGTGCAAAGATGCTTTTATTGGAAAATACTATCCTCCTGCTAAGATTATATCTATGAGATGTGACATAATGAAATTTAAACAACTTGATAATGAACATGTTTCTCAAGCTTGGGAAAGAATGAAATCTTTGGTTAAGAATTGTCCCACTCATGGACTTACTACTTGGATGATTATCCAGACCTTTTATGCAGGTTTAAACTTCTCCTCAAGAAACCTGTTGGATTCAGCTGCTGGAGGTACCTTTATGACCATTACCTTGGGTGCTGCAACAAAGCTCCTTGATAATATGATGGTTAACTATTCTGAATGGCACACTGAAAGAGCTCCACATGGTAAGAAGGTAAATTATGTTGAAGAAACCTCCTCTTTGAGTGATAAGATTGATGTTATCATGGATATGCTTGTTAATGGAAAAGCTCCTATATATCCTAATAATGTTCCCTTAGCCTCTTTGGTTGCTCAAGAAGAGCAAGTTGGTGTGAACTTCATTAGAAACAACAATTTCAATAACAATGCCTATAGGAATAATTTTGGTAGTAACAACAATTATAGGCCTTATCCTCCTAATAACGGCAATACCTTTGGAAACTCCTACAACAATACTAGAAGTGCTTCCTCTGAACTTGAAGTCATGCTCAAAGACTTTATTAGTAAACAAACCACTTTCAACAAGTCTTTAGAGGAAAAGCTTTTGAATGTTGAGAAAAATATTTCCTCTTTGTCTGAAGCACAGTCCTCTTTGATTAATAAAATGGATGCTAAACCTGAAACTTTGGAAAGTACCTTTGGTGCTACTCATGCTATACAAGTTACTATTGATGAAAATGTTATACTGTTAGCCCAACCACATGCTAAGTGGGAAAGAGAAGATGAAATTGCTAGAAACAATAGTGTGTGCACTATCACCACCACCAATATGGATGCCACTAAACCACAAGAAGTCCATATTCCTCCTACCACAATGCCTAAGCCCAATGATCCTACTACTAGTGATGTTAAGTTTTATTTTGATCTTGATGGTTCCAATATATATGAAGTGATTATGTTCCTACAAAAGCTTGCTAGAAGTCCTGGTCCTAGTGATATGAATGTGGCTTTCACCAAACACATTCCAGATGCCCTTATTAAAATTAAGGAAGAGAAGTTGAAACACAAAGCTTCTATTCCTAGGAAAATAGAAGATAGTTGGGAACCCATTATTAATATGAAAGTGAATGACTTTGATCTCAAAGCTTCATGTGACCTTGGTTCTAGTGTCTCTATTATGCCTAGAAAGATTTATGAAATGCTTGATTGGCCACCTTTAGAAGATTGTTATTTAAATGTCCCACTTAATGATAATGCTAAAAAGAAACTCATGGGGAGTGTTAATGATGTTCTTATTATGGTTAACAATGCTTATGTCCCTGTTTGATGTTAATTCTTCTTCATTTGAAAATACTTGATTCTTGCTTCTTGTGCCTAACTTAAAGGCGTTAAAGAAAAGTACTTATTGGGAGATAACCCAAAATTTTCTTCAGTATTGGACGTTATTACCTCTGTAATGACCTCTCCTTATCCTTTTTATTTGATTTTTGTGCCAATAATAACCTCTAATGAGAGGGATGTAAGATTTGGGGAGTTGCTGTCCGTAAACATATTTTTGTGCTCCACCGTAAAGATTTGTGTAAAATCTCTGTAAGTCGAATTGAGCTGTGATTTTCTGAATAAATCCCCTCGTATGTTAGATAACTTTTGTTAGTTCAATACTTTTAGATTTGAGCAACAGAAGGTCTTCGAAAAAATTGGTGTCTACATGCTGGTCTGTTTTGACATATTTTTCCCATTATTTGCATTCAATTCTTATTGATTCCTTTTTGGGTTCTTTTTGGGAAATTGAGCTTTTTTAGGGAATTTCTACAATAGCTTGTATTTTTAGTGAATTTTTTGTTGTTATAAAACTAAACCGCAAGGTCTATTATCTTTTGAATGCACTAATGTTGGCAATGAAGATTGTGCAAAGTTTTGTATGAAGAAAATTTTGAAGGTGTAGAGAAAGAATGATGTAATGAGATGAAGAATGGACAAAATATCAAGCTTGGGGATGCCACCCCATGTCAGCCCAAGAAATATTATATAGGTACAAGCTTCAAAGCTTGGGGATGCCCAAGGCATCCCCTTCTTCATCAATAAATATCAGGTCATTCTAGACACTTTGTTTTTATTATTTCATGCACAAGTTGTGTTGTTCTTGGAGCATCTTATCTTTAGTTTTTATTTTAGTTTGCTTAGTTTGTTTGAATAAAGTAGTTTGGACTCTGGTTCTCGCTGTGTTGTTTCAAATAAGTTGATTGGTGTTAGAGAGGAGTAGAAAGTTCTTGCTTGAATAGTACAAGAGGAGCTTGCTTTGACTGTGACTTAGACATTATCATGTCATGCTAGCAGTTGTTTTAACCTTATGCTTAGTGATTATTTTTGTAGCATGACTTGTTCCAAACAATTGGTATTGCTTTATGTGCCTTGAAAGAATCATGTGTTTTTTAGCATAAAAAGCATAGTATTATGGTATTATCGTTTGATGCTTTGTTTGGGTTGACTTGACACATGCTCACACAATGTTATGAATATGAACAAGTCACCATATCCTCTATGATCATTTAGTCCTTGACTTGTAGTACCACTTTATGCTTTTATTAGTAATGTTTTGTCACTCTGCATGATTATGGCAATTATTGCTCTCTTAGTTGGTCGCTTCCAGTCTTTTGCTAGCCTCCACTTGTATGAGTAATCTCTAATCATCCATCCAACTCCCAAGAAACCATGTTATTCCAAAGTGTGCACTATAAATTCCTATGCATGGTGTGTTACACCATTCCATGTATATTATTGTTTTCATCTACCTTCCAATTAAAAATTCTCTTTGTTATGTGAAAACTTAGTGATTAAAGCTCTCACAAACTTGATGGCACACTTTATTCTTCTTGCCCCTAATAAAATTGAACCATTGTGTCATCTATGTTGTATATGCTTGCAGTTATACGTTGGAATTAGTAGAACCGTGTTGTCACGAGGAATGCTTTCAACATTGAACTTGTACATTGTAGACAGTTGATATCATGCTCTTTTGTTTATCGATGTCATCGGTGTGAAATAAAAGGGGAGCTTGTAATTCCATGGAGTTATGTATGTATGATAGAGAAATTCCTGGGCCGCTAGCCTAAGCCATGCCTAATCATGGTGGAAACTTGCAGCATCACCATAGTGAGCAATATATGAAGCTTTATTCTTATAAAATAAAGATACACGTTGAAAAGAGGAAAGAGATAGAAAAAGCATCATGTTACCATGGTAAATAAGAAGATTGCTGAGATGCTCATTGTCTACTTGCCTTGTCATTTTGATTATGGGATAGCTCCTATATCATGTGCAAGGGGTACCCCGTTAGCAGTTCTTTATCATACACATGTACTTAGTATGACAAGAACTTACAAATTACTAATGTTGAGTATCATGAGCAGCGGCCCTCGTATTCAAGGGACATGAGATTGCCAACCTATACTCCATAGTTTGTTCACTTTAATCTTAATCACGTCAAGATGCTTATGATAGGGGCAATGAGAGCTAAAAGGTAACAAGTACCATAATTTTTGGAAGCTCTTTTTGAGACTTGAATTCCCTGCTTCCCTTTTGTGAAGGGACTTTGTTCCACCATTATATTGAGTCTCCACCTTTTATCCTTAGGCACCAGTTAAGAGAGCATAGTTGCCATTCTTAGTTCTATGTGCATTGTCCCAATACTTATTGATTGATTCATATTTGTTGATATTGCTTGTTCTTGAACTATTTATATCTATTCACTCTTATGAACTTTGAAGGTGTCCTATGCATCTATTTGGTACTCCATGAGGGACAAGCTGAATGCCACCATGCTGTGTTTTCTATATGTGAAACAAAAAAATGTCTTTCAATGCATTGTTATTCATGATCTTTGTTTGTAACCTTTCATGTTGTATGCATAGTTACTTTTTCTTACTGTTAGAACTCCATCTTCCATGCTCATGTTTAGAGTTCTTTGCTCCCAGCTTTGAATGCTTGCAAATGGTTTGATCTTGATTTTGATGGTGCATGCACCTCAAATATTATTCTTTTTATCCCTTACCTACTCGAGGACGAGTAGGAGTTAAGCTTGGGGATGCTTGATACGTCGGAAACGTATCTATAATTTTTGATGTTCCATGATTGTTTAGTATCTACTTTGCTTTGCTTTGTCTACACTTTGAGGTGTTTTTATATGTTTTCTGGTACTAACCTATTAACAAGATGCCACAGTGCCAGTTGCCTGTTTTCTTCTATTTTTGGTTCCAGAAAATGCAGAAAATCAATATTCTCGGAATTGGACGGGACAAAAGCCAAAGTCAATATTTTACCATGGGGAACACGGATCCAGAGTACGAGACGGAGAAGAGCCACCAGGGGGCCACACCCCTGGCCGCGCGGCCTGGGTGGGCCCATGCATGGGGGTGCGACCATCCTCGGTGACCCCTGCCTCGCCTCTTCGCCTATAAGAAGCCCCCGATACCAAAACCCTAAGTACCCGATAAATCTTCCACTGTTAGTGTTTACCTGTCTACAAACCACCATTACCTTCCACACCATACAGTTAATCCTTTGTTATTAGCAAATCGGTGAGATTGACAACCTTACTGTTTGTTCGGGAAAAGCCTTGAGTTTGTGTTGTGTAGGTTTCCAAGTTGGTAGCAACACCTTTGAGTAGTTTCCTTCCTCCTAATGGTTCGATAACCTTGGTTTCTTACTGAGGGAAGACTTGCTGATGTGCTTATCACACCTTCCTCTTGGGGACTCCCAACGAAGCTCTACATTGCTCCGAGCCACCATCACACTACTTTATCCTGTTGAATTGGGAAAAAATAGGCTTTATTGCTCTAAAATTGAAATTAGGACTATGCCACTACTTTATCCTTTTAAATTGGGAAAAAGGGCTATATTGCTCTGAAATGGAAATTAGGACTATGCCACTACTTTATCCTGTTGAATTCGGAAAAAAGGCTATATTTCTCTAAAATTGAAATTAGGACTATGCCACTACTTTATCCTATTGAATTGGAAAAAAGGGTATATTGCTCAGTCATCTAAATTAGAAGTATGCCACTAGTTTATCTAGTTGAATTGGAAAAAAGCCTATATTGCTCTGACATTATCTCTGGAATTAGGACTATGCCACTAGTTGATTCTGTTAAATTTGTACAATCCTTGATTGCGTTGTCCTTCAAATTATGACTTTGACACTAGTTAATTATTTAAATTGTGGAAACTAATCACATATTTTTGTTGCAGCAGAAGAGGCGAAATCTCAACCCAGAACTGCCAACCTGGCTAAAGGACAAGATGGCTATCCAACTTGAGAAGCAGAATTTTCAGAAAGTGTCCCATGACCGCTTGAGAGAAGAAGTCACCATCCTTTATGACAAGTGCCACAGTCTGAAGGTGGACATCACCGGCTGGAAGTAACTTCACGAGAAAAGTATCGCGCCGGCGTGTGTGAAGGAGGACATCATCAAGGATCTTATGGTGGATAATCTTAAGCTTACTGATAAGCTTGTCGCTCCCCAGATGGAGCGCTTGAACCAGTGGGAGGCACACGTCAAAGTAATGAGAGTGCAGGTAAAAAGCAAAGCATACCTGATCGAACGAACCCTCGAATTGGAGCTTCTCACAAAGGAACACGACCATCTCCATGCCAGGCTCAGTGCAAACTATAAGTTCCTCTGAAGTTAGTTTGCAAACTATGTGCTCTGACGGACCAAATCGTGTTTTATCCATGTGTAGTAGTGATTTTGTAAACGTGGAATTCTCTTTATGCAAACTTAAAGGTTATTTTGCTCAAGGATTGAGTTTGGATTAGTCAAGATGTCACAACTGTAAGTCTTACAGTTAACTAGTTTCAGATATTGCCACGTCACAAATTATTCATCTAAAATTTCCTTGATCGTCTATAGCTTGTCCTTGTACACCTCGAGCTCCTTCTTCAGATCCTTCAACAGATCCGCAATGCAGTAATCTACCTTCTTATTCTCTTCCACGAGCTGATCCCTCTCCTTTTCCGCTTTCTGAATCTTCCGTGCAGTTCCCACCACCAAGCTCCCATTGATTGTGTCATTTAGTTCTGACCGCAAATGCTTTATTTCCTGTTCCAGCTCCTTATTTCCTACCAAGAGCTTGTAATTTTCCGTAGCTGCATCACGGGAATCTTTAAATCTCCCCGACCTTTTGAGCTCATACATGTCCCATAATTGGGCCAAACATTTCTTAAGTGCGTCTAGCCACTCAAGATCCACCCACTCTACTGCTTTACAAACCGGGCCAACCTAAAAAAACTCGGGACCTAATTATCAACATAACACTACATAACGAAAGCAAACCTGATTTGTACAGCCCAAAAACCTTCTTCCAGTGTTACTGCCTTCAAATGCAACATTTTCCCTCAGTTTTAGCCCCTGGTCACATCATATTTCCCAATCGAGATCTAGGCCCTCCTAATCAGGGTAGTAGATCATGAGTGGTACCTATAGGGGAACAAAAAGATTTAAATAAAAATGATTGCATGCCATTTCAAGTCTTGGATCGAGGTAATTACAAATGCCCAACCATTGCCGAGAAAAAAGAGGAACTCACATCGGGGAGGAATGACGCGATGTCGTAGAGAAAGTTGTCACTGCTCGACTGGCCGTCCTCGTCGTTCCAGGGCGGCATGGCGAATGCGGCAGCGGCGATGCGTCTGTGACGGTGAGGAGAGAGAGATGAGGGTAGTGAGTGGAGATATAAGGAGTGGGGAAAGTGAAGTGCGTCAACGTTGCAACATTGACTAAATTGCCATGCTACAATGGTTTCATTGATACAATGTGTGGCACCCCGGATTTACGGTCCGCAAATACCCGTTATGCCTGCAATTCACGTTCCCATGATCAGTGAGCCGTGAGCATAACCGACAAGTATCATTACAACATCCAAGAATTTAACCACTACAAGTACTTACAATATGTCCAATATGGCGTTTACAACACAAATAGCGAAAGTCTTCAAGCGCAGATCCCATGTCATGCCTTAAACTACATGAAACTGACTGGAAAGACGGCCTAGCTCGCATAGAAGTTAGCAACTTCCCTCATTCCTCTTGCCTCTAAAAAGATTGGCCAAGTAAATATCCAGGGACAATGCCTGTGAGTACTTTGAATGTACTCGCAAACCACCTTAAGAGAACAATAGTAATTGATATGCTATATGGTTGTAGTAGGATGGCTCCATGAGAGGTTCTTTTATAAACTAGTTTCTCTTCTAGATATAGCATATTCCTATATCTTTGTTGACAATCCTTTGTAAAACAATTTGGAAACCTTTTTGAAAAGTTTTAAATGTTTTCCTTCCGGTCATCTCATGCCAAACTCCTTCCTCCTTTTTACCGACCATCTCATGGTCAAAACACTTTCAAGCCATTGCTTTTTGAAGTCCTCTTTGAAATTAAAACCATCACCGTCGTACAACAGCCATCACAACCGTCCATGACCGATGACTTGGCTATTCGAATAGATTTACACTCTGTAGAGGTTGTACACTGTACCCACACCATCCAATTACCCGTCCCTGATCTACACCGATCGTGGGTCGAATAACCGGTCAATACCTTCCGGATGCCCTCTCCGGTACAAGTGCCTACCCTATGAGTTTAATCCCCTCAAAACTGGGACGCCCTATATAGTCAAAAGCCAATCGGAGCCCGTTCTGCACATTGTCGAGTTTGCGCTTTTAATGAGGGGCTCATTGTATCGTCTGACCGTCCTTAGACGGTATTAACCTTCTCCAGACCGATGTTTCACATGGGTCTTTACAATTGAAGGCCCAGCCTCCGGGGATTTGTTCTCCCCCGTAGTAGTTCTAGGCACCTATACCGGGTTAGACAAACTTCCAGCCCAATCCCATCCCATTCTAGAGTAATGTAGTTGCACGGGTTAATTGCTCAAGCATTAGGAACTGTACAGCCCGATGTGTTTTTGTAAACATTTTTCCTCCATATTTCGTCTGACCATTTTGTAAACCAAAACCTTTCTCATTTTCAACATCACTTGGTAGGCCAAGTCTCTGCAAGGTTTTCTCATAAAAAAAATTTGTAAGCCTATTTCCGAGGTCTTCCCATCCCATAGTTTTTGCTTCGGCTAAAACAGGGTTTCCAAAGGGGCCTAGTGTTATACACCATCTATCATACTATGGGAAGGTAGGTATCATCAAAGTGGGTTGTACCTAATGGTACTAGGGGGTAATAGTTTGGAGGATCCAAACATTCCCCACATAACATAATATAGTAAAACAATGAAATTTGCATAAACGGGTAGATAAAACATGGATAGGTAAAATAATAGGACAAGGAATATGGGAAAGAAGGTGGCTTTCCTATGACCATCGAGACGTCCTGTGACTTCTTTAGAATACTATAATAACGAATACAATAATAATAAGAATATCCTGATGCTTCATTCTTCTCGGTGTCACATAATCACAACTATCGCCGTTATCGAGCAACATGCAAGCAAACAACACCACAATCAATATAATGCATACCAACACCAAATCATACAGCAAACAATTGACAAGGAAAGTTTATAGATCAGTAAGGATTGAGGATTTGATTGGGGATACAAAGGAAATGCTTTGGTTGCATTTGTGGATTGACTTATTTAGGATTTATAGTCCAAAACTAACTAGATAGCGGGTTTTAGAGCAAAGTCAAGTTCTTTATGTCAACATTGGGTAAAAATGATACCATCATATAGGTATTGATAAAATGAAGCGAACAAAAGTGGTTTCACTATTTTATCAATTACCGTTGATTTATAATGGATTTTATAGTGAATAAATCTCTAGTTTGAGGAAATAATTCACCAGAATGGTTCTGGGGCTCCAAAAATTATTTCCTTGTGTGATTAGAGTTGGATTCACTTCAATAAATTACCAAATTGCCCTCAGGAAAATCCAAAAGTCACTACTGGGCGATATTTGTCTTTTTCACCATATTAAAACTATAGTGTATTTTGATGTTATTCCAAGGGAACATGTTAGAAATTTGAAATACCTTTATATATAAATTGGAATCACCCTTTTTTCATTTACGGAACTAATGTTATTAATTTATTGGTGAATTACCCATGCACATAAAGGATTAATTCAACCAAATTCAAAGAGAGCTCAATAAATTTTGGGCTCCTGGGGTTTGACATATATGGGTATGTGGATGTACATAGAGTTGGAAATAGGTCAATACCTCTTTCGGTTTTATCTAGGGAATTTTTATAAAAGCAGAAAAAGGTTGTTTTTGTTATTTTTATTTCTGGCAAACCATAGTTTACCTTCGCATGGGACTAAGTCCATTTGTTGGGTATTTCAAATATCATCAATAGGGAGTTGGGTTCACCCCATTTGGATTTTCCAAACTCTCTCGAAGATTTATTTAACCAAAGGGACACCCTGCGGTAAACTATTTATTAGAAAACAACCAGGAGTAACCTAGTCAAAGTAGAGGTACTGCATGTTTAAGATAACATGTGGGTACATAGGAAAATTTGGATCGGGTCATATTAAGCCATTTTACATTTTTAAAAGTATTTAAACCAACTAGGCAGTTTTCTAGATCTAAGGAAATAGATAAAGGGAATTGGTTCGTGGGCTATGATGTGGAGGCAGGTGGGCCGTCGAGAGCTGATTCGGAGCGAGCCCACAGCTTGGCGCAACAGCGTGTGGGAGGCCGTCGGTTTTAAAATCGGGGTGGGGCCCACTCTTCATAGGGGTTGGAGGGGCGAAGAGTTACTGGGAACCCTAGGCCGTCAATTCTACGAGAGATCAACAGTCCCGGGTAGTTGTTCTCGCGGCAAACAGCGCCGCCGGGTTGAATCCTACGTGGCATCGGGGAAGGGTAGGGGGTCTCACCTGAGGGCTTGAGGGGCGCCGAGGAGGTGACGGGGTACGCGGTGCACCTCGGCGAGTTGAACGGGGGCAGAAAGGCGAGGTTCGACTTCAGGGGATGTCTCGCGTGGTGGTGGCCGAAGGGATCCTCGCCGGAGCTCGTCAGAGATGTTGGGAGGTGGCCGAGGTTCCTGGGAACAATGGATAGCAAGGTTAGAAAGAGGGGAGCAAGGGGGTCACGGGAGGGGGACATGCAACAGTGGAGGAGTAGGGAGGAGAGCCCTAGGCTCGATTCTTTGAGGAGGAACGAAGCTCCTTGTTCTCTTTCCTTCGAGCAGAACATTGCATGGGAGGGGAAGAGGGTCCTCGAGGGAGTTGCGGGGAGTGGAAAGGAGTAGATGAGAGGCAGAGAGGAGGGTCGGGGTGGCCTTTGGCCATATACTCGAGGAGGATTTGTCCATGGTGGATATGTCTCATGGAGGGCAAGGGGAGAGGTGGGGAGACCCTGGTTGGTCGACAGGGGCGGTGGGCTTGTGGCCTGGGTCACTTGGGCTAGGCCAGGCATTATTAGGACAAAAAGATGGATGTCTAGGGAGGTTTCTCTCCACTTTTTGCTTTCGGTTCCCAATCGATAAGGGAGAGAGAGAGAGGGGAGTCTAGGGAAGCTAGGGGTGCAGCCATTGGCTCGTGGGGTGGTGTGTAGGGGTCCTGCAGATGACCATAGGTGAAGGGAGAGGTGGTTATTGCTGCCAAGCTTTTAAAACACAAGATATGCTAACATATGGTATCTCTATTTCTCTACTCCCTCCAAGGGCAAAGGACAAGGGAGGGGGTGTTGCTACAGTGGAGATAATATTTCACATGACAAGAGAGAGGTGTGGTGGCTGTGGTTTCCATGGTTGGTGATGGATGAAGGTTTGGTGGTGTTTGGCCTAAAATTTTGAAGGATACCAAGATTTTTCAATAGCGGTTATTACTACTCAAGTCACAAAATTTTTCTTGGAAAGGTGATATAGGGTCACTTGTGGATGGGTAGGATGAATATGTACACTAGGGAATTTTATTTGAATTTTTTTAGAAGATTTTAGTCCACTTAAGATCATTTATTTAAAAAGTGCAGAAGTAGATAATTGAATCTAATGTGATATTTTTGCATTGGTAAAAGTTGGTTTTTGATGTGATATGGTTCTAAATATCATATTACACATTGGAGAATTTCTTTCGAATTATTTTGGAAGGAAAAGTATTTTTAATGAATTATTTCTTGTTTCTGCCATTTCGGAAAAAGGGCAAAAAGAAATAGTAAGGAATCTCAAAAATATTTATTTTTGAGTTTGAAAGATAGGTTATAAGGTATAGAACTCAAATGTGCATTTATTTGGCAAAGTGGTTTGGAGAAAAACAAACTTGCCATTATAGGAGAGATTTTTTGAATTTTGCCAGATAATGAATTTAAATAGTTTGAGGATCCAAATAATTATGGGAATTATTTGGGGAATTAGCATAACCAAGGTAAATGATATAAACTTGATGTATCCATCAGGGTCATCCTTGGGTTTTGAAGAAATGTGGAGAAAAAGGATGGAAACTAAATTTGGGATAATCTAGGGTGTTGATAATTTATACCACCAAAACATGGTTGGATCAGGGAGCTCAGAGCTCACATTGGTACAAGGTATATATGGATAGATATACCAAGTTACATATATGATCATGGAGGCAATTATTAGTCTTGGTTCGATTTGAGGTGGTTTAGGGGTGATGGTAAACTTTGTTGAAAATAAGGCTGCCATTATAGAGTTGTCATGATACCTCACTTGTTTCCATTAAATCACAAAGATCCAATGGAAAAAAGTGAGGTATGGATTCATATACCATGGTTAGTAGATCATAACCATGCAAAGAGTTGGTCAAGGGGAGGTATCATATAGATGTGAGATTCTTCCAAAGTAGGCAAGATGATAAGATTTGCATAAAAGACTATTATCTTGACTACAAAACCATCATGGATGAGTGGGAACCAGAAGGGTTATTCCAAGGGAAAGAATGGGATATGGTAGTACTAATTATGTAATACAAGATGGTTGAAGTACATTCTAAAGAATTCACATAGGTTGGAAAAGGTAAAGCTCCAAAGATTGAATCTATATAAGAATTCCAGACATAGCCATTTTGGCAGATTTAGGGTTTTACACTAGAGTGCAAGTGTAGATGATTTTGAGAGGATGTTATGTTCCAAAATCATGATAAAATGGAGGATGTTGATGTGGTCACTAAGTAGATAGGATCCATTCTTAGGTTGGGTCTTCACTGAGTTGGAAACTAGCAGAAGGGATTATCCCTGGATTAATCTGATTAGGGGATGAGATGGTCACTTTAGTGGCTTAGGATAGATCCAGACTTGGATGATTGATATGAGATTTATGATCACAAGCATAGATTGGGTCCCAAGGGATGTGCTACTAGATTATCTCACTCTAGTTCCTAAGCAAACAATGCAATCAGCAGATCAATGCAATTCATCAGACAGCAGATCAAAGCAATTCCTCTTATCAAACTTATCCAACTATACTAGGGTTACCATCAAGCCCATCTTGAGGTAAGGATGGGTATTTTTAATTTGTTGTGTTTTCAAGTAATATAAGGATCTCTTGGTATTTCTACCAAGATTGGAGTGAAAAGCTTTTAGGAAAGGTTTTGGGAAGAACTAGAGGTAAGGGTAGTTGAGATTCTGTCTTGAAAGCATAAGGAGATAATATATAGGTCTCCATAGTATTGTTAATAGAATTAGTAAAATAGTTTGTTTTATCGAAGTCATCTTGGCTCAGGTTTGGAATGCCAGAATATTTGGGAATATTAAAGAGGATCCAAGACATCTCCTTTGGAAAATAGTTTTTGTTAGCTAGTGTTGAGACAAGGAGTATATCACCCAATACACAATCAGTTCTTGAACACAAGCAAACAAGTAAGAAAACATTGCAACACTTAAAAAGAAAATGTTTTTGTTCCCCCTAATTTTTGCCTTTTGGACAATAAATCCGGGTTGCTGAAATTGGGATGTCTCATATCTAATAGTTTTTCTCTTCCTTCATTTTAATTTGTAATATTAATCATGTACTTCCTCCTTCCCAATTTGTTTTACTTATAGAAACATACATAATCTTATGTACCGAACAATATATGATTATGGTTTATGGTTTAGGGTCTAATGAACTGTTTATTGTACTAACCCCTTAACACGTATTCCTAAATCCTAGACCTGTGCTTCCAATAGACCACTGTCTCCTACTTAGTAAGTTTTTTATTGATCCCATAGAGAATTATTTTACATTATAATCATGTCAACTAAACGGTACTTATATATCACCTTGTTCATTGATGGTTTCAATGAATGATATGTCCCAAAATCCCAACAGCTCACAGCAGATTATATTACAATCTCTCAACAATCATAATCTCAGAAACAAATTTATCACATCATCTCAGCAAACACAATCATGTCAAATGCAATGTACTTTTATCTTATTACAACAACGATGCTTTCATCGAGTGATGTGTCCGAAAATCTCAACAACTCACAGAACATCGGATTGCAATCTCTGAACAAACACGAGCACATCAACACAGTTTCAAAGCAACAACAATCTTTGTTACAAAACAGGCAGGGGAGCCCTGCGGTCTATCTGACAAGCCCTGGGTAGTAGCTCTCATCAGATCTGATCAACGTCCATTGCCTTGTTCTGTTCAGCCATTGCAGGGGCCTCTGCATCCACTACAACCTGTCTAACAACATCATAAATGGCAGCCAGGAAGAACACCCTCCTAGTTTGCTTCTTTCGTTGCATAATCTTCATCAGATCATTGGTATCCAAAACCTCTATGAACTCCTGCTTCTTATGATTCCACCACCAGTGTCGTGCCATCTTCTTAGGGCCAATAATGATTTCCTTAACAATCATCTCTCTCAGTTCAACAAGAGTTACGTTTTTGGAATCGACGGTTATCTCCAGAGTAGATGACAAAATTTTCTTACTAACTCTGCCATCAAGTTTTGCTATGTATGAATCCACCTCTAGGTGTATATTGAACTTATCTTGATCTGCATCTGATGGTTCATAAACTCGAGCAGCAGAAGCTCTGGCAGTAAGATCTCCAGTATTTGCATACATATCATCAATCACCGCTTCAAATTTCACCTGACGATCAGCTACACAACACTCCCAAAGCATCTAAAGCTCATGGGAGTGCTCAATTTGCACATAGGTATCACTCATGTCACACCACACAATTTTTTCCCTCTGTCTGGATCCCCAAGGAATTCTAGAATGAAGCATATCTATCAGCTGCGAAACAGACACAACCTCTTTGTAGTTGACAAGCAGATGCACATCCTTCCCGAACATAACCCTCTCGCAACCAAAATCTAGTTTTGCGGTGTACTGGCAGACATGAACCATGAACTCATATAGGTCCACTGCATCGAAGATGTTCCTAATTTTATTAAAAAGGGGACCTTTCAGTTCATTCGACACTACGTTACAGTAACTAATCTATTTGCAAGACAGGGCACAAATAAGAAAAATTCACCTGTCGCTCTTCTCCCTGGTGGTTTTCTTCGTGATCTGGGTGGCACGCCCCCGCACTGCAGCCGAACACTCCGCCGCCGGCCAAGCTTTTCTCTTCAACACGCTGCTCATAGGTACCCTGTTAGCAGACTTTTGGCTGACCTCCTCGCTAACCTGGGCTACAGACCTTGCTGCTGCTTCGCTTGTCTGGCGTTATGCCTGAGACGCTGGCTCCGACGAAGCTGAATCAGTCGCCGATGTATCTACCACCTTGTCCTCGCTTGACATGCCGCCTCCGGATTTAGTGTGTGTGGGGGGGGGGGGGGGGGGGGGGGGGGGAGGGGCGGGGAAAGTACAGAAAAATTACTGTCGCCGCCGCCGAACCAGATTCAGTGTAGGGGGGGGGGAGAAAAAGGACTGCCGCCGCCGGATTCAGTGTCGGCGGTTAGGAAAGTACAGTAATGGATTTGCTCGTGCGGCACGTGGACGATGACTTAGAAGGGGAACAACAGGGTCACGGAAGGTACTAATGTAATGGAATATCCTAACATAACGGCTAAGATTTGAAAATATTTGGTTTGTCCACCATTCACTCGAAATTCCTCTCTCGGTAATTACCCCTCCTTCTTTCGAATCGCGTAGATTACACACAACTTGGGCCCCGCGTTTCCTTATCCTATGAACTTTCGGGCCGCAAAGTAGTATCCCCCATGAGATTGCCAAATTATATTTCGTCAAGCATATACTCCATCCATGTTCACTTTAACCTAAATCACCTCAAGATGCTTATGATAGGGGCAATGAGAGCTGAAAGCTAGTAAGTACCATAATATTTTGAAATCTCTTTATGAACATGAAATTCCTGCTTTCCTCTATGAAGGGCCTTTCTTCTACTTCTAAGTTGAGTCAGTAAACCTATTCCTCTCTATCTCTAGCAATCATTTGAGTTGTTGTGTTTCAAGCATTCATATGATGATTTATTCAAACATGTTCCTTATTTTCCTTGTTTGCACAAGACTTATCTAAGTGAGTATTACTTTGAATGACATCTTTGTGGAAAGACTTTTATGTTTGATCAAAGAGTAGTTTTGTATAAACTTCTTTACAAAAGTTGTGCTTGAAAACTGTTTGCCAACTATTCTCTGACCAAGAACAAAGTTTGCCATTCCCAATTATGATTTATCTTTATGCATCTTTATTGTGACTCCCTTACTTGTTGCAAGCTAAGTTATATAATGGTGAGTTGCTTTCTACCATGAGTTGTTTATTGGTAAGTTTGATGCTTCTTGTTCGTATTATTTTTATTGACACTTCAATCCATAAACCTATGGACATGTTTACTGAGCTCAATTTTTGCTTGGGGACAAGTGAGATCTAAGCTTGGGGGGAGTTGATACGTCCAATTTGCATCACCATTCTATATCATAATTTACCTCTATTCAATGATATATTCCTTATTAAAAGGTGATACTTATGTCTTTTCATCTATTGTTGCATGTTGGATGATTCTTGGAGGATGAACTGCCAGAGTCAGGATTCTGATGGAAAAAGCGGTGTTTTGATGTAATTTCACGAAGATCAAAAAATTACCAGAAAAACTACAGAAAATTATATTTTCCCAGAAGATGAAGGATGCCAGAAGGGGAGGCGGAGTTGGGCCACAGGGGGCCCACACCCCCCCAGGCGTGGGCCACCCTGGGACATGCCTACAGGGGGTGTGGCCACCCTGTCCCACCTCTGGCTCCGCTCTCTCGCATATATCTTCTCCTCAAAACCCTAAAGTCAGGTGAGTGACCACAGAAAGATTCCGCCGCCTCTACGATGCAGAAACTATAGAGAGAGAAATATCTCTCCGGCAGACAGATTTTTGCCGGGGAAATTCCTTCCCGGAGAGGGGAGATCGTCGCCATCAACACCATCATCAAGCTAGACTTCATCGGGATCATCATCATCATCCACACCATCATCTTCACCAGCATCATCATCACCACTCCACCCCGCTGTAACAATTGTGTTGAATCTTACATAGTTCTTAGGGGAAACTTTCCCGGTGTTGATTACTATTGTAGTTGATGCTTATGAGTGGAACCATTGAATTATTCTTTATGTTCAGATTGTTATCCATCATTATATCATCTCTGATCTTGATCCATATGATGTCTCATGAGTAGTTCGTTTAGTTCTTTAGGACATGGGAGAAGTCATGTTGTTAGTAGTGGAATTGTGTTGAGGTATTATTCAATGGTTTAATATTTAAGTTGTGGTGCTATTCCTCTAGTGGTGTCATGTGAACGTCGACTACATGATACTTCACTATTTATGGGCCTAGGGGAATGCATTGTGTATTTGGCTACTAATTATGGGGTTGCCGGAGTGACAGAAACTTGAACCCCCGTTAGGAAACCTTTGCACAAGGGACTATAGGATCTCAGAGTTTAAGGTTGTGGTTAGGTTTTTATCTTAATTGCTTTCTTGTAGTTGTGGATGCTTGCAAGGAGTTTAATCACAACTATGTATTAGTCCAAGTAAGGTCGGTAAATTAGAACAGTTTCATCCATACAACACTTATACAACCAAAGAGGATTAATCAACTTTATTAAACGAAAGCACTTGACATTATTCCCATGTGTCCTCGAGAAATTTTGGTCCTCATAAGTATTACCACATGCTTGTCCTTTCCTAAGAAAGGATTGGGCCACTTGCTGCAATTATTTGCTGCCTTTATTTAATGGCACTTTATTTCCTTGCTTTATCAAAAAACCCTAAAAATCCATTTGCTAAGTATTTACAGAGATTTCCTGCTCCATACCACTAGTCAATACCTTCTGCTCCTCATTGGGATCGACACTCCTATTTATCGAAAGTACTATGACACACCCCCTATACTTGTGGGTCATCACTGACATACTTTCTATGTCGGCCTTACACAAGCTTGATATCCCAGCATTAAAGACCCGGCTGGTGGTTTCTCTGACTCGGCCTAACCCAACATGGGCAATGCTTTGCCACTTATGACCCTAACGGGGGTTATCCCCTCGACAAGGCGGCAGAGGGTGGATGTTAACACAACCCGAAGGTGTGGGGAGGGATAACATTGAAAATTTTGACCTACCCTGCTTTGGGCACCACCATATACGTGGCCCCCCTGTCAGTGACCATAGATCAAAATTTACCAATTTTGGATAAACCGAGATGTACTAGTTAAAATGGAGAAATCAGCATGGAAACTTGAAAATTCATGAAAGTCGTGCATTGTCCATTAAATATATGTATTAATTTGTGTGAAATTATGGAAGGTGTACCCTAAACCCTAAACCCTAAACCCGAAACCCTAAACAACCCCGAAAATCTAAACCCTCAACCCCTAAATATCCTAAACCCCAAACAACCCCCCAACCTAAACCTTCGACCCCTAAATACTAGTGCCCTAAACCCTAAACTCCTAAACCCATATATAAACCCTAACCAAGTAGGTATATCTTGCACTTATAGATCTAAATTCGAGGTTCTTTCATTAAATTACGCTAACGTCTTTCCATTCCATGAATCTAAGCATAAAGCTTGAACATTATTATTGAAAATGCCCTAAAACATAAACCTTAAACCTTATAAACCTAAACCCTAAACCCCAAAACGACCCTGACCAAGGAGTTATATATCATCCACATATAGATCAACGTTTGAGATATAGTTTTTATTAAATTATGCTGAAGCCATACATTTCCACGAATCAAATCATAAAACCCCTAAACATTATTGAAAATGCCATAAAACCTAAACCTTAAACCCTTTAACCCTAAAACCTAATAAAGTATCATGCATTTATAGATCGAAATTTGATATAGTTCCATTAAATTTCCCTAACGCCTTTCTGTTTCACGAATATCAGCATATAGGTCGAACACTAATGAAAATTCACAAAAACCTAACCCCCTCAGACCTAAACACTAAGCCATATACCCCTAAACACTAAAAACCCTAAACCCTCAACCCCTAACCCTAACTAAGATGGTATCATCCACTTATAGATAAATTTGAGATAATTTCAATATTAAATTGTTGCTGACTCATTATATTCCATGAATATAAGCATAAAGCTTGAACATCATTGAAAATTCCCAAAACCCTAAACAACCCCAAAAATCTAAACCCTCAACCCCTAAATTTCCTAAACCCCAAACAACCCCCTAGCCTAAACCCTCGACCCCTAAATAATATTGCCCTAAACCCTAAACTCCTAAACCCATATATAAACACTAACCAAGTAGGTATATCTTGCACTTATAGATCCAACGTCTTTCCATTCCATGAATCTAAGCATAAAGCTTGAACATTATTATTGAAAATGCCCTAAAACCTAAACCTTAAACCTTATAAACCTAAACCCTAAACCCCAAAACGACCCTGACCAAGGAGTTATATATCATCCACATATAGATCAACGTTTGAGATATAGTTTTATTAAATTATGCTGAAGCCATACATTTCCACGAATCAAATCATAAAACCCCTAAACATTATTGAAAATGCCATAAAACCTAAACCTTAACCCTAAAACCTAACAAAGTATCATGCATTTATAGATCGAAATTTGAGATAGTTCCGTTATATTGCCCTAACGCCTTTCTGTTTCACGAATATCAGCATATAGGTTGAATACTAATGAAAATTCACAAAAACCTAACCCCCTCAGACCTAAACACTAAGCCATATACCCCTAAACACTAAAAACCCTAAACCCTCAACCCCTAACCCTAACTAAGATGGTATCATGCACTTATAGATAAAATTTGAGATAATTTCAATATTAAATTGTTGCTGAGTCATTATATTCCATGAATATAAGCATAAAGCTTGAACATCATTGAAAATTCCCAAAACCCTAAACAACCCTAAAAATCTAAACCCTCAACCCCTAAATTTCCTAAACCCCAAACAACCCCCTAGCCTAAACCCTCGACCCCTAAATAATAGTGCCCTAAACCCTAAACTCCTAAACCCATATATAAACACTAACCAAGTAGGTATATCTTGCACTTATAGATCCAACGTCTTTCCATTCCATGAATCTAAGCATAAAGCTTGAACATTATTATTGAAAATTCCCTAAAACCTATACCTTAAACCTTATAAACCTAAACCCTAAAGCCCTAAACGACGCTGACCAAGGAGTTATATATCATCCACATATAGATCAACGTTTGAGATATAGTTTTATTAAATTATGCTGAAGCCATACATTTCCACGAATCAAATCATAAAACCCCTAAACATTATTGAAAATGCCATAAAACCTAAACCTTAAACCTTAACCCTAAAACCTAACAAAGTATCATGCATTTATAGATCGAAATTTGAGATAGTTCCCTTAAATTGCCCTGACGCCTTTCTGTTTCACGAATATCAACATATAGGTCGAATACTAATGAAAATTCAAAAAAACCTAACCCCCTAAGACCTAAACACTAAGCCCTATACCCCTAAACACTAAAAACCCTAAACCCTCAACCCCTAACCCTAACTAAGATGGTATCATGCACTTATAGATAAAATTTGAGATAATTTTAATATTAAATTGTTGCTGAGTCATTATATTCCATGAATATAAGCATAAAGCTTGAACATCATTGAAAATTCCCAAAACCCTAAACAACCCCAAAAATCTAAACCCTCAACCCCTAAATTTCCTAAACCCCAAACAACCCCCAGCCTAAACCCTCGACCCCTAAATACTAGTGCCCTAAACCCTAAACTCCTAAACCCATATATAAACCCTAACCAAGTAGGTATATCTTGCACTTATAGATCCAAATTCGAGGTACTTTCATTAAATTACACTAACGTCTTTCCATTCCATGAATCTAAGCATAAAGCTTGAACATTATTATTGAAAATTCTCTAAAACCTAAACCTTAAACCTTATAAACCTAAACCCTAAAGCCCTAAACGACCCTGACCAAGGTGTTATATATCATTCACATATAGATCAACGTTTGCGATATAGTTTTATTAAATTATGCTGAAGCCATACATTTCCACGAATCAAATCATAAAACCCCTAAGCATTATTGAAAATGCCATAAAACCTAAACCTTAAACCCTTTAACCCTAAAACCTAACAAAGTATCATGCATTTATAGATCGAAATTTGAATAGTTCCGTTAAATTGCCCTAACGCCTTTCTGTTTCCTGAATATCAGCATATAGGTCGAATATTAATGAATATTCACTAAAACCTAACCACCTAAGACCTAAACACTAAGCCCTATACCCCTAAACACTAAAAACCCTAAACCTTCAACCCCTAACCCTAACTAAGAAGGTATCATGCACTTATAGATAAAATTTGAGATGATTTCAATATTAAATTGTTTCTAAGTCATTCTATTCCATGAATATAAGCATAAAGCTTGAACTTCATTGAAAATTCCCAAAACCCTAAACAACCCCGAAAATCTAAACCCTCAACCCCTAAATTTCCTAAACCCCAAACAACCCCCAGCCTAAACCCTCGACCCCTAAATACTAGTGCCCTAAACCCTAAACCCCTCAACCCATATATAAACCCTAACCAAGTAGGTATATCTTGCACTTATAGATCCAAATTTGAGATACTTTTATTAAATTACGCTAACGTCTTTCCATTCCACGAATCTAAGCATAAAGCTTGAACATTATTATTGAAAATGCCCTAAAACCTAAACCTTATAAACCTAAACCCTAAACCCCTAAACGACCCTGACCAAGGCGTTATATATCATCCACATGTAGATCAACGTTTGAGATATAGTTTTATTAAATTATGCTGAAGCCATACATTTCCACGAATCAAATCATAAAACCACTGAACATTATTGAAAATGCCATAAAACCTAAACCTTAAACCTTAACCCTAAAACCTAACAAAGTATCATGCATTTATAGATCGAAATTTGAGATAGTTCCATTAAATTGCCCTAACGCATTTCTATTTCACGAATATCAGCATATAGGTCGAATACTAATGAAAATTCAAAAAAACCTAACCCCCTAAGACCTAAACACTAAGTCCTATACCCCTAAACACTAAAAACCCTAAACCCTCAACCCCTGACCCTAACTAAGATGGTATCATGCACTTATATATAAAATTTGATATAATTTTAATATTAAATTGTTGCTGAGTCATTATATTCCATGAATATAAGCATAAAGCTTGAACATCATTGAAAATTCCCAAAACCCTAAACAACCCAAAAAATCTAAACCCTCAACCCCTAAATTTCCAAAACCCCAAACAACCCCCAGCCTAAACCCTCGACCCCTAAATACTAGTGCCCTAAACCCTAAACTCCTAAACCCATATATAAACCCTAACCAAGTAGGTATATCTTGCACTTATAGATCCAAATTCGAGGTACTTTCATTAAATTACACTAACGTCTTTCCATTCCATGAATCTAAGCATAAAGCTTGAACATTATTATTGAAAATTCTCTAAAACCTAAACCTTAAACCTTATAAACCTAAACCCTAAAGCCCTAAACGACCCTGACCAAGGTGTTATATATCATTCACATATAGATCAACGTTTGCGATATAGTTTTATTAAATTATGCTGAAGCCATACATTTCCACGAATCAAATCATAAAACCCCTAAGCATTATTGAAAATGCCATAAAACCTAAACCTTAAACCCTTTAACCCTAAAACCTAACAAAGTATCATGCATTTATAGATCGAAATTTGAATAGTTCCGTTAAATTGCCCTAACGCCTTTCTGTTTCCTGAATATCAGCATATAGGTCGAATATTAATGAATATTCACTAAAACCTAACCACCTAAGACCTAAACACTAAGCCCTATACCCCTAAACACTAAAAACCCTAAACCTTCAACCCCTAACCCTAACTAAGAAGGTATCATGCACTTATAGATAAAATTTGAGATGATTTCAATATTAAATTGTTTCTAAGTCATTCTATTCCATGAATATAAGCATAAAGCTTGAACTTCATTGAAAATTCCCAAAACCCTAAACAACCCCGAAAATCTAAACCCTCAACCCCTAAATTTCCTAAACCCCAAACAACCCCCCAGCCTAAACCCTCGACCCCTAAATACTAGTGCCCTAAACCCTAAACCCCTCAACCCATATATAAACCCTAACCAAGTAGGTATATCTTGCACTTATAGATCCAAATTTGAGATACTTTTATTAAATTACGCTAACGTCTTTCCATTCCACGAATCTAAGCATAAAGCTTGAACATTATTATTGAAAATGCCCTAAAACCTAAACCTTATAAACCTAAACCCTAAACCCCTAAACGACCCTGACCAAGGCGTTATATATCATCCACATGTAGATCAACGTTTGAGATATAGTTTTATTAAATTATGCTGAAGCCATACATTTCCACGAATCAAATCATAAAACCACTGAACATTATTGAAAATGCCATAAAACCTAAACCTTAAACCTTAACCCTAAAACCTAACAAAGTATCATGCATTTATAGATCGAAATTTGAGATAGTTCCATTAAATTGCCCTAACGCATTTCTATTTCACGAATATCAGCATATAGGTCGAATACTAATGAAAATTCAAAAAAACCTAACCCCCTAAGACCTAAACACTAAGTCCTATACCCCTAAACACTAAAAACCCTAAACCCTCAACCCATGACCCTAACTAAGATGGTATCATGCACTTATATATAAAATTTGATATAATTTTAATATTAAATTGTTGCTGAGTCATTATATTCCATGAATATAAGCATAAAGCTTGAACATCATTGAAAATTCCCAAAACCCTAAACAACCCAAAAAATCTAAACCCTCAACCCCTAAATTTCCAAAACCCCAAACAACCCCCCAGCCTAAACCCTCGACCCCTAAATACTAGTGCCCTAAACCCTAAACTCCTAAACCAATATATAAACCCTAACCAAGTAGGTATATCTTGCACTTATAGATCCAAATTCGAGGTACTTTCTTTAAATTATGCTAACGTCTTTCCATTCCATGAATATAAGGATAAAGCTTGAACATTATTATTGAAAATTCCCTAAAACCTAAACCTTAAACCTTATAAACCTAAACCCTAAAGCCCTAAACAACCCTGACCAAGGAGTTATATATCATCCACATATAGATCAACGTTTGAGATATAGTTTTATTAAATTATGCTGAAGCCATACATTTCCACAAATAAAATCATAAAACCCCTAAGCACTATTGAAAATGCCATAAAACCTAAACCTTAAACCCTTTAACCCTAAAACCTAACAAAGTATCATGCATTTATAGATCGAAATTTGAATAGTTCCATTAAATTGCCCTAACGCCTTTCTATTTCACGAATATCAGCATATAGGTCGAATACTAATGAAAATTCACAAAAATCTAACCCCCTAAGACCTAAACACTAAGCCCTATACCCCTAAACACTAAAAACCCTAAACCCTCAACCCCTAACCCTAACTAAGATGGTATCATGCACTTATAGATAAAATTTGAGATAATTTTAATATTAAATTGTTGCTGAGTCATTATATTCCATGAATATAAGCATAAATCTTGAACATCATTGAAAATTCCCAAAACCCTAAACTACCCCAAAAATCTAAACCCTCAACCCCTAAATTTCCTAAACCCCAAACAACCCCCAGCCTAAACCCTCGACCCCTAAATACTAGTGCCCTAAACCCTAAACTCCTAAACCCATATATAAACCCTAACCAAGTAGGTATATCTTGCACTTATAGATCCAAATTCGAGGTACTTTCATTAAATTACACTAACTTCTTTCCATTCCATGAATCTAAGCATAAAGATTGAACATTATTATTGAAAATGCCCTAAAACCTAAACCTTAAACCTTATAAACCTAAACCCTAAAGCCCTAAACGACCCTGACCAAGGTGTTATATATCATCCACATATAGATCAACGTTTGAGATATAGTTTTATTAAATTATGCTGAAGCCATACATTTCCACGAATCAAATCATAAAACCCCTAAGCACTATTGAAAATGCCATAAAACCTAAACCTTAAACCCTTTAACCCTAAAACCTAACAAAGTATCATGCATTTATAGATCGAAATTTGACTAGTTCCATTAAATTGCCCTAAAGCCTTTCTATTTCACGAATATCAGCATATAGGTCAAATACTAATGAAAATTCACAAAAATCTAACCCCCTAAGACCTAAACACTAAGCCCTATACCCCTAAACACTAAAAACCCTAAACCCTCAACCCCTAACCCTAACTAAGATGGTATCATGCACTTATAGATAAAATTTGAGATAATTTCAATATTAAATTGTTGCTGAGCCATTATATTCCATGAATATAAGCATAAAGCTTGAACATCATTGAAAATTCCCGAAACCCTAAACTACCCAAAAAATCTTAACCCTCAACCCCTAAATTTCCTAAACCCCAAACAACCCCCCAGCCTAAACCCTCGACCCCTAAATACTAGTGCCCTAAACCCTAAACTCCTAAACCCATATATAAACCCTAACCAAGTAGGTATATCTTGCACTTATAGATCCAAATTCGAGGTACTTTCATTAAATTACGCTAACGTCTTTCCATTCCATGAATCTAAGCATAAAGCTTGAACATTATTATTGAAAATTCCCTAAAACCTAAACCTTAAACCTTATAAACTTAAACCCTAAAGCCCTAAACGACGCTGACCAAGGAGTTATATATCATCCACATATAGATCAACGTTTGAGATATAGTTTTATTAAATTATGCTGAAGCCATACATTTCCACGAATCAAATCATAAAACCCCTAAACATTATTGAAAATGCCATAAAACCTAAACCTTAAACCTTAACCCTAAAACCTAACAAAGTATCATGCATTTATAGATCGAAATTTGAGATAGTTCCATTAAATTGCCCTAACGCCTTTCTATTTCACGAATATCAGCATATAGGTCGAATACTAATGAAAATTCAAAAAAACCTAACCCCCTAAGACCTAAACACTAAGCCCTATACCCCTAAACACTAAAAACCCTAAACCCTCAACCCCTAACCCTAACTAAGATGGTACCATGCACTTATAGATAAAATTTGAGATAATTTTAATATTAAATTGTTGCTGAGTCATTATATTCCATGAATATAAGCATAAAGCTTGAACATCATTGAAAATTCCCAAAACCCTAAACAACCCCAAAAATCTAAACCCTCAACCCCTAAATTTCCTAAACCCCAAACAACCCCCAGCCTAAACCCTCGACCCCTAAATACTAGTGCCCTAAACCCTAAACTCCTAAACCCATATATAAACCCTAACCAAGTAGGTATATCTTGCACTTATAGATCCAAATTCGAGGTACTTGCATTAAATTACACTAACGTCTTTCCATTCCATGAATCTAAGCATAAAGCTTGAACATTATTATTGAAAATGCCCTAAAACCTAAACCTTAAACCTTATAAACCTAAACCCTAAAGCCCTAAACGAACCTGACCAAGGTGTTATATATCATCCACATATAGATCAACGTTTGAGATATAGTTTTATTAAATTATGCTGAAGCCATACATTTCCACGAATCAAATCATAAAACCCCTAAGCACTATTGAAAATGCCATAAAACCTAAACCTTAAACCCTTTAACCCTAAAACCTAACAAAGTATCATGCATTTATAGATCGAAATTTGAATAGTTCCATTAAATTGCCCTAACGCCTTTCTATTTCACGAATATCAGCATATAGGTCAAATACTAATGAAAATTCACAAAAATCTAACCCCCTAAGACCTAAACACTAAGCCCTATACCCCTAAACACTAAAAACCCTAAACCTTCAACCCCTAACCCTAACTAAGATGGTATCATGCACTTATAGATAAAATTTGAGATAATTTCAATATTAAATTGTTTCTCGGTCATTATATTCCATGAATATAAGCATAAAGCTTGAACATCATTGAAAATTCCCAAAACCCTAAACTACCCAAAAAATCTAAACCCTCAACCCCTAAATTTCCTAAACCCCAAACAACCCCCCAGCCTAAACCCTCGACCCCTAAATACTAGTGCCCTAAACCCTAAACTCCTAAACCCATATATAAACCCTAACCAAGTAGGTATATCTTGCACTTATAGATCCAAATTCGAGGTACTTTCATTAAATTACGCTAACGTCTTTCCATTCCATGAATCTAAGCATAAAGCTTGAACATTATTATTGAAAATTCCCTAGAACCTAAACCTTAAACCTTATAAACCTAAACCCTAAAGCCCTAAACGACGCTGACCAAGGAGTTATATATCATCCACATATAGATCAACGTTTGACATATAGTTTTATTAAATTATGCTGAAGCCATACATTTCCACGAATCAAATCATAAAACCCCTAAACATTATTGAAAATGCCATAAAACCTAAACCTTAACCCTAAAACCTAACAAAGTATCATGCATTTATAGATCGAAATTTGAGATAGTTCCATTAAATTGCCCTAACGCCTTTCTATTTCACGAATATCAGCATATAGGTCGAATACTAATGAAAATTCAAAAAAACCTAACCCCCTAAGACCTAAACACTAAGCCCTATACCCCTAAACACTAAAAACCCTAAACCCTCAACCCCTAACCCTAACTAAGATGGTATCATGCACTTATAGATAAAATTTGAGATAATTTTAATATTAAATTGTTGCTGAGTCATTATATTCCATGAATATAAGCATAAAGATTGAACATCATTGAAAATTCCTAAAACCCTAAACAACCCCAAAAATGTAAACCCTCAACCCCTAAATTTCCTAAACCCCAAACAACCCCCAGCCTAAACCCTCGACCCCTAAATACTAGTGCCCTAAACCCTAAACTCCTAAACCCATATATAAACCCTAACCAAGTAGGTATATCTTGCACTTATAGATCCAAATTCGAGGTACTTTCATTAAATTACACTAACGTCTTTCCATTCCATGAATCTAAGCATAAAGCTTGAACATTATTATTGAAAATGCCCTAAACCCTAAACCTTAAACCTTATAAACCTAAACCCTAAAGCCCTAAAAGACCCTGACCAAGGTGTTATATATCATCCACATATAGATCAACGTTTGAGATATAGTTTTATTAAATTATGCTGAAGCCATACATTTCCACAAATCAAATCATAAAACCCCTAAGCACTATTGAAAATTCCATAAAACCTAAACCTTAAACCCTTTAACCCAAAAACCTAACAAAGTATCATGCATTTATAGATCGAAATTTGAATAGTTCCATTAAATTGCCCTAACGCCTTTCTATTTCATGAATATCAGCATATAGGTCGAATACTAATGAAAATTCAAAAAAACCTAACCCCCTAAGACCTAAACACTAAGCCCTATACCCCTAAACACTAAAAACCCTAAACCCTCAACCCCTAACCCTAACTAAGATGGTATCATGCACTTATAGATAAAATTTGAGATAATTTCAATATTAAATTGTTTCTCGGTCATTATATTCCATGAATATAAGCATCAAGCTTGAACATCATTGAAAATTCCCAAAACCCTAAACTACCCAAAAAATCTAAACCCTCAACCCCTAAATTTCCTAAAGCCCAAACAACCCCCCAGCCTAAACCCTCGACCCCTAAATACTAGTGCCCTAAACCCTAAACTCCTAAACCCATATATAAACCCTAACCAAGTAGGTATATCTTGCACTTATAGATCCAAATTCGAGGTACTTTCATTAAATTACGCTAACGTCTTTCCATTCCATGAATCTAAGCATAAAGCTTGAACATTATTATTGAAAATTCCCTAGAACCTAAACCTTAAACCTTATAAACCTAAACCCTAAAGCCCTAAACGACGCTGACCAAGGAGTTATATATCATCCACATATAGATCAACGTTTGACATATAGTTTTATTAAATTATGCTGAAGCCATACATTTCCACGAATCAAATCATAAAACCCCTAAACATTATTGAAAATGCCATAAAACCTAAACCTTAACCCTAAAACCTAACAAAGTATCATGCATTTATAGATCAAAATTTGAGATAGTTCCATTAAATTGCCCTAACGCCTTTCTATTTCATGAATATCAGCATATAGGTCGAATACTAATGAAAATTCAAAAAAACCTAACCCCCTAAGACCTAAACACTAAGCCCTATACCCCTAAACACTAAAAACCCTAAACCCTCAACCCCTAACCCTAACTAAGATGGTATCATGCACTTATAGATAAAATTTGAGATAATTTTAATATTAAATTGTTGCTGAGTCATTATATTCCATGAATATAAGCATAAAGCTTGAACATCATTGAAAATTCCCAAAACCCTAAACAACCCCAAAAATCTAAACCCTCAACCCCTAAATTTCCTAAACCCCAAACAACCCCCAGCCTAAACCCTCGACCCCTAAATACTAGTGCCCTAAACCCTAAACTCCTAAACCCATATATAAACCCTAACCAAGTAGGTATATCTTGCACTTATAGATCCAAATTCGAGGTACTTTCATTAAATTACACTAATGTCTTTCCATTCCATGAATCTAAGCATAAAGCTTGAACATTATTATTGAAAATGCCCTAAAACCTAAACCTTAAACCTTATAAACCTAAACCCTAAAGCCCTAAACGACCCTGACCAAGGTGTTATATATCATCCACATATAGATCAACGTTTGAGATATAGTTTTATTAAATTATGCTGAAGCCATACATTTCCACAAATCAAATCATAAAACCCCTAAGCACTATTGAAAATGCCATAAAACCTAAACCTTAAACCCTTTAACCCTAAAACCTAACAAAGTATCATGCATTTATAGATCGAAATTTGAATAGTTCCATTAAATTGCCCTAACGCCTTTCTATTTCATGAATATCAGCATATAGGTCGAATATTAATGAATATTCACTAAAACCTAACCACCTAAGACATAAACACTAAGCCCTATACCCCTAAACACTAAAAACCCTAAACCTTCAACCCCTAACCCTAACTAAGAAGGTATCATGCACTTATAGATAAAATTTTAGATGATTTCAATATTAAATTGCTTCTAAGTCATTCTATTCCATGAATATAAGCAAAAATCTTGAACTTCATTGAAAATTCCCAAAACCCTAAACAACCCCGAAAATCTAAACCCTCAACCCCTAAATTTCCTAAACCCCAAATAACCCCCCAGCCTAAACCCTCGACCCCTAAATACTTGTGCCCTAAACCCTAAACCCCTCAACCCATATATAAACCCTAACCAAGTAGGTATATCTTGCACTTATAGATTCAAATTTGAGGTACTTTTATTAAATTACGCTAACCTCTTTCCATTCCACGAATCTAAGCATAAAGGTTGAACATTATTATTGAAAATGCCCTAAAACCTAAACCTTAAACCTTATAAACCTAAACCCTAAAGCCCTAAACGACGCTGACCAAGGAGTTATATATCATCCACATATAGATCAACGTTTGAGATATAGTTTTATTAAATTATGCTGAAGCCATACCTTTCCACGAATCAAATCATAAAACCCCTAAACATTATTGAAAATGCCATAAAACCTAAACCTTAAACCTTAATCCTAAAACCTAACAAAGTATCAGGCATTTATAGATCGAAATTTGAGATAGTTCCATTAAATTGCCCTTACGCCTTTCTATTTCACGAATATCAGCATATAGGTCGAATACTAATGAAAATTCAAAAAAACCTAACCCCCTAAGACCTAAACACTAAGCCCTATACCCCTAAACACTAAAAACCCTAAACCCTCAACCCCTAACCCTAACTAAGATGGTATCATGCACTTATAGATAAAATTTGAGATAATTTTAATATTAAATTGTTGCTGAGTCATTATATTCCATGAATATAAGCATAAAGCTTGAACATCATTGAAAATTCCCAAAACCCTAAACAACCCCAAAAATCTAAACCCTCAACCCCTAAATTTCCTAAACCCCAAACAACCCCCAGCCTAAACCCTCGACCCCTAAATACTAGTGCCCTAAACCCTAAACTCCTAAACCCATATATAAACCCTAACCAAGTAGGTATATCTTGCACTTATAGATCCAAATTCGAGGTACTTTCATTAAATTACACTAACGTCTTTCCATTCCATGAATCTAAGCATAAAGCTTGAACATTATTATTGAAAATTCCCTAAAACCTAAACCTTAAACCTTATAAACCTAAACCCCAAAGCCCTAAACGACCCTGACCAAGGTGTTATATATCATTCACATATAGATCAACGTTTGAGATATAGTTTTATTAAATTATGCTGAAGCCATACATTTCCACGAATCAAATCATAAAACCCCTAAGCATTATTGAAAATGCCATAAAACCTAAACCATAAACCCTTTAACCCTAAAACGTAACAAAGTGTCATGCATTTATAGATCGAAATTTGAATAGTTCCATTAAATTGCCCTAACGCCTTTCTATTTCATGAATATCAGCATATAGGTCGAATATTAATGAATATTCACTAAAACCTAACCACCTAAGACCTAAACACTAAGCCCTATACCCCTAAACACTAAAAACCCTAAACCTTCAACCCCTACCCCTAACTAACAAGGTATCATGCACTTATAGATAAAATTTGAGATGATTTCAATATTAAATTGTTTCTAAGTCATTCTATTCCATGAATATAAGCATAAAGCTTGAACTTCATTGAAAATTCCCAAAACCCTAAATAACCCCGAAAATCTAAACCCTCAACCCCTAAATTTCCTAAACCCCAAACAACCCCCCAACCTAAACCCTCGACCCCTAAATACTAGTGCCCTAAACCCTAAACCCCTCAACCCATATATAAATCCTAACCAAGTAGGTATATCTTGCACTTATAGATCCAAATTTGAGGTACTTTTATTAAATTTCGCTAACGTCTGTCCATTCCACGAATCTAAGCATAAATCTTGAACATTATTATTGAAAATGCCCTAAAACCTAAACCTTATAAACCTAAACCCTAAACCCCTAAACGACCCTGACCAAGGCGTTATATATCATCCACATGTAGATCAACGTTTGAGATATAGTTTTATTAAATTATGCTGAAGCCATACATTTCCACGAATCAAATCATAAAACCCCTAAACATTATTGAAAATGCCATAAAACCTAAACCTTAAACATTAACCCTAAAACCTAACAAAGTATCATGCATTTATAGATCGAAATTTGAGATAGTTCCATTAAATTTCCCTAACGCCTTTCTATTTCACGAATATCAGCATATAGGTCGAATACTAATGAAAATTCAAAAAAACCTAACCCCCTAAGACCTAAACACTAAGCCCTATACCCCTAAACACTAAAAACCCTAAACCCTCAACCCCTAACCCTAACTAAGATGGTATCATGCACTTATAGATAAAATTTGATATAATTTTAATATTAAATTGTTGCTGAGTCATTATATTCCATGAAGATAAGCATAAAGCTTGAACATCATTGAAATTTCCCAAAACCCTAAACAACCCCAAAAATCTAAAACCTCAACCCCTAAATTTCCTAAACCCCAAACAACCCCCAGCCTAAACCCTCGACCCCTAAATACTAGTGCCCTAAACCCTAAACTCCTAAACCCATATATAAACCCTAACCAAGTAGGTATATATTGCACTTATAGATCCAAATTCGAGGTACTTTCATTAAATTACACTAACGTCTTTCCATTCCATGAATCTAAGCATAAAGCTTGAACATTATTATTGAAAATTCCCTAAAACCTAAACCTTAAACCTTATAAACCTAAACCCTAAAGCCCTAAACGACCCTGACCAAGGTGTTATATATCATTCACATATAGATCAACGTTTGAGATATAGTTTTATTAAATTATGCTGAAGCCATACATTTCCACGAATCAAATCATAAAACCCCTAAGCATTATTGAAAATGCCATAAAACCTAAACCTTAAACCCTTTAACCCTAAAACCTAAATAAGTATCATGCATTTATAGATCGAAATTTGAATAGTTCCATTAAATTGCCCTAACGCCTTTCTATTTCATGAATATCAGCATATAGGTCGAATATTAATGAATATTCACTAAAACCTAACCACCTAAGACCTAAACACTAAGCCATATACCCCTAAACACTAAAAACCCTAAACCTTCAACCCCTAACCCTAACTAAGAAGGTATCATGCACTTATAGATAAAATTTTAGATGATTTCAATATTAAATTGTTTCTAAGTCATTCTATTCCATGAATATAAGCATAAATCTTGAACTTAATTGAAAATTCCCAAAACCCTAAACAACCCCGAAAATCTAAACCCTCAACCCCTAAATTTCCTAAACCCCAAACAACCCCCCAGCCTAAACCCTCGACCCCTAAATACTTGTGCCCTAAACCCTAAACCCCTCAACCCATATATAAACCCTAACCAAGTAGGTATATCTTGAACTTATAGATCCAAATTTGAGGTACTTTTATTAAATTACGCTAACGTCTTTCCATTCCACGAATCTAAGCATAAAGCTTGAACATTATTATTGAAAATGCCCTAAAACCTAAACCTTAAAACTTATAAACCTAAACCCTAAAGCCCTAAACGACGCTGACCAAGGAGTTATATATCATCCACATATAGATCAACGTTTGAGATATAGTTTTATTAAATTATGCTGAAGCCATACATTTCCACGAATCAAATCATAAAACCCCTAAACATTATTGAAAATGCCATAAAACCTAAACCTTAAACCTTAACCCTAAAACCTAACAAAGTATCAGGCATTTATAGATCGAAATTTGAGATAGTTCCATTAAATTGCCCTAACGCCTTTCTATTTCACGAATATCAGCATATAGGTCGAATACTAATGAAAATTCAAAAAAACCTAACCCCCTAAGACCTAAACACTAAGCCCTATACCCCTAAACACTAAAAACCCTAAACCCTCAAACCCTAACCCTAACTAAGATGGTATCATGCACTTATAGATAAAATTTGGGATAATTTTAATATTAAATTGTTGCTGAGTCATTATATTCCATGAATATAAGCATAAAGCTTGAACATCATTGAAAATTCCCAAAACCCTAAACAACCCCAAAAATCTAAACCCTCAACCCCTAAATTTCCTAAACCCCAAACAACCCCCAGCTTAAACCCTCGACCCCTAAATACTAGTGCCCTAAACCCTAAACTCCTAAACCCATATATAAACCCTAACCAAGTAGGTATATCTTGCACTTATAGATCCAAATTCGAGGTACTTTCATTAAATTACACTAACGTCTTTCCATTCCATGAATCTAAGCATAAAGCTTGAACATTATTATTGAAAATTCCCTAAAACCTAAACCTTAAACCTTATAAACCTAAACCCTAAAGCCCTAAACGACCCTGACCAAGGTGTTATATATCATTCACATATAGATCAACGTTTGAGATATAGTTTTATTAAATTATGCTGAAGCCATACATTTCCACGAATCAAATCATAAAACCCCTAAGCATTATTGAAAATGCCATAAAACCTAAACCTTAAACCCTTTAACCCTAAAACCTAACAAAGTATCATGCATTTATAGATCGAAATTTGAATAGTTCCATTAAATTGCCCTAACGCCTTTCTATTTCATGAATATCAACATATAGGTCGAATATTAATGAATATTCACTAAAACCTAACCACCTAAGACCTAAACACTAAGCCCTATACCCCTAAACACTAAAAACCCTAAACCTTCAACCTCTAACCCTAACTAAGAAGGTATCATGCACTTATAGATAAAATTTCAGATGATTTCAATATTAAATTGTTTCTAAGTCATTCTATTCCATGAATATAAGCATCAAGCTTGAACTTCATTGAAAATTCCCAAAACCCTAAACAACCCCAAAAATCTAAACCCTCAACCCCTAAATTTCCTAAACCCCAAACAACCCCCCAGCCTAAACCCTCGACCCCTAAATACTAGTGCCCTAAACCCTAAACCCCTCAACCCATATATAAACCCTAACCAAGTAGGTATATCTTGCACTTATAGATCCAAATTTGAAGTACTTTTATTAAATTACGCTAACGTCTTTCCATTCCACGAATCTAAGCATAAATCTTGAACATTATTATTGAAAATGCCTTAAAACCTAAAGCTTATAAACCTAAACCCTAAACCCCTAAACGACCCTGACCAAGGCGTTATATATCATCCACATGTAGATCAACGTTTGAGATATAGTTTTATTAAATTATGTTGAAGCCATACATTTCCACAAATCTAAGCACAAAGCCCCTAAACATTATTCAAAATGCCATAAAACCTAAACCTTAAACCCTTTAACCCTAAAACCTAACAAAGTATCATGCATTTATAGATTGAAATTTGACATACTTCCATTAAATTGCTCTAACGCCTTTCTATTTCACGAATATCAGCATATAGGTCGAACATTATTGAAAATTCACTAAATCCACCCTCCCTAAAACGTAAACACTAAGACATATACCCCTAAACACTAAAAATCCTAAACCCACAACCCCTAACCCTGACTAAGCAGGTAGTATACACTTATAGATAAAATTTGAGATACTTTCATTATTAAATTGTCACTAATTCATTCTATTCCACGAATATAAGCATAAAGCTTGAACTTCATTGAAAAATCCCAAAATCCTAAAACAACCCCGAAAACCAAACCCCTCAACTCCTAAATTCCCTAAACCCCACATACACCCCAACCTAAACCCCCGACTGCTAAATACTAAAACCCTAAACCCCTCCAACCATAATTATACCCTAACCAAGTAGGTACCATGCACTTATAGATCCAAATTCGAGATACTTTCATTAAATTGCTGTAACGCCATTATGTTCCACAAATATAAGCTTAAAGCTTGAACATTATAAAAAATTTCCTAAACCCTAAACCCTAATCCCATAAACGACCCTGACTAATTAAGCAGGTATATTACCCAAATTTGAGATACTTTCATTAAATTACGGTAAAAACATTATGTTCCGCAAATTAAGCATAAAGATCAAACATTATTCAAAATTCCCTAAACGCTAATCCCCTAAACCCCTAGTTAAACGACCCTAACTAATTAAGCATGCATATTATCATCCATTTATATATCAACATTTGAAATATACTTTCATTAAATTACGCTAACGCCATTCCACGAATTTAAGTATAAAGCTTGAACATTATTATTGAAAATGCCCTAAACCCTATAACCCTAAAACCTAAACCCCAAAACGACCCAGACCAAGGCTGTATATATCATTCACTTATAGACCAACATTTCAGATATACTTTTATTAAATTATGCTAAAGCCATTCATTTCCACGAATCTAAGCATAAAGCCCCTAAACATTATTGAAAATGCCATAAAACTTAAACCTTAAACCCTAAACCCTTTAACATTAAACCTTGAGAAGCAGCCTAGGTATCATGCATTTATAGATCAAAATGTGAGATAGTTCCATTAAATTTCCCTAACGCCTTTCTATTTCACGAATATCAGCATATAGGTCGAATATTAATGAATATTCACTAAAACATAACCCCCTAAGACTTATATACTAAGCACTATACCCCTAAACACTAAAAACCCTAAACCCTGAACCCCTAACCCTAACTAAGAAGGTATCATGCACTTATAGATTTGAGATAATTTCAATATTAAATTTTTGCTAAGTCATTCTATTCCATGAATTTTAATATTAAATTGTTGCTGAGTCATTATATTCCATGAATATAAGCATAAAGCTTGAGCATCATTGAAAATTCCCAAAACCCTAAACAACCCCAAAAATCTAAACCCTCAACCCCTTAATTTCCTAAACCCCAAACAACCCCCAGCCTAAACCCTCGACCCCTAAATACTAGTGCCCTAAACCCCTCAACCCATATATAAACCCTAACCAAGTAGGTATATCTTGCACTTATAGATCCAAATTCGAGGTACTTTCATTAAATTACGCTAATGTCTTTCCATTCCATGATTCTAAGCATAAATCTTGAACATTATTATTGAAAATGCCCTAAAACCTAAACCTTAAACCTTATAAACCTAAAGCCTAAACAACTAAACGACCCTGACCAAGGCCTTATATATCATCCACATGTAGATCAACGTTTGAGATATAGTTTTATTAAATTATGCGGAAGCCATACATTTCCCTGAATCTAAGCATAAAGCCCCTAAACATTATTCAAAATGCCATAAAACCTAAACCTTAAACCCTTTAACCCTAAAACCTAACAAAGTATCATGCATTTATAGATCGAAATTTTAGATACTTCCATTAAATTGCCCTAACGCCTTTCTATTTCACGAATATCAGCATATAGCTCGAACATTATTGAAAATTCACTAAACCCACCCTCCCTAAAATGTAAACACTAAGACATGTACCCCTAAACACTAAAAAAGCTAAACCCACAACCCCTAACCCTGACTAAGTAGGTAGCATACACTTATAGATAAAATTTGAGATACTTTCATTAATAAATTGTCACTAGGTCATTCTATTCCATGAATATAAGCATAAAGCTCGAACTTAATTGAAAAATCCTGAAATCCTAAAACAACCCCGAAAACCAAACCCCTCAACTCCTAAATTCCCTAAACCCCACATACACCCCAACCTAAACCCTGGACCCCTAAATACTAAAACCATAAACCCCTCAAGCCATAATTATACCCTAACCAAGTAGGTATCATGCACTTATAGATCCAAATTCGAGATACTTTCATTAAATTGCGGTAACGCCATTATGTTCCACAAATATAAGCTTAAAGCTTGAACATTATTAAAAACTTTCTAAACCCTAAACCCAAATCCCATAAACGACCCTGACTAATTAAGCGGGTATATTACCCAAATTCGAGATACTTTCATTAAATCCCGCAAAACCACTACTAGAAAATCGCGTTGTTTTTGTGCATTGCATCATCATGACCGCATGCTCATGTCATCATGCAGCATTGCATTTGAGCATCGTCATCATCTTGCATTTGCTTGCATAAAACTAATTGCGGAAAAACCTGTTTTTGTTTTCTAAACGCCCCGTCCTTGTTCAAACACAAAACCCGGGTCTCCGGAATATTTGTTTTGCCTACCCGCGGTTTGCAAAAGTCCCGTTGGAAAATAATAAAATTTTAATTATTTTTAGGGGGGCAGTCGAACGGGCCGACCCAGTCGACCACCCCCAGAATAAAACGGTCCACCCCAAACTCTAAACCTACCCCCACCCAATTCTAGTCTACCCACCTATCCCAGCTCGCCACCTCACCCCTGGCCCCAATCCCTACCCACCCCGCCACCTCATCAATCCCAGACTTTTTCCCCCCTTTCTCTCTTTCTCACACAGCCCCATCTACCCTCTCCCTCTTACAACCTGGCCCCACCCTCCTGGCCCACCCTCCTCTCTCTCTCTCTCCCTAGGTCCCACCCCAGCGTCACACACCCGATCCACCCAGACAACACACACGCACACCCTCCCCTCCTCTCACTGACCCCCAGGGCCCACCCGACCCCGCCTGTCCCCAACCCTCCCCCCAGCATCTGCCCCTGCCCGCGGGTCCCACCGCAGCCCCGCTCCCTCCCTCACGCCCCGCAGCCTCCTCCCTCTTCCTCCCCGCGCCAGCCGACCCCGGCCCCGCTCCGGTCACCTCCTCCTCTCACCCCCTCTCGGCCACTCCTTCCCTCCCCCTCGCCTCGCCGGCCTTCCCCTCTTCCCTCCCGCCGCCCGCCGACGACCACCTCCGCCAGTCATCTCCCCCGGCTCCAGCCTCCCTCCTCGCCCCGCTCCGACCCCCGCGTGACCCGCCGCCCGGCCGCCCGTGCTCCCCGTCGCCTCGCCGGCCCCTTCGTGCTCCACCGCCTCCGACCGTCTCCGCCTCCGCGCCCGCCGCTCGCTCCTCCGCCCTCCTCTCCAGCGCGCTCCCTCCCCTCTTCCCTCCAGCGAGCGTGCCTGCGCCACCACCGTGTGGGTCCCGTCCGCCGCCGGCCGCCTCCCGTCGGCCGCGAGCCGCCGCCTGAGTCTCCCTCCTCCCTCGCCGGCGCCTCCCGGCAAGCTCTCTGCGCCTCCCTCGCCAACCACCGCCGGCCCTCCCCACCGCGTCGCCCACCTCCACAACCTCCGCCGCCGCTCGGACCCGCCGCCACCAGGAGGCCCTCCTCCTCCGTGTCCCCCGCTTCAGGCCGCCGCCCTTCCAAGGCCGCCGGTCGCCGGCCGTCTCCCTCGCCGGCACCTCCCGTGGCCTCCCTGTCGCGCCTCCCTCGCCGTGTCTCCGCGCCTGCGCCGCGTCGCCGCAGGCCGCTCCTCGATAGCTTCTGCCTCGCCGAGTCCCTGTATGCCGACGATCGCCTCGAGTGGATGCCTCTGCTCGTTGCGGGTACGGCTCCAAGGACGCACGCGGTCTGCTCCAGTTTCGGGTCGTCGTCATCTTTCAGGCTATGCTACTCGCAGTACAATTGTTGCCGACCAAGGTCTGCTAGTGAACAAGCCCAACATTAGACAAGGAGGTCCACCGACAAGTTGCCCAAGATCCTCTCGAGCTGCCGTATGTTTGACCAAGCTCGACACCGAACCCAATAGCGCCCTATTCCAAGATCTTCGTCCGGGGCCAACAAGATCTCCATCGCGGGCTCAAGTTCCCCCTCGGATGCACCGAGATCTACTTCACGGATCCGAAGACCGATCCCGAACCCGGCGCCTCGCCAAGTACTCCTTCCGAACCCGAACCCCCGGAACCACCAAGTTCGCCAAGACCCGTTCCCGGATTCCGATTGTCGATCCAAACCCGTGGAACCCCGAAACCTCCCCAAGATCTACGCTGCGGAACAACAAGGCCGTTGGAGTGGAATCGACAAGATCTACCGCCGGACGCCAAGTACTTCCCTCGGACGCCAAAACCTGAACCTGATGAACGCCAAGATCGCCACGAGGACGACAAGTTCTTCTTCCCGAACGCCAATACCGACCCGATACGTGGACCCGACAAGATCTTCTCGACGACAAGATTGACCGCTTGGAACCAAGATCTCTGGCACGTCACGACAAGTTCACCATCTTGTAACCGATCCCGTCGAACCCTGAACCCTGAGACCGAACCCCGAACCCCCCCGGAACCCCTAGATCGCCGAGCCCTAATGTGTGACCCTGATCCGAGCCCCTATTTTTATAAATGCCATCTATATAATTGTTGCATATAAATTATTCATGCATGCATACTTGTCTGTGGTTTGGGGGCCTTATGCCGATTCACCTTATAATTAAATATGGGGCCCATATGCGGGCAAATCTAGCCTTATATTGGCCTCATTTAAATTTGTGCATCGAACCGTTGTCATATTTTACCTTGTTAAAACAACATTTAAATTGGGGGGTAGCTAAACAACTTGAACCTATTAATTAATTGTCGGGACCCCGGTTCCACTTAATATTGCCCAATTGCATCGCATCTTTGCCATGTCATACATCATACATGCATCATGCCCGATATTTTGCCGTAGTATTAAATATTGCATCCGGTGTTTCTTCTAGTGTTTTGCTTCTTCGCGGATAAGGCCGTTGAGTTGATGCGAGTGTCGACCCGATCTTCGGAAGAACCTTCGACAATGTTTTCAGGCGAGCATCTCCCCCTTTCTACCTATCTTACTTTTATAGTATTTATTCCCTCTTGTTGATCTATTGCTATCTGTGTTGCGATGCTCTAGCTTTCGTACCCGTGATATCCCTTGCAGCCTTATATTGCCTTGGACACATCCTATTACCTGTTGTTTGGTAGATAGTTGGACTTGCGCGTCGTAGTCGCTTGCTCAAGTGCTGTTGCGTGTCGCCAAGTACCACAGTTGTTGGGGTATGGCCGCATGTTTGATGTTGGAGATGATCTTGGCTTTACTTATCGTTCACTTTAATTACTGTTTAACATCTAAAATTGAAGTAAGTAAGCAGAGGCGCAGGTGGGCAATAGATGTTATTTGGTTGTTAACCGTCCACTTGTGTCCCGTAGGACCCCGAGTACTTGATACCTGTTCCTTGAATATTCGCGCTATCCACATCCGGGAGGATTATGGGACCCCCCTGAGCCAAAGCTTGATTCAGTCTTATTTCTCGGGGCCACAAACTAGTTTGAGGTTTTATTTACTCTCCTGTACTTATGCCATGCTACTGCTTATTTACGATTGTGCGAGGAGCACACTGTACTGTTTAGGATCGGGACACGTTTTCGCGGTGTCGACAAGCCCAGTTTTGGGTTCCCAGTCGTTCACAGCCGTCCACCCAAACCTCGGGTCCGTCTCGGAGTCAGCTAACTTCGTTGCGGGTGTACTCCAAGGGGTGGCCCCCTGAAATATTTCTGAATCCTGTGATTGCTTTGTCGTGAAGGCCTCGTTGGGTTTTGATTTGGTTTTTCCGAGGTTGATCGAGTGTGTGTTGCTATTGGTGCACCCCGGCCGGGTAAAACTTTCTGAAAGCCGTGTCCGCGGTTATGGACGACTTGGAGCACAGTATCTCGATCATAGACAACTATAACTAAAGTAGTGCTATAAATTTGACTTTATAATGACTAGTAATCAACTTCACTATAATGGAATGGCTAAATAAAACTGCCCACAATTGCTTGTTTGGGTTGTCGCTTGCGACCATTGTACCTGACTAGTAAGTATTGCAACTATAACGGAATGGCTAAATGAAAGTACCAACAACTGCTGGGTTTTTGGGTTATCTCATGCTAATTGAATTTGACTAGTAAGCGTCGCAACTACAATGGAATGGTTAAATAAAATTACCCACTGCTTATTTTATCAGGATGACTATCTATATATGACTAGTAATCGCTGCAACGATAACTGAATAAATAAAACTACCAACAGTGTGAGTTCCTCGGTTGACTTCCTCGTTTGGTCTCGAGGGGGAAACACCAGGATGGGTTTGTTTGATGGTAGTATCAGGTTGGATCGGAATAGGTCTTTCTTACCCCTCTCTGATTGCCGCCAGTTGAATCGAGTCTCTATAGGGTGTTTAGTGCATGCTGCGCTGCCGCTCAGTCCACCATACCTATGTAGGCGAGGACCGCCGAATTCTAGCCTCGCCGTGTACTGGCCTCAGTACTGACGCTCCTCTTTTTCCTTTGCCCTTTGTCGGCACCCCTTTTGTTTAAGCAGGTTTTGAGATCGACGTCGTTAGCAGGGTTACCCTTCCGGCTTGGCCTGGGCAGGGTTAGGGACGCCATTGGTTATTCTTCAGGGCTCTTAGCCCCATTTGCATCTTGTCCGTAGTCGGGGGCTCTATCATTTTCAAGGTGATTTGGATCTTTGTATATTATATGTGTATTCTTGACTCTTTGAGTCGCTGTTGTATATATCTGTTCTGTGGGTCCCATCGAGGACTGTTGTCTAATGTTATTACTTCGTTTTCCACCCGCACGAAAGTGCCTGGTGGGCACCTTTGAATCGTTTCGATGCGGGTTTGGCGGGAATCACTGAAACTTGCATAGGTCCGATTCTGAGGGTGTTACACATTAAATCCATAGAAAGCAGCCTAGGTATCATGCATTTATAGATCAAAATTTGAGATAGTTCCATTAAATTTCCCTAGCGCCTTTCTATTTCACGAATATCAGCATATAGGTCGAATACTAATGAAAATTCACAAAAACCTAACCCCCTAAGACCTGAACACTAAGCCCTATACCCATAAACACCAAAAACCCTAAACCCTCAACCCCTAACCCTAACTAAGATGGTATCATGCACTTATAGATAAAATTTGAGATAATTTCAATATTAAATTGTTGCTAAGTCATTATATTCCATGAATATAAGCATAAATCTTGAACTTCATTCAAAATTCCCGAAACCCTAAACAACCCCGAAAATCTAAACCCTCAACCCCTAAATTTCCTAAACCCCAAACAACCCCCCAGCCTAAACCTTCGACCCCTAAATACTAGTGCCCTAAACCCTGACCAAGGAGTTATATATCATCCACATATAGATCAACGTTTGAGATATAGTTTTATTAAATTATGCTGAAGTCATACATTTCCACGAATCAAATCATAAAACCCTAAACATTATTAACCAAGTTGAAAATGCCCATAAAACCTAAACCTTACCTAAACCCTAAAGCCCTAAACGACCCTGACCAAGGAGTTATATATCATCCACATATAGATCAACGTTTGAGATATAGTTTTATTAAATTATGCTGAAGTCATACATTTCCACGAATCAAATCATAAAACCCCTAAACATTATTGAAAATGCCATAAAACCTAAACCTTAAACCTTAACCCTAAAACCTAACAAAGTATCATGTATTTATAGATCGAAATTTGAGATAGTTCCGTTAAATTGCCCTAACGCCTTTCTGTTTCACGAATATCAGCATATAGGTCGAATACTAATGAAAATTCACAAAAACCTAACCCCCTAAGACCTAAACACTAAGCCATATACCCCTAAACACTAAAACCCTAAACCCTCAACCCCTAACCCTAACTAAGATGGTATCATGCACTTATAGATAAAATTGAGATAATTTCAAAATTAAATTGTTGCTGAGTCATTATATTCCATGTAAGCTTGAACATCATTGAAAATTCCGAAAACCCTAAACAACCCCAAAAATCTAAACCCACAACCCCTAACTTTCCTAAACCCCAAACAACGCCCTAGCCTAAACCCTCGACCCCTAAATAATAGTGCCCTAAACCCTAAACTCCTAAACCCATATATAAACCCTAACCAAGTAGGTATATCTTGCACTTATAGATCCAAATTCGAGGTACTTTCATTAAATTACGCTAACGTCTTTCCATTCCATGAATCTAAGCATAAAGCTTGAACATTATTATTGAAAATGCCCTAAAACCTAAACCTTAAACCTTATAAACCTAAACCCTAAAGCCTTAAACGACCCTGGCCAAGGAGTTATATATCATCCACATATAGATCAACATTTGTGATATAGTTTTATTAAATTATGCTGAAGCCATACATTTCCACGCATCAAATCATAAAACCCCTAAACATTATTGAAAATGCCAGAAAACCTAAACCTTTAACCCTTTAACCCTAAAACCTAACAAAGTATCATGCATTTATAGATCGAAATTTGAGATAGTTCCATTAAATTTCCCTAACGCCTTTCTATTTCACGAATATCAGCATATAGGTCGAATACTAATGAAAATTCACAAAAACCTAACCCCCTAAGACCTAAACACTAAGCCCTATACCCCGAAAGACTAAAACCCTAAACCCTAACTAAGATGGTATCATGCACTTATAGATAAAATTTGAGATAATTTCAATATTAAATTGTTGCTGAGTCATTATATTCCATGAATATAAGCATAAAGCTTGAACATCATTGAAAATTCCCAAAATCCTAAACAACCCAAAAAATCTAAACCCTCAACCCCTAAATTTCGTAAACCCCAAACAACCCCCCAGCCTAAACCCTCGACCCCTAAATACTAGTGCCCTAAACCCTAAACTCCTAAACCATATATAAACCCTAACCAAGTAGGTATATCTTGCACTTATAGATCCAAATTCGAGGTACTTTCTTTAAATTACGCTAACGTCTTTCCATTCCATGAATCTAAGCATAAATCTTGAACATTATTATTGAAAAATCCCTAAAACCTAAACCTTAAACCTTATAAACCTAAACCCTAAAGCCCTAAACAACCCTGACCAAGGAGTTATATATCATCCACATATAGATCAACGTTTGAGATATAGTTTTATTAAATTATGCTGAAGCCATACATTTCCACGAATCAAATCATAAAACCCCTAAACATTATTGAAAATGCCATAAAACCTAAACCTTAAACCTTAACCCTAAAACCTAACAAAGTATCATGTATTTATAGATCGAAATTTGAGATAGTTCCATTAAATTTCCCTAACGCCTTTCTATTTCACGAATATCAGCATATAGGTCGAATACTAATGAAAATTCAAAAAAACCTAACCCCCTAAGACCTAAACACTAAGCCCTATACCCCTAAACACTAAAAACCCTAAACCCTCAACCCCTAACCCTAACTAAGATGGTATCATGCACTTATAGATAAAATTTGAGATAATTTTAATATTAAATTGTTGCTGAGTCATTATATTCCATGAATATAAGCATAAAGCTTGAACATCATTGAAAATTCCCAAAACCCTAAACAACCCCAAAAATCTAAACCCTCAACCCCTAAATTTCCTAAACCCCAAACAACCCCCAGCCTAAACCCTCGACCCCTAAATACTAGTGCCCTAAACCCTAAACTCCTAAACCCATATATATACCCTAACCAAGTAGGTATATCTTGCACTTATAGATCCAAATTCGAGATACTTTCATTAAATTACACTAACGTCTTTCCATACCATGAATCTAAGCATAAAGCTTGAACATTATTATTGAAAATGCCCTAAAACCTAAACCTTAAACCTTATAACCTAAACCCTAAAGCCCTAAACGACCCTGACCAAGGTGTTATATATCATCCACATATAGATCAACGTTTGAGATATAGTTTTATTAAATTATGCTGAAGCCATACATTTCCACGAATCAAATCATAAAACCCCTAAGCACTATTGAAAATGCCATAAAACCTAAACCTTAAACCCTTTAACCCTAAAACCTAACAAAGTATCATGCATTTATAGATCGAAATTTAAATAGTTCCATTAAATTGCCCTAACGCCTTTCTATTTCACGAATATCAGCATATAGGTCGAATACTAATGAAAATTCAAAAAATCTAACCCCCTAAGGCCTAAACACTAAGCCCTATACCCCTAAACACTAAAAACCCTAAACCCTCAACCCCTAACCCTAACTAAGATGGTATCATGCACTTATAGATAAAATTTGAGATAATTTCTATATTAAATTGTTGCTGAGTCATTATATTCCATGAATATAAGCATAAAGCTTGAACATCATTGAAAATTCCCAAAACCTTAAACTACCCAAAAAATCTAAACCCTCAACCCCTAAATTTCCTAAACCCCAAACAACCCCCAGCCTAAACCCTCGACCCCTAAATACTAGTTCCCTAAACCCTAAACTCCTAAACCCATATATAAACCCTAACCAAGTAGGTATATCTTGCACTTATAGATCCAAATTCGAGGTACTTTCATTAAATTACGCTAACGTCTTTCCATTCCATGAATCTAAGCATAAAGCTTGAACATTATTATTGAAAATGCCCTAAAACCTAAACCTTAAACCTTATAAACCTAAACCCTAAAGCCTTAAACGACCCTGACCAAGGAGTTATATATCATCCACATATAGATCAACGTTTGAGATATAGTTTTATTAAATTATGCTGAAGCCATACATTTCCACGAATCAAATCATAAAACCCCTAAACATTATTGAAAATGCCATAAAACCTAAACCTTAAACCTTAACCCTAAAACCTAACAAAGTATCATGCATTTATAGATCGAAATTTGAGATAGTTCCATTAAATTGCGCTAACGCCTTTCTATTTCACGAATATCAGCATATAGGTCGAATACTAATGAAAATTCAAAAAACCTAACCCCCTAAGACCTAAACACTAAGCCCTATACCCCTAAACACTAAAAACCCTAAACCCTCAACCCCTAACCCTAACTAAGATGGTATCATGCACTTATAGATAAAATTTGATATAATTTTAATATTAAATTGTTGCTGAGTCATTATATTCCATGAATATAAGCATAAAGCTTGAACATCATTGAAAATTCCCAAAACCCTAAACAACCCCAAAATCTAAACCCTCAACCCCTAAATTTCCTAAACCCAAACAACCCCCAGCCTAAACCCTCGACCCCTAAATACTAGTGCCCTAAACCCTAAACTCCTAAACCCATATATATACCCTAACCAAGTAGGTATATCTTGCACTTATAGATCCAAATTCGAGATACTTTCATTAAATTACACTAACGTCTTTCCATACCATGAATCTAAGCATAAAGCTTGAACATTATTATTGAAAATGCCCTAAAACCTAAACCTTAAACCTTATAAACCTAAACCCTAAAGCCCTAAACGACCCTGACCAAGGTGTTATATATCATCCACATATAGATCAACGTTTGAGATATAGTTTTATTAAATTATGCTGAAGCCATACATTTCCACGAATCAAATCATAAAACCCCTAAGCACTATTGAAAATGCCATAAAACCTAAACCTTAAACCCTTTAACCCTAAAACCTAACAAAGTATCATGCATTTATAGATCGAAATTTAAATAGTTCCATTAAATTGCCCTAACGCCTTTCTATTTCACGAATATCAGCATATAGGTCGAATACTAATGAAAATTCACAAAAACCTACCCCCCTCAGACCTAAACACTAAGCCATATACCCGTAAACACTAAAAACCCTAAACCCTCAACCCCTAACCCTAACTAAGATGGTATCATCCACTTATAGATAAAATTTGAGATAATTTCAATATTAAATTGTTGCTGACTCATTATATTCCATGAATATAAGCATAAAGCTTGAACATCATTGAAAATTCCAGAAACCCTAAACAACCCCAAAAATCTAAACCCTCAACCCCTAAATTTCCTAAACCCCAAACAACCCCCTAGCCTAAACCCTCGACCCCTAAATAATAGTGCCCTAAACACTAAACTCCTAAACCCATATATAAACACTAACCAAGTAGGTATATCTTGCACTTATAGATCCAACGTCTTTCCATTCCATGAATCTAAGCATAAAGCTTGAACATTATTATTGAAAATGCCCTAAAACCTAAACCTTAAACCTTATAAACCTAAACCCTAAAGCCCTAAACGACCCTGACCAAGGAGTTATATATCATCCACATATAGATCAACGTTTGAGATATAGTTTTATTAAATTATGCTGAAGCCATACATTTCCACGAATCAAATCATAAAACCCCTAAACATTATTGAAAATGCCATAAAACCTAAACCTTAAACCTTAACCCTAAAACCTAACAAAGTATCATGTATTTATAGATCGAAATTTGAGATAGTTCCGTTAAATTGCCCTAACGCCTTTCTGTTTCACGAATATCAGCATATAGGTCGAATACTAATGAAAATTCACAAAAACCTAACCCCCTAAGACCTAAACACTAAGCCATATACCCCTAAACACTAAAAACCCTAAACCCTCAACCCCTAACCCTAACTAAGATGGTATCATGCACTTATAGATAAAATTTGAGATAATTTCAAAATTAAATTGTTGCTGAGTCATTATATTCCATGTAAGCTTGAACATCATTGAAAATTCCCAAAACCCTAAACAACCCCAAAAATCTAAACCCACAACCCCTAACTTTCCTAAACCCCAAACAACGCCCTAGCCTAAACCCTCGACCCCTAAATAATAGTGCCCTAAACCCTAAACTCCTAAACCCATATATAAACCCTAACCAAGTAGGTATATCTTGCACTTATAGATCCAAATTCGAGGTACTTTCATTAAATTACGCTAACGTCTTTCCATTCCATGAATCTAAGCATAAAGCTTGAACATTATTATTGAAAATGCCCTAAAACCTAAACCTTAAACCTTATAAACCTAAACCCTAAAGCCTTAAACGACCCTGGCCAAGGAGTTATATATCATCCACATATAGATCAACATTTGTGATATAGTTTTATTAAATTATGCTGAAGCCATACATTTCCACGCATCAAATCATAAAACCCCTAAACATTATTGAAAATGCCAGAAAACCTAAACCTTTAACCCTTTAACCCTAAAACCTAACAAAGTATCATGCATTTATAGATCGAAATTTGAGATAGTTCCATTAAATTTCCCTAACGCCTTTCTATTTCACGAATATCAGCATATAGGTCGAATACTAATGAAAATTCACAAAAACCTAACCCCCTAAGACCTAAACACTAAGCCCTATACCCCGAAAGACTAAAACCCTAAACCCTAACTAAGATGGTATCATGCACTTATAGATAAAATTTGAGATAATTTCAATATTAAATTGTTGCTGAGTCATTATATTCCATGAATATAAGCATAAAGCTTGAACATCATTGAAAATTCCCAAAATCCTAAACAACCCAAAAAATCTAAACCCTCAACCCCTAAGTTTCCTAAACCCCAAACAACCCCCCAGCCTAAACCCTCGACCCCTAAATACTAGTGCCCTAAACCCTAAACTCCTAAACCAATATATAAACCCTAACCAAGTAGGTATATCTTGCACTTATAGATCCAAATTCGAGGTACTTTCTTTAAATTACGCTAACGTCTTTCCATTCCATGAATCTAAGCATAAATCTTGAACATTATTATTGAAAAATCCCTAAAACCTAAACCTTAAACCTTATAAACCTAAACCCTAAAGCCCTAAACAACCCTGACCAAGGAGTTATATATCATCCACATATAGATCAACGTTTGAGATATAGTTTTATTAAATTATGCTGAAGCCATACATTTCCACGAATCAAATCATAAAACCCCTAAACATTATTGAAAATGCCATAAAACCTAAACCTTAAACCTTAACCCTAAAACCTAACAAAGTATCATGTATTTATAGATCGAAATTTGAGATAGTTCCATTAAATTTCCCTAACGCCTTTCTATTTCACGAATATCAGCATATAGGTCGAATACTAATGAAAATTCAAAAAAACCTAACCCCCTAAGACCTAAACACTAAGCCCTATACCCCTAAACACTAAAAACCCTAAACCCTCAACCCCTAACCCTAACTAAGATGGTATCATGCACTTATAGATAAAATTTGATATAATTTTAATATTAAATTGTTGCTGAGTCATTATGTTCCATGAATATAAGCATAAAGCTTGAACATCATTGAAAATTCCCAAAACCCTAAACAACCCCAAAAATCTAAACCCTCAACCCCTAAATTTCCTAAACCCCAAACAACCCCCAGCCTAAACCCTCGACCCCTAAATACTAGTGCCCTAAACCCTAAACTCCTAAACCCATATATATACCCTAACCAAGTAGGTATATCTTGCACTTATAGATCCAAATTCGAGATACTTTCATTAAATTACACTAACGTCTTTCCATACCATGAATCTAAGCATAAAGATTGAACATTATTATTGAAAATGCCCTAAAACCTAAACCTTAAACCTTATAAACCTAAACCCTAAAGCCCTAAACGACCCTGACCAAGGTGTTATATATCATCCACATATAGATCAACGTTTGAGATATAGTTTTATTAAATTATGCTGAAGCCATACATTTCCACGAATCAAATCATAAAACCCCTAAGCACTATTGAAAATGCCATAAAACCTAAACCTTAAACCCTTTAACCCTAAAACCTAACAAAGTATCATGCATTTATAGATCGAAATTTAAATAGTTCCATTAAATTGCCCTAACGCCTTTCTATTTCACGAATATCAGCATATAGGTCGAATACTAATGAAAATTCAAAAAATCTAACCCCCTAAGGCCTAAACACTAAGCCCTATACCCCTAAACACTAAAAACCCTAAACCCTCAACCCCTAACCCTAACTAAGATGGTATCATGCACTTATAGATAAAATTTGAGATAATTTCAATATTAAATTGTTGCTGAGTCATTATATTCCATGAATATAAGCATAAAGCTTGAACATCATTGAAAATTCCCAAAACCTTAAACTACCCAAAAAATCTAAACCCTCAACCCCTAAATTTCCTAAACCCCAAACAACCCCCCAGCCTAAACCCTCGACCCCTAAATACTAGTTCCCTAAACCCTAAACTCCTAAACCCATATATAAACCCTAACCAAGTAGGTATATCTTGCACTTATAGATCCAAATTCGAGGTACTTTCATTAAATTACGCTAACGTCTTTCCATTCCATGAATCTAAGCATAAAGCTTGAACATTATTATTGAAAATGCCCTAAAACCTAAACCTTAAACCTTATAAACCTAAACCCTAAAGCCTTAAACGACCCTGACCAAGGAGTTATATATCATCCACATATAGATCAACGTTTGAGATATAGTTTTATTAAATTATGTTGAAGCCATACATTTCCACGAATCAAATCATAAAACCCCTAAACATTATTGAAAATGCCATAAAACCTAAACCTTAAACCTTAACCCTAAAACCTAACAAAGTATCATGCATTTATAGATCGAAATTTGAGATAGTTCCATTAAATTGCGCTAACGCCTTTCTATTACACGAATATCAGCATATAGGTCGAATACTAATGAAAATTCAAAAAAACCTAACCCCCTAAGACCTAAACACTAAGCCCTATACCCCTAAACACTAAAAACCCTAAACCCTCAACCCCTAACCCTAACTAAGATGGTATCATGCACTTATAGATAAAATTTGATATAATTTTAATATTAAATTGTTGCTGAGTCATTATATTCCATGAATATAAGCATAAAGCTTGAACATCATTGAAAATTCCCAAAACCCTAAACAACCCCAAAAATCTAAACCCTCAACTCCTAAATTTCCTAAACCCCAAACAACCCCCAGCCTAAACCCTCGACCCCTAAATACTAGTGCCCTAAACCCTAAACTCCTAAACCCATATATATACCCTAACCAAGTAGGTATATCTTGCACTTATAGATCCAAATTCGAGATACTTTCATTAAATTACACTAACGTCTTTCCATACCATGAATCTAAGCATAAAGCTTGAACATTATTATTGAAAATGCCCTAAAACCTAAACCTTAAACCTTATAAACCTAAACCCTAAAGCCCTAAACGACCCTGACCAAGGTGTTATATATCATCCACATATAGATCAACGTTTGAGATATAGTTTTATTAAATTATGCTGAAGCCATACATTTCCACGAATCAAATCATAAAACCCCTAAGCACTATTGAAAATGCCATAAAACCTAAACCTTAAACCCTTTAACCCTAAAACCTAACAAAGTATCATGCATTTATAGATCGAAATTTAAATAGTTCCATTAAATTGCCCTAACGCCTTTCTATTTCACGAATATCAGCATATAGGTCGAATACTAATGAAAATTCACAAAAATCTAACCCCCTAAGACCTAAACACTAAGCCCTATACCCCTAAACACTAAAAACCCTAAACCCTCAACCCCTAACCCTAACTAAGATGGTATCATGCACTTATAGATAAAATTTGAGATAATTTCAATATTAAATTGTTGCTGAGTCATTATATTCCATGAATATAAGCATAAAGCTTGAACATCATTGAAAATTCCCAAAACCCTAAACTACCCAAAAAATCTAAACCCTCAACCCCTAAATTTCCTAAACCCCAAACAACCCCCCAGCCTAAACCCTCGACCCCTAAATACTAGTTCCCTAAACCCTAAACTCCTAAACCCATATATAAACCCTAACCAAGTAGCTATATCTTGCACTTATAGATCCAAATTCGAGGTACTTTCATTAAATTACGCTAACGTCTTTCCATTCCATGAATCTAAGCATAAAGCTTGAACATTATTATTGAAAATGCCCTAAAACCTAAACCTTAAACCTTATAAACCTAAACCCTAAAGCCTTAAACGACCCTGACCAAGGAGTTATATATCATCCACATATAGATCAACGTTTGAGATATAGTTTTATTAAATTATGTTGAAGCCATACATTTCCACGAATCAAATCATAAAACCGCTAAACATTATTGAAAATGCCATAAAACCTAAACCTTAAACCTTAACTCTAAAACCTAACAAAGTATCATGCATTTATAGATCGAAATTTGAGATAGTTCCATTAAATTGCGCTAACGCCTTTCTATTTCACGAATATCAGCATATAGGTCGAATACTAATCTAAATTCAAAAAAACCTAACCCCCTAAGACCTAAACACTAAGCCCTATACCCCTAAACACTAAAAACCCTAAACCCTCAACCCCTAACACTAACTAAGATGGTATCATGCACTTATAGGTAAAATTTGAGATAATTTTAATATTAAATTGTTGCTGAGTTATTATATTCCATGAATATAAGCATCAAGCCTAAACATCATTGAAAATTCCCAAAACCCTAAACAACCCCAAAAATCTAAACCCTCAACCCCTAAATTTCCTAAACCCCAAACAACCCCCAGCCTAAACCCTCGACCCCTAAATACTAGTGCCCTAAACCCTAAACTCCTAAACCCATATATAAACCCTAACCAAGTAGGTATATCTTGCACTTATAGATCCAAATTCGAGGTACTTTCATTAAATTACACTAACGTCTTTCCATTCCATGAATCTAAGCATAAAGCTTGAACATTATTATTGAAAATTCCCTAAAACCTAAACCTTAAACCTTATAAACCTAAACCCTAAAGCCCTAAATGACCCTGACCAAGGTGTTATATATCATTCACATATAGATCAACGTTTGAGATATAGTTTTATTAAATTATGCTGAAGCCATACATTTCCACGAATCAAATCATAAAACCCCTAAGCATTATTGAAAATGCCATAAAACCTAAACCTTAAACCCTTTAACCCTAAAACCTAACAAAGTATCATGCATTTATAGATCGAAATTTAAATAGTTCCATTAAATTGCCCTAACGCCTTTCTATTTCACGAATATCAGCATATAGGTCGAATACTAATGAAAATTCACAAAAATCTAACCCCCTAAGGCCTAAACACTAAGCCCTATACCCCTAAACACTAAAAACCCTAAACCCTCAACCCCTAACCCTAACTAAGATGGTATCATGCACTTATAGATAAAATTTAGAATAATTTCAATATTAAATTGTTGCTGAGACATTATATTCCATGAATATAAGCATAAAGCTTGAACATCATTGAAATTTCCCAAAACCTTAAACTACCCAAAAAATCTAAACCCTCAACCCCTAAATTTCCTAAACCCCAAACAACCCCCAGCCTAAACCCTCGACCCCTAAATACTAGTTCCCTAAACCCTAAACTCCTAAACCCACATATAAACCCTAACCAAGTAGGTATATCTTGCACTTATAGATCCAAATTCGAGGTACTTTCATTAAATTACGCTAACGTCTTTCCATTCCATGAATCTAAGCATAAAGCTTGAACATTATTATTGAAAATGCCCTAAAACCTAAACCTTAAACCTTATAAACCTAAACCCTAAAGCCTTAAACGACCCTGACCAAGGAGTTATATATCATCCACATATAGATCAACGTTTGAGATATAGTTTTATTAAATTATGTTGAAGCCATACATTTCCACGAATCAAATCATAAAACCCCTAAACATTATTGAAAATGCCATAAAACCTAAGCCTTAAACCTTAACCCTAAAACCTAACAAAGTATCATGCATTTATAGATCGAAATTTGAGATAGTTCCATTAAATTGCGCTAACGCCTTTCTATTTCACGAATATCAGCATATAGGTCGAATACTAATGAAAATTCAAAAAAACCTAACCCCCTAAGACCTAAACACTAAGCCCTATACCCCTAAACACTAAAAACCCTAAACCCTCAACCCCTAACCCTAACTAAGATGGTATCATGCACTTATAGATAAAATTTGATATAATTTTAATATTAAATTGTTGCTGAGTCATTATATTCCATGAATATAAGCATAAAGCTTGAATATCATTGAAAATTCCCAAAACCCTAAACAACCCCAAAAATCTAACCCTCAACCCCTAAATTTCCTAAACCCCAAACAACCCCCAGCCTAAACCCTCGACCCCTAAATACTAGTGCCCTAAACCCTAAACTCCTAAACCCATATATATACCCTAACCAAGTAGGTATATCTTGCACTTATAGATCCAAATTCGAGATACTTTCATTAAATTACACTAACGTCTTTCCATACCATGAATCTAAGCATAAAGCTTGAACATTATTATTGAAAATGCCCTAAAACCTAAACCTTAAACCTTATAAACCTAAACCCTAAAGCCCTAAACGACCCTGACCAAGGTGTTATATATCATGCACATATAGATCAACGTTTGAGATATAGTTTTATTAAATTATGCTGAAGCCATACATTTCCACGAATCAAATCATAAAACCCCTAAGCACTATTGAAAATGCCATAAAACCTAAACCTTAAACCCTTTAACCCTAAAACCTAACAAAGTATCATGCATTTATAGATCGAAATTTAAATAGTTCCATTAAATTGCCCTAACGCCTTTCTATTTCACGAATATCAGCATATAGGTCGAATACTAATGAAAATTCACAAAAATCTAACCCCCTAAGACCTAAACACTAAGCCCTATACCCCTAAACACTAAAAACCCTAAACCCTCAACCCCTAACCCTAACTAAGATGGTATCATGCACTTATAGATAAAATTCGAGATAATTTCAATATTAAATTGTTGCTGAGTCATTATATTCCATGAATATAAGCATAAAGCTTGAACATCATTGAAAATTCCCAAAACCCTAAACTACCCAAAAAATCTAAACCCTCAACCCCTAAATTTCCTAAACCCCAAACAACCCCCCAGCCTAAACCCTCGACCCCTAAATACTAGTTCCCTCAACCCTAAACTCCTAAACCCATATATAAACCCTAACCAAGTAGGTATATGTTGCACTTATAGATCCAAATTCGAGGTACTTTCATTAAATTACGCTAACGTCTTTCCATTCCATGAATCTAAGCATAAAGCTTGAACATTATTATTGAAAATGCCCTAAAACCTAAACCTTAAACCTTATAAACCTAAACCCTAAAGCCTTAAACGACCCTGACCAAGGAGTTATATATCATCCACATATAGATCAACGTTTGAGATATAGTTTTATTAAATTATGTTGAAGCCATACATTTCCACGAATCAAATCATAAAACCCCTAAACATTATTGAAAATGCCATAAAACCTAAACCTTAAACCTTAACCCTAAAACCTAACAAAGTATCATGCATTTATAGATCGAAATTTGAGATAGTTCCATTAAATTGCGCTAACGCCTTTCTATTTCACGAATATCAGCATATAGGTCGAATACTAATGAAAATTCAAAAAAACCTAACCCCCTAAGACCTAAACACTAAGCCCTATACCCCTAAACACTAAAAACCCTAAACCCTCAACCCCTAACCCTAACTAAGATGGTATCATGCACTTATAGATAAAATTTGAGATAATTTTAATATTAAATTGTTACTGAGTCATTATATTCCATGAATATAAGCATCAAGCCTAAACATCATTGAAAATTCCCAAAACCCTAAACAACCCCAAAAATCTAAACCCTCAACCCCTAAATTTCCTAAACCCCAAACAACCCCCAGCCTAAACCCTCGACCCCTAAATACTAGTGCCCTAAACCCTAAACTCCTAAACCCATATATAAACCCTAACCAAGTAGGTATATCTTGCACTTATAGATCCAAATTCGAGGTACTTTCATTAAATTACACTAACGTCTTTCCATTCCATGAATCTAAGCATAAAGCTTGAACATTATTATTGAAAATTCCCTAAAACCTAAACCTTAAACCTTATAAACCTAAACCCTAAAGCCCTAAATGACCCTGACCAAGGTGTTATATATCATTCACATATAGATCAACGTTTGAGATATAGTTTCATTAAATTATGCTGAAGCCATACATTTCCACGAATCAAATCATAAAACCCCTAAGCATTATTGAAAATGCCATAAAACCTAAACCTTAAACCCTTTAACCCTAAAACCTAACAAAGTATCATGCATTTATAGATCGAAATTTGAATAGTTCCATTAAATTGTCCTAACTCCTTTCTATTTCACGAATATCAGCATATAGGTCGAATACTAATGAAAATTCACAAAAATCTAACCCCCTAAGACCTAAACACTAAGCCCTATACCCCTAAACACTAAAAACCCTAAACCCTCAACCCCTAACCCTAACTAAGATGGTATCATGCACTTATAGATAAAATTTGAGATAATTTCAATATTAAATTGTTGCTGAGTCATTATATTCCATGAATATAAGCATAAAGCTTGAACATCATTGAAAATTCCCAAAACCCTAAACAACCCCAAAAATCTAAACCCTCAACCCCGAAATTTCCTAAACCCCAAACAACCCCCAGCCTAAACCCTCGACCCCTAAATACTAGTGCCCTAAACCCTAAACTCCTAAACCCATATATAAACCCTAACCAAGTAGGTATATCTTGCACTTATAGATCCAAATTTGAGGTACTTTCATTAAATTACACTAACGTCTTTCCATTCCATGAATCTAAGCATAAAGCTTGAACATTATTATTGAAAATTCCCTAAAACCTAAACCTTAAACCTTATAAACCTAAACCCTAAAGCCCTAAATGACCCTGACCAAGGTGTTATATATCATTCACATATAGATCAACGTTTGAGATATAGTTTCATTAAATTATGCTGAAGCCATACATTTCCACGAATCAAATCATAAAACCCCTAAGCATTATTGAAAATGCCATAAAACCTAAACCTTAAACCCTTTAACCCTAAAACCTAACAAAGTATCATGCATTTATAGATCGAAATTTGAATAGTTCCATTAAATTGTCCTAACGCCTTTCTATTTCACGAATATCAGCATATAGGTTGAATACTAATGAAAATTCACAAAAATCTAACCCCCTAAGACCTAAACATTAAGCCCTATACCCCTAAACACTAAAAACCCTAAACCCTCAACCCCTAACCCTAACTAAGATGGTATCATGCACTTATAGATAAAATTTGAGATAATTTCAATATTAAATTGTTGCTGAGTCATTATATTCCATGAATATAAGCATCAAGCTTGAACATCATTGAAAATTCCCAAAACCCTAAACAACCCCAAAAATCTAAACCCTCAACCCCTAAATTTCCTAAACCCCAAACAACCCCCAGCCTAAACCCTCGACCCCTAAATACTAGTGCCCTAAACCCTAAACTCCTAAACCCATATATAAACCCTAACCAAGTAGGTATATCTTGCACTTATAGATCCAAATTTGAGGTACTTTCATTAAATTACACTAACGTCTTTCCATTCCATGAATCTAAGCATAAAGCTTGAACATTATTATTGAAAATTCCCTAAAACCTAAACCTTAAACCTTATAAACCTAAACCCTAAAGCCCTAAATGACCCTGACCAAGGTGTTATATATCATTCACATATAGATCAACGTTTGAGATATAGTTTCATTAAATTATCCTGAAGCCATACATTTCCACGAATCAAATCATAAAACCCCTAAGCATTATTGAAAATGCCATAAAACCTAAACCTTAAACCCTTTAACCCTAAAACCTAACAAAGTATCATGCATTTATAGATCGAAATTTGAATAGTTCCATTAAATTGTCCTAACGCCTTTCTATTTCACGAATATCAGCATATAGGTTGAATACTAATGAAAATTCACAAAAATCTAACCCCCTAAGACCTAAACATTAAGCCCTATACCCCTAAACACTAAAAACCCTAAACCCTCAACCCCTAACCCTAACTAAGATGGTATCATGCACTTATAGATAAAATTTGAGATAATTTCAATATTAAATTGTTGCTGAGTCATTATATTCCATGAATATAAGCATCAAGCTTGAACATCATTGAAAATTCCCAAAACCCTAAACAACCCAAAAAATCTAAACCCTCAACCCCTAACTTTCCTAAACCCCAAACAACCCCCCAGCCTAAACCCTCGACCCCTAAATACTAGTGCCCTAAACCCTAAACTCCTAAACCCATATATAAACCCTAACCAAGTAGGTATATCTTGCACTTATAGATCCAAATTCGAGGTACTTTCATTAAATTACACTAACGTCTTTCCATTCCATGAATCTAAGCATAAAGCTGGAACATTATTATTGAAAATTCCCTAAAACCTAAACCTTAAACCTTATAAACCTAAACCCTAAAGCCCTAAATGACGCTGACCAAGGAGTTATATATCATCCACATATAGATCAACGTTTGAGATACAATTTTATTAAATTATTCTGAAGCCATACATTTCCACGAATCAAATCATAAAACCCCTAAACATTATTGAAAATGCCATAAAACCTAAACCTTAAACCCTTTAACCCTAAAACCTAACAAAGTATCATGCATTTATAGATCAAAATTTGAGATAGTTCCATTAAATTGCCCTAACGCCTTTCTATTTCATGAATATCAGCATATAGCTCGAAAGTTATTGAAAATTCACTAAACCTACCCTCCCTAAAACGTAAACACTAAGACATATACCCCTAAACACTAAAACACCTAAACCCACAACCCCTAACCCTGACTAAGGAGGTAGCATACACTTATAGATAAAATTTGAGATACTTTCATTATTTAATTGTCACTAAGTCATTCTATTCCACGAATATAAGCATAAAGCTCGAACTTCATTGAAAAATCCCGAAACCCTAAAACAACCCCGAAAACCAAACCCCTCAACTCCTAAATTCCCTAAACCCGACATACACCCCAACCTAAACCCTCGACCCCTAAATACTAAAACCCTAAACCCCTCAACCCATAATTATACCCTAACCAAGTAGGTATCATGCACTAATAGATCCAAATTCGAGATACTTTCATTAAATTGCGGTAAAAACATTATGTTCCACAAATATAAGCATAAAGCTTGAAAATTATTCAAAATTCCCTATACCCTAAATCCATAAACCCGTAATTAAATGACCCTGACTTATTAAGCAAGTATATTATCATCCACTTATATAAACATTTGAGATATAGTTCATTAAATTATGCTAACACCATTCCACTCCACAAATCTAAGTATAAAGCTTGAAAATTAATATTGAAAATGCCCTAAAACCAAAATCTTAAAACCTATGACCCTAAACCCCTAAACGACCCTAACCAAGCCGGTATATACCATCCACTTATAGATCAACATTTGAGATATACTTTTATTAAATTATGCTGAAGCCATTCATTTCCATGTATCTAAGCATAAAGTCTAAACATTATTTAAAATGGTATAAAACCTAAACCTTAAACCCCTAAACCCTTTAATCCTAAACACTGACAATGTAGGCTACGTATCATGCATTTATAGATCAAAATTTGAGATACTTTCATTAAATTTCCCTAACACCTTTCTATTTCAAGAATATCGGCATATAGCTCGAACATTATTGAAAATTCACTAAACCCTACCATCCATAAAACATAACACTAAGCCATATAACCCTAAAAACTAAAAACCCTAAACCCTTAACCCCTAACCCTGACTAAGAAGGTATCATGCACTTATAGATAAAATTTGAGATACTTTCATTATTAAATTATCGCTAAGTCATTCTATTCCACGAATATAAGCATCAAGCTCGAACTTCATTAAAAAGTCCCAAAACCCTAAAACAACCACGAAAACCTCAACCCTCAACTCCTAAATTCCTTAAACCCAAAACAACCCTCGAACCTAAACCCTCGATCCCTAAATACTAAAACTCTAAACCGCTAAACCAATAATTAAACCCTAACCAAGTAGGTATATCTTGCACTTATAGATCCAAATTCGAGATAGCTTCATTAAATTGCGGAAAATTATATTCCACAAATATAAGCATAAAGCTTGAACATTATTCAAAATTCACTAAACCTAAACCCCTAATTAAACGACTGTGACTAAATAAGCAGGTATATCATCCACTTATATATCAACATTTGAGATATACTTCCATTAAATTACGCTAACACCATTTCATTCCATGAATCTAAGCACAAAGATCGAAAGTTATTATTGAAAATTCCCTAAAACCTAAACCTTAAACCCTATTGATCCTAAACCTGACCAAGCAGGTATCATGCACTTTAAGATCAAAATTTGAGATACCTTCGTCAAATTGCGCTAACACCATTCTAATAAACGACATGTTGAACATTATTGAAAATTCCCTAACCCCTACCCCCCAAATCCTAAACCCTAATACCTATACCATTAAAAAATCTAAACCCTAACCCCTAACGCTAAGCTTAGACATAACCCTGAATGCTAAACTACCCCTAAAAAAAGTAGAACCCTAATCCCGCAATACTAAAAACCTAAACCATCAACCCATAAACCCAAACCAACCATGTATCATGCACTTATAGATCAAAATTTTAGATACTTGCATTATTAAATTTTGCTAAGTCATTATATTCCATAAATATATGAATAAATATCAAATTGTATTGAAAATTCCTGAAGCCCTAAACCGTAAACCCCTAAATACCTAAAAACTAAACCCTAAAACCCGAAACACTAAACCCCTAAACCCTAAAACCAGAAACCTTAAACAATCATGACCAGGCAGGGTATCATCATAAGAATAAAGCTTGAACAGTATTGAAAATTCCGTAAACCCTTAAAACCTAAACCCCTAAATGAACATTACTTGGCACATGTATCATCCACTTGTAGATCAACATTTGATATATACTTCCATTAAATTATGATAACACCAATCTATTCCACGAATATAAGACTAAAGCTTGAAGATTATTGAAAATGCCCAAAAACCTAAACCTTAAACCACTAAACCTTAGAACTGTAAACCCTAAACCCTTAACCCCTAAACATTGACCAAGCAGGTATCATGCAGTTATAGACATGTTATCATAAACTATGGCAAAGATATGGCCATGACATTGGCCATCTTGTTTGAAAGCGTTCAAAATATAATGCTTATCAATTTGGGAAATGTGTGGAAACTCATTTAAATTTTGGTAAGCATGTTGTCACAACAGAGGCTGCGTCGGAGTAGCATACGTCGGAAGCTTCAACCTCAGAATTTCCACACAACGCCGAAACATCCCGCGCATCTATTCAAAATTCCCGTCCTGTTTTTTGCGATGCAAAATTCCTCTTGTATCCCTAGCCCGGAAACAAGGACTATAGGAGAACTACAATAATAGAGGGGTATAGTTGGTAAATTTGCGTCATCCCACCTATATCCCCAATCGCCTCTTCGCTGCTCACCCCCTTCGATCTCCACCTTCCTCCAGCCGCTTCACCGCCCGCCCTCTTTTCCACAATGAAGCTCCTTCACCACCAGTGCTCTCTTCTACATGGGAGCATCTTCACCGCCGGCGCTCTCTTCCACTCGGGAAAATATTCAACGCTCAACACACTGGATCCACCTCGAAATGCTCAGCCAACGCCCTCGCCGCCCTCATGCGTGTCCCACCCGCCCTCGCTGCACGGCGGTAATTTATCTTGCTCGTTTGCTATTTTTGGTACTCGTAAGCTATGAAAGAGTTAGAATGCTGCTCAATATCCTAGATTCTATTGCCATTTCATTTGCACCCACATATGGTAGTTCTTATACACATCATAAGCTTATCGCTATTATTTCTTTTCTTACATTCTCACACCATCGGTGTATTCCTGCAATACTAACTCGTAGATACTATTCTTTCCTAGCGCTCGAATGGGTCATGGGAACGGCTCATAAAGGATACAACACTGACAATCTAACTCCAAGCAAGGCTGAAGTGCGAAGTTTTTGTGTGTTACTTAGGCCAGTTTCTTGTCATGTTGATACGTCGTAAACATATCTATATTTTTTGATGCTCCATGCTTGTTTAGTATCTACTTTGCTTTGCTTTATCTACACTTTGAGGTGCTTTTATATGTATTATGGTACTAACCTATTAACAAGATGCCACATTGCCAGTTGCCTGTTTTCTTCTGTTTTTTGGTTCCAGAAAAGGCAGAAAATCAATATTCTCGGAATTGGATGGGACAAAAGCCAAAGTCATTATTTTTCCGGAGCAACACGGAACCATGAAGCAGATATGGAGTAGGGCACCAGGGTGGCCGCACCCCCCCAAGGCGTGGGCCAGCCCTGGTGGCGCCTACAGGGGGTGTGGGCCCCCTGGAGCTCCACCGACCTTGCCCCCGGGGAGAAAAACCCTAAATAATCTAGAATAAATCCACGAAAACCTCCGTAGCTTCGCCTCCACCTAAGGGGAGATCCGGGGGACAAAAAATCTCTGTTCCGTAGCTTCTCCAAGACAGGGAAGTGCTCCCAGAGCCATCTCCATCGATCGCCACCACCATCTCCATCACCGTTGCTGATTCCCATGATGAGGAGGGAGTAGTTCTCTCTCGAGGCTAAGGGCTCTACCGGTACCTATGTGTTCATCTCTCGCTCTATGCATGATCTCGTTGTGGTCATGAGCTTTGTAATCAAGTAGATCTACTCTGTTACTCAAGTGCTTCAATAGATCTATGCTCTCCCCATGTGTGTGAAAGTGACAGCGTGCACTCCATGGTGGAAGTTAGGCTAGAGTCTACATAAATACTCATCGTGCTTTAATAGATCTATGCTTTTTCCCATTTGTGTGACAGTGACAGCGTGCGGGCCGTGTGTGGCACTTAAGCTAGATTACATATATATTTATCATGAGTTATATTTGGAGTTGGATGTTTTTATGAAATTGTGGTGTTTGTTGGAACCATCTAGCGCTCAAGGTGAACGTGTGGGTTATCTAGATTAGGGAAGGCCCTACCATGGATTAGACTGTCCAACCATGGATTATATGAGAGAGTGTTCACTAGTGAAAGTATGATCCCTAGGCCTTGTCTCTAAACATTGAAACACCGTGTGCTACTAGTTCTGTTACATGTTTGCTTGCTTTAGTCTTTACTTCACTCACACACATTACCCCACGTCAACAACAACTTAGAAGCTATTTTCTGGCACCGTTACCACTTGTATTTCACTATCTCTTCACCGAACTAGTGCACCTATACAATTGACAAGTGTATTGGGTGTGTTGGGGATACAAGAGACTTCTTGTATCTTGATTGCAGGGTTGCTTGAGGGGGAATACCTTTGACCACTTCCTCCCTGAGTTCGATAAACCTTGGGTAATCCACTTAAGGGAATCTTCCTGCTATTCTACAAACCACTACACTTGGAGGCCCAACAACTATCTACAAGAATATAAGTGCGTAGACAATAAGCTATTTTCTGGCGCTGTTGCGAGGGAGGTTTTGGTCCTTTTACCTTTCCTCCACATCAAGCTCCATCAATGCTATTTTCTAATGCCATTGTGGGGGAGGTAAGGTAAAAGGTACTCACATCCTCCGGTGTGAGTTGTCGAAGTTATTTCCTTTAGATTCTGCAATTTTTTCTTTTTGTTTCTTATTTTCACTAGTTAGGCTTAATGGAAAACAACAAAAAAAATTAGAGAGCTCTATAGTATTCATCTTGAGTTAGGACATGAAGTGTTTGAATAGAAAATTAAAAAACCTATGGAGATTTGTTTGCATGCTAATAACAATGTTATTAGTATGAATTCTTTGGACACCATTATTGCTAATGCTATGGAAAATTCTAAGCTTGGGGAAGCTAGTTTTGATGAAAATGATCTTTTCAGTCCCCCAAGCATGGAGGAGAAAATTTTCTTTGATGATAATTTACCTCCAATATATGATGATTACAATGATGACTATAATATTTTCAGTCCACCTCTATTGAGGAGGAAATTAATTGTCATTACAATATGCCCCCTATATTTGATGATTATGGTGATGAGAACAGTAATGATAGCTATTTTGTTGAATTTTCTCGCACTACAATGAATAAGAATGACTATGCTTATGTGGAGAGTAATAACAAATTTATTGGCTTGTGGACAAGGTCCACTATGTATATAGATAGTAGCTCTTAAATTGAACTTTTTGTCTTATGGCATGGTTTATTCATACATAGTGGATGTCTAGCATGTGCAGCGTTGGATATTTGTGGTGTCTAGAGAGTATTTTTCACTCGCAAGGGTGAGTCTAGCAAGTTTTTATGGACCCTGGATCTAGTACAAGACCCATGCCTTTATTGTTTCTTTCTACTCGAATAAGGGGGCCCCCTATCTGTTGTAACCAGTGGAGATATTTTATTTTCTTAGACGTGAGCCTAGTAAATTTCTTAGCCACGTCAAGTATTCTTGCTCTTAAATGATCTCTAATTTATATAATACTACTTTTTACCCTTGTTCTTTGTTTTAACCCCTTCCACCTTATTGTACAGGCTGTAGTTAAAATGAAGCAAACATCCTTGGAAGGCAGGACTGAAAGTTGTGATCCCTCTTCTCATTCATCCTCCCAGTGTATTTCTGAAGCAAACAACTTACTTACCAGTCCACCTAGTACAACTCGTATAGGTGAGATATATATGAAGGATGTGTTGCTTGCAGAAAGAAAGGGTGTAGATGCTCTTAAATCTGTAGCTGAAATGTTGAGGAAGAGGACATATGATACATTGAATATAATTATCATGCACCGATCTCTTATTAAGGACACCAACACTCTGTAATTTTTAGAATGCATATCTTGTTTAATGATGTGTTGTAATAAACTTTTATTATTGTAATAAGTAGTTTAATTTTTCGCATATGTATTAATTGGTGTCTTGTCATTCGTGTGCTATTCTGCAAAATAAGTCGACGGTTCCAAAAGAAGGCCAAAACAGTAATAGGATGGAACAGAACGATCAATTGAACGAAGCATGGACGTGAACATGAACAGTAATTGCAGTAATAGTTAAAGGCCGGAATAGTGACCGACTCGATCAGTATGGGACCAAAATACTAATAGGCTGCAAAGTAAGAGGCCTGAATACAAATAGTACCAAAGAGTAAAAGGATAGACTTTCAGCAGGCCAAAATAGTAAAAGGCCAGAATCGCAGCAGGCGAGAATAGTAAAAGACTAGATTTCTAGTAGGCCGGAACAGTAAATGGCCAGATTTACATTAGGTTAGAGCAGTAAATGGACAGATACACATCAAGCCAGAACAGTGAAAGGCTAGACTGTTAGCAGGACAAAAGAGTAAACGACTAGATTTCTAGTAGGCAGGAATAGTAAATGACCAGATTTACAGCATGCTAGAACAGTAAATGGCCAGATACACATCTGGCCAGAATAGTGAAAGGATAGATTGTCAACATGACAGAATAGTAAATGGCTAGATTGTCATCAGGCCATAATAGTAAATGGCCAGATTCATAGCTGGACAGAATAGTAAAAGACCAGATTCGTAGCAGATCGAAATAGTAGATGGATAGATTGTCAGCAGGACGAAACAGTAAATAGCTAGATATTCAGCAGACTAGTAATAGTAAAAGGCTAGATTCACAATAGGCCGGAACAGTAGAAGGCTAGATACGCAACATGCCCGAATAGTAAAAGGCCAGATGCATATTAGACCAGAACTGTAATAGGCCTGAATAATAGCGGGCCGAAATAGTACAGGGCCTAAATATATGACGGACCAACATGTGGGCCCATTTCAAATAGTGCTGCTCCAGACTGTAATGGGCCAACTTACTTTGGGCTTTCAAAATGGGCCGGCCCACTTAATAATTGCTAGGCCTTGTATGGGCCTGACTTTCTACCACGGTTTCCATGACAGTTAACCCGCTGTTAACAGTGTTCGCCATGTGGAAGTTTGCATGATGTTAGGAGTCAACGGGGCTGGCGAAGGGTGTGATCTGCCATGGTCAAAAAAAACCCGTGGTAGATTCATTTGTGACGAGGCTTTCACCACGAAGGGCATCCATCATAGAAGACTCTTCAGCCACGAAAAATAGTACTTCAATCAAGAAAATCGTCTGTTGTAAAAGAACATTTTTGTTGTAGTGAACTCTGAGTCACCCAACATTTCTTGCATTCAAGGATGTATTACTCCTTCCATATATATTTGTTGAAATGACATGGCTAGTTTATATTTGCCGCAATTCTAGGAAACACTCTGTTTGATTGCTTAATTCATTTGTAGGCACACTTGTGTAATGCTTGCTTTTCTTGTTCTACAGGTTTATAAGCAATTTCATTATAATTCATATCTAATGGTTCATCCTAAGCAGCGACATAGCTAACCTCTACTATATATAGTTCATTCGTAGTTTGCATTCTTACTCTACAAGTTCTCTTATGATGCCTTTATAATGTCTATTCAGTTCCTAGCTACGATAGTAACTGCATGCCCATTGTGTAGTTTACCACAAATTTTGGGTCATCCAACGTCTATTGCATTCCAGGATAAACGACTTCTTCCATATATATTTGTTGAAATGACCTGGCCAGTTTAATTTTGCTGAAATTCTAAGAAAAAATTTGATTGATTGCTCATTTCATTGTAGGTACACTTGTCTAATGCATGATTTTCCTCTTCTATAGGTTTGCAAAAGACACCATTATATATCTAATCTGGTGTTGTTTCATCCTAAGCAACGGCATAATTATCCTCTACTGTGTAGTTGATTTGTGGTTTGTGTTTCTGCTTTGCAAGTTCTCACATAAAGCCATTATAATTCCTGTCTCGTACATTCTTAGCTATGAAAGTAACTGCATGCCCATTGTGTAGCTCACCACAAATTCTAAGTCAACCAACGTCTCTTGCATTCCAGGATATACTACTGATTCCATATATATTTATTGAAACGACCTGGCTAGTTTATATTTGCTGAAATTCTAGGAAATACTGTATTCGATTGCTCAAATCATTTGTAAGAACACTTTTTTAATGACCTAGATAATTTATCTAATGGTTCGCCCTAAGCAGCGTCATAGCTATCCTCTATATATAGTTCATTTGTGGTTTTCATTCTTGCTCTACAAGTTCTCATATGATGCCATTATAATTTCTATCCGGTTACTTGCTACGACAGTAACTGCATTCCCATTGTGTATCTCACCGCAAATTCTGGGTCACCACATGTCCCTTGCATCCCAGGATAAACTACTGCTTCCATATATATTTGTTGAAATGACGTGACTAGTTATATTTGCTGTAATTCTAAGAAACAGTTTGATTGATTGCTCATTTCATTGTAGGCACACTTTGTCTAATGCTTGCTTGTCCTCTTCTACTATTTCGGAAGAGACACCATTATATTTCTAATCTAGTTCTGGTTCATCCTAAGCAATGCCATAACCATCATCTACTCTATAGTTCATTCAAGGTTTGCGTTCTTGCTCTGCATGTTTTACTATGATGCCATTATAATTTCTATCTGGTTCATTCTTAGGTATGACAGTAACTGCATGCCATTGTGTAGCTCACCGCAAATTCTGAGTCAACCAACATCTCTTAATTTCCAGGATATACAACTACTTCCATATATATTTGTTGAAATAACCTGTCTAGTTTATATTTGCTAAAATTCAAAAAACACTTTGTTTCATTGCTCATTTCATTGTTGGCACACTTGTCTAATGCTTGCAAGTGATGCCATTATATGTCATATCTCATTCTAGTTCATCCCAAGCAACGACATAACTATCCTCTACTATATAGTTCATTTGTGGTTTGCATTCCTGCTGTAGAAGTTCTCGCATGATGCCTTTATAATTTATGTCTCATTCAAGTGAGATATGAGGTTTCATTGTAAGGTGTGAGGAAGTAGACTCAAGATTTAAGATTAAAAAATGAAATTCAAAACAATAAATAAAGAGAAAAGTGAAAAATAAATAAAAGAAAACCCTTGGTAAAGGGGGCGGAGTCAGTCACAGAGGACGGTACAGGCGGGCCCCGGCCGTACTGTGCGCCCGTACTAGTATGTTACCACCTACTCTTTTCTCTTTCTCTCTTTTAACAATAACATAGATAATAGAAAACTTGGAATAGGGCGAGAACAGCACCATAATGACATATGGTATGGGCATATACGCCCGTACGGCCTGGTCATACCATAACGCAGAAAAATGCACGGGTGAATCCGACCCTTTAACGACCAATGGTATGGGCGCAGCTGCCCATAAGGCCTACCCGTACCAGGTCAAAAAACAGTTCAGTAAATCCAAAAAATAAAAGAAGAACAAAGAGCGAGGCAAAAGAGGCTGTAAAGACTCAAAACCAGCAAATATCCATAAAATTAATATTTTTTACCTCACTTCGTTAAGTACCTCAGCCGAAATCAAGGAGACCACCTCAGTGGTGTTGGCCTCTTCAACCCTATAACGCTTCAATCGCTGCGCATTGAGGATCCAAGATGAAGAAGAGGGTATAGTATTCTTCAACCTCACCAGTCCCGAGAGATATGCCTCCTCGACCTCATAAGGTCATTCCCATATGGATTTCAATTTTCCTGTAAAAATCTTAAGCCTAGAGCTGTAGAGAAAACCTTTATCCCCCGATTTAAATTTCTTGCCTTCTGTTTTTTTATCATGCCATTTTTTCACTTTTTCTTTAAATATCCTAGTATTTTCATAGGCCTCATTCTGGAGTTCATCCAAAGAATGAATATCTAAGAGTCATTTTTCCCTAGCATTTTTAAAATTAAAGTTCATAATTTTAATAGCCCATCGAGCCTTATGCTCAAGTTCTAATGTAAGGTGAGAAGTTTTATTGTAAACCATTTTGTATTGCGTCATTCCCATAGGATTCTTGAAAGTTGTACGTTACGGTCACAGTGCATCATTAAGCTTCAATGCCAGTCCTTTCTAGACCATATTTTTATATGGTGGTCATTCCATAGGTTTGGTAATTCCACTTGTCCACTGGTTTGAGGGTGATAAGGTGAGGCCATTGATGGTCTACTCCAATTTTTGAAGTATATTATTGAAATTTCCCTTCATAAATTTTTTTCCACCATCAGTAATAAAAAACCGGGGTACTCCAAACCTGGGTAAGATGACATCCTTGATCATTTGAGGGAATTGGCCGCATCTGCATGAGAAGTGGGTATAGCTTCCACCCATTTAGTAACATAGTCAACAGCAACATGAATATGCGTATAACCATTAGAGTTAACAAATGGTCCCATAAATTCCATACCCCATACATTAGTTGTTATGTTACTAAATTATATTTCATAGTCATTTCCTATCTTTTACCTATGTTACTCATACGTTGGCAACCATCACACTTACTAACATATTCATTAGAGTCTTTAAATAATGTAGGCCAATAGAAACCTGACTGCATGACTTTAGCTGCGGTATGATCACCAGCGTGATGTCCCCCATAAGGACTATTGTGGCAAGCTTAAAGAATGGCCTTTACCTCGTGCTTGGGGTACACATTTCCTGATTATCCCAACTTTTCCATGCCTATATAAGTAAGGATCATCCCAAAAGTAATGTTTAAAATCATTAAAGAATTTCTTCCCTTGATTGTATGTAGGACCTCACCCTTTAAGATAAAGGTCTCTGTAATTGCAGTGCTATTCCCTAGATCGAAATGCTAACACCCATAGTTTAATATGAAGTACACAGATACAAAGGTCATTATTAGATCGTCATTCCAAGAATACAATAGTTCTTACAACTCATTAGCCCAAGGCTAACACATAGATTTCTCATTACATAGTAAATAAATAAAGTCTTCATCTTCATGTGCCACAGGCAAACATGTTGAGTGTAGACTCATAACCCTACTCACCATTAGAGTAACCTGCAACATAATAAGTTACAACCACAAGGGGTCAATACAGTTGGAATTGTATTTGCAAGTGATATCATAGTTATATAGTAGAGACTATCAACCACATGAATTTGGCTAAGTGTGGTTTCAGGCTGTCTTTGCACAAAGTATTTTTGTCCTACTGGTTAAAAACACTAAGTTTTTTTTACAAAAACACTAAGGATACACCAATAGACATTGGTGTACCTCTACCCTGGTGCACCCTAAAATTTTAACTTAGAGAAATTGGGATAAGGAGATTCTTGACCAATTCAATCTCTTTGATGCTCAAAATGTCCATAACCGGAGACATGGCTAAGTACTTAGGTTTTAACCTCTCCAGAGGTGGCGCACTTTCCCCACAAAACTCGACATGCATCGAGACGAGACTTTTCAGAAGCAATACCTCAGACCACCATGGAAGTGTTCCATCCTATCAACTCTACCACCATCTGTCCATCCGACTGAATTTTTGCAACTTAGTTGGTCAAGGCAGAGCCCATATTGTTGGGGATATGCTATATAGGTATCCTTATAGCATGTCTCTTATCCGACTAACCCGGGTGGCCCATAGTCGGTAGCATAGCCTATGGCCTGCTGGGCGGCCTAGTTAGGTGGATCCAGAAGGGAGGCCCATGCCGGATAAAGGAAGGCTACGGTGGAGTCACCAGCGTACCCGGAGCCTTGGAGTGCAAGATACACAAGACTAGTAATAGAAAGTGTAGGACTCTGTAACCTGTCCAGCTAGGACTTTTCCCTGTAACCCTAGAACCTGGCGACTATATAAGTCGGGCCTATGGGAGCCTTTAGGGCATCGATTCAGACAACCTTGCACAGCGAACCTATCCCTGTAACTCGGCGTATTGCCAGTATAGTGATTTATAGCAGGAGTAGGATTCCGCCACCATCGTGGGATCTGAACCTGGGTAAGTTGTGTTACCTCGTACCCGTCAACTGTCCGCCTTACCACACGTCTCTAAACACGCACTGTGAGGACCCCTCCATGGCGTACTTGTCGGCAATACCACGACATTTGGCGCCCACCGTGGGGCAAGAGGCGCTTCAGGCTCTTCAGCGGGCGAGGACCAAGATCTTCGCAGGAATCGGCAAAACCATAGCCATCGGCCGTGTTCTCTTCTCCGGCAACGTTCCGATCGTCCCACCTGACAAGTTTTGGATCCCGGCGAAGACGAACCCTACGCGGTGTTCGACTGTTCCTATCAGAGACATCCACCTATTCATCGGCGAAACCGACTCGGGCACTAGTTCCCTGGGAGTCGGAGGAGCATCAAGACCCGCACAGACCGCCTATGGGCAGGATACGTTCGCGGAAGGATCGATGTCGGATCTCTCCTTGGAGTTTGCCGGCAAAGATCGGAAAAATTCAAGGCCCACCCAAACCGCCCCTGTGCACGATATAAAGGTGGAAGATCACTGCAAATCCGCCGGCTTAGACCGTGCGTCTGGACAACAGAGATCCAAGTTCATCGGCGTGGTTACCATCTTCGATCTGGCGCGCTGCGTTCAGAGAGAGGGAGAAAACCCCCGCGATTACCTGGCCAGGTGGCTCCGTATGCGAGCCAACCTAGCCCACTACCCCGATGATAACGCTCTGTATCGCTTCGTGGAAGGACTGGACCGTGGCATGCTTCTCCGACATTCTTTAAGATGACAGCAGGCAACAGGACGCCTTACCCTCGAAGAGATGGTGAGCACCGTCAACAACTACGCGGAGGCCGAAGCTGAAGGTCAGACAGCGCTTGCGCTCATTGACGGAGCCCCTCCGATTCAGCCACCACCACCACCACCTCCGGCCGCCATCGTCGCAGCAGCACCACCACCTCCAGTCATCGTCGAGCCCGTTGCACCTCCACCGCCCGTCATCGAGGAAGTCCTAGCACCCTCCGACTCTGTCATTGACGCGCTTTATGCTGATTTCAGTGAAGATTCAGAGGAGATAGACTTTATTCCAGAAGAGCTAGGCTCCGCTATACAGGAGATGGAGGAGGAGTACTAGCGCGACGAGTAGGCCAACAACGTTGTCGCGTACCGAGGGGTGTTCGTCACCATTGGGACAACGATGGATGAAGATCAACCCGGACGAGATCCGCCTATGACGCTGGAAAAGGGGAAGGGGCCACTTATTGCTGCTGACGATGATCGCACAAAAGACATGCCTCCTCCGCCCAACCCAGTGCAGCAGCCGCAGGAACTCGGCACCGGCCCGAGTAACAACAACACCGCAAACTTGCCGCCTCCACCATCTACGTCTGCAGCAGCCCAAGTTACTCTAGCTGATAGAGTGATGTACGGCAACCTCCTCGTCGAGCCACTAACCGTTGCTCATATCCGGAACGTGACCCAGCTTGATGAGAAACGCCAGCAGCTGCTGGAGGAGGCGCAAGCCATCGCGGAGCAAGGCGCTAAGCTAGATCGAGATCTGGTCAATGCGCAGAAATCCATAGAAAAAGTTAGAGCAATGGAGGACGACTACAAGACTCTGCTACAACAGCAGAAGGCTAAGAAAGCTCCGGCTCGCATCATCAACGATCCTGGTGTACAGCGCAACCTAGGATGGGCTCCCTCGAAGCCGGCACAAGCCAAGCCTTACATTGACAGTGAAGGCAAGCAGGTGATGCCCACCCCACTACTTAACCTCGCCGTCGCCAAGACCCTTCTGGAGCAGGATAGATCGCCTGAGGCAGTGGTATAGGTCTACGACCTAGTGGACAAGGCGGTGAAGCAGCAGGAAAATGCCACCTCTCAGAGACTTGAGTCTAACCCAGCGCTCTGCCAGTCTAGCCAGTACAAGCCGCCAAGGGACAGATCTCCTCTTGATGTCGGGTCCCAGACGGGTTCCTCAGAACGAAGACGGAGGGATGAATGCAACAGGAAGGATGCTATCCCAATATCCTCCGACCATGGAGAAAAGGCCCGACCTCGTCGCCCATCGCCACCGCCCCGGTCTCCTCGACATCACGAGGATTACAAAGCTCACCATCGTACGGATATGCCCCCACCAAAGCAGTGTGGCATCGTCATCCGCGGCAACACGGAGCAGACCCGTCATGACGAAAAGCGCAACGAAGGACATAAGATCAGGTCGCGCCATGACCCTCCGCGTCCAACAAGCAACCGTGAAAGACGTGAGGCGTCGCAGGAGGGTAACAGCAAGAGGGCTCACCCACCGCCACCTCCACCTCCGTGACCACCAAGCAGTCACCATGGCGGAGGAGGCCCACGTCGTTCACGCAGCCCATCCCCTGTTGACAAGAAGAAGAAGAACCCGGAGCCATACGATGCGCGTTCGCGGATCGATAAGATCCACGAGGCCCGGGAAGGACCATACCTGGGACCACGTTTCTTCATGCCTGCAATACGGTCTGCAACTTACCCCAAAGGCTTTCGGATTGACAAGACCATCAAGCCCTATGACGGCACCGCCAAGCCAGCCACATGGTTGCAGGACTACGGCAACGCGGTGGAGATTGCCGGACGCAACCCCAACGTCGTCGTCAAGTACCTCCCATTAATGTTGGCGGGTACGACCCATCAATGGATCGATGACTTTCCAGAGAAATCTATCTACAACAGGTTGGACATGCAAGAAGTGTTCACCAAGAACTTTGAGGGTACATACAAGCATCCCTGCACTGTGGGCGATCTACAGCGGTGCGTTCAAGAGAAAGACGAGACATCTCACGCCTACCTCTCCCGCTGGCTGGATATGAAAAATTCCTGCGCAGGCGTGCACGCTCAGACCGCTATGGCCGCCTTCATCGATGGGTTGGAAAGAGGCACGTTGCTCCGACATAAACTGAAGCGCTTGCAGGACAATCACCAGCTTGACTTGAACCAGATGATTCAGTTGGCTAGTGAGTTCGCAGCTGCCGACGACGATGCCCGTGGCTCATTTCCGGCAACGGTCGTTCCAACCCAAGCTCGGAGGAACAGCAGTACAAAGCGGAAAACCGCTCCAGAAGAAAAGCAATCTACCGACATGGTCGCTATGACTTTTGCAGGAAGAGGAGAGGGCGGACAACATGGCCGAGGAAGGGGAGCTGGTCATGGGCATCAACGAGGAAGTGAAACCACCTCGGCGCCGCTTTGCGTTCCCCAAACCTACGAGGAGTACCGTGATATGCCATGCCTCGTACACCTCGACGTCAACGGCAAAGCCACCCATACCAATCGACACTGCAAGTTCGTCAACGACCTCAAGAAAGACCTGGAGTCCGGCTACAAGCGAAGTCGGAAGAACAGACCGCGTGGCAAGGGCAAGGGGAAGAAGAAGTAGGAGGAGTCCAAGGATTCAAGTGACATGGACAAAGACATTGACCCGAATCACGCCGCCAAGAGCGACGACAAGGGCAAGAACCCCTTCGCAAAGAAGGCCCCAGTCTACCACACTTTCCTTGGCAACCCCACCGTCCGACAACAGAAGACCTCTCTGAGGATCCTGATGGCTACTCTCCCACCAGTCCCCCAGTACCTGCGCTGGTCGGAGGTTCCAATAACATGGGACAGGATGGACCACCCAGACCTTATACCCATGGAGAACCAGTATGCCATGGTCATCAACCCCTTGATTGACGGCGTGGAGTTCACCAAGTGTATGGTGGACAGTGGAAGCAGCATCAACATCATGTACCTGGATACACTGCAAAAGATGAACTTAACGGAGGCAAACCTAAGGCGGACCAACACCGTCTTCCACGGCGTAGTTCCTGGTTGGGAGGCTAGGTCCCTTGGGTGCATTACACTTCAGGTAGCCTTTGGCGATGTTAATAACTACCGCCAAGAGCGCATGACCTTCGAGGTGGTCCCCTTCAGGAGCGTGTACCACGTCATATTTGGCCGCGACATATTCCACACGTTCATGGCCAAGACATGCTTCGTCTACAACAAACTCAAGATACCCGGACCAAATGGCATCATCACCGTATCCGGAAGCTTTACCAAGGCAAGGGACTGCGAGATCAGCGAAGAATTCAAAGAGATCCAGAGCAAGGTCGATGACTCAGAGATGCCCGCGTCGAATAAGCAGATCTCCGACTCCGCTCCTGCGTTCAAGGCCGCCATCGAGACCAAGCCGATGGAACTTGTGGTAGGAGATGCCTCCAAGGTCACCACCATTTGGGACGAACCTGGATCCCAAATAGGAAAGCGCGCTCGTCGAGTTCCTCCGTGAGAACAGGGACATCTTTGCTTGGTAACCTGCCGACATGAAAGGTGTACCTAGGGAACTTGCCGAGCACAGCTTAAACATTGATCCAAAATGCAAACCTGTGAAACAACCTCTACGATGCTTTGGAGATGAGAAGAGACGCGCCATTGGCAAAGAGATACCTATGTTAATTAAGGCTAGATTTATCCGAGAAGTCCTTCACACCCAATGGGTGGCCAATCCTGTTACTTAAGAATGTGCGTTGATTACACTCGCTTGAACAAAGCATGTCCCAAAGATCCGTTTGCTTTGCCTCGCATTGACCAAGTCATTGACTCGACGATTGGCTCAGAACTTTTGTGTTTTCTCGATGCATACTCAGGATACCACCATATCAAGATGAGGAAGTCGGACCAATTGGTCACTTCTTTCACTACCCCATACGACACGTTTTGCTATGTCACGATGCCCTTTGGGCTGAAAAACACAGGTGCTACCTACCAGCGGAAAAATGCAACGTTGCCTTCACGACCAAATTGGTCGGAACGATCACGCCTATGTGGACAATATCGCGGTGATGTCTAAAAAGTCAAACGACTTAATCTCCTACTTAAAAGAAACCTTCGATAATCTCCGGAAATACAACATGATGCTTAACCCTAAGAAGTGCGTCTTCGGGGTTCCAAACAGCAAATTGTTGGGCTTCATCATTTCCTAGCGTGGAAACGAGGTCAACCCTGAGAAAATTAAGGCCATCTTGAACATAAACCGTCTGACGTGCCTAAAAGACATTCAACGACTAACAGGTTGTGTTGCAGCAGTTAGTCCGTTCGTCAGCCAACTTGGCGAGAAGGCTCTGCCGCTGTACAAGTTGCTGAAGAAGGCAGACAAATTCACGCGGACGGACGAGGCAGATGCAGCATTGAAGCAGCTCAAGGAGATTCTTTCTTCAGCGCCAATCCTTGCAGCACCCGGGCCTGGCGAGCCCCTGTTAATTTACATGGCGGCAACCAACCGGGTTATCAGCATCGTCGTCGTCGTAGAGCAGAAGGAACCAGGCTATGAGCACGGAGTTCAACGACCAGTTTACTATGTACGCGAGGTCTTGACGCAGTCTAAGCAGCGTTACCCGCACTACCAAAAGATAGCTTATGGAGTATTCCTTTCTTCTCGAAAGATGAGGCATTACTTTCAGGAGAACCCAATCACAGTGGTGAGCAAGACTCCACTGTCCGACATTATCAATAACAGCAACGCTACATGAAGGGTCGCGAAGTGGGGCATTGAACTTGCCGCCTTCGAGATCACCTACAAGAGACGCGACGCTATCAAATCACAAGCCATGGTGGATTTTTTTGTAGATTGGACGGAGATGTCAGACGCTACTCCGTTGCCAGAACCAGAGTACTGGGTGATGCACTTTGACGGATCAAAGCTGCTCAACGGCTCGGGGGTTGGTGTATTGCTACAGTCACCAACAGGAGACAAGCTACACTACGTTCTGCAGATCCACTTTGAGGCTACAAACAACATGGCGGCGTATGAAGCACTCATTCACGGACTACGTGTAGCCAAGGATATTGGCATCAAGCGGATAGTTTGCTGTGGACATTCTGACTTGGTTTCCCAGCAGGTGGCTGGCACCTGGAATGCGCGGAACCCTATGATGGCGGCATATCGAGACGAAGTGGACGAGATAGCCAAGAGCTTCTTGGGCTACGAAGTTAAGTATGTGCCTACGGAACAAAACGAGGCGTCTGATCTGCTGTCTAAGCTAGGATCAGGGCGCAAGCGATTTCCGCCAGGAGTTTTGCTAGAGCATCTGCGCACACCATCCATGAAGGGGGCCGACATCGACAACCCGGATAGAGCTGACTCTTTTGTCAACATGGTGACTAAGGTCCCTCCGGCTTGGACAAAACCATTCATGGAATACCTCGAACACGTAACTTTGCATGACGACGAAGTCGAAAGACGGCAAATAGTATGACGAGCAAAGGGTTATACCATAATCAATGGGCAACTCTACAAAAGGAGCACTGCTGGTGTATACCTAAAGTGTGTTTCCCAGCTAGAAGGTATGGAAATCCTACGCGAAATCCATCTCGGAGATTGCGGGCACCACGCCGCACCTCGATCGTTGGTCGCGAAAGCCTTCCGGCAAGGATTCTACTGGCTGACCACGAAGGCGGGCGCCGACAAGCTGGTTGAGACATGCATGTGATGCCAGTATTATGCCCGAAAACCACATGTTCCTGCCGAAGAACTACGAACTATACCAATAACTTGGCCGTTTGCGGTCTGGGGGCTAGACATGGTGGGACCGTTACAAACGGCACCGTGTGGGTTTACGCATCTGCTCGTAGCAGTTGATAAATTTACTAAATGGATAGAAGCTAAACCCATTAGAAAGCTTGATGGGGAACTGCCCTCAGATTCGTCTGAGATGTGGTGGTGAGATTTGGTCTCCCACATAGCATTATCACCGACAATGGCTGCAATTTATCAGTCGGAGAAGTGGAGGCATATTGCTGGGAGAAAGGCATCCGACTTGAACTTGCATCTGTGGCACACCCACAATCCAACGGTCAGGTTGAGCAAGCTAATATATTAATTCTGCAGGGAATCAAGCCACGTCTTGAGGCATCGCTACATAGAGCAGCTGGAGCCTGGGCGGAAGAATTGCCATCTGTGCTGTTGGAGTTTACGAACTACACCCAACAGATCTACCGGCTACACCCCTTACTTCATGGTATATGGATCAGAAGCCATCCTACCTTCCAACATCCTCCACGATGCACCAAGAGTTGCCGCCTACGATGAGGATGACGCTGAAGAATCCAGACGCCTGGATGTGGACCTTCTCGAGGAGGAGCGCGTTTTGGCATGCCAAAGATCCGCCATCTACCAGAACAAGCTACGCAGCTACCATAGTTGCCGCATTCGGCATCACTCGTTTAAAGAGGGAGATTTGGTGCTCTGACTTAAGCAGAAGAAGTCACACAAATTATCCCCGCCATGGGAAGGACCGTTCATCATAAGCAAGGTGCTGCTCAATGGGTCTTACTACCTTGTTGACAATCGTGAACTGAAGGATAGACCAAACGAGGATCATAAGCGTAAGCGACATGACCCGGATGATGACTACACGGAGCTTGATCGGCCATGGAACATAGCACAACTACGTCCTTTTTACACTTAGCATTTTTTATCTAATCGTGTATCTCTTATATGATCAATGAAATAAATCTCTTTGGTACACTCATATTCCTGAGTCTTTTACCTCCTTTAGTGTTCATTTTTAGATCATGTAAAACCTTTATGCACAATCTTTGCGTTTGCACTTGTGAAAATTCCTCCTACGGTCGTTAGCTTAAGTTTTCTGGTCTACACGTTCTTTGTCGTTTTTATGTGGATTCTGGAGTAGTGACTTTTGACACTTATTGTCGGCGATTTTGTGCTCAGGTTATTGACGGTGCCATTGGGCATCATCACCTAAGCACATGGTTCCGACAACGAGTCTTCCGACTCACGAAAAGTCAAGCATAAGAACCAAAGTAATGGATAAGCCAGCACTTGCTTAAAAATATATACATACTGGGAACTAAGTTCTTAAGTAGCAGGAAACAACAACGATTGTTTTCCGCCTTAAGTTACATCATCAAGTTTTTTCCGCGCATATATCAATGGAAAAACAAATATTACATAGTGTTTTTCACTCTTTGGGCGCAGGAGACTTGGAAGGAGCATTGTCCCTAGCCGGAGAATCACTCTCAACGTCGGCGCTATGATGAGACTCAGAGGAATCTTGGTTGACGCTGTCAATGGTGTTCATGGGCACGAAGACGTCAATGTCCACCAGCTCGGCAACTCTGGTGTCACACCCCGCGAGTGATGACAAGATGGCCTCGTGATCAATCTCTTTGCCGTCGTCATCAACGTCGGGGATGGCAGAGGTCACCGTGTCGATGTTGGCATATTCTTAGTGTGCCTTCACCATTGAGAGCGCCATCCTCGCGCCAGCCCGTGCACATGAAGCTTTCCAGCTTGTAACGCGCTCGGGGGCTCGGCGCAGAATCTTTGATTACTTCGTCACGGAGTCCGATGCCTTGATATATATCTGGAGGGGCTTCGCAATCTCCTTAGCTTGGGTGATGGCGGTGTTGATGAAGTTGTCGGCAAGAACCATGCATTCCTTGTCCGAAGTAGGCGAGCGTGTTAAACCCATAGGCCCTGAAAATTCCGACAAGGAGCGCATCAGTTCAATAAACTCTAAGTATCCATACTACAGAAATACAAGGCGGAGGAAGCTTACTGAAGATGCTGGCCTTGGCCTGCCCGACGGTGTCCGCCAAGGATTCCTTCTCTTGTTGGAGGATCTTAAACGCCTCGTTGTGGCGTTGGTTTTGCTCATCAGCGGCTTGCTTCTGATCTTTTAAGATAGCAAGATCCTCCTTCAAGCGATTGATCTCCGCGGAGGCGGAATCTTGCAGGGCCTTCATGGAATCCTCGTGCATCTTCAGCATCTCTTCCCTCTCCTTCTTAAGGATTTTGTTCTCACTGTCCAGCTGCTGGATGTGCTTGGACTGCTCGACAATATCCTTGGCCTTGGCGACATGCTCTGCAAGTCGGAGAAAATAAAGTACACCATGAGTACTCGGATAATGAACGCACAAAACCAAGACGGAATGCGCACAAAGAAAATAGACTCTTGTTTTTGATGATCGGTTCCTTCAAGATGGCAGTTTTACCCTTTTCGGCTTCAAGATCTGCGCGCATCTTCTGGTACTTGTCGTTGGCCATGCCCCGCCGAGCATTCTCGTTCTGTGGAACAAAGTAAAAAGTTAAACTGTTGTTTAGTCTGCTTGGAGCACCTAGTCAAAAACTTTCCATCTAGGCGCTCGGGGTCTACAACGAAAGTTTTTAAACTTAGCATTATGCTTAGCTTTTATTTAAGCATTTAGTCGGAGCTACTTCAGTTACAACTGGGTATGCTACTCTTAAAGCATCTAGTCGGAATAATTTCTCCAATCTAAATGCTTGGGGGCTACAGTGAGAGTTCTTTCTAACCTATTCACTCTTAGAGCATATAGATGCAAAACCTATGGTTTTCCGTCTACATCCTTGGGGGCTATAGTGGGATACTCATATGAAATGCAAAAGGAAAAGTAAAACTTACAAGTGCAATAATCTTGAGGTTTGTAGCACTCTCGGCCAGCAGCTTGCCAAAGTAAATGCTATTTCCCCACAAGATATCTGCTTGTTGGAGCAGCTCCTCAATACCTCACGTCGGAGATGACGGCACTCCTCCAGGAACCATAGTTGTGTTACTCGGCAGAAGCGCCGGGTAAACTATCTTCGGGAACTCGAAGGGTTTCTGGGGAGTAGGGGCGCCGCCTTCGACAAAGGTACTAGCTCCCACTTCCGCCTTGCTGCTACCGATGACATCCTTAGATGGAGCTTCAGCCATTTGTAGAGCAGCGCTCTCCTGCGTCGCCTGCTCGCCGACAACAGGGAGTTCGGTAGAGGAGCCAGAATCCACTTCCATGGCGGAAGGGCCTGGTGCCTCCTGGGCTTGAGAGCTTGTCGGGGAAGAGGAATGCTTGACGGCAGGAGTGGCAGGGGCGATGGCGGGGGAGGAATCACGATGCAGCATATCCTTGATATTTCTAGAAGCCCCCAAAGTCTTGGAGGTCTTCTTGACGCTGGTCGTGGCTTTCTTCCTGAAACGTGCAAAGTGCATAAGTACAGGAACAAGATAGATAAATAAGACAATGTCGGAGAATGAGAAGCTTACACTAGGGGGGTGCTTTGGCAAAAATCCCGGTGGCTTTTCTCTTTTCCGCCTCCAGGGCGGCGGTAGTCTTCTTGGAGGCTCCACCCTCCGTCTTCTTCTTCTTGCCTCCGTCGGCAGCGTCAGAGGTGGAGCTCTTCCGCTTTCGCGCCAACGGGACATCGTCGTCGGACACGACCGTGACTTCCTTCACCTTTGGATCATAGATTTGGGCAGCCAGGTTGTCCTCATCTAGATCGCTAAGCTGTTAAGTTAGAAATCACTATGTTAGATGGGGTGGTAATGGCAAGACGGATAAACTGGAGTATATGTCGTACACGGAAAATACATATCTACCTTTGGGCACTTGCCGTCTACGAACATGTCGTAGGTAATAGTGAAGCCACGTTTCTTATCCTTCACCTTGACGATGTCCTTCAGGCGGAGCTTGATGGATTCGCTCGAGAAGTTATCCACGGAGATCCGGAGGGTATCCCTTCGATCATTGGTATACTTGTGCATAAACTTCGCGTGGTGCTGCAGAGGTTGGATTCTCCTGATGAACCAGCACATGGCCAGGTCCAAGCCGGTCAAACCCGTCTCTACGAACCATTCGATCCGCCTTATGCGCGAGAAGCGTCGAGGTCGGAGGGAAGGGAGGCATGGTATCGCCATGTGGAAACTTCAGCGGCGGCTCCATCCGCGAATTCCGGGTACGTTACTTCTCGGCACGCCAATGGAATGTCAGGGCCGTAGAAGTACGTCCGCTGCCAGTTTTTGCAGGACTCGTGCCCGACGATGTCGAGGAACCGCCGGCCAGGTCGAATCTTGAAGCTTATGGTGCCACAGTTCCTAAGCTCCTCCCTACTGTGTCCGGCTTCACGTTTGACGGTGAAGAAGTACATGAAAAAGTCTAACATAGGCCTAATCCCTAGGTAACCCTCGCAAAGTGCCGCGAAGTTTCTAAGCACTAGGATGCTATTGGGGGAGAGGTTATGGGGTTGGACCTTGTAGTGGTTCAAGACGGAGAGAAAGAAGTGGGAGATGGGCAGAGAAACGCCGCGTACCAGCTGAGCCTTGAGGTACACCTTTTCTCCGTCTTGGGGAGAAGGTGTCACCTCGCCGGCCGGCGCCGCCCGCCAGGCAAGACCCTCCGTCGCGAGGAGGTAGCCTTCGGCGACCATCTCTTGGATGTCGCGGTCGGTGATGTCCGAGCCGTGCCAATCGCCCTTGTGCGAGTTTGGCTCTTCTTCCAGAGGCTCTAGCGCCGCCAGATTATGATCGCCGCCGGTGGTTTCAATCACCGCCGATGCGGGGATGACCAGGCCCTCTGGGGGCACCACGACGGAGCTCGCCGGCTTCGTCGCGGCTTCGCTCGACGCCACCATCGATAGGTAGGAGCTTCTGCTGGCCATGGAGTGCTGGAAGGATGCGATTGACGCAGAGGGAGGCTAGGGTTTTCGAGGTTTCTCGCGGAGAGCTCGAGGAGGCGTGCAGCTGGAGGAAGAAGACGATGACGCGATAGGAATGAGGTAAAAAGTAGAAAGTGTCCCACGGTTACTATTTATCATGCTCTGCGTCAAGATTCGTGCTGCTGATCGGACGGTTGCCACGTAGACGACGTGTTCATGAACGTGCGCGGTAATATCGCCACGTCTACAACTGTCACCGCCAACGGTTCGTATCGCTCGTGCGGGAAAATCGGATATGATTGCGTTCTCTGCATGTGTGAGTTACGAGGCGTCGCTGACCTAAGCCTACGTCGTCCTAGCTGACACGGGTAGATGAGCCGTCCCATCGAAGATTCCGGCATGGACGGATTTAATCCGACTACGGAAGAGTACGATGGAAGATTCAGCATTTCTCCGGCTTACCATTTGAAGACGGAGAAAAGGCCTTGCAGGGTTCTTTGGGAGGACTACAAGATATTGCTTGACAATTTGCCGACATCCATCTAGACGGAGCATTCAACATGAAGAGGCAAGACGGCGCAAGATCTCGGAGTTCTCCGGGGGCTACTGTTGGGGATATGCTATATAGGTAGCCTTATAGCATGTCTCTTATCCGACTAACCCGGGTGGCCCATAGTCGGTAGCATGGCCTATGGACTACTGGGCGGCCCATATAGGTGGACCCAGAAGCGAGGCCCATGCCGGATAAAGGAAGGCTAGGGTGGAGTCACCAGCGTACCCGGAGCCTTGGAGTGTAAGATACACAAGACTAGTAATAGACAGTGTAGGACTCTGTAACCTGTCCGGCTAGGAATTTTCCCTGTAACCCTAGGACCTAGCGACTATATAAGTCGGGCCTATGGGAGCCTTTCGGGCATCTATTCATATAACCTTGCACAGCGAACCTATCCCTGTAACTCGGTGTATTGCCAGTATAGTGATTTATAGCAGGAGTAGGATTCCGCCACCATCGTGGGATCTGAACCTGGGTAAGTTGTGTTACCTCATACCCGTCAACCGTCCGCCTTACCACACGTCTCTAAACACGCACTGTGAGGACCACTCCATGGCGTACTCGTCGGCAATACTACAAAACATATTCCATGTGGTTGCCCTTTAAGATTCTCAACACTAAACATCACAAATCTCTATGTTCCTGGGTGGCCATCAACAAGTGTGATACACAGGGTAAACGATAGACATGGGCCATGTGTAACCACTCAAACAAACCATACAAGTCCCATTCGACCTAGGTGTTTCATTAACAAGTTGTTTTCGTAGTAAAAAACATATAGGCATAATCTTTCCATAATATCATAACATGAATTTTTCCACCCTTGAATTCTAATAGCTAGGCTAATCATACTAGCATATCAAGTCTCCTAACATAGGATATATACTACCAATATATCATCTATAGGATCTACCATAGAATAGCATATATTTGAAAAATTACCATGCAAACCCTACTCAAAATAGTACTAATGCAATAGGATAAATAATAGGACAAAAATATGAGGAATCACTTTCCTTGGTAGCTAGGGGAATAGGTACAATCCTCATAATCACACACTTCACAATCCACAAAATCTACATAACAAAATCAACAACAAATATACACAAATAATATACACTCAAAAATAGTATGAATGCATGCAAAATGAAATGATATGATTTGACACACTTTTTAAATCAAACTCTACAGTACTGAAGACAAAGAATACATTCTAAAGTCTAAATAAAAGAAAAACCACTTTAAAATAATATTCTAAATAATTTTTATAGTTAAAATAGTATTATAAATGCTTCTTCATAAAATCCTAATTGTATAGAAGCAAATGATCAAGGCAAGGACATAGATGCAAATATCTCATTTTTCTGAATCCATAGACACGTAATTTGTATTTTTTGGATTTACGAAACAAAAGTTATGAATTTTGCAACTTTAAACATTTAATAGATAAAATATGGATTTTAAATCTAATTCGTAGACATGCGGCAGCTTCTGATTAGTGCATACCTTTTTGCACAGGATCACGCTCGCGCACCATTAGATCTAAGTGAGATCTAGCGTCTCAGATCTTCCCGTACCTGTTCGTAAACAGTTGGATCGACAACTGGATCCATATCTAGTCGATCAAATCTATTTGACCTAAAACTAGCGGCGCGCATGGTGAGCTGGGTGGGGAGAAATGGAGCTGGTGCCGAGGGAGTTAAGTAGTCGGGGCGAGGGAGAGAATTATGCCGACATTCAACGACAATCAACGCGCTTTGGTTCGGAGGAAATGGCCGCGGCGAAGCTGGTCTCGCGCGAGATCTGGGGACGAAGGGGTGAGGTGGCAGCTACGAACACATGTCAGCGAGGGGGTGCGTGTGCACGGGGTGAGAAACAGAGGGGCGAGGGGGTTTCCCAGGTGGGCTTGCTGGGCTTCTAGTCGGGCCTGGGCCAGATGGCTGGTTGGTTTTTATTTTTTTCTCCTATGCCTTTTTCTATTTCTATTTTGATTTTTCAAATAAGGTTCGAATGACTAAATCAAATCCAAATCTTTTAAAAGTTTCACCACATATTTGTGACGTGATCCAACTGTTTAAAATTGTGTCAAACACAAAAAATCACTCCAAAACATTTTGGGGTCACAAAATAAAAATAAAAACATGCCCCATACATGTAATATAAAGGGGTATAAAATAGGGTTTTGTTAGGGTTTAAACTTTGAAAATTTTGTGCAATGTAAACATGCCATGATAGTATGAATGCAATCATGATGTTTTGGATTTGATGAAATTTCGGATGTTACATTGTAATCCATTCCTTTTGGTAAAACTTGCCTACAAGAAAATTGGCATAATCTGCAACCAAGGATCACGAGGTTCTAGAAATGCAAGATATTCTCCTAGCAAAGATTCATTAATAGTAACTGGATCCTCCATGATTCCTTCCATCCATGACTGATGGTGAGCAATAGGATATCCTTTCCTCTCCTATGCACTATCTGCAGGTCATATTCTCGTAAAAGCAAGACCCATTTGATTAGACGAGGCTTTGCATATTTCTTAGCTACAAGGTGTCTCATATCTTGGTGATTAGTATGAAGTATTACTTTTGAGTTGATATGTAGTGTCTAAATTTATCACAAGCAAAAACAAAAGCTAAAAATTCTTTCTTGGTAGTTGCATAATTCTTTTGATCCTCATTAAAGACTCGACTAGCATATTGGATTACGTTAAGATTCAAGCCATCTCTTTCTCCTAAAACAGCTCCAACAACATAAACACTAGCATCAAACATAATTTCAAATGGTTCATCCTAGTTTGGTGGATGAATGACCTGTGCAGAAATTAGTGCCTTTTTAACTGTTCAAAGGAGTCATTGGAATTTCTATCAAAGGCAAAAAGGGTGTCTTTATCCATTAGACGAGTTAAAGCAGCAGCTATTTTAGCGAAATCTTTAATAAAGTTTCTATAAAAGCTAGCATGACCAAGAAAATTCTTTACCCCCTTTATATCTTGCGGAATTGGTAGTTTATCTAAGGTGACCAATTTTGATTTATCTATCTCAATATTCTTTTCAGAAACTTTATGCCCGAAAACTATACCTTCCCATAGCATGAACTGCAACGCTCCCAATTGAGGGCCATCTTAGTTTCTCTGTATCATTACAAAACTCTACTAATATTATAGAGACATTTCTCAAAATTAGTCCCATAAAAAATTGTCCATAAGGACTTACATGGAACTTTCTACAAAACTGTCAAATATTTTCAAAACATACTCTTCAAAAGTAGCAGCTGCATTACACAAACCTATAGGAATTAATCGATAAGATAGGTCACATAAGGGCGGGTAAAAGTGGTTTTTACTTGATATTCACGCTGAATAGCTATTTTAGAATATCCAGAGTATCCATCAATAAAATAGAAGTAAGAGTTAATAGAGATCCTTTCCATAATATCATTAATGAGAGGCAGTTGCTTGTGAACTTTTATGGTTTCTTTGTTCAACTTCCTAAATTCCATACACATCCTATATCCTACGTTTGTTCTAGCCGAGATTAATTCATCCTTATCATTATTAATTATGGTTATACATCCTTCTCCAGGTATGAAGTGAGTTGGACTTACCCACTACCATCTGAAATTGGATAGATAATACTGCTGTCCAACATACATAGAACTTCCTTTCTTACTACATATTTTATTTTGGGATTCAATCTTTTTTTATTATGAAAAAATGGTTTAGGATCCTCAATCATGGATATCTTGTTAGTTATTATATAAGGGCTTATACCTTTTATGTCATTAAGGGTGTATCCAAAAGCTTCGCGCTGTTTGACAAGTACCTTTAATATTTTTTTGTTTTCTGCAGGAGAGAGCTTATCTTCTAAAATCACTGGTAATGTAACTTCCTTATCTAATAATTCATAGCTGAGGCTTGGAGGAAGAAGCTTCAAGACAAGAGGTGGCGGATCCTCATCCCATTTTCTTTCAAGTTCATCAAATTCGTCCTCGAGGCGAGTTTCAACCTCTGTTGTGGTATTGAGGATCTCATCCAAATCTTATTTTGCAGAGTCATTTGGAAGCGAATCATTGCTTTTAAAACTTCTCTCCAACTCAGATTGTGGGGTGGAAAAATAAATTGCTGCCAATTCTTCAATAGTCTTCTCCTCTTTGATTTCAACTTTCTTCTCATAAGAAAATTTTGTGAATTTATTATAGTTTATTTCTACAACTTCTTCACCAACCTGCAAATACAGAGCCTGTTTCTTGTTTTCAATATAAATGTTCATAGAGTTGTAAAAACGGTTACCAAAAGTAACTTGGCAGGAGGAGTTCAAAGGAATTTAATAATATGAAAATAAACTAGGTACACAAACACTAGTAGAGAAAACCTTATAGCAGCAATCCTTACCGCCGCCGAAGTGGGATCTGGCTCGCCGGCAGTAAGGGCTTCCAGGCCTGCATAATGTTACCACCGGCGAAACGCACTATTCATGCTGGTGATAGAAGAAGTACCGCCGGCGAACGCAATTTGTGCATGCTAGGGATAGGGTGGGCCCACTGGTGGAAAAAGGGCCTCCAGTCCCGGGCCGCAACAGGCTCTAGTCCCGGTTTTGGGCCCGGGACTGCGAAAACGGGACTAGAGGCCCCCCCTCTAGTCCCGGCTCACAATGGCCCGTGACTGATAACAGCCACGTGGCTGTTTCAGCGCCGCGGGGGGCGGAAACCCTCTAGTCCCGGGCTGTAACACCACCCGGGACTAAAAGGTTTCCTGCCGCGACAGAGAAACACCACATTTCTCTGCCGCGGCAGATATTGTGTATTTCCTTTTTTTTGCCATTTTGTTCCTTTTTCATTTTGTGTTTCACTATAACAAACATATATTTCAGTATACATATTATACGCTACTACATACACACTACACGTCTATGCATTTATATAATTAATCGATCCCTTGCAAGCATACATATAATCAATTATATCAAAAGGAAGAAATGTTTTGAAATTACATGGTCATTGATGAATATATATATCATATGAGCTACATGGAGATGACTAAGGCAAATCGAGTTCCACGTCATCCGCATAATGCTCTCCATGTACATCAAGGACTTCCTTCATCATAAATCCCGCCAGCTCCTCTTGAATTGCTCTTATGCGCTGGTCTGGATCTAGTTTCTCCCGCAAATCATAAATATAATGTGAGTCAACTTTCCGCTCACTGGTCAACTCTCGGAAGTACTCGCAGACGTAGTATCCACATAAATGAGTTCCCGGTGGCTGCTGTAAACTCTTCGCCATTTTATAAGTTAGCTCCTCTTTGAATGGATCTGGTATTTTCTGTCTGAACCGTGTCCAACACCTGCTCAGCAAAGAAAATGAACAAAGGAGTTATTAGTTACTTGATATCAGGAAATGGATGAAAGAGGACGATATAATGCGATAATGATTGAAATTACTTATGGAGCATTGCTTTCATGTCGCTCCACTTCTCTTGGTCCCAACTTAATGAGTCATGGACTTCAACTAGGGAGTTGTCAACTTGAATGTTTAGCAAGATCCAGTGGAATCTGCGGACATTTACATAAGCATACATGCATAGCTCATCCAGTAAGCAAAAATAAAATGTGTACAATATATAAACACTCACTTGAAGTTGTAAGGAAATAGTATTTCCTTAACAAAATTATGCTCGGTTAAGAACCTAGCCAGGTCTTCCTCCACGTCTTTGGGGTGATTCTTTAACGTATATTCATTAATGATATATGGGTCAATGAACCCAACGTCGTATCTTCTAGCTCTTTTGCATTCAAGCATCTTCATTCTGCGAAATATAATATCATCATACAACAGGATATATAGTTAGGATAATATATTAAATGCAATGCACGAGCTAAAGCTACAATCTTAATTATAGAAATAAATAACTTACAGACAGTAGCAACCAATGATAGATTTGTCGAGGGCGCGCTGGTTGTATAACTGAAACAGTTCGGTCATTTGAACCTGTGTCGAGTATGGTTTGAAGTGATGCTCCTTTCTAACGTCCACCGGAAACCATTCTTTATGATGCTTTTTTCTGCTTGCGACATGTACCATTCATGCAGATTTCGCATATGTGTGGATAGACGCGCGAGCTCCTCATTACTGACTAGAGGCTGCCCTTGGACATACTGCCGTACTATCTGACCCACTTGTGTATCTTCATAGCCTAAATATTGACCAAGAGACATATTTGCTTCGTTAGCAAGTGCTTTGGCCTCCGATACAGTGATTCCCATAAGTGCACCATTATTACGGGCTCTAGGGTCCATTATTTGCATGTCCATATCCATTTCAGCTCTGAAGGCCTTGTCGAGGTCTGAAATGACTTTGAGCGGGGCGACCGATTGATTCTTCTGTGCTCCGAGCTAGGCAACTTGCTTCCCGCTTTTTGCACTTGTGATTTTTTTCTTCTATGCTTGCTTAATAATCTCCCGGTCATAGTCTGATTCCAGATTCATCGATATCCGGGATGGTTGCTCAAGAAAGGAGTTAGCCCACTTTGTTTTTGTTATATACCGTCTTTGGCTTAGGCTTTTTGGGTGCAAAATGCGCCTTAACTTGGGCAGCCACATCCGCGTTAGTTTCCTCGTCGGTCTTGTCATAAGGTCTCTTTGGAAGAGCCGGCGGGATATCGACTATCTTCGGCGTTTGACCTTTCTTCGCTGTGGGGCGCGGGGGACCGTCTAACTTCCGTTTCTTCGACGAGGTAGTAGTATTGCACGGAGGCGGAGGTGGAGATCGAGTTGATGTACTCCTGCTGCAGCGATCGTCAGCGGGGCGGGGTGGACTTTCAGGTTGGCGATAATCAGGTTGGGGTGGACTTGGAGGTTGGCGATAATCGGGTTAGGGTGGACTTGGAGGTTAACGATATTCGATGTGGGGTGGATTTGGATTCCTTGGAGTCGGTGGCCTTGGCGCCGAGCCTGGAAACTTGATGTACTTCTTATTCCATAGAATGATGTTGCGCTTGACATCTCCTAGTTTCGTAAGGCCTTCAGGCGTAGGGATTTCAATCTCTAGGTCCGCAAATCCTCCACTATGTCATCCATCGTGACACGAGCATAGCCTGGTGGAATCGGAAGTGAATGGTGGAGTGCTCCAGGTAGACAAGGTAAAGTAGTACCGATCGCCACCTTGAAGGACAGGTTGTTCATTGGCTAATGTAGCTCACATTGTGCCATCTCTCTGACATCATCCACGGGGTAGTGAGGAGCCGGTGCATCATCCAGCAGTTCTTGATCATCAGCACGGACCTCCGTGGAAGCCACGCTGCTTCTCCGTTGGCTAAGATCCAACACTGGATCATCAGACCGCGGGTGAGTTGACGACGGCGGCCTTTGGCTAATTTCATGCATGAGGTTCTTCAGATCAGCTAGTTCTGCTCTACCCTGGAGATCCGGTCTGCCTCCCTGTCCTTCTTTCTCTGACGACTTCTGTAACTGGCATCATACTGAGGAAACCCTTTCTTCCACGAGACACCGACGCCTTTGCCTCGTGTTCGTCCTACCTTTTCAGGATTCCCTAGGGCGCGTGTCAGCTCGTCGTTCTCTCTCTCGGGACGGAACAATCTGAATTGAGCATCATTCATTGCTTGAATAAGGTCTTGGGAGGGTTTTAGAATTTCATCATGAAATAATGTCTTCCCTATTTCTGGGTCCAAGGATCCCCTGTGCCCGTACCACCAGTGCTTTGACCTCTCGGGCCATCCATCTGTACCAGGAGTGACGCCTCTAGCCCTCATATCCTTCTCCATAGTTTCCCACTTAGGGATGGCACTCTTGTAGCCACCTGTCCCCATTTTATGATGGTATTTATTGTTGGCAGCATTTAACGCGTTCTTTGCCGACTTTGCCTTTGCTTTATCAGATTGCTTGTACTGTACAAAATCGGGCCACTGTTCTATCAACTTCTCGTTTACTCCTTTGAAGTCTGGAGTTTTCTTTTTCGCGACATATTTCGCTTATAAACTTTTCTTGTGGTTCCGGTATAGTTCAGCCATCTTGCTTAGTGCCCACTCCTTGACTTTCGCTCTATTTTCAAGCCCACCCGGCCTTGGGGTAATACCATCTACCTCAAATTCCTCATACTCTGGAGGTAGTATGAAATGCGCTATGAGCTTCTGCCAAAGGTCATCTTTGGTATCATCAGTGACATAGCTGTTGGATTCTTCACCGGCTTTCTTTGACTTATTCCATTCTTGGATGGTGATCGGCAGTTTGTCCCTAACAAGCACCCGACATTGATTTATAAACATCCTCCGGTGCTTCTCTGGAGCAATCGGTTCACCATCATCATCTATTTTTTCGATGGTGAACCTCTGATTACCATCGAACTTTTTGTTCGGCCCTCGTTTTGTTCGAGCTGTCAATTGATTCGATCCGGTGGGCTAAAAGAAGAAGAGAGAGTGATTAATATATATCTAGATCAGTTAATGAATAGAGGTAACACGAGATATACATATATATATATATGTACCTCGCCGGATCCTGTCGAGGGGCCATCATTATTGTTGTTATTTGTTTGCCTTTCGTCCATCTGGTCTTCCCCTTGGTTTTCCTCTAGTCCATCACCGGATGGATTCAGATATGAGGATATCTCTTCCCCGAGCAAAATATCTTCGGCGCCGGTAGTAATAAGAGGAATTTCACCTCTTAGCATGCCCTGAAGAAAACCTTCACCGATGCGACCAGGATCTTCGGATGGATCCATGACTTAATTATCTATAACAAAAAGAGAGTTAAATAGGTTAGAAAAAACAATAATCCTAATAACTAAAACAATATAATCCTAATTATAATAATCCTAATATTATTTGTGCTAAAACAATAATCATAATAACTAAAACAAAAAAATAACCCTAATCCTAATCCTAATTCTAATCTTAATAAATAAAACAAAAAAATCACTAAAACAATAATACTAATCCTAATTCTAATATTAATTGTGGTAAAACAATATAATCATAGCTAATAACTAAAACAAAAAAAATAACCCTAGCTAATTATAATTAAAACAATAATTAAAAAAATAACCCTAGCTAATTATAATTAAAACAATAATTAAAAAATAACCCTAGCTAATTATAATTAAAATAAACCTAGATAACAATATAATCCTAATCCTAGCTAATTATAATTGAAACAATAATTAAAAAAATAACCCTAGCTAATTATAATTAAAACAATAATTAAAAAAATAACCCTAGCTAACAATATAATCCTAATCCTAGCTAATTATAATTAAAACAATAATTAAAAAAATAATATAAAACAAATTTGTATTTAAAAAATACAAAGAGAAAAGGAAAAACAGAAAAAGAAAAAATTTTGGAAAAAAAAACAGTAGCCCGACCTCAACGAGGCCGGCCCATCTCTCCCTCTCCCCTACCAGCCCAGCAGCCCAACACGGCCCACCTCGCCAGCCTCCTTCCCCGTCCTCTAGCGCGCGCGACGCCCTTGCCGGCCGTGTCCGTCGACGATCCAAGCTGCCGCCATGGAGAGCACGCCTCTCCCTCTCCCCTATCCTCTCATCCCCCATGCTCGCTCCCTCTCTCTCGTTTCATTCCCTAACCGTCACAGAGGCGCCATCGTTGCGGAGCGGCGGCGGCACGACGGAGCGGCGCCACGTCCTGGAGAACCATCTCACCTGCGGAGCGGCAGCGGCACGCACGACGGAGTGCCGGCGGAATCGGACAACACCTCCCCTTTCTTCGTCTATGCTTCTTCTTCGTTTGTGCTTCGTTGTCGATGAGAAATGCGAAGTGTTGGGGCGCAGCACCTCGGCTGGCGCCAGAATATAAAGGGACAGACCTTTAGTCCCGGGCTAAGCCACCGTCCGCGACTAAAGGGTCTTTAGTCGCAGGCCGTGGCTTAACCCGCGACTAAAGACCCCCCTTTAGTCGCGGGCTAAGCCACGGCCCGGGACTAAAGGGTTTTTTCGGCCGCTTCGTTTTCACGCGCACACTCACCCTTTAGTCCCGGGTCCAGCCACGACCCGTGACTATTTTTTTTTTTAATTTTATTTTTTAATTCAAAACTAATATAAAAACTTTGGAAATCATATCTTTTATTGTAATAATCCAAATAAAACAAATAATATGTCTATTATTATCAGAAAAATATAAAGAATTTTAATATAATATCCATTTATCTGTTTGCATCATTAATAAATTATTTCATTTGTAAATTTTCTTTTTTAATTCAAATCAAATATAAAAACTTTGGAAAATCATATCTTTTATTGTAATAATCCAAATAACACAAATAATATGTCTATTATTATCAAAAAAATATAAAGAATTTTAATATAATATACATTCATCTGTTTGCATCATTTATAAATTATTTCATTTGTAAATTTTCTTTTTTTAATTCAAATCAAATATAAAAACTTTGGAAAATCATATCTTTTATTGTAATAATCCAAATAACACAAATAATATGTCTATTATTATCAGAAAATATAATGAATCTTAATATAATATCCATTTATCTGTTTGCATCATTTATAAATTATTTCATTTGTAAATTTTCTTTTTTTAATTCAAATCAAATATAAAAACTTTGGAAAATCATATCTTTTATTGTAATAATCCAAATAACACAAATAATATGTATATTATTATCAGAAAAATATAATGAATCTTAATATAATATCCATTTAGTCCCGGATGTAGTCACAAACCTGGACTAAAGATATTTTCCGCCATTTCCCACCTCTTTCCGCCTAGTTTTCCCGCCCTTTCCTTTCTACGAGAGCTTTTTGTCCCGGATGTAGTCACTAACCGAGACTAAAGATATTTCCCGCCATTTCCCAAAGCTTCATGCCATGTTTTCCCGCCCTTTCCCTCTATATTTAGGGCGATTGTGCCATGGCTATCCACACATCCACACCTTCCTCTCTTAGAACAATGGACAACGCCTACTGGGCCATTCTGACCCTCGAGGAGACCGAGGCGCTGTGTGCCTCCAACTACCCTTGTCCGCCGGGCTACCGGCCGCCCGCCGGCTGGATGCTGAGCGCTGGAGGGGTTCCTGTCCCTCAAGGTTCCGCACACCAGGCAGCCATCACAAACCACTTCTACCACGAGCTCACGCCGGAGCAGCGGATGGATCCCAGTGGGATCCCGACAACTATGACACCTGGAATGCCTTCTTCACTAATAGGCCGAAAAGGGAGCTCGCCAGGTAAGAGGGTGATGGCCTGCCACCGGTGAACCACAACGAAGCTGGTCGTCGTTTGTGGTGGGTGAACCGTACTATCATCGGAGTGATGCGCTACATCGCCGGGGGAGACCATCCTCGCCTACGGTGCCCACGAGTCCACCCGCCACAGGCCCCACACCATCCCGACGGTAGCGGCATCATTTTCCAGGAGACCCCTCTCCCGCCCGCCGTGAATCCGAGGCTGGAATGGCCCCTGGTATATGCCATGGATGGGCTGACGATCCCCGGAGTGGCAGGTGACGTGACGATGATGATGACGATGACGATGAAGACCCTGAAGCTGCGTACTATAGGACTAGGCATGATTATGACTAAAGGGGGCGGCTTTAGTCCTGAGTGTTAGCTAGTCCCGGTTTGTCCCGGTTCATCTTGAGTGTTACCTAATAAATAGAGGGAAATTCCTATATAAAGAGAGGGTTCATCTTTAGTCCCGGTTGGAGAAACCAACCGCGACTGAAGGGATTGCGGCAGACTAGGCCAGGCAACACTAATAATAGGGGTGAGTGTCGACATTATGTCGTGCGGCTTGTACCTTGTCCCGGATGGTGTCACCAACCGGAACTAAAGATGAACCTTTAGTCCCAGTTGGAGACACCAACCGGGACTAAAGATGAGTCAGCACTAATAATAGGGGTGAGTGTCGACATTATGTCGTGAGTATCGACATTATGCCGAGCTGCTTGTACTATAAATAGGCATCCTTGTGAGTCCAGTCCTCCAGCCAGTTTGAGGCATCTCCAAGATGGTTTTAGAGAGCAAGGACACCACTACGGCCAGTTTCAGGGAGATGCCGATGGAGCCCAGTCCTCCGGCATCTCCGAGAAACTAGTCATAGAGGCACTCCCTAATATGTGAAATTAGTTAGATCCCAGGCGTATTGATCTAGTTAGAGAAGTTACAAGCTAGAAGATGGTTTTCGAGAGCAGGGACACCACTACGGCCAGTTTCAGGGGGATGCCGACGGAGCCCAGTCCTCCGGCATCTACGAGAAACTGGTCATACAGGCACTCCCTAATATGTGACATCACGCGTTTGGAGATCAGATCTTAATGGTAAGTACGAATCAGTACTAAAGGCCCTCCTTTAGTCCCGGTCCAGCCACAAAACGGGACTAACACACTCAAGATTGTTTGCAGACAACACTATAAAAATGGACACATGCATGGAACATCTTCACTCATAAAATGTTACAATTATTACATATCATTTCTTCGCGTGTGTTCCCTTCTGATCCCGTCGTATCCATGGAGCATCTTCATTCATTAACATGATGCTTGGGTCATCCTTCACCGCGAAGGGCGGAATTTCATGAAACTTATCACAATCTTCTGACATGTCTGTCTTGTCCTCCACTCCCACGATGTTTCTTTTTCCTGAAAGAACTATGTGGCGCTTTGGCTCATCGTCTGATGTATTATTTTTCTTATTTTTTCGTTTTCTAGGTTTGGTAGACATGTCCTTCACATAGAAAACCGGGGCCACATCATTGGCTAGGACGAATGGTTCGTCTAAGTATGCAAGATTGTTGAGATCCAACGATGTCATTCCATATTTCTTGTCTACCTCAACCCCTCCTCCCGTCAGCTTGACCCATTTGCACCGAAACAAGGGGACCTTAAAAGTAGGTCCATAGTCAAGTTCCCATATCTCCTCTATGTAACCATAATATGTGGTCTTTGACCCATTATTGTCTGTTGCATCAAAGCGGACACCACTGTTTTGGTTGGTGCTCTTTTTATCTTGGGCTATCGTGTAAAATGTATACCCATTTATCTCGTACCCTTGGAAAGTCGATATAGTCGAAGATAGCTGATCTCCAAGAGTGTTGTTTTTGATGAGATGTTGCAACCAACCGCCGAAACTCTTCATGTGTTCATCTCTAATCCAAGAGTCATACTTTCCAGGGTTGTTGGAGCGTAAGATTTTCTTGTGTTCTTCGATATATGGGGCTGCCAAGATAGAATTCTGTAGAACGGTGTAATGTGCTTCGGTGTAAGAATGTCCGTATCTACATATTATTGATTTCCTTCCTAGAGTACCCTTTCCACTCAGTCTCCCCTCATACCGCGATTGAGGAAGACCAATCGGTTTAAGGTTAGGAACGAAGTCAACACAATATTCAATGACCTCCTCTGTTCCATAGCCCTTCGAGATGCTTCCTTCTGGCCTAGCACAGTTACGAACATATTTCTTTAAGATTCCCATGAACCTCTCAAAGGGAAACATATTGTGTAGAAATACAGGACCGAGAATGGAAATCTCTTCGAATACGTGAACCAGCAGGTGCGTCATAATATTGAAGAAGGATGGTGGGAACACCAACTCAAAACTGACAAGACATTGGACCACATCATTCTGTAACCGTGGTAGATCTTCAGGATTGATTATCTTCTGAGAGATTGCATTGAGAAATGCACATAGCTTCACAATGGGTACTCGAACATTATCTGGTAGAAGCCCCCTTAATGCAATCGGAAGCATTTGCGTCATAATCATGTCGCAGTCATGAGACTTTAGGTTTTGGAACTTTTTTTCTGCCATATTTATTATCCCCTTTATATTCGACGAGAAGCCAGACGGGACCTTAATACTGCTTAGGCATTCAAAAAATATTTCCTTCTCTTGTTTGGTAAGAGCGTAGCTGGCATGACCTTGAAACCATTCTGGATGCAGGCCATCTGGGTCTTTCATACGTTGATGGTCCTTTTGTGCTTCCGGTGTATCTTTTGTCTTCCCATACACGCCCAAGAATCCTAGCAGGTTCACGCAAAGATTCTTCGTCACATGCATCAAATCGATTGCAGAGCGGACCTCTAAGAATTTCCAATATGGTAGCTCCCAAAATATAGATTTATTCTTCCACATGGGTGCGTGTACTTCAGCGTATTTCGGAACAGATTTTCCTCCAGTACCCTTTCCAAAGGTTACCAGTTGATCCAAATCTTTGACCATATCAAATATATCAGCACCAGTACGCTCCTTAGGCTTCGTCTGGTGACATGCCAGACCGTTGAAATGCTTGCCTTTCTTTCTTAAGGGATGCTTGGCCAAAAGAAATCAACGATGATCATTGTATACATTCTTCTTACAATGTTCCAAATATATACTTGCAGTCTCATCTAAACAGTGTGTGCATGCATTGTATCCCTTGTTTGACTGTCCTGAAAGGTTACTAAGAGCAGGCCAATCATTGATTGTTACGAAAAGCAATGCTCGGAGGTTAAATTCTTCCTGCTTGTGCTCATCCCACACGCGTATCCCGGGTTTGTGCCACAACTGTAAAAGTTCTTCCACTAATGGCCTTAGGTACACATCAATGTCGTTGCCGGGTTGCTTCGGACCTTGGATCAACACTGGCATCATAATGAACTTCCGCTTCCTGCACAACCAAGGAGGAAGGTTATAGATGCATAGAGTCACGGGCCAGGTGCTGTGACTGGAGCTCTGCTCCCCAAAGGGATTCATGCCATCTGTACTTAGAGCAAACCTTAAACTCCTTGCATCATCTGCAAAGTCCGGGTACTTTCTATCGAATTTTCTCCATTGCGACCCATAAGCAGGGTGTCTCAATATCCCGTCTGACTTACGTTCCTCTTAATGCCATCGTAACGACTTGGCGTGCTCTTTGTTTCTGAATAAGCGTTTCAACCGTGGTATTATAGGAGCATACCACATCACCTTCGCAGGAACCCTCTTCCGGGGGGCTCGCCCTCAACGTCACCAGGGTCATCTCGTCTAATCTTATACCGAAGTGAAGTGCATACCAGGCATGCATCTAAATTCTCACACTCCTCACCGCGGTAGAGAATGCAGTCATTAGGGCATGCATGTATCTTCTGAACCTCTAAACCTAGAGGGCAGACAACCTTCTTTGCTTCGTATGTACTGGCGGGCAATACATTATCTTTTGGAAGCATATTCTTCATCATTTTCAGCAACTTTTCAAATGAGGAGTCAGGTATAGCACACTCAGCCTTCCATCGCAGCAATTCCAGTGTGCTGCCCAGCTTTTCAGACCATTTTTGCAATTTGGGTACAACAACTTTTTGTGATCCGCTATCATGTGATTAAACTTCTCCCTATCCTTTTCAGTTTCACAATCTCTTCGTGCATCGGCAATGGTCCGACCAAGATCATCAGCGGGTTCATCATGTGTCCCTTCTTCATCCTCCCCTTCAGCATCCCCCATGGAAGTATCTCCGTACTCCGGGAAACCATGATAGTTGTCATCCTCCTCCTCTTCTTCATTGTCTTCCATTATAACCCCTCTCTCTCCGTGATTGGTCCAACAATTATAACTGGGCATGAAGCCGGACTTCAACAGGTGGCTGTGAAGGGTTTTTGAGTCAGAGTAATCCTTCTGATTCCTACATCCATTACATGGACAGAATACAAAACCATTGTGCTTGTTTGCATCAGCAACATGGATGAATTCAAGCACGCCATTAATGAACTCGCCAGAGCGTCGGTCAGTATCGTACATCCATTCCCGGACCATCTGCATTATAGTAAAAGTATATCAAAAACCATTACACAACATGATAAAATTATTACAAGTTATATTGAGAGCTTCTAGAGCATTAATTTTGAATTTTGAAAAATTTACATGCACCAATTTGTGAACTGGAGAAAACAATCAACATGATAAATGTGGAGTTTTTTATTATTGTTCTATCAGTGAAAACCTCATTCCATTCTAAGCTCTGAAACTCTAAAATTACACATTTCAATTTTCAGTAACTATGTGCCTAATCAAAATTTGTTACACATATATATCAAAATCCTTCTAGCTACTTCTAGATCATGAATGCATTTTATCCATATCTCTATACTTCTAGATCATTATATAGAGCTAAAGTAGCAATAAGAGATGAAAGAATGAAGTTCTAACCTTTTAAAGCTTTGGATTTAGGTGTTGCAAACTAAATCTTGACAAATCTTGAGAAAAAAATGGCATGAACTCTCTTCCTTTCATTGAGAAAAATGGCCACCACATGCTTTAGGGCAGCTGGCCAGGGAGCTGTATATATAGTTATGGACAATTAGTCCCGGGTCGTGATACGATCCGGGACTAATAGTCCCCGAAAAGAGCTGTTTTCCCCGCTCCAGCTTATTAGTCTCGGGCCGTATTACAGACCTAATGCTCTGGTCCGGCCCTAGACTAATGCTTATGGCCATTTCTAGACGTTGGAGGCCTCACGGACCGGGACTAGTGCTAGCACTAGTCGCGGTTCATGACGGGCCGGGACTGCTGGGCTTTTTTGATCGAACCGAAGATGGTTTTTCCAATAGTGGCCGCGTGCCCCCTGGATCGGCCGACACTTACTGTCGGCGAAATGGCCCTTGCTCATCAGGGCTAGCCCAATTAGTGTTGGCGAACATGGCCCGTGCATGCCAGGGATAGGTTTAGCCCCCCCCCCCCGGATGGGCTGCCACTTACAGCTGGCTAAATGTCCCTTGCTCGGCAGGGATACGTCCTTATACCACCGGCAAAATCTCTTGCGCTCGCCGGTGATGCATGGGGGGGGGGGTGGGTGGGTGGGCCACTGGGCCGTGTTATTACCGCTGGCTCTTTGGTGCTTTCCGTTGGTGGAAAACGACTACCACTGGTTTATAGGGCATATTTCACTGGTAGTAACCTGGGACTTATTACAAGGTCGAACCAGCCACCTAACAACACCTCCTCACTCACCACTAGCTCCCCTTTCTTGTAAACTCAACCCCAAGCTTTGCTAGCTCATTCCCCCACTTCTCCCCACCTATTTTAGCTAATTCAACAAACAAAGTTTAATATATTTAAGGAGATGTCACTCCCCTTGCATGCATTAGTAGATCTACCTAGCAAGATCTAGATCTATATCTCTCTCCCCACACCACCTTTCCCACTTCTCTCTATTAGTAGATCTAGATCTCGAACATAAGGTATCAACAGCACACACACACTCTCTTCGGTCGACGTTTGGCATCTCTCTGGTGCTCTTGTACCTCGCATCAACTAATAGGTATAATATGGTGGAATGTGCATGAGTTGGAGACAAGGCACCGGTGATGTCACTTTTGATGGTGAAAAGTGGTTGCACGCATATGTGGACCTTTTTTGTGTTGTTTTGCCAGTGGAATGTGCATGTACAATGAGTTGCTAATGTTTTGCCGGAATGTCAATTAACTTCCGTTCCGGAGAATTTCTAGCACTCGGACGAGACCACTTTTAGGAAAGGTCATGCCGAATTTTTTCATGAAAGCAGCCAAGGCGACAGTTCTAATATATTCTCTTATTATGCAGGCGACGATGGTCATTGATATGAAGGAAAGCGTGGTGGATAGATATGTGGAACGCGCGACTGCTGACATGTATCGAAATAACCGCTTCGAAATAAGATGTCCGTGTCGAAAATGAAAACTATCGTCATTGTTTGACCCCTTGTCACGCACAATGAATGAGCACCTTCTTATGTATAGTTTCATAGAGGCCTACACTTAGTGGATGGATGATGAAGATGATGATGTCGATGACCATAAGGAAGAGGATGTTGTTCAACACGAAAATGAAGATGATGAGGAGGGAGAAGAACGGGCACAAGGACTTAACCACGTGCCCAAGGTGTGGCGAGCCTCGATACAAGAGAGGGACGAGAAAAGCTCCTCTAAAATTTGTGTGGTACTTCCCGCTCAGGCCCCGTCTCCAGCAGTACTTCGTGGACCCCAAGGAAGCGAAGCTCATGCGCTAGCACGTGGAAAGGAAGGAAGCGGTGATGAAGAATCCACTGCGGGTTGAAAACCCAGTGCTGACGCACCCTTCGGATGAAACCAAGTGGAAAGCATTAGACGATGAGTACGAAGATTTTGGGAAAGAACCAAGGAACATCAGACTAGGTGCAAGCACCAACGGACTCAATCCGTTCAGCAACCAGAGCAGCAAGCAAAGCACCTGGCCCGTGTTTTTATGGATGTACAACCTCCCCCATGGCTAGGCCTGAAGAAGAAGTACATACACATGAGCATGCTAATCCAAGGGCCGACCCAGCTAGGGAGTGATATCATCATGTATCTTGTGCTATTGAAGGAGGAGCTAGCCATCTTGTGGGACAAAGGGGTAGAAACATGGGACGATCACCTCCAACAAACTTTCCGTCTGAAAGCAGCGCTGACCATGACGGTGCAGGACTATCTCAGATATAGATATATCGCTTGCCAGGTGTGCCAAGAACACAAGGCTTGTGTGAGGTGCATGTAAAGGACGCCATTTATTCAGCTTGGTAAGGATCCCGCGTCTTCAAAAACCGTCTACATGAGGACTCGGATGTGGCTACCGGAAATTACCCGTGGAGGAAGCGTGGAGATCTGTTCAACGCAGCGGCGAGCTTGGTAAGGATGAGCTCGAAGTACCTCCGCCTAAGCACAGCGGCGAGGAGATCGATGCTTTCCTGAAAAGCTGGAAACACTGCCCTCCGCCGGGTAAGATAAAGAATCATAAGTGGAAGCGAGGAGATAAGAAGAAGGAAAAGGTACACGGCCCGCTCCTGGGGGTATGGAAAAGTAGGTCCGTGTTTTGGGACTTGCCATACTAGAAGATCCTTGGTATGCCTCATAGCCTTAATGTCATGCATATCACGAAGAACGTGTGTGAAAGCTTGCTTGGCACTCTGCTGAACATGCCAGATAGGACCAAAGACGGGCCGAAAGCAAGACATGACCTAAAGGAACTGAATATCAGAGAAGAGCTTCACCCCTGTCTTCTTTTATGGTTTAGGAGGAGACAAACGATCGCAAGCGCAAAAGGGCGGAGATGCAGCCAGTTGAAGTGGAGACGGAAGATCCTAAGGGAAAAAGGGCGAAGAAGAGTGAAACCCCATGCCCCTCTTGCTTTAATCTATATCCTAACAAGCTCGAACAGATGATCGGTTGCCTCCTCGGAACCAAGTATCCCTTACGCTACGCGGGGCTGATACGTACATGGCTAGACCTGACAAAAAGAATCTTCAGCGGGATGAAGTCTCATGACTATCACATCATGATGACGTAAATACTTCTAGTTGCAATCCGAGGGATCATGGAACCGCACGTCCGTGCAACGCTAACTAGGCTTTGTAACTTCTTCTACGTCATCACTCGGAAGTCAATAAGAGTCAAGAAACTTGGGAGGCTACAGGAAGAGATCGTCACCGTCATATCCGAGATGGAGATGTACTTCCTGCCCGCATTTTTCAACATCATGGTCCACCTTCTGTTGCATATAGTGGACGATATCGAGGATCTCGGGCCTCCGTTCCTTCACAACATGATGGCGTTAGAAAGAATGAATGGAATCATCAAAGGATACGTCCATAACAAGGCGCATCCGGATGGAAGCATCGCCTAGGGCTTTCTCACAGAGGAGTGTGTCTCTTTCTGCAAGAATTATCTTAATAAGGAAAACACATGTCTGATTGGTTTGCCCACGAACAAGCACCTCGGCAAGTTCGAGGGAGTAGGCTACCACACTGGAAAGAAGGAAATGGACGTGGAGCAGTGTGATAGGAGAGTCGACTTTGACCGGGCCCACTTAGTAGCGGTACAGCACATGGACGATGTCACGCCTTGGGTGGAAAGCACAAAACCAAGAAGCGACTATCAGAACTCTGGTGTGACGATGGAATCTTACATGGGTGAAGAGAAGAAACGATACTACGGAAGGATCAAGGAAATTTGGGAGGTAGACTACATCGAGGAGAATCTACCGATGTTCCATGTCAGATGGGCTACATATGTTAGAAAACAAGATGAGTATTTCACCACCATGCGTATGCCCAACAAATCCAAGACCAAGAAACTCACCGCGCAAAATGAGCCATGGGTACTGGCTAAGCACGTCGAGCAATGATTCTTCATTACTAAACCGTCAAGGCCTAGCCATGTCGTCATGAGGAGAGATAAAAGGGCCCTTATCGGAATGGATGGAGTCGCCGACGAGAAAGACTTTGACGGACTCGTCGGAGACCCGATGAAGACTATGCCAAACTTCTCTGCGTGCGAGCCGAGAGCACGCCAGTGCGCCACCCTCGACCAGCACCCACAGACCACGCGCCGCCCTCTCCGTGTGCGTGCGTGATCACCATCGTCCCAGCAACCCCGCAGACATGCCCGTTCACCGCCGCGCGAACCACGCGCGCTGTGTGCCATTAAAATCGCCGTCGGTCCCCTTCAGCCACTATAAATAGAGGCTTCCACCGCTCGTTTTCTTCTGACCAGTTCACTCCCCTCTCCCTCAGAACCACCCACCTCACTCCTGGAGCAAGGCGAGCAGCGCATCGCCGGAATTTGGCCAGAGCCCGCCGCTGCTGGAGGAGAAGGGAGCCGTCGATTGGAGCCGCCCAAGGAGAAGCTGCCGGTACCAGGGGAATCGCCGTCATCGACTTCGTCATTCGCCCCCGTCGCCGACCCTCGCCTGAGCCCGGTGAGCCTCCCACGACCCCCACCTGCCGCACTAGGGTTTTGTCTCGTTGGCGCTGCCCGATGTGGACGATGAACCAGAGCCGTTCGATTAGAACTAGATCCCACGGTCCACGTTGCCCCGTATCGCTTCGCCCCTCCCCGTCTCACTGGGACAGCCACTTAACCAGCCCGCGTACGCGCTGTGTGTAGTGGGACGGCCCAATAAAACATCCCGCGCGACCCAACAATTAAAATTAAGCTTTATCCATTTAATTTGAAGCATAGTTCTGTACCTAGATTCAAAAATCAATCTATCTTGATTCACTGAACCAAAATGCATGAAACCAAATTTTTTAGAAAGGTACTGAAATTCTTAATCCAAGCCCGTTGGATTCAAATCATTTGGAGTTATAGATCCACTATGGTCAAAATAACAAGGAAGAAGCTTTTCTGCATTCAAACATCTTTCAAAATTCAACCACAAAAGCTTTTGAGTTGATTCCAACTCTCAAAAATCATATTTGATCATACCTTTCACAATATATACAAACATATGGGTTTACTTATAGAGATAATGTTCAAGTAATAAAAGAGTGCCACATAGGAATTTCTAGTCACTTTATTTTAATTAAAATAAAAGGTTAAACCTTATTAAATGTTGACACCACTTTAAATCACATTCCCATGTACTGAAATATGTGGTGATGACATGTGTCAACATGATCCCATGTTTGAGTTGGATAATATTAAATCTCAAGTAGTTTTTCAATGAGTAGAAATTACTTTTCTAAAAATAAAATAAATAAGACAAGTGCTTTAATCCTTGTAATGTTAGTGATGATGCTAGATCACCTAGTGTGCACCTTTGTGTGATGACTAAAAATAGTTAAGTATTGTTTGGTGATTGTGTACCTCATATTTATTTATAGACACTAGTACCGACCAAGGATACGAGGAAGAAGGAGGATACTGTTGGAGATATGCCCTAGAGGCAATAATAAATATAGTTATTATTATATCTTTGTGTTTATGATAAATGTTTACATTCATGCTATAATATTATGAACAAGGAAACATTAATACTTGTGTGATTTGTAAACTTAATTTGAAGTCCCTAGTAAAGCCTCTATATAATACTAGCTTGTTGGTTAATAGATGATTGTGGTTTCCCTATCATGAACATTGAGATGTTATTAACAACAAGATCATATCGTTAGGAGAATGATATGGTGGACATACTCCTATAGATAAGCGTAGCATAAAGATCAAGTCATTTTAATAGTTCAATTGCTATATGCTTTCTGATACATAGTAACCTAATTCCTTCGACCATGAGATCATGCATATCACCTTTACCGGATGGATGCTTTGATGACATCAAACACCACACCGTAACTGGGTGGCTATAAAGGTGGCATTGAGTGTTCGGAAAGTATTGGTTGAAACACATGGATCAAGAGTGGGATTTGTCCATCCATATGACGGATAGATATACTCTGGGCCCTCTCGGTGAAATGTCATCCAATTAGCTTGCAAGCATGTGACTGGATCACAAGGGATCACATATCACGGGAACGAGAAAAAAGTACTTATCGGTAACGAGGTTGAACTAGGTATGCAGAGATACCGACGATCATAACCTCGGATAAGTAAACTATCGTGAGACAAAGGGAAATTGGTATCGTATGTAAGTGGTTCATTCGATCGCAAAGTAATCGTAGAAATATGTGGGAGCCATATGAATTTCCAGATTCCTCTATTGGTTATTGATCGGAGAAGTGTCTCGATCATGTCCGCATAATTCACGAACCGTAGGGAGACACACTTAAGGATTCGACGTTGTTTGAGTAGTTATGGTATGATGAGAAAGAGACCGAATGTTGTTCGGAGTCTCGGATGGGATCCGGGATATCACGAGGAGATCCGGAATGGTCCGGAGAATAAGATTCATATAAGGAAAGTTTCGTTTCGGAGTTGGGGAATGATTCCGGTGTTTTCATCGGGAATGTTCTAGAAGGTTCCGGAATGTCCGGCACTCCGGAGGGGAAGGGGTACATGAATGTGTCATTGCAAGTTGGAATGATTGCATCATGTACTAGGTGTCATCGCTGTCCAAAATAAAGGGTTTATTCAAATCCTAGTTTGAAAAGTCAAACGGCTAGTTTGAAAGTCAAACGGCAGTTTTTGGAAAGAGGAGGAGAGGTGGAAACCGAGTTGGGGAGGAGTTCCCTCCTCCAACCGGCGGCCCACCTCCAAGCCGAGTTGGGGAGGGACTCCCCTCCCCTTGGCCGCACCTCCCACCTATAAAGGTAGGGGCAGGGCTGCCCCTCCTAACACACAAGTCCCTTGCCCCGAAAACCCTAACCCTAGCCGCCGCCGCCCTCCAAGCCGCCGCCGCCTAGGGATCTCCTTGCCGCCGACTTGGGCATCACCAAGCCCTGGTCGCTGGCTCTAGCACCTCTTCCTCAGCGTGTCTAAACCCTAGATCGTCGAGGGATTTCTCATAGCCCACCATACTCGCTCCGGCTTAAGGCGAAGCCCTGCGAGATCTCCCCTCTACTTCCGGTACCACGCCGTTGTGCTGCCGGAATGGCGAGGAGAGTGCTACAACCTCCGCTGCCTACTGGAACAAGGGAGAGGAAGGTCTTCGTCGAGTACCGAACGTGTGACCGACTGCGGGAGCGCTGCCGGAACGCAGCGCCGGAAGGATCGTCTACGCGATCTTGAGATCGGGAAGAGTACGACTACATCACCCACGAGAATCCGCTCTCGTTAAACACTTTGGAATCTTCGAGGGTGAGTTATTATATCGACTCGTTGCTACAATCTAGTAGATAGATCTTGGATTGTTTGTTTGTATGCGGTAGAATTTTTTTGTTTTCCATGCTACGAAACCCTACAGATACTACGAGGAAGAAGCCAAGGGGAACTTCAATCACTTCTCTGCTCAAGGCAAGCTAACCCTTGCAACTTATGCAAGCTAATACTTGCTTGTTACTATGCCAACTATATGTCGAAAGCATATTTGATTACACCCACTTGATAACCCAATCCTAGTTTTACTTGCAAGCTTAATACTTTATTTTCTTTATCAAAGCTTTTTCTTAGAGTTTACCTAAGTGACTTATAGATTCTAGAAAGATAATTGAAGGTAGCATAAAGAGCATAAAATTTGGCTTAAGTTAGATAATCTTGATGTCATCCTAGGGCATGAAGTTGGACTTAGCTAATCCCCCCTTATTTACTACCCCTCATTATTCTTTACCCCCACTTGTAGATGCTAGTGCTAAGCATAAAACTTGATCAACTTTAGATGGGAATACTTGGTGAAAATGGTTATGAAAACCTTAGAATGATGAGTCATTCTACTGAAATGTTTTGACATGTGTTCTTGAACACCAGATGATTTTTCATGATGAAAATGTTGAGGCGTGAGCCTTAGCCCTTTATAAAACTGATGAATGTCTGGATGCGATACCATTACAATTTTACCATACAACCACAATACCCAAAAATTGGTATAACATACCATCCTTTTTTGTAATATAAATAAGATATGTTTGAGCATTGCATGCATGCAAAACATTTGCACTTTGATTCAACCAAAGAAGAAAAAACAAAAAACCCTAAACCCTAATAGATTTCTCTCTCTTTTTGAATCAATTCAAATGGTCTCTATTTTGAAAATTCTCAAAAATAATGGAGCCCAAATTGTGTTGAGGGCCTTAGTGTAAATTGAACTCATTAAAAACAGGTTTGAATTCCAAATATAAAAGGAAAACAGAAAAATATAAATAGAAAAGAACTTCCTGGAGAAAAATCTACATAATCCTCCCTGGGCCGAGCCCATCTTCCGTCTCCTCTCTCCCTGCCGCCAGCAGCCAGCCCACCCGGGGCACAAGCCAGCCCACCTCTGGACCGTACCCCTTCGGCCGCGATTCCCCATCGTCTTCCTCCCTGAGCGAAGCATGCCGTAGCGCCCGCCGTTGATTCTCGCTGGCGTTGCGATGCGCGCTGTCGCCCATGGAGCGTGGATAAGACCCGCCTCGACCCCCTCTTCATCCCAGTACCAGTTTCACTTGCTCTCTCCCTCTCTGCCATTTTTCCCCAAATGGCTGAACCCTAAACGCCGCCGTTGCCGCTTGTCGCCATCACTGGAGAACGCCCCAAGCCTCGCCGTTGGCCCTGGGAGCTGCGCCTCGTCGAGCTGAGCCTCCCCGCCGAAGGAATCGGGCGCGGGCGCTCAGAATCATCGATGTCGACCTCATCCCTTCCGTCGCTGGCAACCGTCAATTACTCCTCCGTCCGAGGTCGCCTCACCTCCCTGACACCACCATCGTGCTCCTAGTGAGCCACCGGTGCTCAAGCACCTCTTTGTTTCCTCCCTTTCCCTATGTAGCTTCTTCCCCGCGAGGGGCCGCCGCCGCCACTGGAGCTCATCGGAGGCGACGCTCCGATGACCAAGAAGAAGCGGCGCCTCCACTATCTGGCTCACCGCGACGCCCTCTCTCTAACGCGCCCATCCGTGCATCCAGGCGCGCTCGGGATCGTTGGATCCTTGCTCGATCTGAAGGTGAGCTCCATTGCTAATGTCATGCTGACATCAACATGAGGCAATAATCCATTTCTTTTATTTTTCTTAATTGTTTTGTAATTATTTCTATAAATAGAAAAATCCCTGACAGATGGGCCATACCTATAAGAGTTTTATTAATTTTTGTAAATGTTTTCAGAAATGATTAAAAGTCTGACATGTGGGCCCAAGTTTGGAAAATTATTTATAATATTCCAAAAATTATTTAAAATGAATTAAAATTTGAGAAATTCATAACTAATTCATTTTAAATCAAAAATATACAAATAATATACCAAAATGTTCAGAAAAATGAAACCTATCCAACTAAGCTATAATCACACATTGTTAATCAACTTTGATATCAAGTTTAATTAGAAGAACCAATTGAACCCCATAGGTGATTCCGATGATCCCCCTGTTTTAGGGTTTAGACTTTCGGAACCCCCTTTAAAGTGACCAAGCATGCTTTAGGGTTCAGTTCAACACTATTTAACTTGTCATATCATCCATATTGTATGAGCATTGCACATGCCATGTGTTGAGTGTTGCTTTGTCTTTTCCGGTGATTGGTTCTCGTGAATAGGAACCGAACCCGAAGTTGAAGTCAACTCCACCGAAGAGCAGTACCAGTCCAACAATGGACAAGGCAAGTGAAGCCCCACTCATACATATGAATCCTATGATTACAAAGTATTTCATTCTCGTCATATGCATTCGGTTCAATAGTCTTTTATCAATAGACAGAGTAATCTTCTCTGATGCATGTTTTCCTTTGTGAACTATATTACCTGATCCACCGCTCCTAGCATAACTAGGGTTTGGCTTATGAGCATCGCTAGTGCCAAAGTTCAGTCAAGCTTAGCCATGCTTAGTGGTCTGTTGCTGATCTTTCATGTGATGCACCGGAGATGCGGATGAATCTAGTATGGTAGGATATGTGATGTGATCATAGATGGATAAGAAACATGCTAAGGCTTGTATGGGAGGCCACGTGGGTTGTGGTTTTTGTAGTCCCATATTTGCCACCCTTAGGACCTGATGTCTCGCCTCTTGAACCAAGATGAGCGTACAACCACACGGGGGCCTGGAAACCCCCTCGACCAACTAACTTTCCTAGTAGATTCCACAAGTCACATAGTTTGGGCTTTCCATTCGACATACGCATATTGGTGGTTCTTGTATGGAGGTGAAGGAGGTGCATTCATACAGGTAGGTAAGCCTGGCAGGGAATGGGAGATGCCCGGCATCCGTAATCTCAAACCCTGTTCACATCGCTAGGGACCGACTTCGGGACTCGACCCATTACGGCGGCATCTCCTTAGTGTGTGACTCATGGTCTCGGCGAAAGCAAGGTAAAGGTCGTGGTCAACCACTCTATGCCGGCCTTCCAAGGAAGAGGGCTAATAATTTGGCATTAAGAATCGGTTGGTACGTGTGGGTTAAGTTGTGCACCCCAGCAGGATTAATAATCTTTTCGAAAAGCTGTGTCCACGGTTATGGACGACTTGGGAACGAATTATGTGATCATAGAGAACTATAACCGAATGATAAAAACTTACCAACTAAAGTGAGATCCGGAATACTTCCTCGAGGTTGTTGAGGGGGTAGTCCGGGAAGAGAGGTTCTGTTGATGATGGTTCTTGGCAGATATCAAAGATTATTTTAAGAGCTAGAGTTGCAGTCTTCTTATCCCCTTCGAAATGATCTGACTAGACTAGTTTCTTCTCCCTCTTGTTTTAAAAAACAAAAGATGTCTTTATGAAAAATAACTCCACTAGCCATAATTCTTGCGGAGTACACCTTGTACTCAGCCTTGCTTCGTTGATGTTTTCTACAGACGATGCTACTCCAACTGAAGGTAGTTTCTACGTCGAGGTCGACGAGTAGTCGGGGTTCCCGGGCAGCTGCCTAGGATATATGGAAGGGTCGCTACTTCTGTTTAAGGCCAACTTGTTTGCTTCCGTCGTTTGATATAATGATGGGTCTGTGACCCCTGGCTTGTATGACTGGTTTGTAACTCTCTTGAGAGTTTACCTTATTAATGTATGGTTTGTATGTTCTGTAATGTTACCGATCTTTCCCTACGCGTTTCGGAATTTAGGTTAGACTTATATCAGATGAGGATCTGGTATTTGTCTAGCCCTGATCCCGGGTCGTGAAAATTGGGTACGGCTTGACTGGAAATTTATATACCTTAGTATGGGTTCCCTTGCGGCCAAGGTCTGAGATGAGGCTACCTTGTGAATATTGTACACGTGTGCAGTACCCAAGATGACAGTTGGTCATGGTTGGGAGGACAAACTCACAGGAGAGGTGCCTATACTAGGGCATGTAATTGAAATGTTAGGATTGATTATCCGCATACTAAGTATGGTGAATTCAGGATTGTTCTTGACGGATGTATCGCATGTTATGGTGAAAGTGTACAATCTCTATAGAGTGTCAAACTATTCGAATAGCCGCATCCGCGGTTATGGACAGTTGAGTGGCCATACTGTTCTATCGTCAGATGTTTTCAAAATGAATTGTGACTTTGACTTGACCCCAACACAGTTGTGATATGAAATTCAAATTCCCACTTACGTGTTATAAAACTTTCAACTAGCTTTCTTTGCTTCTAAACTTAGTAGAGGTAAATCTGGCTTTTTGCGAAACAACCCTAGAGCTTAGTATCCTAGTACAAAAAACCCCTTAACTTGTTACTATTAGTTTGCGAGTACTTAAAGTGTACTCATGGCTTTGTCCCTGGCTATTCCCGTGGCCAGACTATGAAGAGGAGTACCAGGATGAAGGACCACAGGAAGGTTACGACAACTAGGATCATCTCCCATCGTCGGCAGTGCCTGTGACCGCGAAGATGGAGCTTCGCCTATGCTATCATTATCATTACGCTATTTCGCTATTTGAGTTGTATTAAGAACTGGATCATGAGATCCTTATTTGTGTAAGACCTTATGTATGGTTTGTAATGGATGATGTACTATGATATCCAAATCTATTATGTCTCGCAAAACTGGTAATCCTGGGATTGCGATGTATGTCATAACAGGCATCTAGGATTAAAAATCTGGGTGTTGACACCGCCTCTCCTTCGTGCCCTTCCCCCCGAGCCTGCTGCCGCGTGCCCTCGTTCCCTCTTCTTGAGCTACGTCACTCCCGCCTCTGTGTCCTCCTTCGACTGCAACCCGGAGCTCTGTTCGCGTTTCCTTGTTGTCGACCAGTGTTCCCGGCCGTGCGGTTTCGCCAACCCCAAGTCCGTCGCCCTCCGCCTCTTCGGTCTCGTCCTGGACGTCTGTTGTGTGCCTCCAAGGCCGATGATCCTAGCGTCCCGGTGAGGCGTCTACGTATGTGTCGTTTTGCTGCAGTGTTGCAGCTCGTGCCTTGTGCGTCTGGTAGGGATCATGAGGTTGTTGCTCTTGTCCACTTGCCAAGATGCTGCTATCTGATGGGGTTTTGTGTTGTGCCAGTAAGTTGTGGTCGAGGATTAAGTGGTGTTGTTTTGACTACTCGAAGCACGCTGCCAAGACCTCCGCCGAGACATGTACGCCCATGCAAGGTCAACTATGGCCATCCTAGTTCGTCGACAATATCTTCCTATTCGAACCAGGTGGCACTAGATGAATAATCGACAAGACCTCCATCGCGGAATCTTGAGGACTCCCACATGGATATGAAGACCCGTTCCCGATGTCCAAAGACCGATCCCCCCCCCCCGAACCCTTCGGAACCAAGATCATCGAGCCCCTATGTGTGACCCTATCCAAGACCCCTATTTTTATAAATGACATATATACCTGTTGCATATCAATTGTCATGCTTTCATACATATTTGTGTGGTTTAGGGGCATTATGCCGATTCACCTCATAATTAAATATGGAGACCATATGCGGGCGAATATAGTCTAATATTGGACCCATTTAAATTTGTGCATCGAACCGGTGAAATATTTTGCCTTGTTAATACAACATGAACCTAATAATCAATTGTCGGGACCCCGGTTCCGCTTAATATTGACTAATTGCATCGCATCTTTGCCATGGCATACATCATACATGCATCATGCCCGATCTTCTGTCATAGTATTAAATAGTACATCCGGTGTTTCTTCTAGTGCTTTGCTTCTTCACGGATTAGGCCGATGAGTTGATGCGAGAGTCTACCCGATCTTCGGATGAACCTTCGGCAATGTTTTCAGGCGAGCATTCTCCCCCTTTCTACCTATCTTACTTTTATAGTCTTTATTTCCTCATGTTGATCTATTGCTATCTGTGATGCGATGCTCTAGTTTTCGTACCCGTGATATCCCTTGTAGCCCTTATATTTCCTTGGACACCTCCTATTACCTATTGTTTGGTAGATAGTCGGCCTTGCGAGTCATAGTTGCTTGCTCAGGCGTTGTTTCGATGTTGTCTAGTACCACTGTTGCTGGATAAATGCCTCATGTTTAATGCTGGAGATGATCATGGCCTTAATTATCGTCTAATAACTAAAATTAGACCATGAATCCCCCTAGTCAGAGATTGAGTCATATATTATTTCCTCGGGCCACAAACTAGTTTGGGTCTTTATTAATATCATGTACTTATGCCTTGCTTTACTGCTTTATTTACGATTGCGCGTGGAGCACCTGTACTGTTTAGGAATTGTGATACGTTTATGCGGTATCGACAGGCCCAGTCACACTTTCGGGTTCCTAGTCGTTTATAGCCGTCGACACAAACCTCTGGGTCCGTCTCGGAACCGGCCAACTTCGTTGCGGGTAGCTTAGTAGGGTGGCCCCCTGAAATATTATATGAATCTTGCAATTGCTCTGTCGTGATGCCTCGTTGGGTTTTCATTTGGTTTTTTTCTGAGGTTGATCGTGTGTGTGTTGCTATTTGTGCCCCCCTGCAGGGTAAAACTTTCTGAAAGCCGTGTCCGCGGTTATGGATGACTTGGAGCACAGTATCTCGATCATAGACAACTATAATTAAAGTAGTTCTATAGATTTGACTTTATAATGACTAGTAATCAGCTTCACTACAACAGAATGGCTAAATAAAATTACCAACAAGTGCTGGTTTTGGGATGCCTCATGCTATATGTATCTGACTACTAAGTATTGCAACTACAACAGAATGGTTAGCTAAAACTTCCCAATGTTATAATATCAGGATGACTCATGCTATCTATATCTGACTAGTAATTGCTGCAACTATAATGAAATGAGTAAAACTGCCAACTATGTGAGCTCCTCGGTTGACTTCCTCGTTTGGTCTCGAGGGGGAAATAACAGGACGGGTATGCTTGGTGATAGTTTCAGGTTGGATCCGAATAGGTATTTCTTATCCCTATCTGATAGTCGCCAGTTGTATTGAGTCTCTATAGGTTATTTAGTGCATGTTGTGCTGCCCCTCAGTCCACCATACCTATGTAGGCGAGGACCGCCGAAATCTAGTCTTGCCGAGTACTGGCCTCAGTACTGACCACTCTCTTTTTCCTTTTCCCTTTGTCGGCACCCCTTTTGTTTAAGCAGGTTTTGAGATCGACGTCGTTAGCAGGGTTACCCTTCCGGCTTGGCCTGGGCAGGGTTATGGACGCCATTGGTTCTTCTTCAGGGCGCTGAGCTCAATTTGCATCTTGTCCGTACTCGGATGCCGTATTGTTTTCAAGGTGATTTGGATCTTTGTACTGTATATCTGTATTCTTGGATCATGGAGTCGTTGTTGTATATATATGTTATGTGGGTTCCATCGTGGACTATTGTGTAATGCTATTACTTCGTTTTCCACCCGCATGAAAGTGCCTGGTGGGCGCCTTTGCGGTGACCCAGCATATCACTGCATGGTGTAGTACACTATATTCGTTGATATAATACCAATGGAACACTGTTCCATCTGGATTATATCCCTCGGAGTGGTACAACAGAAACATCGCGGGTCCAAGAAAACACATATAGCATATTACAAAAGATCCAGAGAGCTTCCTCGGACAGTGAGGAATATTATACAGAAAGAACCAAAAAGATCCACTCGGAGTTACTATAGAAGTACTACTATGAATATATGTATAAGGCTTGAAAGTACTACTATAGTATTGTTCTACAGAAGTAGGTTCTAGATTCTAGGAGTTTTATTTCTATTCTACGCTTCAGCTTGTCTTCGATAGATTCTGGTAAGGTCTTCGACTCCGTTGATCTCCCTTAGATAACTTCACCTCTTCAATTGACTTATTTCCTGGAAACGTCATTGGTTTCTCCGAGATCTAGCAAGGGTTAAGAAGATACATTGAGTATGAGCGTACTCAGCAAATTCACTAAAGAGGAGTGTTTGATGCCCTATCTACAGCCACATACCATAGGTCGTAGGCAATGCAAGTTTTCGTAAACATTTTATTCTGAAAAGCTATGTCCATCAGCCTTCACGGGTTTACCAGAACTTTCATGGAGTTCCTTTCCCGCAGCGTTCGCAACTCCTTCCCGGAACAGGGAGTAACAAGTTACAGTTCTTACACTCTACAGAGGTGCGTTACTTTACCCATGAGAGATCTTAGCTTTGTTGCACTTCCGAGTTATAGGATCGTTCACACTTCCTTGGTATGAGGCCTAGACTAAGATCCAAGACAATCATTGTCCTTCTCCGCGACCCCGCATACACCACAACTGTTGGATGTCCAAACTCAAGGTATACTTTTCCCCGTATAAAATGGCTATACCTTAGTTGTATGCACACAACAACCATTAACACTATATATCTGTCTTTTGTAAGCCCAGATCAACGGTAGACTTCCCCCGTATAAAACGTCTATACCCATGATCTGCAACTTACAAATTCCTAGAAAAATGTCCAATGCATGCGAAAGGGAGCCGATCCAGCTGACTTCTCCGTCCCATTCCAAATCTCATGGTTAACGCGTAATATACGGCGCAAGAATCACTGGCGACATTGGTTGTTAAGTCCTAGATAATATGTTACTTTACCACCGGAACTTTCATAGTAGGATATTACCTCATGGTAAATAACGTATAATCATATTATTATGAAAATAGTGTTTTCTGACCCTTTTCAAAGGCAGATGATGACAATACTAGATTTGTAAAATACTTTATAGAAAATAATCAAAGGACATGAGCAAGTGTGAACTTGCCTTTTGTGATTGCAAGATTATGCACTCACGGTCTTCGAGATAATAGAAGATCCAATATCTGAAATCATCATCATTGGTCCGGTAAGGACTAATGTTTAAAGAAGCAAGATGCCATTATGCATAAATAATGGTATGCAATTTTATACTTCCCAAAGTGAAACCCTTAGTATTTTGAATAAGTTAATCTTAGGTATGTTCTTTAAGATTGGGTTTAGCTTTAAGTTTATTTCATAAGAGATGGCATTGATAAGGAACTTAAGTGTTAACAATCCAAAATATACAATTACTAATAGAATAATGTGATTATGATTAATTGTTATCTCGTGATTGGGATATAAAGTCCTTGAGTTGAGTTCTTAAGAACTAAAGAAACTATTATAGATTTGTTTGTGTGAAGTGGAAAAAAGAATAACATTTGAAGAAACTAGCATTTAGTTAAGGTTAATTAGTCTTAACGGTTATTAGGTTATACATTAGGGTTTGTGAGGGTTACAAATGATGTTGAGTTCTCATATTTCAATTGTTGATACAAGTGACTAAAGTTAACTTTTAAAACATGAATAAACTTCAAATGAGATGTTTATGATTGTTTAAACCAAAGTTAACTATAAAAATAGAAGTGAATTGTAAGATATGATGAGTTTTAGAATAGCATCTAGTTTTAGGGTTTTGGTAAATATGATTAAGGATGATCCCTTTTAATTTAAGTGAAATATAAATTTAATAATATGCAATTTATTAATGGGAGCTTAACTGGATGAACTTACAAATTTATTTGAGTTTAATGTCATTTTTAAGAGTGGTTGAGGGATGGATATTATTCACCCTCTTATTTTATACATGAGTGTTATGTAATATGTATTTAAAGGAGTTTAATTTGAATTTAATATTTAAAAACATTTAAAGGCTAATAGTTATATTTAAGTTTTATTTTTATTATAGATTTAGACTTGGTAATTAAACTTTAAAGGTTTTGGTGTTTTATAAGAAAATGTGATTATTTCTTACTTAACAAATAATTTTAAGATTTAACAAACTGGTTATTTTATTTGAGTAAAATAAGTAATGAATTTTATTTATCTTAAAATGTTTTTGAATAATATATATAGTATTTTTTTGGTGAAATATACTTATTAAAGGTCTTAAAAATGGAAGTTATTTATTTTTAAGTCTTACCTTTATTTTTATAAAATTCTTCAAAAAATTAAGTGTCTTTAAATATTTGATTTATATTTTATTTGTAAAACTCTAAGTTAGTATTTTTGTGAAATATTAAAGTTATTTTTATACACAAAAATGATTTTTATTTATTTTTCGGATTTTTCCTTATTTAATGAAATTTCACTTAAGATTTAATAGTGTTTAATCTTTATTTGCATTTTATTAACTTAAAGAACTAAAGTTATATTTTTCTTAGGTGGATATTATTTTGTGATAATTTTAATATATAAAATATATTTTTATGATTTTTCTATAATTTTCTATAGTTGTAAATGTTTAAAGGTTATTTTGGTAACTTATTTATTTTTCTTTTATTTCATTTCTTATTTTATTTTCAAATGGGCCTAGTACCCAACATTAGGCTAAATTGGCCCAGCAGAGAGGGTACTGGATCGGTCAAACCGACCCAGCCCGTACTCACCTCATCCCCCCGAAGCTTATCTCCTCCTCCCTCCTTTCTCCTCGCGCTCCTGGCGCTGCCACCGCCGGCTTGATTCCGACGAGGTAGGCCGCTGCAGCCGCCTTCTTTGGCTGCCGGAGCCCCGCCTTCCTCTCTGGTGCTAGGGTTTGTGGTGCCCACGGTGCCGCCGTTCACCGGTGATGTGTTGGATGCTGCGGTTTGGCTACGACACTCGCCGTGCCGCAGATGTTGCTGGGACGGCTTAGCGCGGTGCAGGTGCTTAGGTGCCCACCTTGCCGCCGTGCTGCTGCACTCGTGTACTCTGCTTCCTCTTCGGCGAGCTAGGACTCGCCCCAGGTAGGTGCTCCTTCTACCCCCCTCTCTTCTCCGTGACCAGCCTTTGTGCTGATAACTTTGAGCCATGGTTATGCTATGATGATCTACTGCTAGTGTTGGCAATATCACTAATTGTTCAATGGACCTCATGTGTTGTGAAATTGGTATGCTAGCTCTATTTAGAGTTTTGATTCAAAAGAATTGTCCTTGATAATTAGCATGTACACATGAGAATGTGCTTTGAAATATAGGAGATGCTTTTCTGGGTTGTTTAACCTGGCATAGTAATTTCCAGAGTTCATGTACAAAATTTGGTATTTCTATGGTTGTGTGCTGCTGATCTTTTTCTAGTGGGGGTTTCTTTATCTGGATAAGTAAGGGTCCAGTTTCTCCTAGTATCCTTGGCTCTACTGTAATCTTGATACCATGGTGATGTTGAAATTTGAACAGTGCATACATTTTATAGAATTCATATGACAGTATGAATTCAAATGAGTTGGCCATTGTCTCAAATAAATATATATTTGTTAAGTGATTTAACTCTGATTCTTCATTCAGTATGAATTTAAGTATATGCTGCTAGTATGGTAGAAAGGAAATATGATGGATTGATTCCTAAATCTCTTGGAGGAATAAATGATTGAGTATAGTTGCTACCCTGGAATAATTGGCTTGGTGACTGCTTTAATTACTTCCTAACCTACTGTCATCAAGACAGTGTTCACATGGTTACTAGTTGTTGGTTAAGTAAAAGATAATTTTGTGGTGAGGAGGATCCTGAATGGCCCTAAATGATCTCTGCTAACTAACACCTGAACCAAGTATGCACAATTGTGCCTGGTTATCACTTTTGTGATTAGCTGTGTGGAAAATATGATTAAGTTGATAATCTTCTAGCTTCCATTATGTTGAGCAGTGAATACATATCTATCTGATTCCTACTGTTTATTTTTAGGATAATGATTTGAATGAGACCCTTAATCTAGAGATTGTTGGTGAATGCTAAACTGTAGCTTAAGTTGGTAAACCCAGGCTCTAGTGGTACTTGTGGCTAGGTTGCTACTGAGGTGCTTCCCACATTTGGATTGTGCCTAGTATTAGCCAACTAGTAAGTGTGACAGCTCTGTTGCTTGGCTATACCTACTCCTTGCTTTAGACTAGGTCAAGGATGCAAAGACTGAGACCTAGGCTTGGGATGATGTCACATCCCAAGATTTTCCAAATCTTGTAATGTGAAAAATAAATGAATAAAATAAAACTTTGATGATTTTCAGGGTGAGAAGAAACTTTTGAATCCAATTTGAAACTTTCAAAACCTATTTGGATCAAATAAAATCCTAAAGGGATTTAAAAAGTTAAATAAACAATAAAGTTAAAAATATTTGGAAACACTATTTTTGGATCTTTTAATAAAAGATTTGGTTTTCAAAAGAAAAGGTAGATTTATCAATAAAGATTATTTTATAAGCCAAATTAAATCTTGGCCAATCTTTTGAATTAATTTTTTTTCTTTGATTAAAAGAATAAAGGTTTGTTTAAATAAAATAATAAGGATTTAATATCCAATTTTATTTAAGTAAAGGATTTTCCTTTTTAATTAAAACATTGAAAACTTGTTAAATTATTTTAAATAAGTTTTCCAAGTATTTTATATTCTCAAACAAAACCTACTGAAGTGTTTTTGGTTTTATTTAGCTTTCAAATAAATATTTTAAATAAAACAAATTCTATTTGAATAAATAACTAAGGACTATTTATTTAATTATTAAATAGATCCTAAAAGAATAAAAATATTATTTTGTTTTGGACTTTGATTTGTGTTGATAAACAGAGCTAAACTCAATATAAAGTTTAGTTGAAGTTTATTTGATTGAGTGTTTGTTTTGGTTGTTTGAATTGATTGTTTGAATTTCAAAACAGAAATTGAATTGGAAAAAGAAAAAGATTCAGAACAAAAAAATATGCAAAGGATACAGCCCAGCCGGCCCAGCCCAACTATCCTAGCCCACTAAGCCCAACCAGCCCACTACCCTCTCCCGCAGAAAACGATTCAGACTCGCGATTGAACCCACTAAGTCGCAGACAGGTGGACCCCGTTCCCTTTCCTTCTCTCTCGCTGCCAGTGGACCCCACCGCCACGTATCCATCGTCTTCACCCGCGGACTACGCCCCTCCCCTCGCCGGCCGTTGCAGGCGAATAAAGTCCGCCGTAATACGCGTTAACCACGCCATTAATCGGCCCCTTGACCACGCACGGTAAAGCGTCTGCCCCTCCTCTCCACTTCCCCTTAGTCGCCCCACCTCAACACGCCCCCAGGCCGCCCAATTCCTCTCCACACCACCCTCTGCTCCGACGAGCCACCGTGCAAATTCCGGCGAGCACGAACCGCCCCACTGCCCCTAGAGCACACGGGTGTGATCCCCATCGTCTCCTGCATCTCCTAGCACCAACCCCACACCCGCGCGTGCCTTGCAGCGTCGACTACGACGACGACCCATAGCGCCACCGTCTGCCATTCACGTCGACGAGGATTCCTGGTAAGCTCAGACCGCCCCAAAGTTATTCAGTGATACTCACATGCTCCCTGGAACCATGCGCGTCTAACGCACCCTCTACCTTGATTCGGCATGCCCTGTAGTCTCGCCCACAACGACGACCAGAGCGTGCCCGACGCCGAGCGAACTCCCACGAGCGATTCAGGACTACCCTGTGCGCCCCTTCACCAGCCAGTACCACGTTGAGCATCAGCAAGCATCGACGATTCTGGTGAGCCACCCCACTCCTTCTCTAGATTCCTGTATATCTGGCAACCTCGCCGCCAGAGCTCCGCCGCTGCACAGTCGCCGCCAGCGCCGCCACTAGTTGGCAAGCGTGCTGCGCGCCGTAGGATCTTGATCCGACACGTGAGAATAGATTTAACCCGAAGCGGTAAGTATCCACCTATGCCGCACGATCTGACTTGATCCAACGCACCAGAGTGCTCGATCCAACCGAAGCTGTATGGACGAATCAGAACACGCCGTGTGGCACAGATCGATTTAAAACAGAATTTGTAATCTGATTTAGATGCAGATTTCAAAAACCTTATAACTTTTGATCCACACGTCCAAAAATTACAAACTTTATATCAATATAATCAGTGGAACAAGCCCTAGCCAACCATGCCATTTTTTTAGTAAAAAGTTTATGTTAAAATGTTTGTTTTTGCAAAAACTTTTGTATGCTTGTTAAGGATGTGAAAATTGTTCAAAAATGATTTTGGGGATAAAATCTTTTGCAAATGGTGTGTTTTGAACCTACTGACCATAGGAAACACTTTGTGGATTCAAAAATGTATTTGGAGAAACAAAAGAATGATTCTTTGATTTAAAACCATTTCTAGTCAAATAAAAATATAGTTTATTTATTAAAAATGGTTTTTGAAGAATTTTTTTGGGAAAATGTTTTGTTTTAAACTCTCTGACCCTAAACACAAAGTTTTATGGTTTGAAAACATATTTTTTGAACCCTAGAGATTAATTCCTTAGTAAAAACATTTTTACACCACATAAAATGATGCCTTGTTTTGAAAATGGTTTGTGAAGTGAAACCTTTTGCAAGTGACATTGCCACTTTAAAAAATGACCAATAGGTGTTTTCAAAATGTTTATGATCCATTAGGAACCACTTTTCCAAATAAAACAATCCTTGGCATGCTTGCATGCATTATCTTGGTTCTATGATTTTATGTGATGTTTTGCTTGATGGTAGATTGAAATATTGTTTGCTTGATTGAATTCTAGTTACTTGAAGTGTGTGAACATTGCAAAAGATCAAGGAGTGAACTTATACCCTCTACCAAAAAGGCAAGTGATGCTTCATACTTTTTGCCCCATTACTTTCACTATGCATTAGTGATTTTTCTAAGTAAAACTTGCATGGAATTTTTGCTAAGTATAAACCTTGCTATAGGAAAACCTAGTAGATGAAACCTTAGTGGAAAATTTCCTAAGTTAAGATTCCTACTACTATCAAGCTTAGATTAGCTAATAGAAAATAAGGGTGGAATATACATTCATACTATGGAAAAATTTCTAAGTCTGAGGACTTGAGTTTTTGTTTAATAAAACAACTAAGTTAATGAATCACCTGGGTGGAATGGGACTTGAATGGTGGTTTTTGGTTGAGTGTTTCACAAGGCCCATGTTTATGGTTACCTTGTGTATCTCACTTGTGGATTGCCACCCAGGAACAAAGAGATTTGAGATGTCAAATGTTGAGAAGCTTCAAGTGCAACCACTTGGCATTATGGGCTCTGCCTGGATCATATAGGTTGCAAGAACTTGGCCATATGGACAGTTGGTGGTAGAGTTTGATAGGTTGGAACGCGTCCATTTTGGTCTAAGGGAAGGCTTCTGAAAGATCTTGTCTTGTTGAAACCAAGTCTTGTAGGGAAAGTGCACCACCTCTGCAGAGTGTAAAATCTAAGTACTTAGCCATGTCCCTAGTAAAGGACAATTTGAGCATCAAGACATGGAAGCTATCAAGAATCTCATCATCCAAATTTATAAGTTAAAAACTTGTGGTTGAACAAGGGTTAAAGGTCTTTAATCTTTGATTGCGAGAAATGTTTTTGTCAAGCAAAAACTTGGTATTTTCAAATGTTAAGGAAAAATCTATTTTGAGCAATGCAAGCCTCAACTCCACTTAGCCAAATGCATATAGATGATAGACTCCACCATACTACCATAGTATCACTTGCCAATACAATTCAAATGTATTGACCCTTGTGGCTGTAACTTGTATGTTGCAGGTTTGATTGATTTAGTGAAGTGTATTGATTAGGATTACAAAGTCTACAACCAACATGTCTACATGTGGCACTTTGAAGATGAAGGACCCCATGCTTATAGATTTCTGCTGCAATGTAATGTAATAGCCAAATGAGCTATGTAAGACGTAATAAAATTATGTTATTCCTGGTTAAAAAGTTGTATTACGACCTTTGTTTCTTGATATTACATCTTAACTGTGGATGCTAGCTATTGATCCAGGGACTAGCATTGTAAACACAGGGGACTCTACATAATTAAAGGTTGGGAACCTTACAGATGGTATCAGAGCATTGTGTTTCCTGTAGGATTTGTAAACCTAGGATTGGACAAAAAAACCCTTAGAAAAATAGGAGTTGTATTTGTTCCAAAACTTATTTACAAACAATCTTGTAAACTCTTTCCTGAACCATTTTGGTTTCAACTCTACATCTCTTCTATTTTCAACTTGATGAAAAACCTACCCCATGACCAAAGACTTCACCATGTGCAAAGGACTTCTTCAACTCCAATGACTTCAACTTCTTCAACTCTAATGACTTCAACATCTTCAGCATATTCACCAAGGACTTCAACCATGGTTATCACTAAGGACAAGTGAGACAAGGAAATCTTGCTGAAGATTTGGAGACTAAGGAAACACAAGTTAGAAGGAGCCTTCATCACCTTTGAAGTTTTTGTGACCAAGAATTTTTCCAAGGAAACCATGATCTCATGCAAGAAGGAATCAACCAAGTGAACCATATAGATGGACCACCATATTTAGTTAAAGTCAAACCCACCAACTTATGTGGTGTAACAAAAATATTTTTGGTTGCCTAAAAATATGCTTGAAACTTGTTGTTTGAGTGGAATATTTGTTTGTGATTGCTTGCACATTTCTTGTGTGAATTGTGATGTTTGTGATTAGAATTATTCCCTTAGAAATATTTTTCCTATTCTAATCCCAATCCAACCCAAACAGATGACTTCTCCAAGAAACTCCAACATCAAGGACGGTGACAACAACAACAACCAAGAGGACAACATGAGAGAACTCATAGCAACCCAAAACCAGTTGAACCAAGAGACAACTCAGCTTTTTAGACAACAACAACGGACTAGACCCAGCCATACACAGGATTTTGAAACTTCAATCCCAATTGTTGCAAGGATTCGTTACTCAAATGATCAACATGGGAGAAAACTTTTCTCAAAGAGCTAATGATAACAAGGATGACAAATATTTTATTCTAGAAGGAACCCAAGCATGCAATATTTGTGGAGACAAGGATCATGCATCCAAGGAGCATGAAGATCAATTCCCTAATTGTGAAGAAGAAGGTCATATCTTTAGTAACTGCCCCAAGAAGAGAGAAAGATTTCCCACCCTTGAGGAGCATGAACTAAAAGAACTCCTAGCTTTGGAGAGACCCAAAAAGAAGAAGAAGGACAGAAGCCAGTTGCAATGTTACAACTGCAAAGAGATGGGACACTATGCCAGTGAATGTCCAGAAAAGAAGAAGAACCAAGGAAACAAACAAGAGGAAATGATACCAAAGTAAAAGAAAGATATTAGCCAAGTATGGTGCAACAACTGCAAAGAGCTAGGACAATATGCAAGCAACTGTCCAGAAAAGATGAAACACAAGATAAACAAGCCTATGAGGGATCTCAGCCTTGTCACATGTTTCAAATGCAAGGAGCTAGGCCACTATGCAAACTTCTGTCCAGGAAAGTTACACTAAGATCCCAAACAAGCCAAGATGTAATTTAGTTGGAAAATTTTTAAGGGTGGTAGTACCCTAGTTGTTTGAGCCTACTTGTAACCCTACCCTTCCCAAATCTCGGGACGAGATTTATTTTAAGGGTGGTAGCCTGTCACATCCCAATATTTTCCAAATCTTGTAATGTGAAAAATAAATGAATAAAATAGAACTTTGATGATTTTCAGGGTGAGAAGAAACTTTTGAATCCAATTTTAAACTTTCAAAACCTAAAGGGATTTAAAAAGTTAAATAAACAATAAAGCTAAAAATATTTGGAAACACTATTTTTGGATCTTTTAATAAAATATTTGGTTTTCGAAAGAAAAGGTAGATTTATAAATAAAGATTATTTTATAAAGCCAAATTAAATCTTGGCCAATCTTTTGAATTAATTTTTTTTTGCTTTGATTAAAAGAATAAAGGTTTGTTTAAATAAAATAATAAGGATGTAATATCCAGTTTTATTTAAGTAAAGGCTTTTCCTTTTTAATTAAAACATTGAAAACTTGTGAAATTATTTTAAATAAGTTTTCCAAGTATTTTATATTCTCAAACAAAACCTACTGAAGTGTTTTTGGTTTTATTTAGCTTTCAAATAAAGATTTTAAATAAAACAAATTCTATTTGAATAAATAACTGAGGACTATTTATTTAATTATTAAATAGATCCTAAAAGAATAAAAATATTATTTTGTTTTGGACTTTGATTTGTGTTGATAAACAGAGCTAAACTCAATATAAAGTTTAGTGGAAGTTTATTTGATTGAGTGTTTGTTTTGGTTGTTTGAATTGATTGTTTGAATTTCAAAACAGAAATTGAATTGGAAAAAGAAAAAGATTCAGAACAAAAAAATATGCAAAGGATACAGCCCAGCCGGCCCAGCCCAACCAGCCCACTACCCTCTCCCGTAGAAAATGATTCAAACTCGCGATTGAACCCACTAAGTCGCAGACAGGTGGACCCCGTTCCCTTGCCTTCTCTCTCGCTGCCAGTGGACCCCACCGCCACGTATCCATCGTCTTCACCCGCGGACTACGCCCCTCCCCTCGCCGGCCGTTGCAGGCGAATAAAGTCCGGCGTAATACGCGTTAACCACGCCATTAATCGGCCCCTTTACCACGCACGTTAAAGCGTCTGCCCCTCCTCTCCACTTCCCCTCAGTCGCCCCACCTCAACACGCCCCCAGGCCGCCCAATTCCTCTCCACACCACCCTCAGCTCCGACGGTCCACCGTGCAAATTCCGGCAAGCACGAACCGCCCCACTGCCCCCAGAGCACACGGGTGTGATCCCCATCGTCTCCTGCATCTCCTAGCACCAACCGCACACCCGCGCGTGCCTTGCAGCGTCGACTACGACGACGACCCATAGCGCCACCGCCTGCCATTCACGCCGACGAGGATTCCTGGTAAGCTCGGACCGCCCCGAAGTTATTCAGTGATACTCACATGCTCCCTGGAACCATGCGCGTCTAACGCACCCTCTACCTTTCTTCGGCAAGCCCTGTAGTCTCGCCTACAACGACGACCAGAGCGTGCCCGACGCCGAGCGAAATCCGGCGAGCGATTCAGGACTACCCTGTGTGCCCCTTCACCAGCCAGTACCACGTTGAGCATCAGCAAGCGTCTACGATTCTGGTGAGCCACCCCACTCCTTCTCTAGCTTCCTGTATTGCCGGCAACCTCGCCGCCAGAGCGCCGCCGCCGCACAGTCGCCGCCAGCGCCGCCACTAGTTGGCAAGCGTGTTGCGCGCCGTAGGATCTTGATCCGACGCGTGAGAATAGATTTAACCCGAAGGGGTAAGTATCCACCTGTGCCGCACGATCTGACTTGATCCAACGCATCAGAGTTCTCGATCCAACCGAAGCGGTATGGACGAATCAGAACACGCCGCGTGGCACAGATCGATTTAAAACAGAATTTGTAATCTGATTTAGATGCAGATTTGAAAACCTTATAACTTTTGATCCACACGTCCAAAAATTACAAACTTTATATCAATAGAAAAGTGGAACAATCCCTAGCCAACCATGCCATTTGTTTAGTAAAAAGTTTCTGTTAAAATGTTTGTTTTTGCAAAAACTTTTGTATGCTTGTTAAGGATGTGAAAATTGTTCAAAAATGATTTTGGGGATAAAATCTTTTGCAAATGGTGTGTTTTGAACCTACTGACCATAGGAAACACTTTGTGGATTCAAAAATGTATTTGGAGAAACAAAAGAATGATTCTTTGATTTAAAACCATTTCTAGTCAAATAAAAATATAGTTTATTTATTAAAAATGGTTTTTGAAGAAATTTTTTGGGAAAATGTTTTGTTTTAAACTCTCTGACCCTAAACACAAAGTTTTATGGTTTGAAAACATATTTTGTGAACCCTAGAGATTAATTCCTTAGTAAAAACATTTTTACACCACATAAAATGATGCCTTGTTTTGAAAATGGTTTGTGAAGTGAAACCTTTTGCAAGTGACTTTACCACTTTACAAAATTACCAATAGGTGTTTTCAAAATGTATATGACCCATTAGGAACCACTTTTCCAAATAAAACAATCCTTGGCATGCTTGCATGCATTATCTTCGTTCTATGATTTTATGTGATGTTTTGCTTGATGGTAGATTGAAATATTGTTTGCTTGATTGAATTGTAGTGACTTGAAGTGTGTGAACATTGCAAAAGATCAAGGAGTGAACTTATACCCTCTACCAAAAAGGCAAGTGATGCTTCATACTTTTTGTCCCATTACTTTCACTATGCATTAGTGATTTTTCTAAGTAAAACTTGCATGGAATTTTTGCTAAGTATAAACCTTGCTATAGGAAAACCTAGTAGATGAAACCTTAGTGGAACATTTCCTAAGTTAAGATTCCTACTACTATCAAGATTAGCTTAGCTAATAGAAAACAAGGGTGGAATATACATTCATACTATGGAAAAATTTCTAAGTCTGAGGACTTGTGTTTTTGTTTAATAAAACAACTAAGTTAATGAATCACCTGGGTGGAATGGGACTTCAATGGTGGTTTTTGGTTGAGTGGTTCACAAGGCGCATGTTTATGGTTACCTTGTGTATCTCACTTGTGGATTCCCACCCAGGAACAAAGAGATTTGAGATGTCAAATGTTGAGAAGCTTCAAGTGCAACCACTTGGCATTATGGGCTCTGCCTAGATCATATAGGTTGCAAGAACTTGGCCATATGGACAGTTGGTGGTAGAGTTTGATAGGTTGGAACGCGTCCATTTTGGTCTAAGGGAAGGCTTCTGAAAGATCTTGTCTTGGTGAAACCAAGTCTTGTGGGGAAAGTGCACCACCTCTGTAGAGTGTAAAATCTAAGTACTTAGCCATGTCCCTGGTAAAGGACAATTTGAGCATTAAGACATGTAAGCTATCAAGAATCTCATCATCCAAATTTATAAGTTAAAAACTTGTGGTTGAACAAGGGTTAAAGGTCTTTAATCTTTGATTGGGAGAAATGTTTTTGTCAAGCAAAAAACTTGGTATTTTCAAATGTTAAGGAAAAATCTATTTTGAGCAATGCAATCCTCAACTCCACTTAGCCAAATGCATATAGATGATAGACTCCACCATACTACCATAGAATCACTTGCCAATACAATTCAAATGTATTGACCCTTGTGGCTGTGACTTGTATGTTGCAGGTTTGATTGATTTAGTGAAGTGTATTGATTAGGATTACAAAGTCTACAACCAACATGTGTGCCTGTGGCACTTTGAAGATGAAGGACCCCATGCTTATAGATTTCTGCTGCAATGTAATGTAATAGACAAATGAGCTATGTAAGATGTAATAAAATTATGTTATTCCTGGTTATAAAGCTGTATTATGAACTTTGTTTCTTGATATTACATCTTAACTGTGGATGCTAGCTATTGATCCAAGGACTAGCATTGTAAACACAGGGGACTCTACCTTATTAACGGTTGGGAACCTTACAGATGATTAAGGATTAAATATATTTTCTTTGGTTGTGATCCTACTACTGTGGTGTCTCACCTGGGAGTGTGCATAGTGGTATGATCATAGTGTATGCTTGACAAAGTATAAGTTGGCAATCTCATGTTCCTTGAATACGAGGGCCGCTCCTCATGCTACTCAAGTTTAGTTACTTGCAAGTTCTTTTCATAGTAAGTACATGTGTATAACAGAGAACCGCCAACGGGGTACCCTTGCACATGATACATGAGCTATCCCATAATCAAAATGACAAGGCAAGCAGACAATGAGCATCTCAGCATTCTTCTTATGTACCATGGTAATATGGTACTTTTTTCTCTCTTTCCTCTTTTCTCATTTTTTTCTTTTTCTCAATATCTTTTTCTATATCTCTTTTTTTATAAGAAGAATGCTTCATAGATATCATTATGGTGATGCTGCAAGTTTCCACCATGATTAGGCATGTCTTAGGCTAGCGGCTCAGCCGTTTCTCTAACACACATACATAACTCCATGGACTTACAAGCTCCCCTTTCATTTCACACCGACAACATCCATACACAAAAGAGCATGATATCAACTGTGTACAAAGTACACGTGCAATGTTGAAAGCATTCCCCGTGACAACACGGTTCTGCTAATTCCAACGTCTAAGTGCAAGCATATACAACAAATATGACACAATGGTTCAAGTTTATTAGGGGCAAGAAAAATAAAGTGTGCCATCAAGTTCATGAGAGCTTTAATAACTAAGTTTTCACATAACAAAATACTTTTTAACTAGAAGATAGATGAAAACAAGAACATACTTGGAATGGTGTAACACACCATGCATAGGAATTTATAATGGACAGTCTGGAATAACTTGGTTTCTTTGGAGTTGGATGCATAAGTAGAGCTTACTCATACAATTGGAGGCTAGCAAAAGACTGGGAGCGACCAACGAAGAGAGCAATAATGGCCATAATCATGCAGAGCGACTAAACATTACTAATCAAAGCATCAGGTGGTACAACAAGTCAAGGACTAAATGATCATAGAGACTATGGTGACTTGTTCATAGTCATAACATGGTGTGAGAATGCTCCAAGTCAACCCAAACAAAGCATCAAAGGAGAATACCACAATACTATGCTTTTGTATGCTAAAACAACGCATGATTCCTTCAAGGCACACTAAGAAATCCCAATTACTTGGAACAAGTCATGCTACAGCAATAATCACTAAGCATAAGGTGAAAACAACATCTAGCATGGCATGATAAAGTCTAAGTCACAGTCAAAACAAGCTCCTCTTGTACTACTCAACCAAGAACTTTTTAATCCTCTCCAACACCAATCAACTTATTTGAAACAACACATCGGAACAGGGGTCTAAACTAATTTAATCAACCAAACTAAGCAAACTAAACAAAAACTAAGACGCTCCAAGAACAACACAACAGTGCATGAAACAATAAAAACGAAGTGTCTAGAAACACCTGAGCTTTTTATTAATGAAGAAGGGGATGCCTTGGGCATACCCAAGATTTGACGCTTGTACCTCTTGAATATTTCTTTGGGTGACACGGGGTGGTATCCACAAGCTTGAGATTTTGTCCATTCTTCATATCATTACATCATTCTCTCTTTACACCTGAAAAATTTCCTTCATACAAAACATCACACAATCTTCATTAGCAACATTAGTGTACTCAAAATATAATAGACCCTTGGGTTTAGATTTAGAACAAAAAAAACTTTCACTAAAAACACAAGCTACTGTAGCAATCCCTCAAAAAGTTCAATTTCCCAAAAAGAACCCAAAAAGAATCAATAAGAAGCAAATGCAAATAATGGCAGAAATCTGGCAAAACAGACCAGTAGGTAGAAACCAATTTTTTCCTAGACCTTCTGTTGCTGAAATCAAAAAGTGTTTAACTAAATAAAGTTAGATAACATACCGGGGGATTTATTCACAAAATATAAGCTCAATCCGACTTACAAAGATTCCTCATGAATTTTTACGGTGGAGCACAAAAATCTGTGTCGGGATAGCAACTCCTCAAATCTTACTTCCCTCTCATTAGAGGTCATTTTTGGAAGAAAAAGCAAACAAAAAGTATAATGAGAGGTAATTACTGAAGTAATAACTTCCAAGACACAAGAAATCTTTTGGGTTATCTCCCAATAAGTACTTTTCTTTAATGCCTTTTAAGTTAGGCTTGATAGTTTGAGAATATGCTCACATAAGAAATATGAATTGAAGTAAAAGAGAGCATTAAGAAGCAAATTCAAAACACATTTAAGTCTAAACCACTTCCTATGCATGGGAATCTTGTACGCAAATAAATTCACAAAGAACAAAGTGACAAGCATAGGAAGTTAAAACAAGAGTAACTTCAAAAAATTTAGCACATAGAGAGGTGTTTCAGTACCATGAAAACTTCTACAACCATATTTTCCTTTCTCATGATAATTTTCAGTAGCCTCATGAATAAACTCAACAATATAACTATCACATAAACCATGCTTTTCATGATCAACAAACACAAAATTTCTATCAATCTCAAAAATAGTGGAATTAAAACCTTCATACCCACTTTTAACAAATTTATAACAAGATGACTGATAATTCATTATAGGACCATCATCTAGAGCTTTATATTTAACATTTTCTAATCAAAACTCTTTAGTACCATGCATTTCGAAATTAGGCACAAATAGAGTATTATCATAGATAACAGGAGCATAACTATTATCACAAGTTTTACCCATAGTAGATATTTCAATAGAATCCATAGGAACATAACATTCATCCTCCTTTGGTAAGCAAGCGGATAATCAAATAATGTAAGGGATAAAGAGTTACTCTCATTAGAAGGTAGGCATGGGTAGCTAATCCATTCTTCCTCCTTTTGTTCATCACTCTCCTCCTCTTTTTTCATCTAATGAGCTTCCAGTTTTAGCAATTTCTTCTTCCATAGGCTCATGCAAGGCATAAGTCTCTTCCGTTTGTGGAAATCATCTATTAAAATATTCATGAATATAGCCATTTTCTTCCTTGTAATTATCAAAGCAAAATTTAAGTATATCATAAACCTCATACCCATAAGGTGAATCATCAATATTTTCAAGCAAACTAGCAAGTTCAAAAGCACCCTCCAAAGCAATAAATTCTTCAATTTGTTCCACACCATAAAAGTCATAATTTCCTTTAACATAAGAAGATATGGTAACATTATCACTATACTCACATTGAAAAGGTAGGTGTTTATACCTCCTATAGCAATAAGATTTATCAAAGCAATAAGTACCATTATAAGTACAGCACACCTCTCTAGCAATAGTATTCAATTTATCAATTTGTTCCCATAAGTGTTTCCCTTTTTGTGACAAACGGTGTTCCTTATAATAATACTTTTCTTCTTCCGTGAGCCCACCTTGCATTAGCGGTAATTATTGGCACAAAAAACAAACAAAAAGGATAAGGAGAGGTCATTACAGAAGTAATAACTTCCAAGACTCAAGGAAACTCTTGGGTTATCTCCCAACAAGTACTTTTCTTTAACGCCTTTAAGTTAGGCTTGATAGTTTGAGAAGATGCGCACATAAGAAATATGAATTGAAGTAAAACAGAGCATCAAGAAGAAATTTCAAAACACATTTAAATCTAACCCACTTCCTATGCATAGGACTTTTGTACACAAATAAATTCACAAAGAACAAAGTAACAAGCATAGGAAGATAAAACAAGAGTAACTTCAAAATTTTCAGCACATAGAGAGGTGTTTCAGTACCATGAAAAATACTACAACCATACTTTCCTCTCTCATAATAATTTTCAGTAGCATCATGAATAACCTCAACAATATAGCTATCACATAAAGCATGCTCTCCATGATCTACCAACACATAATTTCTATCAAGCTCAAAAATAGTGGGATTAAAACCATCACATGTTTTTCCCAAAGTAGATATTTCAAAAGGATCCACAGGATTATAACACTCATCCTCCTTTGGTAAGTATGGGGGACAATAAAATAATGAAAGGGATAAAGAGTTACTTTCATTAGAAGGTAGGCATGGGTAGATCCATTCTTCCTCCTTTTATTCATCACTCTCATCCTCTTTTTCATCTAATGAGATTCCAGTATCAGCAATTTCTTCTTCCATAGGCTCCTGCAAGGCATTAATCTCTTCTATTTGTGGAAAGCATCTATTAAAATATTCATGAATATAGCAATTTCTTCCTTGTAATTATCAAAGCAAAATTTAAGTATCTCATAAACCTCATCTTCATAAGGTGCATCATCAGTATTTTCAAGCAAACTAGCAAGTTCAAATGCACCCTTGATGGCAATAAATTCTTCAATTTAATTTGTTCCACATCATCAAAGTCATAGTTTCCTTTAACATAAGAAGATATGGTAACATTATCATTATACTCACATTGAAAAGGCAGGTATTTATACCTCCTACATTAACAAGCTTTATCAAATCAATAAGTAACATTATAAGTAGAGCACACCTCTCTAGCAATAGTATTCAATTTATGTCACATCCCAAGATTTTCCAAATCTTGTAATGTGAAAAATAAATAAACAAAATAAATTATTGTTGAAAATCAGGGTGAAAAGAAACTTTGTTTCTAAATGGAAACTTAAAATCCCATCTTGAACAAACTTTAATTAAAGTTTGAATTCAAAAAATCCAAATCAAGAGAATTGCATTCATCTTAAAATGCATCTGGAAATTTAAACACTTGGAAAATAAATCCAAACCCTGATGGAAGAAAACCATTTCCAAGTTATCTCCAAGCCTATGGATTTGATCCATACAAAAAAAATGACCAAACAAACATTTTAAATTGATCCAGAATGACAAATAGAAATATTATAAAACCATAGAAACTGATTTCATTCAATTTGGAGCCATAGATAAAATCTTATGAATTTAATAAGATAGGGAAAAGTAATTTCCAAAGTTAATTAAACACTTGTCTAGAAATCCATACCAAATTGTGAGCAAATAATCCTAAAGATATTTAAGAGGATAAACAAATATTAAATAATATTTTACAAATTGGAATCACAAAGTTTGGATCTATACATAAAAAGATATGGATTTTATAAGATGAAGAAAGAAATATTAAATAAGGATTATTTAAAGACCAAATTAAACCTTGGCCTAATCCATTAAGCAAATGGAATGAATAGAATCCAAATCCAAATAAAATAAAAGGATAAATAATTTCCAAAATAAAATAAAATGGCATTAACCAAATCTCTAATGAGAATAATTATATAATTCTTGAGAAAATAGTATTTTGGAATTACCCAAATGAAATAAAAGTTGTTTAATTCAACTTAAACAAGATTAAATAAATCTTCCAAATAAACCTTAGGGAATTAAAACTATATTAAATTCCATTGGAATTAAAACAAATACCCAATTCAAATGATTTATGAATCATATTAAATATTTTCCAATTAAATTCAAGGTGAATATTTTGACACCATATTAAGTAAATAAGACTTACTGAAAGGTTTTGGAGGGATTTAGAATTCAAATGGAAATTAAAAACATTATTAAATCTTGAATGAATTAATACAAGGACCTACTTTAAATAATTAAAAAGGCACTAAAGGAATAAAAGTTTTATTCTAAATTTGACATCGGAATATGGTAATAAACAGTGTTTAATTATTCTCAAAATATGGAAAAGGTTTGAATTCAAATGGATGCTTGAATTGATTAAATAAAATCAAAATAGAAAAATCAAATTAAAAAAAAATAACAGGGGTAGAAAAAAAATAAGAAACAAAGAAACCCAACTAGCCTAGCCCACTAAGCCCATCGGCAGCCCATCTCTCTTTCCCGAACCGTTTCTTTTCCCACTCAATCTTGCATCCGCTCAGCAACTGATCGATGGAGCCCACCTCTCCTCTCTCTCTCTCTCTCTCTCTCTCTCTCTCTCACTGCTGATCGATCCCACGCCAGGCCATCGTCTTCCTCACCCCGCTGACCCCGCCCCTCACCTCGCCGGCTGTTGCAGACGTTTAAGGATCGAATCAATTCACGTTAACGCCGCAGTAAAACCTCTCCGCAACCATGCTCCCTTAAACGCCTCCGTCTTCTCCCTCTTTCCCCCCAGACGCCACCCCACCGGAGCCCCCAGGCTGTCCCCAATTACCTCTGCATCGCCCACTGCTCCGGCGAGCTTCGCGAGCGATTCCGGCCAGCTTCCTCCGCCCCTCGCCTCCTTGAGCACACGAATGTGACCCCCAGGCCCTGGTGCACCTCTCTGTGGCCTCAGCTCACTCGCGCGTCCCCCAGCATCGACAACGACGACGAGCTGCAACGCCGCCGTCTGCATTTTTCTCCGACGAAGCCTCCAGGTAGTCACTGGCCACCCCTTGTCCTTCCGATGATACGCCTGTGTCTAGTGCACTCGCCCGCATCTAACCCTACCTTTTTCTTGCTTTCTGGTGGACTACAGCCCCGTCCCCGTCGACAAGCAGAAGCTCCTAGCGCCAGCCCTATCTCCGGCGAGGAATTCCGACCGATCCCGTGCGCCCCTTGACAAACCGCAAGCACGTTAAGCATCGTCGTGATCTCCCGAACCTGGTGAGCCACTCCTCTTCCTCCCTTGCTTCCTATTTCGCCAGCTCCACCGCTAGCCGAGCGTCGCCGCCGCGCGCTGCCGTCGAGCGCCACTAGAACATGATCAGAGTGTTAATAGACGTTAGATGTTGATCTAATGGATGCGATAGAATCACTTAAAGCCGAAGGGGTATGCGATATGTGCCGTGCGATGTAACTTAAATCCAGCGGCCCTCAATGCGTGATCCGAACGAATCGGTACCAGCAAGTAGCAAGCAGCCACGTGTCCCTATTCGTTTGATTAAAAACAGAATTGATCTATTAGATGTTGTAATTTGAAAAATTCATAACTTTCAAACCACACGTTCAAAATTTTCAAATTTTATATCAATGGATTCAGCAAAGCAAGTACTTTCTGACCATGCACTTTGTTTAGTAGAATTCTTCAATTAAATTGATTGTTTCTGCAGAAACTTATGTAAGCATGTGCAGAATATGAAATTTGTTCTAAAATGATTTTGGGGATAAAATCTTTGGCAAATGGTTTGTTTTGAACCTACTGACCATAGGAATCAATTTGTGGTTTCAAAAATATATTTGGTGAAGCAAAAGAATAAACTTTTGATTTAAACCATTTCTAGTCAAATAAAAATAATGTTTATTTATTAAAAATGCTTTTGGGAGAAAGTCTTTGGGAAATGTTTTGGAATAAACTCTCTGACCCTAAACACAAGGTTTTATGGTTTGAAAACATATTTTGTGAAACCTATAGAATGTTGCCTTATTAAAAGCATTCTTCACCACATAAAATAATGATTAGGTTTAAAAATGGTTTATGAAGTAAAATATTTTGCAAATTATTTTGCCACTTCATAAAATTACCATTAGGTGTTTTAAAATGTTTATGAACCATTAGAAACCACTTTTACAAGTAAAACAATCTTTTGCATGTTTGCATGCATTGTTTTGTTTCTATCATTTTATGTGATGAATTGCTTGAATGGTAGATTGAAATATTGTTTACTTGATTGAATTGTAGTGATTGAAGTGTGTGAACATTGCAAAGATCAAGGAGTGAACTTACACTCTATACCAAAAAGGCAAGTGATGATTCATACTTTTGTCCCATTATTTTCACTATGCATTAGTGATATTTCTAAGTAGGACTTGCATGGAATTTTTGCTAAGTGTAAACTTTGCCATGGGAAATCCTAGTAGTTGAAACCTTAGTAAAATTTCCTCAGTTAAGATTCCTACTACTATCATTGATTAGCTTAGCTAGTAGAAAACAAGGGTGGAATATATATTCATGCTATGAAAAATTTCTAAGTCTGTGGACTTGTGTTTTGTTTAATAAAACAACTAAGTGAATGAATCACCTGGGTGGAATGGAAGGAATGGTTTGTGTTGAGTGGTCACACAAGGCCAGGGGGCTGGTGAACCTTGTGTATCACACTTGTGGAATGCCACCTAGGAACAAAGAGATTTGAGATGTCAAATGTTGAGAAGCTTCAAGTGCAGCCACTTGGCATTATGGGCTCTGTCTGGATCATATAGGTTGCAATAACTTAGCCAAATGGACAGTTGGTGGTAGGGGATGATAGGTTAGAACGCGTCCATTCTGGTCTAAGGGAACGCTTCTGAAAGATCTTGTCTTGGTGAAACCAAGTCTTGTGGGGAAAGTGCACAACCTCTGTAGAGTGAAAAATCTAAGTACTTAGCCATGTCCCTGTTAAAAGACAATTTGAGCATCAAGACATGGAAGCTATCAAGAATCTCATCATCCCAATTTCTAAGTTAAAAACTTGTGGTTGAACAAGGGTTGAAAGGATCACCAATTTCTATTGGGAGATGCCTTGGGAAAGATTTTGTCAAACAAAAACTTAGTGTTTTCAAATGATAAGGAAAAATCTATTTTGAGCAAAGCAAGCCTAAGCTCCACTTAGCCAAATGCATATACATGATAGACTCCACTGTACTACCATAGTATCACTTGCCAATACAATTAAAATGTATTGACCCTTGTGGCTGTAACTTGTTATGTTTAGGATATTAGTGAAATTTAATGATTAGGATTACAAGTCTACAACCAACATGTCTTCCTGTGTCACTTTGAAGATGAAGGACCCCATGCTATTGTTATATTCGGCTGCATTGTAATGAGATAGCCAAATGAGCCATGTAAGATGTAATAAATTATTTTATTCCTGGTTATAAAGTTGTATTATGACCTTTGTTCCTTGATATTACATCTTAACTGTGGATGCTAGCTATTGATCCAGGGACTAGCATTGTAAACACAGGGATCTCTACCTTATTAAAGGTTGGGAAGCTTACAATTTATCAATTTGTTCCCATAAGTGTTTCCCTTTTTGTGACAACCGGCGGTCCTTATAATAATACTTTTTTTTCTTCCATGAACCCACATTGCCAATAAGAACTAGTTTCAAAAGAACCATCCATTGATAGAATGCATGACAAAGCAAGGCAATAACAGACCAGCAACTAGAGTAGGAACTAATTTTTTGTGTTTTTGATAAAAGAAAGCAAACCAAACTAAACTATTTTTTTGGAGTTTTTGATAAAAAGAGGCAAGCAAAACCAAGCAAAAGAAACTAAGCAAAACAAAAACAAAGTAAAGAGAAAGGTTTTGAAGGACTCCCGTTGTGAAGACGTCCTTACACTCCCCCCGCAACGGCGCCAGAAAACTTGTTGATGGCGTCTGTTAACGCTTCGTCGGGAAACCCCAAGAGCAAGGTGTGAAGAGCACCGCAGCAAGTCTTACCTCTGAAAGAAACCGAGGTTATCGAACCAGTAGGAGGAAGGAAATGTCTCAAAGGTGTTGCAAGCAACTTGGAAACCTGCACAACACAAACTCAAGACTTTTCCCCAATGAACAGTGAGGTTGTCAATCTCACCGGTTGATGTTACAAAGGATTAACTGTATGGTGTGGAAGGTAATAGTGGTTTGCAGAAAGTAAACATGAACAGTGGAGGATGTATCAATGGTAAAGATTGGACCGGGGTCCATAGTTCACTAGAGGTGTTCTCTTTAGATAAACAAACATGGCATGCGGGGTAAAAAAATTATAGCAGGGAAATTGACAGGACTGAGCAAGGCATCACAATGCAATACTACACATTCATGATCCTATGAGATTCGATTGGGCAATACAACAAGATACATAGACCGCCATCCAACTGCATCTTTGACTAGAAATCCACCTTCGGGTTATCAACCGAACCCCCTCTAGAATTAAGTTGCAAGCAAGAGATAACTACTTTAAGCAAAGTGTGTAAGGTAAAAAATCCACTTGTTCCATGAACAAGTGTTTTCTCCCTAGTGGCAACAGTACCTCTACAACCTTAGAGATTTCTGTCACTTCCCTTGGATTAAATAGAGGCATGAACCCACTATCTAGCATAAATACCCCCTCTTGGATACACTGGCATCTACTTGGCCAAGATAGCTACTAGAAACGGAGAGCATGCAAGATCACAAACAACACAAACATGATAGAATCAACAAGACAAAACCATTAATCAATCTAACATAGTAATCTCAATATCCATCGGATCCCCAAAAACACAACATGCATGATTACAGATAGATGATCTTGATCATGAACGGAGCTCACAAGATCTATACATGAAAGCATTTGTAGCCGCATAAACCCTAAGTACCCGATCAATATTCCACGAAACCATTTGTAGCTGCTGCCACTTTCATCCCTAAATCGGGAGGGGGGATCTGAAGCTCTTCCCGGCACCCTGCCGGAGGGGAGATCATACAGGAGGCCTTCTTCTCCATCATGCCAGCCTCCGGTATGAAGCATGAGTAGTTCCACCTTGGACTATGGGTCCATGTAGTAGCTAGATGGTTGTATCTCCTCCTTGTGCTTTCATGTATAGATATTGTGAGCTCCGTTCATGATCAAGATCTAATCTGTAATCATGCATGTTGTGTTTGCGGGGATCCGATGGATATTGAGACTACTATGTCAGATTGATTAATGGTTTTGTCTATTTGATTCTATCATGTCTGTGTTATTTGTGATCTTGCATGCTCTACATTGTTAGTAGATATCTTGGCCAAGTAGTTTCTAGTGACTCCAAGAGGGGGTACTTATGCTCGATAGTGGGTTCATGCCTCTAGTTTCCAAGGGAAGTGACAGAAATATCTTCGGTTGTAGATGTGTTGTTGCCACTAGGGAGAAAACAATGGTCTCGTGTTCATGGAACAAGTGGATTGTTTACCTTACATACTTTGCTTAAAGCAGTTGTCTGTTGCTTGCAACATAGTAATGGAGGGGGTTCGAATGATAACCTGAAGGTGGAATTCTAGTCATAGATGCAGTTGGATGTCGTTCTATGTATATTGTTGTATTGCACAATCGAATCTCATAGGATCTTTTTGTCTAGTATTTCATTGTTATGCCTTGCTTAGTCCTGTCAATTGCCCTACTGTAATTTGATTGCCCAGCATGCCATGCTTGTTTATCTAAGGAGAACACCTCTAGTGAACTATGGACTCCGGTCCAATCTTTACCATTGATACATCTTCCATTGTTACTGTTTACTTGATTCAAACCATCATCACCTTCCACACCATATAGTTAATCCTTTGTTATAGCAACCGGTGAGATTGACAACCTCACTATTAGTTGGGGCAAAGTCTTGAATTTGTGTTGTGCAGGTTTCCACGTTGCTTGCAACACCTTTGAGGCATTTCCTTCCTCCTACTGGTTTGATAACCTTAGTTTCTTATGGAGGGAAAAATTGCTGTTGTGCTGCATCATACCTTGCTCTTGGTGTTTCCCAACGGGGCGTCAACACGCATCAAGACTTTATGGCGCCTGGCGGCGGTAGCTGGCGGCGGAGCGGTATAGCAGTGGCGTCGCTGGCGATACAGGAAGCGAGAGGGGAGAGAAATAGCTCATAAGACTCGCCATGATGTGCTGGTTCTCGAGGTGGTCGTTGCAGGTACAGGGGAGCACGGCGACTTTGGGGATTGCTCGCCGGTGAAGCTCCTGTCATCAGGTACGTACTGTTGTTGACGGGGGCGAGGCTAGGACACGAAACAGGCGGAGTTAGGTGCGCACGGGAGAGTAGATCATACGTCTGTCAACGAGAGGGGAGGGGTGTTCAGGATTACCTGGGAGAGGTCGACGGAGTAAAGGCAGACGATGGCGCTGCTGGGTTGAAGACGGAGTCAAGGATATAGGGCACGCGCGAGCTAGCTCGGGGTACTGGAAGGTGCGCAAGAGGGTGGATAATGTTCCCATTGAGACTAGGAGGTAAGGGGTGGGGAGGGACGGTCGGGATTCGCCGGAAAGCTCGTCGGAACAGAGGGTGGTCTCGGGCAAAATCAGCGCAGCCTGGTGGCGGAGGGGAAGTAGGGTCTGAGGGGAAAGGTAGAGGGAAGGAAGGCGCCTTTAACGAGCATGGTCTCGGCGAGAATTATTCTTGTATCCAAACGAATTTACGCCTCGAATCAAATGGCAGAAATGGTAGCGAGGTGAGGGGTGAGGTCGTTGCAGGGTTGAAGATGGTGACGTGGCCGTGGGTCCTGGCGGCAGCGAGAGAGAGAGGGTGCGGTGGGGTCGTTTCATCAAGGATAGTGTCGGTGCGTTAGTGGGTAGGAAAACGCTTGGGGGAGAGTGGGAGGTGGGCTTGCTGGGCCGGACTGGGCTTGCTGGGTTAGGTCGTTTTTTTCACTTTTTTTATTCTGTTTCCCTTTTCTTTTTCTGTTTTCAAATTCAAACATTCATTTGAATCCAGATTTATTATTCAAACCTTTTTCAAATGTTCAGTATATTTCTATACTATTTTAAATAGGTATTTTAAGTCCATTTTAGAATAATTCTTTTATTCTTTTATGGTTTATATTTTATTTAGAATGGGTACTTGTCTTTTATTCAAATAAGTTTTTGATTTTATTTTCAAACCCTTATTTGAATTCAAATTTTTCACCAAAATTTATTTAGTAGGTTTTATTTATTTAATAGGGTGTTCACTTTGAATTATTTAAAGTATTTTAATATGATTTATTAATCATTTAAATTGGGCAATTGTCTTTATTCCAATAAATTCAAATATGGTTTTAATTCCATATATATTTTATTCAAATAATTATTTTTAAGTTAATAAGATAACTTTTTAATCCACTTTGGTAAATTCCAATTTACTATTTCCTCATGATTTAATTAATCATTTATCTAAGGGATTTTGTCTTTATTAAATATAATTTGAATATGTTTAATCCCATATACTTTTATTTGAATATTCTTTATCCTTTTACTTAATTTGGATTTGAATTATCTTTATTCTATTTGCTTATGGTTTTGGTCAAGATTTAATTTGGCTTTTAAATATTCCTTATTTATTTATTTCTTTCTTTATCTTATAAAATCCATATCTTTTTATTTAAAGGTCCAAACCTGGTGATTCCAATTTGTATAATTTTATTTAATATTTGTTTATCTTTTTAAATCCCTTTAGGATTAATTTGATCACAATTTGGTATTGATTTAGAGAGCAGCTTTATTAGCTTTGGAAATTATTTCCTTTCATCTTATTAAATTCATAAGTTTTTATCTATGGTTCCAAATTATCTAAAACCAATTTCCATGGTTTTATAATATTTTTATTAATCATTCTTGATCATTTTAAAATAATTGTTGCTGAATTTTTATATGGATCAATTCCATAGTCTTAGAGAGATCTTGGAAATGATTTCTTCCATTAGGGTTTTGGGTTTTGGTTTATTTTCCAAATGTTTAAATTTCAAGATTCATTCTTTGATGAATGCATTTCACTTGATTTGTATTTTGTTGGGTTACTTTTTATTCAAAGTTTGTTCAAGATGGGTTTTGATGTTTCCATTTGAAATCAAAAAGTTTCTTTTCACCCTAAATTTCAACAATTATTTATTTTGTTTATTTATTTTTCACATTTCAAAATTTCACCCTAAATTCTTTTCACTAGTTGCCAACTTGCTCTATCTCACCATGTTGTTCCCCAAGTTCGCCCTGAAGGACCTTTCGATAGGTAGTGGCTCTATAATTGGGAAAAAAGAAAATGTTGAAGAATTCTTCAATAATGTTAGCAAACATGAGGATATTAAGGATAGATCTATAGTAGAACTTGCTCCTAATTATGAAATTATTGCAGCTTTTTAGTTCATATGTTGGAGTCTAGGTTTGTTAGGCTTAACCCCATGATGCAAATTTTGTTCCTAAAACAAAAATATGAAAAGAATGCTGAAAGAGAGAATTTATTCTTGAACCTTTGCTCAAAGAGTTCCATGATGTTGCTAGGGAAGCCAAAAAGGTCTTTGAGTGTTTCAATATGCTAGGATCATGTGAAGATGTTGTGGGTACTTCTGATAAAACTAAGCCTAGAGAGGAATTTAAGATACCCATACCCTTTAAGCTTTGTGGGATGCATGAGGCCTTTGAAAAGAATTTTGATTGGATTGTTCCAGAAAATCCTTTTGATGAAAGTAGTAAACCAAAGATAAATGAGAAGGTATCCTCCAAAACTCATTTCGATGAGATACCTTTCATAGTTGAAGATTTTGCAATTATTGATGTTACCTTCCTTTGTCCCAACAAGCGTTTCAGGAATATCAAAGTCTTGAACAAATTCTCAATTCTGGCAGGGAAGGGGAATCTTATTGTTGGTCTTACATCTGGGGCAATAATTTTTCGGTCAAAAAGGCTTACTGTTCATTAGTTGGTTACCAACCGGTTCAGCCACATTTCTCTTGGATTTGGAAATCTTCTTGTCAACAAAAGCACAAATTCTTCTTCTGGCTCCTTCTGCTTGATAGACTCAACACAAGAAATCTTCTGAAAAGGAAATGTTTTTCTCTGGCATCTTATGATTGTGTCTTCCAAGGATGCCATAGTGAAGAAACTAGTTTACATTTGTTTTGGGAATGCCCATTTGCAAGAGCCTGTTGGGCTGAAATCTCATAGGTCAATATGGCTGATCAAAGCATCTTTGAAGTTCTAGCCAGTATTAAAAAATATCTAAAGGTCCCTTTTGCAATGGAAATTCTGATACTTGGAACTTGGAGCATCTGGATTTGCAGAAACAATGAAATTTTCAACAATCAGCATGCGTCGGTGGAGACCTGGAAGGCTATTACAGCTCAGGAATTAAGATGGGTCCTATATAGAATTAAGATGAAGTACTATCAGGGCCTTAAGGATTGGATTGAAGCCAACTTAGACAGGAGATAGCTAATTAGAATGTTATCCCTCTTTATGTGGTGGAATATGTTTGTAAATATTTTGCAACTCTAATTGATATATAAAAATTGCAGTTGGGTTTTTTTTTGCCATACTGTTTTACCCTCAAAAAAAATGCCTACTCATTTGAAAATACTTGATTTCTTGCTTCTTGTGCCTAACTTAAAGGCGTTAAAGAAAAGTTATTACTAGAAGTTTCCTTGAGTCTTGGAAGTTATTACTTCAGTAATGACCTCTCCTTATCCTTATTGTTTGATTTTTGTGCCAAGAATGACCTCCAATGAGAGGGAAGTAAGATTTGGGGAGTTCCTGTCCCGAAACAGATTTATGTCCTCCACCATAAAAATTTGTGAGGAGTCTCTGTAAATTGAATTGATCTGAACATTTACGAATAAATCCCCCAGTATGTTAGCTAACTTTATTTAGTTCAACACTTTTTGATTTGAGCAACAGAATATTTTCGAAAAAATCGGTTTCTACCTGCTGGTATGTTTTGACAGATTTCTGCCATTATTTGCATTTGCTTCTTATTGATTCCTTTTTGAGTTCTCTTTTGGAGAATTGAGCTTTTTGAAGGAGTTTCTACAGTATCTTGTGTTTTTAGTGAAAAGTTTTGCTGTTCCAAAGCTAACCCCAAAGGTCTATTATCTTTTGAATACACTAATGTTGCTAATGAAGATTCTGTGGAGTTTTGTATGAAGGAAAAATTTTAGGTATAGAGAAAGAATGATGTAATGAGATGGAGAATGGACAAAAGCTCAAGCTTGGATATGCCACCCCGGTATCACCCCAAGAAATATCCAAGAGGTAAAAGCGTCAAAGTTTGGGGATGCCCAAGGCATCCCCTTCTTCATCAATAAAAAACTCAGGTCTTTCTAGACACTTCGTTTTTATTAGTTCATGCACTGTTGTGTTGTTCTTGGAGCGTCTTAGTTTTCATTTGGTTTTCTTAGTTTTTTAGTTTGCTTGAATAAAGTTGTTTGGACCCCCTTTATCGCTGTGTTGTTTCAAAAAAGTTGATTGGTGTTGGAAAGGAGTAGAAAGTTCTTGCTTGAAAGTGCAAGAGGAGTTTGCATTGACTGTGACTTAGACATTAGCATGACATGCTAGGTGTTGTTTTGACCTTATGCTTAGTGATTATTGCTGTAGCATTTCTTGTTCCAAACAATTGGGATTGCTTAGTGTGCCTTGATAAAATCATGCGTTTTTTTAGCATACAAAAGTATAGTATTGTGGTATTCTCCTTTGATGCTTTGTTTGGGTTGACTTGGCACATTCTCACACCATGTTATGAGTATGAACAAGTCACCATAGCCTCTATGATAATTTAGTCCTTGACTTGTAGTACCACTCTATGTTTTGGTTAGTAATGTTTTGTCGCTCTCCATGATTTTGGACATTATTGCTCTCTTAGTTGGTTGCTCCTAGTCTTTTGCTAGCCTCCACTTGTATGAGTAAGTTCTACTCATGCTTCCAACTCCCAGGAAACCAAGTTATTCCAAAGTGTCCACTATAAACTCCTATGCATGGTGTGTTACACCATTCCAAGTATATTCTTTTTTTCAGCTATCTTCCAATTAAAAAGTATTTTGTTATGAGAAAACTTAGTGATTAAAGCCCTCACAAACTTGATGGCACACTTTATATTCCTTTCCCCTAATAAAATTGAACCATTGTGTCATCTATGTTATATATTCTTGCACTTATACATTGGAATTAGCAGAACCATGCTATCATGGGGAACGTTTTCAACATTGCACTTGTACTTTGTACACAGTTGATATCATGCTGTTTTGTCTATGTATGTCACCGATATGAAATAAAGAGGGAGCTTGTAAGTCCATGGAGTTATGTATTTTGTGTTAGAGAAATGCCTGGGCCACTAGCCTAAGCCATGCCTAATCATGGTGGAAACTTGCAGCATCACCATAATGAGCATTCCGTGAAGCATCCTCAATAAAAAGCTATGCACATAGTAAATAAAAAGATCCCTCAGATGCTCATTGTCTGCTTTCCTTGTCATTTTGGTTATTGGATAGCTCCTGTACCACGTGCAAGGGGTACCCCATTGGCGGTTCTCTATGATACACATGTACTTACTATGACAAGAACTTACAGGTGACTGAAGTTGAGTAGCATGAGGTGCAACCCTCATATTCAAGGGACATGAGATTGCCAACTTATACTTTTGTCAAGCATATACTCCATCTTTGTTCACTTTAACCTTAATCACTTCAAGATGTTTATGATAGGGGCAATGTGGGATGAAACCTAACAAGGACCATAATTTTTGGAAGATCTTTTTGAAACTTGAAATCCCTGCTTCCTTTTATGAAAGGCATTTCTTCCAATATTATATTGAATCTCCACCTTCTACCTTTAGGCACCATTAAGATAGCATAGTTGTCATTCTTAGTTCTATGTACAGTGTCCCAAAACTTAATGATTGATCATATTGTTGATATTGCTTGTTCTTGTGCTACTTGTATCTAGTCACTCTTATGAACTTTGATGGTGTCCTATGCATCTATTTGCTACTCTATGAGGGACAAGCTGATGCCACTATGCCATGTTTTCTGTATGTGAAACAAACAAACGTTTTTCAATGCATGTTATTCATGATATTTGTTTGTAGCCTTTCATGTTATATGCATAGTTACTTTGTCTTATTGTTAGAACTCCATCTTTCATGCACATGTTTAAAGTTCTTTGATCCCAACTTTCAATGCTTGAAAATGGTTTGATCTTGGTTTTGATGGTGCATGTGACCTCAAACAAACTCGAAGATGAGCAGGAGTTAAGCTTGGGGATGCTTGATACGTCGGAAACATATCTATAATTTTTTATGTTCGATGCTTGCTTACTATCCACTTTTCTTTGTCCACACTTTGAGGTGCTTTTAACATGTTTTCTAGTACTAACCTATTAACAGGTTGCCATAGTGTAAGTTGCCTGTTTTCTGCTGTTTTTGGTTCCAAAAAAGCTAGTGACGAAATATTTTCGGAATTGGACGGGACAAAAGCCAAAGTCAATATTTCACCGAGGAGAACACGGAGTCCAGAGGAGAGACGGAGGGGTGCCAGAGGGTAGCAACACCCCCCCCCCCAGGCACGGACTAAGGTGGGCCCGCGCCAGGGCAAGGTGTGGGCCTCCTGGCCGCCTCCTAGCCTCACCTCTTCGCCTATAAGAAGACCCGATGAAGAAACCCTAGGCACCTGTTCAAAATTCCATGAAACCGTCTGTAGCCGCTGCCACCATCGTCATAAGATCGAGGCGGATCTGAAGCTCTTCCCGGCACCCTGCCGGTGGGGAGATCATCCTAGAGGCCTTCTTCTTCATCATGCCAGCCTCCGGTATGAAGCATGAGTAGTTCCACCTTGGACTACGGGTCCATGTAGTAGCTAGATGGTTGTATCACCGCCTTGTGCTTTCATGTATAGATCTCGTGAGCTCCGTTCATGATCAAGATCTAATATATTTGTAATCATGCATGTTGTGTTTGCGGGGATCCGATGGATATTGAGATTACCATGTCAGATTGATTAATGGTTTTTTCTATTTGATTCTATCATGTCTGTGTTGTTTGTGATCTTACATGCACTCCGTTTTTAGTAGCTATCTTGGCCACGTAGTTGCTAGTGACTCCAAGAGGGGTATTTATGCTCGATAGTGGGTTCATGCCTCTAGTTTCCAAGGGAAGTGACAGAAATCGGTTGTAGATGTGTTTCCACTAGGGAGAAAACAACGGTCTCTTGTTCATGGAACAAGTGGATTGTTTACCTTACACACTTTGCTTAAAGCAGTTGTCTGTGGCTTGCAACTTAATATTGGAGGGGTTTCGGATGATAACCTGAAGGTGGAATTCTAGTAATATATGCAGTTGGATGGTGGTCTATGTATATTGTTGTATTGACATCAAAACTCATAGGATCTTTTTGTCTAGTATTGCATTGTTATGCATTGCTCAGTCCTATCAATTTCCCTGCTGTAATTTGTTTACCCAGCATGCCATGCTTGTTTATCTAAGGAGAACACCCCTAGTGAACTATGGACCCCGGTCCAATCTTTACCATTGATACATCTTCCACTGTTACTGTTTACTTGCTGCAAACCATCATCACCTTCCACACCATATAGTTAATCCTTTGTTACAACAACCGGTGAGATTGATAACCTCACTGTTAGTTAGGGCAAAGTCTTGATTTTGTGTTGTGCAGGTTTCCAAGTTGCTTGCAACACCTTTAAGGCATTTCCTTCCTCCTACTAGTTCGATAACCTCGATTTCTTACTGAGGGAAAACTTGCTGCTATGCAGAATCATGCCTTTCTCTTGGGGTTTCCCAATGGGGCGTCAACACGCATCAATGCTCGTAAGCCAAATCCTAGTTATGCTAGGAGCAGTGGATCATGTATTATTGTTCACAAAGGGAAACATGCATCGGATAAGATTACTTTATCTACTAATAAAATATTGTTGAACATAATGCATATGGAGAGAATGAAACACTTGGTAAACATAGGATTCATATGTATGAGTGGGGCTTCGCTTGGCATGTCTGTTGTTGGACTGGTACTGCTCTTCAGTGGTGTTGAATTAAGCCTCGGGTTCGGTTCCTATTCGCGAAGAACCAATCACTGGAAAAGGAAAAACAACATTCAACACATGGCATGTGCAACGCTCATACAATATGGATGATATGAGTTATTACATGTAATAGAGTAGCCCTATATGCATCATCGATTTAAATGAATTCTGAAATGCCGTAAATAGGCAAACCATCGAACCCATGGTACTTAGGGGGTTCGGTGTTCCTCTAAATAAGTTAGGGTTGAAAGTGGTATGAATGTGGATGCCTACATTTTTAAATGATAGAGCTCATTTTTATGAACATTTTGATTTATTTGTATTTTTCTGATTTAAAATAAATTAGTTATGAATTTCTCCAATTTTAAATAATTTTTTGAATATTTACTTTATTTTCCAACTTGGGACCACATGTCATAAGTTTACCAATTTCAGAAAACATTTATGAAAAATATTAAACATCTTACAGGTAGGGCCCACATTTATAAATAATATTTCCAGAAAATATTTACAAAAAATAATAAAATAAAAGAAAAGGAGATATGACACCAGCATGACATCATGCCGATGTCATCAATGGAGGAGCCCCAGATCGAGCACGGATCTCTCGATCCCGTGTGCGCCTGGATGCGTGGCTGGGGGCGTTGGAAAGAGCAGGTCGTGGGATACCATTTAGTGGAGGCTCCGCTTGCAGAGGGTCGCCAGAGCGACGACAACGACGAAGAAAAGCGGCGGCGGCAGGTGATCGTCGGGGAGGAGCTAGAGAGAGAGGGAGAGCGCGGAGGGGTTCATTAGAATCGTGAGCTCACCAGCAGCGTGGTAGACAGGTCGGGGAGGAGAGGCGACCACAGACGACGCCAAAATCGGTGATGAACGCGGAGGACGGAGCTCGGGAAGGCGAGGTCGTCGGTGGCGATAGAGGGCGCCTCGGCCTAATTCCTTTGACGGGGAGACGCAGCCTAGCACGGCGAAGCTCCTAGGCACCACGGCTTGGCTCGGGGTGACTCGGAACGACGGTGACGATAATCTCTGGCCAGGCTAGTGTTCGGTCATGGAGATGAACCAGGGTGAGGGATAGTAAGAAGAGTAGTGGGGCACGGCTAGGGTTGTCCAGCGGCGGAGTCGAGTACTTAAGGGGTCCGGGGGAGGCGGCACGAATCCTGGCGCACGCCAGCGACGGAGGTGCGGCCAGCCAATTGCTTCGCTCGATCCGGCGACAGGGAAGAGGATGAACAAGACGATGAAGGGGTACGGGCCAGGATGAGCTACAGATGGGCCACGCGTGGGCTGGGATCTGTTGCGTGCGAGAAGCATAAGGGAGAGGGGACAGTTGGGCTCCATATAGCGTTAGGATTAGTTTTTATTTCTAAAATCCTTTTCTATTTTTTGTTTTTTCCTCTATTTCTTTTGAATTTTCAAAAAAAAATATGTTTTGAATATTTCCAAAATACTAGAACTTTTCCAAACATACTAAAATAATGTGGGAACCCTTTTAGTCAATATGGGCTCCACTCTTTTGGGTAGTTTTCAAGATACAAAAACCATTTGAATGGTTTTAAGAGGGAGAAAAATTAGGGTTTTGTTTGTTCTTATTTTATTAAATCAAGGTGCAAGTGTTATGAATGCATGCAATGCTAAAACATGTCTTTATTTTTATTACACAAAAGGTGGTATGTTACAGCTCTACCCCACTTACAAAAATCTCAACCCGAGATTCCTAGGTTTTAGAAAAGAAGGCAGGGTACTCAGATCAAAGACGATATTCGTGTTCCCAGGTTGCTTCTGACTCGGAGTGATGAGACCATTGAACTTTCAGGAACTTGATGGTTTGACGACGAGTCTTGTGCTCGGTTTCATCAAGAATACAAATAGGGTATTCTCGATAGGTTAGATCATCTTGGAGATCCAAAGTTTCATGGTCTACACCATGAATGGGATCTTTGAAGCAACACTTGATTTGAAACACATGGAAGACATCATGTACCTCTAGAAAGCTTGAAGGTAGATCCAATTGGTAGGCAGGCTCACCCCGCTTGGAGAGAATGCGAAAGGGACCAACATAGCGAGGAGCCAATTTGCCTTTGATACCGAATCGATGGATACCCTTCAAAGGAGTGACCCAGAGGTAAACTTGATCACCAACTTCATAATAAACATTGAGATGATAACGATCATAGTTGGTATTCTAACGAGATTGAGCGGCCTTCAGACGCTCTCGAATTATGCAAACTTGATCTTCTACTTCTTGTATCAAATCTGGACCAAAGAATTGTCCTTCGCTGGTTTTTTTCCAGTTCAGCGGTGTTCGACATGTTCTCCCATATAGAAATTGGAAAGGTGCCATTCCCAAACTAGATTGGAAACTATTGTTGTAGGAGAACTCCGCAAAAGGAAGACATTTCTCCCAGTTCTTTCCAATGGATATGACACATGCTCTGAGCATTTCTTCAAGATTTTGATTCACTCTTTTTGGTTTGACCACCGGTTTTAGGATGATAAGCTCTACTAAACGAGACATGAGTTCTCATAGCTTGTTGGATACTAGCCCAGAATTTGGAAGTAAACATACTTCCACGATCAGATACGTTCTTATTGGGAAAACCATGAAGTACGACTATTCGGGATACGTATAGCGCTGCCAACTGTCTTGCAGTAATGATTTCCCGAACAGCAAGGACGTGAGCAACTTTGGATAGTCGATCAATAACTACCCATATGGCATCATGTCCTGTTTGTGTCTTTGGGAGTCCAGTGATAAAATCCATACGAATTTCATCCCATTTCCATTCAGGAATTTTCAATGGCTGCATAAGTCCAGCAGGTCTTTGGTGTTTAGCTTTCACACGATGGCAAACGATGCATTTTGCAACAAAGCGAGCAATTTCTGGTTTCATTCCACTCCACTAGAATATTTGATGGAGATCTCGGTACATCTTGTTACCAACAGGATGAATAGACAGAGGGGATTCATGAGCTTCTAGTAGGATTAGATCATTGATTTTCTGACTGTTTGGAATCACTAGCCGGTTACCGAAATATAGGATACCTTGATAATTGATGGAGAAACATTTAGCTTCACCACTTGCGACACGTTCTTTGATCTTGGTAATCTCATAATCTTGTTTTTGAGATTCCTTGATTTGGTCCTCCAGAGAAGATTTTATTTCAAGGTTAGCAAGTAATCCACGAGGAACCACTTCAATGTTAATATGCTTGATTTCCCCATAGAGAGAATGTTGGGCTTCTGATATCATCAGATTGTTTCAATAAGAATGCCGACTTAGCGCATCAGCATCAGCAACAACATTGCCTTTGCCGGGTTGATAGTTGAGACCCAAATCATAATCTTTGATGAGTTCCAACCATCGTCTGTGCCTAAGATTCAGATCTAGCTGGGTAAAGAGATACTTCAGGCTTTGATGATCCAAATATAGTTCGCAACCGTTACCGATGAGGTAATGTCGCCATTACTTAAGAGCTTGAACAACAGTAGCGAGTTTGAGATCATGGGTTGGATAATTGTTATCATGTGGTTCAACTGCCGAGAAGCATAGGCCACTACATGACCATCTTGCATCGACACACATTAGTATTCCGGATCTCACATTAGTTGGCCAAGTTTTATCATTCGGTTATAGTTTTCTTTGATCATAGAGTTCGTTCCCAAGTCGTCCATAACCGTGGACACGGCTTTTAAAAAAGATTATAACTCAGCAGGGGTGCACAACTTTACCCACACGTACCAACCTATTTCTAATGCCAAATTATTAGGCCTCTTCCTAGGAAGGCCGGCAAAGAGTGGTTGACCATGACCTTTACCTTGCTTTCGCCGAGACTATGAGTCACGCACTAGGGAGATGCCGCCATAACGGGTCGAGTCCTGAAGCTGGTCCCTAATGATGTGCGCAGGGTTCAAGGTTATGGATGCCATGCATCTCTTGTTCCCAACCACTCTTACCTACCTATTATGAATGCACCTTCTTCACCTCCATCCAAGAATAGCCAAGATGTGTATGTCGAATGGAAAGCCCGAACTATGTGACTCATGGAATCTACTAGGCAAGTTAGTGAGTCGAGGGGTTTCCAGGCCCCCGTGTGGTTGTACGCTCGTCTTGGTTCAACAGGCGAGACCTCAGTTCCTAAGGGTGACAAGGATGGGACTGCAAAAACTAATCATGTCACAACATCCTACCATACAAGCCTTAACATGTTTATTATCCATATCTAATCATGTCACAACATCCTACCATACTAGATTCATTCGCACCTCAATCACATCATCTGGATGATCTGTACTGGACCACTAAGCATGGCTAAGCTCGACTGAACTATGTCACCAGCGATGCTCATAAGCCAAATCGTAGTTATGCTAGGAGAAGTGGATCAGGTATTATAGTTCACAAAGGGAAATATGCATCGGATAGGATTACTTTATCTACTGATAAAAGACTGTTGAACCGAATGCATATGGCGAGAATGAAACACTTGGTAAACATAGGATTCATATGTATCAGTGGGGCTTCACTTGCCTTGTCCGTTGTTGGACTGGTACTGCTCTTCGGTGGTGTTGACTTCGGCCTCTGGTTCGGTTCCTATTCGCGAAGAACCAATCACTAAAAAAGGAAACACAATATTCAACACATGGCATGTGCAATGCTCATAAAGTATGAATGATATGAGTTATTACATGTAATAGAGTAGACCTAGATGCATGTGGCGCCCCGCAAAAACCACTACTGAAAATCGCGTTGTTTCTGTGCATTGCATCATCATGACCGCATGCTCATGTCATCATGCCACATTGCATTTGGGCATCGTCATGTCATCTTGCATTTGTTTGGATAAAACTATTTTCGAAAAATCTGTTTTTGTTTTCTAAACGCCCCGTCTTTATTCAAACACAAAACCTGGCTCTCCGGAATATTCTGTTTTGTCTACCCGCGGTTTGCAAAAGCCCCATTTTAAATAAATAAAAATTTTAAATTATTTTTAGGAGGCAGCCCTCTTGGCCCGAAAGCCCGGCTGGCCACCTCCAGTTAAAATACTAGCTATCCCAAATCTTTTCCTACCTAATCCTAATCTACCCATCTCCATCCACATCACCCCGGCCAATCACCAACCGCCACCTCACCACTTCCTCCACCCCATCCACTCCTAACCTGCCACCTCTCTCCACCCCACACTCCCCAGCAGCCGACCCACTCCCTAACCTCCTCTCCCTTCCACCCCGGTCCCACTGACCCCACCGCCCAAGCCACTCACCAACCCCCACACCTGCTCCCTCTACCACCGCCCTGCACGCACCCCTCCTCCCACACCTCATCCCCACGCGCCTGCCACCGGGCCCCACCTCCCATCCTCCTGTCGCTCGCCCTCCATCCTCACGCCCCCGTTCTTCTTGCTCATCCCCCGCCTACCAACCCCGCCGCCGCTTCCCTCTCCTCCTTGCCCTGCCGCTGCTCCTTCCCTCTGCCGGCGCGGCCCCGCCCCCGCTCCTCTCTACAGAGCTCCGTCGCTCCTCGCCGGCCGCCATCTTCCGTTGGTGACCGAGCCAACCGCGAGGCACCCGACCCGCCCCGCTCTAGTCCGGCCGTCGTCGTTCCTCCCGGCGTCGCCTCGGTCACCATCTCACATCGCCGCCGCCACTGGCCTCTCTGCACCGAACCCTGTTGACGCCCTCTCCCTGCTGCCTCTCTCTCCGCCCGTCCACCTTCCTCTGCCGGGTTCGTGGGCGCCGCTCCCTTGCCGGTCGCCGCGTCGACCCCTGTGCCGCCCCATCTCCACCGAGCGCCTCCCCAAGCAGAGCACGACTCCAGCCGCCATCCTTCGTCCCGCCGCCAGCGAGGACCTCCTCGCGGGCCGCCCTTCATTTGGCCCAAGCACGCCTGCCGAAACCTCTCCGCCTCCTGCAACCTCGCCTCACCGTCGTGAATCCCTGTCGCCCTGCTGCAGCGTCGGCCGCTTCCGGTCTTCCGGTGCTCGTCCGTGGTGCCTTTTCTCCTCTGCTCGTGCTACTGTACCAGGGGCCGCACGTCCTCTGCATGTTTTGCTGCGGCTGCATGCTCGCAAGGTGTTCGGGTCAATGCCCGGATGAGACACGATCTCCTCGTGTTGTTTTGTTCCTGTTGGTGTATGTCTGCTGCGTGTGCTTGCGTTGAGTATCCGGAATAAGATAACTTCAAGCCTCTCGGAGCCAACAAGATTGTCACCAAGATCTCAACGGAGTCCAAGTGTTCCCAGGAGGGCGTCGAGAACTACCGGCAATTCCAAGCCCTCCATCGGTAGCAAGTTCGAACCAAAAGTGACGAAGCCGATCCGAAGACCCCGTACTCGAAGGCCTTCGACGTGGAACGCCAAGGTCTCCTTCCCGGAACCACCAAGTTCTCCTTCGTGGAACCCGGAGTCCGAAGAACCTTTGTAACCAAGATCTTCGCAACCCTATGTGTGACTCCCTTTCCGAGCCCTATTTTACAAATTATAATATAAACTCGTGCATCTTAATTGTCATGCATACATAATTGTCTGTGGTTTGGGGGCATTATGCCAATTCATCTCATAATTAAATATGGAGTCTATATGCGGGATATCTTTGTCTTATTCCGGACTTCATTTAAATTGGCATAGCGAACCGAAGCCATGTTTGGTCTTCCTAATCCAACATTTAATTTGCGGGGTAGATAAATAACTTGAACCGTTTAATTAAATGTCGGGACCCCGGTTCCGCTTAATATGGCCTAATTGCATCGCATCTTTGCCATGTCATACATCATACATGCATCATGTCTGATCTTCTGCCGTAGTATTAAATAGTGCATCCGGTGTTTCTTCTAGTGTTTTGGTTCTTTGCAGATAAGGCCGTTGAGTTGATGCGAGTGTCGACCCGATCTTCGGATGAACCTTCGGCAATGTTTTTCAGGCGAGCAATCTCCCCCTTTCCACCTATTTTACTTTTATAGTCTTTATTTCCTCATGTTGATCTATTGCTATCTGTGTTGCGATGCTCTAGTTTTCGTACCTGTGATATCCCTTGCAGCCTTATATTGCCTTGGACACATCCTATTACCTATTGTTTGGTAGATAGTTGGACCTGCGCGTCGTAGTCGCTTGCTCAAGTGCTGTTGCGTGTCGTCAAGTACCACAGTTGTTGGAGTGTTGCCGCATGTTTAATGTTGTAGGTGATCATGGCTTTAATTACTGTTTAATAACTAAAATTGAAAGTAGGTAAATGCAGAGGCACCGGGGGGTAATAGACAATATTTGGATTTTAACCGCTCACTGGTGTCCCGTAGGACCCCGAGTTCTTGACACCTGTTCCGAGATCGATCGCGCTAACCACAGGTGGGGTGTGTGGGCATCCCCATCGATTAGTACCTGATTTCAAAGTATTGTACCGGGGGCCACAAGTAGTTTGGGGCTTTATTACTATCCTGTACTTATGCCATGCTTTACTGCTTTATTTACGATTGTGCGAGGAGCACCTGTACTGTTTAGGATCGTGACACGTTTTCGCTGTATCGACAAGCCCAGTCACACTTTCGGGTTCCTAGTCGTTTACAACCGTCTACATAAACCCTGAGTCCGTCTCGGAGACCGTCCGACTTCGTTACGGGTAGCTTAGTGGGGTGCCCCCCGTGCTTGCTTTGGGTCTGGGAAACATCGTGTCCGAAACCCCGTCGACATAACGTTGGGTGTATGTTTTGTGATCTTGTACCTACCTGATCCGACAACAAGGGTGTAGGTGCGTGTGGAAACTTTGGTGCACCCCTCCAGGGTTAAATCTTTTCGAGAAGCCGTGTCCGCGGTTATGGACGACTTGGAGCACAGTTCTCGATCATAGACAACTATAACTAAAGATTACTGTTATAATTTGACTTGTATCCGATATGACTAGTAATCAGCTTCACTACAACGGAATGGCTAAATAAAAGTACCAACAACTGCTGGGTTTGGGATGTCTCATGCTAATCGTATCTGACTAGTAAGTGTTGCAACTACAACGGAATGGTTAACTAAAACTGGCCACTGCTTATTATATCAGGATGACTCATGCTATCTATATTTGACTAGTAATTTCCGCCACTATAACGGAATGAATAAAACTGCCAACTGTGTGAGTTCCTCGGTTGACTTCCTCGTTTGGTCTCGAGGGGGAAATACCAGGATGGGTATGTTTGGTGGTAGTATCAGGATGGTTCCGAATAGGTCTTTCTTATCCCTCTCTGATAGCCGACAGTTATCTCGAGTCTCTATAGGTTGTTTAGTGCATGCTGCGCTGCCGCTTCAGTCCACCATACCTATGTAGGCGAGGACCGCCGAATTCTAGACTCGCCGTGTACTGGCCTCGGTATTGACCGCTCTCTCTTTTTCCTTTTCCCTTTGTCGGCACCCCTTTTGTTTAAGCAGGTTTTGAGATCGACGTCATCAGCAGGGTTACCCTTCCCGCTTGGCCTGGGCAGGGTTATGGACGCCTTTGGTTATTCTTCAGGGCTCTTAGCTCAATTTGCATCTTTTCCGTACTCGGACGCTGTATCGTTTTCAAGGTGATTTGGATCTTTGTACTGTATATCTATATTCTTGACTCATTGAGTCGCCGTTGTATATATCCGTTCTGTGGGTTCCATCGTGGACTATTGTGTAATGATATTACTTCGTTTTCCACCCGCACGAAAGTGCCTGGTGGGCACCTTTGAATCATTTCTATGAGGGTTTGGCGGGTTTCGCTAAAACTTGCATAGGGCCGATTCTGAGGGTGTTACAATGCACCATCAATTTAAATGAATTCCGGAATGCCCTAAATAGGCAAACCATCGAACCCATGGTACTTAGGGGGTGTTGGTGTTCATCTAAGTAAGTTAGGGTCCAAAGTGGTATGACTGGGGATGCCTACATTTTTAAATGATACACCTCATTTTTCTAAACATTTTGATATATTATTTGTATTTTTCTGATTTAAAATGAATTAGTTATGAATTTCTCCAATTTTAATTCATTTTAAATCATTTTTGGAATATTTAATTTATTTTCCAATTTGGGCCCTGTAACATACCACCTTCTGTGTAATATAAATAAGGACATGTTTGAGCATTGCATGCATGGATAACATTTTCACCTTCATTCAACCAAAGAAGAACAAGCAAAACCTTAAAACACTAATAGCTTTCCCTCTCTCTTTGAATCAATTCAAATGGTTTTTATATTTTGAAAATTCTTAAAATGCATGGAGCTCAAATAGTTATAAGTGCCCCTTAGTGTTTCAGATATTATGTAAAAGTTTCTGTAAATTGAAATCATTCAAAATAGGTTTGAATTCCAAATATAAAAAGAAACCAGAAAAACAGAAATAGAAAAGCAATTCTAGAAATAAAACAGGTTTCTAACCCTCCCTGGGCCGAGCCCATATTTTCTCTCCTCTCTCCCTGACGCCAGCACCACCAGCAGCCAGCCCACCCGGAGCCCCAGCTGCCCAGCCAGGCCCGATACCCCTTCGGCCTCTGCCCTTTCTTCTTTCCCATCGCCAGCAAGCAGCTGCCTGGCAGCTCGCCCGCTGTCGATCTCCTGCGCGCTGTGATGCCCGCCACCGCCCCTGGAGCCGCGGATAAGAACCGCCGCGCTGCGCTCTCTCTCCCCATACCCATCTCGTCGCCTCTCGCCCTCTCTGGTGGTTTTCCCCGTCCTCGCCCAAACCCTTGCTCACAGGAGCTCGACGACGTTGCTGTCCCCGACCACCCCGCGGTGCGCCGAGGCCACCGCTGGAAGCGCCTCGCCACCCTCGTCCTCCTCACCGAAGCACGCAAGAAGGGAAGCTCTCTCCTCATCAGAATTGTCCCTGAACCACCACCAGTCGCCGCCGTTGTCACCATTGATTCGGCGTCGTTCGACCTCGCCTCGCCTCCCCCACCTGCCTACCACGCTCCTGGTGAGCTCAAAGTTCTAACGGACCCCTCCACACTCGCCCACTCGCCCCTATCTTCTTCCCTACGAGCACCGCCACTCACCGCCGCTGTTCATCGTCGATGTCGATGCTCCGGCGACCAATCTTGGGCGGCTCCACCACTTTCTAGCTTAGCATGCACGCCCGCGTCCAGCGCGCCCCTCTCGTAGCCCAGCGCACGCACTGCCGCCGAGCACGTGCTCGATCTGGGGCAGGCCCCATTGCTGATGTGAGCATGACATCAGCATGAGGTCATAAACCCCCTAATTGTTTTATTTAAATGTTTTATGTAATTGTTTTTATTAAATGGAAAATATATGACAGGTAGGCCCTGCCTGTCAGGATTTTATTAATTTCTGTAAATATTTTCGGAAATGATTAAAAGTCTGACATGTGGGCCCAAGTTTGGAAATTATTTCAAATATTCCAAAAATGATTTAAAATGAATTAAAATTTGAGAAATTCATAACTAATTCATTTTAAATCAGAAAAATACAAATAATATACCAAAATGTTCAGAAAAATGAAACCTATCTAACAAAGCTATAATCATACATTGTTACTCAATCTTGATAGAAAGTTTAATTAGAAGAACCAATTGAACCCTAAAGGTGATTCCGATGATTCCCCTTTTCTAGGGTTTGGACCTTTGGAACCCCCTTTAAAGTGACCGAGCATGTTTTAGGGTTCAATTCAACACTATCTAACTTGTCATATCATCCATATTATATGAGCATTGCACAGGCCATGTGTTGAGTGTTGCTTTCTCTTTTCCGGTGATTGGTTCTCGCGAATAGGAACCGAAACCGAAGATGAAGTCAACGCCACCGAAGAGCAGTACCAGTCCAATAACGGACAAGGCAAGCGAAACCCCACTCATACAATTGAATCCTATGATTACAAAGTATTTCATTCTCGTCATATGCACTCGGTTCAAACAGTCTTTTATCAGTAGACAGAGTAATCCTATCTGATGCATGTTTTCCATAGGGAACTATATTACCTGATCCACCGCTCCTAGCATAACTAGGGTTTGGCTAATGAGCGTCGCTAGTACCACAGTTCAATCAAGCTTAGCCATGCTTAGTGGTCTGATGCTAATCACTCATGTGATGCACCGGAGATGCGAATGAATCTAGTATGGTAGGATGTGGTGATGTGATTAGAAGTCGATGATAAACATGCTAAGGTTTGTATGGGAGGCCACGTGGGTTGTGGTTTTTGTAGTCCCATACTTGCCACCCTTAGGACCTGATGTTCTCGCCTCTTGAACCAAGACGAGCGTACAACCACACGGGGGCCTGGAAACCCCCTCGACCAACTAACTTCCCTAGTAGATTCCATGTGTCACATAGTTTGGGATTTCCATTCTACATGTGGGTACGTGTGGGTAAATTTGTGCACCCCTGTAGGGTTATTAATTTTTTCTAAAAGCCGTGTCCACGGTTATGAACGACTTGGGAATGGATTCTATGATCATAGAAAACTCTAACCGAATGATAAAACTTGCCAACTAAAGTGAGATCCGGAATACTTCCTCGGGGTTGTTGAGGGGGTAGTCCGGGAAGAGAGGTTCAGTTGATGATGATACTTGGTGGATATCAAAGATGATTCTAAGAGCTAGATTTGAAGACTTCTTATCCCCATTTGAAAATTATCTGACTAGACGAGTTTCTTCTCCCTCTTGTTTTGAAAACAAAAGATGGCTTTATGCAAAATAACTCCACTAGCCATAAGTCTTGCGGAGTACACCCTGTACTCGTCCTTGCTTCGTTGATGTTTTTCTACAGATGATGCTAATCCAACTGAAGGTGGTTTCTACGTCAAAGTCGATGAGTAGTCGGGGTTCCCGGGCAGCAGCCTAGGATCTATGGAAGGGTTGCTACTTCTGTTTAAGGCCTCTTAGGCCCTTTGCTAAGTTTGTTGTTTAGAACAACTTGTTTGCATCCGTTGTTTGATGTAATGATGGGTCTGTGACCCCTGGGTTGTATGTATGGGTTGTTATTCTATTAAGAGTTTACCTTATTAATGTATGGTTTGTATGTTCTGTGATGTTACCGATCTTTCCCTGCGCGTTTCGGAATTTAGGTTAGGCTTATATGAGATATGGATCTGGTATTTGTCTAGCCCTGATCCCGGGTCGTGACAGATTTTGGTATCAGAGCAGGACTGCATGTAGGAAACCCTTCTAGCTGGTCGATGTTGAGTCTAGAGTTTGAGAAAACTATTTGAAAGCTAAAAACTATTTGCAAGACTCTGAATAGGACTCTTTTAACTCCTTATCCAAGGTTGTTCTATTGCTGAGTTATCTTACCTAGTTTTCTTTGCAAAGTTTTCATTTCTCGTCTATCATTTCAAATTTTTAGGATATACGGGTTTGGGTTGCTTTCTCCTAAGTACTCCGTACTTGGTTGCAAGTCTTAGAGTTTCCAAGACATATCTGTGCAACCGACGTATTGTTTTTCAACTTTGCTAAGGGTTCCTCTAATTCCGATCTCTTTTCTCTTTTGTGACTTGTTGGTATCATGTCATGCGTGCATTCCATTGTTATGGTTTGTATCTAAGTTGGTAGCGTATACGTTTCGTATGCTTGTTCTACTGCCATACTTAATGCATTGATATAGTTTTCATCCACATGTTCACCTCTACCATGATCTTTTGATATGGTTTTTCCATCCTTTGTTGTACCCTTTTTGGTGAATCCATTCTCATGGTTTCTGTTTTTCTCCTCGGGATTCCGACCGGTACTCGTGGTTCTGTTGGCCGTCGAGGAAACAACAATGCTGATCAGGAACTTCTACCACCTCCCACAATGGCCGAGGTTCTCAACAACATTGATACCAACCGTTTGAGGAATGAACGCCTTCTGGAGCGTGTGGCGCAGAACACTGAACGTCGTCCTGACGAATGTGTCACACTTGGAGATTTCATCCGCTCTTTTCCTCCAATTTTCACCCACTCCAAGGAGCCCCTTGAAGCTGATGATTGGCCGCACCATAGAGCGCAAGTTCAGTGCTCTTCGAGTCCGTCCTACTGACCGTGTCAACTTCTCCACCTATCAACTGGAAGGTGAGGCTGGTGTTTGGTGGGAAGGTTTTTAGAATCTGCAAGCTCAGGGACATGTTGTTACCTGGGAGGAGTTTGTTGCAGCATTTCGTGCCTCTTATATTCCTAAGCCCATCATGGATCTAAAAAGGAGGGAGTTTTTGGATCTGACTCAAGGGCGCAAGGATATTGAAACCTATGGGCGTGATTTTACTCGCCTGGCTCGTTATGCAACCAGGGATGTGTCCAATGATAAAGATAAGCAAGAGCTGTCCCATAAGGGACAGAACCCTGCACTTAGCTATGAGTTGTTGCCTTTCAAGTTCCAGTCTTTCCAGGACTTGCACAATCAGGCTTTTACCTTAGATCATGGAAGGAAGGATATGGCAGTATCTCAGAAGCGTGAAGAATGAAATTCTCGTGCTTCTTCCTCTGGTAACAAGAAGCGTCGTGTCTTTGTTCCATACAGTGCTATGCCTCGAGCTCCTTATGCACCCAAGTCCTTTGGAAATAATTATCTTCAGTCACAGCCAAATACTGGTGGAGCAAATTCTCGTTCTCCTGCTGGTTCTCATACCAGAGTTACCTGCTAATCCTATGGTCAGCCCAGTCACTACTCAAGGGAGTGTTCTCAAAGGGTTGTCGGACGCAATGATCGGCAGGCAAAGAAGAATGATAAATCTCAAGGTGCTGGACGTGGTCGTCTGACCCATGTCACTGTTGAGGAAGCTCAAGAAGATCCACGCGTCATTTTTGGTACGCTCCGTGTCAATTCAATTCTCGCAACACTCTTGTTTGATTTTGGAGCATCGCATACATTCATATCTCAAGATTTTGCGCAAATGCATGATATCACCTTTCAAGCTATGGACTCTCCTCTAGAGATTAGAACTCCTGGGTCTCGTTGGCAGACTATCTGGGTTACTCATGGGGTAGAGATAGATATAGCATATCAGAAGTTTCCCACTTCTCTCATTCCACTCAAGTAAACTGACATAGATGTCATTCTGGGCATGGATTGGTTAACCAAATATCAAGCGATCATTGACTGTGCACTTAGAACAGTTTCTGTGACCTCTCCTGCTGGCATAACTGTCAAGTATTGGACTGATGGTTCAAAGTCTCCGTCAGCAGTTCTTAAACCATTCTCGGAGTTGTATGCCATGTCCTACCTACTCTCGAAGTCCAAGATGTCCATGTAGTCTGTGATATTCCGGATATCTTCCCTGAAGAGTTGCCTGGCATGCCACCTGATCGAAGTGTGGAGTTTGTCATAGAGCTAGTTCCTGGAACTGCTCCTATCTCCAAAATACCTTATCGCATGCCTCCTCATGAGTTGGTTGAGTTGAAGAAGCAACTTGAAGAGTTAGAGGGTCTAGGATACATCCAACCTAGCATATCCTCTTGGGGTTCCCTACCATCTTTGTCAAGAAGCGGGATACAAATATCCCAAGATTGGTGGTTGATTACCATCCACTCAACGCGGTGACAATCAAGAATAAGTACCCACTTCCCCGGATAAATGACCTCTTTGATCAATTAAGTGGTGCCACTGTCTTCTCCAAAATGGATCTAAGATCAGGGTATCATCAAATCAAGATCAGAAAGGAAGATATCCCAAAGACAGCATTCACAACTCGTTATGGTCTTTACGAGTACACAGTGATGTCCTTCGGGTTGACCAATGCCTCTGCCACATTTATGAGGCTCATGAACTCCGTCTTCATGGAGTATCTTGACAAGTTCGTCGTGGTATACATTGATGACATTCTAATCTACTCCAAGACCGAAAAAGAGCATGCCGAACATCTACGTTTGGTGTTGACTAAACTTCGTGAACATCGCCTCTACGCCAAGTTTTCCAAATGTGAGTTATGGTTACAAGAGATCGTCTTCCTTGGTCATGTTGTATCTGCAAGTGGTGTTGTTGTCATACCGGATAAGGCTCAGACCATCCTGGAATGGAAGTCACCTACTTCAGTCAAGGAGGTCCGAAGTTTTCTTGGAATGGCAGGATGTTACCGCCGATTCATTGAGAACTTCTCCAAGATAGCCAAGCCTATGACTGATCTTCTTAAGAAAGATAAGAAGTTTGAATGGCCAGAAAAGGCAGAAGAAAGCTTCCAAGCTTTGAAAACTAAGCTAATCACTGCTCCTGTGCTTGTCCTTCTAGATACATGCAAGGACTTCGTCATCTATTGTGATGCTTCTCTCCAATGGCTTGGTTGTGTGCTGATGCAAGATGGTCATGTAGTGGCCTATGCTTCTCAGCAGTTGAAGCCACATGAGAACAATTATCCAACCCATGATCTCGAGCTCGCTGTTGTTGTTCATGCTCTAAAGCAATGGCGACATTACCTCATCGGTAACCATTGCGAACTTTATTCGGATCATCAAAGTCTAAAGTACCTCTTTACCCAGCCAGATCTGAATCTCAGGCAAAGACAATGGTGGGAACTCATCAAATATTATGATTTGGGTCTCAACTATCAACCCGGCAAAGCCAATGTCGTAGCTGATACGCTAAGTCGGAAGACTTATTGCAACATTCTGATGATTTCACAAGCCCAACCTGCTCTCTACGAGGAAATCAAGCGTCTTAGCCTTGAAGTAGTTCATTGTGGATTCCTTGCTAACCTTGAAATAAAATCTTCTCTCGAGCATCAAATCAAGGAGGCTCAAAACCAAGATGATGAAGTTACCAAGATCAAAGAACGTGTTGCAAGAGGTGAAGCTAAATGTTTTTCCGTCAATGATCAAGGTATTCTATACTTCAGTAACCGGCTAGTGGTTCCAAACAGTCGGAAAATCAAAGATCTAATCCTACTAGAAGCTCATGAATCCCCTCTGTCTATCCATCCTGGTGGTACCAAGATGTATCGACATCTCCGTCAAAGATTCTGGTGGAGTGGAATGAAACCAAAAATCGGTCACTTTGTTACATAGTGCGACGTTTGCCTTCGTGTGAAGGCTGAAAACCAAAGGCCTGTTGGACTTCTGCAGCCATTGAAAATTCCTGAGTGGAAATTGGATGAAATTGGTATGGATTTCATTACTGGACTCCCAAAGACACAATCTGGACATGATGCCATATGGGTAGTTATTGATCGACTATCCAAAGTTGCTCACTTCCTTGCTGTTCGGGAAAGTATTACCGCAAGCCAGTTGGCAGAGCTATACATATCCCGGATCGTCGTTCTTCATGGTGTTCCCAAGAAGATCATATCTGATCGTGGAAGCTTGTTCACCTCCAAATGCTGGGCTAGTATCCAACAAGCAATGGGAACTCAAGTTTCCTTCAGTACAACCTATCATCCTAAAACCGGTGGTCAAACTGAAAGAGTGAATCAAATTCTTGAAGACATGCCCAGAGCGTGTGTCATGTCCTTTGGAAAGAACTGGGAGAAATGTCTTCCTTTTGTGGAGTTCTCCTATAACAACAGTTTTCAATCCAGTTTGGGAATGGCACCTTTCCAATTCCTGTATGGGAGAACATGTCGAACACCGCTGAACTGGACAGAAAATGGCGAAAGACAAATCTTTGGTCCCGACATGATCCAAGAAGCAGAAGATCAAGTTCGCATAATTCGAGAGCGTCTGAAGGCCGCTCAATCCCGTTAGAAGACCAACTACGATCGTCATCATCTTGATGTTCATTAGGAAGTTGTTGATCAAGTATACCTCCGGGTCACTCCTCTGAAGGGTGTCCATCGATTCGGTATCAAAGGCAAATTGGCTCCTCTCTACATTGGTCCCTTTCGCATTATCTCCAAGCGGGGTGAGCTTGCCTACAAATTGGATATACCTTCATTTTTTCTAGAGGTACATGATGTTTTCCATGTGTCTCAACTCAAGCGTTGCTTCAAGGATCCCATTCGTGGTGTGAACCATGAAACTTTAGATCTCCAAGATGATCTAACCTACCGAAAATACCCTGTTTGTATTCTTGATGAAACCGAGCGTAAGACTCGTCGCCAAACCATCAAGTTCCTAAAAGTTCAATGGTCTCATCACTCTGAGTACCTTGCCTTCTTCTCTAAAACCTAGGAATCTCGGGTCGAGATTCTTGTAAGTGGGGTAGAGCTGTAACATACCACCTTCTGTGTAATATAAATAAAGACATGTTTGAGCATTACATGCATGCATAACATTTGCACCTTGATTCAACCAAAGAAGAACAAGCAAAACCTTAGAACACTAATAGCTTTCCCTCTCTCTTTGAATCAATTCAAATGGTTTTTATATTTTGAAAATTCTCAAAATGCATGGAGCTCAAATAGTTATAAGTGCCCCTTAGTGTTTTCAGATATTATACAAAAGTTTCTGTAAATTGAAATCATTCAAAACAGGTTTGAATTCCAACTATAAAAAGAAACCAGAAAAACAGAAATAGAAAAGCAATTCTGGAAATAAAACAGGTTTCTAACCCTCCCTGGGCCGAGCCCATATTTTCTCTCCTCTCTCCCTGCCGCCAGCAGCGCCAGCAGCCAGCCCACCCGGAGCCCCAGCCGGCCCAGCCAGGCCCGATACCCCTTCGGCCTCTCCCCTTTCTTCTTTCCCGTCGCCAGCAAGAAGCTGCCTGGCAGCTCGCCCGCTGTCGATCTCCTGCGCGCTGTGATGCTCGCCACCGCCCCTGGAGCCGCGGATAAGAACCGCCGTGCTGCGCTCTCTCTCCCCATACCCATCTCGTCGCCTCTCGCCCTCTCTGCTGGTTTTCCCCCTCCTCGCCCAAACCCTTGCTCACAGGAGCTCGACGATGTTGCCGTCCCCGACCACCCCGCGGTGCGCCGAGGCCACCGCTGGAAGCGCCTCGCCACCCTCGTCCTCCTCACCGAAGCACGCAAGAAGGGAAGCTCTCTCTTCGTCAGAATCGTCCCCGAACCACCACCAGTCGCCGCCGTTGTCACCATTGATTCGGCGTCGTTCGACCTCGCCTCGCCTCCCCCTCCTGCCTACCGCGCTCCTGGTGAGCTCATAGTTCTAACGGACCCCTCCACACTCACCCTCTCGCCCCCTATCTTCTTCCCTACGAGCACCGCCACTCACCGCCGCTGTTCATCGTCGATGTCGATGCTCCGGTGACCAATCTTGGGCGGTGCCGCCTCTTTCTGGATCAGGACGCAAGCCCGCGTCCAGCGCGCCCTTCTCGCAGCCCAGCGCGCGCCCTGCCGCCGAGCCCGTGCTCGATCTGGGGCAGACCCCATTGCTGATGTCAGCATGACATCAGCATGAGGTCATAAACCCCCTAATTGTTTTATTTAAATGTTTTATGTAATTGTTTTTATTAAATGGAAAATATATGACAGGAGGGCCCTACCTGTCAGGATTTTATTAATTTCTGTAAATATTTTCAGAAATGATTAAAAGTCTAACATGTGGGCCCAAGTTTGGAAATTATTTCAAATATTCCAAAAATGATTTAAAATGAATTAAAATTTGAGAAATTCATAACTAATTCATTTTAAATCAGAAAAATACAAATAATATACCAAAATGTTCAGAAAAATGAAACCTATCTAACTGAGCTATAATCATACATTGTTACTCAATCTTTATAGAAAGTTTAATTAGAAGAACCAATTGAATCCCATAGGTGATTCTGATGGTTCCCCTTTTCTAGGGTTTGGACCTTCGGAACCCCCTTTAAAGTGACCGAGCATGTTTTAGGGTTCAATTCAACACTATCTAACGTGTCATATCATCCATATTGTATGAGCATTGCACATGCCATGTGTTGAGTGTTGCTTTCTCTTTTCCGCTGCTTGGTTCTCGCGAATAGGAACCGCACCCGAAGCTGAAGTCAACGCCACAGAAGAGCAGTACCAGTCCAACAACGGACAAGGCAAGCAAAGCCCCACTCATACGTATGAATCCTATGATTACAAAGTATTTCATTCTCGTCATATGCACTCGGTTCAAACAGTCTTTTATCAGTAGACAAAGTAATCCTATATGATGCATGTTTTCCTTTGCGAACTATATTACCTGATCCACCGCTCCTAGCATAACTAGGGTTTGGCTTATGAGCGTCGCTAGTACCACAGTTCAGTCAAGATTAGCCATGCTTAGTGGTCTAATGCTAATCACTCATATGATTCATCGGAGATGCGAATGAATCTAGTATGGTAGGATGTGGTGATGTGATTAGAAGTGGATAATAAACATGCTAAGGTTTGTATGGGAGGCCACGTGGGTTGTGTTTTTTGTAGTCCCATACTTGCCACCCTTAGGACCTGATGTTCTCGCCTCTTGAACCAAGACGAGCGTACAACCACAAGGGGGCCTGGAAACCCCCTTGACCAACTAACTTGCCTAGTAGATTACATGAGTCACATAGTTTGGGATTTCCATTCGACATACGCATCTTGGTTGTTCTTGAATGGAGGTGAAGGAGGTCCATTCATAACATGTAGGTAAGCGTGGCCGGGAACAACAGATGCCCGGCATCTGTAATCTTGAACCCCGCACACATCATTAGGGACTGTCTTCGGGACTTGACCCGTTATGGCGGCATCTCCCTAGTGTGTGACTCATGGTCTCGGCGAAAGCAAGGTAAAGGTCGTGGTCAACCACTCTCTGTCGGCTTTCCAAGGAAGAGGGCTAATATATTGGCATTAAGAATCGGTTGGTACATGTGGGTAAAGTTGTGTCCACAATTATGGACGACTTGGGAACGGATTCTGTGATCATAGAAAACTCTAATCGAATGATAAAACTTCCCAACTAAAGTGATATCCGGAATACTTCCTCGGGGTTGTTGAGGGGGTAGTTTGGGAAGAGAGGTTCAGTTGATGATGATACTTGGTGGATATTGTAAGTACCAAATTGATACGACTAGAGGGGGGGTGAATAGGCGTCTACCCAATTTTAATTTGTTTCTCACTTTTAGGCTCAACGAGAAGGAAAGTTATCCAGAGATGCAACTAAGTGAACAACCTAAATGCAAGAAATCAAACACCAACCACAAAAATGGTAAATAGCAAGAAGTAAAGGAAGGGAACGAAGTAACCGGAGCGAGGACACGGAGATGTAATTCCCGTAGTTCACTCCCAAGGAGCTACATCTATGTTGGAGAGGTGTCGGGGCCACACAAGGTCACTCGAGCGCCGAAAAGGCCTCACCTTCTTCTCCGGTGAGCTCCTCCACAAAGGAGGCCTCACAATCCACTAACCGGTGACTTTGAAGGCGCCAACCGAAACCTTTACACCAAGGTTGAGGGGGAGGCTCCACAACTCAATTGGAGGCCCTCAACGACACCTCGAGGCTTTACAACACAAGCCTTAGCTCCGAGGATGCCCTACACCATCTAGGGTTTCAAGAAACCCAAGAGCAACAAGATTCACAAAGGATGGGTGGGGTAAATCAATCTTCTTTGGTGGAAGTGTAGATCTAGGTCACTACCCGCACCTCTCAAAAGATCAAGTTATTTGAGTGGCTAGAGAGAGAGATCTAGTGAGGTGAAGCTCAAGCATTAATGGATGAGAGAGAAAAAATTGAGAGAGAGTTGGAGGAAGAAGAGGGGTGCCTTAAATAGCCCCCCTCGCGCTGAACCGTTACAGCCCCCGCGACCTCACCGGAAGTTCTGGTGAGAGGCCGGATGTTCCGCCCAGCCTGGCTCCAACGGTCATTAGACCGTTGACGCCTGCTCTAGAAGCGCAACTGGAAGTTCCGGTCAAAACAGACCGGAAGTTCCGGTGAACTTCCGACGCAAGTTCCGACCAAGTTCCGGCAAATAGAACACTTTAAAACAGAAGGTTACTGAGCCACCAACGGAACTTGGAGCGGAAGTACGGGCGGAATTTCTGGGTCACGAACCGAATCTGGCCGGAAGTTCCGGCGTCTGGGTGGAAGTTCCGCTCAGGACCTTTTGGCAGGACAAGTTCCGATGGAAGTTCCGGCCCAAGTTCCGGCAAATAGAACGCTTCATACAGAAGGTTACTGATTCACCACCAGAACTTGGGGCGGAACTAGCGTCGAAACAAAGCTTAGAACAGCCTGCAGAAAAAGCCTGAGTGGAACTTCCGGCGCTAGGCCGGAAGTTCCCGTGAGACACAGAAGGCTCCAATAGAACAGGAACACGCTCTCTCGCAGAATAGTGGGATGGCTGTGGCGGTGCATATAGGTTTGTGCAAGAACAAGTGATTTCCCACAGCCTTCCAAGATGGACCCCCTCTTAATAGTACGGTGACCTAAAAACAACAACCAGAGAGAAACTAGGAGAAAACTAAAGGGCCACCGTCTTCATGAGATCCCAAGAGAGCATCCACCATAATAGAAGGAGACATCAACAACGTTTCCCCTGAAACTCAAGCGCACAATTAAAAACACAATTGGGATTATCATTAACACCAAAAACATCATGGGAAGATATAGTCGTTTCAATCTCCCCCTTTTTGATGTTAGATGACAATCCTAAAGATTTGCATAGAATCAAAGCAATCTTTGCAATGGACGGGACAAGCTCCCCCTGTATGTGTGCAAGGTAGAGAAAAACTCTAAGGACAAGACTGGCACACATACAAGGAGGCTCCCCTACCAATTGCAAAGATAGCACAAGTGCACGGTACAAGAAAGGATAGAGATCATACCAGAACCAACCAAATGTGGTGGAGATAAAAGGAGTAATAATAACAATAAGAGCTATGAGGCTCCACCACCATATGCATGTGCTCATAAGATGACAACAAGATACCACACGCACGGCATTGCATAAGATACCACAAAGATACCACATAGTCTCAAACATAACATGGTCCACAAGCACACATAAGTTCACAAACATAAAACCACAAGCACACAAATAAACTAGAGAGTTCGCGAGCAAGAAAAGTTCAAAGGCAAGAACAGGCTCGCGACTCAACCCATGCAAATCCCATAGACAACCTAATAGACATCTTTCTCCCCCTTTGGCATCGAGACACCAAAAAGGAAGAAAAGATCAATCTAATCGTCCCAGCCATGAAAGGGAGGAGGAGGAGCAGACTCAGGGACCCAAGAACCCCACTCAGGCGGCGGACCAGTGACCTCCTCCTCAGACTCATCCTCGGACCAGTGGCAGTTGTCGCGAATCCAATCATCCTTGGGAACAGTGACAAAGATAGTGACCGGAGAGCTAGGAATGTTGAGAGCAGTCATGATGGCCTTCTAGCGCTGAACATTGTGACGCTGGTCTGCATAGTCCTGATACTCGCGGTCCTGCAGAAAGCAGAAAGTTTTCTTCACCTTCCCAAGCAGCTTCTTTGCCCAAGACGGCTGCCTCTGGAGAGACGGACCACCATCACGAGAGCCCCCAAGAGCAGAGGAGGGACCACCAGCTTCATCTCGGGCCTTCTTGAGTTCATCTTCCTTTTCTTCTTGAGAACGAGGCTTTTGGTGCTTACTCACACGCAGCTTCTTCTCTTCATGAATGGTGATGTTGTCTTCAGGAAATCGAGTGCCAGTCGTCTCAAGCCACTTGTGATTGATAAGAGTCTGAATGAAGGGAGCATAGATGTAGGAGCGCTTTTCAAGAATAGCTTGCCACAACGCAGAGTAGATGAAGTGCATAACATCCATGGGACTATCAGTGTCACGGCGGAGATAAGTCTGATGCATGAGGTAAACCTGATAGCCATGGAGCTGATCAAAGTTACCAGCCTTGGGAGAGATGGTGTTAAAGTACACCCTGCGCATGATGTCAAAAACTGGCAGCAGATGATTCACAAACCCAACAGTTCCCCACCCTTCAATGTAGAGAGGCTCCAGGACCTCAGGATCAGCAGCTTCGGGACCATGAACACGCCAACCATTTGCCCCGCGGCCAGGCTGAAGGGGATATCCAAGAAGCTCAGCAAACTCAGACGAAGTGGCGGTAAGAAACACTCCCCTAGTCATCCACTTCAACACACCTTCAGTAGAGGACTGCATGTGAATAAACAAAGTTGAGTAAAACTGAGCAATAGCATTCACATCAAAGTTCTGACGGTGCTCCATGAGGGGAATCAGCCCAAACTTCTGGCAAATATCAAGAGCCTCGCCAAAGTATGCATGCTTCTATTCCATGTGAGTCACATTGATGTACTTTTGAGGAGCAACCACGAACTTCTTCTTCATTGCATAGATTTCAGCAAATATCTGTTCCTGACGGCAGTTGTGGAAGTGAGGGTCCAAGCAAAGACGGTCACGAGGCACGAGGTAGTGATCTGTATGCCTGAATGGAGAGTAATCTTTCTAAGACCATTTGGAAATCTTGGCTTTAGTCATGTCTGGCCCAACAGCAGTGGCCTTCTAAGCAAGAGCAGGCCTCTTCCCTTCAGCAGTAGCAGCACGGCGAGCAGCAGCAGCCTTCTGACGACTAGTCTGAGTGGTTGGACGCACAACCTCAACATCTTCTTCATCAATCTCAGGAGGAATGTCAGAGGATGGTCGACGGGTACGCTTGCCTTGGCGGGTACCTCCTTGCCCTGAGAAGAAAGAACAAGAATAGGGAGGGAAGGTGGGGTAAGTGCACAAGTTCGGAAGAGGGAACAAAAGAAATAGATTGGAAAAATACAATCAGGAAAAAGTTGCATTATTGCCGGAACTTCCGCTGAATCCCTGGAAGTTCCGGTCGTGGCTCACCGGAAGTTCCGGTGAGGCCACAAACTGACGGTTCCAAACAGCAGTTCACTAGATCTAGATCTAAAATCACAAGTGCAAAGATTTTCAAGAGTGTATTGACCAATCTACTCTAGCATGATACCCTAGGCCTACCAAGATCTCCCAACAAGTTCTAGCCAAAGAACTAGCCTAGAAATGGTGTGCCCTAACTCAAGCCATGGTGAGAGAGCAAGATTTCCATTAATGGAGGGAGTTGAGGGCAAATACCGGAGTCCATGGCGGGAGATCGAGGTGGGGAAGGTTCCCACTGAGCAGATCTGTGGAGGAGTGGCCGGAGATGAAGGGGCCGGAGCACCTTCGCGGAGAAGTCTTGGCCGGCGGCTGCTCCAAATAGAGGATGGGTCTTGGGGGAAAAAGGAAGAAGATCCCGTTTTCCCCCAGGGCCCACCTTATATAGGACAGGGAGAACCACTGGAAGTTCTGGGAAGGGACCGGAAGTTCCGGGTCTGGCTGAACACGTTCCAGGTCAGCAGGTGGTTCAGACGAACAACCAGCTGACCGGAAGTTCCGGCATCTGACCGGAAGTTCCGGCATCTGACCGGAAGTTCCGGTGACACCAGGAAGACCTTCTCAGGTTCGGAAGATAACAAGGAAGAACTTGTGTAGGGAATAGAGAGGGCTTGAGGAAAGGAAAGGCTTAGGATAGAGAGGTCAAACTATGAAGAACCAAAGCCAACAAAAGCCAAAAAAAACACAAAAAGGTCAAAAACACAAATAAAAATGGGTCGGTGGCTGAGGCCACCTTATATAAGAGTAAATGGCTTGACACCGCGAAGATATATCTCGGGTTCATTACCAACACTCATCATGAAGATCAAATGGTCTCCTTTAGAGACTATAGAGTATGAAAACTTTAATATGCGCATAGTAGGGATAGCATTTGTTCATAAGAGGAACTACACTCCCCCTAAATCCATGCCTACATCCAAACAAGATACACATTGAGACGCGGGTAGGTGTGCAAGGTACTCAAGCAAAATTGCTCGAATCGATGATATTTAGCTCATGTCTAAACTCCCGGAACCTTGCTTCATCAAGAGGCTTCGTGAAAAGATCCGCAAGATTTGCCTTGGTGGGAACATACTCCAAAGAAATGTCTCCTCTAGCAACATGGTCCCGAATGAAATGATGACGAATCTCAATGTGCTTGGTCCGGTTGTGTTGCACGTGATTGTGAGCAATAGCAATGGCACTCTCATTGTCACAAAGAAGAGGCACCTTGTCAAAAGATAGTCCAAGATCCTTCAAAGTTTGCTTCATCCATATCAATTGAGCACAACAGCTTGCGGCAGAGATGTACTCAGCTTCGGCAGTGGACATCGACACACAGTTCTGCTTCTTCGAGGACCAACAAACCAAAGATCTTCCGAGAAACTGACAAGCTCCGGAGGTTGACTTTCTTCCCACTTTATCACCAGCCCAGTCCGAGTCCGTGTAACCAATAAGATCAAAGCTGGCTCCCTTGGGGTACCACAACCCAAAGTTTGGGGTATGAACTAAATATCAAAAGATTCTATTGACCGCCACCATGTGACTTTCCTTTGGTGCGGCTTGAAATCTTTCACACATACCCACACTCAAAATAATATCCGGTCGGGATGCATAAAGATAGAGCAAAGAACCAATCATAGACCGATGGAGTTTTTGATCCACTTCCTTACCCTTGGGATCGAGATCAAGATTAACCTTATTTTGCATGGGAGTCTTGGCACCTTTGAGTTGATCAAACTTGAACTTCTTGAGCATGTCTTGGATGTATTTGGCTTGGTTGATGAAAGTCCCTTTCCTCAATTGCTTGACTTCAAACCCAAGGAAAAACTTCAACTCCCCCATCATGGACATCTCGAAGCGATCGGTCATGAGCTTGGAAAAATCCTCATTAAAAGTTTTGTTAATAGACCAAAAGATAATGTCATCAACATAGATTTGTCATACGAACACGGTCTAGCAAGAGCTCCCTACGGCAATCATACCACGCACGTGGGGCTTGCTTGAGGCCATAGAGTGCCTTATTGAGCTTGTAGACATGGTTCGGAAAAAGTGGATCCTCAAAACCCGGAGGTTGCTTGAAGTATACCAACTCTTTCAAAGGACCATTAAGAAAAGCACTCTTAACATCCATTTGATGCAACATAAAGTTATGATGGGTAGCAAAGGCAAGAAGCATACGAATGGATTCAAGGCGAGCAACGGGGGCATACGTCTCACCGTAGTCGATGCCCTCAACTTGTGAGTATCCTTGGGAAACTAACCTGGCCTTGTTGCGCACGACAATTCCATTCGCATCACACTCGTTCTTGAAGACCCACTTGGTTCCAATGACGTTTTGACAATCTTTGGGCCGCTCAACCAATGTCCAAACATTGTTCCTCTTGAAGTTGTGAAGTTCCTCGTTCATAGCATCAAGCCAATCATCATCTTCAAGAGCTTCGAAGACTTTCTGTGGTTCCACAAGAGAGATAAACGCATGGTGTGATCTAAAGGAAGCTAGTTGCCTCCTAGTAGTGGAACCTTTATTGAAATCTCCATAGACATTATCAAGGATATGGCCATCTCGAACAAGCTTGGCGAGACGATAGGCTTGACGGCGGGCTTGTGCTTCAACTCGAGATTCTTGAGCTACCACTTGGTCATTGCCACCAATTGAGCCGCCGCCTTGACTATAAGAACAAACACGAGGGTCATCTTCATTAATTTTCACTTCGGGGGAGTCATCATTTGGAGAGGATCCTTGAGGATCATTGACTTGCTCTTGATCTTGACGAGCTTGACCTTGGGGAGAGCCGTGACCTTGAGGAGGAGCCCCATCTTGGGGAGGTTGATGAGGTTGATGAAGAGCTTGTCCGTGGGAGGTGCCTTGAGGAGGAGCCCCATCGTGGGTAGGTTGATGTTGTTGATGAAGAGCTTGATCTTTGGAGCTTGGAGAGTCATGAGCATGGGAATCTTCGGAAGAGCTTGAGGGAGCTTGTGCCAAAAAAGTAGGTCCTTGAGGGGGCAAGATGATCTTGTGGAAGTGAGGGATCCACTTGAGTAGAGCTTGGTCCTTCTCCTTCGTCCATAAGGGGATCCTCAATGGGGAGGTGGAACACCCATTCTTCTTATGGCCTTAGGAGGAATTTCATCACTTGGATCACAAACACCATCTTGCCTAACAAGAGACTCATGATTTTCATCAAACTTCACGTTGCTCGTTTCTTCAACTCTTCCATTGGCTTTGTTGTAGACTCTATAAGCATGGGACTGATTTGAGTAGCCAACGAAAATTCCTTCTTGAGCTTTGGATTCAAACTTGGACAAACGAACTTCTTTCTTGAGAATGTAGCACTTGCAACCAAACACCCGAAAGTAGCTAACATTAGGCTTTTTCCTGGTGAGAACTTCATAGGGGGTCTTGTTCTTCTACTTGCGGAGATCAAGCCGGTTGGTTGCATGGCAAGCGGTGGAGATGGCCTCGGCCCAAAAGTTGTATGGAGACTTGAACTCAGCTAGCATAGACCGAGTCGCATCCATCAAAGTGCGATTCTTCCTTTCGGCAACTCCGTTTTGTTGAGGGGTATAGGGAGTGGAGTATTGATGCTTGATTCCTTCAGCACTTAGAAACTCATCCAAGGTATAGTTTTTGAACTCGGTGCCATTGTCACTTCGAATTGAGATAATAGTTGCATTGTGCTTCCGTTGAACCTCATTAGCAAAATCTATGACGGTTTGTTGAGTCTCACTCTTGTACTTGAAAAAGAACACCCAAGTGTATCTTGAGAAATCATCCACAATAACCAAGCAATACTTCTTGCCTCCAAGGCTATCATGAGAGGGTGGACCAAAGAGATCCATATGCAAGAGCTCGAAACACCTCTCGGTGGTGATTTGATTGAGTGCTTTGTGAGGAGTTTCATGCATCTTCCCTTCAATACAAGCCCTGCAAACACGATCTCTAGCAAAAGAAACATTGTTAATTCCAAGGATGTGGCCCTCGGAGTGAAGTCTTTGCAAAGTTCTCATGTTAACATGGGCTAGGCGGCGATGCCACAACCATCCCTTGTCGGCTTTAGCATAGAGACATAGAGCATGAGGAGTAGTGGTCCCTAAAAAGTCCACCACATACAATTCATGTTCTACATATCCGACAAAAGCCACCTTGAGAGACTTTCTCCACATGAGGACCATGGTATGAGTATTAAAGAAAGAATAAAGACCCATAAGAGCAAGAGCACGAACTGAGAGTAAGTTGTAACCAAGAGTTTTGACAAGCATGACGTCAACCAAGGATACATCCGATGTTACCACCACTTTGCCAAAACCCAAAACCTGAGAGCTTGTTTTGTCACCGTAGGAGACCATGGTGTTGGCAATATTGGGCCTCATCTCGGTCATGATAGACTTGCTTCCTTGGTCATATGACTCGTGGCACCACTATCAAGCACCCATTTTGATCCACCGGAAGCATAGTCCTACAAGAAAATCAAGCTTTGGTTTTAGGTACCCATTTTGCAATGGGTCCCCTTTTGTTAGTGACAAGAGCCTTTGGCACCCAAATGGCCCAATGATAATCATGCGTGTAATAAGTTCACACATATCTAGCATATACATGACCATCATATGATTTGCAAAGAATATAAGAGGGTTTGTTCTTTCCGGCAAAGTTGTCACTTTGCAAGAGGGTTAGGCCATTTGGTACCCCTTGGGCCATGCCCTTGTTCTTTTTCTTCTTCTTGTTGTTCTTATTTTTCTTCTTAGTCTTGGCAAGTTGATCCTTCAACACCTTGACTTCCTCTATGAGATGCTCATGCTTGCAACAAGGGTTAGGAGTGCTAGACAAGTCTATAATTTGCACAGCGGAAGACTTAGCGATATCACAAGTTAATTGAGTTTGAAGCTGTTCATGGTATTAAAAAAGATTTGAGAATTTACTCTCCAAGGATTTGTGTTCCTCTTTGAGTTTCTCAAGATCCTTTTGAGTCCTATCATGACCACCCACAAACTCAACATTTTCTTTCTTGAGAACCTTAATCAAAGCAAGAGCATGATCACGTTCTTTAATTATAGAGCACAAGGTGTTGTTATGATCATCTACAAGCTTAGACACATTTTTTTCAAGATTAATTCTCATATTTTGTTCATCCTCAAGACTTTGAGTGAGAGAAGCAATTTCATCGGCGGCATCTCTTTCATTTTTACTTAGCAAGTCAAGAAGTTCTTCCTTATAATCTAATGCATCCCTAGCATTGTCAAGTTGTGCAAGAAAGGACTCAAAACAAGTTTTAGTTTCTTCATCTAAGGTAGCAACAAATTCACACATGTCAATCATCTCTTTCTTCACCTCTAGACCAACAAGATCAAGAGAGGAAGGCTCACTAGAGATAGGTTGAGGAGTGGATTTCAGTGTTACCTCGGTGGCCTTGTCCATGAAGCACTTTTGGTTGGAGGAGATGACATTTTGATTTGGCGAGTCGAAGAGGGATAGACATGGAGTTGAGGTAGTAGCAATAGCAGCAACTCCCACAATCTCTCCACCATGAACTTCATCATCATCTTCTTCATCCGTGCCCGAAAGGTATTCTTCATGGACCACAATTGCTCGTTCCTTGGTAGTGACGTTCTTGACGGCGTAGTTCTTGTTCAAGGGATGAGGAGGTCTTGACTTGATCTTGCAAATGAGACGACCAACATTGTCTTCATGGTTCTGAAAGGGACACTTAGCCACGAAGTGACTCTTGTCGTTGCAATTGTAGCACTACCTTGCCTTGGGAGACTTGTTGGGTGAGTTGAATCTTGAGTTGTCCCTTGATCTTGACTTGAATCCGGACTTGTTCCAAAAGGCCCTTGAAGCGAGAGAAAGATGTTCGTTGAAGGCACATTTTAGATCCTCTTGAGACCACTCACTTGATGTATCATCATCATCAACTTCAATAGCCTTGGCCTTCAAACCAAGAATCACTTTGGTTGACCCAATGGCCCTAGCTCGAGCAGACTCCGCATTCTTCCTGGCAATAGTCATGGCAATTACTTCACTCAAGACTTCTTGGGAGGTCATTAGGTGAAAGTTGGTTCTTCCCTTGATAGAGTTGAGCTTTTGTTCTTCAAACGTAAGGAGAGCTTGGATGAACTTCCTCTTCATAAACTTGTCATCAACATAGTGGGCCCCAAGGTCCCTCATAGTGGAACAAAGGACCTTAAGGCGCCTATACATGTCTTCGGGGGTCTCATCATCTTGCATTGCGAAACCATCGCACTCGTTGTTGATCTCATCAAACTTGGAGCTTTGGATGCTTGCATTCCCAACAAAGATCTCGGTGAGTTGATCCCAAGATCCCTTGGCAGTGTCGAATTGGCGAATGTGAGCAAAATCCTTTGGAGTCAAGGCCTTTTGAATCATTCCCAAAGCTGTGGCATTGAGTTGCTTGTCCACCACTTCACCTCGTGTCAACTTCTTTGGGTCATATGGAGAGAATCCAACCTCCACAATCCTCATTAACTCAACAGAAGAGCTGGAAATATGTGAGCGCATTAGATATTGCCAATTGGCGAAATTAGAAGTATCTAGCATGGGTGGTGCTCTTTGAGGTATAATGTGTTGCATGGGAATGGGTGGATCCGGAGTGTACTTCGGCGGTGGGGGTACCGCCGAGTAGTCCTTTCCTCCATTTTCCTCTTTGGAAGTTGGGTTCTCGGGCTCCTCGATGTTCTCACTTGGAACCTTGGTAGAGGTTTGAGCAACAAAACCAAGTCCCAAGTGAGTGGTGGCGGTCGCGGGAGTTACCCCGGGGGCAGACACCGTATCGGTGGGAGGAACCTCGGTGGGTTGGGGTGTGTTAAGAGCAACCATTGGGTTTGGCTTGAGAGACTGCAGGATAGTCATCATTTCCTCGAACTTGGACATCATGGACGACTCCAATTGCTTGAGGTCATCCATAGTGGCCAAGTTGTTGGATTTTTCGGTTTCACTACCCCCTTCGTCGTCCATAGTCTCTTAGGTGGTAAAGACCGAAATAAGAGCCTTGGCTCTGATACCAATTGTAAGTACCGACTTGATATGACTAGAGGGGGGGTGAATAGGCGTCTACCCAATTTTAATTTGTTTCTCACTTTTAGGCTCAACGAGAAGGAAAGTTATCTAGAGATGCAACTAAGTGAACAACCTAAATGTAAGAAAACAAACACCAACCACAAAAAGGTAAATAGCAAGAAGTAAAGGAAGGGAACGAAGTAACCGGAGCGGGGACACGGAGATGTAATTCCCGTAGTTCAATCCCAAGGAGCTACGTCTATGTTGGAGAGGTGTCGGGGCCACACAAGGTCACCCGAGCACCACAAAGGCCTCACCTTCTTCTCCGGTGAGCTCCCCCACAAAGGAGGCCTCACAATCCACTAACCGGTGACCTTGAAGGCGCCAACTGAAACCTTTACACCAAGGTTGAGGGGGAGGCTCCACAACTCAATTGGAGGCCCTCAACGACACCTCGAGGATTTACAACACAAGTCTTAGGTCCGAGGATGCCCTACACCTTCTAGGGTTTCAAGAAAACCAAGAGCAACAAGATCCACAAAGGATGGGTGGGGGGAATCAAATCTTCTTTGGTGGAAGTGTAGATCTAGGTCACCTCCCTCACCTCTCAAAAGATCAAGTCATTTGAGTGGCTAGAGATAGAGATCTAGTGAGGTGAAGCTCAAGTATTAATGGAGGAGAGAGAAAAATTCGAGAGAGAGTGGAAGGAAGAAGAGGGGTGCCTTAAATAGGCCCCCTCGCGCTGAACCGTTACAGCCCCCGCGACCTCACCGGAAGTTCCGGTGACAGGACGGAAGTTCCGCCCAGCCTGGCTCCAACGGTCATCAGACCGTTGATGCCTGCTCCAGAAGCGCAACTAGAAGTTCCGGTCAAAACAGACCGGAAGTTCCGGTGAACTTTCGACGCAAGTTCCGACCAAGTTCCGACAAATAGAACACTTCAAAATAGAAGGTTACTGAGCCACCACCAGAACTTGGAGCGGAACTAGGGGCGGAATTTCTGGGTCGCGAACCGAATCTGGCCAGAAGTTCCGCTCAGGACCTTTTGGCAGGACAAGTTCTGATGCAAGTTCCGGCCCAAGTTCCGGCAAATAGAACCCTTCATACAGAAGGTTACTTATTCACCACCGGAACTTGGGGCGGAACTAGCGTCGGAACAAAGCTTAGAACGGCCCGCAGAAAAAGCCTGAGCGGAACTTCCGGCGCCAGGCCGGAAGTTCCGGTGAGACACAGAAGGCTCCAACAGAACAGGAACACGCTCTCTCACGGAATAGTGGGATGGCTGTGGCGGTGCATATAGGTTTGTGCAAGAACAAGTGATTTCCCATAGCCTTCCAAGATGGACCCCCTCTTAATAGTACGGTGACCTAAAAACAACAACCGGAGAGAAACTAGGAGAAAACTAAAGGGCCACCGTCTTCAAGAGATCCCAAGAGAGCATCCACCACAATAGAAGGAGACATCAACAACGTTTCCCCTGAAACTTAAGCACACAATTAAAAACACAATTGTGATTATCATTAACACCAAAAACATCATGTGAAAATATAGTCCTTTCAGATATCAAAGATGATTCTAAGAGATAGATTTGAAGTCTTCTTATCCCCATTTGAAAATGATCTGACTAGACGAGTTTCTTCTCCCTCTTGTTTTGAAAACAAAAGATGGCTTGATGCAAAATAACTCCACTAGCCATAAGTCTTGCGGAGTACACCCTGTACTCAACCTTGATTCGTTGATGTTTTTCTATAAATGATGCTACTCCAACTGAAGGTGGTTTCTACGTCGAAGTTGACGAGTAGTCGGGGTTCCCGGGCAGAAGCCTAGGATCTATGGAAGGGTCGCTACTTCTGTTTAAAGCCTCTTAGGCCCGTTGCTCAGTTTGTTGTTTAGAACAACTTGTTTGCTTCCATTTTTTGATGTAATGATGGGTCTGTGACCCCTGGCTTGTATGTCTGGGTTGTAACTCTCTTAAGAGTTTACCTTATTAATGTATGGTTTGTATGTTCTGGGATGTTACCGATCTTTCCCTACGCGTTTCAGAATTTAGGTTAGGCTTATATCATATGAGGATCTGGTATTTGTCTAGCCCTCATCCTGGGTCGTGACAGGCCCACATGTCATAAGTTTAACAATTTTAGAAAACATTTATGAAAAAGATTAAACATCTTACATGTAGGACCCACATGTATTAATAATATTTCCAGAAAATAATAAAAGAAAAGAAAAGGAGATATGATACCAGCATGACATCATGCTGATGTCATCAATGGAGGATCCCTAGATCGAGCACGGATCTCTCGATCTCGTGTGCGCTTGGATGCGTGGCTGGGGGCGTTGGAAAGAGCAGGTCGCAGCCGGGCTACCATTTAGTGGTGGCGCCGCTTGCAGGGGGTCATCGGAGCGACGACGGTGACGAAGAACAGCGGCGGCGGCAGGTGATTGTCGGGGAGGAGCTAGAGAGCAAGAGTGAGAGCGCAGAGGGGTTCATTAGAACCGTGAGCTCACCAGGAGCATGGTAAATAGGTCGGGGAGGCGACGGAACCACAGATGACGCTGGAATCGGTGGTGAATGCGGCGGCCGGAGCTCGGGTAGTCGAGGTCGTCAGCGGCGATAGATGGAACCTCGGCCGAATTCCTTCGACGGGAAGACGCAGCCCAGCACGGCGGAGCTCCTAGGCACACGGATTGGCTCGGGTTGGCTTGGAACAACGGCGACGAAAAGCTCTGGCCGGGCTAGGGTTCGGTCATGGAGAGGAACCAGGGAGAGGGATAGGAAGAAGAGGAGTGGGGCACAGCTAGGGTTGTACGACGGTGGTGTCGAGTACTTAAGGCGTACAGGGGCGGCGGCACGAATCCTGGCACACGCCGGCGACGGAGGCACAGCCAGCGAGCTGCTTCGCTCAATCCGGTGACGGGGAAGACGATGAACAAGAGGAGGAAGGGGTACGGGCTAGGATGGACTGCAGAAGGGAGAGGTGAAAGTTGGGCTACAGACCAGATAGGGTTAGGGTTAGTTTTTATTTCTGAAATCTTTTTCTGTTTTTTGTTTTTCCTCTATTTCTTTTGTATTTTCAAATTCTTTTCTGTTTTGAATATTACCAAAATACTAGAACTTGTCAAAACATACTAAAATAATGTGGGAACCCTTTTAGTCAATTTGGGCACCACTCTTTTGGGTAGTTTTCAAAATACAAAAATCTTTGAATGGTTTTGAGAGGGAGAAAAATAGGGTTTTATTTTTTCTTATTTGATTAAATAAAGGTGTGTAATGCATACATGCAATGCTCAAACATATCTTTATTTATATTACACAAAAACTGGTAGGTTACATTCATAAACCGAAAACCCTAAAGTACCCCTAAGAAAACAAAACCCTAAACCCTCAATACTAAAAACCTGAACCCTCAGCCCATAAAAAACCCTAACGAAGAAGGTAGCATGGACTTATATATAGATCAAAATTTGAGATAGTTTTATTATTAAGTCATTCTATTCCATGAATATATGCATAAATCTAGAACCTTATTAAAAATTCCGGAAACTCTAAAACCTAAATTAAACCGCTAAATACCTAAACCCTAAAACCTGAAAACTAAACCCCTAAATTTGAGATACTTTCATTAAATTATGGTAACGCCATTCTATTCCATGATTAAAATCATAAAGTGGCTTGAACATTATTGAAAAATGCTAAACCATAAAACCCTAAACACTAAACCCCTAAACCCTAACCAAGCAAGTATGATGCACTTGTAGATCAAATTTGAGATACTTACATTAAATTGGTCAATGCATTTTGTTCGACGAATATAAGCATAAGGCTTGAACATTATTGAAACTTGAACAAACCCTAATACACAACCCCTAAACCCTAATCCAAAATAGTAAAACCCTAAACCCTAAATCCTTCAACCCATAATTAAACCCTCCCCAAGCAGGGTATCATTCACTCATAGATCCAAATTTGAGATACTTTCATTAAATTGCGGTAACACCATTATGTTCCACGATTATAAGCATAAAGCTTGAACATTATTGGAAGTTCGCTAACTTAAACCCTAAAACCCTAAATGGCCCTGACCAGGCACGGGTATCATCCACTTGTAGTGGTCTGGTATTGTAAGAGATAAGACAAGATAAAGATAAGATAAGTACTAATGTAAATGGCGAATCTTTCGAATAACCTTCCCTCCCGATGTTTGGGAAGCAAGTGAAAATTTCTAAACCATAAAAGTTTGAATTTTTTTGCTTCCAAGGACCAAACTGGTTTCCTTCATATATACAGTACTACTCCTAGTCCACAACAACATGGATACCGAACACGCCAGAGAAACAGAACCGCCCCTTCAAAAAAAACTAAGCCGCCATACCGAGGCACACGTGTGCAGTGCCACGCTGTGGACGAGGGAGAGATCAGACGTGCCGGTGCGCGAGCGGATAGGGGTGGAGATATGAGGGGCATCGAAGGAGAGAGAAAACACAATTCCAATTTTTTTGCGTGCATAGGTCCTGAAATTTACTACTAGTAGAGTGTATACTATAAAGGCGGCAGGAGTACCTCGTGTCAGGAATCCATCATAATAAACTTTGCTCTGACATCGAACCGCCTTAAACTCCTCTTCTCTCTTAGTTGTTGCCCTCTTCCCCTGCCTACGTATTATTCTCTCTACATGTACAGCGTGTGGAAAAAGGTAAGCATATGTCCAAGCAAAAGAAATATACTAGTAGTAGTACTAAGCTCCGTCATTAGATAGTGTCTAAACGAGAAGAATCATGGGACCACTAAACTAAAGAAGTGTGCATAGAAGTTTTATAGCTTGGTCGTACACTGCCAAGTTGGCCCATTATTTGCTTTTTCCTTAGGGCATCCACAATGTCCAAAAATGCACACCTTAAGGCATATAGTAGTACATTGTGGAGAAAATAAAATTACCTCAAGTTTATGGGTTTCGCATAGAGTATAGAAAAATCATTTCCCCTTGCATGGAGCAATATGACAAGCTTTATGGGTCCCACCTTGTGTCAAATGCTAACCTTAAACATTATGGTAATTTCCATATGCCTTGTACTCCCATATCCACCGCGCTAGACTTTATTTATTTTTTGTGAAATTCATTTAACTGTCGTAGTTACATAGGACGCATGATCCACTATATGTTTGAAAACTCTCATGGTCAACAATGCTTTCTATCCCAAGATGCACCCATCTAGTGTGGGAACTATCGGGTCCTAAACTATGATGTCGATCGATATGGCCTTGACGACCTTGGTCGTTCGGGTTGAAACACGATAATTAACATACATGGCAGTACAATACTGCGAAGATATTTTTTCAAAAACTTGTCAAATCCCATGGCTACGATTAAAACCCTAAACCATAAACGTCCCCTGAAACCTAAACTTTAAACCCCTAAATATTAAAATAATAAACCCTAAAATCCTTAACCCATGATTACACCCTAACCAAGTAGATATCATGCACACCTAAAAAAAGTTATCATGCACTTATATATCCAAATTTGAGATACGTCCGCTAAATTGCGGAAACGTCATTCTGTTCCACAAATATAAGCATAAAGCTTGAAAATTATTGAAAATTCCCATAACCCTAAACTCCAAAACCCCAAAACCCCCAAACCCCTAAACCCCTAAACCCGAAACCCCTAAACGATCCTGACTAAGCACATATATCATCGACTTATAGAACAACATTTGAGATAAACTTTGATTAAATTATGCTAACGCCATTCCATTCCACGAATCTATTCATCAAGCTTGAAAATTATTGAAAATTCCCTAAAACCGAAAACTTAAACCCTACAACCCTAAACCCTCACCAAGCGGGTATCATGCACTTATAGATCAAAATTTGTGATACTTTCGTTAAATTTCTCTAACACCATTCTAATTCACAAAATCATGAACATTATTGAAAATTCCCTAAACTCAAACCCCCTAAACCCTAAGTCCTATACCCCTAAAAACCCTAAATGTACCCTCAACCCCTTTCCCTAAGCTCAGACATATTATTGAAAAAAATCCTAAACCCTAAACTACCCCTAAAAAAAGAAAACCCTAAACCCTCAATACTAAAACGCTAAACTCTCGGCCCATAAACAACCCTAACCAAGAAAGCAGGTATCATGCACTTATAGATCAAAATTTGATATGCTTTTATTAAATTGTGTTAACGTCGTTCTAATTCACGAAAGCGCAAGCATTAGTATTGAAAGTTCCCTAAAGCCTAAACCCTAAGCCCTATACCCCTAAAAACCCTAAACCCTCAACCCGTGACCCTAAGCTCGGACATATTATTGAAAAATTTCTAAACCCTAAACTACCCCTAAAAAAACCAAAACCCTAAACCCTCAATACTAAACCCCTAAACCCTCTACCCATAGACAATCCAATCCAAGCAAGCAGGTATCATGAACTCATCATAGATCAAAATTTGAGATAATTTCATTAAATTGCGCTAACGCCATACTAACTCACGAAAGCTCGAACATTATTAAAACTACCCTAAACCCTAACCCCCTAAAGCCTTAACCCTAAGCCATATACCCCTAAAACCCCTAAACCCCTCGACCCCTAAACCTAAGATCGAACATTTATATATTATTGAAAAATTCTTAAACCGTAAACCCTAAACTATCCCTAAAAAACCAAAACCCTAAACCCTCAATACTAAAAGCATGAACCCTCGGCCCATAAAAAACCCTAACCAAGCAGGTATCATGCACATATATATACAGATCAAAATTTGAGATACTTTCATTATTAAATTTTTGCGAAGTCATTCTATTCCATGAATATATGCATAAAGCTCGATGTTTATGGAGAATTCCCGAAACCCTAAACCCTAAATACCTAAACCCTAAACCCTAAAACCTAAACACTAAACCCCTAACCCTAAAACCCGAAACACTAAACCCCTAAATCTTGACCAAGCAGCTATCATGCACACTTATAGATCAAATTTTCAGATACTTCTATTAATTCGATAACACCATTCTATTCGAAAAAATATAGGAATAAAACTTGAACATTATTGAAAATTCCCGAAACCCTAACCCCCTAAACCCTAATCCCTATACCCCTAAAAACCCTAAATGTACCCTCAACCCCTTACCCTAAGTTCAGACCTATTATTGAAAAATTCCTAAACCATAAACTACCCCTAAAAAACAAAATCCTAAACCCTCGGCCCATAAAAAACCCTAACCAAGCAAGAAGGTATCATGCACTTATATATCAAAATTTGATATACTTCCATTAAATTGCGCTAACGCCATTCTAATTCACGAAAGCTCGAGCATTATTGAAAATTCACTAAAGTCTAAAACTGATGACTAAAAGTGAAGAGATCGTTTGTAGCTACTTTTAAAATAATGATATCGATCCCATAGGGAGAAGGAGTCTGGAGTATAATAAGTAATGCTAAATAAAGTTCTAAGTAACAAGATAAAATGTGAGTGTTGTGTAAAAAGTTGTTTTGGGGGTTTTGGTACAAGATAACAATAAGTAAAGTAAAACAAAGCTGAATACAAAAAGTAAGTATCGCGTATGTAAAAGAGATTTGAAACTGCAATGGGGAAAGCGTTCTCAGGGAGTAGCGGATACACCTCTAGCATTTATAAACGGCTAAGTTAAAGGTTATTATTATGAACATTCTCAACTATGTATGTGTGGGAGGAACTCCGTATTTGGACAAATAGGCAACAACCACTACTCCCATCATCCTCATAACCACAGCAGACATCAATCAACAACAATTGAATTACCGTGCTATTAAGGGACTTGATCCCATAGGACGTATCCCATGGAATGGATAGTGTTTTGTAAGTTTCCTAGATTCCCATGTTGATACGTAAGGTGTGCCAATAGCTTTATAGTCACTATAATTGCTAACACACCTTCCTCTACCAACAAGTAGTTCCCTCCATCAAGTCCCCACAAGAGGCAAATATTGACAGGTAGACTTCTCCCAACATCAAGATGAAGAAAATCTAACACATGGTCATAGCAATGAATATCATAATAAACTTTATCTTATTTCAATATCACGCTAGGGTTTCTCCATATCCCCATGAACTAATGATCAACTCAGACATGTTGCCCCTGTGCGGGGCCATGTGGTTGCTCCTGGTGAAGACATGCCTGTTGACAACCTCAACTTACCTCCTCAGGATGCTAACAATGTTGTCAATAGTGTTGTGCTTGTTCAGGACTGGGACTCTGATGATGATGTCTCTATCAATTCTGATCCTTTACCTGTTGGGGAGAAGGCAGTTAATGATGATATTCAGGGGGTTGGCATTGGCGAAGGGCTGTAGAGCATCCTTCAGAATTACTTGGAAGAGGAAGAGGAAAACACACTGATGTTGTGAGTCCCATGGAACTTGGTGCTGATGCTAGAGAGAATACTAACTAGATGTTGGAAGATCAGCATATTTTATCTCCCAATGAAGCTCATCTTCAGGTTGGCATGGAAAGAACTTTTTTTACCATCCCAGATGTTCATGCTGCAAAGCAGGTTTTTTCACACCAAGGGTTAGATTTATGGGAAAGTTATTTTGCTCCTCACCTACACAAGACTTCACCATCAAAGGGTTCCCTTAAGTGACCTGTAAGTTGGTTTAATTTCATTACCCTCATGCTTGCTACACCTGAAAAGTTTAATTGTGCTAGAAATTTACTTATTTCCCCTGTCTAGGGAATTATAAAGGAGCCTATTTCTAAGGAGAATACCATCTCTTTCATCATCCCTAATGAAAGCTTTTCTCAAATGGCTCCTCCCTGCCTGGGCATTGATTCCAAGAAGTCTGCTGGTACTCCTTGTACTCCCTCCAAGAAGAGGAAGGGAAAGGAACCTCTATTTGAAACTGAGGTGAGAAGGAGACCTAAAATTGTGGAATTAAATGGGGGCTTTCAGGAGTCATATTAATTTTAAAATTTCAGACAGTCTTACTTGTAATGCTACTCCTCCATGCTTAAATCCTAAGGTGGTTAAAAACATTGCTGCCTTTCTACAAGGTCAAAGAAGGAGAGCTGGACAAAAGGCTGCTCAAGAAAGGAAAATCCATTGAGATTTCCATTAAGGCTCCTACCAAGGGCACCAATAAAGCAAATGGCACCTCAAGTCTAAGCCTGGGAGGCAAGAAGAAGCTTGGGGATGCTGGTACCTGTGGACAGCAAGCCAAGAAGAAGTCTCCTAAATAGGTGTCCAATGTGTCACAAAACTTCTTTTGTTGGAACCTTCTTGGTTCCCTATATTGGGCCCTGTAATAGAATTTCCTTGCCTAGTTTTCTACAAGATGTGACTTTTGATGTAGACCTTGTATGTGTGATTGACTTATGGATTGTCAGCTTCTTATGTGTTTCTGGTCATTCCTGTTGGGTGGTTGCATTGGTTGTACCACCCCAATATCAACCCTACTCTATGGTTTTTATGGATAACAAAAGATAGTGGAAGATCTTGAATTGGAATATTAGGGGCATAAACTCTGGAAAAAAACGGGTAGCTCTCAGAAATAAGATTGATGAGTATGAATGTGACATTATTTGTCTTCAGAAAAATAAGTGGGAGGAGTTTGATATTACTTACCTCAGAAAATTCTATCCTTCAAAATTTGACAAATTTGAATTTCTTCCTTCCATTGGGGCTTCTGGAGGCCTGATCATCATTGGGAATAGTTCACTATTCTCTGGAAAACTATCTTTTCAAAATGAGTATTCCATTTCCATTACCTTGACTTTGATTCTATCAAAGGAAGTCTGGATTCTCACCAATGTTTATGGTCCCTGTCTACCTAAGAAAAAAGTAGATTTTTTGGAATGGTTTGCCAATATTGATATGCTCGATGATATGGATTGGCTCGTGGTGGGGGATTTTAACCTCAAAAGAAAGCCCACAGATAGAAATAAGCAGGGGGATGTTAATGACATGCTCATCTTTAATGAGGCTAGCTGCAATTTGGGGCTCATTGAGCTACCCCTTAAAGGTAGGAAATTTACCTGGAGCAACATGCAAAAGGATCCTCTTCTAGAGAGATTGGATTGGTTTTTCACTTGTGCCTCCTGGACTCAGAATTATCCTTCATCTTTTTTTTTCTCTCTCCAAGCCCACCTCTAATCATTTGCCTTGTGTCATCGCCAATGGCACAAAGATTCCAAAAGCTCAGGTCTTCAGATTTGAGAATTAGTGGATGAAACATAGTGATTTTAAAGCAATTATTCAAAATCCTTGGAACATTCTAGTTGGATTCCATGACTCTCCTAAGAGAATTAATGCTAAAATAAAAAATGTCAGAAGAGGGTTCAAGCTTTGGGCAAAGAATTTGCCCTGTTTGAAATCAAAAATTAGTAATGTTAATGCAACTATTGAACTTTTGGATGTCCTGGAAGAAATGATAACTCTTACTGTTCTAGAGTGTAACCTAAGGGACTTCAAGATCAGAATGCTTATTGGAAGCAAAGAGGAAAAGTTAAGTGGGTCAAACTTGGAGATGAAAATACCAAGTTCTTTCATTCGAAAGAGACCATCATATTTAGGCATAATTATATCTCCATGCTTAAAAATGAAAACAATGAGGAGATTCAAGGGCACTCTGACAAAGCTGGCCTTCTTTGGCCTGCCTTTAAAGATAGAATGGGCACATCTGATAAACCTGAAATGCACTTTAATATCAATGAGCTTTTTGGTGGAGGTTTGACCTATGAAGATAGAGATGTTCTGGAACAACCATTCTCTGATAAAGAGATTGAAGATGTGATGAAGGAACTACCTAATGACAAATCTCCTGGTCCTCATGGTTTTAATAATGAATTCAGTAAAATCTGTTGGCCTATTATTAAAGAGAATGTTAAGCATCTTATCGTGGAATTCTATGAAGGAAGAATTTCTTTGGAAAGCATTAATTCTTATTTTATCACTCTTATTCCAAAAAATGAGAACCCTTTCACACATGCAGACTTCAGGCCTATTTCTCTGCTTAATAGTGTGTTCAAGATTATTACCAAAATTCTTTCCAACAGACTTCAGAAAATTATCCTTAAGCTTGTCCACAAGAATCAATATGGCTTTCTAAAGAAAAGATCTATCCAGGACTGTTTGGGATGGGCCTTTGAGTTTCTCTACCAGTGTCATAAGTCCAAGGAAGAAATTATAATCCTGAAACTGGATTTTGAAAAGGCTTTTGACAAGATTGAGCATTCTACTATCATTAATGAGAAATGGATTAATTGGATTCAATTGATCTTTGGATGTGCATCCTCTGGTGTGCTGCTAAATGGAGTGACTGGGAAATATTCTACTGTAGAAGGGGTGTAACACAAGGGGATCCCTTATCCCCCTACTACTTGTTCTTGCTGCTGATTTTATTCTATCCATTCTCAACAAAGCAATGTACCCAGGGTTGCTGTCTCCACCTTTAGAAGGTGCTTTCTGTCCTGACTTCCCTGCCATCCAATATGTTGATGACACTTTGTTGGTTCTCAAAGCTGATTCAAGACAACTGCTCTATCTTAAAGCCCTGCTTCATACTTTTGCTTTATCCACTGGTCTCAAAGTAAACTACTCTAAATGTATCATGATGCCAATCAATTTGGATTCTGACAGCCTAAGCCATTTTTCCAATACAATGTCCCGTCTGACTGGATCACTTCCCTTCACTTATCTTGGCTAGCCGTTAAGCATTAACAAGCCTACAGTGGAGAAATTTTTGCCTATTGTGCAGCGAGTTGAGAGAAGGATCTGTGGTATTGCTGATTTCCTAAATTATGGAGGAAAGTTGCAATTGGTGAAATCTGTCTTATCCTTCCTCCCCATTTATTATATGAGCTGTTTTGAGCTTCCTGATACTATTAAGGATCAGTTGATCAAATACATGAGGCACTGTTTGTGGAGAAAAAAGACTACTGATGTCCAAGCTAGAGAGCAAGATTTAGTGGCCTGGAACAAAGTTTGCAGACCAAAGACTCGGGATGGTTTGGGAGTCCTTGATCTCAACATTCAAAACCATGCTCTTCTTTTGAAAAATCTAGATAAATCTTACAATCTTAATGACATCCCTTGGGTGCAACTTGTATGGAACTCTTATTATAACAATTAGTCGTAACCCGTTCATCCGCACGGGCTCAATTAGATAAGGGAATTGCTAATTCTCAGCTAGCTGAGATTTAACTTATGTCACAGTCAGGTTGTAGTCCGTCAGATTATGTATTTGTGTCAAGATTGGTGAAGGTTTTTGCCGTCCAGGTTTTGTCCCGAGTTTTGTCTAGGTCATTTTCTGTCCTGGGCTCTCGGCCAGTGCTTCATCTGTCGGTTTGTTGGGTCGTTTGTTTATTGTGTTGGGCTGGGACATGGGTTTTGGTAAGTTGTTGGGTCGTTTGTTCTCCTGGTCGTTGGTTGTTGTTGGCCCATTTGTTTAATTGTTGGTTTTGATCGAGGGTAAACTGGATCAGGGCTACAAATCTCGTACGTGCCAACCAAAACAACGATGAGGTCGTTTGCTTTTTTGTTTAGGGATTGTTTGTTGTTTTTAATGCGGCTAAACAAATGAGTCCTCGCAATGGCTTGTTTCCAACCATATGCTTGCTTTTAGTAATCTGACAAATACAAGGGACACGCTTTGCCTATAAATATTGAGTCGTGTTAGTGGTAATTTTGTTCGTCTTTTTTAGTTTTTAATTAAAGAGGAATACATCGCGATGAGAGCGCCTATAAGTATCACACTGCTTTAATGATTCACCAAAAGTTTGTCCGTTGTTCCCATGTAATGATTTTTTTAAATTATCGGTAGTGATTTACCTAGATTTTTTGTGTCATCTCTAATTATTTGAGTTGCAATCGGATTTTGTAAATAGCTAGTTTATATTTTCGAAGTTACAAATGGAATTATAACCGAGAATTTTAGAATTTTATATTAATTTTTTAATTGAGAATATGCTAGTACACTAAATTGTCTGAACGTGTTTTTCGAGCTTCTTACGAGTTGCAATCCGACTTGCAACTGGTTCATTTTTTTCTACATTGAAGTAAAAATAAGAGCTAAGCTGATCTTCCAAGTTGCAACTTGACTTGTAACTGAGACAATTTTATTCTATCCAGGAGTTGCAACTGTAGTTACAACTTAGATCTCTTTTTAAAATTGAATTGAGATTTAGTTTTTTAAATTGAAAATGAGAACTAAGCTAATCTCCTAAGTTGCAGCTTGACTTGTAATTGACATATTTTTATTCTACTTAGCTGTTGAAACTGTGAGTTCTCATTTCAAAATTGAAAATTGAGAATTAAGCTAATCTTTTCTCGGTTGCAACTTGACTTGAAGCTGAGAAATTCTTTTATCCATCAGTTGCTAGGATCTTTTTCTTGAAATTAAAATTTTAAATTGATATTCTTGCCAGCAACTTGACTTATAACTGAGACATTCTTCTTATACCTATTAGTTGTAGCTGCACTTGCAAGTGAGATCTTTTTCTAAATAAAATATTTTCTAGTTGCAACTTGACTTGCAACTAAGAAATCCTTTACCCATCAGTTGCTACTACACTTGCAAGTTTCAAGTGAGATCTTCTTTCGAAATTATATTTTTAAATTCAAATATTAAGGTAATCTTCTCGGTTACAACTTGACTTGTAACTGAGACATTTTTCTTCTACCATCAATTGCAACTACACTTGCAACTTGATATCATTATTTGAAATTACATTTTTAAATTGAAATGAGAATTAAGATAATATTTTTTCCAGTTGCAACTTGACTTGCATCAGAGAAATCCTTTATGCATCAGTTGAAACTACATTTGTAACTTGAGTAGACTTTGCACATTAGATTAAGGGATTTGCTAATTCTCAGCTAGCTAATATTTACCTTAACGCATAGTCAAATCGTTTGCCCGTTCGATTTGCTCTACCCGTCAAGATTCGTGCCCACGTACAAGCCGATTTGCCGTGCGAGATGCCGCACGTTGCTCCTGCGCGCGTTGCTACCTGGCGTTGCTTGCCCAGGTTGTCCGTGTTCAGTTCTCGATGTTGGATTGTATAATGGGATGCTTTGGGCTTTCTTTATTTTTTCCTTTATTTTATTTTCTGCACCTTTAGTTTTTTCCTTTTCCTACTCCTTCGACCCAAATTACTTGGCTTAAATTTGTCTAGATTCGGATGTTTCTAGACTTGTTTTTGTGCTAGATACATCCGAATTTAGACAAACCAAGTCAACTAATTTGATTCTGAGGGAGTACTTTTATTTTTAGATTTATGTATTTTCATGATGTGTAGTGGTGGTTTGATCCGGGTGGCAAAAGCTATAGACGAGTCAATTTGTTTTGAGCGGCAAGTAACAACCTTCATGTGTATAGACTGTCCAAAATTAGTGTGTTTTTGTGTGTCTTACATTTTCTACCGTAGTTGTTTCTGTGACTGTACTTTTTTCGCTCACATTCATTTTTGCGTGTTTTTGTCTAGGTTTGAGTTGTTTGGCCCACAAAAGTTGTGTGATCCGGCATTTTATGTTGTTTTGGGTTGTTGGGTTATGGCCTGTTTTTGCTCACTTGTATCTTTCCATAGAGGTATAAGTTGCAATCGGAATCGCAACTGGTCCATGTTTCTTATGAGTTGTAATTGGACTCGCAATTGACTTGTCTTTTTTTCTTAGACGCATCAGTTGCAATCAGACTCGCAACGGATCAATGTTTCATATGAGTTGCATTCAGACTCATAACTAGTCCATGTTTCATATGAGTTGGAGTTGGAATTGGAACTAGCTTGTCTTTTTTCATAGAGGTACCAATTGCAGTCGGAATCGCAATTGTCCTTTCATATAGGTCTCAGTTGCAGTCGGAGTCGCAACTCGCTGATGTTTCATATGAGTTGCAGTTGGAATTGCAACTGACTTATCTTTTCATAGAGGCATGAGTTGCTATTGCAGTTGCAAATTTGTACTCGAAATTGACTTGAGTTGCGACCGGAATCGCAACTGGTCCATTGTATTCCGTTTTTTTTGAGTTGTGATCGGACTTTTGCTTCTTTGTCCAAGTTTCTTTTACATATAAGTTGCGGTCGAACTTGAAACTAGTTCAAGTTTTTGTACATATGAGTTCCATTCGGAATCGCAAATGACTTGTCTTTTTTCATAGAGGTACCAATTGCAGTCGGAATCGCAATTGTCCTTTCATATAGGTCTCAGTTGCAGTCAGAGTCGCAACTGGCTGATGTTTCATATGAGTTGTAGTTGGAATTGGAACTGGCTTGTCTTTTCATAGAGGCATGAGTTGCCATTGCACTTACGAAATCAGACTCGGAATTCATTTGAGTTGTATTCCATTTATTTTGAGTTGGTGGCGGCCAATTATTTCGTGGCACCTTCTTACTATGAGTTGCAAATGGCTTTCCCTGGGAGTTTCAACTGGGGTTGCAATCGAGGATTATTTTGTGGTCCCTTCTTACATGTATGCGAGATATCACTCCTTTTTTACAGTGTTTGTATTTTTTTATGGTATAAGAGTGTTGCATTTTAGATAATTAAAAAATAGGCATAGGTCCCTATGTATCACTTAGGATATAGTTGTCTGTCGCAGCATTTTGCGCAACTTATTGATTTTATTTTGTCAATTGCATCACTAGTTGGAACGGATTTGGAGGCGGGGAGCTGTTTTGAGATGCCACCATTATCTAGGGGAAGTTGTTGTTCATCGTTCTTCCGTGATCACTTTTTACTATGTTAACTTTTCACGGATAGTTGCAACTGGGGTTGCAATCGATGATTGTCGTGGTCCCTTTTTATTATGAGTTGCAACTGAATTTACAACTGACTTTTCATGGGTAGTTATAACTGGGGTTGTAATCGACGATTGTCGTGATCCCTTCATATTATGAGTTGTGACTAGATGACAATTGTCTTTATCGAGAGTTGCATACCTTTTTTTGGTAAATATACGTGTTTTGGTAGACTATTTTAGCCTAACAAATCATATTTAGAATCAAAGTATTCCCTTCATTCAAAAATAATTTGTCTATATCCATCTGAATCTAGACAATTTTAAGTCACTTATTTTATAAATGGAAAAAGTAGATATTTTGCAATTAGAGTTGAGTTTATTAATTGGCTAAAACACACCCGTACAATACCACACTCGGCATGCAAGGGAAAAATATTTTTTAGGTGAAAGTAGTCCCCAAATAGGCATGCATCGAAACATTGAGGCTCGTCACGCATGCAGCTGAATGCAAGCGAGCCCACCATCCAAGCAGAGCTGCGCATGAGCAGCAGCAGAGCATGGGGCGCATCACGCATGGAGCCGGGGAGCAACGGAAATCAGCAATGAAACAGAACAACAGCGCATGGCATGGCCTGACGTCAGCTGACTGAGAATTAACAAATTCTCGGTCAGCTGAGAATTAGAGAGACCCATTAGATAAACATATATTAGTGATTTTTTATTAATATTTATGTTGTACAAAATTATTGTAAAATCTAAATTTATAATTAACAAAGAAAACTTTATACGTTACAGCAAACCACATTCAATTGTGTTGACTACTGCCTGATATAATGGATTTTCAAAATTTACTACATGTATTTAAATCCTCGATACTCGAAGGATTACAAATATTATATATATTTATTTTTTTGGATTTCAGTCCTTACAAATTTAATTTCTCTATATATGGGGTATTTGATAGGCTAAATTGTGTTCAATATTATTTTCTATAAGAGTTTATTTTCACTACAATTTACATATGAAATATTCTAGTGATGTATCCTTCTAGTTGTTTTTATTTGGTGTAAACGTCCATACAGTTTCAATTATGAAAGACTCAAAATTCAAAGACATTAAACCTACTTCTGCATAATTCTATTTTTGTTATATAATATTTTCTATTGAGGAATCATTGCCCTGTTTTTATTTGGTGCAGACAAACATATAGTTGCAAGATCAAAGATCTAAAGACATTGTAACCATATTTTGTCCATAATTCTGATTTTTTGAACCTGTCGGGTAAAAGAGGCCCTCGTATTTCTTTACAATAAGGGTACTTACTTTGAACATGAGGGAGTCACGGAGATGTAATCTACCAATGGATAGATTCCATCACTCATATAACCCTAACCATAAGAAAATGATATGGCTGAATAGACGTGGATTAACATGACAATTAATAATAAATGATAGGGAGACGCAAATTAGTAAACTGAAGAAACAGATTAGGATAAAAATAGAAAAATCAGAAGATACTGATTAAAATGTAGAAAACAGAAAATATAGATTAAAAAAGTTCTATAAATTTCCATGGTGTCTACGTATGAATCGACAATTTATTTTCACACTGGTACCGTTGATGAACCTACAACTAAATCATGATGTGCTTTTCCCAAACCATGCACTGTTCAAATGAATATCCTTAGGGAAGTAAATAAACACAAACTTCTATAAAAACTTATTTTCATAGCTAGCCATGTAGAAAAACTATCTATATAACTCGTTACATGGAGAGAGGAGTATTAAACTGGCCATGCGCTATGCGCTTGAATATGACACGGATGTTATTAATATATGACACGGATGTTATTAATATTATGGAGCCACACATATTTTTGTTACCTTGAAGATGCACATGCTCCATAGTTTATCATGTTCTAGTTTGTTCCAAAATGTAAGACTTTTTAGCAGTTCAATTTGAACTCGTAAAAAGGCTTATATTATGCAGTGGAGGTAGTGTATAGGAAGAAGTACATAGAAGTTGCAAGCTAAAAAAATGTATTCGTGCTTCAAAATATTGATATGAATTCTAAAATATGATTCAGAAATTACACAACTGGACAGATTCTGTTAGTGAACTCATGCCTTCAAATCCTTGGGTTTGAGAAAGCATACACGTCAATTTTCATGTATATTATGCCTGCTTCAAAATATTGATATGAATTCTAAAATATGATTCCGAAATTACACAACTGGACAGGTTCAGTTATTGAACTCATGCCTTGAAATCCTTGTGTTCAAGCAAGCATACACGTCAATTTTCGTGTAGAGAAATGAAAGAGAAAGCTTGGACCATGCTTATCCTTCGGAAAACTTGGTTCTTTAACATACCATATCGATGAAGAAAAACAGACATGCACTAGAGGAAAAAGGGCCATCCGTTCGCCACCCCTGGGAGCATTAGTCCCGGTTGCGCCACCAACCGGGACTAATGCTGGCACGCGCCCCGGTTGGAGCGGGCACGGGGCCAGGAGGCATGGGTCCCGGTTGGTAAGGGGGCATGCGTCCCGGTTGGAGCCACCAACCGGGACTAAAGGTTTGGCCACAGCCACGTGGCGTGGCACGCACCTTTAGTCCCGGTTGCTGGCTCCAACCGGGACTAAAGACCCCTTGCCCTCTATAAATGCAACGCCCCAGCCCCCTCTGCCTCCACTCTGTTTTTTCGAATGGTGTAAGGTGTGAGGGTGTGTGCTAGTTTTTTCTCATGCATGCATTGAAGGTGTTTGTTGAAATGTTTGAGTGAAAAATCCAGTTGAATTTCTCATAGAACAAAAATATAGAAGGTGTCCGAGACGCACTTGAGCTTTCTCCTCTTTATTTCCCTCGATCGAGGTTAGCAATCCTATCTTTTCTAGGTCATTGATACAATTCATGTGTCGGTGTGAATTGGTTATTTCACTATTTATGATGTCCTGTTTTTTGATAAACTTACTTATATGATGCAGATGAACGGTCGGGAATGGATGTACGGTGACCGGCGGGTAGCCGGGTATATCAAAGGCGTGGATAAATTTATCGATGTGGCTACGGCAAACAAAGAGAATGGATTTATACGTTGTCCATGTGTTCAATGTCGGAACAACAAGGAGTACTCTTCCTCGAAAATCATTCGCGGCCACCTGATTCAAAAAAAGGGGGGGCATTTATTTGATGGCTCCAACCGGGACTAAAGACCCCTTGCCCTCTATAAATGCAACGCCCCAGCCCCCTCTGCCTCCACTCTGTTTTTTCGAATGGTGTAAGGTGTGAGGGTGTGTGCTAGTTTTTTCTCATGCATGCATTGAAGGTGTTTGTTGAAATGTTTGAGTGAAAAATCCAGTTGAATTTCTCATAGAACAAAAATATAGAAGGTGTCCGAGACGCACTTGAGCTTTCTCCTCTTTATTTCCCTCGATCGAGGTTAGCAATCCTATCTTTTCTAGGTCATTGATACAATTCATGTGTCGGTGTGAATTGGTTATTTCACTATTTATGATGTCCTGTTTTTTGATAAACTTACTTATATGATGCAGATGAACGGTCGGGAATGGATGTACGGTGACCGGCGGGTAGCCGGGTATATCAAAGGCATGGATAAATTTATCGATGTGGCTACGGCAAACAAAGAGAATGGATTTATACGTTGTCCATGTGTTCAATGTCGGAACAACAAGGAGTACTCTTCCTCGAAAATCATTCGCGGCCACCTGATTATGAAAGGTTTCATGCCCAACTATAATTGCTGGACCAAGAACGGGGAAAGAGGGGTTATGATGGAAGATGTTGAAGAAGAAGATGATGATAACAACTATCATCATATGTTTCCTGAATACGGTGATACTTCTATGGAAGACAATGGAGAGGAAAAAGGTGAAGAACGGGCATCAGATGAGCCGGCTGATGAACTTGGTAGGGTCATTTCTGATGCAAAGCGAGACTGTGAAACAGAAAATGAGAAGTTGAAGTTAGAGGGCATGTTAGAAGATCACAAGAAATTGTTGTACCCAAATTGTGAAGATGGCAGCACAAAGCTCGGTACCACACTGGAATTGTTGCGATGGAAGGCAGAGTGTGGTCTAACTGACTCCTCATTTGAAAAGATGCTGAAAATAATGAAGCCGAAGTTTCCAAAACATAACGAACTTCCCGAGAGTACCTACGAAGCAAAGAAGACTCTCTGTCCTCTGGGATTAGATGTGCAAAAGATACATGCATGCATTAATGACTGCATCCTCTACCGCGGTAAGGAGTATGAGAATTTAGATAAATGCCCGGTATGCAACGCGTTGCGGTATAAGATCATACGAGATGACCCTGGTGATGTTGAGGGAGAGCCCCTCCGGAAGAGGGTTCCTGCTAAGGTTATGTGGTATGCTCCTATAATACCAAGGTTGAAACGCATGTTCAGAAACAAAGAGCATGCCAGGTTGTTGCGATGGCACAAAGAAGACCGTAAGAAAGACGGGGAGTTGAGACACCCTGCTGATGGGTCACAGTGGAGAAAAATCGAGAGAGACTTCCCAGACTTTGCAGGTGACGCAAGGAACTTATGGTTTGGTCTAAGTACGGATGGCATGAATCCTTTTGGGGAGCAGAGCTGCAGTCACAGCACCTGGCCCGTGACTCTATGTATCTACAACCTCCCTCCTTGGTTGTGCATGAAGCGTAAGTTCATTATGATGTCAGTGCTCATCCAAGGCCCGAAGCATCTCCAAGGGATATGGAACAAAGGAGGTCATTGAGTTTTGTGTTGACTTTATTCCTGACCTTAAGCCGATTGGTGTTTCTGACTCGCGGCATGAGGGAAGACTAAGTGGAAAAGGCACGCTGGGAAAGAAAGCAATGATATGTAGGGACGGGGATTCTTTCACTAAAGCACACTACACAGTTCTACATAATTCCACCTTGGCAGCTCCGTATATCGAGGAACACGAGAATATTGTACGCTCCAAAAACCCGGGGAAGCCTGAATCATGGATTACAGATGAACACATGAAGTCTTTCGGTGGTTGGATGCGGACACATCTCTTGAATGACACCACCGTTGGAGATCAGCTATACTTGTTGGCCGCGTCACCATCTTCTACTGTATTGAATTTCCAAGGGTACGAAATAAATGGGAATACATTCTACACGATCGCCCAAGATAAAAAGAGCACCAACCAAAATAGTGGTGTCCGCTTTGATGCAATAGACGAGAATGGACAAAAGGACACATATTATGGTTACATAGAGGAGATATGGGAACTAGACTATGGAGTCTCTTTTAAGGTCCCGTTGTTTCGCTGCAAATGGGTCAACCTGAATGGGGAAGGGGTAAAGATAGACCAGTTGTACGGAATGACAACAGTGGATCTCAACAATCTTGGTTATAGAGATTGTGGCATCCCGCAAAACCACTACTAGAAAATCGCGTTGAATTTGTGCATTGCATCGTCATCATCATGCATTGTTTGCCTAAAACTAATTTCGAAAACCTATTTTTGTTTTCCAAACGCCCCAACTTATTTCAAACGCCAAAACCCGGGGCTCCGGAGTATTTTGTTTTGCCGCTATCGGTTTGCAAACGGAGTTATTAAAACCAATAAAAATTATAATTATTTTGGTGGGGCAGTCGAACGGTCCGAACCGACCGAACGACCGCCCCAGAAAACTAAATCGGTCCACCTAACCACCCTGCTAATCCTTTAGCTACCCAGAATTCTACCCATCCCTCCCAGCCACATCACCCCCTCCTATCAGGAACCGCCACCTCACCCCTCCCCAAAACCCCCACCACTCCCTGCATGCCACGTGGCCACACCCACTCCCTCACCCCCTCCTCTCTCTCTCCTCTCTCTCCCCAACACTCACCCCAGCCGGCCACGCACGCCACCCCCGTGCAGCCCCTGTTCCCAGGCCCCGCTCCCCCTGTCCCACTCCCAGGAACCGGTCCACCCCCCTGGCCCTCTCTCTGCCTGTGGGACCCGCCCCGCTCCCCTGTCCGCGTCAGCCAACCCCCCCCCACCTGCCAGCTAACCCCACAGACCCACGCACGCACTCCACATCTCCACCCCCAGCACACGCGCGTACCGCCCCGCCTTGGCCCCACCTGGCCCGCGCGCGCGCCCTCCCCAGAACCGCCCTTCCCCAGCGCCTCCACCGCCTCCGTCCCTTCCTCCGGCGCCGCCGCAGCCGCCGGCGACCGCGCCTTCCCTCCGCCGTCCCTCTGCCATAGCCGCCCTCCGCCCCCGCAGCAGGCCAGCGCGCCGCCCGCCGCCGCGCTCCTCCGCGACCCGGCCCTGACCCGCTCCGGCGACCTCGCGCTCCCCTTCTCTCTCAGGCCAGCTCGCCTCGCCCCGCCCGGCTCCGCCTCGCCGCCCCGCGGCCGCTGTCGACCACCGCGCCGCGCTCACCCTCCGGCCGCGCCACCGCCTTTTTCCCCCACCGTCGAGTACCCCGCATCATCACCGTCACCAACCACCACCGCGGTCCTGCGCTCCGGCCAGGCCAAGCCGTCTCCACCGGCCCGCCGGCCCTCGGACTCCCTCGACCAGGCCGCCTCGCCAGCGTCCCCGGCCCCGCGCCGCCTCCGGCACCTCCCGCCCTCGCCGACCAACCTCTCTCCCGCTCGCCGTTCCGACCCGCCGCCGGCGCGACCTGGCCTCCGCAAGCCGCCGGCGCGGCCCGGCCTCCAACGTCTCCGCCCCGCGTCCCCAGCGGCCACCGCTCCGGCCATGGCGCCTCCGACCCTCCGCGGCTCGCCCCGTCTGCGAGCTCCGGCGTCCGCGACGTCGCCGTCCCCGCGCGGCGCCCCTTCCCCGCGAGCTCAGCCGCCGCTCGGCCCGCCTTCGAGCCGCGCCCCGTGCGTCTTCCCCGGCGCCGGCGAGCCCTCCGTCCTCCCGCGCTTCGGCCCACCGCCGTGCCCGTCGCCAGCGCTGGAGCGCCCTGCAGGCCGAGCCTCCGTCGGCCGCGCCAAGTACCCGGCCCTGTTCCCTGCCTGCTCCGCGTGCGTGTTTCGGTGTCTAACACCTGGGCCGTGCAACCGTCAAGCCAAGTTCGTCCACGGCCAAGACCTACCACGGGCGCCGAGATCCCGAGCATCCGAAGACCGATCCTCGAAGACCGAAATCTAGGCATGCCAAGACCCGAACCCCGGAATCCGAGTCCGACACCGACAACTAGAACCGTGGAATCGACAGGATCGACCTCACCGACGCCATGATCTCCCTCACGGAATCCGAAGCGCGGACCCGCCAAGACCCTCGCAACGGCAAGATCGACCCCGTGAGACCCGGCAAGTTCTTCTCGACGACAAGATCATCGACATAGGACCCGAAGGACACATGGGCGACAAGGACTCCCTCGAGGACGCCGAGTGCTTCACCCCGGACACCGAGGACATCCCCCCCTGAACGCCATGACCGTCGACATGACCCCAAGTCCCGCACCCGGATGCGCCAAGGCCTACCCCAATACCCGAGAACGGAACCCTCGAACCCTGGACCCTGTCGAACCCCAAACCCCGGAACCCAAGATCGTCGAGCCCCCTCTGACGTGTGACCCCTTTTCCTCGAACCCTATTTTATAACATATCAATTTGTTGCATATTGAATTGTCATTCTCGCATGCATATCTGTGGTTTGGGGGCCTTATGCCGATTCACCTAATAATTAAATATGGGGCCCATATGCGGGCAAATCTAGTCTCATATCGGCCTCATTTAAACATGTGTAGCGAACCGGTTCTATCTGTTGCATTGTTAATCAACATTTAAATTGCGGGGTAATTAAACAACATGAACCACCTAACTAATTGTCGGGACCCCGGTTCCGCTTAATATGACCTAATTGCATCGCACTTTGCCATGCCATGCATCATACATGCATCATGCCGATCTTTTGCCGTAGTATTAAATATTGCATCCGGTGTTTCTTCTAGTGTTTTGGTTCTTCGCGGATAAGGCCGCTGAGTTGATGTGAGCTTCGCCCCGATCTTCGGATGAACCCTTCGACAATGTTTTCAGGCGAGCATCTCCCCCTTTCTACCTATCTTACTTTTATAGTCTTTATTCCCTCCTGTTGATCTATTGCTATCTGTGTCGCGATGCTTTAGTTTCCGCACCTGTGATATCCCGTGCAGCCCTATATTGCCTTGGACACACCCTATCACCTGTTGTTTGGTAGATAGTTGGACTTGCGTGTCATAGTCGCTTGCTCAAGTGCTGTCACGAGTTGTCAAATGCCACAGTTGTTGATGTATTGCCGCATGTTGTTGTTGGAGATGATTCTAGCTTTACTTATCATCACTTTAATTTCTGTTTAACAACTAAAATTGAATAAGAAGAGGCATCGGTGGGTGATAGATAATATTTGGTTTCCGAACGCCCACTTGTGTCCCGTAAGACCCCGAGTACTTGATACCTGTTCCTTGATTTATCGCGCTATCCACATCCGGGAGGTATATGGGACCCCCCTGAGCCAGAGCTTGATTCCGTCTTATTTCTTGGGGCCACGAACTAGTTTGGGGCTTTATTACTATCCTGTACTTATGCCATGTTTTACTGCTTTATTTACGATTGTGCGAGGTACTGCACACTGTACTGTTTAGGATCTGTGACCCGTTTACGTGGTATCGACAGTCCCCGTTTGGGGATCTGCTGTCGTTTACCGCCGGCCCCACAAACTTTGGGGTCCGTCTCGGAGCTAGCTTACTTCGTTGCGGGTATACTCCCAGGGGTGGCCCCCTGAAATATTTCTGAATCCTGTGATTGTTCAGTCGTGAAAGCCTCGTTGGGTTTTGATTTGGTTTTTCCGAGGTTGATCGAGTGTGTGTTGCTATTGGTGCACCCCGGCCGGGTAAAACTTTCTGAAAGCCGTGTCCGCGGATATGGACGACTTGGAGCACAGTTTCTCGATCATAGACAAGCATAACTAAAGTTTACTGCTATAAATTTGACTTATAATGACTAGTAATCAGCTTCACTATAACGGAATGGCTAATTAATACTGCCCACAATTGCTTGTTTGGTTGTCGCTTGCGACAATTGTATCTGACTAGTAAGTATTGCAACTACAACGGAATGGCTGAATAAAAGTACCAACAACTGCTGGGTTTTGGGTTTTATCTCATGCTATCTGTACCTGATTAGTAATTGTTGCAACTATCACGGAATGGTTAAATAAAAGTGCCCACTGTTTACTTTATCAGGACGATTATCTAAACCTGACTAGTAAAGTGCCGCAACTACAACTGGATAAGTAAAACTGCCAACTGTGTGAGTTCCTCGGTTGACTTCCTCGTTTGGTCTCGAGGGGGAAAACACCAGGATGGGTTTGTTTGGTGTTAGCTTCAGGTTGGATCCGGATAGGTCATTCTCACCCCTCTCTGATAACCGCCAGTTGTATCGAGTCTCTATAGGTTGTATAGTGCATGCTGCCGCTGCCGCTCAGTCCACCATACCTATGTAGGCGAGGACCGCCGAATTCTAGCCTCGCCGTGTACTGGCCTCAGTACTGACGCTCCTTCTTTGTTTTTCTGCTTTGCCCTTTGTCGGCACCCCTTTTGTTAAGCAGGTTGTGAGATCGACGCCGTTAGCAGGGTTACCCTTCCGGCTTGGCCTGGGCAGGGTTATGGACGCCATTGGTTATTCTTCAGGGTTCTTAGCCCCATTTGCTTCTTGTCCGTAGTCGGACGATCTACTGTTTTCAAGGTGATTTGGATCTTGTATGCTATATCTGTATCCTTGACTCATTGAGTCGCCCCTGTGTATATACCTGTTCTGTGGGTCCCATCGAGGACTGTTGTGTAATGTTATTACTTCGTTTTCCACCCGCACGAAAGTGCCTGGTGGGCACCTTTGAATCGTTTCTATGCGGATTTGGCGAATTTTGCTAAACTTGCATAGATCCGATTCTGAGGGTGTTACAGAGTGGTATCAGAGCTCAGCAGTTACGATACCCCACGAGTCCAGCCTGTAGGATAACCTAGCTAACGGCCGAAGTAGAGTGTCAAAACTATTTTGCAAAATCGGTTGGATAGTTCTGATTAGGTCTGATTTTATTCCTTACCCCTCTGCTATTCTCCTCTTACCTCGACGTGTTTTGAATCTGCTCTCTTCTCTCTCTTCGAGTCCAGGATTTCTCGTGGTTGGGTTTCCGTCGTACCTTCAGGGTTTCGCTTTCTTCCTTTTGTAACGGAGGTGCTACGATCATCAATCTGCAACTTGTCTGTTGTACCCTTCATCCAATCTTTTGTTCTTGAGCTCCTTATCCATAAGTGTTCCTTGCTGGATATCAGTGTCGTTGAAAAACATATGAGAAGGACGAGCCTTGGTGAAGTTGGAGTATACCTTGAGCATGTGTTGTTCATGCCAATGTAACCATCGCGGAACCTAATCATTGTGTCTTTCATACGATTCCTGCTGGCATCATCCCTTTGTTCCGGATACCATCTAAGAAGGTCTTCAGTCTAATTCCGAGAGTTGGTTGCATAATCCGTCTATTCGCGTGCAGAGTGATGGTTTGAGTGCGGGATGGAGTAGCTACCCTACCACTGCTCTTATCATTCACTCTTGTACGTCGAACCAGTGGATCCAGCAATTTTACTCCGTCCACGGAAGTTAGGGGTGGCTTCATCTGCGATACCTCTACCTTCGACCTTTTGTTCCCGGAGTGTTCTCCCGACGATCAAGAACAACGAACCTTTGTTAGTGGCGTCGCCGCTTTCAAGATGGAGGATGAACCCTCGTTAGTGGTGTCGCGAGGATCTACACGAAGCGAGAAGACGCAGAACGCCGACCTTCCTTCCGGTACCATGAGGCGGATCTCGAGGGCGAGATCCCTTGTTAGTGGTGTCGAATTGTGGCATCCCGCAAAACCACTACTAGAAAATCGCGTTGAATTTGTGCATTGCATCGTCATCATCATGCATTGTTTGCCTAAAACTAATTTCGAAAACCTATTTTTGTTTTCCAAACGCCCCAACTTATTTCAAACGCCAAAACCCGGGGCTCCGGAGTATTTTGTTTTGCCGCTATCGGTTTGCAAACGGAGTTATTAAAACCAATAAAAATTATAATTATTTTGGTGGGGCAGTCGAACGGTCCGAACCGACCGAACGACCGCCCCAGAAAACTAAATCGGTCCACCTAACCACCCTGCTAATCCTTTAGCTACCCAGAATTCTACCCATCCCTCCCAGCCACATCACCCCCTCCTATCAGGAACCGCCACCTCACCCCTCCCCAAAACCCCCACCACTCCCTGCATGCCACGTGGCCACACCCACTCCCTCACCCCCTCCTCTCTCTCTCCTCTCTCTCCCCAACACTCACCCCAGCCGGCCACGCACGCCACCCCCGTGCAGCCCCTGTTCCCAGGCCCCGCTCCCCCTGTCCCACTCCCAGGAACCGGTCCACCCCCCTGGCCCTCTCTCTGCCTGTGGGACCCGCCCCGCTCCCCTGTCCGCGTCAGCCAACCCCCCCCCACCTGCCAGCTAACCCCACAGACCCACGCACGCACTCCACATCTCCACCCCCAGCACACGCGCGTACCGCCCCGCCTTGGCCCCACCTGGCCCGCGCGCGCGCCCTCCCCAGAACCGCCCTTCCCCAGCGCCTCCACCGCCTCCGTCCCTTCCTCCGGCGCCGCCGCAGCCGCCGGCGACCGCGCCTTCCCTCCGCCGTCCCTCTGCCATAGCCGCCCTCCGCCCCCGCAGCAGGCCAGCGCGCCGCCCGCCGCCGCGCTCCTCCGCGACCCGGCCCTGACCCGCTCCGGCGACCTCGCGCTCCCCTTCTCTCTCAGGCCAGCTCGCCTCGCCCCGCCCGGCTCCGCCTCGCCGCCCCGCGGCCGCTGTCGACCACCGCGCCGCGCTCACCCTCCGGCCGCGCCACCGCCTTTTTCCCCCACCGTCGAGTACCCCGCATCATCACCGTCACCAACCACCACCGCGGTCCTGCGCTCCGGCCAGGCCAAGCCGTCTCCACCGGCCCGCCGGCCCTCGGACTCCCTCGACCAGGCCGCCTCGCCAGCGTCCCCGGCCCCGCGCCGCCTCCGGCACCTCCCGCCCTCGCCGACCACCCTCTCTCCCGCTCGCCGTTCCGACCCGCCGCCGGCGCGACCTGGCCTCCGCAAGCCGCCGGCGCGGCCCGGCCTCCAACGTCTCCGCCCCGCGTCCCCAGCGGCCACCGCTCCGGCCATGGCGCCTCCGACCCTCCGCGGCTCGCCCCGTCTGCGAGCTCCGGCGTCCGCGACGTCGCCGTCCCCGCGCGGCGCCCCTTCCCCGCGAGCTCAGCCGCCGCTCGGCCCGCCTTCGAGCCGCGCCCCGTGCGTCTTCCCCGGCGCCGGCGAGCCCTCCGTCCTCCCGCGCTTCGGCCCACCGCCGTGCCCGTCGCCAGCGCTGGAGCGCCCTGCAGGCCGAGCCTCCGTCGGCCGCGCCAAGTACCCGGCCCTGTTCCCTGCCTGCTCCGCGTGCGTGTTTCGGTGTCTAACACCTGGGCCGTGCAACCGTCAAGCCAAGTTCGTCCACGGCCAAGACCTACCACGGGCGCCGAGATCCCGAGCATCCGAAGACCGATCCTCGAAGACCGAAATCTAGGCATGCCAAGACCCGAACCCCGGAATCCGAGTCCGACACCGACAACTAGAACCGTGGAATCGACAGGATCGACCTCACCGACGCCATGATCTCCCTCACGGAATCCGAAGCGCGGACCCGCCAAGACCCTCGCAACGGCAAGATCGACCCCGTGAGACCCGGCAAGTTCTTCTCGACGACAAGATCATCGACATAGGACCCGAAGGACACATGGGCGACAAGGACTCCCTCGAGGACGCCGAGTGCTTCACCCCGGACACCGAGGACATCCCCCCCTGAACGCCATGACCGTCGACATGACCCCAAGTCCCGCACCCGGATGCGCCAAGGCCTACCCCAATACCCGAGAACGGAACCCTCGAACCCTGGACCCTGTCGAACCCCAAACCCCGGAACCCAAGATCGTCGAGCCCCCTCTGACGTGTGACCCCTTTTCCTCGAACCCTATTTTATAACATATCAATTTGTTGCATATTGAATTGTCATTCTCGCATGCATATCTGTGGTTTGGGGGCCTTATGCCGATTCACCTAATAATTAAATATGGGGCCCATATGCGGGCAAATCTAGTCTCATATCGGCCTCATTTAAACATGTGTAGCGAACCGGTTCTATCTGTTGCATTGTTAATCAACATTTAAATTGCGGGGTAATTAAACAACATGAACCACCTAACTAATTGTCGGGACCCCGGTTCCGCTTAATATGACCTAATTGCATCGCACTTTGCCATGCCATGCATCATACATGCATCATGCCGATCTTTTGCCGTAGTATTAAATATTGCATCCGGTGTTTCTTCTAGTGTTTTGGTTCTTCGCGGATAAGGCCGTTGAGTTGATGTGAGCTTCGCCCCGATCTTCGGATGAACCCTTCGACAATGTTTTCAGGCGAGCATCTCCCCCTTTCTACCTATCTTACTTTTATAGTCTTTATTCCCTCCTGTTGATCTATTGCTATCTGTGTCGCGATGCTTTAGTTTCCGCACCTGTGATATCCCGTGCAGCCCTATATTGCCTTGGACACACCCTATCACCTGTTGTTTGGTAGATAGTTGGACTTGCGTGTCATAGTCGCTTGCTCAAGTGCTGTCACGAGTTGTCAAATGCCACAGTTGTTGATGTATTGCCGCATGTTGTTGTTGGAGATGATTCTAGCTTTACTTATCATCACTTTAATTTCTGTTTAACAACTAAAATTGAATAAGCAGAGGCATCGGTGGGTGATAGATAATATTTGGTTTCCGAACGCCCACTTGTGTCCCGTAAGACCCCGAGTACTTGATACCTGTTCCTTGATTTATCGCGCTATCCACATCCGGGAGGTATATGGGACCCCCCTGAGCCAGAGCTTGATTCCGTCTTATTTCTTGGGGCCACGAACTAGTTTGGGGCTTTATTACTATCCTGTACTTATGCCATGTTTTACTGCTTTATTTACGATTGTGCGAGGTACTGCACACTGTACTGTTTAGGATCTGTGACCCGTTTACGTGGTATCGACAGTCCCCGTTTGGGGATCTGCTGTCGTTTACCGCCGGCCCCACAAACTTTGGGGTCCGTCTCGGAGCTAGCTTACTTCGTTGCGGGTATACTCCCAGGGGTGGCCCCCTGAAATATTTCTGAATCCTGTGATTGTTCAGTCGTGAAAGCCTCGTTGGGTTTTGATTTGGTTTTTCCGAGGTTGATCGAGTGTGTGTTGCTATTAGTGCACCCCGGCCGGGTAAAACTTTCTGAAAGCCGTGTCCGCGGATATGGACGACTTGGAGCACAGTTTCTCGATCATAGACAAGCATAACTAAAGTTTACTGCTATAAATTTGACTTATAATGACTAGTAATCAGCTTCACTATAACGGAATGGCTAATTAATACTGCCCACAATTTCTTGTTTGGTTGTCGCTTGCGACAATTGTATCTGACTAGTAAGTATTGCAACTACAACGGAATGGCTGAATAAAAGTACCAACAACTGCTGGGTTTTGGGTTTTATCTCATGCTATCTGTACCTGATTAGTAATTGTTGCAACTATCACGGAATGGTTAAATAAAAGTGCCCACTGTTTACTTTATCAGGACGATTATCTAAACCTGACTAGTAAAGTGCCGCAACTACAACTGGATAAGTAAAACTGCCAACTGTGTGAGTTCCTCGGTTGACTTCCTCGTTTGGTCTCGAGGGGGAAAACACCAGGATGGGTTTGTTTGGTGTTAGCTTCAGGTTGGATCCGGATAGGTCATTCTCACCCCTCTCTGATAACCGCCAGTTGTATCGAGTCTCTATAGGTTGTATAGTGCATGCTGCCGCTGCCGCTCAGTCCACCATACCTATGTAGGCGAGGACCGCCGAATTCTAGCCTCGCCGTGTACTGGCCTCAGTACTGACGCTCCTTCTTTGTTTTTCTGCTTTGCCCTTTGTCGGCACCCCTTTTGTTAAGCAGGTTGTGAGATCGACGCCGTTAGCAGGGTTACCCTTCCGGCTTGGCCTGGGCAGGGTTATGGACGCCATTGGTTATTCTTCAGGGTTCTTAGCCCCATTTGCTTCTTGTCCGTAGTCGGACGATCTACTGTTTTCAAGGTGATTTGGATCTTGTATGCTATATCTGTATCCTTGACTCATTGAGTCGCCCCTGTGTATATACCTGTTCTGTGGGTCCCATCGAGGACTGTTGTGTAATGTTATTACTTCGTTTTCCACCCGCACGAAAGTGCCTGGTGGGCACCTTTGAATCGTTTCTATGCGGATTTGGCGAATTTTGCTAAACTTGCATAGATCCGATTCTGAGGGTGTTACAGAGATGAACCATTCGTCCTAGCCAATGATGTGTCTCAGGTTTTCTATGTGAAGGACATGTCCTCCAAACCGAAAAAAAGAAAAAATATGCAAACGAATACATCATATGATGAGCCAAAGCGTCACATAGTTCTTTCAGGGAAAAGAAACATCGTGGGAATCGAGGACAAGACAGACATGTCAGAAGATTATAATAAGTTTGATGAAATTCCGTCCTTCACAGTGAAAACTGACCCAAGCATTCCGTTAAGTAAAGAAGATGCTCCATGGTTACGTCTGAAGCGGTCATAAGGAATGACATATGCCAAGAAGTTCATGCTCATATTATGTAACTCTAGTTCATGTCTTTCGCGGTTTGTGGCTTGACCGAAGGATATCTTTCGCGGTTTGTGGCCTTTAGTCCCGGTTTTGTAGTCTCAGTTTTTAATATTAATAAATGTCTTGAGTGTTAGTCCCATTTTGTGGCTGGAGCGGGAGTGCCTCTATGACCAGTTTCTCGGAGATGCCGGAGGACTGGCTCCGTCGGCATCTCCCTGAAACTGGCCGCAGTGGTGTCCCTGCTCTCGAAAACCATCTTGCAGCTTGTAACTTCACTAACTAGATCAATACGCCTCGGAGCTAACTAATTTCACATATTAGGGAGTGCCTCTATGACCAGTTTCTCGGAGATGCCGGAGGACTGGGCTCCGTCGGCATCTCCCTGAAACTGGCCGCAGTGGTGTCCCTGCTCTCGAAAACCATCTTGCAGCTTGTAACTTCACTAACTAGATCAATACGCCTAGGAGCTAACTAATTTCACATATTAGGGAGTGCCTCTATGACCAGTTTCTCGGAGATGCCGGAGGACTGGGCTCCGTCGGCATCTCCCTGAAACTGGCCGCAGTGGTGTCCCTGCTCTCGAAAACCATCTTGGAGATGCCTCAAACTGGCTGGAGGACTGGACTCACAAGGATGCATATTTATAGTACAAGCAGCTCGACATAATGTCGACACTCACGACATAATGTCGACAGTCACCCCTATTATTAGTGCTGACTCATCTTTAGTCCCGGTTGGTGTCTCCAACCGGGACTAAAGGTTCATCTTTAGTCCCGGTTGGTGACACCATCCGGGACAAGGTACAAGCCGCACGACATAATGTCGACACTCACCCCTATTATTAGTGTTGTCTGGCCCACTCTGCCGCAATCCCTTTAGTCCCGGTTTGTGACTACATCCGGGACTAAATGTGTGCCGAACAATGATCATGTTTCGCAAAATACAAGACTTGGTATATTGATCATGTTTCAAAAAAACCTTCACAAAATGACCTATCATGTTCGAGGTTTCATGGCTTTCGGTCCAAATGACCGATGTTATGTGCTGAATCACGGCATAGTTTGTGATGTTGTGCCCATATTATGCATGTGTGTGGACATTGGTATGTAGAACAATGTTGCAGGAGGAAGTTTTCCTTTTTGTCGCACGGAAAATCCCTTTTCCATTTTCCGAGCGCAAAAAACGGGTCGTTTTGTGAAGTAACCACCAAAATGCCGTTTCAGAATGCTACCGTCCTATTTTCCTAAAATACTAGACCACCTTACATGGACTATATCCCAACCGGTACATCTCAAACCTTTTCGTCCATCCCGGGTAAAAAGGACAAATGTCTGCCGAATCGGTAGGAAGTGGGTCCGGTTTGTACTACAGGTACATGATCTATCGCCCGTGATTTTATGAAAAAATCATTTTTAGACTCGCAATATGTGGTTTCTTCAGAGATCCAATGCAAGTTCTACCGATGCCCGTCCCCTATCTTCATGCACACCGGTTCGACCATAGTTAGAAATTCAGATAATTCAAAACGGGCATAATAAATTCAAAAGAAACCCGAACAATGAAAATCCTTCGCGTGGTGTCATATTATGTTACATAGTTGAAAGGAAAAATACCAGACTTGGTATATTGATCATGTTTCGAAAAAACCTTCACAAAATGACCTATCATGTTCGAGGTTTCATGGCTTTCGCTCCAAATGACCGATGTTATGTGCTGAATCACGGCATAGTTTGTGATGTTGTGCCCATATTATGCATGTGTGTGGACATTGGTATGTAGAACAATGTTGCAGGAGGAAGTTTTCCTTTTTGTCGCACGGAAAATCCCTTTTCCATTTTCCGAGCGCAAAAAACGGGTCGTTTTGTGAAGTAACCACCAAAATGCCGTTTCAGAATGCTACCGTCCTATTTTCCTAAAATACTAGACCACCTTACATGGACTATATCCCAACCGGTACATCTCAAACCTTTTCGTCCATCCCGGGTAAAAAGGACAAATGTCTGCCGAATCGGCAGGAAGTGGGTCCGGTTTGTACTACAGGTACATGATCTATCGCCCGTGATTTTATGAAAAAATCATTTTTAGACTCGCAATATGTGGTTTCTTCAGAGATCCAATGCAAGTTTTAACGATGCCCGTCCCCTATCTTCATGCACACCGGTTCGACCATAGTTAGAAATTCAGATAATTCAAAACGGGCATAATAAATTCAAAAGAAACCCGAACAATGAAAATCCTTCGCGTGGTGTCATATTATGTTACATAGTTGAAAGGAAAAATACCAGACTTGGTATATTGATCATGTTTCGAAAAAACCTTCACAAAATGACCTATCATGTTCGAGGTTTCATGGCTTTCGGTCCAAATGACCGATGTTATGTGCTGAATCACGGCATAGTTTGTGATGTTGTGCCCATATTATGCATGTGTGTGGACATTGGTATGTAGAACAATGTTGCAGGAGAAAGTTTTCCTTTTTGTCGCACGGAAAATCCCTTTTCCATTTTCCGAGCGCAAAAAACGGGTCGTTTTGTGAAGTAACCACCAAAATGCCGTTTCAGAATGCTACCGTCCTATTTTCCTAAAATACTAGACCACCTTACATGGACTATATCCCAACCGGTACATCTCAAACCTTTTCGTCCATCCCGGGTAAAAAGGACAAATGTCTGCCGAATCGGCAGGAAGTGGGTCCGGTTTGTACTACAGGTACATGATCTATCGCCCGTGATTTTATGAAAAAATCATTTTTAGACTCGCAATATGTGGTTTCTTCAGAGATCCAATGCAAGTTCTAACGATGCCCGTCCCCTATCTTCATGCACACCGGTTCGACCATAGTTAGAAATTCAGATAATTCAAAACGGGCATAATAAATTCAAAAGAAACCCGAACAATGAAAATCCTTCGCGTGGTGTCATATTATGTTACATAGTTGAAAGGAAAAATACCAGACTTGGTATATTGATCATGTTTCGAAAAAACCTTCACAAAATGACCTATCATGTTTGAGGTTTCATGGCTTTCGGTCCAAATGACCGATGTTATGTGCTGAATCACGGCATAGTTTGTGATGTTGTGCCCATATTATGCATGTGTGTGGACATTGGTATGTAGAACAATGTTGCAGGAGAAAGTTTTCCTTTTTGTCGCACGGAAAATCCCTTTTCCATTTTCCGAGCGCAAAAAACGGGTCGTTTTGTGAAGTAACCACCAAAATGCCGTTTCAGAATGCTACCATCCTATTTTCCTAAAATACTAGACCACCTTACATGGACTATATCCCAACCGGTACATCTCAAACCTTTTCGTCCATCCCGGGTAAAAATGACAAATGTCTGCCGAATCGGTAGGAAGTGGGTCCGGTTTGTACTACAGGTACATGATCTATCGCCCGTGATTTTTTGAAAAAATCATTTTTAGACTCGCAATATGTGGTTTCTTCAGAGATCCAATGCAAGTTCTAACGATGCCCGTCCCCTATCTTCATGCACACCGGTTCGACCATAGTTAGAAATTCAGATAATTCAAAACAGGCATAATAAATTCAAAAGAAACCCGAACAATGAAAATCCTTCGCGTGGTGTCATATTATGTTACATAGTTGAAAGGAAAAATACCAGACTTGGTATATTGATCATGTTTCGAAAAAACCTTCACAAAATGACCTATCATGTTCGAGGTTTCATGGCTTTCGATCCAAATGACCGATGTTATGTGCTGAATCACGGCATAGTTTGTGATGTTGTGCCCATATTATGCATGTGTGTGGACATTGGCATTGCCGCGACAGGAAGCCAACACCTACACACCACAAGCCACCACCATGGTCGCTTGGTTCCGGAGTTCCTTGAGTTAGGGTTTGCGCCCCTCGGAACCCCGATTAACTTGTCGAGCATGCTTTAGGGTTACATTCCAATGCACATTAACTTGTCGTATCATCATCATTGCTTGAGCATTGCATCGATTCCATGTGTTGATTGTTTCCCTTTCTTTCCGGTGATTTGGTTCTTCTCGGTAGAATACGATATCGAGATCGAGATCGAAGACCGAGATCAAGACCATAGATAGATCTAATTAAATCACAAGTTTAATTAGAACACCCTAGTAACCCTAACAGGTGATTCCGGAGTTCCTTGAGTTAGGGTTTGCGCCCCTCGGAACCCCGATTAACTTGTCGAGAATGCTTTAGGGTTACATTCCAATGCACATTAACTTGTCGTATCATCATCATTGCTTGAGCATTGCATCGATGCCATGTGTTGATTGTTTCCCTTTCTTTCCGGTGATTTGGTTCTTCTCGGTAGAATACGATATCGAGATTGAGATTGAAGACCGAGATCAAGACCATAGATAGATCGAAGACCTTTTGTAGCCTTATACTCATGTTCCCCTCTCATAGCCTTAGGGTTTAGGGTTTCTCTTCATTTTTATTATTGTATGTATATATTAGGGTTTCACCTTCGATCCGGAAAATATTCGTTAGCCGCTTTGACTTATTCGTAACTTTCTCCTTTAGCCGCTTTGACTTATTCGTTTTTCCACCTATGTAGAAAATATGGACCCACACGTCAGAGACGAAGAAAAGGAAGAGTTGATCCAAGGTGTGATCCGTGGGGAAGATAATTTAGACGTATCAACGTTTCTGAACAACTCCGGTGAGGGTGATCCTCTTTTTACCGGAGTAGACAACTTGTTTGAGGTTGAAGGTGTTGCCTTCCGCGAGGGAGAAGGCGATGCCTTGTGTAATCGAGAAGACGACCGCTCCGGCGAGGTGCATGTAATATAAATCAATTCATTAATTAATCATCTGCTATCTATATAGAAATAGTAACGCCGATCTTTCTTCTTTTAGCCCTCCGGATCGAAGGAATCTACTGAAAAGAGAAGACGAGGCCCAACCAAAAAGTTGCAAGACCATGAGAGGTTTAGGATCGAAGATGTCGCTGAATACGGCAGACCGACAGCTCCCGAAGTTGTCGCAACCAAATTTGTGGCACAATGCGGAGTAATCGTTAGGGACTTAATCCCGATCACCATTAGAAATTGGAATAGGCCTGCTAAAGCGGATGAAGAGGGAACATGTTTATTTGTCCCTAACCACGCCAAAGATTTACTGTGGAAGAGGCTCATGGTTAATTTCAAACTACCGAAGATAGAGCTGGATCCAAATGCGGAGGATCCAGTTGAGGACGCCTTACAACATGGGAGAGCCATTGAGGCTAAGGTCAGGGAGTGGGCTTTGAAGAAGATGGCCCAGTTTTTCACCAACTGGAAGAAAATATTGCACCTTGACTATGTCGTGAAAAAGAAGACTCCCGATTTCAAGAATATTCAGTTTGAGAAGATAAAACCATTCTGGGATGAGTTTGTGGAATACAAGAAATCAGAAAAAGCTAAGAAAATGTCTGAAACGAATAAGGTGAATGCTGCTAAGAAGAAGTATCACCATACTATGGGGCAAGGTGGCTACAAGGTTGGCATTCCTAAGTGGGAGAAACTTGAGCAGGAACTGCGTGATAAAAATATCACCCCAGAGACAGACGATTGGGTAGAACGTGCAAGGAATTGGTTTTACGGGCATGGGGGCACGTTGGACTCGGAAGGGAGGTGTATATATAACATACGACATAAAGAAGACCCCTTGCCAATCGAGAGGATGAGAAAAGCAGTAAAGGCTGTTAAAGATGGGGACTTCATTCCCGATAGAGAGAATGATGAGCTCACACTCGCCCTTGGAAATAAGGAACATGATGGACGAACACGAGGCATAATAGGCTCCCAATCATGGAGGACTGGGTTCCCGAAGAGAGGAAGAAATATCCTGATAGAAGCCGTCAGAGGAGTAAGGACAGGGCGGCAGTTGAAGCAGAAAGTCAGAAAGAGCGAATGCGTTTAATTGAAGAACGATTAAAGCAACAACAAGATGAAATTAACTCACTTAAAGAGCAAAGTACTACCGGCCCATCTCAGCAGCACACTGCATTCGATGCTACCGGCCTATCGAATAATCGAAAAAGCAGTGTGGCTTCCACCGAGGTCCCGGGTGATGACAATGGCGATGCCGATGATGCACCGACGATAGCTCCTGTTGGCTACCCAGTGGATGATATCACAGAGATGACACACTGCGAGCTACATGTCAAAGTTGTGAACATATCAATGAAGGTGGCGGTCGGCTATGCCTTACCAATTGGACCCACACCAACTTACCACAGTCGTCCGGTTCCAGAGGGCTACGCTGTTGTCGGCGTGGATGAAATCATGCCCACCTTTGAGGTTTTGGATCTTCACTACCCTACTGGTGAAGGGGATGTGACTGTGCTGGGTGACGCAAAAAACGTCACCATTCTATGGCCGAAGGATTGTATCGTGCTTCGAAATCACACGCCAAGGCCATCTTCGCCGCCGCCTCACCCGTCTCCAGCGAGGTCGTCGCCGCCGCGGCAGCCGTCTTCGTCGCCTCACCCGGCTCCGTCGCCTCACCCGTCTCCGGTGCAGCCATCGCCGCGGGAGCCATCGCCGGCGCCTCAGGATAAAAAGCGTAAGCGTACCGCTACTGTGCGTCGTAAGCGATCGCCGAAACGTAAACAAGAGCCTCTTCCAAAAGTACCAACGGTTCCTCCCAAGAGAGCTTATGACTGTACTGAAGAGGAGACTGCAGCGATCGTTGATGCGGAAACGACAGCGTTTTTCGCTAAGCTGAGGCGGCCGAAAGAGCCAGAGTTCCCCAGCACCAAAGAAGAAAAAGCCAAAGTGTTGAAAATGCTAAAGACTCTTCATCAACCCGAGCCAAAGCTGTCATCAGACTATGAGCGTTCTATTCTCAAGTCACATGCGGCACAAAAAGCCTCGAAGAGCAGTACTGATGCAAGCGGGAAATCTGTTGCCCAGCTCGGAGAACAAGCAAAACAGACTTGCGCCCCTCTCAAGGTGATTTCTCAAACCAATGTGGGGTCGAGCAAATATGGGGCCGAAGAGCAGTATGATCCAGAGGTAGTTGCACAATACGGAGAAGCTGCCGCTCCTCAAGGTATGAGTATTGCCCAGTACTTATCCCAGTTAGAGTTCTTCCCCGTGAGTGAAGTAGCATACCAATACCAGTACGGAAAACCTATCGTCAAACCTGAGGAGGTAAACAATCTTTCAACAAAAATGCGAAGATTGCATAACTGGTACATGCATGCCACAAGAGCCGGGGCTAACTGGATAGTGCTGAGGGTTACAAAAAAGCATCATGGGAAAGATAAGGATGATATGATATCCATTGAATTTGATGAACTATTTCAATTATTCAATCAAGACGCCTTGGACAAATCGATCATGAGTGCCTATTGTCTGTAAGTACTAATTCTGTAATTAATTTAGTCTCCATCTATATTATTTTGTTTATTGCATGTATATAATCATACTTTAATATGCAGAATGAAGATTCTCGAATGCAGCAGAGGACAAATCTATGACATTGGCTTCATTGACCCATATTGGGTTCATGAAGCTAATCTCAAAATAAGCCCCCAGGATACGGAGGATAATATAGTACACGCGTTAAGGTTTCAAGAAACCAAAAGGGAAATACTTTTTCCTTACAACTTCCAGTGAGTGTTATTGTCTTGTATACACTTTCTATTTCACTTACTCGATGTTAAGTATATAATTGATAAGTTCTGCATTCGCAGGTACCACTATATTCTGTTAATCATTCAACTTGACAAAGGGCGTGTACTAGTCATGGACTCGAAACATAAACCCCTTGAGACGTGGAAGGACATGCAGATACTTCTCCAGCGGTAATTCTAATCATTACGACACTATATCGGCAACGTTCGTGAATTTTATGATATCAAGTACTTAATAACTTATTTTATTCGTTTTCTACGCCGGGCAGCGCTTGGAAACGGTTCACCAAGAAGGCTAGGGGTGTTTGGAAAGAGGAGCTTATATTTCAACCACTAGATGTAAGCACCACTAGCTATATCCGCGCATCTCTTTGATTCTAGTTTTGATACAGTTATTATCATGCTTGATTATTATTTTGATTGAACTCTGTTGTCGTAAAGTGCCTGACGCAGGGACCAGGTAACAATCTATGTGGATACTATGTATGCGAGTTCATCCGGCAGACGTGCGATGAGAAGGGCAGAAATTTAGAGCAACTCCACGTATGTAAACAATTTCTATAGTTTTTAATTACAATCAAATTGTGTTTAGTTTCATATTCATATAGGCTGACTCCTTTTTTAAATCAGATCGAACGTCTACGGGACGGTCTTCTGCCAAAGGATCGCATACGAGCAATACAGGAGGAATTGGCGGGATTCTTGGATGTAGAAGTCCTAGACCCAAAAGGAGAATACTATTCGGCTGTGTATAGACAATAGGGATTGTAAAAATAGCAACTTTCAAGGAATTGGCCGGTAGCATCGAATAGCAACTTTTGTATGTAGTGCATGAACTCGATCCGTGTATTGAATGTAAAATGTTGTCATGATGATCTTGTGTAATATAAGGTTCCTTCATTGATAAGTGCAAAACACTAAATAAACAATAAAACAACTTAAATGAATTCTCTGCCGCGGCACAAAAAGTGGCGAAAATGCTGCCGCGGCAACAAAATGTGCCAAAATGAATTCTCTGCCGCGGCAGAGAAATGGGCCAAATCTCTGCCGCGGCAGCAGGTTATTAGTCCCGGTTCGTGTTACGAACCGGGACAAATGCTCCACCCCCCCTCGCGCTCTGATGCCGCCACGTGTGCCCCCCATTTGTCCCGGTTGGTGGGGCAACCGGGACTAAAGGTTAGAGCTTTAGTCCCGATTGCCCCGTCCCGGTTGGGCAACCGGGACTAATGGCCCTTACCAACCGGGACGCATGGGGCGTTCTCTACCAGTGATGGTGATGAGTCCTGCAGGTAATACATTCAGCCATAATCAACTAAAAAGACGCCATTGTACATCTAATGAGGAGGAAGGAATTCAGATGAGTTTATTGTCAACCACATCAGTCGACCATGAATGTCAGACAAAACAGTAGTAGCCTGTAGCTATTAGTAAAGCTGTTGCTAATCACGGACGAAAAGAGAAGGGACAGAGAAAAATATCATTACTTACGTCGATGCTTTCAGACTTGAGTAACTCTTGATGTTTCTCTGTCGGCTGGACAATTCATGCTGGTGGAGTCATCGGTTGAGATTTGAGAACTACATATTGATCATGATGGCCTATTGGCGAGTAAAATGTGAGCTAGATCCACGATTCTTCAAATCGCCAAATTGCTTAGTTGATCTCGGTGGACCATGAGAAAATAGACGGAATTAAAATAGCCTAGAAATAACAACGCCATCAGCTTGCCAAATTTCTCCACAAATCTACAACAACAGGAGCGGCGTCTCAAGAAACCACGCTTCCGTCTCCATAGTCCCAAAAGATTTAGTGTCCCCTCCTTGTGGCAGGTTTGCTCTGAAGTGGTGCCAACCGATTCTATGATTGGAAAAGATGAAGACGGCAGGAGACAACATAGGGAAAAAGAGGTGGGAGTATCAGCAATTCAGTATTGCCACCGCCATGAACACCGTCAGACCAGCAATTCAGCACGTCCCCATGCATGGCCGGTAGGAAGACCCAGGTGCATTACATCATCCACGTATCAAATATATAGGAACTCGCTCTGCCATGTAGAGGAGGCGGCGGCATATACATCTGCTAGAACTATGACCCCGCAGGGCTTTTTTTGGGACAGCGTGCAGGAAAGGTGATGGAGTGAGACTTGTATGTTTGAGGGACGTCTATTATTAGTTTCTACGACGCGGAAGATGTATCGCATGGGGCTTTTTCTTAGGGATAATGGAAGCTGTCGTCAATTTAAAAGACGTGCGTGGACGTGGGATAGAACCTAAGGACTCCTTTTTTTAGTTCATCCGATGGCCATGGATAAGTAACCAGGAGATCGGATGGTTGATTTTCTTAGCTACCGAGGATTAACATGGTGCTTCCTTTGGTGCCTCCAATTAGTATATATATATATATATATATAAGATGAAAAGTTACCAGAAAGATGTATGGAGGGGTCTTTTGGGTGGAAAGTACACCTGAAGTTAATTGACATTTTTAAAGGAATTGCAAAATACTTGGTTGGGGATGGCAAAACCACTCTCTTCTGGTCTGATATGTGGAAAGAAGAATATCTACAACATAAGTTTTCTCACCTGCTATCCTTTGCAAAAAACTCAAATATCTCTGTCAAGGAGTTCATCCAGATGCCCAACATGCAAGACCATTTCTTTCTGCCCCTGTCTCAGCAAGCATACTCTGATTATCTTAGCCTTGAGCAGATTTGTCAAGACATTAGCACTTCTGGGCAGCAGAGAGAACCAGATAAGTGGAGTTACATTTGGAGAAGTGACTCCTTCTCAGTCAAAAAGGCTTATTCTATTCTCTCTAGGCATATTACAGTCCCACCTCATTTCTCTTGGTTATGGAAGTCGTCTTGTCAGCAAAAGCACAAGTCCTTCTTCTGGCTGCTCCTCATTGATAGACTGAATAGTAGGAACTTGTTGAAGAGAAAAAAGTTTTCACTGCCCTCCTATAATTGTGTGACCTCTGGTTGTCCTGCTGAGGAAACTCTGAATCATTTATTCTGGGATTGTCCTTTTGCAAAAGCATGCTGGGATGAAATCTGCGCTTCCAGGAATATTGACTTAACTCTTAACGACGCCTTGGCAGACATAAAGTTCAGGTTGAATGTTCCTTCTGCAATGGAAATCATTATCTTGGGAGCCTGGGGCATCTGGATTTGCAGAAATAATGAAATCTTCAATAACAGGCATGCTTCTCTAGAAGAATGGAAGGCTATAGTATCCCAAGAATTAAGATGGGTGTTGTTTAGAATTAAGAAAAAACATTACCAGGACTTGCTTGGATCAACACTCATCTTGATAGGAGATAGCTAGCCTTGTAATGTCATCCCTCTCTGAGGTGGTCTTGGACTTGTAAATATGTACATATGTGACTCTCTATGATTATATAAAAAAATGCAGTGGGGACTTTCCCTACTGTTTCACCCTAAAAAATAGATGAATAGTACTTGTATAAATCCACAATGAATATGGAAAATACAACAAGATCTAGACAAGATGTAGATGGGATGGATGGAGATGGTGGTGATGCAGCGGTTGATGATGAAGATCGATGCCTTAGCCTCCTAGATTTGTGTAGGGCAAAGATGGATCCCCGATGGATGAGTTCTCCCTCTAATTCCTTCTGGAGGTGAAGTTTCGCCGATTTATGGGTGTTCTGTATGTCGTCTCTCCGATCTAGTTGCACGGGGTGAAACTATTTGAGGAGACCGTGTTGGTGGCAACTATACGGCAGGAACTATACGGCCGAAAAAAGTATTCATGTCGTATAGTTGCTCGTTAAACATACTATATCCTCCAATTGCTTCGGGTTTTCTTCTAGTGTTATTAATATTTCCCAAGTAAGCAATTTACTTGTGTTTGTCTCCTTTTCACTCCAATATAACTGGTTCAAGAATTGTGTCCATCGTATCCATCATCTGACATGATCCTGGTGAAAATAAACATAAAAGGTGCGCGCGAACGCTGTAAAATACCAAGATCCTACCACTAAAATGCAAAATAATAATATAAAACATGATTGAAATATGCACTCATCAAGTTACCCAAGCTTAGACCCTTGCTCGCCCCGAGCAAGTTTATCTTAATGGATACGATCCTCATATTCATGAAGCTGAGGATAAAATAAATAAGGCAGTTGCAATATGTGATTATCATACAGGATACATAGTAATAAGTTCATGAATAGAACCTTACTCGAACCATCCGTATAAAATTAGCAGGCTTCCACACCTTAGCAATTAAAAGTTAAAAAAAGATTACTCTCAACATGATTATAAAGTATTCGGTTCGATCGAAAGAGTTAGCGAGGTAGTCCCAAGTGTTTTGGGATTAACATATTCACTTGGGATTCAAGATCTAAAACGTCTCTTTGTCTTACTACAATATAGTGGTATATGTCTATTTGATCTTTGCACATTCACTCTTTTTCTTCTTTTCTCTTTTTTTATATATTCTCACATTTTTGTTTAAGTGGTCTGCAAAGGAGCTAGCTATACATTCCACTTCATGTAGGAGTTTAAAGTTTAACGATCTCATTTACCAAATTCCAAATATATATGAAGCATTTTTATAACTTGAATATTCTACCTTAACTTGTTCTCACTCTATTAGATAGCACTTTCTGTTTCTTCTTTGTTCAATTTTTTTCTTTTCAACTTAACTAATTAGATAATTTCTCCTTTTTGTAAATCAAACCATTGACCTACAACATATTGATCAAATTATCTTTGTATGTTCCGTTAATACCAACGGTGTGGAAGACACTTATTGCTAGCATGAGGTGCAAGTAAAATTATACTCAAGCAATTCATATATCCAATAAGACACACTCAAACTCAATAATGCTTCATATATTATAGTAAACTCAGAATGTCATAAATGGGATCGACTATTCCTGAAGGGAATTCTAATGATGCAAATATAGCTACACTCGAACTAATGCAAAAACAAGAATAGTAATAAAAACATATAATATACATTACAAGGTTTTAAAGATCTCCCCGTGCTTGGAATCAAGCCAGGTGGGATTAAATAATCCTTCGCAATTATTTGATACCGTGATTATTGTAGATCACTGTGGCACCATGGCACATGGTATATTCTCTTCACGGGCAAGCATGATACGGAGAGATTGATTGATAGCTTCCAGTTCTTTAATACACAACTCGTAGAAAATATTATTCCTCGCTAGCACTTTCACTTGTTCTTTAACGAGCTCATTGTTGCTTTGGAGGTTTTGTATCGCCATAAGACTCATAGAAAAAAATGCTTCGGTGGTATGCTTGATATCTTCATCTAGTTTATCAACATAGAATCACATCCACCGAAGATGCGTGGGTGTCCCTGGCGCCTCCTTCTCCATTACTTCGATCTTCAACTCGAGTGCTTTCAACTCCCTCTTCCGGCGTTCATGGTCGGTGTCAAAAATCTCCATAGGGACGCCCTTGATCTCCTTGTCCTGCTTGCTATTGCTCCCAACCTCCATAAGGACTTCTCTCCTTGGCTTCCTGGTGCTCGCCTGATGTAAGAACAAGAGGTAGATTGGTTTCTGATGATTATGATTTGAGAGGGGCACAATGGAAGTATATAAGAGGGCTCAGAGGTCGGTAAAACTCGCGAGAAACACCGAATTCACGCCCAAGAAAAAATTCTAACAGAATAGGAAAAGAAACCACGATTTTGGAGGAATCATGCCGCATAACGACCAACTATACGGTCGCAAGGCGTATAGCTCCAGCCATATAGTTCGTTTCGTGCAAAAAAATTCCAAATATCTTGAGTCCAGGTTGGTTAGTTAACCAACTAGGAACTGACAAAACCTTTTTTTAGATAAATAAATAAGAACGAAAAAAGATTGATAATATAGAAGCTTTAACGAACAACTATATGGCGAGAGATTTTTCTCCGCCCGTATAGTTACTGGACACCAAAAAATATTTCGCAAGTGGGTATAGTACCTTCAATGACCAACTATACGGTGGGAGATTTTTCTTTGGCCGTATATTTGCACCCGTATAGTTATAAAAAACCCCAAAAAAAACTTCAGAAAAAATAGAGGAATTCAAAGGAAAAAACATAGAAGTAAAATTTGTTAAGGTAAATCACTTATTAGAGGAAGAAAACTTACCTTCCACTTACCGTTTATTTACTCGAGAGTGACAAGCTCCTCCAGCAACAAGAACTTATTCTTTTTGGAAGGAACTGACCTTAGCTCATCTAATAATTCTTGTAAACAAAAATCACTAGGACTAAAGTTCCTCTCAATAAGATTCATTTCTTGCTGGGCAAATATGGACACTACATCCAACATATTTATTTCTTGCCTCTGCATAATCTGCAACTCAAATTCTTAAGTAAAAGGATCCAACAAATCAGTCTCGGCTTATGAATCTTCCTCTCTAGGATTTCTTTTAAACCATCAACATCCACATGAACTCTTACTTTTGCATCAACTATATAAGAACAAAATTTATCACAAGAGAAAAATATAGCAAATAGTTCTCTTTCTTCCTTAGAATAATTCTTGTGAGCACTATTGAGAGTTCTAATAGCATGATGTGTAATATTAAATCTGCGACCTATGTGTTGTCCTAGAGTTACTCCTACAACATCATCACTAGCTTCACATATTAAATAAAAAGTCATATCCGAAATAGGATATTTATAATAGGGGCATGAGATAAAGCATATTTAAGTTTAAATCATCAAAATTAAATCTTACTCCCTTTTGCAACAGGTTAGTTAAAGGTTTGGAAATCCCAGAGAAATTTCTAATGAACCTTCTATAAAAACCTACACGACCAAGAAAACTTCTTATACCATTTATATCCCTTGGTTGTGGCATTCTTTCTATTGCTTCATCTTTAGATCTATTTACTTCAATACCCTTACCTGATACCTTGTGTCCAAGGAGTATGCCTTCTTTAACCATAGAATGGCACTTATCCTAGTTTAAAACAAGATTGGTTTCTTCGCAATGCTGCAAAACTCTTTTGAGATTATCCAAGCAACTAGTAAACGAAATTCCATAGACAAAGAAGTCATCCATAAATACTTCCATTATTAGTTCTACAAAATCTGCTAAAATAGCAGTCATGCATCTTTGAAAAGTAGATGGAGCATTACATAAACCAAAAGGAATGCGTCGGTAAGCATGTAAACCATAAGGACTAATGAAATCTATTTTAAGTTGGTCATCAGGATGAACAGCTATTTGGGAAAAACCAGAGTATCCATCCAGGTAACAAAAATGGGTGAGGTTTGCTAACCTCTCTAAAGTTTGATCTAGGAATTGTAAAGGATAGTGATCATTCCTAGTTTCATTATTCAATTTCCTGAAATCTATGCATATCCTATGTCCAACAAGAGTTCTAGGTGGTATCAATTCATTGTTTTCATTAGGAACAACAGTAAAACCGCCCTTCTTAGGAACACAATGAACAGGGCTTACCCATTCACTTTATTTTATAGGATAGGTTATACCTGCATCTAGTAGGCATACTATTTATTTTCTTACCACTTCCTTCATTTCAGGCTTTAGCCTTCTATTGAATTCTACAACTGGTTTAGCACCTTCCTCCATGAATATTCGATTGACGGTTATCATGGGACTAATGCCCTTAAAATCATCCATTGAGTACCCAAAAGGCCTTGCGATGCTCCTTAAGTACTTTCATGAGCTCTTCTTCTTCATCCCCTAAAAGTTTAGCACTAATAAAAACAGGAAATTTATTAGTATTGTCCAAGAATCTGTATTTAAGATTATCTTGTAAAGTTTTTAATTCTAGGGGTGGTAATTCTTCATCCCCTCTCTTTTTTGGCTCTTCAAAAGCCTCATCAGTTGGAGGCCCTTAAATGGGAAGTAAATCAAATTCACTCTCTAATTATTCTAGAGACATGTCCTCCATTATTATTTCTTCATATTTTGAGTCTTCATTTTCTTCTTCTTCTTCTTCTTCTTCTTCTTATTGATTACTAATGAAAATATCTTCCATCTCCTCAATAGTTTTCTCTTTCTCTTCTTCTTGTATATGTAGAGGTTTGTCTTTAAATTTGGAAAAGTAGAATTCTTTTTTCGCTTTCCCAAGCTTAAGAGACACAATCTCACCTATATCTCTTAAATAGTTTCTTCCAAATATAATTCGGAAGAGAGTGTCAGCTGGCATATCAACAACTACAAAGTCAATAGGGACATTTTTATTTCCAATCATGCCAGTTGCGTCTTCAACTACTCCCATTGTAATTCTAAGATTTTTATTGGCTAACATGATTGTCATATCAGTATTTTCTATTGTAGCTGGTACTATCTCTTCTTTTATTCTACATAAAAATCATAATATATAACATTAACTTCAGTGCCAAGATCACATAAACCGTAATGCGAGGTTTCTTTAAATATGTAGGGAAGAATAGGATTACCCACATCTTTTATCTTTGTTTTACCTTCAACCAATATGAAAGACTCTTCATCAAGCTCAACTATGTTACAATGTGCATACATAGCCATAATTTCTTCCTTGGTTACCTCTTCATCTTTGGTTTCATCCAGATGTTCTTCAAGTTTTGGCACACTTTCCTCTTCTTTCTTCTCCTGTACTGCTTTAACCTGTTCATATTCCAAAAAATGCTTCTGTGAAGTGTTAGGGAAAGGTATCTCAAATATTGGTTCTAGGGAGGCCAATGTTGCTTTAACTTCTCTTTTCTTCTCAGGTTCGGGTGGTGGATCATACTTAACCGGACCTTCTTTTGGATCTTTGATGTGTTCTGAAAAAGCTTTAACAACTTGTAACACAATATCTGAATCTAAATAAAGTTCTTTAGATAATTCAAACATGGCCCCTCTCATTATAGTCATGAATACAATCATAATATATTTTTGTGCCTCCTTCACTTCCTAGACCAAAATTCCATGAAACTCTATGATCGTGAATTCTATTAAGTAAAGCCCAAGCTTTAGTTATGGGTAAATCCATAAAAGCTCCTCTCATGCAAGATTTTAGTTCAGTTTTATTAGGTTCAATTAAACAGCCATAAAAGATATGTAATAAATACCATTCAGGCAAATCATGATGAGGACATTGATTAAGTAAATCTTTAAATCTTATATAATATCTTACTAGTCCTTCATTAGGACGGTTCCTCCAAGTCATTATAAGACGCCTGATTCCAAAAGATTTTGATAATGGATAATATTTGGATAGAAATTCACAAGATAAATTATCCCAGGTAGTAGTGGCTTATGTAGGGTTCGCAGCATAGAAAACAAAAAAATTCCTACGATGGGAACAACTATGTACCAATATCTATCTACTAGATACAAGCAACGGGTGGATATACATCCATAGAGAACATACCCTTGTAGACCGAAAAAGTTTAATGATGTTGTACTCGTGGATGATGTAGACAAACACTTGTCGATCTCAGGATCGAGAAGAAGTCCAGCGCCGCAAATCAGCAGCGCATTCGTGCTCGCACACACGTCTAAGCCACCGAGCAACCTCTGCCTCCTCGCTCCAGTGATGCAGTGGAAGCAAGAACTCTTTCTCAATGAAAATCTATCGGGAACATGTATCTCGCTAGTCCGAGACCATGGGGGATAAACTAGAGGGGGAGAGAGATCCTTCACGAGGAGGTGTAAGTGTAAGAGAGGGAGAGAGGGGCTTTATATAGGAGGCAGGGGCACCCAAGGGGGTGTCCGGTGCATGGGGGATGCCCCGTCCCCTCCTCCATTCCTGTGGGTCGAGCTCCCACTCACTTTTTAGCCCCTTCATTTCTCCACTCAAAATCCCATTCAAAAATCCCATTAAATTTCCACCAAATCTAATGCAATCTATCTTTAAATAAAACTCCTTTTATTTATTTATTCAGAATTTTTTCAATTACATTGATGGACAAACATTCACATAAAACCCCTTGCTAGTATTCTATTTCACATGGAGAAATACTTTCAGCAATTTCACGTGAAACAATTCCGGTGTCTAGTCAAATAAATTCCTGCGCTTTGCAATTCTTTTTGTCAAGAAACTATTTGTTCCAAATGGTGTCGGTGTTTCTTAAGTGTGTCACCCTACGATTCGCTAATAATGCGGACATGATCGAGACCCCTCTCGGATCAATAATCAGAAGCGGGACCTGGAGATCCATAATGACTCCCACACATTCAACGATGACTTCTTGTGATCGTGAGAACCTTTTATGGTAGAATCTTAATCCCTTTGTCTCACGATATATTACACGTTCGAGATTCGATAATCGGTATCTTCATACCTAGTTTGATCACTTTACCGACATGTACTCTTTTCTTGTTCCCGTGATATAATATTCTAGTGATCAAATCATTTGCTTGCAAGCTAACCAATGTGATATCATCGAGAGGGCACAGAGTATATCTCTCCGTCATCAGGATGGAAAAATTCCACTCTTAATCCATGGGCCTCAACATAACACATTTGTAGCACTAAACCCATCTTTATAATCACCCTGTTACGTTGTGACGTTTGATGTTATCGAGATACTCTTCTAGTGTTAGTGATTGACATGATCTCATGGTCTAAGGACTAGGATTAATTTGTATGATGTTATAGCAATATAAACTTAATTATTTTGATCATAATGCTATGCTTCAGATGAATGTTCATCACACCATTCCAATAATGTTGTTACCTCATTATTAATAACATCCAATGTCCATGATTAGGAAACCTAGATCATCTTGTTAATCAACGAGCTAGTTTATAAGATAGGCATAACTAGGAACTTTCCATTTGTTTATTAAACACACATGTATTAACGTTTCCATATTAATATAATTAAAGCCTGCAAAATAAATATCTATCATATACTTGGAATATACATAATAACAACTTTATTATTGCCTCCCAGGCAGTGGCGGAGCATGACCAAAAGCATAACGGGGTCCAAATTTAACCTTTCAAAAAAAATTTAACCATACAAACATATATTGCTACAATTGCATGCATGTGCTATGCGGAACAATAATAGATGATTTTCAAGCTTGAAAATACACTTAACTTCTTAATTTACGCAGGAGTTGACCTAGCAATTAGGGAGGAGAAATATTTTTGGCCAGGATCCATCGCTATGGCATTTCTCGACGCACACACGATTCTTTTTCTAAATGACACACATAGGAATTTGCATGTACGTAGTAGGAGAGTTCCATTTTAAAAAAAAGATCTCACCCAAAATCCATGGCAGCAAGGAAAATCATCCAGAATTAGTCACTAGCTCAAGTCCCGAGGTAGGACAAACAAATAACCCACTACGCCACTACAGTAGGGAAGTAATGGCGGATAACTGAAACCTCTTTCTCCTTCCTTTGTTCTTGATAGCGAAGCAGCCAACCGGGAAACAAACAACAACCGATAGAGAATATGCCTAGAAAATACGTTTGGAAGGGGGCGGTCGCCTAGTTTCACCTCCAAGACGCTCCGCCAATGCTCTTAGGGCATATTCCCTTCAGTCTCCCACTTGCACTAGAGACAATAATCTAGTTACATAGTGATAAATCTAACACCCAAGGACTTCTGGTGTTGATCATGTTTTGCTCTAGGGAGAGTTTTAGTCAACAGATCTTATACATTGAGATCCGTGTGTACTTTACAAATATTTATATCTTCATCCTTGACATGCTCGTGGATGGAGTGAAACCGGCGCTTAATATGCTTGGAATTCTTGTGAGACCTTGGTTCTTTGGCTTTGGCTACGGCTCCATTGTTGTCATAATAGATCACCATTGGGTCTAACGCGCTAGCAACCACACCTAGTTTGGTTATGAATTCCTTCATCTAAACTGCTTCCTGAGCCGCTTCCGAAGCAGCAACATATTCGGCATCCGTTGTTGATCCCGCCACCACGGGTTGTTTAGAACTCCTCCAACTAACCGCTCCACCATTCATGAGAAATACGTATCCGGATTGAGACTTAGAGTCACTGGATCGGTGTCGACGCTAGCATCGACATAACACTTAGCGACGAGCTCTTCTTCACCTCCATACACGAGAAACTTTCCTTAGTTCTTCTTAAGTACTTAAGGATATGCTTGACCGATATCCAGTGTTTCGATCCTGGATCAGATTGGTATCTACTAGTCAAACTAGTAGCATGTGCCACATCCGGTGTTGTACATAGCATGGCGTACATTATAGAGCCTATGGATGACGCATAGGGAACCTTGTCCATTATCTCTCTTTCTTTTGCCGTAGACGGACTTTGAGTCTTACTCAATGTCTTGCCTTGCAACATAGGTAAGAACCCTTTCTTACTTTCGTCCATTTTAAACTTCTTTAAAATCTTATCAAGGTATGTACTTTGCGATAGCCCTATTCGGCGCCTTGACCTATATCTATAGATTTTATGCCTAATATGTATGACGCTTCACCTAGGTCCTTCCTTGAAAATTTGCTGTTTAGATAACTTTTAACACTGTTTAAAAGATCTACATCATTTCCGATCAGTAATATGTCATCCACATATAATATCAGAAATGCCACATTGCTCCCACTCACTTTCTTGAAAATACAAGCCTTTCCATAAGTTTGGACGAATCCAAACTCTTTGATCACCTCATCAAAGTAGATATTCCAACTCCGAGATGCTTGCTTTAGTCCATAGATTGACGGCTGAAGCTTGCATACCTTGTCAGCATCCTTAGGATCGACAATAGCCTTTGGTTGTATCATATACAACTCTTCTTCAATGTTGCCATGTAGGAACTCTGTTTTTACATCCATCTTCCATATCTCATAGTGAAAATATGCAACAGTTTCTAACATAATCCTTACTGACTTTAGCATCGCTACGGGAGAGAATGTTTCATCGTAGTAAACTCCTTGAATTTTTCAAAACCCTTGAAACAAGTTGAGCTTTATAGACGGTTACGTTACAATCAGCATCAGTTTTTCTTTTGAAAATCCATTTATTCACCACAGCCTTTCGGTCATGAGGTAAGTCCACCAAGGTCCAAACATGGTTTTTGTTCATAGATTCCATCTCGGATTTCATGGCTTCTAGCCATTTGTTGGAATTCAGGCTCATCATCGCTTCTTCATACGCCGCAGGGTCATCTATTTCATCGACCATGAAATTTATAATAGGATTTCCGTATAGTTCGGGAGCTGCATGCGTCATGCATGACCTGCGAGGTTTGGTAGTATTCTCTTTCGTAGTTTCATGATCGTTATCATTAGTTCACTCTTGATTTGGTGAAGTTAACTCCGGAACAACTTCCGGCACTGCGCTACTCGCCATATTATTAAGAGAAGGTTCAACAACCTCTTGGAGTTCTACCTTCCAACTAGACACACCTTTCGCGAGAAACTCTTTCTGTAGAAAGGCTCCATTCTTGGTAATAAAAACCTTGCCCTCGGATCTATGATAGAAGGAATACCCAATAGTTTCCTTAGGGTATCCTGTAACACCCCAAGACAAGATGCTACCACATACATTACACAAAGAGAATAACCAAATCTTTTCAGAAAAATTCGGAAAAGTTTCCTCTGTTTTTGGGACATCCAGAATAGGCAATGAAAAATACAAACATGAGATAAGGATATAACATAAGCAAAGTAGGTGCACTGTTCAAACATCTATAAAAATTCAATACCATAAATATATAATTACCAAGAACACCAATACTAGGAAATGGGTCGTTTGTGGCGCACCTGAAAAGTGCATCCGTGGCACACTAGTTGTGTGCCACTATCCTCGCGCTATGGTTATCTCTTACCCGTAGAGCACTGTCTGGTGCGCTACGGTTATTTGGGGATAGGCGTAGCACACCTGTCAGTGCGCCACGGGTAGGAAGGAAGGTGCGCTACGGGCATTATTTCCTATGGCGCACATGGAAGTGCGCCACTGATCTGCGCATGTGCGCTTTAGTTGCAGTGCGCCACTAAAGCCATGTCGTGTGCGCCACGGGCATTTTTTTTGTTTTTTTAATTTTAGAGCCAGATGATATATAATACGGATTATATACAATCTTACAGGCAGATATACACACAAATATATAAGATATACAGTTATATATATAAATACACAATTTGCAAAACAATATTGAAACAAATACATATAGATAAGTCCCATACATGAATACATAGTATAAGTTACATTTTTTGATCAAGTTACAAAGTAGTTCATGACATGCGAATACATGTGTCTCGAACAAGTTAGATCTCGGATGCTCGCCTAGACATCTAAACTAGCTAGAAACAAGTGTGAGATAAACAACCAAAGACGATAAGCATCACCGCGACGAAGGTGTAGGTCTTCATCTGGTTACTCGTCCTAACTTCCTGTAGATAGCGCGTGTATCTAGCTTCCGCCTCCGCCATAGTGTTGTACCCTTTGTAGCTATTGCCGCCGAAACGGTGCACCCCTCTCCGACAATCTTCCCAATCATTGTAGACTCTGGAAACCCGTCCCTTGTACACGATGTAGCACGTCATCTACAAGTTGGCCATAATAATTAACCGGTGATTGAAAAAACATGTCTAATTAAAGTCGCATATGAAGATACACTTATAGAAAGTACTCCCAACTCAAAAAGACCAAAGTAACTCAAAACGCATGCCTCATATGTAACTAGGTTGTTCGACACAGGAATATGCTATGATGGAACTGTCCACCAAGTAGGATGCATAACATCTGGACTTGTGCATAACACAAGGCTTACAATCCCATCACAACACATTCACATATATAGTGTGCCACGGCATTTTAATCATCGGCATTATTCTCGAAAAATACCAAAGTAACTCAAAAAGAATGTCTCATATATATATATATACATAGGTTGTTGGACACAGGAATATGCTACGACGGAACAGTTAGCCAAGTAGGATGCACAACACCTGGACTAGTGCATATCACAAGGCTAACTATCCCGTCGTATCACATTCATATATATAGTGTGCCACGACATTTCAGTCATCGGCATTATTCTCGAAAAAGACCAAAGTAACTAAAAAGATGCCTCATATATATACATAGGTCGTTGGACATAGGAATATGCTACGACGGAATCGTGAGCCAAGTAGGATGCACAAGACCAGGACTTGTTCATATCACAAGGCTCACAATCCCGTCGTAGCACATTCATATATATAGTGTGCCACGACATTTCAATCATCGGCATTCTCGAAAAAAGACTAATAGAGTAAGGAAAAAAGAAGGACCAAAGTGAGCAAAGGACCAAAGAGTAATCAAAAAAACCAAGCATTGATTCATATATAATAATAAGCAAAAGAAGTAAGCGATGATTCATAAACCTAATAATATAAGTAGTAGCATGTACACTTGTCCACACACACAAAGGTCATCTATAGTTTGGAACTACAACTAGGCCAACATCAAGCCTTCTGGCTCGGCTCAGGGAACGGGAGTACGCCTTGTCTCGTCATGAACTTCCTATAGTCACCCTATATCTCTAGGCGATCTTCTATGTCACGGTTATTCGGGAGTTTTCCTCCCTAAAGATCCCCCCGAAGTCATGACATCACGAAAGATTATTGCCCCAAACTGTTGCTGGATGCGATACATCTCTTGTCTAATATCTGAATCAGTGATCTTGGCCTTGGCTTCGGCCCACTGTTTGAGATGATCTGGCTGCGTAGAATTCTGCTGGTCTAGTAGGAATGCCCGCCTGTGATGGAGTGCATAGGAGGCTTCTTTCTTACTGCCTTCCGGCTGCTTCACGCAGGGGAACTCCGTTATGTCGTTGAAGACGTTCCTGCCAAACTTGACCTTCTTACGCACGAAGGTGGTTCCTTCCATCGAGGCATAGCCAGTGAGAGCATCATCCAGAACTTCCTTGATATTGTCATAGTTTTTCTTCTTTTCTAGACTCCCAGAGTTGAAATACGTGGCATGCGAATGCTTCGGTGATAAGGATATGAGCGTTCATGTTGACAATGATGCAAAAAGGAAGGAGAAGTTCCTTGAAGGGCTGAATGATGAGATCTGCATGTGACTATCGGTTGCATATGTCCCAACTTATCAATCTCTGTGTGACAAAGCCACCATCTTGGAAAGTAAGATGAAGCAAGTGGAGAATAGGAAGAGGATGCACCATTTTCATAAGCATGGATCTGAATCGTCTCACAAGCGTTCTTTTGGTGAAATAAGTGGAGGTTCTGGATCCCACAAACACGGGAATCATAACAACTACCACAACAGTAACCGTCACCACGATATCAATAAACATCATGGTCACCACAATGGTGATTACCGCAGCAACACGAGTGGACACAAGAGCCACCATAGTGGAAACGGCAATGGGAATCAGCCAGCTAAGAGGGACATCAGTCAGGTTGAATGCTTTAAGTGCAAGAAAACTGCGCACTATGCAAATGAATGCCTAGAAAAGAAGAATGATGGAGCCAACAAGCCAAACCCTTTTCAGAAGGGTCATGTGAACCACATCAATGTGGAGGAAATCCAAGAGGAGTCTGATGCTGTGGCTGGTAAGTTCAATATTATTTCATTTCCAGCACTTGTCCTTTTTTATACTGACGCATCGCATTCATTCATATGAAGAGCATTTGTAGACTAAAATAAACTCCCAACTAAAACAATTGGATGTCCTATTAAAGTAAGCTCCCCAGGTGGACACATGATAGTAAATTTTGGATGTCATGATATAGTAATAGATTTTGGAAAATACAATTTTCTAGTTAGTCTGATAATCCTAGATTCCCAAGGATTGGATGTAATTTTGGGCATGGATTGGATGAATAGATATGAGGGAGGAATAGATTGTGCCAATCGTACTATTACACTCACAACCCCAGAAAAGAAACTGATTAGGTTCAAGTCTAACTTTGAACCCAATGGAAGGAAGCTAAATTCTCTTAAGGGGGTTAGCATAGACAGTGTACCAGTAGTGAAAGAATACCCGGATGTGTTTTTGATTGACTTACCAGGAATACCACCAGATAGAGATGTGGAGTTTTTGATTGACTTACTGCCCAGGATCTAGACCCATAGCAAAGAGACCCTACAAGATGCCAGTGGATGAGTTAAAAGAGCTCAAGAAACAGCTTGGAGAACAGTTGCAGAAAGGATTTATCCAACCAAGTTCTTCGTCTTGGGGTCCACCAGTTTTGTTTGTCGAGAAGAAAGACAGAAGTCATAGGCTATGCATAGATTATCGATCACTCAATGAGGTGACTAGAACAAGTATCCTTTTCCTAGAATCAATGATCCTTTTGATCATCTAGAAGGAGCTCGTGTGTTCTAAAAAATTGATCTCCGATCAGGCTATTTTCATCTAACGATTAGAGAATAAGACATACATAAGACTGCTTTCACCACTAGGTATGGATTGTATGAGTATACAATGATGCCATTTGGACTAACAAATGCACCAGCATATTTCATGAACATGATGAACAAGGTGTTCATGGAGTTTCTTGACAATTTTGTTGTGGTATTCATCTATGACATATTGATTTATTCCAAGAGCAATGAAGAGCATGAATAACATTTGTGTTGGATTCTTGAGAAACTCAGGGAGCACAAGTGGTATGCCAAGTTAGTAAGTGTGAAATTTGGTTGAATGAAGTTGGATTTCTTGGACATATTGTGTCTGGAGATGGTATAGCTGTCGATCCCGCAAAGGAGTTAGCAGTAACTGAGTGGGAATCTCGCAAGTCAGTTAAAGAAGGCCGTAGTTTTCTAGGCTTGGCCGGGTACTATAGAAGGTTCATCGAGAATTTCTCGAAAGTAGCTAAGACAATGACAGAGTTTCTTAAGAAAGAGAAGAAGTTTGATTGGAATGAAGGTTGTGAAACCAGTTTTCAAGAGTTATAGAAAAGATTAGTGTCAGCACCAGTTTTATGTCTGCCAGATCTAGAGAAAGACTTCCAAGTCTATTGTGATACATCTCACCAAGGATTGAGTGGAGTATTGATGCAACAAAGAAAAGTTGTGGCTAATTCCTCGAGACAACTCAAGACACATGAAGTAAATTATCCTACACATGACTTAGGGTTGGCCTGTGTTGTCCATGCGCTCAAAACATGGAGACACTATCTTTTGGGAAAGCGTTCTGAAGTGTTCATAGATCACAAGAGCTTGAATTATATTTTCACCCAGAAAGATCTCAATATGAGACAAAGAAGGTGGCTAGAACTTATCAAGGATTACGACTTGAATTTGAAATACCATACCGGTAAAGCAAATGTCGTAGCTGATGCATTAAGCCGCAATGTATATGTGAATGGCCTCACCAAAGGAGAATTTCCAGATGATTTGTGTGCCCAATTTAAAGAGCTAATATTGGAGATAGTGCCTGAAGGATATCTCATGTCAATGGAAGTTCAACCAACACTGTTGGACAAGATCAAAAAAGCCCAAAAGTTGGACAAGGAAATAGAGGAGATTAAGAGTAAAATTGGTAAAGGAAAGGCAAAGGGATTCCATGAAGATGAACACAGAACCTTATGGTATGGAAAGCGTGTCTGCATTCCACAAGATCCGGAACTTAAGAAATTGATTCTGCAAGAAGCACACAATTCAGCATATTCTATTCATCTGGGTAACACCAAAATGTACATGGATGTGAAAGAAAGGTTTTGGTGGAACAATCTCGATAACGATATTGCGAAACCGTCACATCCCAAAATTTTCCAAATTTTGAAATGTGAAAAATAAATAAACAAAATTTAGGGTGAAAAGAAACTTTTGTTTCTAAATGGAAACATCAAAACTCTTCTTGAACAAAATTTTAATGAAAAGGGAATCCAACAAAATTTCAATCAAGTGAAATGCATTCATCAATGAATGTATCTTGAAATTTAAACACTTGGGAAAATAAACCAAAACCCTAAAACCCTAATAGAAGAAAATCATTTCCAAGATCTCTCTAAGACTATAGATTTGATCCATATAAAAATTCATCAACAAACATTTATAAAGGATCAAAAATGACAAATAAAAATATTGTAAAACCATAGAAATTGGTTTCATTCAATTTGGAGCCATGGATAAAAACTCATGAATTTAATAAAGTTAAAAGAAATAATTTCCAAGGCTAATAAAGCTCCTAGCTAAAATCCATACCAAATTGTGAGCAAATTAATCGTAAAAGGATTTAAAGATAAACAATTATTAAATAAAATTATACAAATTGGAATCACAAATATTGGATCTTTAAATAAAAAAAGATATGGATTTTATAAGATAAACAAAGAAATAAATAAATAAGGAATATTAAAATCCAAATTAAATCTTGGCCAAATCCATAAACAAATGAAAGTTGTTGATTAATAAAAAGGATTAAAAGATTATTTAAATAAAATCATAAGGATTGAACAATATCCAATTTTATTTAAGTAAATACAAATTGCCTAAACTAAATAATAAATCCCAAGAAAATTATTTAGAAGACAATTTAAAACTTCTACCAAATCCATAAGCAAATGGAATAAAGATAATTCAAATAAAATAAAGGGATAAAGATTATTCAAATAAAATTATATGGCATTAGCCAAATTCAATTCCATTGGAATGAAGACAAAATTCCTAATATAAATGGTTAATTAAATCATGGAGAAAATAATGGAAATTGCCATGTGGATTAAAAGTTATCTAATTTACTTAAAAAGAATAAAAGAATTATGGGAATAAATATTATGGATTGGAACCATATTTAAATCTTATCTAAAATAAAGACAAATGTCTAAATTAAATAAATAATAAACCCTAAGAGAATATAAGAAATATTCTAAAATGGATTATTTAAATACATTATTAATTAAGATTAAACCAACTGAAAGGTTTGATAGAAATTTGAATTAAAAGTAAGATTTTGAATCATATTAAATAACTTGAAAATAAAGACAAGAGCCCTTTCAAATAAATATTGAATCACATTAAAATATTTTGATCTATTCAAAAATGGACTTTCAAAACACAGTAATAAATAAGTGCAAAACCTACTGAAAAGGTTCTGGAAATTTGAATACAAACAAATGGTTATAAAAATTTGAATAAATTCAAAACAGAGAAATAGAAACAGAAAAATAAAAAGTTTCAGCAAGAAAAAAATAGAGAAAGCAAACAACCCAACCAGCCCAGGAAACCCCACCCCAGCAAGCCCAACATCAGCCCACCCGGCAGCCTCTCTAGCGAATCGTTTTCCTACTCACACCCGCACAGGCGCTGACGCCTAGACCCCACCATCGCCACCTCATCGTCGTCCTAGCGGAGCCACGCCCTGATTTCCCTATGGCCGTTTTCTGCGGTTGAATGCCGGCGTAAATTCGCATCAATGCCGTGCTAAATCCTCGCCGCGACCACGCACGTTAAAGCGCCCACGTCTCCTCCCCCTTCCCCTCATTCTCCCACACCTAATTTCCACCAGGCTGCGTGAATTTCGCTCGAAACCCCCTCTGCCTCCGACGAGCTCCTCCACCGATTCTAGACAACCCCGACCATATCCTACCTCCTAGCTTCCATGGGCCTGCTCACCAGTACCAGGCGCACCTGCCTCGGTCTTTCCTAACCGCCCCTTCCCCATCGATGACACTCATGTGCTTGCCTCTCTCACCTGCATTTAATGGCACCCTTGTTTTGTATTAGCGCGTACTATACTGTCGCCTCCGTCAACGACCGTGCTCACCCGACACGAACACAAACTCCGGCGAGCAATCGCCAGCACCTTCGAGCGCCCCTTCGTCTACAAAAAGCACGTCGAGCACCCCCACGTCACGGCGAACACGGTGAGACCCTTCCCCCTCTTCCTCGCTTCCTGTAGTCGTCGGGACGTCGCTGACAGAGTGTCGCCACCGCGCGCTGTCATCGAGCGCCGCCATTCCTTGGTCAAGTCAGTCTGAGCCGTTATATTTTGATCTTGTGTACGTGATATATTCACTAAATGAAGGGGTAAGTTTGCATCTATACCATGTGATTCAAATAAGATCCTGCGGTCCACAGAGCGTGATCCTGCCGAACCGGTACGCGCCAGTTAGGTTCTGCCACGTGGCCCAGCTTCTGTTTTAAAAACAGAAATAGAACTATTAGATGTTTAGATTTGAAAAATTCATAACTTTAGATCTACACGTTCAAAATTTGAAAATATTATATCACTGGATTCAAAAAATGCAAACTTTGCAACCATGCCCTTAGTTTAGTGTTTTGCTTCTAGAAAATAGGGTGTTTTTGCAGAAACACTTCTAGTCCTAGTTTGTGTATAAAATTATTCTAAAAATGATTTTAGGGTAAAATCATTTGAAAATGGTTTGTTTTGAACTTAATGACCATAAAAACCAACTTTTGGATTTAAGAGTATAGTTTGTGACACTAAGGAATTATTCCTTTGAATAAAGACATTTCTAGTAAAACAAAATGTTGCTATTATTTAAAATGATTTTCATTGAAACCTTTTTGTAAATGGATTTGATTTAAACACTTTGACCATAAACACTAAAATTTGTGTTTAAAAATATATTTGGCAAACACTAGAAATTTCTACTTTGATTTAAATCATTTCTAGCAAAACAAAAATGATTTAAAATGACCATTTTCACTAACTTGATTTTAAATGGTTTTGCCACTTTTATAAAAGACCAATAAGTGTTTTAAAATGTTTATAGCCAATTATAAACCACCTTTCCAAATAAAACAATATTTTTGCATACTTGCATGCATTGCTTTATTTTTATTATTTTATGTGGTGAATTGTTTGAATGCTAGTATGAATTTGTGCCTTGATTGAAATTGTAGTGAACCTTGAAGAGTGTGACATTTGCAAGATCAAGGAGTGAACTTATATTCTCTACTAAAAAGGCAAGTGGTGCTTCATACATTTTGTCCTAATAGTTTGACAATTCATTAGTGATATTTCTAAGTAGGACTTGCATGGAATTTTTACTAAGTATGCTATGCCATGGGAAATCCTAGTAGATGGTGCCTTAGTAGAATTTTCCCTAAGTTAATATTCTTTCTACTATTATGCTTAGCCTAGCTAGTAGAAAAAAAGGGTGGATTATATTCATGCTATGAAATATTTCTAAGTCTATAACTTGTGTCTTGTTTAATAAAACAACTATGTGCATGAATCACCTGGGTGGAATGGAATGAAAGGATTGTGTTGAGTGGTTACACAAGTCTAGTATATTGGAGAAAACTTGTGTATCACAACTCCAGTATACTGGAGAAAACTTGGTATCACACTTGTGGAAAGCCACCTAGGAACAAAGAGATTTGACATGTCAAATGTTGAGAAGCTTCAAGTACAGCCTCATGGCATTATGGGCTCTGCCAAGATTATATAGGTTGCAATAACTTAGCCAGATGGACAGTTGGTGGTAGGGGGTGATAGGATGCCGTGCATCCATTTGGTCTAAGGGAAGGCTTCTGAAAGATCTTGTCTCGTTGCATCTCGAGTCTTGTGGGGAAAGTGCACCACCTCTCGAGAGAGTAAAATCTAAGTACTTAGCCGTGTCCCCGGCAATGGACAATTTGAGCATCAAGACATGGAAGCTATCAAGGATCTCCTTGTCCCAATTTCTAAGTTAAAAGCTTGTGGTTGAACAAGGGTAAAGGTTAACCAATTCCTATTGGTTGTTCCTTGGGTGATTTTGACAAACAAAAACTTACTTTTTTCAACTTATAAGGAAAACCTTATTTTGAGCAAAGCAAGCCAAAGATCCACTTAGCCAAATGCATATAGATGATAGATACCACTACTCTACCATAGTATCACTTGCCAATACTATTCAAATGTATTTACCCTTGTGGTTGTAACTTAATATGTTGCAGGTTTGTTTGATGTTAGTGAAGTGTGTTGATTAGTATGAGAAGTCTACAAACAACATGATTCCCTGTGGCACTTTGAAGATGAAGGACTCCATGCTATATAGTTATTTCTGCTACATTGTAATGAGATAGCCAAATGAGCTATGTAAGATGTAATGAATTATTTTATTCCTGGTTATAAAGTTGTAATATGACCTTTGATTCTTGATATTACATCTGAAACTGTGGATGCTCGCTATTGATCCAGGGACTAGAATTGTAAACACAGGGATCTCTACCTTATTAGGTTGGGACCTCTACAGATGGTATCAGAGCATTGTGTTGCCTGTAGGATTGTAACCCTAGGATTGGACAAAACCCCTTAGAAAATATAGGAGTTGTAATTGTTCCAAAACTTATTTACAAACAATCTTGTAAACTCTTTCCTCAACATTTTGGTTTTGATTCTACATCTCTCCCTTTTCAAACTTGATGGACAAAGACACCACCATGAGCAAAGACTTCAACATTACCAATGACTTCAACTTTAGTTTCATCAAGGACTTCAACTTGGACATCACTAAGGACTACAAGTGAGACATGAAATATTACTCAATACTTGGAAGACTAAGGAAACACAACCTAGAAGAAATCATCATCACCTTTGAAGCTTTGTGACCAAGATGCTAGAAGTTTTCCAAGGACACTATGATTTCAATCATGAAGAAACAACTAAAGAAGAATGGAACGATGTCAAGTGAAATCTATAGTTGGACCACCATATTAGTGTTTAGTTAAATCAATCACACCAACTTATGTGGTGTAGCAAAAATATTTTGTTGTCTAAAAATATGTTTGAATCTTGTTGTTTGAGTGTAATGCATGTTTGTGATTGCTTGCATATTGCTTGTGTGAATTGTTGTGTGTGAGTAGAATTCTTCCTCTATAAATATTTTACCTATTCTAATCCCAATCCAACCCAAACAGATGACTTCTCCAAGAAACTCCAACATCAAGGATGGTGACAACAACAACCAAGAGAAGCATATGAGAGAACAACTACTAGCAACCCAAGCCCAGTTGAATCAAGTGAGAACTCAGTTTTTAGCCAACAATAATGAGCTAGACCCAACCCTGCAAGAATTTTTGGAAACCCAATCCCAATTGTTACAAAGGATGACCAATCAAATGATCAACATGAGAGACAACCTTTCCCGTGGAGATTGTGACAACAATAATGTCAAGGATGCTATTATAGAAGGAACTCAAGCTTGCAATATCTATGGAGACATAGAATACACTTAGAAAGAGCATATGGATCAGTGCCATAATTGTGAAGAGAAACATCCAACTAAACAATTCCCCACATCTCAAGTTACTTGTTTCCTATGTGAAGGAAATAAACATGTCCCTATCCAATGCCCCATATATCCTATAGTTCAACAAATTAAACAAGATGGAATGCATCAAATGTTTGGAAAACTCCATGAAGGAACAACTTCTACAAAGAAGGATGAAGACAAAGGCAAATCTCAGTATGCACCTCCATACATTGTAACCCATCATGGTGGATAAAAGAGGAAACATGGACGTTATCCTAGGAATCGTTCAAGGAACCGAGGAAATTTTCCCACCTTTGAGGTGAGATATGAAGAACATGAACTAGAAGAACTCCTAGCTTTCGAGAAACCCAAGAAGAAGAAGATCCAAAGAAACAAACAAGCAAAAGTGAAACCAAAGATGAGGCAGGATATTAGCTAAGTGATGTGCAACCACTCCAAAGAGCTAGGCCATTATGCATCATATTGTCCAGAGAAGGCACCTCAAGACCTCAACATTATCACATGTTTCAAATGTGGAAACAAAGGACACTATGCAAACAACTATCCAGAACATGATAATCTCAGCCTTGTTACATGTTTCAAGTGTGGAAGCAAAGGACATTATGCAAACAACTATCCTGAGAAGTGACATCATGACCCCAAGTAAGCCAAGCTGTAATCTAGTCAAAAATCTTTTTAAGGGTTGTAGTACCCTAGTTGTCTTGAAGCCAACTTGTAACCTCTAGCCTTCCCAAATCTTGGGACGAGATTTCTGTTAAGGGTGATAGCCTGTCACATCCCAAAATTTTCCAAATTTTGAAATGTGAAAAATAAATAAACAAAATAAATAATTGTTGAAAATTAGGGTGAAAAGAAACTTTTGTTTCTAAATGGAAACATCAAAACCCTTCTTGAACAAAATTTGAATGAAAAGGGAATCCAACAAAATTTCAATCAAGTGAAATGCATTCATCAATGAATGTATCTTGAAATTTAAACACTTGGGAAAATAAACCAAAACCCTAAAACCCTAATGGAAGAAAATCATTTCCAAGATCTCTGTAAGACTATAGATTTGATCCATATAAAAATTCATTAACAAACATTTATAAAGGATCAAAAATGATAAATAAAAATAGTGTAAAACCATAGAAATTGGTTTCATGCAATTTGGAGCCATGGATAAAAACTCATGAATTTAATAAGGTTAAAAGAAATAATTTCCAAGGCTAATAAAGCTCCTAGCTAAAATCCATACCAAATTATGAGAAAATAAATCTTAAAAGGATTTAAAAAGATAAATAATTATTAAATAAAATTATACAAATTGGAATCACAAAGAATGGATCTTTAAATAAAAAAAGATATGAATTTTATAAGATAAAGAAAGAAATAAATAAATAAGGATTATTAAAAGCCAAATTAAATCTTGGCCAAATCCATAAACAAATGAAAGTTATTGATTAATAAAAAGGAGTAAAACATTATTTAAATAAAATCATAAGGATTGAACAATATCCAATTTTATTTAAATAAAGACAAATTTCCTAAACTAAATAATAAATCACAAGAAAATTATTTAGAAGATAATTTAAAACTTGAATTAAATCCATAATCAAATGGAATAAAAATAATTCAAATAAAATAAAGGGATAAAGATTATTCAACTAAAATTATATGGCATTAACCAAATTCAATTATATTGGAATGAAGACAAAATTCCTAATATAAATGATTAATTAAATCATGGGGAAAATAAAGGAAATTGCCAAGTGGATTAAAAGTTATCTAATTGACTTAAAAAGAATAAAATAATTATTGGAATAAATAATATGGATTGGAACCATATTTAAATCTTATTTAAAATAAAGACAAATGTATAAATTAAATAAATAATAAACCCTAAGAGAATATAAGAAATATTCTAAAATGGATTATTTAAATACATTATTAATTAAGATTAAACCTACTGAAAAGGTTTGATAGAAATGTGAATTAAAAGTAAGCTTTTGAATAATATTAAATATTACTTGAAAATAAAGACAAAAGCCCTTTCAAATAAATATTGAATCACATTAAAATATTTTGATCTATTAAAAAATGGACTTTCAAAACACACTAGTAAATAAGTGCAAAACCTACTGAAAAGGTTCTGGAAATTTGAATAAAAACAAATGGTTAAAAACATTTGAATAAATTCAAAATAGAGAAACATAAACAGAAAAATAAAAAGTTTCAGCAAGCAAAAAATAGAGAAAGAAAACAACCCAACCAGCCCAGGAAACCCTAGCCCAGCAAGCCCAACATCAGCCCACCCAGCAGCCCCTCTGGTGAATTTTTTTCCTACTCACACCTGCACCCTCACCCGCACAACCGCTGATGCCCAGACCCCACCATCGCCGCCTCATCGTCGTCCCCGCGTAGACCACGCCCTGATTTCCCTATGGCTGTTTTCTGCCGTTGAATGCTGGCGTAAATTCGCATCAATTCCGCGCTAAATCCTCCCCACGACCACGCACGTTAAAGCGCCCACATCTCCTCCCCCTTTCCCCTCATTCTCCCACACCTAATCGCCACCAGGCTGCGTGAATTTCGCTCAAAACCCCCTCTGCCTCTGACGTGCTCCTCCACCGATTCTAGACAACCCCGACCATCTCCTACCTCCTAGGTTCCACGGGCCTGCTCACCAGCACCAGGCGCACCTGCCAGTGCCTCCCTCTCTCTTGCGCGTGCTTCACAGCTTCGGCAACAATGAAGTCTGAGCGCCATCATGAAATGCTCCAACTCCGGTGACCTCCCTCGGTCTTTCCTGACCGCCCCTTCCCCATCGATGACACTCATGTTCTCGCCTCTCTCACCTGCATTTAATGGCACCCTTGTTTTGTCTTAGCGCGTACTATACCGTCGCCTCCGTCAACGACCGTGCTCACCCGACACGGACACAAACTCCGGCAAGCAATCGCCAGCACCTTCGAGCGCCCCTTCGTCTACAACAAGCACGTCGAGCACCCCCACTTCACAGCGAACACGGTGAGACCCTTCCCCCTCTTCCTCGCTTCCTGTAGTCGCCGGGACGTCGCTGACAGAGTGTCGCCGCCGCGCGCCGTCATCGAGCGCCGCCAGTCCTGGTCAAGTCAGTCTGAGCCGTTATATTTTGATCTTGTGTACGCGATAGATTCACTTAATGAAGGGGTAAGTTTGCATCTATACCGTGTGATTCAAATAAGATCCTGCGGTCCACAGAGCACGATCCTGCCAAACCGGTACGCGCCAGTTAGGTTCTGCCATGTGGCCCAGCTTCTGTTTTAAAAACAGAAATCTCTAACTATTAGATGTTTAGATTTGAAAAATTCATTACTTTAGATCTACATGTTAAAAATTTGAAAATATTATATCACTGGATTCAGAAAAATGCAAACTTTGCAACCATGCCCTTAGTTTAGTGTTTTGCTTCTAGAAAATAGGGTGTTTTTGCAGAAACACTTCTAGGCCTAGTTTGTGTATAAAATTATTCTAAAAATGATTTTAGGGTAAAATCTTTTGAAAATGGTTTGTTTTGAACTTACTGACCATAAAAACCAACTTTTGGATTTAAGAGTATAGTTTGTGACACTAAGGAATTATTCCTTTGAATAAAGACATTTCTAGTAAAACAAAATGTTGCTATTATTTAAAAATGATTTTGAGTGAAACCTTTTTGTAAATGGATTTGATTTAAACACTTTGACCATAAACACTAACATTTGTGTTTAAAAATATATTTGGAAAACACTAGAAATTGTTACTTTGATTTAAATCATTTCTAGCAAAAAAAAATGATTTAAAATGGCCATTTTCACTAACTTGATTTTAAATGGTTTTGCCACTTTTATAAAAGACCAATAAGTGTTTTAAAATGTTTATAGCCTATTATAAAGCACCTTTCCAAATAAAACAATCTTTTTGCATACTTGCATGCATTGCTTTGTTTTTATTATTTTATGTGGTGAATTGTTTGAATGCTAGTTTGAATTTGTGCCTTGATTGAAATTATAGTGAACCTTGAAGAGTTTGACATTTGCAAGATAAAGGAGTGGCCATATATTCTCTACTAAAAAGGCAAGTGGCTCTTCATACATTTTGTCCGAATATTTTGACTATCCATTAGTGATATTTCTAAGTAGGACTTGCATGGAATTTTTACTAAGTATGATATGCCATGGGAAATCCTAGTATATGATGCCTTAGTAGAATTTTCCCTAAGTTAAGATTCTTGCTACTTTTATGCTTAGCCTAGCTAGTAGAAAACAAGGGTGGATTATATTCATGCTATGAAATATTTCTACGTCTATGACTTGTGTCTTGTTTAATAAAACAACTATGTGAATGAATCACCTGGGTGGAATGGAATGAAAGGATTGTGTTGAGTGGTTACACAAGTCCAGTATACTGTAGAAAACTTGGTATCACACTTGTGGAAAGCTACCCAGAAAAAAGAGATTTCAGATGTCAAATGTTGAGAAGCTTCAAGTGCAACCACATGGCATTATGGGCTCTGCCTAGATCATATAGGTTGCAATAACTTAGCCAGATGGACAGTTGGTGGTAGGGGGTGATTAGATGGAGCGCGTCCATTTGGTCTAAGGGAAGGCTTCTGAATGATCTTGTCTCGATGCATGTCGAGTCTTGTGGGGAAACTGCACCACCTATCAAGAGAGTAAAATATAAGTACTTAGCCATGTCCCCGGCAATGGACAATTTGAGCATCAAGACATGGAATCTATTGGTTTTTCAAAGTTAAAAGCTTGTGGTTGAACAAGGGTAAAGGTTAACCAATTCCTATTGGTTTTTCCTTGGGTGATTTTGAAAAACAAAAACTTAGTGTTTTCAACTTATAAGGAAGACCTTATTTTGAGCAAAGAAAGCCTAAGCTCCACTTAGCCAAATGCATATAGATGATAGATACCACTAATCTACCATGGTATCACTTACCAATACAATTCAAATGTATTGACCCTTGTGGATGTAACTTATTATGTTGCAGGTTTGTTTGATGTTAGTGAAGTGTGTTGATTAGGATTACAAGTCTACAATCAACATGATTTCCTGTGGCACTTTGAAGATGAAGACTACATGCTATATAGTTATTTCCGCTGCATTGGAATGAGATAGCCAAATGAGCTATGTAAGATGTAATGAATTATTTTATTCCTGGTTATAAAGTTGTAATATGACCTTTGATTCTTGATATTACATCTTAAACTATGGATGCTAGCTATTGATCCAGGGACTAGCATTGTAAACACAGGGATATCTACCTTATTAGGTTGGGACCTCTACAGGAACATATTGCCTTGTGTGATGTGTGTAGTAGAGTGAAGGCGAAACATGAGAAACCGGCAGGGTTACTGCAACCACTACCAATACCTGATTGGAAGTGGGATAATATTGTTATGGATTTCATCACGGGATTACCAAGGACTAGGTACGGATACGATCCCATATGGGTTGTTGCCGATCGCTGAACAAAAGTGGCTCAATTCATACCCGTGAAGACCACTTATACAAGTGCTAAATTATCCAGGATCTATATGAACTGGATTGTGTGTCTGCATGGAGTACCTAAAATTATTGTGTCAGATAGAGGAACTCAGTTCACTTTGCATTTTTGGAAACAACTGCATGAGTCATTGGGAACTAGACTAGAATTCAGCACATCGTTTCATCCTCAGACTGATGGATAGATAGAAAGGACCAACAAGATTTTGCAAGACATGTTGAGAGCTTGTGCACTAGACTATGGATCTAGTTGGGATGAAAGTCTGGCATACCCAGAATTCTCTTACAATAACAGTTATCAATCGAGCATAGAGATGGCTCGGTGTGATTTTCTTTATGGAAGGAAGTGTACTACACCATTATGATGGAATGGAGTAGGAGAAAGAAACTTATTCGGACCAGATCTGATCAAGGAAGCCGAAGAGAAAGTCAGAATGGAAAAGGACAGGTTGAAGATAGCCCAATCATGAAAAAAGAGTTAAGCTGATCCAAAACATAGAGAAGTCACCTATGAGGTAACACTAGTGGAAACGAGGCCTTTGGTTGAGGTCGGAAATGGGCTTTAACACCGGTTCTTCTACGAACTGGTGTTAAAGGGGGTGCCCGTACCAGCGTGGACCGTGCAGCAAAAAGGAGCACCCCCTTTAACACCGGTTCAAGCCACGAACCGGTGTTAAAGGGCAGCCCCCCTTTAACACCGGTTCGTGGCTTGAACCGGTGTTAAAGGAGGGTGGGGGCTATATAACACACCGCAGCCCACACCCCTCTCTTCCATTTTTTCACTCTCTCATTTTGGAGCCTAGCAAGAGGGTGAGAGGTGTGCTAGTTTGTGTTTTTTCCCTATGCACAAGAGGTGTTCGGTGAAATGCCCGAGAGCTCGAAATAAGTTTTCTCGTTGCTCTTTCCTTCTCGGTCGAGGTCGGCAACTTTATCCTTTCATGTGTCATTGATGTACTATATATAAATGGTCATCTCCCTATTAATTTTTGATATACTATATATTAATGCAGATGAACCGGCAATGGATGTACGGCGACCGACACACTTCCGAGTACATTACGGGCCTCCAAATTTCATCATTGTGGCTAACGCAAACCGTGGTCACAATGGTTTTATGTGTTGTCCGTGTGTTCGCTGTTAGAACAAGAAAGACTACTCAAATACCAGAACCTTTCATGCCCACCTGCTTCGATCCGGTTTCATGCCCAGCTATAATTGTTGGACAAAGCACGGAGAAAAGGGGGTTGTGATGGAAGACAACAAAGTAGAAGAGGATGATGACAACTATCATAATATGTATCCTGAATATGATGATACTACAACGGGGGTAGATAATGAAGATCAAGAGGTAGTAGATGGGCCTGCTGATGACGATCTTGGTCGGGCCATTACTGATGCAAAGGAAGAATGTGAAACTGAAAAGGAGAAGGAGAAGCTGGAGCATATGTTAAAGGATCACAAAACATTGCTGTACCCAACTAGCGAAGATGGCCACAAAAAGCTAGGTACCACACTGGATTTGCTGCAATGGAAGGCAGATAACGGTGTGACTGACAGCGCATTTTCAAAGTTGTTGGTAAAAATGAAGAATCTGCTTCCAAGAAATAATGAGTTGCCCAACAATACATACCAAGCAAAAAAGGTTGTCTTCCCTCTAGGATTAGACGTGCAGAAGATACATGCCTGCATTAATGACTGCATCCTCTACCGCGGTGAGAAGTACGAGAATTTGGATGCATGCCCGGTATGCACTACACTGCGGTATATGATCAGACGAGACGATCCTTGCGATGTTGAGGGCAAGGCCCCTAGGAAGAAGGTTCCTACCAAGGTTATGTGGTATTCTCCTATAATACCACGGTTAAAACGTCTCTTCAGAAATAAAGAGCATGCCAAGTTGTTGCGATGGCACATGCAAGACCGTAAGAAAGACGCGATGTTGAGACACCCCACTGATGGGACATAGTGGAGAAAAGTCGAGCGAGAGTACCCGGACTTCGCACGTGACGTAAGGAACTTAAGGTTTGGTCTAAGTACAGATGAAAAGAATCCTTTTGGTGAGAAGAGCTGCAGTCACAACACCTGGCCTGTGACTCTATGTATCTATAACCTTCCTCCTTGGTTGTGCATGAAGAGGAAGTTCATTATGATGCCAGTGCTCATCCAAGGCCCGAGGCAACCCGGCAACGACATTGATGTGTACCTAAGGCCATTAGTTAAAGAACTTTTACAGCTGTGGGCCAAACCAGGTGTACGTATGTGGGATGAGCACAAAGGGGATCCATTTGACCTACGAGCGTTGCTTTTCGTAACCATCAATGTTTGGCCTGCTCTTAATAACATTTCAAGGCAGACAAACTAGGGATACAATGCATGCACACACTGTTTAGATGAGACTGAAAGTGTATATTTGGAGAAATGTAAGAAGGTTGTGTACCTAGGGTATCGTCGATTTCTTCCGAACCTGCATCTAGTAAGAAATAAAGGCAAGCATTTCAAACGTCTGGCAGAACCCCGGAGAAAGCCTGTCCTCCGTACCGGTGGAAGTAATCTTTGGAAAAGGTCTGGCAGTCTATCTGTTCCGAATGACGATGTCGGACACGCTCCCATGTGGAAGAAGCAATCTATATTTTGGGACCTACCCTATTGGAAGTCTTAGAGGTCCGCTCTTCAATCGACGTGATGCACATGACGAAGAATGTTTGCGTGAACCTGCTATGCTTCCTAGGAGTGTATGGGAAGACAAAAGATACACCAGAAGCACGACAGGAACAACAACATATGAAAGACCCTGAAGAGCCTATGCATCCTGAGAATGAGAAGGGTAAACGATGCAACTTAACTCCTGCCAGCTACGCTCTTACCAAAGCAGAGAAGGAAATATTTTTTGAATGCCTGAGCATTATCAAGGTCCCGTCTGGCTTCTCGTCGAATATAAAGGGAATAGTAAATATGGAAGAGAAAAAATTCCAAAACCCGAAGTCTCATGATTGCCACGTGATTATGACACAATTGCTTTCGATTGCATTGAGGGGGCTTCTACCTGAAAATGTTCGAGTACCCATTGTGAACCTATGTGCATTCCTCAATGCAATATCTCAGAAGGTAATCGATCCAGAAAGCCTACCAGGGTTACAGACAGATGTGGCCCAATGTCTTGTCAGCTTTTAGTTGGTGTTCCCACCATCCTTCTTCAATATTATGACGCATCTCCTGATTAACCTAGTAGAAGAGATTACCATTTTCGGTCCTGTATTTCTACACAATATGTTCCCCTTTGAGAGGTACATGGGAGTCTTAAAGAAATATGTTCATAACCGTGCTAGGACAGAAGGAAGCATCTCCAAGGGCAATGTAACAGAGGAGGTCATTGAGTTTTATGTTGATTTTATTCCTGACCTTAAGGCGATTGGTGTTCCAGAATCACGACATGAGGGGAGACTACATGGAAAAGGCACCCTAGGATGTAAAGCAATGATATGTAGGGACGGAAATTCTCTCAATCAAGCACACTACACGGTTTTACAAAGATCTATCTTGGTTGCCCCGTATATCAATGAACACAAGAATTTAATACGCCTCAAACACCCGGGGCAGTCTGATGAATGGATTATAAGTGAACACATGGCGAATTTTGGCGGCTGGCTGCAAAGACTTCTCACGGATAACACCACTATTGGGGATCAGCTATACTTGTTGGCCAGGACACCATCTTCGACTGTATGTACTTTCCAAGGGTATGAGATAAATGGGAATACATTTTACACGATAGGACAAGATAAAAAGAGCACCAACCGAAACAATGGTGTCCGCTTCGATGCAGCAGAAGACAATGGGCAAAAGACCACGTATTATGGGTTCATAGAGGAGATATGGGAACTTGACTATGGAACTAATTTTAAGGTCCCCTTGTTTCGATGCAAATGGGTCAAGCTAACGGGAGGAGGGGTTGAGGTAGACAAGAAGTACGGAATGACAACAGTGGATCTCAAAAATCTTACGAAGGTAGACAAGAACTTAGACGGACCATTCGTCTTAGCCAATGATGTGGCTCAGGTTTTCTATGTGAAGGACATGTCTACCAAGCCGAAAAAAAGAAAAAAATAAGCAAACAGATACATCACACGATGAGCCAAAGCGTCACATAGTTCTTTTAGGGAAAAGAAACATTGTGGGAGTGGAGGACAAGACAGACATGGTAGGATAATAAGTTTGATGAAATTCCGCCCTTCAGAGTGAAGACTGACCCAACCATCCTGTTAAACGGTGCTGATACTCCATGGTTACGGCCGACGCGATCATAAGATTGACTACATGTATTATTGAGCCATTTTTGGCACACATATGCATCTCAACATGGAAATCAATGTCATATTTCTTCTGTTAACAGTATATGTATTAAATGAGCCATTTTTCTTCTTGCCATTTCTTCCTGCCATTTTTCTTCCCGCCATTTTTCTTCCCGCCATTTTTTTCCGCCAGTTTTTCCCTCCATTTTTCCCGCCATCCTCCAGGAATCATCCAACATTCATAAACATATGAAAAGCCATAAGTAATACCTCATAATAAGACAAATATCAATGAACAGAGGTAAATTATGATATAGAATGGTGATGCAAATTGGGCGTATCAACTCCCCCAAGCTTAGACTTTTCTTGTCCCCAAGCGAATACTGAGCTCAGTAAACATGTCCACAGGTTTATGGAGTGAAGTGTCGATAAAAAGAATACAAACAAGAAGCATCACACTTACCATTGTACCACTCATAGAAGAAAGCAACTCATCGTTATATAACTTAGCTTGCAACCAAGTACAACAGTAACAATAGAGATGCATAAAGATAAATCATAATTGGAATTGGCAAACTTGTTCTTGGTCAAAGAACACCTAGCAAACAGTTTCACAAAAGCTTTTGTAGAAGTTTCAAAACAGGAACACTCTTTGCTCAGAAAGGTTTTTCACAAGTGAAGGCTTTCAAAGTAATACTCAATATATAAGAGTTTTGTGCAAACAAGGAAGATGAAGAACATGATTGAATAAATCACCATATGAATTATTGAAACACAACAACTCAAATGCTTGCTGGAGAAAGAGAGGAAGTAGGTTTACTGACTCAACTGGTAACTAGGAGAAGGTACCTTCTTAGAGGGTAGCAGGGATTACAAATCATAAAGAGCTTCCAAAAGATTATGGTACTTACTATCTTTGAGCCCTCATGGCCCCTATCATAAGCATCTTGAGATGATTAAGGTTAAAGTGAACAAAGATGGAGTATATGCTTGACGAAATATAAGTTGGCAATCTCATGTCCCTTGAATATGAGGGACACTCCTCATGCATACTCAACTTTGGGTCCTGGTAAGATCTTGTCATTGTAAGTATTTGCATATCATTGAGAACCGCCAAAGGGGTACCCCTTGCACATGGTACAGGAGCTTTCCCATAACCAAAATGACAAGGCAAGCAGACAATGAGCATCTCATCGATATTTTTATTTACCATGTGTATATCTTTTTATTGACGATGCTTCATAGATGACTCACTATGGTGATGCTGCAAGTTTCCACCATGATTTAGCATGGCTTAGGCTAGCGGCCCAGGCGTTTCTATAACACAGAATACAAAATCCATGGACTTACAAGTTCCCTCTTTATTTCACACCATTGACATCCATAGACAAAAGAGCACGATATCAACTGTGTACAGAGTACAAGTGCAATGTTGAAAACGTTCCCCGTGACAGCACGGTTCTGCTAATTCCAACGTATAGATGCAAGCATATACAACTTCGATGTACACAATGGTTCAAGTTTATTAGGGTCAAGTAATGAAGTGTGCCATCAAGTTCGTGACATCTTTACTAACTAGTTTTCACATAACAAAATACTTTTTAATTCGAAAGGTAGATGAAGCTTGAGAATTTTCTTGGAATAGCAAAAGCTAGTAGGTAGATATGGTGCACACAAGTGGCAAAAGTTTTGGTTCAAAGGGATTTTGGAAACATGAGAAGTATGCCTTCTCAAAACAGGTTTTTGGCTAGCAAGGCTGGGTAGCAAGCAAGAGAGTTGAAAGAAACAAGCAAACATACAAATAATAAAGCCAAACATGCAATCTTCCTTGAAGACACAAAAGAATCTTAAATAAAGAATACTAAGCTTATGAGCCAACAAGAAAGAAAACAAATGATACGAAATACCTGTAGGATTTTCTTTCTTTCTTTCTTTATTTTTCTCTTTCATAATAATGCTAATGACCAGAACTCGGTTTGACAAAACCAATTTAGATCCACTTGATGATCCCAAAGTGGTGCCAATACTGAACAACAAGATCCATCATATAATAGAGATTGCAAACTAAAAATAAGAAGTGCAAAAAGTAAAAGATGAGACTTCTCATTAATATTCCAATAAAGGCAATCACACTAAGGGATAAAAAAATAAAACTAAAGGAGAGATACTTCCTCATGCAAACCAAACTATAAGATAACCTCTCTACCACAGATACGAATCCACTAAAAACGTAAAAGATAAAAGATAATGGTGGTGATACCGCGGCACTCCCCCAAGCTTGGAACAAGCCAAGGGGATGCCAAACCTGATAACGAATTACTCCCTCGATGGTGGTGGTGTTACCTTGTCATCATCAAACTTCCAAGGCAATGGTTCCCCATCCAAAAAGGATGTCCTTGTTTCCGCAATCCTAAAACTAGCAGCAGATCTTATACGATAAAATTTAGTCTCATACTCATAGTTTTGGTTTTGTATGTCATAAAGCTGTGCTTGCAATTGGTTGGTGGTCTGACGGAGTGATAATATCTCTTCTTGGAGCTCAGCAACTTCTCCCTCATGCTTAGTAATGAGTTCTGAACTTACCTTGTGAATAACATCCACTTCGCGTTCTGCCATCTTCTTGTACATGAAAACTTCTTGTTCCAACGCTTCCATCCTGTCTTCCAGGTTGCCTTCTCCTTTAGGGCCTTGAACTTCTTTCATCTGTACCTTCCCCTCTTTGAGGATCAACTCTTTGGGATGAATCCTCAACTCATACATGTACGGGTTGAGGACATCCGCAGAGGAGTCCTCCGTGGGTGATCTAGAGGAAGACACTGAGGATCCAAATCTAAGAAACATATCAAAACGAAAACACGATGCAAGAACTTTGGAGAACCCGGGGGGTTATATATTACGAAGTTGCAATGCATAAGGAAGGTTTTGACACGGAAATGAAGCAGCGACAGAGTTCGAGGATGACAAACCACCTCCAGGCGCGGCCAGGCTGGGCCCGCGCCTGGGGTGGGTTTGTCCACCCCGGGCTCCATTTCCTCTTCAGTTTTGTCTCGTAACTTCCCTTATGTATTAAAAACATCAAAAATATAAAAAAGATTGGGGTTTCACGAACCTTCTGTTTTCACCACTTTTACCTATTCAAAGAAGAACTCTGCAGATTCCTTTTCTCTTTCTCCTGAGAATTTCCTTCTTACAAAACCCTTGCACAAGCTCAATGAAAACATTAGTGTAAGAAAAAAAACCTTTGGTACACACTTCAACTGAAAACTCATCAAAACAAAAGCTTCTGTAAGAGGCAAATGCAAATGATGACAGAAATCTGTCAAAACAGACCAGTAGGTAAAGAATTATTTTTGCGAACACCTTATGTTGCTCAAATCAAAAAGTGCAGAACTAATGGAAGTTGGGTAAAAACTTGGAGAACAAGCTCATAAAATAAAGCTCCATCCGACATACTGAGCTCCCTCACGAATTTTTACAGTGCAGCACAAAAATCTGTGCCAAGACAACCACTTTTCACAACTCCTCTACTTCACAAAAGTAGTTGAACTTGACAGAAAAACCAAAACAAAAAGGATAAGGAGCGGTTATTACAGAGGTAATAACTTCCATGACTCGAAAAAACTCTTGGGCTATCTCCCAACAAGTACTTTTCTTTATTTCCTTTAAGTTAGGCTTGAAACTTCCAAAGATGCTCATATAGGATATATATATCTGAAATGGAAGAGAGCATCAAGAAGCAAATAACCAACACACTTGAGTCTAACCCATGTCCTATGCATGGGGGTGTCATGAGAAACGAATTGTTGAAACAAAAAGACACAAGCATAGGAAGACAAAACAAATGCAAATTCAAAGCTTTCAACATAAAATGGGGAAACTTAACATCATTGAGATGCATAAAACCATGTTTCCCTCTCTCATAATAACTATTAGTAGCACTTTGAATAAAGTTGACAATATAACTGTCACGGGAAACAACTTTATCATCAGAATAAGCATACTTACAGTCACCAAAAAGAGGTCCAAGGTCATAGAAAGGGTCAATAGAAGCAAGTTGTTCCATCCTGAAATCTTTATTAGGCAAGCTATTTTCACAAGAATCTCCATCAAACTTAGTTAAAACCTTTTCCTTCTTACAAACAATAATAGCTCCACGAGTGTTCAAGAAAGGTCTACCAAAAATGATAGTACAAGTTTTGCTAGCTATTGAATTAAGCACTAGAATATCAACAAGATATTTAATCTTACCACAGAGAACCTCCACATCTCTTACAATGCCAATGGGGAAAATGGTCTCCTCGTTAGCAAGGTTAATAACCACATCAATGTCCCCAAGCTCAGAAGGACCAATCTCATGCATAATTTCCCTGTAAAGCTCATAAGGAACATCACTAGAACTGGCAACAATATCACATAAACCATAGTAGCAATGATCACCAATTTTAACAGAAAGCATAGGAACACTAGCTTTTCTAGCCTTACTAGGATGAGAGATAATATTAGAAGCGTCTTCACAGAAGACAATGTGATCATCCTCTATATTTCTAGTGAAAGTGTCTTTCATAATAGCTACCACAGGTTCATCACTCAAATGCTTACCAAGCTCCACAGTTTCCATTGTACCCTTGTTATTTGCACTAATAATCATAGAATACTCCTTTACCTTAGCTGGGAAAGGTATTTTCTCAACATGAGGTTCATGCACAATATGATTGGTAGTACAAACTTGATTACTTCTAACTGGAACTTGGATAACAACATCTTTATATGGAGCATGGTACTTATTCCACTTCTTCTTGGGAATTTCTATGTAAGAGGCAAAGGCTTTAAAAAATTTGGCAATACTTTGGGAATCAAGACCAACTCATTGCGAATATCACGGAAGTTATCAGTTCCCATAAAAGATTTAATTCATTCATAATCATAGTTTATACCTGACTTTCTTCCTTTGTCATTCTCCCAAGCCTCCGTATTATATTGAATACGGTCTAAAATATCATATTTAGCTTCTTCCTTCATACTTGTGAATGACCCAGCACAAGAAGCATCTAGTAAATCTTTATCATGAAGAGAAAGCCTTGCATAAAAGTTATTGAGAATAATATTGTTAGGGAGTTCATGAATAGGACATTTAAGCATTAGTAACTTCAATCTCCCCAAGCTTGAGCTATATTCTCTCCATCAAGAGGCCAAAAATTATATATAAGACTTCTATCCTTATGGATTTCACTGGGAGGATAAAATTTAGAGTAAAAGAGAGATGCCATATCCTCCCATTCCATGGATTGTCCATTCTTCAGCACCTTATACCATGATTCAGCTCTCCCTTTCAAGGATATGGAGAGTAACTTCCTCTTCAACTGTTCAGTTGTGATACCTGCACACTTAAACAACCCGCATAATTCATGGATAAAAAGCAAGTGATCACCAGGATGGACAGTTCCATCCCCAAAATAATAATTATCCATAAAACGATTAACAATACTTGTAGGTATCTTAAAAGGATCTATCTCAACAGAATATGGTTAATCTACTACCATAGCAGTGGTAGTAGTTTTCCCAAACAGAAAACCAAGTGGGTTATCCATATTGGAAACAAAGTAACAAGAAGTAACAAAAGCAATACTCATAGTAAAAGTTTCCCTTACCAGTTCCACTCTTCAATAGCGCTTCACTCCCTGACAACGGTGCCAGAAAATAGTCTTGATGACCCACAAGTATAGGGGATGTATCGTAGTACTTTCGATAAATAGGAGTGTCGATCCCAACGAGGAGCAGAAGGTGCTGAACAATGGTATGGAGCAGGAAATCCCTGTGAATACTTAGCAAACAGATTTTTAGTTGTTTTCTGAAAAAGCAACAGAACAAAGAGCAAGTAATAGAAGTAACAAACAAACGGAGCAAGTGGCCCAATCCTTTCTTAGCAAAGGACAAGCCGGTGGAAATACTTATAAGGACCAAACGTTCTCGAGGACACATGGGAATTCTGTCAAGTGCTTTCACTTCAAATAGCTGAGTACTCTTCTTTGGTGTTTGTAAGTGTTGTGTGGGTGAACCTGTGCTAACATACCACCCTTCCTAGGACTAATACATACTTGTGATTAAACCCCCTACAAACATCCGTAACTACAGGAAATTAATTAAGATATAAATCTAACCACAGCCTTAAACTCTGTGATCCTGCGCTCCCTTGTGCAAAGGTGTCCTAATGGGGGTTCAGGTTTCTGTCACTCCGACAGCCCCGCGATTAGTAGACAAATACACAATGCATTCCCCTAGGCCCATAAATGGTGAAGTTTCATGTAGTCGACGTTCACATGACACCACTAGAAGAATAGCACCACAACCTAAATACTAAACCATTGAATAATAACTCATCACAGATTCACTACTAACAACATGACTTCTCCCATGTCCTCAATAACTAAACGAACTACTCACAAGAAATCATATGGATCAAGATCAAAGATAATATGATAATGGATAACAATCTGAACATAAACAATAATCCAATGATTCCACTCACAAGCATCAACTACAATAGTAATTAACACCGAGAAAGTTTCCCCTAAGAACTAAAGCAATATCCAACACAATTGTTATAGCGGGACGGAGTGGTGATGATGGTGTTGGTGGAGATGATGGTGTGGATGATGATGATGATCCCGATGAAGCCTAGATTGATGACGGTGTTCATGGCGACGATCTCCCCTCTCCGGGAAGGAATTCCCCCAGCAGAAATCTATCTGCCGGAGAGATCTTTCTCTCTAGGTGTTTTCCGCCCCCAGAGGCCGCGGAAATCTATCTGTGGTCACTCCCCATGAATTAGGGTTTAGTAGGGAAGATATAGGCGAAGGGGCAGAGTCGGAGGCCGGGTAGGTGGGCCACTGTCGTGGTATTGCACGGCAGATCCTACTGGGGGTAGCTTACGTAGAGGGAGCAAGGAGATGTAGGAGAATCCGGGAGCGAGATTGGCACAAGATGTACCCAGGTTCACGTCCCCTCGGTGGAGGATCGCTACGTCCTACTATCAATCCAGTATATGATCATAGATTGGTTTACATGGGATCCGCCGTAGGCGGGGGGAGAGACTAGATCTAATCTAATGTGTCAGAAGATACCCCGTGGGGGTGCCCCTGGTGGCTTTATATATGAAGCCACCTAGGGTTTACAAGTGCACTAATGGGATTTGTATTGGAGTCGCCGTCTTGGGCCTCCAGTCGGCGCCACTCGTCTGGATCCAGTATGCGCCAGTCGCCGTATTGGGCGAGTCGACCCGCTCAGGGCCAGGTTCCAGTCGGCTCGATCCGGCTGGCGACTCCGCTTCGTGGGTATACCCCGATTGGTATTCCCCCATCACTAGTCCCCGAGCGCGTTGTCGATTTGATGAGGGCTTGAGGCAGGGCGCGGAGAGTCTTGATGATGGGTCGTAGCGAATCAGCGACGAACTCTTGAACAGAGAAAAGAACCGTGAAGCGGGAGGCGATCGGCGTGAGCCAGTCGGTGATGGCCAGTTGGCGAAATACACAGGGTGTCGGTGAAGCTGCCAGTTGCGGCGAGTCCCTGAGCGTGGAGCGTTCCGAGTCCCCGAGCGTGGCGAGTGGCGAGGTAGAGCGACCGGCGAGTGGTGCTATCTGTAGCACACCGAGTCCCCGAGCGCGTTGAGTACACGAGGGTGAGTCCGTGGTGGCGAGTCCCCGAGCGCGTTGAGTACGCGAGGGCTAGTCCGCGGTGGACAGTCCCCGAGCGTGTCGAATATGCGAGGACGAGTCCACGGTGGCGAGTCCCCGAGCGTGGAGAGTACACGAGTGGAGAGTGTCCGCGGTGGCGAGTCCCCGAGCGTTGAGTACGCGAGGGCGAGTCCGCGGCGTCGAGTACGCGAGGGCGAGTTCGCGGTGGCCAGTCGATGAGGGCGAGCCACGGTCGCGGAACCACGCGTACACGCAGCATGCCTAGGAGTAGTCCCCGAGGCTCGAGTTGGCTTGGAGAGGCGACTTGAGGCTCTTTGGAGATGCATATTCTGAAAATAGTAGTCGTTGCTGCCGAGCATGGCGAGTGGCGAGGTCGAGCGACCGGCGAGCGCCGAGTCCCAGAGCGCGACGAGTGGCAAGGTGGAGCGACCGGTGAGCGCCGAGTACCCGAGCGGGCGAGCGACGAGGCCGAGCGACCGGCGGGTTCCGAGTACCCGAGCGCCACGAGTGCCGAGGTCGAGCAACCACTGCGCGGCGAGTGGTGAGGTCGAGCGACCAGCGAGCGCCGAGTTCCCGAGCGTGGCGAGCGGCGAGGTCGAGCGACCGGCGAGCGCCGAGTCCCCGAGCGCGGTGAGCGGCGAGCGCCGAGTTCCCGAGCGTGGCGTGTCCGCTATGATTGCGAGTCCGCGAGGGGAGAGTCCCCGAGCATGGCGAGTCCGCGATGATTGCGAGTCTGCGAGGGGAGAGTCCCCGAGCGTGGAGAGTCCGTGATGATTGCGATTCCGTGAGGGGAGAGTCCCCGAGAGTGGAGAGTCCGCTATGATTTCGAGTCCGCGAGGGGAGAGTCCCCGAGCGTGGCGAGTCCGCGATGATTGCGAGTCCGCGAGGGGAGAGTCCCCGAGCGTGGCGAGTCCGCGATGATTGCGAGTCCGCGAGGGGAGAGTCCCCGAGCGTGGCGAGTCCGCTATGATTGCGAGTCCGCGAGGGGAGAGTCCCCGAGCGTGGCGAGTCCGCAATGATTGCGAGTCCACGAGGGGAGAGTCCCCGAGCGTGGAGAGTCCGCGAGGGGAGAGTCCGCGGTGACGTTGATTGCGCTGTTTTGTTAGCGAGTCTCTCGTCTTGGCCCGGGGGGCCAGTCGCATGGCGACTCCAAAGATGGCTCTCGACTTGGCGTTCTTCCTGGACGATCCGTGGCTCGGTTTGCGAGTCCTCGTCCGCAGTACTTGGCCGTGCGAGTCGTGCTATCTAAGGTTGAGGAGGACATGGTGCTGTTTGTGTAGCACTGCCATTTGTCTTGGCCCGGAAGGCCAGTCGAGCAAGGCGACTCCAATGATGGCTCTCGGTTAGTTTTTTTCGTGGACGAACCGAGGCTCGGTTTGCGAGTCCTCGTCCGCACTACTTGGCCATTGCGAGTCGCTCTTTCAAAGGTTGACAAAGGCGAATAGATTTTTCCCGGGGGAAGAGACACCCAGTGGTGAGTCCATGCAGCATGGCATGCGACCCTCTCTGACGACTCGGACGATGAAGGTCCCTTAGTAGGCGCGGTGTACGTATTTGGCGTAGCGGACAGGGTTGCACGGCGTTTAGCCGAAAAAGTCCACGTGGTGGACAAGGAGTCGACGCTGCAGACGGAGGTCGCGCTATGGCGATGTCGACGCGGCGGACACGGGGTCGACGCCGCGGACGGAGGTCGCGCTATGGCGATGTCGACGACGACGAGGCTGCGAGGGCGAGGTCGCGATGGCGATCCCACGGCAGGCGAGTTTGCAACGGACGAGTCCTCGAACCTAGCGAGTCCGCGTTTAAACGTGTCCGCGTTTAGGCGAGGTCCGGAGTATAGCCGCGACGGACGAGTCGCCGGACGTGACGAGTCCGCGACGGAAGGATCCATGAGCATGACGAGTTCACGATGACGGCGAGTACCTCGATCGATTTGTTCCTCGTTCACATACCAAATAAAACCAAAGATCAGTCGTAGGGCCTAATTATATGATCTCACATGGTTTAAGCTAGCGCAAAGCCTGATCATACAAATGGGAGATATAAAGTAGACAAATACTAGAAAATTTATAACCGATCTAAACATGCTTTGCTATGTGAGCTCCATTCGCCAATTGATCTCCGCCGGTATTAGTACTTCGTAGCGTACATACTGTAACAATTAAGAAAAAGAAGAGGAAAGGGATCACCGATCGTGGATTGAGCAAATCGTTTTTCTCTTCAATTAACTGAAGCTGCTGCAGGTCGCCGTGCGTGGCCGGCTCCAGATCGATTGGATCTTGTCATGTCTAGACTCAGCTGCCCACACGATGGTCTTGATACGGTGACTTGTAGACGGTGACTGGTACATGCATCAGATCGCCATGCGTCATCGCCTAATTGTATGGATATAAAGAAACTTAGCTGAGTTGACGCGGCAGGGGAGTCCCCGAGCGTGGCGAATGTAAGGCGGGCGAGTCGCCAAGCACGACGAATACGCGGCGGGTGACTCACCGAGCCTAGCGAGTCCGCGTTTAAGCGTGTCCGCGTTTAGGCGAGTTCCGGAGCATGGCGAGTCCGCGATTGATGGGGATACACCTACTGGGGTATACTCAGCGGGACGTTTCCGACTGGCCCAAGGACTGGCGAGTGGGCCTGCAGAACGGCGAGTGGATCAAAGCCCAGCAAGGTACCAGGCGACTGGAAGTTGAAGGCCCAGGCGAGTAGATAGGTCCAGTCGGTCTAGGTTAAACGATTGCCAAAGTTGTAACCGAATCGGTTGAGATATGTAAACCCTAGGGGAGGTGAGCCTATATAAACCTCCCTAAGGGGTGAGTAGAGACACGTTCCCTCATACACCCAAGCAACTCGCCGCCTAGTCGCCGAGTTCGCCCATTGTAAACACCTCCATAATACAATCTAGCAGGAGTAGGTCTTTACCCTCCGGGGGGCCGAACCTGGGTAAAACCCTGTGTCTTTGCCCTCATCTCGCACCGCAGATGGCTGGCCGCCCTTGCCCCTCGTTCTACTACTCGCTGCCGATTGCAGCATCTGCCGTGGCCATTCCCACGACAGTGGCGCCCACCGTGGCGCCTGGCCGGTCTGGCCGGTGTTCTGCGGCGAGATCCAATCTGCCCATTAACGAGACGGTCGCCACCGGCCGTATGATAGCGATCGGCGAGATGCTCCAGATCTTGCCGAGCAGCTACGTCCCGGCGGCGCGACCCGTCACGCACAGCGTAATCCTGCCAATCGGAACGATCAGCCTCTTCGTCGGCCTCACCGACGTCATCACCTCGGAGGACTCGGCTCGCATCCGCGAGCCGCCACCACGCGATCGGCTCTCTGAGAGCCAGGTTCGCACGATCCACCGCCTCGCCTCCGAGTACAACTCGGCCCACAGCAACGTGGCCGGGAACTCAGCGGCCGCAGAAGATGCGGCCCTCACCGATGACGCCGACTCGGCGACCCCGGCGTCACTCGCCGGATCCATCACCGCGGCCTCGTTCGCGGGCTCCATCGCTCAGGTCTCCAACGCGGGAGATTTCGAGGACCCCTCCATCCTCGGGATCTTCGACTTCGACTCCGGGTCGGAAAACTCCGCCGACCTCCACGACGGAACCGGTCGCCATGCCGCGACCTACATGGCCACCGGCGCCGATCCGCCGGAGGATCCTTTCTCCACCCCAATCCCTCCCAACTCCACGGCAACGGAGGTCGAGGAACTCCGCCTGAAATTGGCGGAGGCAGTACGCAAAGAGCAGGCCGAGCGCGAAAAATTTCGCCTCGAGCAAGTGACAGCGCAGGAACTGTCACGCTACCACCAGCAGCGGATCAGGTCACGCCTGAATCCCACCGTTCAGGGGCGCGCCCTGAACTTCGACGACGAAAACGACCCGGCTCGCATAGCCGAGCGCGCGATCTGCGAGAACGCGCCACCAGGAGGGAGCGCCCGGCCCCCGCCAGGATCAACGGCGATGGGCGCCCCACCACCACCCAACCGCACCCCACCCAGGGACCAGCCGCGGATAGTCGTCTCCTCACGGGAGCGAGACGCGAACGGCCTCCCACTGTTCTCCACCCCGATGGACAACCTCGTGGCAGGCCGAGCAGCAGCCGATAGCATCACGGCCACCGGCGACGGCGCCTTACAAATCCAGTACGTCAAGGCCCTGCTCGCAAAGACCGTGGAGCAGCAAAGAGCGGGCGCCGATTCGCAAGGGCGAGTATACTCACGCTCCTCAGGAAGCAGGGCGGCCTCAAGCGGCCGCCCAGCGGCGGCAAACACCCTCAATTGCCCGCCACCAGAGCCACTGCAGCTCCAACGCCGACCCGCGAACGCGGCACTCTCCACCAACGATCCCAGGCCGGCGACCAACTTCGTCGCCGCTAACGGAGAACCCATCGACGCCCGCACTCACATCATCAACAACCAAAACTGGCGCGCACGCCAGCCCGACGACCTGCGGCACACCCTAGCTAATCGCCGCGATGGCGAGCCTATGGGGTCGCTCAGTCGACTAGGGCCTAAGTGCTTCGGACCAATGATCCGAGGCGAAAAGTACCCGCCAAACTTCAAGGCGCCAAAGGAGATAGAAAAATACGACTCCTCATACGACCCCGCAGTCTGGCTTGACACATACCTCATGGCAATGGGGATCGCGGGTCATACGGACCTACTCGCCGCCCGTTACCTCCCACTAATGATGGAGGGGACGTGCAGGCAATGGATCAACACGCTCCCCCAGGACAGTATCGACTCCTGGGAGGAAATGCGAGACGCCTTCGTCAGGCACTTCGAGTGCTCCTACACCCGCGCCACCACCATCGAGGACCTGGAACGATGCGTCCAGGGACCCCGCGAGTCGACCCGCAACTGGGTCCAACGGCGGCAAGAGCTCTGGTACAACGCGGTCGGCATCCACCCGGACACCGCGATCCATTGTTTCAAGACCTCGTGCCGCTACGAGCCTCTAGTCGCCAAGCTCAAGCGACACGCCCGCACGCTCGACAACATCCCCGACCTCCTCGAGATCGCCAAACGGTACGCCGAGGAGGACCCCAACCAAGAAATCGACAACGAGTCAGGAGGGCAACGCCGCACGGGCGGCAACGACAGCGGACGCCGAACCGACCTACGCTACAGCGGCACCCGCCTCACAGGCAAGCGCCGCAACGACGGGCGAGTCGACTTCGTCGCCAACGCTGGGCACGCACAACGCGAGCCCAAGAGCTACCGCCGCGACGGAGGGCAACGACGCGATGGCGGGAACTACAAGAACAAGCCAAGGTTCGATCCCGCGGCCCTCCTCAACCAACCATGTGCGTTTCACAGCAGGGAAGGAAAGCCCGCCACGCACACCACCGCCGACTGCCACACCCTCAGGGAAATCGAGAAGGCACGGCACGCGCGGGAAGACACCGACAACGACCCGCCAAATGGCGGAAAATTCGGAAAAGTAGCCGGCTCGCTCCACACCTTCACAGGCTTCAACACGAAGCGCGAGAAGAAGGTCATCGCCCGCGCCGTCGCCGTCAACGCGGTGGCCCAAACCGACGTCCCCCAGTTCCTCAACTGGTCGGAACAGCCCATCACCTGGAGCCGGCAAGACCACTCGCCACGCATCGAGTACCCAGGACGAGTCGCCTTGGTGGTCAAGCCCAAGGTTGGCGACTACTGGCTCCCCAAGACACTGATGGACGGCGGCAGCTCCATCAACATCCTCTACCTCGACACCTTCAGGCGGTTGCGGCTCCCGCAGTCGATGATCGAGACAACCCACACCACGTTCCACGGCATCGTCCCCGGTCGGAAGGCGTACCCGATCGGCAAAGTCACGCTACCCGTCACCTTCGGTACTCCGGCAAACTTCCGCACCGAGCGGATCGTCTTCGAGATGGTGCCCTTCGACAGCCCTTACCACTGTGTCCTAGGGCGCCAGGCGTTCGCCAAATTCATGGCGACGCCCCACTACGCGTACAACGCGATGAAGCTCCCCGGGCCGTGCGGCGTCATCACCATCAACGGCGACCCCGACATGGCCGCCGAATGCGAGGCCAAAGGAGCCGAACTCGCCGACGCCGTCATCGCGGCAGAAGCTAATCACGCCGACGATCTCGCCAAATACGCGAGCGGGGTCAACAATGACGACCCCACAATACTCAAGAGGCCCAACTCAGAGGGCACAAACACCTCAACCTTTGAGGCCACGACGCACACCCGCACCGTCGAGCTGGTCCCAGGCGACCCCAGCCAGACGGTGACGATCGGGACAGGCATGAGCCCAGCGTAGGAAGGCGCGCTCATCGAGTTCCTTCGTGAGAATAGGGACATCTTCGCATGGAAACCCTCCGACATGCCTGGTGTCCCTAGGGAGCTCGCTGAGCACAAATTAAACGCCGACCCCAAAGTGCGACCCATCAAGCAGTCGCTACGGCCCTTCAATGAAGAACGCCGTCGAGCAATCGCCGAGGAAGTGCAGCGCCTGCTCGCTGCCGGCTTCATCCGGCCAATCAAGTACTCCAAGTGGCTGGCAAACCCAGTCCTGGTCGAGAAGAAAAACGGGACCTGGAGAATGTGTATCGACTACACAAACCTGAACAGCGCCTGCCCAAAGGAGCAGTTTGTCCTCCCGCGGATCGATCAGATAATCGATTCAACCGCGGGTTCGGAGTCGCTATGTTTCCTCGACGCCTACTCCGGGTACAACCAGATCAAAATGGCCGTCGAGGATGAGGAGAAGACGGCGTTCATCACGCCATTCGGAGCCTTCTGCTACACCGCCATGACCTTCGGCCTCAAGAACGCCGGGGCAACCTACCAGCGGTGCATGCAAGAATGCCTAGCGAGCCAAATTGGCCGCAACATCCACGTCTACATCGACGACGTGGTCGTGAAATCCGCTCGCCAAGGCGACCTACTCGCCGACCTAGCAGAGACCTTCGCCAATCTGCGGAGGTACAAGATAAAACTCAACCCAGGCAAGTGCACCTTCGGTGTACCCGCCGGGCAACTACTGGGATACGTCGTCTCCAAACGAGGGATCGAGGCAAACCCAACGAAGATCGACACGATCGCCCGGCTCGGCAAACCCGAGTGCCTGCGCGACGTCCAGAAGCTGGCCGGGCGTGTAGCGGCCCTCAGTCGCTTCATCCCCCGCCTGGGCGAAAAGGCGATGCCCCTATACCGCCTGATGCGCAAGAATCCCACCTTCCAGTGGGACAAGGAGGCGGACGACGCGCTCCGCGACCTTAAAAAGGTGCTACTAGCCGCACCACTACTCGCCGCACCCGCTGACAAAGAGCCCATGCTGGTTTACGTCGCGGCGTCCGAGCACGTCGTCAGTGCCGTAATGGTTGTCGAACGACCAGAGGAAGGAAAGGAGCGCCCGGTCCAGCGGCCGGTGTACTACATCAGCGAGGTCCTCACCGAGTCGCGCCAGCGATACCCGCAGTACCAGAAGCTAGTATACGCGGTCTTCAGGGCTCAGCGGCGCCTGCCGCACTACTTTCAGGAGCACCCGATCACGGTCGTCTCCTCGGCACCACTACAAGACATCATCCGCAATCGCGAGGCGACCGGGCGGGTCGCCAAGTGGGCCGTCGAGATCGGCAACATTAAATACGAGCCACGAAGGGCGATTAAGTCCCAGGCACTGGCAGACTTCATCGCCGACTGGGAGGAGGCCCAGCAGCCAGAAAAGCCGTCGTACCTCCATTACTGGAACCTGCACTTCGACGGGTCCAAGAACGCGGACGGTGCAGGCGCGGGGATAGTGCTGACTTCACCAAAGGGCGACAAACTCCGCTACATCCTCCGCCTCGAATTCACGCCCTACACCAACAACATGGCTGAATACGAGGCCCTACTCCACAGCATGCGAGCCGCAAAGGAGATGAGCGTCAGTCGCCTTCGATGCTACGGAGACTCCGACCTCGTTGCGGGACAAGTCGCCGGCACCTGCGACGCCATCTCCCCTACCATGGCGGCGTACCGCCAATAGGTGGACAAGTTGGGCGGCCACTTCACCGGCTACTCTGTCGAGTGGATCGACAGGCGGAAAAACGAAGAGGCCGACGCCCTCTCTCGCATCGGGTCGGCTCGACTCGCACCACCCGCCGGCGTGTTCCTCGACACAATCTCCAAACCATCAGTCTCTCCCCCGAGGGAGATCGACATCGGAGTCCCTCTCCAACCAGAGGCAGCCTTGGTCGCACTCATCACCGAGCCAGACGACTGGACCAAGCCCTACATCGCCTACCTGGAGACTGGCACCCTGCCCGCAGACGAGACAAGCGCTCGAATGATCGCTCGCCGATGTAAGTCTTACACCATCATCGACGGCGAGCTACACAAGCGCAGCGTCACCAGCGTGTTCCAACGTTGCGTCCAACCGGCTGAAGGACGCAAAATCCTACACGACATCCACTCAGGCGACTGCGGCCACCACGCTGCCGCGCGCTCCCTGGTTGCCAAGGCTATGCGACACGGCTTCTACTGGCCCACCGCACACGCCGACGCTGTCGATATCGTCCAGCGATGCGCCGGGTGCCAGAAGTACGCCAACCAGACGCACGTTCCAAGTTCGGCGCTAAAAACAATCCCCATCACCTGGCCATTCGCCGTGTGGGGCATGGACATGGTAGGCCCCTTCAAGAAGGCCCCCTCTGGTTACACCCACCTGCTGGTCGCCGTCGACAAATTCACGAAGTGGGTGGAGGCCAAGCCAGTCCGGAAATGCGACGGGAAGACCGCCACTAAGTTCCTACGCGAGCTCATATACCGCTACGGGTTCCCCAACAGCATCATCACGGACAACGGCACAAACTTCGCCAAGGGAGCAATGGCCGAATTCTGCGAAGAGCACCACATCCGGCTCGACCTGCGTCAGTCGCACACCCGGAATCCAACGGCCAGGCAGAACGAGCCAACCAAAGCATCCTCCACGGCCTGAAGCCGCGACTCCAAGTACCACTCGAGCGTACCGCCGGATGCTGGGTCGAAGAGCTACCTTCCGTCATCTGGGGAATCCGCACCTCGGTCAACAGGTCGACGGGATTCACTCCCTTCTTCATGGTCTACGGCGCCGAAGCAGTCATGCCCACCGACCTCGAACACGACTCACCGCGGGTCGTCCACTATACGGAAGCCGCAAACGAGCTGGCCCGCCAAGATGGGCTCGACCAACTCGACGAAGCACGCGACCTCGCCCGATCGCGCACCGCCATTTATCAGCAAGGGCTCCGCCGCTACCACAGCCGACGAGTGAAAACCCGCACCTTCCAGGAAGGCGACCTGGTGTTACGCCTCATCCAGGACAAGAAGGGCATGCACAAGCTCTCCCCTCCGTGGGAAGGCCCGTTCGCTATCGGGCGCGTACTCGGCAACGATGCCTACTACCTCATCGACGTCCGCGGGGACGGCGAACTCGACGTCAAACGGCCTTGGAATGTAAATCTCCTCCGGAAGTTCTACTCCTAGAACCCCACATATGTACTCTCCAGTCGCTATGAAATAAAAGAAACGGTTACTGCGAAGTTCGTCTACTCTCCATGCCTTGTGCCACTCGCACTCGTAATAAACAGCGTCATGCTAAAATACAGAAGTCAACCTTTGGTACAGCGACCGGCACGGCTAAGTAGTGCGATGTAAGAGCACTGAGTCTTTTCAGGTCTTGCGTCGTCCACGAAAAACGCCAATCCGGAGCCCCATTGGAGTCGCCTAGCTCGACTGGTTTTGCGAACCAAGACAACTGTCCTCGCTTCCCACAGCGACCTTGGTCCTCTGCATCCTCGGCATAGCGACTCGAACGGCTAAGTACCACGCTCGGGGACTGAATACCAGTCCGTCGCGATCGGTCAGGGAAAACGCCAAGTAAGAGAGCATGCCCAGGACTCGCCACGCGACTGACCCTCCGGGCCAGGCAGGAGTGACGCGCCCACACCAACGCGCTCAGTCCTCAACCACCCTCGAGTCGCGCCTTGAACTACCAAGTACCACGCTCGGGGACTCGGCCACCCGACCCCGTTCGCGTACGGGAAAACGGTAAAGTACAGAGCACTCAAGGGAGTCGCCTTGCGACTGGCTCTCCGAGCTCGGGCGAGTCGACTAAACTAACAAAACACATGATAACAACAAACATCATATACAAGGTGAACCCCACAAAAGGGCGGACGCGCTCGGGGACTCATCCAAAAATCAATCCAAAACACACAAATAACTAGCAAAATGGACACAACATTCCATTCAATCGCACATCGCATTGTCTTACATTACAAATTATGCCTGCTCGGCAGAACTGCTGCTAGAATATCTAGGCACACTACCCTATTCTGCAGGCTTCGACGACGACGCACCAGAATCCCGGCGCCTACGGATGAACGCGGTGTACGGGTTTGACGGATACGTCGTCAGCTCACCCGCCATCGCCGCACGGAAAGGCTGCTCGACCTTGAAGTCACGATGCGGCGGCTCGGGGTCGTTTGGCGCGACGACCGTTTCCTGGTAGGGAAGGAGGTCGCCCATCGCCCAGACACGCTCCGAGTACGCGGCGGCACGTTCCTGCAGCTTGAGAACTTCGGACAGATCCACCGCGCCAGTCGACGAAGGATACCCACTCGTCACATTGTCGAGGTCGAAGTCCTCGGGGAAGTGGGCGAGTCCAAGGCTCAGAGCTGTCGACGCTCCGCGCCGAAACGCCGACCGCGTCATGAACTCTACGATCGCGGGCGCCTTCTCCAAGTACTCCCACACCTCAACGAGGTCACTGGGAATAACCTCCGTGGGCGACATCTCTTGAAGGTAGGCGCGGATGCACGTCGCCGACAGCGTCGCCGAGTCGACAAGCATGCTTACGCACCCCCTTGCGTCAAGAGAGCTTGCTTCTTCTTGGCTACCAATAACATGACCTGCGAGAAGGAATCAATTATGAGTACCATGGAAACCACAAACAATACAACCGAAAGACAGGAAAGACGCACTCACCAAGCAACGGGCGGGCGAGTCCCGTGATGAAGCTCTGAAGCGACGTATGATCGTCCTGAAGCCCAACAATGAGGGCTTCCGACACCTTTCGGTCTTCCTCCGTGGCCGCAATGGCGGCCTTAGCTCGCCCGTTCGCCGAGCTTGCTTCTTCTTTTGCCTCCCGCAGTTCGCGCTCAAGGTCGGCGATCCTCTGCTCAGCAGTGCCTAACGCAGACCGCACCGCCACCAGCTCACCAGCAGGGACAAGCTCCTGGCGAGCCACCTCCGCCTGCGCAGCAACAACATGAAGCTCCTTGTTTGCTTCTTGGATAGTGGCCAGCTCCTTCTCAGCACGCTGCTTCGCAGCCAATCGCTCTGCCGACTCCAGCTGCAGACCCTGTGCATCTTCAAAGTCAGCATACATGAAAATTACTCAGTGCCCACCCGCTAAAATTTAGCGAGTGCGCACTCGGGGACTGGCGACCTCGAAAATTCCTCAGTGCATACCCGCTAAAATTTAGCGCATACGCACTCGGGGACTGGATTCGAAAGTACAAAACAAGTAACTATAAGAACCAAGCCGCTGCTAAGCACTGACCTGATCCTCGGGGACTGGAGGTACCTGGATGGCCGCACCAAGCATGCCGTGAAGTTGTACCGCGTCCACAGACGCAAGCAGTGCCGGCGTGTGCCCGCGACGTTTGTCGATTTCAGCGTCGGCGGTCCCGGGAGCGAGGCTCGGGGCCGCAGCCCCACTCGCCGTGGCCGCCTTGGTCATGAAGCGAGGGAAGGTAGCAATCGAGGCGCCTGCCCCAAAGGAAGTCGCTTCCTCCGGTCTAGGCAAGGAAACTCCCTCCTTCGTAGACGCGGTTGCTTCCACTGCGGGTCCAGCCGGCGCGTCCACCGCGTCGTCAGAGACGGCGACGATATCGTCGCCCTTGGCCTTCTTGCTACCTTCCGCTGAGGCGGCGACCTCGTCACCTTTCCTCTTACGGGAAGGGTCCTCCTCGCTAGCGGCGTTGGGTACCTTGGCCACGGTCGGGTGACCCATCTTTTTCACTCCGGTCCTGCACATCGAATCAAATCAATAAAAGACAATCGAAGTACTAAAAGAAAATAGAGAAGGCCGAGTGCACTCACTTGGCGACTGGAATGAAACGCAGCCCTGTACGAAGGCTGGCCGGTTTTTCCAGCTCAGGGCCCAGTCGGCGACTGAGCCCCAGTTCCAGGACGTCGGGGGCCCAGGATACGGACGGCTTCTTTGACGTTGAGGTAGCGGTTGGCGCCTCCGGGACGCCTTCGGCGGAGGCCTCCTCGCGAATTGGAGCTGCCGCAGCCGGAGCCTCCTTGCGGGGCGAGACCGCCGCGCTCGGGACCTCCTTGCGAGGCGAAGTCGCCACAGCCGGAGCCTTCCCTAGTACGGGGACCGGCGCGAAGGGCGGAGGCATTGAGGCCAGCGGCACTTCCACGGATGGCGCATCTAGCGCGGTTGTCGCCGGGGCTGCGCCGTCACCGGCCGAGCTGTGAGCATCAGAGCTGCTCGTTGAGTGCGGCGGTGAGGCCGCCTTCGGCGGCTTCGTCTTCCTTTTCAGGGGGGCCCTCGCTTCCTTTTCCTTCTTCTTCTTCTTCGCGGGAGTGGCCTGACAGCGCGAGGTGGTTTCTGGGAGTTCGTCGTCGTCGTCATGACGCTCGAGGCTCCTGTTCACTTCGATTTCGCGCTGACGTTGCCCACGGGTCTTTCGGACCAGTGGGGCAATCTCCTCTTCGGACTCGTCCTCGTCGTCCTCGTTACCCTTGCCGGGTGGCGACTCGCTTGTATCCTGGGCGGATGGCCCGGGGCTCTCATCGTCGGCGGGTGGTAGCCACCCTTCCACCACTTGGAACAACTGCATTAAACACGAAACAGAGTTAGAATTACCGCGACTGCACACGCTGCGACTGCGAACAAGATAAAAAGATTACCGTCGGAGCCGGACGCTTCGCGGTGTAGGGAGGGACCCCAGCCTGCGCATCCGTGTATGCTGCTTGGGTGATCTTCTTTAGCGCTGAGAGGTAGTCCTCCAGCTTCCACTCGTCGAGGCAGGCTTTCGTCGAGTCTCCCCGGCCCGTGTACTGGTACATGTAATGGTCGCGTTGGGCGAGCGGAACGAGCCGCCGCCCAAGCCAACAATTGTACAAGTTTACCGTCTGGAGCCCCTTCTTCTTCAGACCACGGATGGTCTGGAGCATCTCGTCGACGACCATCCGCTGGTCGTCGGGGAGCTTGCCGACCTGGAGATGGCGTGGCTCGGAACGATTGGCCGAGTACCGCGGGATCGTCGCCTCGTCCTCCGGAGTCGCCTCGGTCACGTAGAACCATGACTTTTTCCAGTCGCTCGCTGCCTTGGCCGGCAGCATCAGGTCGAAGAAGGAAGCTTTGGATTTGAGTTGGAAGGTTAAGCCGCCCGCGGCTAGCATTGGGCCGCCCGCCTCCTCGCGGCTGATCCGTCCATGGAACAGATCTTGCCACAAGGGAAAGTAGGGCCGGCAGCCCAAGTAGCACTCGCAGAACGCCACGAAGATGGCGAGCTGCTCGATGCTATGGGGACCCAGATCTGAGGGCTGGATCCCGTAGTAGGCGCAGAAACGCCGAAAGAACAAAGATATGGGAAACCCTAACCCCCGCTCGAGGTGACTGGTGAAACAGACGAACTCTCTCTCTCGCGGGTTTGGTGTCGTTTCTCCGGCTGCGGGGATACGCCAGCAGCCGGCCCGCAGGATTCCGGCCTCCTCGAAGGAGGCCAGCTGCGCCCTGGTGCACTTGGATCTACCCCAAGGTTCGGTGGAGAGGGCCATGGCTGAGGATTTGTTTGGAGGTCGGAGGATTGCGGGTCGATTGGATCGCGGAATCAAAGGAAGGAAGATGTGCGCACTCGGATGAAATGGTGGGCGGTTGGCTTTGCGATAGCCTACCATTCCTCTTATATAGCGGGAGTTGCCCGCCAAATTAGGGGGTCGTTACCGCGCGATGATTACGCCAAAAGTTACCGTTGAGTTACCTTAACGGCTAGTTTGACCACGCCCGACGGTCCACCTCCAGCCACTCGGCTCGCTAAGTCACTCGCCGAGACCGCGTCCCGTTGGCTCGACTCGCCCAAGACGCAACTCGGTTCGCCGGATTTGTTCCTTCATGCAGGAGCCCGCCGACGATTCGACTGGACGCCAACTTGAAGCCGTATACTCCGACTGCCAGCAGCCACCCACGCCTAATCAACGACGGCCTCGGGGACTACTGATGGGGATACACCTACTGGGGTATACTCAGCGGGACGTTTCCGACTGGCCCAATGATTGGCGAGTGGGCCTGCAGAACGGCGAGTGGATCAAAGCCCAGCAAGGTACCAGGCGACTGGAAGTTGAAGGCCCAGGCGAGTAGATAGGCCCATTCGGTCTAGGTTAAACGATTGCCAAAGTTGTAACCGAATCGGTTGAGATATGTAAACCCTAGGGGAGGTGAGCCTATATAAACCTCCCTAAGGGGTGAGTAGAGACACGTTCCCTCATACACCCAAGCAACTCGCCGCCTAGTCGCCGAGTTCGCCCATTGTAAACACCTCCATAATACAATCTAGCAGGAGTAGGTCTTTACCCTCCGGGGGGCCGAACCTGGGTAAAACCCTGTGTCTTTGCCCTCATCTCGCACCGCAGATGGCTGGCCGCCCTTGCCCCTCGTTCTACTACTCGCTGCCGATTGCAGCATCTGCCGTGGCCATTCCCACGACAGCGATGGATGAGGCCGTGAGAGGCGAGTTCATGATGGCGATCCCGCGACAGGCGAGTCGCCGAGGTTGGCAAATTGGCATGGGGCAAGTTCACGAATTTGCTTATGCCGAATCGCTGTGTGAAAAAACTGAATTATAGCAATTAATTTGATCTCGTCTCATAGAATTCATAAAATTGATTAGTAGATTGGATTGAACGCAAATAAATATGAGTGGAGAAAGATCCTTTTGTATTGATCCAGCGTACGCGTCGTATTGCAACATGCTCCTTTGCTTCTTGATCACGATAAGGGTCTCGCCTTGGGAGTTGATCCAGCGATGCCATAGATCTTTTTTATTTTCTTTAAACCTTGCAGCTGAGCCTCCATGTATTGGCGGCTGTCACGAAGTTGCCGATCGATCTATCGAGTTTCTGATCTTGTCCTGTATTCTTAATCAATCCTCCAACCAAATCATCCAAGCACGTACATGTAAGATTAGGTCCAGATAAATTAATCAATCCGGAGAGCAATAAATAGAAAGATGAGATTGCATCGAAAACTTAGCATGAATGATCTGGCGGGTGCGCGCCTGAAACATTCTGAGCCGGCCCTGTTTGATGGCAGTCGGCCGGAACTAGCTTGATGCTATTTGGTCGGCGTTGATGGCGAGGGATCCCGCCCGGATTATCACCCTCCAAGCACCGCTTGTCCCACGGTGGGCGCCAACTGTCGTGGTATTGCACGGCAGATACTACTGGGGGTAGCTTACGTAGAGGGAGCAAGGCGACGTAGGAGAATCCGGGAGCGAGATTGGCACACGATGTACCCAGGTTCACGTCCCCTCGGTGGAGGATCGCTACGTCCTGCTATCAATCCAGTATATGATCATAGATTGGTTTACATGGGACCCGCCGTAGGCGGGGGGATAGACTAGATCTAATCTAATGTGTCAGAAGATACCCCGTGGGGGTGCCCCTGGTGGCTTTATATATGCAGCCACCTAGGGTTTACAAGTGCACTAATGGGCTTTGTATTGGAGTCGCCGTCTTGGGCCTCCAGTCGGCGCCACTCGTCTGGATCCAGTATGCGTCAGTCGCCGTATTGGGCGAGTCGACCCGCTCATGGCCAGGTTCCAGTCGGCTCGATCCGGCTAGCGACTCCGCTTCGTGGGTATACCCCGATAGGTATTCCCCCATCAGCCACACCTGCCCTAGGCGCGAGGTTAGGTGGGCCCGCTCCTAGCGGGTGTGGGCCCCCTGAGGCCCATCTCCATCCCTCCTTCTGGCTTCCTTCATCTTCTGGTAAAATAAGATGTTTCCATATTTTTCTGGTATTTTTCTGATCTTCAAGAAATTGCACCGAAACGCCTTCTTTTCCATCAGAATCCAGACTCCAGTAGTCCATCCTCCAGGAATCATCCAACATGCATAATCAGATGAAAAGCCATAAGTAATACCTCATAATAAGACAAATATCAATGAATGGAGGTAAATTATGATATAGAATGGTGATGCAAATTGGGCGTATCATTAAACCACACTACAACACACATTTTGTACCAACACCATAAATTCTACGGCGCATATCAGAACAGATGCACCACAGAATTCTGTGACTTGGTCGTTTTGATGTCGTGCCGCTCTTCTCCCCCTTTCTTCCTCAAATCGACCAAATCAAACCCTAGCTACTAGCACGCTTCCGCTGAATCTCGCCACCGCGTCGCGCTTTCCCTGCCATGCCACCACGCCGCACTCGCCCCATCGTGTCGCCGTGCCGTGCCCGCCATTCACCATCGCCACCACCACCCCGCAGGTGACCCCCGTCCCTCCCCTCCTTCTTCCCTGCCCCTTCCTTCACTGTCCACGCTGACCTCACCGTGGCCTCGTAGAGCACCAGGAGGAGGAGGCTCCGCTGGCATCCAGAACCACCACCGCCTCCACCACCCCGAAGGTGACCCCCTGTAACACCCTCAGAATCGGACCTATGCAAGTTTGAGCAAAATTCGCCAAACCCGCATAGAAACGATTCAAAGGTGCCCACCAGGCACTTTCGTGCGGGTGGAAAACGAAGTAATAACATTACACAACAGTCCTCGATGGGACCCACAGAACAGATATATATAACAGCGACTCGAAGAGTCAAGAATACAGATATATTATACAAAGATCCAAATCACCTTGAAAATGATAGAGCGTCCGACTACGGACAAGATGCAAATGGGGCTAAGAGCCCTGAAGAATAACCAATGGCGTCCATAACCCTGCCCAGGCCAAGCCGGAAGGGCAACCCTGCTAACGGCGTCGATCTCAGAACCTGCTTAAACAAAAGGGGTGCCGACAAAAGGGCAAAGTAAAAAGAAGGAGCGTCAGTACTGAGGCCAGTACACGGCGAGGCTAGAATTCGGCGGTCCTCGCCTACATAGGTATGGTGGACTGAGCGGCAGCGGCAGCATGCACTAAACAACCTATAGAGACTCGATACAACTGGCGGTTATCAGAGAGGGGTAAGAATGACCTATCCGGATCCAACCTGAAGCTAACACCAAACAAACCCATCCTGGCGTTTCCCCCTCGAGACCAAACGAGGAAGTCAACCGAGGAACTCACACCGTTGGCAGTTTTACTTATTCAGTTATCGTTGCAGCAATTACTAGTCAGGTTTAGATAATCATCCTGATAAAGTAAGCAGTGGGCACTTTTAGTTAACCATTCCGTTATAGTTGCAGCAATTACTAATCATATACAGATAGCATGCTGTAATCCCAAAACCCAGCAGTTGTTGGTACTTTTATTCAGCCATTCCGTTGTAGTTGCATTACTTACTAGTCAGATACAATTGTCGCAAGCGACACTCCAAAACAAGCAATTGTGGGCAGTATTAATTAGCCATTCCGTTATAGTGAAGCTGATTACTAGTCATTATAAAGTCAAATTTATAGCAATAAACTTTAGTTATGCTTGTCTATGATCGAGAAACTGTGCTCCAAGTCGTCCATATCCGCGGACACGGCTTTCAGAAAGTTTTACCCGGCCGGGGTGCACCAATAGCAACACACACTCGATCAACCTCGGAAAAACCAAATCAAAACCCAACGAGGCCTTCACGACAAAGCAATCACAAGATTCAGAAATATTTCAGGGGGCCACCCCTTAAGTAGATCCCGCAACGGAGTAAGCAAGCTCCGAGACGGCCTCAAGGTCTGTGGGGACGGCTGTGAACGACTGGGAACCCCAAACGGGGCTTGTCGACACCGCGGAATCGTGCCACTATCCAAAACAGTACAGTGTGCTATCTGTCGCACAATCGTAAATAAAGAAGTAGCATGGCATAAGTACAGGATCGTAATAAAACCTCGAACTAGTTTGTGGCCCCAAGAAATAAGACGGAATCAAGCTCTGGCTCAGGGGGGTCCCATATACCTCCCGGATGTGGATAGCGCGATAAATCAAGGAACAGGTATCAAGTACTCGGGGTCTTACGGGACACAAGTGGGCGTTCGGAAACCAAATATTATCTATCACCCACCGATGCCTTTGCTTAATCAATTTTAGTTGTTAAACAGAAATTAAAGTGACGATAAGTAAAGCTAGAATCATCTCCAACAACAACATGCGGCAATACATCAACAACTGTGGCATTTGACAACACGCAACATTACTTGAGCAAGCGACTACGACGCGCAAGTCCAACTATCTACCAAACAACAGGTATTAGGATGTGTCCAAGGCAATATGAGGCTGCAGGGAATATCACGGGTACGGAAAACTAGAGCATCGCAACACAGATAGCAATAGATCAACAGGAGGGAAGTAAATACTATAAAAGTAAGATAGGTAGAAAGGGGGAGATGCTCGCCTGAAACATTGTCGAAGGGTTCAACCGAAGATCGGGGCGAAGCTCACATCAACTCAACGGCCTTATCCGCGAAGAAGCAAAACACTAGAAGAAACACCGGATGCAATATTTAATACAACGACAGAAGATCGGCATGATGCATGTATGATGCATGGCATGGCAAGGTGCGATGCAATTAGGTCATATTAAGCGGAACCGGGATCCCGACAATTAATTAGGTGGTTCAAGTTATTTAGAACCCCCGCAATTCAAATGTTGTTTAACATGGCAAAAGATAGCACCGGTTCGCTACACAAGTTTAAATGAGGCCAATATGAGACTAGATTTGCCCGCATATGGGCCCCATATTTAATTATTAGGTGAATCGGCATAAGGCCCCCAAACCACATGATAAGATGCATGCATGAACAATTATTATGCGACAAGTTGTATTATGTTATAAAATAGGGTTTCGGAAAGGGGTCCACACATTAGGGGTCTCGACGATCTGGGATTCCGGGGTTCGGGGTCGGGCTCAGGGTCCAGGGGTCCGGGACGAAGATCATGGCGGTCATCGGGTGTGGGAGGGAGAACATGGCGTCGGTGTGGCGGTCTTGGCGTCCTCGGAAGACTTGGAACGGCTTCGGCGTTTTGGGTAAATGATCGACGGGTCCAGGGTTCTCGGCGTCTAGGTTCCGTGAAGATCGGGTATATCTCGTCGGTGGTCCTTCTTGTGCTGCTCACTGTCGGTCATGTTGTCGAGGTCGGGGCCTCGGAAGATCTTGGCGAGGGGTTCGGTTCCGGGCTCCGAAGGCAGAACTTGGCGGCTCGGGTCCACGGGGTTTGGGGTCGAACGGCGCGGAGGCGTCCTTCTCCGAAGCGACCGCACGCTCGACGAGCTCAGAGGCATCAGTGACGAGCTGGTCACCAAGAGGGAGGCGGTCTCCGGCGGGCTCCACGGTGGTCCTGGCGAGGTGAAGGGCGCGGGCGGGCCAGGTCGTGGCCGGAGCTGCTCGCAGGGGACTCGGTGGAGGTCAGCGGGCGGCGAGATACGGCGCAGGCGGGCGGGGCGACGGGGTCAGGCGACGGGCGGCGCGGCTGGGACCGGCACTGAAGGCGGCGGCGCATCGGCGGAGCACCAGAGGACGGGCGGCCGCGGAGGCGAACTTGGGGGCCGGCGAGCTCGGGCCGGGCGGGACGGAGGCGAGGTCCGGCGACGGAGGACCTGGGCGGGGCCGGCGGAAGGCGGAGGAGCACGCGCGCGGGGCGGCCTCGGCCAGGCGAGCGCGCGGGGCGACGGTGGAGCGGCACGGCGCTGCGCGGACGTCGAGGGAGAGCAGGGGCCGGCGGGGAGAGCCTCGCGTGCGGGGGCGGAGCAGGCGGCGGAGACGGCCAGGGGATGGAAGGGGCTGCCGGGGCTCTGGGGCAGTGGTCGCGGTGGGCAGGGCGGCGGTGGAGACGCCGGTGCTGTGGAGGGGTCGAGGCCCGGCGGCGGCGCGTCCTCGTCCGGAGGCGGGGAAGGTGTGGCGAAGGCGGAGGAGCTCGGGGCGCGCGAGAGCGAGGCAGGGGAGGAGCTGCGGGCGGCGCACGGACGCGGGGAGGAGAGTTGAGGCGAGGGGGAGGCTAGCGCGGGGCTCAGAGAGAGGTGGGGAGGAAGAGGAACAGGGGGAGAGGGGTGGCCTGCGACGTGGGACGCGTGCGGGGCCCACGCGCCAGGGAGAGAAAGAGAGAGGGTCAGGGGGTGGTTGTGTGCGTGTGCTGTGAGATGTGAGTGGGTTGGGGCGGGGCCCGCGGGGTGGGTCCCGCGTGGGGCGCGTCAGGGAGGCTGGGGACTGACAGGGGAGGTGGGATCTGGGGAGGGTAGGCGCGTGTGTGGCCAGGTGTGTGTGGTGTGGGGTTGGGTTAGAGGGAGAGAGAGAGGAGAGAAAGAGGGGTGAGGGTGACGTGGCGTGGTGTGAGTGGTTGAGGGATAGGGAGAGGGGTGAGGTGGCAGCGCGTGATAGGTAGGAGTGATGTGGTGGGTTGGTTTGGGTAGGTTAGCGGGTAGCTTTAGGATTTAGGGGCGGGTGCAGGTTGGGCAGATTTAAAAACAGGGGTGGTCGTTCGGTTCTACTCGGCCCGTTCGACTGCCCCACTAAAATAAATATAAATTTTATTTATTTCAACCAAAGCTTTTGCAAACCGATATCGGGCAAAACAAAATATTCCGGCGACCCGGATGTTGATGTTTGAATCAAGAGGGGGGCGTTTTAGAAAACAAAACGGGTGTTGCGAAAATAGTTTTGGCAAACAATGCATGATGATGACGATGCAATGCACAAATTCAACGCGATTTTCTAGTAGTGGTTTTGCGGGATGCCACAATTCGACACCACTAACAATGGATCTCGCCCTCGAGATCCGCCTCATGGTACCGGAAGGAAGGTCGGCGATCTGCGTCTTCTCGCTTCGTGTAGATCCTCGCGACACCACTAACGAGGGTTCCTTCTTCATCTTGAAATTGGCGACACCACCAACAAAGGGTCGTTGTCCGTGATCGTCGAGAGAACACTCCGGGGACAAAAGGTTGAAGGTAGAGGTATCCACAAATAAAGCCACCCCTAACTTCCGTGGACGGAGTAAAATTGCTGGATCCGCTGATTCGATGTACAAAAGCGAATGATAAGAGTAGTCGGATGGTGATCAGTCCATCGCGCACCCAAACCATTACTCTGCACATAAATAGGCGGATTATGCAACCAACTCTCGGAATTCAGACTGAAGATCTCGACAAACGAGGTTCGGATCAAAGGAGTGATGCAGATTCTGCATCGGAGCTGGCGTAGAGGATGTCGTCGCGTCGGAAAACACCGGAAGGCACAAACAAGGAACAAAGAATGGTAACACCGTAGACGGATTCATCAGGCAGCTTGAACACCGGATGGTAGAACACCGTTACCAAAGGAGGAAGCGAAACCCTAAAGGTACGACGGAAACCCAACCACGAGAATTCCTGGACTCGAAGAAAGAGAAGAGAGCGGACTCAAAAACGCGTAGAGATAAGAGGGGAATAGCAGAGGGGTAAGGAGTAAAATCAGACCTAACCAGAACTATCCAACCGGTTTTGCAAAAATAGTTTTGACACTCTACTTCGGCCGTTAGCTAGGTTATCCTACAGGCTGGACTTGTGGGGTATCGCAACTGCTGAGCTCTGATACCACTCTGTAACACCCTCAGAATCGGACCTATGCAAGTTTGAGCAAAATTCGCCAAACCCGCATAGAAACGATTCAAAGGTGCCCACCAGGCACTTTCGTGCGGGTGGAAAACGAAGTAATAACATTACACAACAGTCCTCGATGGGACCCACAGAACAGATATATATAACAGCGACTCGAAGAGTCAAGAATACAGATATATTATACAAAGATCCAAATCACCTTGAAAATGATAGAGCGTCCGACTACAGACAAGATGCAAATGAGGCTAAGAGCCCTGAAGAATAACCAATGGCGTCCATAACCCTGCCCAGGCCAAGCCGGAAGGGCAACCCTGCTAACGGCGTCGATCTCAGAACCTGCTTAAACAAAAGGGGTGCCGACAAAAGGGCAAAGGAAAAAGAAGGAGCGTCAGTACTGAGGCCAGTACACGGCGAGGCTAGAATTCGGCGGTCCTCGCCTACATAGGTATGGTGGACTGAGCGGCAGCGGCAGCATGCACTAAACAACCTATAGAGACTCGATACAACTGGCGGTTATCAGAGAGGGGTAAGAATGACCTATCCGGATCCAACCTGAAGCTAACACCAAACAAACCCATCCTGGCGTTTCCCCCTCGAGACCAAACGAGGAAGTCAACCGAGGAACTCACACCGTTGGCAGTTTTACTTATTCAGTTATCGTTGCAGCAATTACTAGTCAGGTTTAGATAATCATCCTGATAAAGTAAGCAGTGGGCACTTTTAGTTAACCATTCCGTTATAGTTGCAGCAATTACTAATCATATACAGATAGCATGCTGTAATCCCAAAACCCAGCTGTTGTTGGTACTTTTATTCAGCCATTCCGTTGTAGTTGCATTACTTACTAGTCAGATACAATTGTCGCAAGCGACACTCCAAAACAAGCAATTGTGGGCAGTATTAATTAGCCATTCCGTTATAGTGAAGCTGATTACTAGTCATTATAAAGTCAAATTTATAGCAATAAACTTTAGTTATGCTTGTCTATGATCGAGAAACTGTGCTCCAAGTCGTCCATATCCGCGGACACGGCTTTCAGAAAGTTTTACCCGGCCGGGATGCACCAATAGCAACACACACTCGATCAACCTCGGAAAAACCAAATCAAAACCCAACGACGCCTTCACGACAAAGCAATCACAAGATTCAGAAATATTTCAGGGGGCCACCCCTTAAGTAGATCCCGCAACGGAGTAAGCAAGCTCCGAGACGGCCTCAAGGTCTATGGGGACGGCTGTGAACGACTGGGAACCCCAAACGGGGCTTGTCGACACCGCGGAATCGTGCCACTATCCAAAACAGTACAGTGTGCTATCTGTCGCACAATCGTAAATAAAGCAGTAGCATGGCATAAGTACAGGATCGTAATAAAACCTCGAACTAGTTTGTGGCCCCAAGAAATAAGACGGAATCAAGCTCTGGCTCAGGGGGGTCCCATATACCTCCGGGATGTGGATAGCGCGATAAATCAAGGAACAGGTATCAAGTACTCGGGGTCTTACGGGACACAAGTGGGCGTTCGGAAACCAAATATTATCTATCACCCACCGATGCCTCTGCTTAATCAATTTTAGTTGTTAAACAGAAATTAAAGTGACGATAAGTAAAGCTAGAATCATCTCCAACAACAACATGCGGCAATACATCAACAACTGTGGCATTTGACAACACGCAACATTACTTGAGCAAGCGACTACGACGCGCAAGTCCAACTATCTACCAAACAACAGGTATTAGGATGTGTCCAAGGCAATATGAGGCTGCAGGGAATATCACGGGTACGGAAAACTAGAGCATCGCAACACAGATAGCAATAGATCAACAGGAGGGAAGTAAATACTATAAAAGTAAGATAGGTAGAAAGGGGGAGATGCTCGCCTGAAACATTGTCGAAGGGTTCAACCGAAGATCGGGGCGAAGCTCACATCAACTCAACGGCCTTATCCGCGAAGAAGCAAAACACTAGAAGAAACACCGGATGCAATATTTAATACAACGACAGAAGATCGGCATGATGCATGTATGATGCATGGCATGGAAAGGTGCGATGCAATTAGGTCATATTAAGCGGAACCGGGATCCCGACAATTAATTAGGTGGTTCAAGTTATTTAGAACCCCCGCAATTCAAATGTTGTTTAACATGGCAAAAGATAGCACCGGTTCGCTACACAAGTTTAAATGAGGCCAATATGAGACTAGATTTGCCCGCATATGGGCCCCATATTTAATTATTAGGTGAATCGGCATAAGGCCCCAAACCACATGATAAGATGCATGCATGAACAATTATTATGCGACAAGTTGTATTATGTTATAAAATAGGGTTTCGGAAAGGGGTCCACACATTAGGGGTCTCGACGATCTGGGATTCCGGGGTTCGGGGTCGGGCTCAGGGTCCAGGGGTCCGGGACGAAGATCATGGCGGTCATCGGGTGTGGGAGGGAGAACATGGCGTCGGTGTGGCGGTCTTGGCGTCCTCGGAAGACTTGGAACGGCTTCGGCGTTTTGGGTAAATGATCGACGGGTCCAGGGTTCTCGGCGTCTAGGTTCCGTGAAGATCGGGTATATCTCGTCGGTGGTCCTTCTTGTGCTGCTCACTGTCGGTCATGTTGTCGAGGTCGGGGCCTCGGAAGATCTTGGCGAGGGGTTCGGTTCCGGGCTCCGAAGGCAGAACTTGGCGGCTCGGGTCCACGGGGTTTGGGGTCGAACGGCGCGGAGGCGTCCTTCTCCGAAGCGACCGCACGCTCGACGAGCTCAGAGGCATCAGTGACGAGCTGGTCACCAAGAGGGAGGCGGTCTCCGGCGGGCTCCACGGTGGTCCTGGCGAGGTGAAGGGCGCGGGCGGGCCAGGTCGTGGCCGGAGCTGCTCGCAGGGGACTCGGTGGAGGTCAGCGGGCGGCGAGATACGGCGCAGGCGGGCGGGGCGACGGGGTCAGGCGACGGCGGCGCGGCTGGGACCGGCACTGAAGGCGGCGGCGCATCGGCGGAGCACCAGAGGACGGGCGGCCGCGGAGGCGAACTTGGGGGCGGCGAGCTCGGGCCGGGCGGGACGGAGGCGAGGTCCGGCGACGGAGGACCTGGGCGGGGCCGGCGGAAGGCGGAGGAGCACGCGCGCGGGGCGGCCTCGGCCAGGCGAGCGCGCGGGGCGACGGTGGAGCGGCACGGCGCTGCGCGGACGTCGAGGGAGAGCAGGGGCCGGCGGGGAGAGCCTCGCGTGCGGGGGCGGAGCAGGCGGCGGAGACGGCCAGGGGATGGAAGGGGCTGCCGGGCTCTGGGGCGGTGGTCGCGGTGGGCAGGGCGGCGGTGGAGACGCCGGTGCTGTGGAGGGGTCGAGGCCCGGCGGCGGCGCGTCCTCGGCCGGAGGCGGGGAAGGTGTGGCGAAGGCGGAGGAGCTCGGGGCGCGCGAGAGCGAGGCAGGGGAGGAGCTGCGGGCGGCGCACGGACACGGGGAGGAGAGTTGAGGCGAGGGGGAGGCTAGCGCGGGGCTCAGAGAGAGAGGTGGGGAGGAAGAGGAACAGGGGGAGAGGGGTGGCCTGCGACGTGGGACGCGTGCGGGGCACGTGCCAGGGAGAGAAAGAGAGAGGGTCAGGGGGTGGTTGTGTGCGTTGTGTGCGTGTGCTGTGAGATGTGAGTGGGTTGGGGCGGGGCCCGCGGGGTGGGTCCCGCGTGGGGCGCGTCAGGGAGGCTGGGGACTGACAGGGGAGGTGGGATCTGGGGAGGGTAGGCGCGTGTGTGGCCAGGTGTGTGTGGTGGGGTTGGGTTAGAGGGAGAGAGAGAGGAGAGAAAGAGGGGTGAGGGTGACGTGGCGTGGTGTGAGTGGTTGAGGGATAGGGAGAGGGGTGAGGTGGCAGCGCGTGATAGGTAGGAGTGATGTGGAGGGTTGGTTTGGGTAGGTTAGCGGGTAGCTTTAGGATTTAGGGGCGGGTGCAGGTTGGGCCGATTTAAAAACAGGGGTGGTCGTTCGGGTCTACTCGGCCCGTTCGACTGCCCCACTAAAATAAATATAAATTTTATTTATTTCAACCAAAGCTTTTGCAAACCGATATCGGGCAAAACAAAATATTCCGGCGACCCGGATGTTGATGTTTGAATCAAGAGGGGGCGTTTTAGAAAACAAAACGGGTGTTGCGAAAATAGTTGTGGCAAACAATGCATGATGATGACGATGCAATGCACAAATTCAACGCGATTTTCTAGTAGTGGTTTTGCGGGATGCCACATGATACCACTCTGTAACACCCTCAGAATCGGACCTATGCAAGTTTGAGCAAAATTCGCCAAACCCGCATAGAAACGATTCAAAGGTGCCCACCAGGCACTTTCGTGCGGGTGGAAAACGAAGTAATAACATTACACAACAGTCCTCGATGGGACCCACAGAACAAATATATATAACAGCGACTCGAAGAGTCAAGAATACAGATATATTATACAAAGATCCAAATCACCTTGAAAATGATAGAGCGTCCGACTACGGACAAGATGCAAATGGGGCTAAGAGCCCTGAAGAATAACCAATGGCGTCCATAACCCTGCCCAGGCCAAGCCGGAAGGGCAACCCTGCTAACGGCGTCGATCTCAGAACCTGCTTAAACAAAAGGGGTGCCGACAAAAGGGCAAAGGAAAAAGAAGGAGCGTCAGTACTGAGGCCAGTACACGGCGAGGCTAGAATTCGGCGGTCCTCGCCTACATAGGTATGGTGGACTGAGCGGCAGCGGCAGCATGCACTAAACAACCTATAGAGACTCGATACAACTGGCGGTTATCAGAGAGGGGTAAGAATGACCTATCCGGATCCAACCTGAAGCTAACACCAAACAAACCCATCCTGGCGTTTCCCCCTCGAGACCAAACGAGGAAGTCAACCGAGGAACTCACACCGTTGGCAGTTTTACTTATTCAGTTATCGTTGCAGCAATTACTAGTCAGGTTTAGATAATCATCCTGATAAAGTAAGCAGTGGACACTTTTAGTTAACCATTCCGTTATAGTTGCAGCAATTACTAATCATATACAGATAGCATGCTGTAATCCCAAAACCCAGCAGTTGTTGGTACTTTTATTCAGCCATTCCGTTGTAGTTGCATTACTTACTAGTCAGATACAATTGTCGCAAGTGACACTCCAAAACAAGCAATTGTGGGTAGTATTAATTAGCCATTCCGTTATAGTGAAGCTGATTACTAGTCATTATAAAGTCAAATTTATAGCAATAAACTTTAGTTATGCTTGTCTATGATCGAGAAACTGTGCTCCAAGTCGTCCATATCCGCGGACACGGCTTTCAGAAAGTTTTACCCGGCCGGGGTGCACCAATAGCAACACACACTCGATCAACCTCGGAAAAACCAAATCAAAACCCAACGAGGCCTTCACGACAAAGCAATCACAAGATTCAGAAATATTTCAGGGGGCCACCCCTTAAGTAGATCCCGCAACGGAGTAAGCAAGCTCCGAGACGGCCTCAAGGTCTGTGGGGACGGCTGTGAACGACTGGGAACCCCAAACGGGGCTTGTCGACACCGCGGAATCGTGCCACTATCCAAAACAGTACAGTGTGCTATCTGTCGCACAATCGTAAATAAAGCAGTAGCATGGCATAAGTACAGGATCGTAATAAAACCTCGAACTAGTTTGTGGCCCCAAGAAATAAGACGAAATCAAGCTCTGGCTCAGGGGGGTCCCATATACCTCCCGGATGTGGATAGCGCGATAAATCAAGGAACAGGTATCAAGTACTCGGGGTCTTACGGGACACAAGTGGGCGTTCGGAAACCAAATATTATCTATCACCCACCGATGCCTCTGCTTAATCAATTTTAGTTGTTAAACAGAAATTAAAGTGACGATAAGTAAAGCTAGAATCATCTCCAACAACAACATGCGGCAATACATCAACAACTGTGGCATTTGACAACACGCAACATTACTTGAGCAAGCGACTACGACGCGCAAGTCCAACTATCTACCAAACAACAGGTATTAGGATGTGTCCAAGGCAATATGAGGCTGCAGGGAATATCACGGGTACGGAAAACTAGAGCATCGCAACATAGATAGCAATAGATCAACAGGAGGGAAGTAAATACTATAAAAGTAAGATAGGTAGAAAGGGGGAGATGCTCGCCTGAAACATTGTCGAAGGGTTCAACCGAAGATCGGGGCGAAGCTCACATCAACTCAACGGCCTTATCCGCGAAGAAGCAAAACACTAGAAGAAACACCGGATGCAATATTTAATACAACGACACAAGATCGGCATGATGCATGTATGATGCATGGCATGGAAAGGTGCGATGCAATTAGGTCATATTAAGCGGAACCGGGATCCCGACAATTAATTAGGTGGTTCAAGTTATTTAGAACCCCCGCAATTCAAATGTTGTTTAACATGGCAAAAGATAGCACCGGTTCGCTACACAAGTTTAAATGAGGCCAATATGAGACTAGATTTGCCCGCATATGGGCCCCATATTTAATTATTAGGTGAATCGGCATAAGGCCCCCAAACCACATGATAAGATGCATGCATGAACAATTATTATGCGACAAGTTGTATTATGTTATAAAATAGGGTTTCGGAAAGGGGTCCACACATTAGGGGTCTCGACGATCTGGGATTCCGGGGTTCGGGGTCGGGCTCAGGGTCCAGGGGTCCGGGACGAAGATCATGGCGGTCATCGGGTGTGGGAGGGAGAACATGGCGTCGGTGTGGCGGTCTTGGCGTCCTCGGAAGACTTGGAACGGCTTCGGCGTTTTGGGTAAATGATCGACGGGTCCAGGGTTCTCGGCGTCTAGGTTCCGTGAAGATCGGGTATATCTCGTCGGTGGTCCTTCTTGTGCTGCTCACTGTCGGTCATGTTGTCGAGGTCGGGGCCTCGGAAGATCTTGGCGAGGGGTTCGGTTCCGGGCTCCGAAGGTAGAACTTGGCGGCTCGGGTCCACGGGGTTTGGGGTCGAACGGCGCGGAGGCGTCCTTCTCCGAAGCGACCGCACGCTCGACGAGCTCAGAGGCATCAGTGACGAGCTGGTCACCAAGAGGGAGGCGGTCTCCGGCGGGCTCCACGGTGGTCCTGGCGAGGTGAAGGGCGCGGGCGGGCCAGGTCGTGGCCGGAGCTGCTCGCAGGGGACTCGGTGGAGGTCAGCGGGCGGCGAGATACGACGCAGGCGGGCGGGGCGACGGGGTCAGGCGACGGGCGGCGCGGCTGGGACCGGCACTGAAGGCGGCGGCGCATCGGCGGAGCACCAGAGGACGGGCGGCCGCGGAGGCGAACTTGGGGGCCGGCGAGCTCGGGCCGGGCGGGACGGAGGCGAGGTCCGGCGACGGAGGACCTGGGCGGGGCCGGCGGAAGGCGGAGGAGCACGCGCGCGGGGCGGCCTCGGCCAGGCGAGCGCGCGGGGCGACGGTGGAGCGGCACGGCGCTGCGCGGACGTCGAGGGAGAGCAGGGGCCGGCGGGGAGAGCCTCGTGTGCGGGGGCGGAGCAGGCGGCGGAGACGGCCAGGGGATGGAAGGGGCTGCCGGGGCTCTGGGGCGGTGGTCGCGGTGGGCAGGGCGGCGGTGGAGACGCCGGTGCTGTGGAGGGGTCGAGGCCCGGCGGCGGCGCGTCCTCGGCCGGAGGCGGGGAAGGTGTGGCGAAGGCGGAGGAGCTCGGGGCGCGCGAGAGCGAGGCAGGGGAGGAGCTGCGGGCGGCGCACGGACGCGTGGAGGAGGGTTGAGGCGAGGGGGAGGCTAGCGCGGGGCTCAGAGAGAGGTGGGGAGGAAGAGGAACAGGGGGAGAGGGGTGGCCTGCGACGTGGGACGCGTGCGGGGCCCACGCGCCAGGGAGAGAAAGAGAGAGGGTCAGGGGGTGGTTGTGTGCGTTGTGTGCGTGTGCTGTGAGATGTGAGTGGGTTGGGGCGGGGCCCGCGGGGGGTCCCGCGTGGGGCGCGTCAGGGAGGCTGGGGACTGACAGGGGAGGTGGGATCTGGGGAGGGTAGGCGCGTGTGTGGCCAGGTGTGTGTGGTGTGGGGTTGGGTTAGAGGGAGAGAGAGAGGAGAGAAAGAGGGGTGAGGGTGACGTGGCGTGGTGTGAGTGGTTGAGGGATAGGGAGAGGGGTGAGGTGGCAGCGCGTGATAGGTAGGAGTGATGTGGAGGGTTGGTTTGGGTAGGTTAGCGGGTAGCTTTAGGATTTAGGGGCGGGTGCAGGTTGGGCCGATTTAAAAACAGGGGTGGTCGTTCGGGTCTACTCGGCCCGTTCGACTGCCCCACTAAAATAAATATAAATTTTATTTATTTCAACCAAAGCTTTTGCAAACCGATATCGGGCAAAACAAAATATTCCGGCGACCCGGATGTTGATGTTTGAATCAAGAGGGGGGCGTTTTAGAAAACAAAACGGGTGTTGCGAAAATAGTTGTGGCAAACAATGCATGATGATGACGATGCAATGCACAAATTCAACGCGATTTTCTAGTAGTGGTTTTGCGGGATGCCACATGATACCACTCTGTAACACCCTCAGAATCGGACCTATGCAAGTTTGAGCAAAATTCGCCAAACCCGCATAGAAACGATTCAAAGGTGCCCACCAGGCACTTTCGTGCGGGTGGAAAACGAAGTAATAACATTACACAACAGTCCTCGATGGGACCCACAGAACAAATATATATAACAGCGACTCGAAGAGTCAAGAATACAGATATATTATACAAAGATCCAAATCACCTTGAAAATGATAGAGCGTCCGACTACGGACAAGATGCAAATGGGGCTAAGAGCCCTGAAGAATAACCAATGGCGTCCATAACCCTGCCCAGGCCAAGCCGGAAGGGCAACCCTGCTAACGGCGTCGATCTCAGAACCTGCTTAAACAAAAGGGGTGCCGACAAAAGGGCAAAGGAAAAAGAAGGAGCGTCGGTACTGAGGCCAGTACACGGCGAGGCTAGAATTCGGCGGTCCTCGCCTACATAGGTATGGTGGACTGAGCGGCAGCGGCAGCATGCACTAAACAACCTATAGAGACTCGATACAACTGGCGGTTATCAGAGAGGGTTAAGAATGACCTATCCGGATCCAACCTGAAGCTAACACCAAACAAACCCATCCTGGCGTTTCCCCCTCGAGACCAAACGAGGAAGTCAACCGAGGAACTCACACCGTTGGCAGTTTTACTTATTCAGTTATCGTTGCAGCAATTACTAGTCAGGTTTAGATAATCATCCTGATAAAGTAAGCAGTGGACACTTTTAGTTAACCATTCCGTTATAGTTGCAGCAATTACTAATCATATACAGATAGCATGCTGTAATCCCAAAACCCAGCAGTTGTTGGTACTTTTATTCAGCCATTCCATTGTAGTTGCATTACTTACTAGTCAGATACAATTGTCGCAAGTGACACTCCAAAACAAGCAATTGTGGGCAGTATTAATTAGCCATTCCGTTATAGTGAAGCTGATTACTAGTCATTATAAAGTCAAATTTATAGCAATAAACTTTAGTTATGCTTGTCTATGATCGAGAAACTGTGCTCCAAGTCGTCCATATCCGCGGACACGGCTTTCAGAAAGTTTTACCCGGCCGGGGTGCACCAATAGCAACACACACTCGATCAACCTCGGAAAAACCAAATCAAAACCCAACGAGGCCTTCACGACAAAGCAATCACAAGATTCAGAAATATTTCAGGGGGCCACCCCTTAAGTAGATCCCGCAACGGAGTAAGCAAGCTCCGAGACGGCCTCAAGGTCTGTGGGGACGGCTGTGAACGACTGGGAACCCCAAACGGGGCTTGTCGACACCGCGGAATCGTGCCACTATCCAAAACAGTACAGTGTGCTATCTGTCGCACAATCGTAAATAAAGCAGTAGCATGGCATAAGTACAGGATCGTAATAAAACCTCGAACTAGTTTGTGGCCCCAAGAAATAAGACGAAATCAAGCTCTGGCTCAGGGGGGTCCCATATACCTCCCGGATGTGGATAGCGCGATAAATCAAGGAACAGGTATCAAGTACTCGGGGTCTTACGGGACACAAGTGGGCGTTCGGAAACCAAATATTATCTATCACCCACCGATGCCTCTGCTTAATCAATTTTAGTTGTTAAACAGAAATTAAAGTGACGATAAGTAAAGCTAGAATCATCTCCAACAACAACATGCGGCAATACATCAACAACTGTGGCATTTGACAACACGCAACATTACTTGAGCAAGCGACTACGACGTGCAAGTCCAACTATCTACCAAACAACAGGTATTAGGATGTGTCCAAGGCAATATGAGGCTGCAAGGAATATCACGGGTACGGAAAACTAGAGCATCGCAACACAGATAGCAATAGATCAACAGGAGGGAAGTAAATACTATAAAAGTAAGATAGGTAGAAAGGGGGAGATGCTCGCCTGAAACATTGTCGAAGGGTTCAACCGAAGATCGGGGCGAAGCTCACATCAACTCAACGGCCTTATCCGCGAAGAAGCAAAACACTAGAAGAAACACCGGATGCAATATTTAATACAACGACACAAGATCGGCATGATGCATGTATGATGCATGGCATGGCAAGGTGCGATGCAATTAGGTCATATTAAGCGGAACCGGGATCCCGACAATTAATTAGGTGGTTCAAGTTATTTAGAACCCCCGCAATTCAAATGTTGTTTAACATGGCAAAAGATAGCACCGGTTCGCTACACAAGTTTAAATGAGGCCAATATGAGACTAGATTTGCCCGCATATGGGCCCCATATTTAATTATTAGGTGAATCGGCATAAGGCCCCCAAACCACATGATAAGATGCATGCATGAACAATTATTATGCGACAAGTTGTATTATGTTATAAAATAGGGTTTCGGAAAGGGGTCCACACATTAGGGGTCTCGACGATCTGGGATTCCGGGGTTCGGGGTCGGGCTCAGGGTCCAGGGGTCCGGGACGAAGATCATGGCGGTCATCGGGTGTGGGAGGGAGAACATGGCGTTGGTGTGGCGGTCTTGGCGTCCTCGGAAGACTTGGAACGGCTTCGGCGTTTTGGGTAAATGATCGACGGGTCCAGGGTTCTCGGCGTCTAGGTTCCGTGAAGATCGGGTATATCTCGTCGGTGGTCCTTCTTGTGCTGCTCACTGTCGGTCATGTTGTCGAGGTCGGGGCCTCGGAAGATCTTGGCGAGGGGTTCGGTTCCGGGCTCCGAAGGTAGAACTTGGCGGCTCGGGTCCACGGGGTTTGGGGTCGAACGGCGCGGAGGCGTCCTTCTCCGAAGCGACCGCACGCTCGACGAGCTCAGAGGCATCAGTGACGAGCTGGTCACCAAGAGGGAAGCGGTCTCCGGCGGGCTCCACGGTGGTCCTGGCGAGGTGAAGGGCGCGGGCGGGCCAGGTCGTGGCCGGAGCTGCTCGCAGGGGACTCGGTGGAGGTCAACGGGCGGCGAGATACGGCGCAGGCGGGCGGGGCGACGGGGTCAGGCGACGGGCGGCGCGGCTGGGACCGGCACTGAAGGCGGCGGCGCATCGGCGGAGCACCAGAGGACGGGCGGCCGCGGAGGCGAACTTGGGGGCCGGCGAGCTCGGGCCGGGCGGGACGGAGGCGAGGTCCGGCGACGGAGGACCTGGGCGGGGCCGGCGGAAGGCGGAGGAGCACGCGCGCGGGGCGGCCTCGGCCAGGCGAGCGCGCGGGGCGACGGTGGAGCGGCACGGCGCTGCGCGGACGTCGAGGGAGAGCAGGGGCCGGCGGGGAGAGCCTCGCGTGCGGGGGCGGAGCAGGCGGCGGAGACGGCCAGGGGATGGAAGGGGCTGCCGGGGCTCTGGGGCGGTGGTCGCGGTGGGCAGGGCGGCGGTGGAGACGCCGGTGCTGTGGAGGGGTCGAGGCCCGGCGGCGGCGCGTCCTCGGCCGGAGGCGGGGAAGGTGTGGCGAAGGCGGAGGAGCTCGGGGCGCGCGAGAGCGAGGCAGGGGAGGAGCTGCGGGCGGCGCACGGACGCGGGGAGGAGGGTGGAGGCGAGGAGGAGGCTAGCGCGGGGCTCAGAGAGAGGTGGGGAGGAAGAGGAACAGGGGGAGAGGGGTGGCCTGCGACGTGGGACGCGTGCGGGGCCCACGCGCCAGGGAGAGAAAGAGAGAGGGTCAGGGGGTGGTTGTGTGCGTTGTGTGCGTGTGCTGTGAGATGTGAGTGGGTTGGGGCGGGGCCCGCGGGGTGGGTCCCGCGTGGGGCGCGTCAGGGAGGCTGGGGACTGACAGGGGAGGTGGGATCTGGGGAGGGTAGGCGCGTGTGTGGCCAGGTGTGTGTGGTGTGGGGTTGGGTTAGAGGGAGAGAGAGAGGAGAGAAAGAGGGGTGAGGGTGACGTGGCGTGGTGTGAGTGGTTGAGGGATAGGGAGAGGGGTGAGGTGGCAGCGCGTGATAGGTAGGAGTGATGTGGAGGGTTGGTTTGGGTAGGTTAGCGGGTAGCTTTAGGATTTAGGGGCGGGTGCAGGTTGGGCCGATTTAAAAACAGGGGTGGTCGTTCGGGTCTACTCGGCCCGTTCGACTGCCCCACTAAAATAAATATAAATTTTATTTATTTCAACCAAAGCTTTTGCAAACCGATATCGGGCAAAACAAAATATTCCGGCGACCTGGATGTTGATGTTTGAATCAAGAGGGGGGCGTTTTAGAAAACAAAACGGGTGTTGCGAAAATAGTTTTGGCAAACAATGCATGATGATGACGATGCAATGCACAAATTCAACGCGATTTTCTAGTAGTGGTTTTGCGGGATGCCACACCCCCTCCCCTCCTTCTTCCCTGCCCCTAGCTTCCTTCATTCCCCCCTTACACCTCTGGCCCATGCTGAGCTCGTCGTGGCCTCGAAGAGCACTAGGAGGAGGAGGCTCCTCTGGCGTCCAGGACCACCGCCACCACCACCCCGCAGGTGACCCCCTCCCCTCCTTCTTCCCTGCCCCTAGCTTCCTTCACTGTCCCTCCTTACACCTCTGGCCCACGCTGACCTCATCGTGGCCTCGCAGAGCACTAGGAGGAGGAGGCTCCGGCGTCCAGGACCACCGCCACCACCACCCCGCAGGTGTACCCCTCCCGTCCTTCTTCCCAGCCCCTAGCTTCCTCCACTGTCCCCTTTCCTTAACAGATTCAGAACAGGGTGCTGCTAATTTCATGATAGGATTAGAGAGCAATTAATTGAGCAGGGGCTAGTACATGATAGGATTAGAGAGCAATTAATTGAGCAGGGGCTAGTACATGATAGTACACAATGTTTTTTTCTGTATAAAGCTCACAGATTCAGATAAAGCTCATAGATTCAGATAATTCTAGGGTTTATACAACCAAGAAGGAAGATAACATCTAATAACTACTAGAGTGGTGGCTAGGGTTCTTTGAAACATTATCTGTTAAAACAATACTCCAGATGGGTTTTTTTCCTGTGTAAAACAATACTCCAGATGGTTTTTATCCAATGAAACATTATCTGTTAAAACAAAACATATAGATAAATGCTAAAACAAAATTGTGTAGTTCATAGAATTACCTATTTTATAAATGATATGAATGATTTATAGCCTGTTTTATATCAAGATATTTTATAAACAATATGAATGGTTTAATATGCATCAAGACATATAGCTTGTTAAAACAAAACAGTACATGCAAAGCTACTTTTTTTGCATTTGTAGCCTGTTAAACAAAACAGTACATGATAACAAGATATATAGCCTGTTAAAACAAAACAATATGAACGATTTAATATGCATCAAGATATTCTTATAGCATTTGTTGGTACTAATTAAGCTTCTGACTACTCTATGTGATTGATGAACACTTGTGAACATTTAAAATTCTGACTACTTGCGACCAAAACAATATGAATGATTTAATTTGCTACTGTTTTTGCACTATTTAAAATTTTGACTACTGTTTTTGGTACTAATTAAGCTTCTGACTACTATATGTGTTTAAAAATAGTAGCCAAATTATATGTTGTGAACCAACATATTAGGTACTGTTTTTGCACTATTTAAAATGCAAAACTTATTTAAAGCTATTGTTTTTAGTCCAGTTTTAAATCTGGAAATGCTGGATCACTATTTGTGCCTTTTGTGTGCTGCTGGAGTACTTTTAGTGATGTTTGTATGCTGCTGGAGCACCATTTGTGGCCGTGGAGCACATTTTGTGCCTTTTTATATGTGGAATGTTTGCACGGAAATCACCTGAACTGCCCATTTCTCCTGAAATGTTGATTTCGATCCATTTTGCTCGAGAAATGGGGCTCATATGTCAAAAATGCAAAGGTCATGCCAAACTTTGCTAGTTTTTTGACATATGAGCCCCATTTCTCGACCGAAGTGGAAGTGAATCGACACTTCGGGAGAAATGGGCAGCTCATTCTAAATATTCTCGACACTAATTAATACTAACCTAGTTTAATTTGTTTAGAAGTGTGCAAACATGTCGGTCACCGATGGGGCCGGCACTTCTAAGGCCGCCATGAGCGTCGAAGACCAAGATAGAGCGGTGACCATCACTTTCTGGGAGGTGGCATCGCAACACGAGGCGGCGGAGTCTCAGCATGAGCATGTGGCAGGTTCTATGGGCCACGATGGGGATGATGAGCAAGATGGGGACGAGGACTACCGGATAGATGAAGCCGAGGAGGAGGATGTGACCACCTCCGATGGTGGAGGCCACACGACCAACGGCGGGGACCACATGACCGATGGCGGGACCGCATGGATGGCGGTAGCAGCAAACCGTCGTTAAGAAGAAGAAGTCGAGGAAGGATCAGAAGCTGGAAAATCTCACCGACACCACCATCGAGATCACTCTGGTCTCGGAAAGTGGCCTTCCGTTGGAGCCTCCAGATGTTGTATCCGGGTTCGGCATGCAACTCAGGTGCATCGTCCAGGAAAGCATGTCGATCAACACGAAGCACCTGGGAAGTGAATAGAATGAGCGGTTGGTGGCGAACTACCTTAAGAAGCTTCACCGACGGTACAAGTTCCTGGCCCCGTACACCGAAAAACTGGAAAATTCCAATAAGATGAACATGTTAGCCATCACGAAGATGGCTAATGCCTTGAGCAGCTGGAGAACCCGGGTGAAGAACAAGATCATGAAAAAGGAAAGCTGGGAGAAGATCAAGAAGGGTGAGCCCATGATCAACGAAGACGAGTTCAAGATATTCAAGGCGGAGATGGAGACTAACGATTCGATGGCATGGATGGAGTGGGGTCGGCAAATGCGGGAACTGAACATAGGTAACCACCAATGTGGAAGCGGCGGTTACAGGGGAAAGAAGGCCATATGGGCATGGGAGGACGCCGAGGTTTAGCGTCTCGAGAAATAAAACCCCTTTTTAAAAATCACTGACGAGCAGTCGCGGAACTTTGTCCGGGCCCGCTACTATCTAGACAAGGATACCATGGAATTCTTCACCGACGATGACGATGTGAGGAAGTTTGAGTAGGAGTTGGTAAGGAATTTACCCGCGATCCATTTGCTTGCATTTTAAATAATGAAGGCAAGTTCCTAAATGGGTTCACCTTTCCTTGTCTATAGGACGCTGAAATCAAGGCTGCGCGTGAGGCGTAGGACTCATCGTCCAGGGCTTGACGGAGCCATGGGACATGATTTTCAATAGGGCGACCAACACCTTCAAGGGGAGGCCGAAGTCCAAGCCGCCCACATCAAGTGGCCGTGTCTCTGTCTTTGGCACGAGCACAAAGTTCCGCGAGTACTACAACGAGGAAGCCAAGAAGAGAGAGTAGAGGCGGACCCTGTCGGTGGCTCAGGATCAAGCCGAGAAGGAAGAGTTGAAGCGGAAGATCGCGCATCTGGAGGCCAGTAAGGTGGACCAGGACGAGGTGAACGTGATAGTGCAACAAAAGATCCTCGAGATGCTACCCCCTCGGCTGATGGAGGGGATAGCAAAATGGAATGCGGATGGTCAGGTGGGGCCGATACAAGTGCCTAGCGCCGGCGGAAGCACCTCGAGCCACCAAGTGTCGCTGGACATGGTTACCCCGCCGCCCTCCATCCCCGCCGCGCAGCCGATGGAGTTTGATGCGCTGGAGCTGCTCCCTCCTGCCGAGACTACCAAGGCACAGCAGCCGGGGGGCGGTGCTTCCTAATGCAACCGAGCTGGAGAAGAAGGAGTAGCCGTCGGCCACCCGTGTCTCAACATTAGCCGAGCTCGGCACCCTCACCAAGGTAAAATAAGTAGGTAGTCAGCGTGCTCTACTTAATGCCTTTGATTGGCTGCCATCTCATGATGCATATCTATATGCCTCAGGACACTCCGTGCGTGCTCCTGCACAAGGTGCCCGGTGGCGAGTTGAAGTATGTTGCCACGGGCAAGCTAATACAAACGGCGAACCGCACGATATTGCACTACAAGCTCATGGACGATGTTGTGATGCGTGTCGAGTTGGGTCGGGTGTTGGGGGTGCGAAGACATGGATCCTCCCATGCAACCTCCGGGAGCCGACGAGCACCTGACCCTAGAAGGTTGCCATGGTTATCCCATGATTTGGCCAAAGACCCAGATTCGTATTGGGTCGCGCTCCACCGACGCCACCTCGGTCATCCGGCCGCCAAGGACGAAGCCTCCTGCTGCACAGGTCGTCGTCGCCGCCACCACATGCCGTCACCAGAGACTCTTGGGAGCGTCTGCATCGGCGCCACAAGTATCCAAGGGCGTGGTTGCTCCTCGACTGCCATCGTCCCCGCCTAAAGGCAAGGCTGTGGCACCACAACCGCCATCGCCACCACCCCAGGACGACATGGACATGGCAGCCTTCGATGCGAACATCAAGGTGGATGATGATGATGCACCGATCGATGTCAATGCCTTCGTCAACACCGGTGCTGGCAAAGGACCGTTCATGCCTCCTCTCGTTGAAGAACAATCATTCCGTGATCAAGCTAGCCATCCCAAGAAGATCCTGGTCTTCCGTGGGTTTTCTCAGGAGACGCCTCCGGCCGCCGAGACACAACCTCCACCGGCTGGAATCGTTTTCAGCCCTGACACACTCCAGAGGATGGTCGGTGAGGGGATAGCATCGCTAGTGGAGGACACTGCTGATGATAAGAGGAAGAGGGTGAGGAAGAGGCCGAACAAGAACAAGGACAAGGCTGCGAGCCAGCCCGCTCCGATCCATTGCCGGGACGATGTTGTACCACCCCACCAGGATGGCTTGACCAGAGTGCACGAAGCTGGTCAGCCCATACTGCCTCCGGAACTACGCGGCCTGGCTTCGGGAGCTATGAGGAGTTTGCATGAAGGTATTCTAACACTAGAGGGCCTCCTTCTCAAGGAAAAGCACCCGAGTTACCCGGTGTTCACCGTCAAGGTGCCGGAGGACGTGGGATTCGTCACCGATGCCCCCGCGGATGTGTTCTTCATAGACTACAAGGACAGCTTCAAGCTATTCCACTCGAGACGGCTGGACTATAACTTGATCCTCCTATTCGCGCTCAATCCGGCGATGAAGGTCAAGAGAGAGCAAACCCCATTCGTCGCGATAGCAGATCCCTACTACATGCGGGACAACGAGCTAGAAGAAGGAACAAGGACCCGGGCCCGGGCAAAGTCCTACCTTCAAAAGCTATTGATGGACAGCAAGAGGAAGGACAACATCCTTGTGCCTTTCTTTCCCGAGTAAGTGTACACATCCTCCTACCGCCGTCGTAACAAATAAGTATTTCTTTCCATTGCTCTTTTCCAACATCCCATTCCACATTGTGTGTTGCGCGCAGAGACAAGTACTGCATGCTCATCGTCCTCTCCACGAGGTATTCGCTTGCCACCTACTTCGACTTGGGGAGTGTGAGGAGGAAGAACTACACCAGAGTAAGGAGCGTTCTGGATGATGCTATCGAGGGATATGCCAAACAGGGAGGCCCCTTCAACTATAAGGGGGCGTCTTACATGGACGATGTCTCACACAAGTTCAAACACGTGTTCGAGTTCCCCTACGTCAAGCAGACGCCTGGCAGCGTGAAGGAGGCCTTCTATGTTTGCCATCACCTCAAACGGTTTGTCCAAGATTGAGAGGTGCTAACACTTCCATCTTCTCTCCGAGGATGGGCCCAAAATTTGCATGGTATCAATGACCCCGATCTCAGGGAAGACTTCCATGATACGTAGGTGAAGCTATCACATATCATCGTGGAACAAGTCAACACAAGTGGTGGGCTCTTACACCACCCCATGTTGTTCAGGAAGAGGGAGATCGAAGCCCGCCTCAAGGCGCAGGGTGACTTCAGGACGTGGATGACGAAATACATGTCCAAGCCATTTCCGGCGCTCTCCGAGGATAAGGCTACTTGACAGAGAGAGCGTGTGTATCGGTGGACACATGTAGTGTGTGTGTGTCGAAAAACTTAACTTGCCTAGCTTGAAACCGTCGTTATTATTGTGTTAGACATGTTGTCGTGTTTCTTTCATTGTCATCGATGAATTATTTTAAGTTTATGAATGCCTTTGATCTAATATTTGTCAACATATATATTTGCATGATGTACTAATATGCCTTGTCAATAGAGATGCCGACGTATGTTGTGTACAAGGGTCGGGTTCCAGGTGTGTACGAGGAGTGGGTGGACTGCCACCAACAAGTGGACAAGTTCAGCGGCAATAGCTACAAGGGATACGCGACTAGAGAGGAGGCGGTGGCCAAGTGGACGAGACACGTATGGAAGATGAACCAAACGAAGATCTTGGTGTCGCTCCTCCTCACCGGCATCGCGGTTACGGTGTACTACATTCTGTCATAAGGTAGTAGGCGGTGACAACATCGCGTGGTTGTAAGTTATGTGAGTGAGATGAACACTTGTGAAATATACTTGTACACTTATTCAGTTCTAATATGTGATTGATGAACACTTATGAACATTTGTGCTTGTTGATGTATTATATGTGAACTTGAACATTTGTACTGCTATGTGCAGCTTTTCTGGGTATTTCTATCAAATTTTGTGTATTTCTTGTAATACACCTGTATTTGTATCAGATTCTGAATATTTCAAAATTCTGAAAAAAGGATTTTGTGGCGCATATGGCTACATGCACCACAGAATCTGGGACAGAATTCTGTGGCGCATATGGCCATATGCGCCACAAAATCTGGGATATAATCTTGTGACGCATATACCATATGTGCCACAGAATGTTGAGAATTTTGTGGCGCATATGCATATGCATCACATAATTTAAATTTTAGTGGCGACAATTAGTGACGACCACTAGATGCGCCACAGAATTCATTTTTGGTGCGCCACTGGTAACGTTTTTCCTAGTAGTGCAAGCTTGAACTCGTCGAATCTCCGAGGAGAACTCAAACCTATGCACCAAATGCAAGGGCAAGTCCTTCACTCCCAAATTACAATAAAGCTACAAAAGCTATTGGGGGAATAAGGGAGGAAGAACACAAAACTCTCCAAGATCTAGATCCCAAGGATTTATTCACAAAGAAGGGAATTGGTTTGGTGGGATTGTAGATCTAGATCTCCTCTCTCAAATCCCTCAAAAAGATGCAAGAATTATTATAGAGAGAAGTAGAGAGGGAAAGATTTTGAAGGTAAACAATGGAGGAGAGAGAGTGGAAGAGCTAGCAAAAATGACCTCATAAATTGGGGAAACAATAGGGAAGAGGGGGCCATTAAAAAGGGTAAGAAAAATCTGCCCGTTTGGCCAGATTCGCGCACCAAAGGAATTTCTGGTGCTCCACCGGAACAATACGTCATCGGAACTTGGGTCGGAATTTGGACCAAAATTTCCGCTCAAGCAAAAACGTTGGACAACATTGCACGAAAACTCAATAACTTTTGATTCCGGACTCCGTTTTTGATGATCTTGGGCTCGCTTTGAAGATAACGACAAGCTCTGCAAGATTATGCAAATAAACATCATAGTACAGCATGGAAGGATAAAAACAAATTTAGAAAGGTATAACCTCTCTAGAAGAAATGAGCCGGTAAAACCTCCAAAACCCAAAACACAAGAAGTTGAGTTTGGAAACTCCGATTGGGATGAAACCAATTTTGTTGGAAAGATAAAACTAAGAGAATCCAATAAAAGGTGAAATATTGGATACAACCAAGGGAGACAATATAAAGTATATATATGTGAGATGTCTCCTAAGGTGTGGAGCCGGAAAAACCCGCATGATCAAGCACGCAATAAGATATGGAAGTGAAATCCTTATTTGATGAACTAGAGCTTGGTATGATGATAAACACAAGATATATATCCTCTTAGGGACAAGGACCAACTAATAACCAAGAAATATGATGCTATGTATGCAAAGGTTTGAGGTCTCCCCGAACGATGTGATCGATACACCCGCTTGAGAGCCCCTCTTGATAGAATGGCTATCTATCCTAAAACCGGTTTTCCAACTAACAACACGAGACCGGAAAATGAGAAACCCTATCAAGATCATACCTTTGACTTGAGCAATCCACTTGGGATTGATGTTTACCGTCTTGACCTTCTCAATATGGAACACCTTTCTTGATTGATGTTGCTCGCTATTGCTTGATGAAGACTTCCAAATTGCTCCCCCATACTCTAAGGGGACACCTCTTCTTTGAACTTGTCTTCATTACTCCATGATCACCAAGGATGGCAAGCTCCAAGCATGATATATTCTAGAGAAGGCGCATATTGATCTTGCACTTCTTCATCCCTTCTTGAGTGTTGATCCATCGAGATTCAACTCTTTGCACTTATCTTTATCAACCTTCAAGTTCCTTCTTTCTTCATGATTCCAATGGGCACATAGCCCTTGGTACATATCTTCCCATCCTATTGTGACCTCGGATCAATAAAGATCCTTGGTCCCTATGATTTACATGCTAGTCCCTGGATCAATAGCTAGCACTTGTACTCGGTGAATATCATGTAAAACACAATGTCATTTATTACACGAGTAATCCAGAGTATGAAATTATTACAAACTTGCTTAGCATATAGCTAGCTCAAATTACAGCGAAAACATAAATAGCTTAAGTCCATCAACGCCCTAGGGTTGTTGAGTGTAGACTCACGATCCCTACGCTCCTTTCAATCTTCGGATTCTGCACATAAGATGTGCAGCCAACAAGTTGGGTCAATACTTTGAATGTATTGGAAAATTACACCAAGGAAGGAATACAACTAACTCTACATGCAAGGCTAGTTTAGGTTGTTGGGTTTATTTGCACAAAGATAGATTTTCACTAAGTATGGAGAAAGAAGAGAGAGTTCTTCCCTACTTTGTAAACATTTGCTTAAGTAATATAGGGTCGAATGGAACACGAGGATATTACTCACCAAGTGTCCAAACAACTTAATACTTCTATATTACTAACCAAGTCCCAAAAATCCCACCCATTGGCGATATTACCCACGCCATTATAAAAACTTTAGGCTTTGAAAGACAGAGAGAGAGGAAGATCCTTCATAGGGTCCATCCTTCAGATGCTCAAGTGTTCTTTTCCGTGAACTCGGCTGATCGATCAGATTGCAATACTCTCAAGAGTTTGTGCACTTTACCAACAATCCACGATCAAGTCCTTTTATAGACAAGACCATGGCGAGGCTTTCCCTTAGTAGCCCCTCTACCATCTGGATCCAACCGTGACAAGAACCTCCAAATGTTGGTACCCCGGTGAGGTTTCCTACTAAGTACTAGTCTAAGACAGAGCCCATATGTATTGTGGTTGCACTGAAAGCTTCTGAATTCTGAAACATGGCAGACTTCTTTGATTCCTGGGCAGCCATCCTCCACCAAAATCCCACATGTTGACCCGATAACCATTCCTCCCAAAAGAAAACTTAGTTTTATTTTTGAAGTGGATTTGAGAAGAAAAGATCACTTAAGAGAGCCTTTATACTTAGAAAATTTCTTCTCTTTCAAACCCCCCAACGGTACTATATATATATAGCTTAGCAAGCACTTAGCAAAAACAGGGGTAACCTATTAGGAGGGAAAAAATCCTAAGTATAGAACTACTCATGGCATACTACAAAATCATCGCACTTGCAAAATAATACTAAGGAATATTCTACCAGAACATCCTACATATGCATGGCTGACATCTCCTCCGGCAGTTGCAGTTGATATGCTACTTCTCCTCGGTGATTCAAAATCTTGAAGGGTCCAATATATATGGGGGCAAGGTTTCCTTTGAGTTGTAAACATTGCATTCCTTTCAAGGGTGATACTTTTAGATACACAAAATCTTTGATAGCGAAGCCTATGTCTCGATGTCTCTTGTCAGCATAACTCTTCTATCTAGATTGGGCGGTCTTAAGGTGCTCACGGATCTTGTGAAATTTCTCTTTGGCTTCACTTAGGATGTCGGGTCCGAAAATATGACTCTCTCCTACTTCCGACCAATTTAACGGGGTACGACACTTCCTTCCATACATAAACTCAAATGGGGCCATTTGCAAACTGGCTTGATAACTGTTGTATGAGAATTCTGCGAAAGGCAGACAATCTTCCCATTTTGATCCATATTCCAACACACAAGCTCTCAACATATCTTCGAGTATCTGGTTTACTCGCTCCATTTGTCCATCGGTCTGCGAGTGATAAGCTGTGCTGAAATCCAGTCTGGTTCCCAATCCATCTTGGACTTTCTTCCAAAATCTCTAGGTAAATTGGGTTCCTCGATCCGACACAATGTTCTTGGGGATTCCATGCAAACTGACTACCCTATCAATTTAAAATTCTGCTTGCTTCGAACTCTGATAAGTGGTCTTGGCCTGTAAGAAATGGGCTACTTCAGAAAGTCTATCCATTATGACCCAAATAGAGTCATTTTCCCTACTAGATGTAGGCATACCGATGATAAAATACATTCCAACTGAATCCCATTTCCATTTTTGAATCTATAATGGTTGCAAAACTCCTGCGGGTCTCTGATGTCCCTCTTTGGCTCTCTGACAAATATCACGTTTGGCTATGTAGCTTACAATTTTTCTCTTCATATTGTTCCACCAAAATTTCTCCTTCAAATCCGGATACATATTGGGTCCTCCAGGGTGGATAGAATAAATATTATCATGGGCTTCCTGCAAAATAGCTTGTTTCAACTCTGAATCTGCTGGTACACAGATACGTCCTTTATACCACAAAATTCCTTCTTCATCTTCGGTAAATCCAGGTACCTTCCCTGTATCGATATGACGTTTGATTCCGTCGATACTAGCATTTCCTTTCTGCGCCTCCTTGATTCGATCTATCAAAGTGGGTTGAAGTTCTATGCTAGCAAAAAATCCTTCACTTACTAGTTCCATTCTGAAATTTTCCATCTCCTCATGCAAACTTGGCTGGGCTTATTTTATCATGGTGTTTAATCTACACGGCAGTCTACTAAGAGCATCTTATACTACATTGGCCTTGCCGGGGTGTAGTGAATGTCAAGGTCATAGTCCTTGATTAACTCTATCCATCTCCTTTGCCTCATATTTAGGTCCTTCTGGGTGAAAATATGCTTCAGACTCTTGTGATCCAAATGAATCTCACAACGGTTACCCATGAGGTAATGCTGCCATGTCTTCAAGGCTAAAACTACGGCCGCTAATTCGAGGTCATGGGTAGGGTAATTCTGCTCATGTTGCTTCAGTTGTCGGGACAAATAGGATATGACTTTTCCTTCTTGCATTAACACACATCCGAGACCAACCTTGGATGCGTCACAATACTGTAACATCCCTAAAATCATGTTTTCAAAGATTGCATATCATCCATGCATGCATAATCATTTAGGGATCAATTTCAAAGTCATTTAAAAGAAAATAGAAGCTCTGAGAGCTTATTATTTTATGTAGTCAAGCATTGATCCAATGCTACTCTCTAGTGAGAGAATATTTGTTTTAAACCAATGTTGTGTGTTCATAGGATTGTTTAATGAATTCCAAAGCTTGGGCAAACATTTCCAAAACAAAACATGGTTTTAAAACCATTTTCATATCTTTATCAAATATTGTGCTAAGGCACTGTTTATTTTAAAATTTCAAAGGAAACAAGAAAGTCTTGTGAGACAGCATGGTTTTATACTCAAAAATATACAGGTTTCACTTTATAAAAATCCAGAAAGATTTGGAATTCAAACACTTTTGAATTCATTTGAAAAGGTTTCCTGAAAATCGAATTAGAAAAAGAAAAAGGTTAAGAAAACAGAACTGGGCCATGCGCTACCCATTCGGCCCATCAACCAAAGCAGCCCACCCGGGGTTCCCCCTTCCTCTCTGTTTCTCACCGCAGCAACGCGCACCCACCCACTGACAGCCCGACCCTACCTTGCCCCGTCAGCGTCGTCCCCAATCAACGCGCGCAGTCACTGCTCGCCGTTACCTCGCCGCAGTCACTGCCCCGCTTAAATCCCATTGATGCAGGGAGTGATCCTCGCCCCCGCTCCGGCTATTTAATCCCCTCCCCTCTCCGCATCTTTCCCCTCACTCAACGCCTCTTATCTGCCACCAGGCTGCCCATAATCCCACTTGCACCGCCGTGGTACCGAGCATCTCCGGCGTGCGATTCAGGTAAGCATCGACTGCCCCCCTGTCTCTGATCCATACGAGCATGATCAGTGTGTCCTTGCGCATCTTCTCATTCTCTTCTTTTGCTCTGTATCGCCCTAGAGCGTCGTCATAATCCACCTCTGGAAGTAACCGAAGCTCAGCGCAACTCCGGTGGCACCCACTGGTAGTTCCCGACCGCCCCTTCCTCTCTTCTGGTTACTCATATGTTCGCCAGGCTTGTGCGCATCTAACGACACCTCTAGTTTGTCTTAGCGCGCACCACAACCTCGCCCCGACGATGCCAGAGCTTGCCCGACGACAGGCTTCACTTCGACGAGCAATAGCAGTCGAGTCCGAGCGCCCCTGTCTCTCCCTCGACCACCTTGAGCTTCACTGCAGTCCCGCGAACACGGTAAGCACCTCCACTCCTCCCCGCACGACCTAAATCGCCGGCAACCTCTCTGACAGAGCCGCGCCGCCGCATCGCTGCCGCTGGCGCCGCCCATCTGTGGTCGTTTGATCTGTAGCCGTAGGATCTAGATCCAGCGTTTAGAATTAGATCTGTAGCGAAGCAGTATGGGAAGATCAGGACCGTGCGTGTTAAGCTAGATCTAACGGCCCGCAAGTGTGATCCGGTGCGAAACGGTATCAACCAATCAGACGTTGCCGCATGGCTAGTTCTTTTTTTTAAAAATCTGAATTAGATCTATTAGTGATTCAAACTTGTAAAATTCATAACTTTTGATCCACAAGTTCAAATTTTGTAAATTTTATATCATTAGAATCAGGAGAAAGAATACTATCTGTTTATGCAATGTGTTTAATGTTTTGCCTCTGTAAAAATGGTTATTTTTGCAAATACATATGTAGGCTTAATTTGAGTATGGAAATTATATGAAAAATGTTTTAAAGACCAAATAAAGTTTATTTTGAGTATCTTGGTCTTATTTATGTATTAGTACTATATACTTGTCTTGTTTGGTGTAGAAAAATCATCACATGGCATTTGCATACATTCATATATTTTTGTTTGTATATTTTGTTATGTGATTTTGGTGCCATTATTGTATGTGCAGATTTTGGTGCTAATAGTGATCGTGGTTGTGAAGATTGTTGCTACTGCCCAAACTACCAAGGCAAGTGGTGCTTCATGTTTTCATCCCTATAATTTCACCTATGCATTAGAAATATTTTTTTTAGGACTTGCATGAATATTTTGCTAAGTATCTATATACTATGCTTGGGAAATCCTAGTAGTTGTAGAATTGTTAGAATTTCCTCAAAGTTAAGATGCTTAATATTGCCATGCTTAGCCTAGCTAATAGCAACCAATGGTGGATTATGTATTCATGCTATGTGAAATATTTCTAAGTCATTGATTTGTGTTTTTGCTTAATAAAACAACTAAGTGAATGAAACACCTGGGTGGAATGGAAAGAATGGTTTGTGTTGAGTGGTTACACAAGGCCCATTTCTATGGTTTACCTTGTGTATCTCACTTGTGGAAAGCCACCCAGGAGCAAAGGGATTTGAGATGCCAAATGTTTAGAAGCTTCTAGTGCAACCACATGGCATTATGGGCTCTGTCTGGATCACATAGGTTGCAATAACTTAGCCATTTGGACAGTTGGTGGTAGTGCGATGATAGGTTTGGAGCGCGTCTATTTGTTCTAAGGGAAGGCTTCTGAAAGGTCCTGTCTTGGTGAAAATCAAGTCTTGTGGGGAAAGTGCACAACCTCTGCAGATGGAAGAATCTAAGTACTTAGCCATGTCCCCGATATTGGACAACTTGAGCATCAAGACATGGAAGCTATCAAGAATCTCCTCATCCCAATTTTCTAAGTTAAAACTTGTGGTTGAACAAGGGTGAAGGTTCACCAATTTCTATTGGTGATTCCTTGGGAAAGTTTTGTCAAAGATAAACTTAGTGTTTTCAACTAATAGGTAAAACCTATTTTGATCAAAGCAAGCCTAAGCTACACTTAGCCAAATGCATGTAGTATCTAGATGCTAATAGTCTACAAAGGTATCACTTGCCAATACTATTCCAAAGTATTCAACCACTGTGGATGTAACTTGTGATGTTGCAGGTTACTCTGATAATGATTAGGGGTTATGAGTCTACACTCAACACGCTTGCCTGTGGCATATGAAGATGAAGACTTATTTATCTTATTCTATATTTGAACTCTTGTATTAGTCTTGTGGCCATGGAGTTGTAAAAGACTATGTTTGTCTCTGGAATGATATGTAATAATGACCTTTGTATCTGTGTACTTCTTCTTAAACTGTGGATGCTAGCATTGATCCAAGGACTAGCATTGCAATCACATGGATATTTACCTTTATAAAGGTGGGATCTTACAGATGGTATCAGAGCACTGTGTTGCCTGTCGAATTATGACCCTAGGAATGGATTGGAAACCACTAAGGAAAAAAATTCAACAATTTCCACACTTGTGTTTTTCTTCTCGTAAGCTTTTCTAATCTTCTTTTCTCATCTCTATTTGTAGATGAACTCCATCAATGAAGCCGTGAGGAAGGGACCACTCATGACTATGACCTTGGAGTGTGAGACAGAATTCCCCAAGGCTCCCAAGGACCTCATGGTTTCCATGGGAATACATGGTGCAACTGTGTACAAAGGTTTCCCCGTGATGGATGAAGGAGTGGAGTACTGGTGGGTGAAACTTCACTTGTATAAAAACAAGGAAGACAACCACAAGGAATCAGGATTCTGCATGGTCACCAACTCAGTGATGCACAACACATTCTTTGACTTTGCTAGAGATGCAGCTTGGAAGGCCATCAAGGAGCTTGGTGATAGACTCAAGTGCAGAATGCTTAACACCCAAAATGACCTTAGGTAAGAAAAGAAGCATACCCAAGAGTTAGAGGCTACCAACCAATGTTTAAGAGAGGACATCATAGACTTAGCAATGGAGTCATGTGATCAGGATCGACAGATTTGCTCTAGGGATGCCCTGTTAGCTAACTTGGCAAGTGAGATGGGATTGTAATGTACTTCGCTAGTTGGACCACCACATTTATCGTCTTATTTACAAAACTTCTGTCTAAATTATAATGAACCTTGGATGCTTGTGATGGATTTATGTATGCCATGACTTGTGTGTTTGATTTCCAATGATATGCCTATGATGCTTTGTCTTGTAATTTTATCTATCTATGTTGATTCTAACTTTTTCTATCTTATAAAATAGATGCCTAATGTTACTATCAGCACGGCTGAAGAGTTTAAGGGAACTCGTTTTGACACTCGTCTTATTGAGATCACTAGTGTTCTCAATCTTCCGCTTCCTAGCATCATGATACTTCCCCTCACCAAGTTTGAGAGGAAGGACCTTTGGGGATTCAAGGTTACTCAGCCAGGACGCCAGACTGAGCAAGCCACGAAGGCCATCACTTTCAAGCTAATGCATGATGATAAAGAGAGAGGCCTAGAGGTAGTCATGCCGGATTTACTTGGGCGTTTGCTAGGGAGACACTCTCGGGAGATTAGAGGTACTCACTTCCACGCTTTCGGTAGAGGCTACGACGATGGTGAGGCTATTGAGTTCGAGGATGCTGCTAGAGAGACGGCAGAGCCGATTCATCTATACCTTCAGGACCTAGAGGTTCTACTTAGGCACCTAGATACTGATAGGACCAACGTCATTCTTAGCAATGACGAGCTCCAGGTGCAGCTTCATGAGAAGGACAAGCTCTTCGCGGAGCAAGACGAGATAGTCAAGGAAATGGAGGCCATGTTTTAGAGTCAGGATACGAAGTTCAAAAGCCAAGAGAAGAGAGTCCAAGACAGGAACAAGAGGATTCGAGAGATGACTGCAGAACTAGAGGCCAAGGAATTCGAGCTCGAGCATCAGCAGGTTGTGATTGAGAGACTTCGTTCACAGAAGAGGGCTCTCAAAGCCAAGGTAGAGGCCTTGACTACGAATGTAGAGGAGTACAAGACTGCTATGGAGAATCCAGGTCTTACACTTGTCGATGAGGAGGTTGATGCAGAGGAGTAGTGATGACTACTCGTTTATTTATCATTTACCATACTTATGATTTTGAGTCGCAATGACCATTCAACATGTGGATGGATTGCTATTGGTGTGTTTACTTTTCAAAATTGTTGTTTACATCGTTGAACTTTATTTTGATGCTTGTTTGGTGATTGTCTATATGATGTATTGTGCATGTTAAGCATCTATGGGTATCTCATTCTTATCCTTATTGAAAACCACAGATGCCTCCTCGATGTGCCAACCCCAACCCAAACAACAACAATGTCACCCCCGAGATGCAGTAGCTGATGACAGCACAGACATAGCTGATGCAGATGATGACTAATTTCATACAGAATCAGAATAACAACAACAACAATCAGAACAATCCACCAGGTTTTGACATGCTCACCAGATTCCTAAGACTAAGGCCAGCAAAGTTCTCAGGAACTACTGATCCCATGGTGGCCAATGATTGGCTACGCTCAGTGAACAAGGATTTGGTAACTGTCGGCTGTACCGACGAGGAGAAAGTCAGGTTTGCAGCACACTTGTTGGAAGGGCCAGCAACTACTTGGTGGGATAACTTCCAGATCACCACTCCCATTGAGTTTGTGACATGGGCTATCATTGAAGATGGTTTTCGTACAGCTCACATATCATCCGGAATGATGAGCTTGAAAAAAAAGGAATTTCATAATCTAAAGAAGCGCCACCGCAGCGTGGCTGAATATATTGAGGAGTTCAACAATCTGGCGTGTTATGCACCAGATGAAGTGGATACTGATGCCAAGAGAAAAGAGAAGTTCCTCGAAGGACTGAACGATGAACTGAACCTGCAATTATCTATGGCCTATGTCCCCACCTATCAATCTCTTTGTGACAAGGCTACCATCTTAGAGAGCAAGATGAAACAGGTTGAAAGCAGAAAGAGGAAACACAACTCTGACAAGCACAGCTCAGGATCGTCTCACAAGCGTTCCCATTATGATGATAGTGGGAGTTCCGGATCCCACAAGCATGGAAAGTACAACAACCACCACAACCACAACCACAACCGTCATCATGACAACAAGCATCACCATAGTCATGACAATGACAAGTACAAGAATCACAAGGATGGATACAAGGGTCACCACAATGGAAGTGGAAGTGGTAGTGGAAGTGTTGGGGATATGCTATATGGGTATCCTTATAGCATGTCTCTTATCCGACTAACCCGGGTGGCCCATAGTCGGTAGCATGGCCTATGGCCTGCTTGGCGGCCTAGTTAGGTGGATCCAGAAGGGAGGCCCATGCCGGATAAACGAAGGCTACGGTGGAGTCACCAGTGTACCCGGAACCTTGGAGTTCAAGATACAGAAGACTAGTAATAGATAGTGCAGGACTCTGTGACTTGTCCGGCTTGGACTTTTCCCTGTAACCCTAGGACCTAGTGACTATATAAGTCGGGCCTATGGGAGCCTTTAGGGCACGTTCATAGACAATCTCAGACAACCTCGCACAGCGAACCTATCTCTGTAACTCGGCGTATTGCCATTATAGTGATTTATAGCAGGAGTAGGATTCCGCCACCGTCGTGGGATCTGAACCTGGGTAAGCTGTGTTACCTCGTACCCGTCAACCGTCCGCCTTACCCCACATCTCTAAACACGCACTATGAGGACCCCTCCATGGCGTACTCGTCGGCAATACCACGACAGTTGGCGCCCACCGTGGGGCAAGAGGCGCTTCAGGCTCTTCAGCAGGCGAGGACCAAAATCTTCGCGGGAATCGGCGAAACCGTAGCCATCGGTCGCGTTCTCTTCTCTGGCAACGTTCCGATCGTCCCTCCCGACGAATTCTAGATCTCGGCGAAGATGAACCCTATGCGGTGTTTAATCGTTCCTATCGGAGACATCCACCTCTTCATCGACGAAACCGACTCGGGCACTAGTTCCCTGGGAGTCGGAGGAGCATCAAGACCCGCACGAACCGCCTACGGCAGGATACATTCGCGGAAGGATCGATGTCAGATCTCTCTTCGAAGTTTGCCGGCAAAGACGAAAAGCATCAAGACCCGCACGGACCGCCTACGGGAAGGATAAGTTCGTGGAAGGATCAATGTCGGATCTCTCTTCGGAGTCTGCCGACGAAGATCAGAAAAATTCAAGGCCCACCCAAACCGCCCCTGTGCAGGATATAAAGGTGGAAGATCACTGCAAATCCGCCGGCTTAGTCCGTGCGTCTGGACAGTAGAGATCCAAATTCGTCGGCGTGGTTACTATCTTCGATCTGGCGTGCTGCGTTCAGAGACAGGACGAAAACCCCCGCGATTACCTGGCCAGGTGGCTTCGTATACGAGCTGTCCTAGCCCACTACCCCGATGATAAAGCTCTGTATCACTTCGTGGAAGGACTGGACCGTGGCACGCTTCTCCGACATTCTTTAAGACGGCAGCAGGCAACATGACGCCTTACCCTCGAAGTGGTGAGCACCGTCACCAGCTACGTGGCAGCTGACGCGGTAGCCCAGATGGAGCTCGCACTCATAGACGGAGAACCTCCGGCTCAGCAGCCAACGCCACCGCCTCCCGCCGCCATCGTCATAGCAGCACCACCACCTCCAGTCATCGTCGAGCCCGTTGCACCTCCACCGCCCGTCATCGAGGAAGTCCTAGCACCCTCTGACTTTGTCATTGACGCGCTTTATGCTGAATTCAGTGCAGATTCAGAGGAGATAGACTTCAGTCCAGAAGATCTAGACTCCGCTATGCAGGAGATGGAGGAGGAGTACTCGCGCGACGAGCAAGCCAACAACACCATCGCGTCCCGAGGGGTATTCGTCACCATTGGGACGGCAATGGATGAAGATCAACCCGGACGAGATCCGCCTACGGCGGTGGAAATGGGGAAGGGGCCACTTATTGCTGCTGACGATGATCGCGCAAAAGTCATGCCTCCTTCGCCCAACCCAGTGCAGCAGCCGCAGGAACTCGGCACCGGCCCGAGCAACAACAACACCTTAAACTTGCCGCCTCCAGCATCCACGTCTACAGCAGCCCAAGTTACTCTAGCTGATAGAGTGATGTACGACAATCTCCTCGTCGAGCCACTGACCGTTGCTCATATCCAGAACGTGACCCAGCTTGATGAGAAGCGCCAGCAGCTGCTGGAGGAGGCGCAAGCCATCGCGGAGCAAGGCTCTAAGCTAGATCGAGATCTGGTCAAGGCGCAGAAGTCCATAGAAAAAGCTAGAGCAATGGAGGCCGAGTACAAGACTCTCCTATAGCAGCAGAAGGCTAAGAAAGCTCCGGCTCACGTCATCAACGATCCTGGTGTACGGCGCAACCTAGGATGGGCTCCCCCTAAGACGACACATGCCAAGCCATACATTCACAGTGAAGGCAAGAAGGTGATGCCCACCCCACTCCTTAACCTCGTCGTCGCCAAGACCCTTTTGGAGCAAGATCGATCGCCTGAAGCAGTAGAACAGGTCTATGACCTAGTGGCCAAGGCGGTGAAGCAGCATGAAAAGGACACCTCTCAGAGGCTTGAGTCTAACCCAGCGCTCTGCCAGTCTAGACAGTACAAACCTCCAAGGGATAGATCTCCTCTTGATGTCGGGTCCGAGACGGGTTCATCAGAATGAAGATGGAGGGATGCACGCAATAGGAAGGATGCTATCCCAATATCCTCCGACCAAGGACAAAAGGCCCGACCTCGTCTCCCATCGCCACCACCACGATCTCCCCGACATCGTGAAGATTACAAAGCTCACCATCATACGGATATGCCCCCACCAAAGCAGTGTGGCATCGTCATCCGCGATAACGCGGAGCAGACCCGTCATGATGGAGAGCGCAACCAAGGACATAAGAGCAGGTCACGCCATGACCCTCCACGTCCGACAAGCAACCATGACAGGCGTGAGGCGTCGCAGGAGGGTAACAGCAAGAAGGCTAACCCACCGCCACCTCCGCCCCCATCACCACCAAGCAGTCACCACGGCGGAGGAGGCCCGCGTCGTTCACGTAGCCCATCCCCTGTTGACAAGAAGAAGAAGAACCCGGAGCCATACGATGCGCGTTCGCAGATCGATAAGATCCACGAGGCCCGGGAAGGACCATACCTAGGACCATGTTGCTTTGGACTTGCAATACGGTACGCAACTTACCCCAAAGGTTTCCGGATTGACAAGACCATCAAGCCCTATGACGACACCGCCAAGCCAGCCACATGGTTGTAGGACTACGACAACGCGGTGGAGATTGTCGGAGGCAACCCCAACATCGTCGTCAAGTACCTCCCATTAATGTTGGCAGGTACGTCCCGTCAATGGATCGACGACTTGCTGGAGAAATCTATCTACAACTGGTTGGACATGCAAGAAGCATTCACCAAGAACTTTGAGGGTACGTACAAGCTTCCCTGCACTGTGGGCAATCTACAGCGGTGCGTGCAAGAAAAAGACGAGACATCTCGCGCCTACCTCTCCCGCTGGCTGGACATGAAGAATTCATGCGCAGGAGTGCACGCTCAGACCGCCATGGCCGCATTCATCGATGGGTTGGAAAGGGGCACGTTGCTCCGACATAAACTGAAGCGCTTGTAGGACAATCACCAGCTTAACTTGAACCAGATGATTCAGTTGGCTAGTGAGTTCATAGCTGCCGACGACGACGCTCGTGGATCCTTGCCGGCAACGGCCGTTCCAACTCAAGCTCGGAGGAACAACAGTACAAAGCTGAAGACCGCTCCAGAAGAAAAGCAATCTACCGACATGGTCGCTATGACTTTTGCAGGACGAGGAGAGGGCGGACAAAGTGGCCGAGGAAGGGGAGCTGGTCGTGGACAACAACGAGGAAGTGAGTAAACCTCGGCGCCGCTCCGTGTTCCCCAAACCTACGAGGAGTACCGCGATATGCCATGCCTCGTACACCTCGACGTTAACGGCAAAGCCACCCATACCAATCGACACTGCAAGTACGTCAACGACCTCAAGGAAGACCCCAAGCACGCCGCTAAGAAGAAGGAGGAGGAGTCCAAGGATTCAAGTGACATGGATGAGGACGTTGACCCCAAGCACACCGCTAAGAGCGACGACAAAGGAAAGAACCCCTTCGCGAAGAAGGCCCCAGTCTACCACACTTTCCTTGGCACCCCCACCGTGCGACAACAGAAGACCTCTCTAAGGATCCTGATGGCAACTCTCCCCCTAGTCCCCCAGTACCTACGCTGGTCGGAGGTTCCAATAACTTGGGACATGACGGACCACCCAGACCTTATACCCACGGAGAACCAGTACGCCATGGTCATCAACCCCTTGATTGACGGCGTGGAGTTCACCAAGTGTATGGTGGATAGTGGAAGCAGCATCAACATCATGTACCTGGATACACTGCAAAAGATGAACTTGACGGAGGCAAACCTAAGGCGAACCAACACCATCTTCCACAGCGTAGTTCCTGGTCGGGAGGCTCGGTACCTTCGGTGCATTACACTTAAGGATGCCTTTGGCGATGTTAATAATTACCGCCAAGAGAGCATGAACTTCAAGGTGGTCCCCTTCAAGAGCGTGTACCACGTCATATTCAGCCGCGACATATTCCACACGTTCATGGCCAAGCCATGCTTCGTCTACAACAATCTCAAGATACCCGGACCAAATAGCATCATCACCGTATCCGGAAGCTTTACCAAGGGAAGGGACTGCGAGATCAACGAAGCAGCCGTTGCAGAAGCTGTCCTTTACAGTGAAGAATTCAAAGAGATCCAGAGCAAGGTCGAGGACGCAGAGATGCCCGCGTCGAAGAAGCAGATCTCCGACTCCGCTCCTGCGTTCAAGGCCGCCATCGAGACCAAGCCGGTGGAACTTGTGGTAGGCGATGCCTCCAAGGTCACCGCCATTGGGACGAACTTGAGTCCCAAAAAGGAAAGCGCGCTCGTCGAGTTCCTCCGTGAGAACAAGGACATCTTTGCCTGGCAACCTGCCGACATGAAAGGTGTACCTAGGGAACTTGCCGAGCACAGCTTAAACATTGATTCAAAATGCAAACCAGTGAAACAAGCTATACGACGCTTTGGAGATGAGAAGAGATGCGCCATTAGCAAAGAGATAGCTAGGTTACTTAAGGCTAGATTATCCGAGAAGTCCTTCACACCCAATGGGTGGCTAATCCTGTACTTGTCCCAAAAAAGGGAACCAATGAATTAAGAATGTGCGTTGATTACACCAGCTTGAACAAAGGATGTCCCAAAGATCCGTTTGCTTTGCCTCGCATTGACTAAGTCATTGACTCGACGGCTGGCTCGGAACTTTTGTGTTTTCTCGATGCATACTTAGGATACCACTAGATCAAGATGAGGAAGTCGGACCAATTGGCCACTTTGTTCACTACCCCATACGACACGTTTTGCTATGTCATGATCCCCTTTGGGCTGAAAAACGCAGGCGCTACCTACCAGCGGACAATGCAACGTTGCCTTCACGACCAAATTGGTCGGAACGTTCACGCCTACGTGGACGATATCGCGGTGATGTCTAAAAAGTCAAACGACTTAATCTCCTACTTAAAAGAAACCTTTGATAATCTTCGGAAATACAACATGATGCTTAACCCTAAGAAGTGCGTCTTCGGGGTTCCAGCCGACAAATTGTTGGGCTTCATCGTTTCCCAGCGTGGAATCGAAGTCAACCCGGAGAAAATCAACGCCATCTTGAACATAAACCGTCCGACATGCCTAAAGGACATTCACCGACTAACAGGCTGTGTTGCAGCAGTTAGTCAGTTTGTCAGCCGACTTGGAGAGAAGGCTCTGCCGCTGTACAAGTTGCTGAAGAAGGCGGACAAATTCACGTGGACAGACGAAGCAGATGCAGCATTGAAGCAGCTCAAGGAGATTCTTTCCTCAGCGCCCATCCTTGCAGCACCCGAGCCTGGAGAGCCCCTGTTAATTTACATGGCGCCAACCAACCGGGCTATCAACATCGTCGTCGTGGTAGAGCGGAAGGAACCAGGCTATGAGCACAGAGTTCAACGACCAGTTTACTATGTGAGCGAGGTCTTGACGGAGTCTAAGCAGCGTTACCCGCACTACCAAAAGATAGCTTATGGAGTATTCCTTGCTTCTCGGAAGCTGAGGCATTAATTTCAGGAGCACCCAATAACAGTGGTGAGCAAGACTCCACTGTCTGACATAATCAATAACAACGATGCTACAGGAAGGGTCGCGAAGTGGGGCATTGAACTTGCCGCCTTCGAGCTCACCTACAAAAGATGCGACGCTATCAAGTCACAAGCTTTGGCGGATTTTGTTGCAGATTGGACGGAGATGCCAGATGCTATTCTGTTGCTAGAACCAGAGTACTGGGTGATGCACTTTGATGGATCAAAGGTTCTCAACGGCTCGAGGGCTGGTGTATTGCTACAGTCACCAACATGAGACAAGCTACACTATGTTCTGCAGATCCACTACGAGGCTACAAACACCATGGCGGAGTATGAAGCACTCATTCACGGATAGAGCTGACTCTTTCATCTGTGAAGGGAGCCGACATCGACAACCCGGATAGAGCTGACTCTTTCATCAACATGGTGACTAAGGTACCTCCGGCTTGGACAAAACCGTTCATGGAATATCTCGAACACGGAATTTTGCCAGACGACAAAGTCGAAAGACGGAAAATAGTACGACGAGCAAAGGGTTATACCATAATCAATGCGCAACTCTACAAAAGGAGCACTACTGGTGTATACCTAAAATGTGTTTCCCAGCTAGAAGGTATGGAAATCCTATGCGAAATCCATCTCGGAGATTGCGGGCACCACGCCGCTCCTCGATCGTTGGTCGAGAAAGCCTTCCGGCAAGTATTCTACTGGCTGACCGCGAACACGGACGCCGACAAGCTGGTTGAGACATGCATGGGATGCCAGTATTATCCCCGACAACCACATGTTCCTGCTGAAGAACTGCGAACAATACCAATAACTTGGCCATTTGCAGTCTTGGGGCTAGACATGGTGGGACCATTACAGACGACACCTTGTGGGTTAACGCATCTGCTTGTAGCAGTTGATAAATTCACTAAATGGATAGAAGCTAAACCCATTAGAAAGCTTGATGGGGCAACTGCCCTCAGGTTCGTCCGAGATCTAGTGGTGAGATTTGGTCTCTCACATAGCATTATCACCGACAATGGCAGCAATTTATCACTTGGAGAAGTGGAGGCATATTGCTGGGAGAAAGGCATCCGACTTGACCTTGCATCTATGGCACACCCACAATCCAACGGTCACGTTGAGCGAGCCAATGGATTAATTCTGAAGGAATTCAAGCCACGTCTCGAGGCACCGCTACATAGAGCAGCTGGATCCTGGGCGGAAGAATTGCCATCTATGCTATGGAGTTTACGAACTACATCCAACAGATCTACCGGCTACACCCCTTACTTCATGGTATATGGAGAAGAAGCCATCCTGCCCTCCGACATCCTCCATGATGCACCACGAGTTGCCGCCTACGACGAGGATGACGCTGAAGAATCCAGACGCCTAGATGTGGATCTTCTCGAGGAGGAACGCGTTTTTGCATGCCAAAGATCTGCTATCTACCAGCAGAAGCTACGAAGCTACCATAGTCGCCGCGTTCGGCATCACTCGTTTAAAGAGGGGGATTTGGTGCTCCGACTTAAGCGGAAGAAGTCACACAAATTGTCCCCGCCATGGGAAGGACCGTTCATCATAATCAAGGCGCTGTTCAATGGGTCTTACTACCTTGTTGACAATCGTGAACTAAAGGACAGACCCAGCGAGGATCATAAGCGTAAGCGACGTAACCCGGATGATGACTACCCGTAGCTTGATCGGCCATGGAACATAGCACAGCTACGTCCTTTTCACACTGAGCATTTTTTATCTAATTGTGTATCTCTTACATGATCAATGAAATAAAGCTCTTTGGTTCACTCATATTTCTGAGTCTTTTACCTCCTTTAGTGTTCATTTTTGGATCATGTAAAACCTTTATGCACAAGTTTTGCGTTTGCACTTGTGAAAATTCCGTCTATGGGCGTTAGCTTAAGTTTTCGGGTCTACACGTTCTTTTTTATTTTTATGTCGATTCTGGAGTAGCGACTTTCGACACTTATTGTCGGCGATTTTGTGCTCAGGTTATTGACGGTGCCATTAGGCATCATCACCTAAGCGCGTGAATCCGACAACGAGTCTTCCGACTCACGAAAGGTCAAGCATACGAACCAAAGTAATGGATAAGCCAGCACTTGCTTAAAAATATATACATGCTGGGAACTAAGTTCTTAAGTGGCAGGAAATAACAACCATTGTTTTTCGCCTTAAGTTACATCATCAAGTTTTTTCCGTGCATACACCAAAGGAAAACAAAATATTACATAGTTTTTTTCACTCTTTGGGCGCAGGAGACTTGGAAGCACCATCGTCCCCAGCCGGATAATTACCACACAACGTCGGCGCTATGATGAGACTCGGAAGAAACTTGGTTGACGCTGTCGATGGTGTTCATGGGCACGAAGACATCGATGTCCACCAACTCGGCAACTCTGGTGTCATAACCCGCGAGTGATGACAAGATGGCTTCGTGATCAATCTCTTTGCCGTCATCATCAACGTCGGGGATACCAGAGGTCACCATGTTGATGTCAGCATCTTCGTAGTGTGACTTCACCATTGAGAGCGCCATCCTTGCGCCATCCCGTGCACATGAAGCTTTCCAGCTCGTAACACGCTCGGGGGCTCGGCGCAGAATCTCCGAATACTTCGTCACGGAGTCCGAGGCCTTGATATATATCTGAAGGGTCTTGGAAATCTCCTTGGCTTGGGTGATGGCGGTGTTGATAAAGTTGCCGGCAAGTACCATGCATTCCTGGTCAGAAGGAGGCGAGCGAGTTAAACCCATAGGAGCTGAAAATTCCGACAATGAGCGCATGAGTTCAATAAACTCTAAGTATCTAGACTACAGAAATACAAGGCGGAGGAAACTTACTGAAGATGCTGGCCTTGGCCTGTCAGAGGGTGTCCGCCAAGGATTCCTTCTCTTGTTGGAGGAGCTTAAATGCCTCGCTGTGGCGTTGGTTTTGCTCATCAGCAGCTTGCTTCTGATCTTTTAAGATCGCAAGCTCCTCCTTCAAGCAATTGATGTCCGCGGAGGCGGAATCCTGCAGGGCTTTCATGGAATCCTCGTGCATCTTCAGCATCTCTTCCCTCTCCTTCTTAAGGATTCTGTTCTCACTGTCCAGCTGTTGGATATGCTTTGACTGCTCGACAATATCCTTGGCCTTGGCGACATGTTCTGCAAAGTCAGAGAAAACAAAGTACACAGTGAGTACTCAGAGAATGAAGGCATAAAACCAAGACGGAATACGCAAAAAAGAAAACAGACTCTTGTTTTTGATGATCTGTTCCTTCAAGATGGAAGTTTTACCCTTTTCGGCTTCAAGATCTGCACGCATCTTTTAAAACTTGTCGTTGGCCATGCCCCTCCGAGTATTCTCATTCTGTGGAAAAAAGGAAAAAGTTAAACTGTTGTTTAGTCTGCTTTGAGCACCTAGTCGGAAACTTTTCATCTAAGTGCTCAGGGGCTACATCGAGAGTTTTTCAACTTAGCAATATGCTTAGCTTTTCTTTAAGCATCTAGTCGTAGCTACTTCAGTACTCGATTAGAAGCTTGGGGGCTACAGTATAAAGTTTTAACTCAGAAAATGCTTAGCTTTTCTTTAAGCATCTAGTCGGAACTGCTTCAGTTACAACTAGAGGCTTGGGGGCTACAGTATTGAAAATTATAAATACTGCGTATGCTACTCTTAAATCATCTAGTCGGAATAGTTTCTTCCATCTAAATGCTTGGGGGGCTACAGTGAGAGTTCTTTCTAACTTAGTCACTCTTAGAGCATATAGATGCAAAACCCATGGTTTTCCGTCTACATCCTCGGGGGCTACAGTGGGGTACTCATATGAAATGCAAAAGGTAAAGTAAAACTTACAAGTGCAATAATCTTGAGGTTTGTAGCGCTTTCGGCTAGCAGCTTGCCAAAGGAAATGCTATTTCCTCGCAAGATATCCGCTTGTCGGAGAAGCTCCTCAATACCGCACGTCGGAGATGACGTCACTCCTCCAAGAACCAGAGTTGTGTTACTCGGCGTGAGCGCTGGGTAAACTATCTTCGGGAACTCGAAGGGCTTCTGGGGAGCAGGGGCGCCGCCTTCGGCAGAGGTACCAGTTCCCACTACCGCCTTGCCACTACCGATGGCATCCTTAGCCGGAGCTTCAGCCATTTCTAGAGCAGTTCTCTCCTGCCTCGCCTGTTCGCCCACAACAGCGAGTTCGGTAGAGGCGCCAGAATCCACTTCCATGGTGGAAGGGCATGGTGCCTCCTAGGCTTGAGAACTTGTCGGGGCAGAGGAAGGCTTGACGGAAGGAGTAGCAGGGGAGATGGCGAGGGAGGAGTCGTGATGCAGCATATCCTTGATATTTCTAGAAGACCCCAAAGTCTTTGAGGTATTCTTGAGGCTGGTTGTGGCTTTCTTCCTGAAACATGCAAAGTGCATAAGTACAGAATCAAAACAGACAGATAGACAATGTCGGAGAATGAGAAGCTTACACTAGGGGGGTGCTTTGGCAAACATCCCGGTGGCTTTTCTCTTTTCTGCCTCCAGGGCGGCGGTAGTCTTTTTGGAGGCTCCACCCTCCGTCTTCTTCTTCTTGCCTCCATCGGCAGCGTTAGAGGTGGAGCTCTTCCGCTTTCGTGCCAACGGGACATCGTCGTCGGACACGACCGTGACTTCCTTCATCTTTGGATCGTAGATTTGGGCAACCAGGTTGTCCTCATCTAGATCGCTAAGCTGTTAAGTAAGAAATCACCGTGTTAGATGAGATGGTGATGGCAAGACGGAGAAACTGGAGCATATGTCGTACATAGAAAATACATATCTACCTTTGGGCACTTTCCGTCTACGAACATGTCGTACGTGATGGTGAAGCCACGCTTCTTATCCTTCACCTTGACGATTTCCTTCAGGAGGAGCTTGACGGAGTCGCTCGAGAAGTTATCCACGGAGATACGGAGGGTATCCCTTCGATCACTGGTATACTCGTGCATGAACTTCGCGCGGTGCTGCAGAGGTTGGATTCGCCTGATGAACCAGCACATGGCTAGGTCCAAGCCGGTCAAACCCGGATCTACGAACCATTCAATCCGCCTTATTGAGCGAGAAGCATCGAGTTCGGAGGGAAGGGAGGCATGGGACCTCCATGTGGAAACTTCAGCGGCGTCTCCATCCACGAAGTCCTGGTAAGTTACTTCTCGGCCCGCCAAAGGAATGTCTGGGCCGTAGAAGTACGTCCGCTGCCAATTCTTACAGGACTCATGGCCGACGATGTCGGGGAACCGCCGGCCAGGTCGAATCTTGAAGCTTATGGTGCCGCAGTTCCTAAGCTCCTCCCTACTATGTCCATCTTCACGTTTAACGGTGAAGAAGTACACGAACAAGTCTAACCTAGGCCTAATCCCTAGGTAACCCTCACAAAGTGCCGCGAAGTTGCTAAGCACTAAGATGCTATTGGGGGAGAGGTTATGGGGTTGGACCTTGTAGTGATTCAAGACGGAGAGGAAGAAGTGGGAGATGGGCAGGGAAACGCCGCGTACCAGTTGAGCCTTGAGGTACACCTTTTCTCTGTCTTGGGGAGAAGGTGTCACCTCACTGGCCGGTGCCGCCCGCCAGGCAAGCCCCTCCGTCGCGGGGAGGTATCCTTCGGCGACCATCTCTTGGATGTCGCGGTCGGTGATGTCCGAGCCGCGCCAGTAACCCATATGCGAGTCTGTCTCTTCCTCCAGTGGCTCCAGTGCCGCCAAATTATGGTCGCTGCCGGTGGTTTCGATCACCGCCGATGCGGGGATGACCAGGCCCTCTGAGGGCACGACGACGGAGCTCGCCGGCTTCGTCGTTGCTTCGCTCCACTCCACCATAGATGGGGAGGAGCTTCTACTGTCCATGGAGTGTTGGAAGGATGCGACTAACGCAGAGGGAGGCTATGGTTTTCGAGGTTTCTCGCGGAGAGCTCGAGGAGGCGTGCTGCTGGAGGAAGAAGACGATGACGTGAGAGGAATGAGGTAAAAGGTGGAAAGTATCCCACGGTTACTATTTATCATGCTCTGCGTCAAGATTCGTGCAGCTAATCGGACGGTTGCCGCGTAGACGACGTGTTCGTGAACGTGTGCGGTAATTTTGCCACGTCTCTAACTGCCGCCGCCAACGGTTCATATCGCTCGCGCGGGAAAATTGGATATGATTGTGTTCTCTGCATGTGTGAGTTACAAGGCGTCGCTGACCTAAGCCTACGTCGTCCTAGCTGACACGGGTAGATGAGCCGTCGCATCGAAGGTTCCGGCATGGACGGATTTAATCCGACTACGGAAGAGTACGATGGAAGATTCAGCATTTCTCCGGCTTACCATTCGAAGACGGAGAAAACCTTGTAGGGTTCTTTGGGAGGACTACAAGATGTTGCCTGACGATCTGCCGACATCCATCTAGACGGAGCATTCTATGTGAAGAGGCAAGACGGTGCAAGATCTCGGAGTTCTCCGGGGGTTACTATTGGGGATATGCTATATGGGTATCCTTATAGCATGTCTCTTATCCGACTAACCCGGGTGGCCCATAGTCGGTAGCATGGCCTATGGCCTGCTGGGCGGCCCAGTTAGGTGGATCCAGAAGGGAGGCCCATGCCGGATAAACGAAGGCTACAGTGGAGTCACCAGCGTACCCGGAGCCTTGGAGTGCAATATACGCAAGACTAGTAATAGACGGTGTAGGACTCTATGACCTATCCGGCTAGGACTTTTCCCTATAACCCTAGGACCTGGTGACTATATAAGTCGGGCCTATGGGAGCCTTTAGGGCACGTTCATAGAAAATATCAGACAACTTCGCACAACGAACCTATCTCTGTAACTCGACGTATTGCCATTATAGTGATTTATAGCAGGAGTAGGATTCCGCCACCATCGTGGGATCTGAACCTAGGTAAGTTGTGTTACCTCATACCCGTCAACCGTCTGCCTTACCCCACGTCTCTAAACACGCACTGTCAGGACCCCTCCATGGTGTACTCGTCGGCAATACCACGACAGGAAGCCAGCCTGTCAAGAAGGATATTAGTCAGGTTGAAGGCTTCAAGTGCAAGAAGATGGGGCATTATGCAAACGAATGCCCAGAAAAGAAAGTTGAAGGACCCAACAAACCCAACCCTTTTCAGAAGGGACAAGTGAACCACATCAATGTGGAAGAAATATATGCGGAGTCCGATGTTGTGGCTGGTAAGTTCAAACTCAATTATATTCCAGCACTTGTTCTTTTTGATACTGGTGCATCACATTCATTCATATCAAAAGCATTTGTTGATAGAAATGGGTTTCCAACTGAAAACATTGGGTGTCCAATAAAAGTAAGTTCTCACGGTTGAGATATGATAGTAAGTCTTGGATGCCGTGATCTAGTGATAGTGTTTGGAAAGCATAAGTTTCCAGTGAGTCTGATGATCCTAGATTCCCAAGGACTGGATGTAATTTTGGGAATGGACTGGATGACCAAGTATGAAGGAGTACTAGAATGTGCCAATCGTACTGTCGCACTCACAACCCCGGAAAAGAAACGGATAAGATTCAAATATAACTTTGAATCAAAAGGAAGTAAGCTAAATTCTCTTAAGGGGTTAGCATAGACCGTGTGCCAATTGTGAGTGAATATCCGGATGTGTTTCCGGAAGAACTGCCGGGAATGCCACCAGATAGAGATGTGGAGTTTCTTATTGACTTGCTACCAGGATCAGGACCAATAGCAAAGAGACCATACAAGATGTCAGTTGATGAGTTGAAAGGACTCAAGAAAGAACTTGGAGAACAGTTGCAGAAAGGATTTATTCAACCAAGTTCTTCATATTGGGGAGCACTAGTCTTGTTTGCGGAAAATAAAGATAGAAGTCAAAGGTTATGCATAGATTACCGTTCGCTCAATGAGGTGACTATCAAAAACAAATTCCCTTTGCCTAGAATCAATGACTTGTTTGATCAGTTAGAAGGAGCCTGTGTATTCTCAAAGATTCATCTCCGGTCAGGTTATTTCCAGCTCAAGATAAGAGAACAAGACATACCTAAGACAGCTTTCACCACTAGGTATGGATTGTATGAGTACACCGTGATGCCATTTAGTTTGACCAATGCACCAGCTTACTTCATGAATATGATGAACAAGGTGTTCATGGAGTTCCTTGACAAGTTTGTTGTCGTTTTCATCGATGACATTTTGATCTACTCCAAGAGCAAAGAAGAGCATTAAGGACATTTTTGTTTGATACTTGAGAAGCTTAGAGAGCATAAGCTGTATGCCAAATTCAGAAAGTGTGAATTTTGGTTAAATGAAGTTGGATTTCTTGGACACGTTGTGTGAGGATATGGTGTAGCAGTTGATCCCGCTAAATTGTCAGCTGTTACCTGAATGGGAATCTCCAAAGTCAGTAAAAGAGGTTTGTAGTTTCCTTGGCTTGGCAGGATACTACAGAAGGTTCATTGAGAATTTCTCCAAGGTAGCTAAGCCAATGACAGAGTTGCTAAAGAAAGACAAGAAATTTGCTTGGTCTGAAGGATGTGAGCACAGTTTCCAAGAATTGAAGAAGAGACTAGTGACAGCACCAGTCCTATGTCTGCCTGATTTAGAGAAAGATTTCCAAGTGTATTGTGATGCATCTCATCATGGATTAGGTGCAGTTCTAATGGAAGAAGGGAAAGTTGTGGCTTATGCCTCGAGAAAACTCAAAACTCATGAGGTAAATTAAGCTACTCATGATTTAGAGTTAGCCTCTGTTGTCCATGCACTCAAAACATGGAGGCATTATCTTTTGGGAAAGCGATGTGAAGTGTTCACAGATCACAAAAGTTTGAACTATATTTTTACTCAGAAAGAAATCAACAGGAGACAAAGAAGATGGCTAGAACTCATCAAGGACTATGACTTGAGTTTGCAATACCATCCCGGTAAAGAAAATGTTGTAGCGGATGCACTAAGCCGTAAGGTATTTGTGAATGGCCTTACTAAGGGAGAGTTGCCAGGTGATCCGTGTGCCCAATTGAGAGATCTCAGATTGGAGATTGTGCCTGAAGGACATCTCATGTCATTGGATGTCCAACCCACTTTGTTGGACAAAATCAAAGAAGCCCAAAAGACAGACAAGGAAATTGAAGAGATTAAGGAAAAGACTGGCAAGGGAAAAGCCAAAGGATTCCATGAAGACGAATAGGGTACTTTATGGTATGGAAAACATATCTGTGTTCCACAAGATCCGGAGCTTCGGAAACTGATTTTACAAGAAGCGCACAACTCACCATATTCCATTCATCCGGGTAACACCAAAATGTACATGGATATGAAGGAAATATTTTGGTGGAATAATCTCAAGAAGGACATCGCCAAACATATTACTTTGTGTGATGTATGTAGTAGAGTGAAGGCGGAACATCAAAAACCAGCAGGATTGCTACAAACACTACCTATTCCTGATTGGAAGTGGGACAAGATTGACATGGATTTCATCACTGGATTGCCAAGGACCGGGTCAGGATATGATTCTATTTGGGTAGTAGTGGATCGCCTAACTAAAGTGGCTCATTTCATACCCATGAAGACAACCTACACAAGTGCTAAGTTGGCCAAGATATACATGAATAGGATTGTGTGTCTGCATGGAGTACCCAAGAGTATTGTGTCTGATAGGGGAACTTGGTTCACTTCTCATTTTTGGAGGCAACTACATGAGTCTTTGGGAACGAGGTTGGAATTCAGCACTGCTTTTCATCCTCAGACTGATGGATAGACAGAAAGGACCAACCAGATTCTTGAAGATATGTTGAGGGCATGTGCCCTAGACTATGGAGCCAGTTGGGATGAAAGTCTGCCTTACGCAGAATTCTCTTACAATAACAGCTATCAAGCCAGTATTGAGATGGCACCCTTTGAGTTTCTCTATGGGAGAAAGTGTACCACCCTATTGTTATGGAATGGTGTGGGAGAAAGAAATTTGTTCGGCCCAGAATTAATCAAAGAGTCTGAAGAGAAAGTCAAGCTAGTTAAGGAAAGATTGAAGATAACACAGTCTCGACAGAAGAGCTACGCAGATCCTAAGAGTAGTGAAGTCACCTATGAAGTGGGTGATAGAGCTTATCTCAGAGTGTCACCACTTCGTGGAGTGAAAAGGTTTGGAGTCAAAGGAAAATTGGCCCCAAGATATGTTGGACCATTCAAGATTCTGAGTCGTAAAGGATAAGTAGCTTATGAGATTGAATTTCCAGAATCATTGTCTGCCGTTCACAATGTGTTTCATGTGAGTCAGCTAAAGAAATGCCATCCAGAGATGGAAGAGACTTCTTTGAAGGATACTATACCTTTGGAGGAGGTTCAAATTGAAAGTGATCTCACTTATGAGGAAAAACCTATCAGGATTCTTGATACTGCAGAAAGAGTTACTCGGACTAAGACTATCAAATTCTGAAAGTTCAATGGAACCATCATTCTGAAGAAGAAGAAACGTGGGAAAGAGAAGATGATCTTCAGAAAGACCACCCTCACCTATTTGCTAGCCAATCCGAATCTCGAGGGCGAGATTCACCTTAAGGGGTTTAGATTTGTAACATCCCTAAAATCATGTTTTCAAAGATTGCATATCATCCATGCATGCATAATCATTTAGGGATCAATTTCAAAGTCATTTCAAAGAAAACAGAAGATTTGAGAGCTTATTATTTTATGTAACCAACCACTGATCCAATGTTACTCTCTAGTGAGAGAATATTAGTTTTAAACCAATGTTGTGTGTTCATAGGATTGTTTGATGAATTCCAAAGCTTGGGCAAACATTTCCAAAACAAAATATGGTTTTAAAACCATTTTCATATCTTTATCAAATCTTGTGCTAAGGCACTGTTTATTTTAAAATTTCGAAGGAAACAAGCAAGTCTAGTGAGACAGCATGGTTTTATACTAAAAAATATACATGTTTCACTTTATAAAAATCTAGAAAGATTTGGAATTCAAACACTTTTGAATTCATTTGAAAAGGTTTCCTGAAAATTTAGAAAAAAAAGGTTAAGAAAACAGAACTGGGCCAGGCGCTACCCATTCGGCCCAGCAACCAAAGCAGCCCACCCGGGGTTCCCCCTTCCTCTCTGTTTCTCAACGCATCAACACGCACCAACCCACTGACAGCCCGACCCTACCTTGCCCCGTCAGCGTCGTCCCCAATCAGCGCGCGCAGTCACTTCTCGCCGTTACCTCGCCGCAGTCACTGCCCCGCTTAAATCCCATTGATGCAGGGAGTGATCCTCGCCCCCGCTCCGGCTATTAAATCACTTCCCCTCTCCCCATCTTTCCCCTTACTCAACGCTTCTTCTCCGCCACCAGGCTGCCCACATCCCACTTGCACCGTCGTGGTACCGAGCATCTCCGGCGTGCGATTCCAGTAAGCATCGACCGCCCCCTGTCTCTGATCCGTACGAGCATGATCAGTGTGTCCTTGCGCATCTTCTCATGCCCTTCTTTTGCTCTGTATCGCCCTATTGTGTCATTATCGTCCACCTCTGGAAGCAACCGAAGCTCAGCGCAACTCCGGCTGCACCCACTAGTAGTTCCCGACCGCCCCTTCCTCTCTTATGGTTACTCACATGTTCGACAGGCTTGTGCACATCTAACGGAACCTCTGGTTTGTCTTAGCGCGCACCACAACCTCGCCCCCAACAACTCTAGAGCTTGAACGACGACAGGCTTCACTCCGACGAGCAATAGCAGCCGAGTCCGAGCGCCCCTCTCTCTCCCTCGACCACCTTGAGCTTCACTGTAGTCCCGCGAACACGGTAAGCACCTCCACTCCTCCCCGTGCGACCTAAATCACCGACAACCTCTCTGACAGAGCCGCGCCACCGCATCGCCGCTAGCCCGCCCATCTGTGGTCGTTTGATCTGTAGCCGTAGGATCTAGATCCAGCGATTAGAATTAGATCTGTAGCCAAGCGGTACGGGCAGATCAGGACCGTGCGTGTTAAGTTAGATCTAACGGCCCGCAAGTGTGATCCATTGCGAAACGGTATCAACCAATCAGACGCTGCCGCGTGGCTAGTTCTTTGTTTTAAAAATCTGAATTAGATCTATTAGTGATTCAAACTTGTAAAATTCATAACTTTTGATCCACACGTTCAAATTTTGTAAATTTTATATCACTGGAATCAGGAGAAAGAATCCTATCTTTTTATGCAATGTGTTTAATGTTTTGTCTCTGTAAAAATGGTTATTTTTGCAGAGACATATGTAGGCTTAATTTGAGTATGGAAATTATTTGAAAAATGTTTTAAAGACCAAATAAAGTTTATTTTGAGTATCTTGGTCTTGTTTATTGTCGTGGGAATGACCACGGCAGATGCTTCAAGCGGCAGCAAGTAGTAGAACATGGGGCAAGGGCGGCCAGCCATCTGCGGTGCGAGATGAGGGCTGAGACACCAGGGTTTACCCAGGTTCGCCCCCCCGGAGGGTAAAGACCTACTCCTGCTAGATTGTATTATGGTGAGAGTACAATGGGGCGAGCTCGGCGGCTAGGCGGCAAGTCGCTAGGGTGTATGATGGAACGTGTCCTATATGCGTCCTCTAGGGAGGTTTATATAGACTCACCTCGTTAGGGTTTACAGATCACAACCGAATTAGTTAAGGATTCGGAGAATCTATGACCTAGTCCGACTGGGCCTAGCTACGCTTCTAGGCCTTCAGATTCCAGTCTCTTGAGTCCACGCCAAGTCTTGATCCAGTCGCCGTCCTGCAGGCCCACTCGCTAACGCTTGGGCTAGTAGCAAACGTCCTGCTGGGTATACCCCGATAGGCATATCCCCATCAATAGTCCCCGAGGCCGTCGTTGATTTGTCGCAGGCGTCTGCTGGCAGTCGAATCGCCGGCGGACTCCTGAACAAAGGGAAGAACTAGTCATTTTAGTCGCGATAACGGCGACCAATCATGTCGCAACTCGACGAGCGGGTCGGCGAATACTTAGTCACTGTCATAGTGATCGGGTCGGCGAGTCGTTGAGTCGCTGGGAGCAACGAGTCGAATGGATGAAGTTGGACCATCAATTGGGGTCAAACTAGCCGTTGGGTAATCCAACGGTAACTTCGGCGTAATTACCGCGTAGTAACGGCTCCCGAAACTGGTGGGTAGCAACCGCTATATAAGGTGAATGATAGGTGGACAGGGAAACGGTTCTTCTTTCTTCCTCCGATCTCGCTCGTCTCAGCGATCTGAACAATCCAGAGAGCTTCGACCCCCATGAATCTCCAACCGATGGCCCCCTCCACCGATCCATGGGACAGATCCAAATGAACTAAGGCGCTACTGGCATCCTTCGAGGAGGCCGGGATCCTCCGCGCCGGCAGATGGCGCATCCCCGCGGCCGGAGAAGTGACTCCGGATCCACGTGAGGGAGAGTTCATCTGCTTCACCAGCCACCTGGAGTGGGGGCTGGGCTTCCCAACTTCCCTCTTCTTCCGGCATTTCTGCGCCTACTACGGAATCCAGCCATCGGATCTGGGTCCGCATAGTATCAAGCAGCTTGCAATCTTCGTGGCGTTCTGCGAGTGCTATCTAGTATGCAAGCCCTACTTTCCCCTGTGGCAAGACTTGTTCCACGGGAGAATCAGTCGGGAGGAGTCAGGCGGCCCGATGCTAGCTGCGGGCGGCCTGAGATTCCAGCTGAAGGCGAGGGCGTCGTTCTTCGATCTGATGCTACCCGCCAAGGCGACGAACGAGTGGAAAAGTTCTGGTTCTACGTCACCAAGTCGACTCCAGACGATGAAGTGGTTCTTCCAAGATACTCCGCCGACCGGCCCGAGCCGCGTCTGCTCCAGGTCGCCAAGCTCCCGCTGGACCAGCGTATGGTTGTTGATGAGATGCTGCAAACCATCCGCGGCCTGAAGAAGAAGGGCCTCCAGACCATCAACCTCTACAACTAATGGCTCGGGCGGCGGATCGTGCCCTTGGCCAGCCGCGAGCACTATATGTACGAGTACACAGGAAAGGACGACCCGACGAAGTCCTGCCTCGTTGAGTGGAGACTAAACGACTACACCCTGGCCCTGAAGAAGATCACTCAGGCGGTGTACCTTGATGCGAAGGCCGCGGTCGCCCCTTATACTGCCAGGCACCCAGCTCCAACGGTATGTTGTTATCCTGTTAACACTCGCAGTCGCAACTTGTGCACTCGCGGTAGTGCTAAGTCTGCTTGTTCTTGTTGCAGTTGTTCCCAGTGGTGGAAGGGTGGCTTCCACCCGCGGATGATGAGAACTCCAGCTCGTATGTCCAGGACGGAAGAGAGTCATCTCCCACCAAAGATGACGCCAACAACGACGGGGATGACGACGATGACGAAGACGAGCACATGGAAGTCGCTGCCCCCACAGTTCGCAAGATCCGCGGGCAACACCAGCGCGAGCTTGAAGCGAGTAAAATCCTCGAGCCTTATGACGATGACGATGACGAGCTTCCCGAGCACACCTCACATCATGAGGCCACACCGTTGAAGAAGAAGAAGAAGACGGCTCCGCCGAAGAAGAAGGCGAAGCCGGCGAAGCGGATATCTCCGCCCCGATCTGCGACTAGTTCCGACGCCACCAGCTTGGCTAGGGAGGCAGCGACACACACGACCGTGATGCCGGACGCTGCCGCCCCTAGGGACGAGGCGCCGTTGGCGTCGTTACCACCTCCATTCGCCCCGATCGCTGGTTTGGGCGATGCTCCAGCCGCAGGGGCCTCGCCTCCAAGGGAGGCTCCCGCGGCAATTATCGCGGAGGCTCCTGCCGTGGCCTCATCTTCGAAGAAGCCGTCAGTGTCTTGGGCACGCGATGTGTTCGAGATGGGCCTCAATCGGAGGTTGGGGCCCAAGTTGGAAAATCCGGCTAGCATCCGCACCGGTCTGCGGTTCATACCAGTCGCCAAGTGAGTGTTGTTCATCTGCTTGTTTTTCGTTGTAGTAGGAAAGTCTTATTCATATCGTTGTTTCACAGGACTGGTGTTAAAAAGATCGGCCATCCCTCCATGTCCAAGGTTCCGCTAGTCACCACCGAGGCGGGCTCCTCGCGGAAGAGGAAAGCCGACAAAGTCGCTGCTCCCGCCGAAGGCGTCAAGAGGACGAAGGGCGACGACGTCGTCACGGTCTTTGATGACCCGGTGGTTGCTCCGAGCGATCATCCGACTACCGCGGACGTGGCCTCGAAGAGCAAGGAGGGTGTTGGCTCACCCGATGTGGCCGAGCCGGACCTTCCCTTGTTTCATAGAAAGCGGCCGCAGCGAGTGGCTCGGTGCCAACGAGCCGGATGCCTGGGGTCGCCGAAGTGGAGGTTGAGCAGCGTCGCGGCCATACTCCGGTCGTGCTTGCGTATGTGGATGCGCTAGAGCTTCACGGCATGCTAGGCACTGCCATCCAGGTATGTCCAGTCCCCGAGGATCGGGCCACTGAATTTCAGTGGTCGGATTCTTAATGTTTTTATGCCATCCAGTCCCTGAGTGCCTAGTCGCTAAATTTCAGCAGGTGGGCACTTAGGAATTTCATTATCCAGTCATCGAGTGCCTAGTCGCTGAATATCAGCGGGTGGGCACTTAAGAATTTCATTAACCAGTCCCCGAGTGCCTAGTCGCTAAATTTCAGCGAGTGGGCACTTAGGAATTTCATTGCTGTTGATGTTGCAGTGTGTGCGCAGGTCCTGCACCGCGAATCGGCCGATCGGTTTGCTACAAAGTATCGCTTGGAGAAGGAACTCGTTGCCGTCTAGGAAACGAACAAGGGGCTTCAAGAAATTGCAGCCGAGGCGGAGGAGGTCCGCCGGGGCCTTGTCCCGGTGGGTGACTTGACGGCAGCTCAGTCCGCTTTGAGCGTGGCCGAAAAGCGGGTCGCTGACCTGGAGCTTGAGCTCAAGGAGGCGAGGGCGGAAGCGAGTTCAGCGGAGGGGCGTGCGAAAGCTCCTGTTACTTCTGCCGCTGAAGAACAAAAATTATCTGACGTGCTCGTTGCTGGGCTGCAAGATGACCTTTCTTCTCTTCAACGTTTCATCACGGACCTCTGCCGCCCGCTGATTGGTAAATTCTCCTTCACCCAATTCTCGGTGGAACTAACTTTATTGTGATGTCGACAAGTCGCTTACTGTTTATTGATGTGCTGCAGGCCGGATTACTGACAACGTGGAAGAAGCGCAGTCGTATGACGCGCGGCAGTGTGTGGCCACTCTGGTCGACTCGGCCGCGTTGTCGGCGACTTGCCTTCGAGCATATCTTCAGGAGATATCGCCCACGGAGGTGATCCCCAGTGACCTTGTCGAGGTATGGCGCTATCTGGAGAAGGCTCCGTCGGTGGTCGAGTTCATGACGCGGTCGGCCTTCCGGCGTGGGGCAGCGACGGCGCTCAGCCTTGGGCTTTCCCATTTCCCGAAGGACTTCGACCTCGACGATGTCACGAGCGGCTACCCCTCGTCAACGGGCTCGGTGGAGATTCCCGAGGTGCTGAAGCTGACGGACTGGGCCGCGGTGTACTCCGACCACGTTTGGGCGATGGGCGACCTCATCCCCTATCAGGAGACGGTTGTCGCCCCCAACGATCCTGAGCTGAAGCATCAGGACTTCAAGGTTGAGAAGCCGTTCCGTGCGGCGATGGCAGGCGAGCTAACGACGTACCTGTCGAACCCGTACGTGCCCTTCATCCGTAACCGCAGGGGTGGCGGCGAGTCTGCGTCAAAACCTGCGGAGTAGAAGCGTTGTGCCCTTTGGCGTTAGTACAAGATAACTATTGAACTTTCCTTGTATTTTGGAACAACTTTGTGCTGCTATAAAGGAAATTCGTTTTGTTTTGTCCTTTGTTTTGCGATTTTGGATTTTGATTGAACGAGTCTCCGAGCGCGTCCGCCCTTTTATTGGGTTTATCTCGTTGTCATATGTTTTTTAACTTTTAATGAGTTGAGGTCGACTCGCCATGGCTCGGAAAGCCAGTCGCAAGGCGACTCCCAGGGGTGCTCTTTACTTGACCGCTTTCCCAGGCGTGAACGGGGTCGGGTTCTCGAGTCCCCGAGCGTAGTACTTGGTGGTTCTAGTCGCAACTCCAAGGTGGGTGAGGACTAAGCGCGTCTTTGTTAGCGCGTCTCTCCTGCCTGATCCGGAGGATCAATCGCGTGGCGATTCCTAGGCGCGCTCTCATACTTGGCGTTTTTCCCTAGTCGCTCGTATTTGGCTGGGTGTCAGTCCCCGAGCGTGGTACTTAGTCATTCGGGTCGCAGTGCCGAGGATGCGGAGGACCTTGATCGTTGTGAGGAGCGAGTGCAGTTGTCTTGGCTCGTTGAGCCAGTCGGGCTAGGCGACTCCAATGGGGCTCTGGGTTGGCGTTTTTCGTGGACGTTACGAGGCCTGGAGTTTCCCAGTGCCCTCGGACGGCTTTACCAGAGGTCGACTTCTGCGAGTAGCATAACGCTGTTATTACGAGTGCGAGTGGCACAAGACACCGAGAGTAAACACAATTTTTGGTGACCGATCTGCTTTATTTCATAGCGAGTGGAGAGTACATGTATGGAGTTCTAGGAGTAGAACTTCCGTAGGAGGTTTACATTTTCGGTGAGGTAGTAGGCGTCATTGCCTAGGACTCGCCCGATGGCGAATGGTCCCTCCCAAGGGGGGAGAGCTTGTGCATGCCTTTCTTGTCCTGGATTAGGCGCAGTACCAGGTCGCCTTCCTGGAAAGTGCGAGCCCTTACTCGCCGGCTATGGTAGCGGCGGAGCCCTTGCTGTTAGATGGAAGTGCGGGAGCGAGCTAGGTCACGTGCCTCGTCGAGCTGGTCGACTCCGTCTTGGCGTGCAAGTTCGTTTGCAGCCTCCGTGTAGTTGACCACCCTTGGTGAATCGTGCTCGAGGTCGGTGGGCATGACTGCCTCGGCACCATACACCATGAAGAAGGGGGTGAATCATGTCGACCTGTTGACGGATGTGAGGATGCCCCATATGACGGAGGGTAGCTCCTCGACCCAGCACCCGGCGGTGCTCTCCAGTGGGACTTGGAGCCGTGTCTTTAGGACATGGAGGATGCTCTGATTGGCGCGTTCCGCCTGGCCATTGGACTCGAGGTGTGCGACTGAGGCGAGGTCGAGTTGGATGTGATGTTCCTCGCGGAACTCGGCCATGGCTCCTTTGGCGAAGTTGGTGCCGTTGTCCGTGATGATGCTGTTGGGGAAGCCGTAGTGGTAGATGAGCTCATGGAGGAACTTGGTGGCAGTCTTCCCGTCGCATTTGCGGACTAGTTTGGCCTCCACCCATTTTGTGAATTTGTCGACTGCGACTAGGAGGTGGGTGAAGCTGGAGGGGGCATTCTTGAAGGGGCCTACCATGTCCATGCCCCATACGGCGAATGGCCAGGTGATGGGGATTGTCTTGAGCGCCGAACTCGGCACATGGGTCTGGTTGGCGTATTTCTGGCATCCGGCGCACCTCTGGACGATGTCAACCGCGTTTGCGTGTGCGGTGAGCCAGTAGAAGCCGTGTCGCATAGCCTTTGCGACCAGAGAGCGGGCGCCAGCGTGGTGGCCGCAGTCGCCGGAGTGAATGTCTTGGAGGATTTTGCGTCCTTCGGCGGGTTGAACGCAGCGTTGGAACACGTCGGTCACGCTACCCTTGTGGAGCTCTCCGTTGATGATGACGAAAGACTTGCAGCGACGTGCTATCATCTAGGCGTCCGCTTCGTCCGCGGGCAGGGTGCCTCCCTCCAGGTTGGCGACGTATGGCGCGGTCCAGTCGTTTGGCTCGGCGATTAGTGCGACTAGGGATGCTTCTGGTTGCAGCGGGATTCCGATGTCGATCTCCCTTGAGGGAGAGACGGAGGGCTTGGTGATGGTGTCAAGGAAGACGCCGGCGGGTGGTGCGAGGCGAGCCGAGCCAATGCGAGAGAGTACGTCGGCCTCCTCTTTCTTCCCCCTGTCGATCCACTTGACGGAGTAGCCTGCGAAGTGTCCACCCAGCTGGTCCACTGCTTGGCGGTATGCTGCCATGGTGGGGGAGACGGCATCGTAGGTGCCGGCGACTTGCTCAGCGACTAGGTCGGAGTCTCCGTAGCAGCGCAGGCGGTGGACGTTCATCTCCTTGGCAACTCGCATGCCGTGGAGTAGCGCCTCGTACTTGGCCATGTTGTTGGTGCAGGGGGTGAAGTAGAGGTAGAGGACGTATCGGAGCTTGTCACCCTTCGGAGATGTTAGCACGATCCCTGCTCCTGCGCCATCCGTGTTCTTGGAGCCGTCGAAGTGTAAGTTCCAGTAATGGAGGTATGGCAGCTTGTCTGGCTGCTAGGCCTCCTCCTAGTCGGCGAGGAAGTCTGCGAGAGCCTACGACTTGATCGCCTTGCGCGGCTCGTACTTGATATTGTGGACGCCGATCTCGACGGCCCACTTGGCGACTTTCCCGCTCACCTCGCGGTTGCGGATGATATCCTGCAATGGTGCTGAGGAGACGACCATAATTGGGTGCTCCTGGAAGTAGTGCGGTAGTCGCCGCTGTGCTCTGAAGATCGCGTATACCAATTTCTGGTATTGCGGGTAGCGCTAGCGCGACTCCGTGAGGACTTCGCTGATGTACTACACTGGTCGCTGCATCGGGCGCTCCTTTCCTTCCTCTGGCCATTCGACGACCATCACGATGCTGACGACGCGTTCGGAAGCCGCGACATAGACCACCATGGGTTCCTTGTTGACGGGGGCGGCGAGTAACGGTGTTGCGAGTAGAACCTCCTTGAGATCGTGGAGCGCATCGTCTGCCTCCTTCCCACTGGAAGGTGGGGTTCTTGCGCATTAGGCGGTAGAGGGGCATCGCCTTTTCGCCTAGATGAGGGATGAAGCGACTGAGAGCCGCGACTCGGCCGACCAGCTTGGAGACGACATATCCCAGTAGCTGTCCAGTTGGCACACCGAAGGTGCACTTCCCTGGGTTTAGCTTTATCTTGTATTTCCGCAGGTTGGCGAATGTTTCCACCAGGTCGGCGAGTAGGTCGTTCTGGCGAGCGGACTTTACCACCACGTCGTCGATGTTGACGTGGATATTGCGGCCAATTTGGCTCGCAAGGCACTCCTGCATGCACTGCTGGTAGGTCGCCCCGACGTTCTTGAGGCCGAAGGTCATGGAAGAGTAGCAGAAGGCTCCGAATGGCGTGATGAATGCCGTCTTCTCTTCGTCCTCGACGGCCATTTTGATCTGGTTGTACCCAGAGTAGGTGTCGAGGAAGCATAACGACTCCGAGCCCGTGGTGGAATCGATGATTTGGTCGATACGCGGGAGGACGAATTGCTCCTTCGGGCAAGCGCTGTTTAAGTTTGTGTAATCGATACACATCCTCCAGGTCCCGTTTTTCTTCTCGACCAGAACTGGGTTTGCCAGCCACTTGGAGTACTTGATTGGCCGGATGAAGCCTGCAGCGAGTACATGCCGCACCTCCTCGGCGATGGCTCAGCGGCGCTCTTCATTGAAGGGCCGCAACGACTACTTAACGGGTCGCACTTTGGGGTCGGCGTTGAGTTTGTGCTCAGCGAGTTTGCTTGGGACACCAGGCAAGTTAGAGACTTCCACGCGAAGATGTCCCTGTTCTCACGGAGGAACTCGATGAGCGCGCCTTCCTATGCTGGGCTCATGCCCGTCCCGATCGTCACCGTCCGGCTGGAGTCGCTTGGGACCAGGTCTCGGTATGCATCGTTGCCTCGAAGGCGGTGGAGTTGCCGCCCTCCGAGTTGGGCTTCTTGAGTATGGTAGGGTCATCGTTGTTGACCCCGCTCGCGTACTTGGCGAGCTCATCAGCGTGGTTGGCCTCTGCCGCGATGACGGCGTCGGCGAGTTCGGCTCCTTTGTCCTCGCACTCGGCGGCCATGTCGGGGTCGCCGTGGATGGTGATGACGCCGCACGGCTCGGGTAGCTTCATCGCGTTGTACGCGTAGTGGGGTGCTGCCATGAACTTGGCAAACGCCTGGCGCCCCAGGACGCAGTGGTAGGGGCTGTCGAAGGGCACTAGCTCGAAGACGATCCGCTCGGTGCGGAAGTTTGCCGGTGTGCCGAAGGTGACTAGCAGCGTCACCTTGCCGATCGGGTACGCTTTCCGACCAGGGACGATGCCATGGAACATGGTGTAGGTCATCTCGATCATCGATTGCGGGAGCCGCAGTCGCCTAAAGGTGTCCAAGTACAGCATGTTGATGGAGTTGTCGCCGTCCATCAATGTTTTGGGGAGCCAGTAGTCTCCCACCTTGGGCTTGACCACCAGGGCGACTCGGCCCGGATACTCGATCCGTGGCGAGTGGTCCGTGAGGCTCCAAGTGATTGGTTGCTCAGACCAGTTGAGGAACTAGGGGATATCTATCTGGGCCACCGCGTTGATGGCGACGGCGCGGGTGATGACCTTCTTCTCGCGCTTCGTGTTGAAGCCTGTGAAGGTGTGGAGCGCGTCGGCGACGCTGCCGAATTTTCTGCCGTTTGGCGGGTTGTTGTCGGGGTCTTCTCGTGCGCGTCGTGCCTTCTCGATCTCCTTGAGAGAGTGGCAGTCGACGGTCGTGTGCGTGGCGGGTTTTCCTTCCTTGCTGTGAAATACAGAAGGTTGGTTAAGACGGGCCGCAGGGTCGAACCTCGTCTTCGCCTTGTAGTAGCCACCGTCGCGGCGTTGTCCCCCGTCGCGGCGAAAGCTCTTGGGCTCGCGCTGCGCGTATGGAGCGTTGGCGACAAAGTCGACTCGCCCGTCACTGCGGCGCTTGCCGATGAGGCGAGTGTTGCTGTAGCGTAAGTCGGGTCGTCTCCCATTGTCGTGGCTGCTCGTGCGGCGGTGTCCTCCCGACTCGTCGTCGGTTTCTTGGTTTGGGTCCTCCTCCACATACCTTTTTGCGATCTCCAGGAGGTTCGGTATGTTGTCGAGTGTGCGGTACGCTCATTTGAGCTTGGCGACCAGGGGCTCGTAGAGGCACGAGGTCTTGAAGCAGTCGATCACGGTGTCTGGGTGGATTCCGACCGCGTTGTACCACAGATCTTGCCACCGTTGGACCCAGCTGCGGGTCGACTCGCGGGGTCCCTGGATGCACTGTTCCAGGTCCTCAATGGTGGTGGCGCGGGTGTATGAACCCTCGAAGTGCCTGATGAAGGCCTCGCGCATCTCCTCCCAGGAGTCGATGCTATCCGCGGGAGGGGTGTTAATCCACTACCTGCACACCCCCTCCATCATCAAGGGGAGGTAGCGGGCGGCTAGTAGGTCGATGTGGCCTGCGATCCCCATCGCGATGAGGTAGGTATCCAGCCACACGGAGGGATCGTACGAGGGTTCGTACTTCTCTATCTCCTTCAGCGCTTTGAAGTTCGACAGGTATCTTTCACCTCGGATCATCGGTCCGAAGCATTGGGGCCAGATGCGTCTCAGCGACCCCCTCGGCTCACCGTCGCGGCGGTTGGTGAGGGTGTGCTGCAGGACGTCAGGCTGTCGTGCGCGCCAACTCTGGTTGTTGATGATGTGGGTGCGGGCGTCGACGGGTTGTCCGTTGGCGGCGACGAAGTTGGTCGCAGGCCTAGGGTCATCGGTGGAGAGTGCCGCGTTCGCGGGTCGGTGTTGGAGCCGTAGGGGTTCGGGTGGCGGGCAGTTGAGAGTGTTCGCCGCCATGGGGCGACCGCTTGAGGCCGCTCTGCTGCCCGATGAACGCGAGTACATTCGACCCTGTGAGTCGACGCCTGCGTTTTGTTGCTCAACCGCTTTGGCGAGCAGAGCCCTAGCATATTGGATCTGCAGGGCGCCTTCCCAGTGGCTGCAATGTTGCCGACTGCTGCTCGGCCCGCGACGAGGTTGTCCATTGGGGTGTAGAACAACGGGAGGACGTTCGCGTCTCGCTCCCGTGAGGAGACCATGATCCTTGGCTGGTCCCTGGGGGTGCGCGGTTGGGTGGTGGCGGGGCGCCATTGGCCGTTGCTCCTGGTGGGGGCCGAGTGCTTCCTCCTGGCGGTGCGTTCTCACAGATCGCGCGCTCGGTCGCGCGGGCCGGGTCGTTCTCGTCGTCGAAATTCAGGGCGCGCCCCTGGACGGTGGGGTTCAGGCGCGACCTGATTCGGAGTTGGTGGTAGCGCGACAGCTCCTGCGCTATCACCTGCTCGAGGCGAAATTTTTCGCGCTCGACTTGTTCCTTGCGGACTGCCTCCGCCAGCATCAGGCGGAATTCCTCGACCTCCATCGCCGTCGCGTTTGGAGGGATCGGCATGGAGAATGGGTCTTCCGGTGGGTTGGCGCCAATTGCCATGTAGGTCGCAGCGTGGCGGCCGGTTCCGTCGGGGAGGTCGGCGGAGTTCTCCGACCCGGAATCGAAGTTGAAGATCCCGAGGATGAAGGGATCCTTGAAGTCTACGATGTTGGAGACCTGGGTGATGGAGCCCGCGGGTGACGCGGTGACAATGGATCCGGCGAGTGACGCCGGGGTCACCGAATCGGCGTCGTCGTTGAGGGCCGCGTCGTCCGCGGCCATGGTGGTTTTGGCCACGTTGTTGTGGGTCGAGTCGTACTTGGAGGCGAGGCGGTGGATCGTGTGGACCTAGCTCTCAGAGAGCCGGTCGCGTGGCGGTGACTCGCGGATGCGAGCCGAGTCCTCCGAGATGATGATGTCGGTGAGGCCGACGAAGAGGCTGATCGTGCCAACCGACAGGATCATGCTATGCGTGATGGGTCGCGCCGCAGGGACGTAGCTGCTCGGCAAGATCTGGAGCATCTCGCCGATCGTGATCATGCGGCCAGTGGCGATCGACTCGTTGATGGGCAGATTGGATCTCGCCGCAGAACACCGGCCTGACCGGCCAGGCCCCACGGTGGGCGCCATTGTCGTGGGAATAACCACGGCAGATGCTGCAATCGGCAGCGAGTAGTAGAACATGGGGCACGGGCGGCCAGCCATCTGCGGTGCGAGATGAGGGCTGAGACACAAGGGTTTACCAGGTTCGGTCCCCCCGGAGGGTAAAGACCTACTCCTGGTAGATTGTATTATGGTGAGAGTACAATGGGGCGAGCTCGGCGGCTAGGTGGCGAGTCGCTAGGGTGTATGATGGAACGTGTCCTCTATGCGTCCTCTAGGGAGGTTTATATAGACTCACCTCGCTAGGGTTTACAGATCACAACCGAATTAGTTAAGGATTCGGAGATTCTATGACCTAGTCCGACTGGGCCTAGCTACGCTTCTGGGCCTTCAGCTTCCAGTCGCTTGAGTCCACGCCAAGTCTTGATCCAGTCGCCATCCTGCAGGCCCACTCGCTGACGCTTGGGCCAGTAGGAAACGTCCTGCTGGGTATACCCCGATAGGCATATCCCGATCATTTATGTTTCAGTGTTGTATACTTGTCTTGTTTGGTGTAGAAAAATCATCACATGGCATTTGCATACATTCATATATTTTTGTTTGTATATTTTGTTATGTGATTTTGGTGCCATTATTTTATGTGTAGATTTTGGTGCTAATAGTGATTGTGGTTGTGAAGATTGTTGCTACTCCCCAAACTACTAAGGCAAGTGGTGCTTCATGTTTTTATCCCTATAATTTCACCTATGCATTAGAAATATTTTGTTTAGGACTTGCATGAATATTTTGCAAAGTATCTATATACTATGCTTGGGAAATCCTAGTAGTTGTAGAATTGTTAGAATTTCCTCTAAGTTAAGATGCTTACTATTTCCATGCTTAGCCTAGCTAATAGCAACCAAGGGTGGATTATGTATTCATGCTATGTGAAATATTTCTATGTCATTGACTTGTGTTTTTTCTTAATAAAACAACTAAGTGAATGAAACACCTGGGTGGAATGGAAAGAATGGTTTGTGTTGAGTGGTTACACAAGGACCATTTCTATGGTTTACCTTGTGTATCTCACTAGTGGAAAGCCACCCAGGAACAAAGGGATGTGAGATGCCAAATGTTTAGAAGCTTCTAGTGCAACCACATGGCATTATGGGCTCTGCCTGGATCACATAGGTTGCAATAACTAAGCCATTTGGACAGTTGGTGGTAGTGGGATGATAGATTTGGAGCGCCTCCATTTGGTCTAAGGGAAGGCTTCTGAAAGGTCCTGTCTTGGTGAAAATCAAGTCTTGTGGGGAAAGTGCACAACCTCTGCAGATGGAAGAATCTAAGTACTTAGCCATGTCCCTGGTATTGGACAACTTGAGCATCAAGACATGGAAGCTATCAAGAATCTCCTCATCCCAATTTTCTAAGTTAAAACTTGTGGTTGAACAAGGGTGAAGGTTCACCAATTTCTACTGATGATTCCTTGGGAAAGTTCTGTCAAAGAAAAACTTAGTATTTTCAACTAATAGGTAAAACCTATTTTGAGCAAAGCAAGCCTAAGCAACACTTAGCCAAATGCATGTAGTATCTAGATGCTAATATTCTACAAAGGTATCACTTGCCAATACTATTCCAATGTATTGACCACTGTGGCTGTAACTTGTGATGTTGCAGGTTACTCTGATGATGATTAGGGGTTATGAGTCTACACTCAACATGCTTGCCTGTGGCACATGAAGATGAAGACTTATTTATCTTATTCTATATTTGAACTCTTGTATTAGGCCTGTGGCCATGGAGTTGTAAAAGTCTATGTTTGTCTCTAGAATGATATGTAATGATGACCTTTGTATCTGCATACTTCATCTTAAACTGTGGATGCTAGCATTGATCCAGGGACTAGCATTGCAATCATAGGGCTCTTTACCTTTATAAAGGTGGGATCTTACAAATACACATCAAAAGGCTTTGTGGTATCTGGCATGATCATGGGTCCATTCAAACTTATTATCTTTCTTCAACAATTTGTCCGTCCATTCAAACTTCTTATCTTTCTTCAACAATTGGGTCATGGGTCTTGCGATGCTCGAGAATCCTTCTATTAACTTGTTGTAATATCCCGCTAATCCGAGAAATGCGCTAACTTGGGTTTGAGTGGTTGGGCTTGCCATTCTTCAACATTCTTAACCTTGGAAGGATCGACAGCAATTCCTCCTGCTGACACGATATGTCCGAGGAATCCTACTTCCTTTAACCAGAACTCACATTTGCTAAACTTGGCATATAACTGATGATCTCTAAGGGTTTCAAGGATGGTACTTAGGTGTAGCTCATGGTATTCTTATGATTTGGAACATATCAGAATGTCATCGATGAAAACAACGACAAACTTATCCAGGAAGTTCATAAAAATCTTAGTCATGAGGTTCATGAAATAAGCGGGGGAATTGGTTAATCCAAAATACATGACAGTGTACTCATACAATCCATATCTGGTGGTAAAGGCAGTCTTTGGAATATCCGTTGCATGAATCTTGAGTTGATGATAACCAATTCTAAGATCAATTTTAGAAAACACTTTGGCTCCGGTCAACTGGTCAAACATATATTCTATCTTCGGAAGTGGTACTTGTTCTTAATGGTGACATCATTCAGCTTCCAATAATCTGTGCACAAACTGTTACCTCCATCTTTCTTATCCACAAACAGAACAGGTGATCTCCATGGCGACACACTTGGTTGAATCAAACCTGTCTCCAGCATAGCATCCAGTTGCTTCTTTATCTCCGCTAATTCAGACAGGTTCATACTATAAGGTCTCTGAGCTATGGGTCCGGTTCTAGGGATTAGTTAAATGATAAACTTTATTTACCGATCTAGGGGCATACCGGGCAATACATCTGGGAATACGTTGGGGTATTCACAGACTACTCTGACTTGGTCAATGATTGGTTGGGCTAGACTCTTGTTGCACTTGAATTGACGGGGCAAGGTTTCCAATACATGCTCTACTGATACTCCATGGTGCTAGTCATGGTTATGGCTTTCTTGGCACAGTCGATTAATCCTTTATGTTTCGACATCCAATCCATTCCTAGTAATACTTCCAAACCTTTGGTTCCAAGTACTATTAGATTAGCATAAAAATCTATTCGATGGATTCTGATAGGTACGGCCTTGCAAATTTGTCTAGCTTTGGTGGTTGAACCAGGTATTTGAACTATCATAACATGCTTCAATTTGGTTGGTTGAATCTGACTAGTGCATGCAAATTCTTCTGTAAAAAATGAGTGTGATGCTCCAGAATCAAACAACACTCTTGCAAGTACTAAGTTAACAGAAAACATACCCAGCACGACATCTGGCGCTTCCTGAGCTTCTTCAGCATTCATGTGAAACAGACGGCCGTTGCATTTGAGTGAGTTCCCTGGGGCAAACCTCCTTCCAGGATGAACACGGTGCTGCTGCTGAGCTGGGGCATTCACATTGGCTGCTGCAAGCTTCTTGGGGCACTCGTTGGAGTAGTGACCCTTGACTCCATATTCAAAACAGGTAACCCGAGACTTTTCTTTTCCTGCCACAGGAATGACATTGCTTCTAGTCCTTGGGGCAGTATTGGTGTTTTTGGGGTTGTTATTGTTGGACTTGGGTGGTACACGGTTGAAATTGTTGGAGTTGCTGGGGTCGTTGTTGTGGTTTCCTCCGAGCCTTGAGTTTCCTCCTCCACGGTTGGGATAGTTCAGACAGGACATAGGGGGTCTATTGTTTATCAGGGCATATCCTGCAGACGGCTTGGGGCGATACTTCGGGGTATGGTGGGTTCCTGGTTGATTCATCATTCAACGCTTGCGATTCTCATTGGCTTTGTTGATCTTGCCTTCCATCTGGATCGCATAATCCACTAAGGCTTCAAGGTCATCTATGGGAATGTTGAGCAGCACTATCTGCATCTCATCATGCAGACTATTCAGGAATCTCTCCTTCTTCTTGGCCTCAATATTAATTTCATAAGGGGCATACCTAGACAGAGATAGAAATCTATCACGGTACTCTACTACAGTCATCCTTCCTTTCTTCAGCTCCTTGAATTCATCCCTCATCCGCAGAATCAAACCCGGTGACACATGGGTTCGGCTGAACTTGAGTTTGAATCCATCCCAAGCCATCATTTGTGCTCCATTCATGGTGTGAATGCTATTCCACCAAGCTCTTGCATCTCCTACAAATAATGGGTGGCAAATAGTACTTTCTAATTGTCCTCCACTCCTACGACTTCTAAGTTGTTCTCCATGGTTTGCAGCTAGTCATAAGCATCTAATGGCTCTTCAGACTTACTAAATATGGGGGGATTGGTGTTCTGAAAGTTCTTGAGCTTGGATCCATGGTTGTACTGGTTTCCATGGCCTTGATTATTATTGGCCATCTGAGCTATCTGTTGAAGGGTGGCTAAGTTAGCTTGACGTTTAGCTCTTCCAGCTTCACGGTCAGCAACCAGCATTTGTAGGATTTGCAGGATTGGATCCTGAGATGAATTGCTCCCTCCGAGAGGCATCTGAATATTGAGATAGATAGTGAGACAAGAGGGAAATTTCTAAGGTTCATGGATTTGTTTTCGAAAATATTTTAAACTTTGAGTTTGATTCAGGTTTTTCCAGCTAGAAACTTGCTTTTCATTCATTCATAGCACCCAATACAAACACACACCACACTTAGGTAACATATGGTTTTAAGAACCATTCTGTGAGCTGCGATACAGTGGGACCGGATACAACTCACACCTACGATAGTGCTCAAGTGCTACTAGTCATCATAACTGGTGGCTTCTTCATCATTAATGAAGGCGGAATCATCATCATCAGTGTAGAACTCCTGGTCCATGTCCTCCAAGTAGTCATCATCATCGCTGAGGTAGGAGTAGGGGTCTCCACGGATATCTTCCAATGCGTTCTCCCTCTACTCAAGCTGCATGTCCCGCTCATGGATGGTCTCCTCCAAGTCTGACACTTTGTGACGAAGGCGGGCAATGATGTGATCCTTCTTGTCACGCAGACGGCAAAGTGACTTGCGCTCGTTCACAAGGATGGCGAGGGTCTGGTCCTTCTTGACTGCAATGGCATAGTTATGGTTGGCGTAGGCGCGGGCGTTGTCCAACTCCTACTGTCTGTCATACTACATGAAGTCGAGATGATCCACTTGATGCTTCAGCTCCGGATGGCCTGGCACCTCCAATGGCTGTCCCATATCATCACGCCTTCCGCAATACTCAAAGTGAGTGCCCTTGATCTGGTTGATGATTTTCCCACACAGACAGGCAAGATCCTCCTACATAGCCCTGGCGAGTCCGTCTAGCCAGTTGTTCTCCCTCAAGATGAATTGGATCCCCTCTGAGGTGGGTGCCTCCATCTTGCCTTTGTGATTTGCAACGATCAGCCATTGTAGTTCTCCTCCTTGCTAATCATTGAGTTGTGCTCCGAAGAACTCGGGGTGCGGGTGCTCAAGAAGTTCCGAGACTTGGAATAAATCTCGCTCGAAGATGAGCTCTCCCCCGTTGCCCAACTAGTAGAACTTGCTATACTTGAATTCCATATATGAGAATGTAGGATGAGTAAGTTAGTGAGGTGATCAAGTGTGTCAAATTTTATGTAAGGTTGCAAGAATTTTTGAGGAACATGAATTTTCTTGAAAGAATCTAAGTGATAAGGATGAGAATAAGTTTTCATAAATACTCACTTCTTTTGTTTTTGAAACTAAGTTGTTGATTCAAGCGTCCATTCTAACTAGGGTCTCCTATGGTTAGGATGGATCTGATACCAACTTGTCAACACCCAGATTTTTAATCCGAGATGCCTGTTATGCCATACATCGCAATCCCAGGATTACCATTTTTGCGCCATAGTTCATCATCCATTACAAACCATAATAAAGTTCTTACAAATAAAGGATTGGTAATGGATGATGAACTATGTACCAATCTGTTATGTCTCATAAAAATGGTAATCCTGGTATTGTGATGTATGGCATAACTGGCATCTGGGATTAAAAATTCGGGTGTTGACAGTATGCTTTGTATTTAGTATTGTAGAGTTTGATTTAAAAGTGTGGCAAATCATCTCATTGCATTTTGCATGCATTCATAATTATTTTTGTTTGTATATTTATTTGAATATTGTTGTAAGGTTCCCAACCTTTAATAAGGTAGAGATCCCTGTGTTTATAATGCTAGTCCCTGGATCAATTGCTAGAATCCACAGTTAAGATGTAATATCAAGAAATAAAGGTCATAATACAACTTTATAACCAGGAATAAAATAATTCATTACATCTTACATAGCTCATTTGGCTATCACATTACAATGCAGCAGAATATAACAATAGCATGGGATCCTTCATCTTCAAAGTGCCACAGGCAATCATGTTGGTTGTAGACTTGTAATCCTAATCAACACACTTCACTAACAGCAAACAAACCTACAACATAATAAGTTGCAGCCACAAGGGTCAATACATTTGAATTGTATTGGCAAGTTTCACTACTATGTAGAAATAAGTGGATCCTATCATTACATGCATATTTGGCTAAGTAGGGTTTAGGATCTTTTGCAGAAAGAAATATAATTTTATGCTATCTTTTCGAAATAGTTTTGATCTTTTGTCAAATCTTTCTGAACTTCTTGGAAAACTCCAAGTGCTTCAAATCCCTTGTTGTCACCATCAAGTTTTACTATGAGAAATTGGAATGTGGAGATCTTCCATAGCTTCAGGCCTTAGTTGCTCAGAATTGTCCATAACCGGGGACACGGCTAAGTACTTAGAATTTGATCTTCTGCAGAAGTTGTACACTTTACCCACATGACACAATCTCGTCTTGACGCCACCAGTGGCCGCTGGATAAGTACTCACCAAAATGGAGTACTGGCAGATCGAGAATGTGACAAAGTCTTTCCATAGGAGTCCTCCCAATACACAATGCTAGCTTGTCAACCAGTCACCAATGTAGGGATAAATTTCCCTTACACTATTCTAGTTAACCTGAATATGCAAATGCATGGGTCTTCCACTATGTAGTTGACTAAGCCAGATCCCATTTAGCATGTGGTTGTACACGGAAGCCACTGTACGAGAAACATGTTCAATCTCTAAGTCCCTGGGTGGTTTTCTTCTAGTGCACACACAAAAAGATAGCCATATAAACATGGTTCCCTTTGTTGCCACCTTGTCCAATCTTGAGTATCCTTGTCCACCTAGGTGGTTCATTGAGTACTTGTTTTATTATATAAAACATATATCTTTCCAACACTTCATATAATCATATCATGTATCCCATCCCAAATATATAGCAGGGCTAAGCATACTACAACTACAATGTTTTCACTAAGGAAGATATAAGGGTATCCTATTAGGATTTAGCATAGCATAAAATATAGTAGTCCTTATCATGCATGTTACAAAATCCACTAAGTGTAATGAAAATAGTAGGACTTGGATGATAGTGTCACTTGCCTTTTTAGTAGAGAATGTTGGTTCACTTCTTGATCTTGCAAATATCACACTCTTCTAACTTCACTACAATTCAATCAAGCAAACACAAATTCAACTAGCATTCAAACAATTTATCACACATAAAATAACAAAAACAAGGTCGTGCATGCAAGCATGCAAAAGATAGTTTTATTTGGAAAAGTGGTTTCTACTAGGCTCTAAACATTTTAAAGTTCAAAGTGGTCATTTACTAAAGTGGTAAAACCATTTGCAAAAGGTTTCATCTCATAAACTAAATATAATGCTAATGTGATATTTTATGTTGTTGAAAATATCTTTTGGCAAATTAATAACTTTCTATGGGTCATCAAATAAGTTTTTAATTCACAAAACTTGGTGTTTAGGGTCAGAAGGTTTGAATCAAGACATTTCCCAAAGGCTTTACTCAAAAAGCATTTTTAACACATAAACAATATTTCTATTTGACTAAAAATTTGCTAGTTCAAATATTTATTCCTTAACCTCACAAAATACATTTTTAAATCCTTAAGTTGGTTCCTATGGTCAGTAGGTTCAAAACAATCCAATTTGCAAAGATTTCACCTTAAAAATATATCTAGAACAATTTTTATATGCAAATTATGCCTACACATGTTTATGCAATTTCAACCAATTTTACAGAAGAAAAAAATTAAACAAAGTGCATGGTTGCAAAGTACTTGTTCTTATGAATCCATTGATATAAAATTTGCAAAATTTGGACTTGTAGAACTAAAGTTATGAATTTTACAAGTTTGCATAACCAATAGATTCTAATTTCTGTTTTAAATCAAAACTCTGTCCACGTGGCTTGATTCTATTGGACGGTACTGCTTCTTGCGGATCAGCCTCTCTGGTGCGTTAGATCTAAATGAAATCGTGCGGCTCTGGTTCAACCTTACCCCTTCGCTTATAATCTAATCACAGCCACAGGATTAAGATCCAACGGGCACTATGCGTCTAACCAAGGTTGGGCGGCGGTAGCGGCGGCTGGCGTTGGCGCGGCTCTAGCGGTGGCGTTGGCGATGATTCAGGAAGAGAGGGAGGGAGTGAAGGTGCTTACAGTGTTCGCAGTGACGCTCTGATGCTCAAGGTGCTCGTCATTGGGCAGGGGGCGCACGAGAATGGCGGTGATTGCTCGTCGGAGTCCGCGGTGGCGTCGGGTGTCTCTTGTTGTCGTTGGGGGCGATCCTGGGGATCATGGGAGCATCAACAGGAGGTGCTGGGGCAGTCTGTACTCACCGAGGTGCTTGCCGGAGCGAATGGCAGACGCGGCGGTGCTCATATGCTTCGATCCGTCGATGATTTGGAGCGCGCTCGAGCGTGCTAGTGGTACTGGTAGATGCGCCTGACGATGGGGAGAAGGCTTGCGTGCAATGGGAGGCGAGGGGCGGCTGTTCGGCGCCGTAATTTGCTGGAGAAGCTCGCCGGAGCAGTGGGGTTCGAGCTCATGATTCGCTCAACCTGGGGGCAGAGAGGGAGAGGCAAGTGAGGGGAAAGGTAGAGGAGAGCCTGGCGTTTAAAGGCGCGTGGTCTCTGGAGGAATTAAGCCTGCCATCAACGCGAATTGATCGCCGCAATCAAGGGCAGAAACGGCGAGGGGGACGTGGTCGCGGTGAAGACGATGACTGGTGATGTGGGACCATGCTGTCTGCGAGTGAGAGAGGGGGCGTGGGGTCCACTTCTCAGTGACTTCGTGGGTGAGGTTGCGCATGAGAAAACGGTTCGGCGAGGGTTGCCGGGTGGGCTCTTGCTGGGCTTAGTTGGGCCAGATGGGTTGGGTCTGTTGGCTGGGCTGCTTCGTTTCATTTTTTTCCTTTTCTGTTTTGAATTTCCTGATTTGATTTTCATTCAAACAATTCAAACACCACTTGAATTCAAACCACCACCAGACTTTGGGTAAATTTTAATTCTGTTTAATAACCTATTTCAATGTCCAAAATGAAATTATTCTTTTATTCTTTTAGGATCTATTAATAATTAAATAAATAGACCTTAATCTTTATATCAAATAGGATTTAATTTATTTTAAAACTCTATTTGAAATCTAAACTAATACCAAAACCTTTTCAGTAGGTTTCATTTGAAAAACTAAAACACTCAGAATTTTTATTTTAAAAACTTTAATAAGTTTTAATGTTTATTTGAAAGGGAAAAAACCTTTACTTAAATAAAATTGGATATTAATAAATCCTTATTGTTTTATTTAAATAATCCTTTAATCTTTTTATCAAATAGAAATATTTTATTTCATTTGCTTGGGCAAGATTTAATTTGGCTCTTTAAAATAGACCTTATTTATAATTCTACCTTTTCTAATAAAACCATATCTTTTTATTTAAAGATCCAAAATGGTAATTCCAACTATAATAACTTTATTTATTATTTGTTTATCTTTTTAAATCCCTTTAGGATTCTATTTGATCAAAATAGGTTTTGATGTCTCCATTTGGAATCAAAAAGTTTCTTCTCACCCTAAATTTCAAAAAAAAAATATTTTGTTTATTTACTTTTCACATTTCAAAATTTGGAAAATTTTGGGATGTGACAATTGTTGTATGAATTGGTGTGTAGATTTTGTGGATTGTGGAGAGTGTGATTGTGAGGATTGTACCTATTCTCCTAGCTACCAAGGCAAGTGATATTTCATCCCATGTCCTACTATTTTCCTTATTGCATTAACACTATTTTGAGTAGGATTTGCATGGTGATTTTTTAAGTATATGCTATGCTATGGTAAATCCTATAGATGTTGTCTTAGTAGTTTTTCCCTAAGTTAAGAGACATGTTATGCTAGTATGCTTAGCCTAGATATTAGAATGCAAGGGTGGATTATTAATGTTATGATATTATGAAAAGTCTGTGACTATGTTTTTGATTAATAAAACAACTTTGTTAATGAATCACCTGGGTGGAATGGGACTTGTATGGTTTGTGTTGAGTGCTTACACAAGTCCCATGTCTATGGTTTACCTTGTGTATCACACCTGTGGATGGCCACCCAGGAACAAAGGGATTTGAGATATTTTGTGTCAAGATGCTTCTAGTGCAACCACATGGAATATGGGCTTTGCCTTGACCAACTAAGTTTCAAGAACTCATCCAGATGGAAAGATGGTGGTAGAGTTGTTAGGATGGAATGTGTCCATGGTGGTCCGAGGGATTGTTTCTGAAAAGTCTCATCTCGATGCATGTCGAGTCTTGTGGGGAAAGTGCAGCACCTCTCGAGAGGGTAAAACTAAGTACTTAGCCGTGTCCCCAGTTATGGACAATTCTGAGTGACAAGACATTGAAATGGTCAAGAATCTCCTCATCCCAATTTCTCTAAGTTAAAACTTGTGGTTGAACAAGGGTATAGGTTCACCAATGTCTATTGGTGGTTCCTTGATGTTTTTTACAAACAAAACTTAGTATTTTCAAACTAATAAGATAAAACTTATTTAGAGCAAAGCCAGCCTTAATTACACTTAGCCAAATTCATATAGATATTAGTTGTTACAATACTACTATGGTATCACTTTCCAATACAATTCCAAATGTATTGACCCTCTGTGGCTGTAACTTATTATGTTGCAGGTTACTCTGATGGTGACTAGGTTTATGAGTCTACACTCAACATGTTTGCATGTGGAACATGTGTTGAGAACTCTATGCATTAGCCTTGGGCTAATGAGTTGTCAGAACTATTGTATCTCTGAAATTACGATGTAATAATTACCTTTGTATCTGTGTACTTCATGTTAAACTGTGGACGCTAGCATTTCAATCCAGGGACTAGCATTGCAATCACAGGGATATCTACCTTATTGGGTGAGATCTTACAGATTGTATCAGAGCACTGTGTTTCCTATAGGATTATGACCCTAAGATTGATTAGACTAAGGAAACCACTAGGAAAATGCAAACTCCTTTGTAAATTTCCACACTTGTATCATTTCATCTCGTAAAACTTCTCCTTATCTTCTTTCTCATCTCTATTTGTAGATGGCCGCCATCAATGAAGCCGTCAGGAAGGGACCATTGATTACCATGACCTTAGAATGTGAGACGGAGTTCCCCAAGGCACTCAAGAACCTTATGATTACCATGGGGATACATGGTAAAGTTGTGTACAAGGTATTCCCAGTGATGGATGAAGGAGAATAGTATTGGTGGGTACAAATCCACTTGTATAAAAACAAGGAGGATAACCACAATGAGTCGGGATTTTGCATGGTCACCAACTCTGAAATGCATATGTCATTCTTTGAATGTACAAGGAATGTGTCTTGGAATGCCATCAAGGAGCTTGGATAAAGACTCAAGTGTTGAATGCTCAACACTGAGAATGACCTTAGAGAGGAGAAGAAGCATACCCAAGGCTTAGAGGCCACCATAAAACGTCTATGGGAGGATGTTATAGACTTGGCATTTGAGTCTTGTGATCAAGACAAGAAAATTGCAACCAAGGATGCTCAGATAGCTACATTGACTAGAGAGTGACGTACTTCCATAGTTGGACCACCACACTTGTCGTTTTATCGCATTCATAATTTGATCATACCAACCTATGTGGTATGGCAAAATTTAGGCTAAGTGGTGTTTGAACCTTGGTGCTTGTGATTGAATAATGTATGCCATGACTTGTGTGTTTTGAAAAATTATGTGTTTGTTATTGACTTTTTTTACTACCTTATGTTTTACTCTTTACTTGTGTTGTTTCTAATTTTCTCCATCCTATGCAATAGATGCCTAGCTTTGTTCTCAGCACCGCCGAGGAGTTCAAGGGAACTCGTTTTGGATTCTGTATCATGGAGCTCGTTAGTGTGCTTGGTCTTCCCCTCCATAACATTAAGGGACTTCAGTTCAGGAAGTTCGAGAGGAAGGAGCTATGGGGATTTAGAGTCTCGTAGCCAGGACGCCAGTTAGAGCCTTCCACTGAGGAGATTGCACTACTAGGAAAACAGCAGTTAGTGGAGCACCTGAAAAGAGCATATGTGGCGCACTAGCAGTGCGCCACGGCCCTTGCGCTACGGCTATCTCCTAGCCGTGGCGCACCGCATAGTGCGCCACGGTTATGTCGAGATAGGTGTAGCGCACCTGCTAGTGCGCCACGGCTATGTGGGCAGGTGCGCTACGCGTAGGATCTTTTGTGGCACACTTCCCAGTGCGCCACTAAGCTTCTAAAGTGCACTTTAGGTGTAGTGCGCCACAAAAGGTAGGTCATGTGCGCCACAGGTGTTTTTTTATTTTTATTATTTCTGATCCAGATTATATACAATACATATTATATACAATATTACAGCAGATATACACACACAGATACAAGATATACAATCATATATATAAATACACAATTTGAAAAACAAGATAGATACAAATACATATAGATAAGTCTCATACATGAATACATAGTATAAGTTACATTGTTTCGATCAAGTTACAAAGTAGTTGGTGACATGCGAATACATGTGTCGATCGAACAAGTTAGAGCTCGGAAGCTCACCTAGACATCTAAACTAGCTAGACACAAACGCGGGATAAACAACCAAAAAAGATAAGCATGATCACCGCCGCGACGAAGGTGTAGGTCTTCATCCGGTTCCTTGTCGTAACTCCCTCTAGATAGCGCGTGTATCTAGCCTCCGCCTCCGCCATAGTGTTGTACCCTTTGTAGCTATTGCCGCTGAAACGGTGCACCTGTCTCCGGCAGTCTTCCCAATCATCGTAGACTCCGGGAATCCGTCCCTTGTACACTACGTACCACGTCATCTATAAGTTGATAATAATAATTAACCGGTGATTGAAAAAAAACATATATAATTAAAGTCGCATATGAAGATACACTTATAGAAAGTACTCCTAAATCAGAAAGACCAAACTCAAAAATCATGCCTCATATATAACTAGGTTGTTCGACATAGGAATATGCTACGATGGAACTGTCCGCCAAGTAGGATGCACAACACCTGGATCTGTGCATAGCACAAGGCGGACACTCCCATCGCAGCACATTCACATATATAGCGTGCCACGACATTTCAATCATCGGCATTATTCTCGAAAAAGACCAAAGTAACTCAAAAAGCATGCCTCATATATAACTAGCTAGGTCGTTGGACACAGGAATATGCTACGATGGAACCGTAAGCCAAGTAGGATGCACAACATCTAGACTTGTGCATAACACAAGGCTTACAGTCCCATCGTAGCACATTCACATATATATTGTGCCACGACATTTCAATCATCGGCATTATTCTCGAAAAATACCAAAGTAGCTCGAAAAGAATGCCTCATATATAACTAGCTAGGTCGTTGGACACAGGAATATGCTTTGACGGAACGGTTAGCCAAGTAGGATGCACAATTCCTGGACTTGTGCATATCACAAGGCTAACCATCCCGTCGTAGCACATTCACATATATACTGTGCCATGACATTTAAATCACCGACATTATTCTCGAAAAAGACAAAAATAACTCGAAAAGAATGCCTCATATATATATATATAGGTCGTTGGACACAGGAATATGCTACGATGGAACGGTGAGCCAAGTAGGATGCACAAGACCTGGACTTGTGCATATCACAAGGCTCACAATCCCATCGTAGCACATTCACATATATAGTGTTCCACGGCATTTCAATCATCGGCATTATTCTCGAAAAAAGAGTAAGTAAAAAAAAGGACCAAAGTGAGCAAAGGACCAAACAGTAAGCAAAAAAACCAAGAATTGAATGATATATAATAATAATAAGCAAAAGAAGTAAGCGATGATTCATAAACCTAATAAGATAAGTATAGTAGCATGTACACTTTTCCACACACACACAAAGGTCATCTATAGTTTGTAACTACAACTAGGCCAACATCAAGCCTTCCGGCTCGGCTTAGGAAACGAGAGGACGCCTTGTCTCGTCATGAACTTCCTATAGTCACCCTGCATCTCTAGGCGATCTTCTATGTCACGGTTATTTGGGATATTTCCTCCGTAGAAGATCCCCCCCGAAGTCATGACATCACGAAAGTTGATTGCCCCAAACTGCTGCTGGATGCGATACATCTCTTGTCTAATATTTGAATCATTGATATTGGCCTTTTCTTCGGCCCACTGTTTGAGATGATCTGGCAGTGTAGAATTCTGCTGGTCAAGTAGGAACGCCCTCATGTGATGGAGTGCGTAGTAGGTTTCCTTCTTACTGTTTTCCGGCTGCTTCACGCAGGGGAACTCCGTTACGTGGTTGAAGACGTGCCTGCCGAACTTGACCTTCGTACGCACGAAGGTGGTGCCTTCCATCGAGGCAAAGCCAGTGAGAGCATCATCCAGAACTTCCTTGATCTTGTCGTAGTTTTTCTTCTTTTCTAGACTCCCCGAGTCGAAATACGTGGCGTGGGAATGCTTCGGCGATAAGGATATGAGCGTGCAGTGTTCATCTCTGCGGAAAAAATTCAAATGGAATGTGTTGGAAAAAGAATGATGATGATCTAATAAAGCCAATCGATGGTGGCGAGTGAATAACGACTTACTCGGGAATGTAAGGCACGAGAATGTATTCTTTTGTCTTGTTCGCCACGAGGATTCTTTTAGGTACGAGGCCACAATACGTCGTTCGGCGGGGGAACCCAAGCAGCCGTCACGCATGTAGTAGGGGTCCACTATAGCGATGCCCGGTGTGTTCTCTCTAATGATCTGCATGGCCAGGCTGAGAGAAAACAGACGGACCATGGTATAGTGCAGCGGGAATAGGTGGAACATATTGAAGATGTCGTCGAACCGCAGGAAGAACAGATCCACAGGGGCATTGTCGACGAAGCCCAAGTCTGGTGGCACCTTAACCACAAATACCGGGTGCGAGGGATCTTTCTCCGATAGAAGGCGTCTCTCTATCGTCAGCACGCCGTCATGCACACTCTGCAGTTCCGAACTGGCGAGCTTCCGCAAATTCTTAGGTAGCATGGTCTCACCTGCCACATGAATCCTCCACATAATACCCTCGGGTCTTGGTGGCCCGTCCCAAAACCTGATCGGATTTGCAGTTGTTGACGCCACCGACTGGCTCGAGCTGCTAGATTTTCTTTTCCTGCCCTTTTTTCCTTTTGGAGAGCGGGCAGGCACCGCAATCTGAGCACCGGCCGCCCTATGTAGTGTGTCAGGGATTAGAATAAAGGGCCGGTTGGTTGTATCAGCTGGCTCTGTAAAGGCGCAAGCTGGAGGCGTCTCCTGAGAACCAAACAGACGCTTGGTGATAGTGGCTTTCTCTGTGGGGCCACCAGCTAGGTCTTTGTTGCTAAACTGAGTGCTGAAGAAGTGATCATTCCAGTCTTCGTCGTCCTCGGCCGGATCCTTCGCCATGTGCATATCATCAACATGATCATCCGACCCACCGCGTGGAGGTGACAACGAGGGCGGTAAGGGGGCCTTGCCACCCCTTATCGCTGGCACGACAGGCGATGCTGTTTTCTATGGCGTGATGGCCCCCGCCGTCCCCAAACGGATCATGCTCTTTGGCCATAGCAAGAATAAGCCGAAGCAAGTTCTGAGGACAGACGGCTCTTCTTCATCCGCTCCTGGGGGTTGAATGGGAGGTTCCAGGTCATCGCAACCCTTAGCACCCGACTAATTTTAACCCTGTGCACGCTATCTGACATATGCCTTGAGTGGAACGTGCACTGCAAGGGTTGAATGATGGTACCCTTGGCAACATCCCTCAGCTCGTTGTTCACATAGCATAAGAGAGTGCAAGGAACATCCGTCTGCGGAAAACATGTATGGCGTCATCAGAGATGCCATAAGAGTAATAGATGGCATGAAAGGCGGTAATTAAAGCAATTTGTTTACCGTGATGGCGTCGAGATCGACTAATGTCGACGCACCGCACACGGCGACGGGCGTGCAAGAGACGGAAGGGCTGCTTGATGGCACGGTGCTGGCCGCCGGTGTATTCTCCCTACCGACGGGTGCTTGGAGCTCCGGTGTCGCTGCGACGAAGGCAGGGGGCACCAACATGTACTCCAGCGCCGCGGTGATGGCAGGGGGAGTCACCAACACTTGCGGCACCGCGGTGCTAGCGGGCCGAGTCAGGAAACACGTAGTTCGCCTGATTCGTCGGAGCCGCATTGTTCGAGTGGCTGCTGACCATGCTTGTAATCGGGCACGGCCCTACTCGACCACCCGCACTCCAGTTCGCTATTGACTCCACCAAGGTAGGCAGGAAGGACGTGAGGGTGATTTCCAGGTTGTCTTAGACGATCTGCGGGATCCGTGCCACTTGTGCCTTAAGTTCTTGAACCTCGCGGTTTTCCTCATCGCTCCTTCCCGACGGCGCCACATGCGTCCTCGGCGGTGGACCAAAATGATCCACCCAATTCTTACCCCCGAGGCCGGCCAGACGGCCAACCGACGACGGCTTCTTCGTAACCGGCTCTATTTTCTTGGCACGGTTCATCACCCTGTTAAAAGGGTTATCCCACCGGGTGGCCGCCGTCGACCCCTGGGATGAGGAACCCTGGGATCCATGACTAGCACCAATTTCCTCCTCCTGCAGAAGAAGTAATAGTGAATCGTTTAGATCATCGATTAGATTGCAATCGAGTTGATCCGCGGTAATTAGATTATACTTACCACAATTTCCTCGAATTCCTTCACCGCAGGATCCGCGGTGAGTTGTTTGGTTTTTGGGTCCACATGGTAACGGGCCCTGATGAAGTTTCGAACCTGCCCGGGTTCAAATTTAGCAAAGGGGTTTTCTATCCCCTTGGATCTATACTCTTCGTCCTCCTTATTCCATTTGGCCTCCGCAGTTCTGTATCCACCAGATCCGAGATGGTGATGACCTATATTCATCGCCTGCAGCACCTTTCCCCGATTACTATTGGCCAGGGCTCTTTCGGATTCACACCTCTCCTTGAACTCACAGAACTGATCTTTGGTGATCTACGGGTCAATCTTCTGGATCTCCTCGAGACTTTTGCCTTCTTTATAGATCTTCTTCTTTATCCGGGTTCTCCAGCTGGCCAGGGCGGTGCTCATCTTTGTGAGGGAGGATTTGTTTACTTTGTTCCCATGATAATTTGTTTTCTGATACTTAGCGGCAGCTTCTCGAAGAGGAGTGTGCGCAAGTGACCATTATCTTTATGCCGGAGATTCTCGGTGTTGATCATGATGGTTGTCCGGGTGATCGCCGCCACTTTCCCACCGTACCCTTTGACGACAAGGGAGGGCTCCAAAGGAACCCCTGATGGGCTCACTTCGGTAATTTCCTCCTTGACCGTGCCGACTGTGTTCGGGCGCCGGTCCTTCGGCTTCTTCTTCTTCTTCTTAGGAGGATTGCTACCACTCCCTGTGCCCTCGCCGCCATCAGTGGTTTCATCGTCCGCCGTTCCTTCGGCTTCTTCCTCCGTGTCTTCCATCTCATCATCCTCGCTCTCCGAAGGATGGTATTCTTCATCGTCTTCTAGCCGCTGGGCCGCCTCCCAGAATGTCAATTGTTTATTCGGAGGTCTGAGTTATCCTTCAGCGCTGGTGCGCTTAGAACATCCATCCTCGTCGTTGTCACACATCTTTGCAATAATAAAAAACAAATAATTGGTTAAATGCACGGAAAAATCCGGCATGACCTTTGCTAATTTTCTTAAACTAGGAGTGCCCGATTTCTGCCAAAACGGAAGTTAATCAACATTCTGGCAAAAATCGGGACTCATTTCATACAAGAACTTGCATATATATGGCCACCATAGCTAGCACACAATAAATGGCCATCATAGCCAGCACAACCAGCATAAATGGCCCAGTATAGCCAGCACAACTGCACAACCAGCACACGATAAATCTGTTTCAGGAAAAAATGGAGCAACTAGAATAAATGGCCAACACACAAACAGTACATCAAGCATAAATGGCCAGGTTTCAGGTTTGGACTTAGCAGTTTCAGGTTTTAGGTTTGGACTTAGCAGTTTCAGGTTTGGACTTAGCAGTTTCAGGTTTCAGCAAGCATAAAGAGTGTAAAAATGCAAATAGTATACACAGCTAGCTACTGTCTTGTTTTTTTTTTTAATCTCAGAGCTAGCTAGCTAGCTACTGTCTTGTTTTTGTTGCTCCAAAACAATAACATGCTACACTACTTTGCAGAGCTAGCTAGAGGTACAAAACTCAATGATAAAATTGGACCAGCTGTTTTTTAAGGTACTGTTCATTTCATCACCAGGAGCATTCAACACCAGGAGCATTTCATCACCAGGAGCATTTCATCACTAAAACAAATAAGCAAATAAGCAAGTTTTAACCATGTATTTTCATCACCAGGAACATTTCATCACTAAAACCATCACCAGGATATTTGGTTCATTACATATTCATTTTACATATTCACACATTTGATTCAGCATCTTCATATCTAAACCTACATAGTAGAAATATAAACCTACTCCCTACACAGTAACTAAATAGTGGAAAAAATCATATCTAAACCTACATAGTGGCAAAAATTCCATAAACAGGTAGTCAAACCTACACAATGCCTGGTGTGTATATTCACCTCTGAAGTGACTGACATAAGAACACTTATGGTGATGGAATCAGTGTCGTCAACAGAAGAGCCTCACCTTTGAATGAAAATGATAAAAGGACAAATAATTGTTCATCTCTTTGATTCAAAGTGGCAATGAAAGTTTCAGAGCTCCAGTAACCAACTGAAAACATTTCTGCCTCCTATAAATGAAACAAAAATTCTGACTCCGCTAGGAACATTTCTACACATTACACACCATGCAATTCAGCTAGATGCAGCTTCCAAAACAAAAGAATCATAACCAGGCTACAATGATTCTTATTAACTGGTACTGATTCTGGTGCAAATAGAACTACAGGTAGGTGGAAGCTGGATATAACAATTCCAGGTCGATTTGTCCATGGTGGATACTAAAAGAGTTCATTAGAATTTGTGCTACCTAGTAGCAACATATATTTCTTGAGTTGCAACTTCCAAATTTGTTTACCCTAGTTATTTGTAACCTAAATTCTTGCTATGGCATCATGTGTCCAATTTTTAACAGCAAAAACAGAATGTACACTGCTATATTATGAAATCATGAACACTATGAACATTCACAAATAGTACCACATGAAGAAATCCTAGAAACACAAAAGGCCAGGAAGCTAAACAATTTAAAACAAGGAAATGGCACAAATGTAAACAGACACCAAAGCCTGAACTTTTTCTTTGGACAAGGAGCAAATTCAGACAAAACCTCACCTTAATTTGAGTCCTAAGACAACTATAGAGAAAACTGAATTCAGCCACTTATGAAAACAGAAGAAAATATTTTTTCTTCATTACATACCACTTTGCCCAGTAGCAAGAATAATTACAGAGCTGCTGAAAAGAGTAACGCGACACTGTAATCCGGTACTTGGCATTCATTCATTCAACTACAGTTGAGAGAGAGGGAGAGAGGGAGAGAGAGAGGGAGAGAGGGAGAGAGGGGAGGTGGGAAGGGGACTTACCAGGAGGGAGCGCTGAGCTAGGCAGGCGGGCTATGAGGACGACGATGGCGGGCGGGCGGACGACGATGGCTCCTCCTCCTCCACGTCCTCCTCCTAGAGCGGCGGTGGACGACGGCGGGCAGGCGGGCGGGCGACGGCGGGTTCCTCCACGGACTCCTCCTCCTCGGACGCGCACGGCTCGGCCTCCTCCTCCTCCACGCGCAGCTGGCAGGGCTCCTCCTCCTCCTCCGCCACGCGCAGCTGGCAGGGCTGCGGCGGATCGAGAGCGCGGCGGCGAGGCACGGTTGAGATCGGCGGTGTCTGATCTGTGATGGGGAGAAGAGGCGCGCGGGGCGTGGCACGGTTGACTACTAGTAGCGAGTTAGGCGTAGCGCACCCTGGCCAAGTGCGCTACGCCTAACTCGGTACTACTAGTCACATAAGAAGGCGCGGCCACCCCTATAGACAACTAACACTGCCTTATCCCACTGGTTCCACCCACTGCTCTAATCTAAACCTGTGAGCACCCAGGTTTGAATCCTGGTGCCCACCTTTTTTATTTTTATTTTAAAAATATTTTTAAATGTTCCAAAAAATGCCCAAAAGTGGTGATATATTCTATAAAAGTTTTGTTTTGTTTTTAAAATACTTTTAAATATTCCAAAAATGCCCGAAAGTGATAATATATGTCATAAAAGTGGTACAAATTAAATATGATTCAAATATGTCATAATAATTTGTCCATGAATATTACAAACTCTTTCGACCACGCGTTTTACAATATTTTTTGAGCTAGCATTTTACAATCTTTTTTCCCTTCTTTGTCGCGGTTGAATAATTTAGCCCCGGCATTTTAATGTTTCTTCTTTCGAACGGGCTAACTTTTTTGGGTAGGGTTGTCCTTTTTCTTCTTGTGATGTATGTTGCTGCATCGTAGTCGTCGTCATCTTCAATCTTTGGATCGCCATACTGGTCGAAGTCTTGCTCGTTGGCGACTCCATCCATTCCGATGATGTTTCTTTTTCCTCTCCTCATGACAACACGGCTAGGCTTTGTCGGGTCGGTAATGAAAAAACATTGGTCCACTTTGGTAGCCAGTACCCACGGTTCATTTTTCGCAGCCACGTTTGCACCGTCGGCCTTGGATTTGGCTGCTTCGGGTATAGCCATGGTTGTGAAATACCGGTCTTCTCTTTCGACGCTCTTTGCCCATCTGACACGGAACATCGGCACCTTTTCTCCACAGTAGTCGAGCTCCCAGATCTCCTCGATTCTTCCGTAGAATCTTTCCTTCACGTTGTCATCGGTGTAGAATTCCGACGTTACGCCTGAGTTCTGATAATCACACTTGTTGTCCTTTTCCTCCGTGTAGAATGTGTAGCCATTGATATCATACGCCTGATAGTTCACCAAGTTTTGCATCGGTCCCTGGGACAAGGTGAATATGATCTTTTCCGTGTCAGAACAATGCGATCGCGGGGGATTATCAAGGAGCGTCTGCCTAAACCAACGCCTGAAATCTGAGTTGTGCTCTTTTATTATTTCTCCATGCGTCCTCTGTATGCCCCGGTCACTGTACTTCATCTCGATTAACCTTTTGTGCTTCTGTACCCAAGGATCGACAAGTTCTAAATGTTGTAGCGCGACGAGGTTTGCTCGATCAAAGTCTGCGCGTCGAAAATCGAAGTCTGCATGCAGTATGCGACGACCCTCTCGGTGACTAGATCCGTCGAGCTTGCCAAGGTGCCTGTTGACGGGAAGACCGACAGGGTTCTCGATGTCTAGATAATTCGTGCAGAAAGATATGCACTCTTCGGCCAGAAAGCCGTTGGCTATGCTTCCATCTGGACGGGACATGTTGCGAACGTATCCTTTGATGTGTTCGTTCATCCTTTCGAACGCCATCATGCTGCGGAGGAACATCGGCCCGAGTTGGACGATTTCCTCCACGACATGGACCAGCAGATGCACCATAATGTCGAAGAATGCGGGTGGGAAGTAGACCTCAAGCTCACATAGTATCACCACGATCTCCTCCTGTAGCCTCCCGAGGTGATTCACGCCAATCAACTTCCTAGATATGACGTCAAAAAACTTGCAGAGGCCAAATAACGTTTCACGGACGTGCTCGTCCATTATCCCTCTTAGTGCAACCGGAAGTACTTGCGTCATTAGCACGACACAGTCGTGAGACTTCATGCCACTGAACCTCTGCTTCGCCTCATCTAGGTATCTACTTATCTTGCCTGTGTAGCCTTAAGGAAATTTGACTCCTAGAAGGCACTTGAAAAACTGTTTGATCTCATCCTGGCTTAGAGTGAAGCAAGAAGGAGGGCAGTAATATTCGTTCTTCTTAAACTTTTTACCCTTCCAACGACCTTGTGTCGTCTCCGACTCATGATCATCGTCATCTTCCTGGTCATCAGGAGTAGTGCGTCCTCCGTGAAGCTCCTTCCGGATACCCAAGCATATCAGGTCGTGCCTTGATTTCGGACCATCTTTCGTCCTATTTGGCATGTTGATTATGGTGGCGACCAGACTCTCGCACATGTTTTTCGTGATATGCATGATGTTGAGGCTATTAGGCGTGCGGAGAAACTTCCAGTATGGCAACTCCCAGAAAACAGACGTTGTTTTCTATACCTTCATCAGCGGCTTGTCTTGTTGCTGCCTCTTTCGCTTCTTTCCAGGCTTAGGACAATCTTTCCAGTTTTTCAGCAACTCTTCCACTTCTTTGCTGCTCCTACGCTCTGGGATTCCTCGGGTCTCGGATTTGCCATCGAAAATGTCTCCACGTTTTCTCCATGTATCATTCTTGCCGAGCCACCTCCGGTGCGCCATGAACACGGTTTTCGATGACCCTGGATCTTTCTCTAGTTGGAGATAGCTTGTGTTATCCATGCACCTAATGCACACGCAGAATCCTTGGATAACCTGCCCCGAGATATACCCGCAACCTGGATAGTCTTGCACCGTAGTGACCATGGCGGCTGTCATAGTGAAATAATCTTGTGCGAGGCCGTCGTAAGTATTGGCTCCAGATTCCCATAACGTGGCTAGCTCCTCTTTCAACAGCCCGAGATACAGATTGATGTCGGTACCAGGTTGTTTTGACCCTTGAATTAACATACTCATTTGTATGTACTTCTTCTTCATGAACAACCATGGAGGGAGGTTGTACATCCATACAAACACGGGCCAAGTGCTGTGTGTGCTGCTCTGGATACCGAACGGATTGAGTCCATCGGTGCTCGCACCAAGACTGATGTTCCTCGAATCTCCACCGAATTCTGGGAATTCGAGGTCCAATGCTTTCCACTGGCTAGCATCTGAAGGGTGCGTCAGCATCTCATCCTTTTCGGGGTCATCATCATCATCTCCTGGCTTCTTCCTTTCCGCATGCCATCGCATGAGCTTCGCTTCCTTAGAGTCCGCGAAATAGCGCTGCAGACGAGGAGTGATAGGAAAGTACCATACCACTTTTCAGGGTGCTTTCTTCCCTTTCTTGTATCGACTCACGCCGCACACCGGACATGTGGTTTTCTCCGCGTCCTCGCCCCGATAAATGATGCAATCATTGATGCATACGTGATATCTAACGTGTGGTAGATCGAGAGGACAGACGATTTTCTTGGCATCCTCGATACTAGTTGGACATGTGTTCCCCTCCGGGAGACGATCGTGCCAGAATGCCATCATATCGTCGAAGCTTGCGTCGCTCAATTTGTGTTTTGCCTTCATCTCCATAGCCTTGAGGGTTACATTCAACCGGGTATCATCGGGCCTACATCCTTCATACAATGGAGTAACCGCGTCTTTCTCAAGTTGCACAAGCTTGGCTTTCTCTCTAGCGGCATCCCTGGTGTTACTCGTCTGCTTGAGAAGCAGCTCTTTCACATAAGGGTCCCGCACCCAGCCTGACGTTGTTCCATCGTCGTCTGCTCATCCGGCATCTAGATCATCATCATCCCGGTCTGCTTCCGCACCTTCACCATCTCCAGGAGACTCTTCATCATCTCGCCCGTTCTCGCCGTGATGATGATCATCGTCATGTTGGCCACCTTCACCGTCTCCATCGTCTTCGTCATCGCTTATCCAACGAGTGTATCCATCCATGAAACCATGGCGGAGCAGGTGCGCTTGCAGATTCCCGGAATCTGGGTTGATCACCCAGTTGAGTTTGCATCTTCTGCACGGACATCTTATATCCGTCTTGTTATGTCGTATCATGTCGGTCGTCGCACATTTCAAAAATCTAGCCACAATGCCTTCGATCATTATGCGGACCATTTTTTTCCTGCACGGTGTACAAGGTACAATTAGAAGTCTATTAGAACCACATAATGAATGCATGCATCCAATGGTCGATAGAAAATTTCGTCATGACCTATCCTAAAATTACGACCTTTGCAAAATGCCAAAGTCTTGCCAAAATGGAAATGAATCAACATTTTGGCAAAACAAATGGCAACTTGTTCACATACAAACACAAGAGAGAGAGACTGATCCATACACACATGAACATATCATTATCCTCTCCATACACACATGCATGAGCATCATCGATACTCTCCATATACACACACATATGACCATCGATCCTCTCCATACACACATCATGAGCATCGATCATCTACATACATATGAGCATATCATCCATATACACATGAACACATCCTTACATGGACAACTTACCGAGATGAGAGACCGATCGCGAGAAAGATGGAAAGGAGAGGTGCGTGTGAGACCGGAGAAGGAGATGAGAGACCGGAGACCTTCCTCTATTACTTATGTAACATCCAAGGCAAGTTCTACATGCTAAAAATGGTGAATGGGTGGAGAAATTGAGGTGGGAAGGAGAAGATCCCGATTAGATCTAAGGATGAATAAGAAGGGGAAAGTGAAGTGTGGGGTGGTGGATGTGGTCACACATGTGCACATAAAGTGCAGTAAAAAAAATCGACACATCCGTGGCGCACTCTGCCCTGGTGCACCACAGGGAGTAGGAACATCCGTGGCACACATGCCATAGTGCGCCACGGATGTGTCTGGCCATTTCACAGCAGAGGGGGGCATGCGCTTAGGCGTAGCGCACCCCCTCCATGTGCGCCACGGTTGACACTAACAACCGTAGCGCACCAACCCTATGTGCGCTACAGATGTTTGGCGTGCGGCCAACAGGGCCCTGGCCCACACATATATGTGGCGCACTATGGTCATGTGCGCCACGGTTGTTCTAGTTACTAGTAGGGCACTGCCCATAGTTGAGCCACGCCTGTTTTATCCATGGGGCACTTCAACCATGTGAGCCACGGATGTGCTGATTACCTATAGCCATTTTCCTAGTAGTGTTGCCTTCAATATACTACATGACGACAAGGAGAAGAGACTCGACGTCGCCATGCAGGAGATGCTAGGACGTCTATGTGGACGTCACTCCTCCAAGCTCAATGGCATCTACTTCCATCCATTTGGAAGACGTGACGAGGAGGGATAGGCTATACTATATGACAAGGCCACTAGGGAGACTATTGAGCCAGTGCGCCTCTATCTTCAGGACCTAGAGAGCCTTCTTAGGAACCTCGATACTGATAGGACCAACGTCATGCTTAGCAATGATGAGCTATGCGTCCAGTGGAGGGAGAAGGACAAGGCCTTCGAGGAGCAGGATGAGTGCATCAAGGAGATGGAGGCTAGGTTCGAGAAGCAAGACAAGAGGTTCAAGAACCAAGAAAAGAGAGTGCAAGATAGGAACAAGAAAATCAATGAGATGAAGGACGAGATGGAGCTCAAGAATCTTGAGTTAGAGACACAACAGGAGGTGATTGAGAGGTTGCGTTCACAGAAGAGAGAGCTTCAGGCAAAGGTCGATGCTTTGACCACCAGCGTGGAGGAGTACAAGGCAGGAATCGACGCAACAGGACTTACTCTAGTGGAGGAGGAAGTCGATATGGAGGAGTAGTGTCGACTACTTGGCTATATATCTGTATATCATCATTTTATTTATCGAGTCGCATTGATCATCCAACATGTGGATGACTATGCTAGTGTGTTTACTTTACAAAACTTGTTGTTCATGTTGTTTAAACTCTAAGTTTATTGTGCTTGCTCATTGTGATTGTTGATATATATTGTATTGTGCATGTTAGGATCTATGGGTTATATCTCATTAATTATCCTTATTGAAACCACAAATGCCTCCCCTTCGTTTCAATCCCAACAATAACAACAATGGAAATGAGATGCAACAACTGATGATAGCCCAGACTCAGTTGATGCAAACTATGACTCAGTTTATGGCCAATCAGAATCAGAACCAAAACAACAACAACAACAACAACAATCAGAACAACCCACCAGCTTTTGATATGCTCACAAGATTTCTGAGATTGAGGCCTTCTAAGTATTCTGGAACCACTGATCCTATGGTAGAAAATTATTGTTGGCTACGTTCTATGAACAAGTACTTGGTCACAGTTGGTTGTACTGATGAAGAGAAAGTCAGATTTGCAGCACACCTGCTAGAAGGACCAGCAGCTACTTGGTGGGATAACTTCCAAATCACTACTCCTATTGAAGACGTGACTTGGGCAATATTGAGGACGGATTCCGCACTTCTCATATCTCTTCAGGAGTGATGGGGTTGAAGAAGAAGGAATTTCACAACCTTAAGAAACGCCACCACAGTGTTGCAGAATATATTAAAGAGTTCAACAATCTGGCACGTTATGCACCGGATGATGTTGACACTAATGCAAAAAGGAAGGAGAAGTTCCTTGAAGGGCTGAATGATGAGATCTGCATGCAACTATCTGTTGCATATGTACCAACTTATCAATCTCTGTGTGACAAAGCCACCATCTTGGAAAGCAAGATGAAGCGAGTGGAGAATAGGAAGAGGATGCACCATTTTCATAAGCATGGATCTGGATCGTCTCACAAGCGTTCTTTTGGTGAAGGAAGTGGAGGTTCTGGATCCCAGAAACATGAGAATCATAACAACCACCACAACAGTAACCGTCACCACGATAGCAATAAACATCGTGGTCACCACAATGGTGATTACCGCAGCAACAAGAGTAGACACAAGAGCCACCATAGTGGAAACGGCAATGGGAATCAGCCAGCTAAGAGGGACATCAGTCATATTGAATGCTTTAAGTGCAAGAAAACTGCGCAGTATGCAAATGAATGCCCATAAAAGAAGACTGATGGAGCCAACAAGCCAAACCCTTTCAGAAGGGTCATGTGAACCACATCAATGTGGAGTAAATCCAAGAGGAGTCTGATGCTGTGGCTGGTAAGTTCAATATTATTTCCTTTCCAGAACTTGTCCTTTTGATACCGGCGCATCGCATTCGTTCATATCAAGAGAATTTGTAGACAAAAATAGACTCCCAACTGAAACAATTGGATGTCCTATTAAAGTAAGCTCCCCAGGTGGAGAGATGATAGTAAATTTTGGATGTCATGATCTAGTAATAGAGTTTGGAAAATACAATTTTCTAGTTAGTGTGATAATCCTAGATTCCCAAGGATTGGATGTAATTTTGGGCATGGATTGGATGACTAGATATGACGGAGTAATAGATTGTGCCAATCGTACTATTACACTCACAACCCAAGAAAAGAAACGGATTAGGTTCAAGTCTAACTTTGAACCCAAAGGAAGGAAGCTAAATTCTCTTAAGGGGGTTAGCATAGACAGTGTACCAGTAGTGAAAGAATACCCGGATGTGTTTCTGGAAGAATTACCAGGAACACCACCAGATAGAGATGTGGAGTTTTTGATTGACTTACTGCCAGGATCTGGACCAAGAGCAAAGAGACCCTACAAGATGCCAGTGGATGAGTTAAAAGAGCTCAAGAAACAGCTTGGAGAATAGTTGCAGAAAGGATTTATCCAACCAAGTTCTTCGTCTTGGGGTCCACCAGTTTTCTTCTGTCGAGAAGAAAGACAGAAGTCATAGGCTATGCATAGATTATCGATCACTCAATGAGGTGACTATAAAGAACAAGTATCCTTTTCCTAGAATCAATGATCCTTTTGATCATCTAGAAGGAGCTCGTGTGTTCTAAAAAATTGATCTCAGATTAGGCCATTTTCAGCTAACGATTAGAGAATAAGACATACATAAGAATTCTTTCACCACTAGGTATGGATTGTATGAGTATACAGTGATGCCATTTGGACTAACAAATGCACCAGCATATTTCATGAACATGATGAACAAGGTGTTCATGGAGTTTCTTGACAAGTTTGTTGTGGTATTCATCGATGACATATTGATTTATTCCAAGAGCAATGAAGAGCATGAAGAACAGTTGCGTTAGATTCTTGAGAAACTCAGGGAGCACAAGTGGTATGCCAAGTTAAGTAAGTGTGAAATTTGAATGAAGTTGGATTTCTTGGACATATTGTGTCTGGAGACAATATAGTTGTCGATCCCATAAAGGAGTTCTCAGTAACTGAGTGGGAATCTCGCAAGTCAGTTAAAGAAGGCCGTAGTTTCCTAGGCTTGGTCGGGTACTATAGAAGGTTCATCGAGAATTTCTCGAAAGTAGCTAAGATAATGATGGAGTTTCTTAAGAAAGAGAAGAAGTTTGATTGGACTGAAGGATGTGAAACCAGTTTTCAGGAGTTGCAGAAAAGATTGGTGTCAGCACCAGTTTTATGTCTGCCAGATCTAGAGAAAGACTTCCAAGTCTATTGTGATACATCTCACCAAGGATTGGGTGGAGTATTGATGCAAGAAGGAAAAGTTGTGGCTAATGCCTCGAGACAACTCAAGACTCATGAAGTAAATTATCCTACACATGACTTAGGGTTGGCCTCTGTTGTCCATGCACTCAAAACATGGAGACACTATCTTTTGGGAAAGCATTGTGAAGTGTTTACAGATCACAAGATCTGGAAGTATATTTTCACCCAGAAAGATCTCAATATGAGATAAAGAAGGTGTCTAGAACTTATCAAGGATTATGACTTGAGTTTGCAATACCATACCGGTAAAGAAAATGTCGTAGTTGATGCCTTAAGCCGCAAGGTTTATGTGAATGGCCTCACCAAAGGAGAATTGTCAGATTATTTGTGTGCCCAATTTAAAGAGCTAAGATTGGAGATAGTGCCTGAAGGATATCTCATGTCAATGGAAGTTCAACCAACACTGTTGGACAAGATAAAAGAATCCCAAAAGTTGGACAAGGAAATAGAGGAGATTAAGAGTAAAATTGGTAAAGGAAAGGCAAAGGGATTCCATGAAGATGAACACGGGACCTTATGGTATGGAAAGCGTATCTGCATTCCACAAGATCCGGAACTTCAGAAATTGATTCTGCAAGAAGCACACAATTCACCATATTCTATTCATCCGGGTAACACCAAAATGTACATGGATGTGAAGGAAAGGTTTTGGTGGAACAATCTCGATAAAGATATTGCGAAACTGTCACATCCCAAAATTTTCCAAATTTTGAAATGTGAAAAATAAATAAACAAAATAAATAATTGTTGAAATTTATGGTGAAAACAAACTTTTTTTTCTAAATGGAAATATCAAAACCCTTCTTGAACAAAATTTTAATGAAAAGGTAATCCAACAAAATTTCAATCAAGTGAAATGCATTCATCAATGAATGTATCGTGAAATTTAAACACTTGGGGAAATAAACCAAAACCCTAAAACCCTAATGGAAGAAAATCATTTCCAAGATCTCTCTAAGACTATAGATTTGATCCAGATAAAAATTCATCAACAAACATTTATAAAGGATCAAAAATGATAAATAAAAATACTGTAAAACCATAGAAATTGGTTTCATTCAATTTGGAGCCATGGATAAAAACTCATGAATTTAATAAGGTTAAAAGAAATAATTTCCAAGGCTAATAAAGGTCCTAGCTAAAATCCATACCAAATTGTGAGCAAATTAATCGTAAAAGGATTTAAAAATATAAACAATTATTAAATAAAATTATACAAATTGGAATCACAAAGATTGGATCTGTAGATAAAAAAAGATATGGATTTTATAAGATAAAGAAAGAAAGAAATAAATAAATAAGGAATATTAAAAGCCAAATTAAATCTTGGCCAAATCCATAAACAAATGAAAGATATTGATTACTAAAAAGGAGTAAAAGATTATTTAAATATAATCATAAGGATTGAACAATATCCAATTTTATTTAAATAAAGACAAATTGCCTAAACTAAATAATAAATCCCAAGAAAATTATTTAGAAGACAATTTAAAACTTGAACTAAATCCATAAGAAAATGGAATAAAGATAATTCAAATAAAATAAAGGGATAAAGATTATTCAAATAAAATTATATGGCATTAACCAAATTCAATTCTATTGGAATGAAGACAAAATTCCTAATATAAATGATTAATTAAATCGTGGTAAAAATAATGGAAATTGCCAAGTGGATTAAAAGTTATCTAATTGACTTAAAAAGAATAAAATAATTATTGTAATAAATAATATGGATTGGAACCATATTTAAATCTTATTTAAAATAAAGACAAATGTCTAAATTAAATAAATAATAAACCCTAAGAAAATATAAGAAATATTCTAAAATGGATTATTTAAATACATTATTAATTAGGATTAAACCAACAGAAAAGGTTTGATAGAAATATGAATAAAAAGTAAGATTTTGAATCATATTAAATATTACTTGAAAATAAAGACAAAAGACCTTTCAAAGAAATATTGAATCACATTAAAATATATTGATCTATTCAAAAATGGACTTTCAAAACACACTAATAAATAAGTGCAAAACCTACTGAAAAGGTTCTGGAAATTTGAATACAAACAAATGGTTAAAAACATTTGAATAAATTCAAAACAGAGAAATAGAAACAGAAAAATAAAATGTTTCAGCAAGAAAAAAATAGAGAAAGCAAACAACCCAACCAGCCCAGGAAACCCTAGCCCAGCAAGCCCAACATCAGCCCACCCGGCATCCCCTCTCGCGAATTGTTTTCCTACTCACACCCGCACCCGCACAGCCGCTGACGCCCAGACCCCACCATCGCCACCTCATCGTCGTCCCAGCGGAGACCACGCCCTGATTTCCCTATGGATGTTTTCTACCATTGAATGCCGGCGTAAATTCGCATCAATGCCGTTCTAAATCCTCGCCGCGACCACACATGTTAAAGCGCCCACGTCTCCTCCCCCTTTCCCCTCATTCTCCCACACCCAATCACCACAAGGCTGTGTGAATTTTGCTCGAAACCCCCTCTGCCTCTGACGAGCTCCTCCACCGATTTTGGACAACCCCGGCCATCTCCTACCTCCCATCTTCCACGGGCCTGCTCACCAGCACCAGGCGCACCTGCCAGTGCCTCCCTCTCGCCCGCGCGTGCCTCACAGCTTCGGCAACAACGAAGTCTGGGCGCCACCATGAAACGCTCCAACTCCGGTGACCTCCCTTGGTCTTTCCTGACCGCCCCTTCCCCCTCTATGACACTCATGTGCTCGCCTCTCTCACCTGCATTTAACGACACCCTTGTTTTGTCTTAGCACGCACTATACCGTCGCCTCTGTCAACGACCGTGCTCACCCGACACGGAAACAAACTCCGGCGAGCAATCGCCAGCACCTCCGAGCGCCCCTTCGTCTACAACAAGCACGCGAGCACCCCCACTTCACAGCGAACACGGTGAGACCCTTCCCCCTCTTCCTCGCTTCCTGTAGTCGCTGGGACGTGGGCTGACAGAGTGTGGCCACCATGCGCCGTCATCAGGCTCCGCCAGTCCTTGGTTAACTCAGTCTGAGCCGTTAGATTTTGATCTTGTGTACGCTATAGATTCACTTAACGAAGGGGTAAGTTTGCATCTGTACCGTGCGATTCAAATAAGATCATGCGGTCCACAGAGCGTGATCCTGCCAAACCGGTACGCGCCAGTTAGGTTCTGCCACGTGGCCCAGCTTCTGTTTTAAAAGCAGAAATAGAACTATTAGATGTTTAGAATTCATAACTTTAGAACCATGCCCTTAGTTTAGTGTTTTGCTTCTGCAAAATAGGGTGGTTTTGCAAAAACACTTCTAGAACTATTTTGTCTATAAAATTATTCTAAAAATGATTTTAGCGTAAAATCTTTTGCAAATGGTTTGTTTTGAACTTACTGACCATAAAAACCAACTTTTGGATTTAAGAGTATCTTTTGTGACACTAAGGTATTATTCCTTTGAATAAAGACATTTCTAGTAAAACAAAATGTTGCTATTATTTAAAAATGATTTTGAGTGAAACCTTTTTGTAAATGGATTTGATTTAAACACTTTGACCATGAAAACTAACATTTGTGTTTAAAAATATATTTGGCAAACACTTGAAATTGTTACTTTGATTTAAATCATTTCTAGCAAAACAAAAATGATTTAAAATGGACATTTTCACTAACTTGATTTTAAATGCTTTTGCCACTTTTATAAAAGACCAATAAGGGTTTTAAAATGTTTATAGCCTATTAGAAACCACCTTTCCAAATAAAACAATTTTTTTGCATACTTGCATGCATTGCTTTGTTTTTATTATTTTATGTGGTGAATTGTTTGAATGCTAGTTTAAATTTGTGCCTTGATTGAAATTGTAGTGAACCTTGAAGAGTTTGACATTTGCAAGATCAAGGAGTGAACATATATTCTATACTAAAAAGGCAAGTGGCGCTTCATACATTTTGTCCGAATATTTTGACTATGCATTAGTGATATTTCTATGTAGGACTTGCATGGAATTTTTACTAAGTATGCTATGCCATGGGAAATCCTAGCATATGATGCCTTAGTAGAATTTTCCCTAAGTTAAGATTCTTGCTACTTTTATGCTTAGCCTAGCTAGTAGAAAAAAAGGGTGCATTATATTCATGCTATGAAATATTTCTAAGTCTATGACTTGTGTCTTGTTTAATAAAACAACTATGTGAATGAATCACCTGGGTGGACTGGAATGAAAGGATTGTGTTGAGTGGTTACACAAGGCTAGTATATTGGAGAAAACTTGTGTATCACAAGTCCAATTGATGGGGGAATACCAATCGGGGTATACCCACGAAGCGGAGTCGCCAGCCGGATCGAGCCGACTGGAACCTGGCCCTGAGCGGGTCGACTCGCCCAATACGGCGACTGGCGCATACTAGATCCAGACGAGTGGCGCCGACTGGAGGCCCAAGACGGCGACTCCAATACAAAGCCCATTAGTGCACTTGTAAACCCTAGGTGGCTGCATATATAAAGCCACCAGGGGCACCCCCACGGGGTATCTTCTGACACATTAGATTATATCTAGTCTCTCCCCCCGCCTACGGCAGCTCCCATGTAAACCAATCTATGATCATATACTGGATTGATAGCAGGACGTAGCGATCCTCCACCGAAGGGACGTGAACCTGGGTACATCGTGTGCCAATCTCGATCCCGGATTCTCCTACGTCGCCTTGCTCCCTCTACGTAAGCTACCCCCAGTAGCATCTGCCGTGCAATACCACGACACAAATATACTGGAGAAAACTTGGTATCACACTTGTGGAAAGCTACCCAGGAACAAAGAGATTTGAGATGTCAAATGATCAGAAGCTTCAAGTGCAATCACATGGCATTATGGGCTCTGCCTGGATCATATAGGTTGCAATAACTTAGGCAGATAGACAGTTGGTGGTATGGGGTGATAGGATGGAGCTCGTCCATTTGGTCTAAGGGAAGGCTTCTGAATGATCTTGTCTCGATGCATGTCGAGTCTTGTGGGGAAAGTGCACCACCTATCAAGAGAGTAAAATCTAAGTACTTAGCCATGTCCCCAGCAATGTAAAATTTGAGCATCAAGCCATGGAAGGTATCAATGTAAAATTTGAGTATCAAGACATGGAAGCTAGCAAGTTAAAAGCTTGTGGTTGAACAAGGGTAAAGGTTAACCAATTCCTATTGGTTGTTCCTTGGGTGATTTTGACAAACAAAAACTTATTGTTTTCAAATTATAAGGAAGACCTTATTTTGAGCAAAGAAAGCCTAAGCTCCACTTAGCAAAATGCATATAGATGATAGATACCACTACTCTACCATGGTATCACTTTCCAATACAATTCAAATGTATTGACCCTTGTGGTTGTAACTTATTATGTTGCAGGTTTGTTTGATGTTAGTGAAGTGTGTTGATTTTTATTACAAGTCCACAACCAACATAACTGCCTGTGGCACTTTGAAGATGAAGAATCCATGCTATATAGTAATTTCTGTTGCATTGTAATGAGATAGACAAATGAGCTATGTAAGATGTAATGAATTATTTTATTCCTAGTTATAAAGTTGTAATATGACCTTTGATTCTTGATATTACATCTTAAACTATGGATGCTAGCTATTGATCCAGGGACTAGCATTGTAAACACATGGATCTCTACCTTATCAGGTTGGGACATCAACAGGAACATATTGCCTTGTGTGATGTGTGTAGTAGAGTGAAGGCGGAACATCAGAAACCGGCAGGGTTATTGCAACCACTACCAATACCTGATTGGAAGTGGGATAATATTGTTATGGATTTCATCACGGGATTACCAAGGACTAGGTACGGATATGATTCCATATGGGTTATTGTCGATCGCTGAACAAAGGTGGCTCAATTCATACCCGTGAAGACCACTTATACAAGTGCTAAATTAGCCAAGATCTATATGAACTAGATTGTGTCAGATAGAGGAACTAAGTTCACTTTGCATTTTTGGAAACAACTGCATGAGTCATTGGGAACTAGACTATCAGCACATCATTTCATCCTCAGACTAATGGACAAATAGAAAGGACCAACAAGATTTTGGAAGACATGTTGAGAGCTTGTGCACTAAACTATGGATCTAGATCGAATGAAAGTCTGCCATACCCAGAATTCTCTTACAATAACAGTTATGAATCGAGCATAGAGATGGCTCCGTGTGAATTTCTTTATGGAAGGAAGTGTACTACACCATTACAATGGAATGGAGTAGGAGAAAGAAACTTATTCGAACCAGATCTGATCAAGGAAGCCGAAGAGAAAGTCAGAATGGCAAAGGACAGGTTGAAGATAGCCCAATCATGACAAAAGAGTTAAGCTGATCCAAAACATAGAGAAGTCACCTATGAGGTAACACTAGTGGAAATGAGGCCTTTGATTGAGGTCGGAAATGGGCTTTAACACCAGTTCTTCTACAAACCGGTGTTAAAGGGGGTGCATGTACCAGCGCGGCCCGTGCAGCAAAAGGAGCACCCCCTTTAACACCGGTTTGTGCCACAAACCGGTGTTACAGGCCCTGCACCAGTGGCCCGCGCATCCCCCCCCTTTAACACTGGTTCGTGGCTTGAACCAGTGTTAAAGGGGGGTGGGGGGCTATATAACACACCGCGGCCCACACCCCTCTCTTCCATTTTTTCACTCTCTCATTTTGGAGCCTAGCAAGAGGGTGAGAGGTGTGCTAGTTTGTGTTTTTTTCCTATGCACAGGAGGTGTTTAGTGAAATGCCCGAGAGCTCGAAATAAGTTTTCTCGTTGCTCTTTCCTTCTCGGTCGAGGTCGGCAACTTTATAATTTCATGTTTCATTGATGTACTATATATAAATGGTCATCTCCCTATTAATTTTTGATATACTATATATTAATGCAGATGAACCGGCAATGCATGTACGGTGACCGACGCACTTCTGAGTACATTACGGGCCTCCAAAATTTCATCGTTGTGGCTAATGCAAACCATGGTCATAATGGTTTTATGTGTTGTCCATGTGTTCGCTGTCAGAACAAGAATACTACTCAAATACCAGAACCATTCACGCCCACCTGCTTCGATCTGGTTTCATGCCCAGCTATAATTGTAGGACCAAGAACGGAGAAAAAGGGGTTGTGATGGAAGACAACAAAGAAGAAGAGGATGATGACAACTATCATAATATGTATCCTGAATATGATGATACTGCAACGGGGGTAAATAATGAAGATCAAGAGGTAGCAGATGGGCCCGCTGATGACGATCATGGTCGGGCCATTACTGATGCAAAGGAAGAATGTGAAACTGAAAAGGAGAAGGAGAAGCTGGAGCATATGTTAAAGGATCATAAAACATTGTTGTACCCAACTTGCGAAGATGGCCACAAAAAGCTAGGTACCACACTGGATTTTTTGCAATGGAAGGCAGAGAACGGTGTGACTGACAGCGCATTTTCAAAGTTGTTGGTAAAAATGAATAATCTGCTTCCAAGAAATAATGAGTTGCCCGATAGTACATACCAAGCAAAAAAGGTTGTCTTCCGTCTAGGATTAGACGTGCAGAAGATACATGCCTGCATTAATGACTGCATCCTCTACCGCGGTGAGAAGTATGAGAATTTGGATGCATGCCCGGTATGCACTGCACTGCGGTATAAGATCAGACGAGACGATCCTGGCGATGTTGAGGGCGAGGCCCCTAGGAAGAAGGTTCCTGCCAAGGTTATGTGGTATGCTCCTATAATACCACGGTTAAAACGTCTCTTTAGAAATAAATAGCATGCCAAGTTGTTGCGATGGCACATGGAAGACCGTAAGAAAGACGCGATGTTGAGACATCCTGCTGATGGGTCACAGTGGAGAAAAGTCGAGTGAGAGTACCCGGACTTCGCACGTGACGCAAGGAACTTAAGGTTTCGTCTAAGTACAGATGACATGAATCCTTTTGGTGAGTAGATCTGCAGTCACAGCACCTGGCCTGTGACTCTATGTATCTATAACTTTCCTCCTTGGTTGTGCATGAAGAGGAAGTTCATTATGATGCCAGTGCGCATCCAAGGGCCGAGGAAACTCGGCAACGACATTGATGTGTACCTAAGGCCATTAGTTGAAGAACTTTTACAGCTGTGGGCCAAACCAGGTGTACGTATGTGGGATGAGCACAAAGGGGAGCCATTTGACCTATGAGCGTTTCTTTTCATAACCATCAATGATTGGCCTGCTCTTCATAATATTTCAGGGCAGACAAACAAGGGATACAATGCATGCACAAACTATTTAGATGAGACTGAAAGTGTATATTTGGAGAAAGGTAGGAAGGTTGTGTACCAAGGGTATCGTCGATTTCTTCCGAACCTGCATCCAGTAAGAAAGAAAGGCAAGCATTTAAAACGTCTGGCAGAACCCCGGAGGAAGCATGTCCTCCGTACCGGTGACGAGGTATTTGGTATGGTCAAGGACCTAGAAGTCCTGGCAGTCTATCTATTCCGAATGACGATGTTGGACACGCGACCATGTGGAAGAAGCAATCTATATTTTGGGACCTACCCAATTGGAAAGTCTTAGAGGTCCGCTCTTCAATCGACGTGATGCACGTGACGAAGAATGTTTGCGTTAATTTGCTAGGCTTCCTAGGAGTGTATGGGAAGACAAAAGATACACCGGAAGCACGGCAGGACCAGCAACGTATGAAACACCCTCAAGAGCCTATGCATCCTGAGAACAAGAAGGGTAAACGATGCCACTTTTATAAAAGACCAATAAGGGTTTTAAAATGTTTATAGCCTATTAGAAACCACCTTTCCAAATAAAACAATTTTTTGCATACTTGCATGCATTGCTTTGTTTTTATTATTTTATGTGGTGAATTGTTTGAATGCTAGTTTAAATTTGTGCCTTGATTGAAATTGTAGTGAACCTTGAAGAGTTTGACATTTGCAAGATCAAGGAGTGAACATATATTCTATACTAAAAAGGCAAGTGGCGCTTCATACATTTTGTCCGAATATTTTGACTATGCATTAGTGATATTTCTATGTAGGACTTGCATGGAATTTTTACTAAGTATGCTATGCCATGGGAAATCCTAGCATATGATGCCTTAGTAGAATTTTCCCTAAGTTAAGATTCTTGCTACTTTTATGCTTAGCCTATCTAGTAGAAAAAAAGGGTGCATTATATTCATGCTATGAAATATTTCTAAGTCTATGACTTGTGTCTTTTTTAATAAAACAACTATGTGAATGAATCACCTGGGTGGACTGGAATGAAAGGATTGTGTTGAGTGGTTACACAAGGCTAGTATATTGGAGAAAACTTGTGTATCACAAGTCCAATTGATGGGGGAATACCAATCGGGGTATACCCATGAAGCGGAGTCGCCAGCCGGATCGAGCCGACTGGAACCTGGCCCTGAGCGGGTCGACTCGCCCAATACGGCGACTGGCGCATACTAGATCCAGACGAGTGGCGCCGACTGGAGGCCCAAGACGGCGACTCCAATACAAAGCCCAATAGTGCACTTGTAAACCCTAGGTGGCTGCATATATAAAGCCACCAGGGGCACCCCCACGGGGTATCTTCTGACACATTAGATTAGATCTAGTCTCTCCCCCCTCCTACGGCAGCTCCCATGTAAACCAATCTATGATCATATACTGGATTGATAGCAGGACGTAGCGATCCTCCACCGAAGGGACGTGAACCTGGGTACATCGTGTGCCAATCTCGATCCCGGATTCTCCTACGTCGCCTTGCTCCCTCTACGTAAGCTACCCCCAGTAGCATCTGCCGTGCAATACCACGACACAAATATACTGGAGAAAACTTGGTATCACACTTGTGGAAAGCTACCCAGGAACAAAGAGATTTGAGATGTCAAATGATCAGAAGCTTCAAGTGCAATCACATGGCATTATGGGCTCTGCCTGGATCATATAGGTTGCAATAACTTAGGCAGATAGACAGTTGGTGGTATGGGGTGATAGGATGGAGCTCGTCCATTTGGTCTAAGGGAAGGCTTCTGAATGATCTTGTCTCGATGCATGTCGAGTCTTGTGGGGAAAGTGCACCACCTATCAAGAGAGTAAAATCTAAGTACTTAGCCATGTCCCCAGCAATGTAAAATTTGAGCATCAAGCCATGGAAGCTATCAATGTAAAATTTGAGTATCAAGACATGGAAGCTAGCAAGTTAAAAGCTTGTGGTTGAACAAGGGTAAAGGTTAACCAATTCCTATTGGTTGTTCCTTGGGTGATTTTGACAAACAAAAACTTATTGTTTTCAAATTATAAGGAAGACCTTATTTTGAGCAAAGAAAGCCTAAGCTCCACTTAGCAAAATGCATATAGATGATAGATACCACTACTCTACCATGGTATCACTTGCCAATACAATTCAAATGTATTGACCCTTGTGGCTGTAACTTATTATGTTGCAGGTTTGTTTGATGTTAGTGAAGTGTGTTGATTTTTATTACAAGTCCACAACCAACATGACTGCCTGTGGCACTTTGAAGATGAAGAATCCATGCTATATAGTAATTTCTGTTGCATTGTAATGAGATAGACAAATGAGCTATGTAAGATGTAATGAATTATTTTATTCCTAGTTATAAAGTTGTAATATGACCTTTGATTCTTGATATTACATCTTAAACTATGGATGCTAGCTATTGATCCAGGGACTAGCATTGTAAACACATGGATCTCTACCTTATCAGGTTGGGACCTCAACAGGAACATATTGCCTTGTGTGATGTGTGTAGTAGAGTGAAGGCGGAACATCAGAAACCGGCAGGGTTATTGCAACCACTACCAATACCTGATTGGAAGTAGGATAATATTGTTATGGATTTCATCACGGGATTACCAAGGACTAGGTACGGATATGATTCCATATGGGTTATTGTCGATCGCTGAACAAAGGTGGCTCAATTCATACCCATGAAGACCACTTATACAAGTGCTAAATTAGCCAAGATCTATATGAACTAGATTGTGTCAGATAGAGGAACTAAGTTCACTTTGCATTTTTGGAAACAACTGCATGAGTCATTGGGAACTAGACTATCAGCACATCATTTCATCCTCAGACTAATGGACAAATAGAAAGGACCAACAAGATTTTGGAAGACATGTTGAGAGCTTATGCACTAAACTATGGATCTAGATCGAATGAAAGTCTGCCATACCCAGAATTCTCTTACAATAACAGTTATGAATCGAGCATAGAGATGGCTCCGTGTGAATTTCTTTATGGAAGGAAGTGTACTACACCATTACAATGGAATGGAGTAGGAGAAAGAAACTTATTCGAACCAGATCTGATCAAGGAAGCCGAAGAGAAAGTCAGAATGGCAAAGGACAGGTTGAAGATAGCCCAATCATGACAAAAGAGTTAAGCTGATCCAAAACATAGAGAAGTCACCTATGAGGTAACACTAGTGGAAATGAGGCCTTTGATTGAGGTCGGAAAAGGGCTTTAACACCAGTTCTTCTACAAACCGGTGTTAAAGGGGGTGCATGTACCAGCGCGGCCCGTGCAGCAAAAGGAGCACCCCCTTTAACACCGGTTTGTGCCACAAACCGGTGTTACAGGCCCTGCACCAGTGGCCCGCGCATCCCCCCCCTTTAACACTGGTTCGTGGCTTGAACCAGTGTTAAAGGGGGTGGGGGGCTATATAACACACCGCGGCCCACACCCCTCTCTTCCATTTTTTCACTCTCTCATTTTGGAGCCTAGCAAGAGGGTGAGAGGTGTGCTAGTTTGTGTTTTTTTCCTATGCACAGGAGGTGTTTAGTGAAATGCCCGAGAGCTCGAAATAAGTTTTCTCGTTGCTCTTTCCTTCTCGGTCGAGGTCGGCAACTTTATAATTTCATGTTTCATTGATGTACTATATATAAATGGTCATCTCCCTATTAATTTTTGATATACTATATATTAATGCAGATGAACCGGCAATGGATGTACGGTGACCGACGCACTTCTGAGTACATTACGGGCCTCCAAAATTTCATCGTTGTGGCTAATGCAAACCATGGTCACAATGGTTTTATGTGTTGTCCATGTGTTCGCTGTCAGAACAAGAATACTACTCAAATACCAGAACCATTCACGCCCACCTGCTTCGATCTGGTTTCATGCCCAGCTATAATTGTTGGACCAAGAACGGAGAAAAAGGGGTTGTGATGGAAGACAACAAAGAAGAAGAGGATGATGACAACTATCATAATATGTATCCTGAATATGATGATACTGCAACGGGGGTAAATAATGAAGATCAAGAGGTAGCAGATGGGCCCGCTGATGACGATCTTGGTCGGGCCATTACTGATGCAAAGGAAGAATGTGAAACTGAAAAGGAGAAGGAGAAGCTGGAGCATATGTTAAAGGATCATAAAACATTGTTGTACCCAACTTGCGAAGATGGCCACAAAAAGCTAGGTACCACACTGGATTTTTTGCAATGGAAGGCAGAGAACGGTGTGACTGACAGCGCATTTTCAAAGTTGTTGGTAAAAATGAATAATCTGCTTCCAAGAAATAATGAGTTGCCCGATAGTACATACCAAGCAAAAAAGGTTGTCTTCCGTCTAGGATTAGACGTGCAGAAGATACATGCCTGCATTAATGACTGCATCCTCTACCGCGGTGAGAAGTATGAGAATTTGGATGCATGCCCGGTATGCACTGCACTGCGGTATAAGATCAGACGAGACGATCCTGGCGATGTTGAGGGCGAGGCCCCTAGGAAGAAGGTTCCTGCCAAGGTTATGTGGTATGCTCCTATAATACCACGGTTAAAACGTCTCTTTAGAAATAAATAGCATGCCAAGTTGTTGCGATGGCACATGGAAGACCGTAAGAAAGACGCGATGTTGAGACATCCTACTGATGGGTCACAGTGGAGAAAAGTCGAGTGAGAGTACCCGGACTTCGCATGTGACGCAAGGAACTTAAGGTTTCGTCTAAGTACAGATGACATGAATCCTTTTGGTGAGTAGATCTGCAGTCACAGCACCTGGCCTGTGACTCTATGTATCTATAACTTTCCTCCTTGGTTGTGCATGAAGAGGAAGTTCATTATGATTCCAGTGCGCATCCAAGGGCCGAGGAAACTCGGCAACGACATTGATGTGTACCTAAGGCCATTAGTTGAAGAACTTTTACAGCTGTGGGCCAAACCAGGTGTACGTATGTGGGATGAGCACAAAGGGGAGCCATTTGACCTATGAGCGTTTCTTTTCATAACCATCAATGATTGGCCTGCTCTTCATAATATTTCAGGGCAGACAAACAAGGGATACAATGCATGCACAAACTATTTAGATGAGACTGAAAGTGTATATTTGGAGAAAGGTAGGAAGGTTGTGTACCAAGGGTATCGTCGATTTCTTCCGAACCTGCATCCAGTTAGAAAGAAAGGCAAGCATTTAAAACGTCTGGCAGAACCCTGGAGGAAGCATGTCCTCCGTACCGGTGAGGAGGTATTTGGTATGGTCAAGGACCTAGAAGTCCTGGCAGTCTATCTGTTCCGAATGACGATGTTGGACACGCGACCATGTGGAAGAAGCAATCTATATTTTGGGACCTACCCAATTGGAAAGTCTTAGAGGTCCGCTCTTCAATCGACGTGATGCACGTGACGAAGAATGTTTGCGTTAATTTGCTAGGCTTCCTAGGAGTGTATGGGAAGACAAAAGATACACCGGAAGCACGGCAGGACCAGCAACGTATGAAACACCCTCAAGAGCCTATGCATCCTGAGAACAAGAAGGGTAAACGATGCCACTTAACTCCTGCCAGCTACGCTCTTACCAAAGAAGAGAAGGAAATCTTTTTTGAATTCCTAAGAAGTATGAAGGTCCCGTCTGGCTTCTTGTCGAATATAAAGGGAATAATAAATATGGCAGAGAAAAAATTCCAAAACCTGAAGTCTCATGACTGCCACATGATTATGACACAGTTGCTTCCGATTGCATTGAGGGGGCATCTACCTGAAAATGTTCGAGTAACCATTGTGAAGCTATGTGCATTCCTCAATGCAATATCTCAGATTGTAATCGATCCACAAAGCCTACCAGGGTTACAGACAGATGTGGCCCAATGTCTTGTCAGCTTTGAGTTGGTGTTCCCACCATCCTTCCTCAATATTATGACGCATCTCCTGGTTCAACTAGTAGAAGAGATTGCCATTCTCGGTCCTGTATTTCTACACAATATGTTCCCCTTTGAGAGGTACATGGGAGTCTTAAAGAAATATGTTCATAACCGTGCTAGGACAGAATGAAGCATCTCCAAGGGCTATGTAACAGAGGAGGTCATTGAGTTCTGTGTTGATTTTATTCCTGACCTTAAGGCGATTGGTGTTCCAGAATCACGACATGAGGGGAGACTGCGTGGAAAAGGCACCCTAGGATGTAAAGCAATGATCTGTAGGGACGGGCATTCTCTCAATCAAGCACACTACACGGTTTTACAATGAACTATCTTGGTTGCCCCGTATATCAATGAACACAAGAATTTAATATGCCTCAAACACCCGGGGCAGTCTGATGAATGGATTATAAGTGAACACATGGCGAGTTTTGGCGGTTGGCTGCAAAGACTTCTCACGAATAACACCACTGTTGGGGATCAGCTGTACTTGTTGGCCAAGACACCATCTTCGACTGTATGTACTTTCCAAGGGTACGAGATAAATGGGAATAAATTTTACACGATAGGCCAAGATAAAAAGAGCATCAACCAAAATAGTGGTCTCCGCTTCGATGCAGCAGAAGACAATGGGAAAAAGACCACGTATTATGGGTTCATAGAGGAGATATGGGAACTTGACTATGGACCTAATTTTAAGGTCCCCTTGTTTTGATGCAAATGGGTCAAGCTAACAGGAGGAGGGGTTGAGGTAGACAAGAAGTACAGAATGACAATAGTGGATCTCAACAATCTTATGAAGGTAGACAAGAACTTAGACGAACCATTCGTCTTATCCAATGATGTGGCTCAGGTTTTCTATGTGAAGGACATGTCTACCAAACCGAAAAAAAGAAAAAATAAGCAAATAGGTACATCACACGATGAGCCAAAGCGTCACATAGTTCTTTCAGGGAAAAGAAACATCATGGGAGTGGAGGACAAGACAGACATGTCAGAAGATTATAATAAGTATGATGAAATTCCGACCTTCAGAGTGAAGGTTGACCCAACCATCCTGTTAAACGGTGCTGATACTCCATGGTTATGGTCGACGCGATCATAAGATTGACTATATGTATTAATTGAGCCATTTTTGGCACACTTATGTATCTCAACATGGAAATCAATGTCATATTTCTTCTGTTAACATTATATGTATTAAATGAACCATTTTTCTTCCTGCCATTTCTTCCCGCCATTTTTCTTCCCGCCATTTTTCTTCCCACCATTTTTCTTCCCACCATTTTTCTTCCCGCCATTTCTTCCCGCCATTTCTTCCCGCCAGTTTTCCGCCAGTTCTTCCCTCTAGTTATCTTCCTGCCATTTCTCACTATATATATGTAGGTTTGGCCTCCATTGTCATTGCACATCTCTAGACTCATATCTGCAATCTCATCACTCTTTCCCATGGCTTCCACCGTAGCACTAACCCCCAGGGAGGCGGAGGCGCTTTGCGCCTAGAACTACCCCTGCCCACCGGGCTACTGTGTCCTCGTCGACTGGATGCTGAGCACCGGAGGCGTGCGGTTCCTCCTGTCCCTCTAGGTGTGGCGCGCCGGATAGCCATCACGAACCACTACTACTTCGAGCTCACGCCGGAGCAGCGGAGGAATCCCAGATGGCATCCCGACTATTTCCCTACTTAGGAAGCCTTCTTCGGGGATCAGCGTGAGAGGGCGCTCTCAAGGCACGAGGAGGACGGCCCACATCCTCCGAACTTCAACGAGGCCGGACGGCGGCTGTGGTGGCGCGGTCGGACTCTTTATAGCGTCATGACCTATGACACTGCTGCCGACTCTAACCCCCGTCTACGCTACCCTCAAGTCCAGCCCACGCGTACTCAGCCTTCAAGGTTCAATTACAGCGACCCCGACGACGACAGCGACGACGGCCACGGCGAGTACGACGACTACAGTGGCGAGTATTACAGGTGTAGGCAGGAGAATGACTGAATCACTCCAACATTCCAAAGCAAGTTCGGCCGATTGTGACTTAATCTGGTCATGTATCTTAATTTTCAGTTCTTTTATGTATCTTAATTTTCAGTCATGCTTTATGTAACTTACTATTAGTTGAATTATGTACTTTAATTCCAGTTATATCATAATAAAAATATCAAACTTGGTATATTGATTATGTCTCAAAAAAACCTTCACAAAATGACCTATCTCATTCGAGGTTTTGTCACATCCCAAGATTTTCCAAAATCTTGTAATGTGAAAATAAATGAATAAAATAAAATTTTGTTTGATTTTCAGAACCAGAAGAAACTTTTTGAATTAAATGGAACCTCAAACCCATTAGAATTAAATAAAATCCTAAAAGGATTTAAAAAGATAAACATTTCATGAAAGGAAACAATTGGAAATATTATTTTAAAAACAATCAAATGAAAAGATTTGGTTTCAGAGGAAATAGAAGTTTATAAATAGAGAGTATGTTATAAAGCCAAATTAATCCTTGTCCAAACTTTGGGAATTAAAAACATTTTATTTTAAAATAGAGTAGCAAAGGTTTATTTAAAAATAATAAAGGATTGTTTAAATAAAATAATAGAGATTTTAATACCCTATTTATTTAAATAAAAGGTTTTACCATTCTAATTAGAATATCAAAACTTATTAAATTATTTTAAATAAGTTTTTCAGGTAAAGTATATACTCAAATAAAACTTATGAAATGTTTTGGTTTATTTTAGATTTCAAAATAAATATTCTAATAAAACAAATCCTATGGGAATTGAAATAAATAGGATGTATTCATTTAATTATTAATGGACCCTATATAACAAAATGTTATTTTTTTTAACAAGTTCCAAGCATTCTTTATTTCCAAGTAAAACCTACTGAATTGATTAGGAAAATGTTTAGAATGCAAATAAGGAGTTTATTAAATAAATCAAAACATATTAAATAAATAAAGGATCCTCTTATTTAATTAATAAAAGGTTATGAAATATCATTTTAATTAATAATTGGTTTATGATGTTAAACAGAACCAAAAACACATTACAAATGTTTGAAATTGTTTGAATTATTTTGAATGCTTGAATAGTTGGCTGAAATTCAAATCAGGAAATAAAATAGAAATGGAAAAAGAACACAGAATAAAAAAATGGAAAAGGGCCAACACAACCCAGGCAGCCCACTAAGCCCACCAACCAGCCCAGCTCCTTACCCCGCAGAAAACGATTCGCACCTCGTTTCTGACCCATACAGTGTATGACAAGTGGACCCCTTCCCTTATTCTTTTCTTTCACTGCCAGCGGACCCCACACTGCCTCCTCCTTCTTCTTCCTCGCGCGACCATGCCTCCCCAGACGACGCTGCCGTTGCAGGCTTTGATTCCGCGCGTTTAATTCTCCTTAACGCCGCGTTAAATCCTCGTCGCGACCACGGCCTTTTAATCGCCTCGCTCTCTCCTCCGTTTCCCCTCAGACCCCTCCCCAAAGCTCGCCCCAGGCCGCTCCATTTCCTCCCCGAACATCCTCTGCTCCGACGAGCTGTCGCAGAAATTCCGGCCAACTCCGACCACCCCTCTGCCTCTACTTCACGCGAGTGGACTCATCTCGACCTCACGCACCTCCTAGTACTCCCAGTTCGCCCGCGGGTGCGCCAGAACCCCGACTACGACAAACCCTCGACGCCGCCGCGTCTGCCTCTTTCTCCGACAAGCCCCACAGGTAAATTCTGGTCGCCCCTCTCCTCCCCGAGAACACGATGATGATCTACAAGCTCATACGAACCTAACGACACTTCCCGTTTGTCTTAGGGCGCCCCCAATCCTCGCCATCGTCAAGCACAGAGCGCCGCCGTGTCTGTTTTCTTCTCCGGTGACATCTCCCAGGTGAACCAGACCGCCCCGACCCCTCTCGTTCACGCACCCACCTTCGCCGTGTCTGGGCGCATCTGACCGTGCATTTTGTTTGCCTTCGAGTGATCCCTAGCGCCGACCTCGACGACGACTGAGCAAAGCCGAGACACAGCTCCACTCTGGCGAGCAATCAAGCCCGCTCCAGTGCGCCCCTCGCCAAGACAGCAACACGTGGAGCTCCACCAGACTTCTGCGATCACTGTGAGCATTTCCCCACCTTCCTTTGCTTCCTGCTTCGCTAGCGCCGCCGCCGTCTGCCCGTCGTCGCCGCGCTCAGTCACGCAGCGTCGCCGGTTAATGGCCAGCTGTTTAGGTCCGTTAGATCTAGATCAGACGAACAGGATTAGGTCACTTAAACGCCGAAGAGGTATGCGCTCAGTACCGCACGATCGGACTTAATCCAACGCACCGCAACGCTGATCCGTGCGAAACGGTACCGACGAATAGGAAGCCGCCGCGTGTCACCAGATAGATTGAAAGTAGAATTTGAAATCAGAATTATTTACAAACTTCAAACCCTTATATCTTTTGAACCACACGTCCAAATTTAGAAAATTTTATATCAATGAAATCAGGAGAACAAGCCCTAGCTAACCCTGGCCTTAGTTTTGAAAATAGTAACTGTTAGCTTGTTTGAATTTATAGAAACATTTGTGTACTTGTTTAGAGCATAAATTTTTTTTAAAATTGATTCTAGGATTAAATCTTTTGCAAAATGGATTTGTGTGACCTTACTGACCCTAGGAACCAACCCTTAGTGTTAAAAATGATTTTTGTGAAATTTAAGTTGAATTATTTAACTTAGACATTTTCTAGCCAAATAAACTCATTGATTTTATTATGGAAATGTTTTTGCAAGAAAAACTTTGGGAAAATGTTATGAACCAAACTTACTGACCCAAAACACCAAGCCTTTCCAAGAGCAACTCACTTGTTTAAAGATATAAAGTTTTACTTTAAAAAGAATAATTTTTACCACATGAAATGTGTGGCAACCCGCAAAACCACTACTAGAAAATCGCGTTGTTTTTGTGCATTGCATCGTCATCATCATGCATGGTTTGCATTAAACTATTTCGCAAAGCCGTTTTGTTTTCTAAAACGCCCCACCTCTATTCAAATATCAAACCCCGGTCTCCGGATTATTTTTGTTTGAGTGCTATCGGTTTGCAAATGGTGTTATTAAAACAAATAAAGTTTATATTTATTTTTGTGGGGCAGTCGAACGGGCCGAGTAGACCCGAACGACCACCCCTGTTTTAAAATCGGTCCAGCTAGTCTGCCCCTCTAAATCCTATAGCTACCCAGCTATCTACCCAACCCAACCCTCCACCTCACCCCGGCCACTCCCCTTGCGCCACCTCACCCTCTCCCTACTCTCCAACCAACTAGAAAACGCCACCTCAGCAGCCCCTCTCTCCCTCTCTCACCCCTTCTCTCTCTTCTCCCTAGCTACACGCCACACACACGACACCTCCCGCGCGCAGCCCCCTCTCCACCTGCCCTGGCCCCACCCCTGGGCCCCACCGACCGTCCCCACCCCGCCTGTCCCTTTCTCCCTCCTCCCACGCCTTCTTCTCCACCAACCCGCACCACCCGCGAGCAGCCCGTCCCCCGCGCCTGCGCCGCTCCGCCGCGCTCACCCCGCAGCGCCCCGGCCCGCGACCCTCCTCCGGCCGCGCGCCTGCCTCGCCGCCCCAGAGACCCTCGCCGCCGGCGCTCGTCTTCGCTCGCGAGCCCCCTCGCCTGCCGCCCCTCTGGCGCCCCCTTCTCCGGCGCGGCCCCGCTCCATCCAGCGCGCCGGCCTGCCTCGCCGCTCCCCCCGCCTACCCGACGCCGCCCACCTCGCTCTGCTCGCCGCCGCCGCGCCGCCGTGCTCTGCTTCACCTCCGCCGCGTCCCTCCGCTCCCGCGCCGCCGGACCCGCTCCACCGCTGCCGCCGCCACGCCTCTCCTCCGCCCCGCTCCGCCGCGGCCGCTGCCGCCCCCTTGCGTCGGCGAGCGCGCCTGTGCCGTCCTCGGCCTCGCTCCGCCGGCCACGCCAAGCCCCGCCGCCCAGGCCGCGCGCCCCCCGGCTCTCCTCGGCCTCGTCCCCGCCCTCCAGTTCCTCCGCCGCCGCTCGCCCCGCGTCGGTCTTCGCCCCGGAGTCCGGCCCGCACCTCGTCTGGCCTCGGCAACATCTCGCCGCCGGCCCCGCTTCGCGCCTGCAGCGACCCGCGGCCGCGCGCCTCGCTGCCAAGTCTGGCCTCCTCCGGTCTGTCCCTGGATGGTCCTAGACCGCGCGAGTCGCCCTATTCGCCACCGCCCCAGCTGTCCTGCAGTGCCGCATCGTCGCGTCGTCCCTGTTCTCAACAAGAGTATGTCAAGAAGATGTCTGGGACATGGACCCGATGACTAAGGCCAAGGTGTCGAGAAGGTGTTTGTGTTGTGGTGGCCTCAAAGTTGTCGGGAAGATCATGCGCTACGGCTGCTCTTGGCTCCCTGTGGAGTTTGGTGTACTACCGGCGCCGAAGTCCAAGACTGACACCGTCCATCGACTACAACACGAGTATGCCAGTGTGGGACCGAAGCTGGTGCCCCAAGACCTCCGACATGGAGCCCCAAGTTCACCGGCACGGCACGCCAAGACCTCCGTCAGGGAAACCGCAGGATCCATTCCCGGACCACGAAGACCGATCTAGAGCGCCAAGGCCTCCCACATGGAATCAACAAGATCATCACGAAACGCCGAGTCCTTCTTCCCGAACGCCATGATTGTCGACATGACCCGAAGACCCCAGATGCGACAAGATCCGCTTGCGATAAGAACGGCACCGACCCGGAAGAATCCGACGCGCCCCCGACACCGAACCAATCCTTTCCGGAGTCCGAGAACGACCCCGTCGCAACCCAGATCCGGACCCTGAGACCGACCCCGAACCCCGGAACCCCAAGTTCGTCGAGACCCCTCAATGTGTGGCCCCTTTTCCTCGAACCCTATTTTATAACATAACAACTTGTTGCATATCTAATTGTCATCTCGCATGCATATCTGTGGTTTGGGGGCCTTGTGCCGATTCACCTAATAATTAAATATGGGGTCCATATGCGGGCAAATCTAGTCTCATATCGGCCTCATTTAAACTTGTGTAGCGAACCGGTATCTTATCTTGCCTTGTTAAAACAACATTTAAATTGCGGGGTAGGTAAATAACTGGAATCATCTAATTAAATGTCGGGACCCCGGTTCCGCTTAATCTGACCTAATTGCATCGCACTTTGCCATGCCATGCATCATACATGCATCATGCCGATCTTTTGTCGTTGTATTAAATCTTGCATCCGGTGTTTCTTCTAGTGTTTTGCTTCTTCGCGGATAAGGCCGTTGAGTTGATGTGAGCTTCGCCCCGATCTTCGGATGAACCCTTCGGCAATGTTTTCAGGCGAGCATCTCCCTCTTTCTACCTATTTTACTTTTATAGTATTTACTTCCCTCCTGTTGATCTATTGCTATCTGTGTTGCGCTGCTCTAGTTTCGTACCCGTGATATCCCTCGCAGCCATATATAGCATTGGACACATCCTATTACCTGTTGTTTGGTAGATAGTTGGACCCGCGTGTCGTAGTCGCTTGCTCAAGTGTTTTGCTTGTCGTCAAGTACCACCTTTGTTGGAGAATCGCCGCATGTTGACGTTGGAGATGATCATGGTTTACTTGCTGTTCACTTTAATTCCTGTTTAACAACTAAAATTGAATTAAGCAGAGGCATCGGTGGGTGATAGGTAAGTTTTGGTTTTCCGACCGCCCACTTGTGTCCCGTAGGACCCGAGTTCTTGACACCTGTTCCGAGATCGAGCGCGCTAACCACAGGTGGGGAGATATGGGCCCCCCATTGATTATTACCTGATTTCAAAGTATTGTACTGGGGGCCACAAACTAGTTTGGGGTTTTATTTACTATCCTGTACTTATGCCATGTTTACTGCTTTATTTACGATTGTGTGAGGAGCACGCTGTACTGTTTAGGAAGCGGAATGTTTTCGCGGTATCGACAGTCCCCGATTGGGGATCTGCTGTCGTTTACAGCCATTGACGCAAACCCTGAGTCCGTCTCGGAGACCGGCCGACTTCGTTGCGGGTGTACTTAGTGGGGTGGCCCCCCGTGCTTGCTTTGGGTCTGGGAACGTCGTGACTTAGGCCCCGCCGACATACCGATGGGTGTATGTTAACTGATCTGGCAAAAAGGGTTGAAGTGCCTGTGGATACTTTGGTGCACCCCTGCAGGGTTAAATCTTTTCGAGAAGCCGTGTCCGCGGTTATGGACGACTTGGAGCACAGTGCTTGATCATAGACATCTATAACTAAAGTTTACTGTTTTAAATTGACTTGTATCCGATATGACTAGTAATCAGCTTCACTACAACGGAATGGCTAAATAAAAGTATCAACAACTGCTGGGTTTTGGGTTATCTCATGATAATTGTATCTGACTAGTAAGTGTGCCACTATAACAGAATGATTAACTAAAAGTGCCCACTGCTTATTTTATCAGGACGATTAATTAAACCTGACTAGTAATTGCTGCAACGATAACTGAATAAGTAAAACTGCCAACTGTGTGGGTTCCTCGGTTGACTTCCTCGTTTGGTCTCGAGGGGGAAATACCAGGATGGGTTTGTTTGGTGCTAGCTTCAGGTTGGATCCGAATAGGTCTTTCTTACCCCTCTCTGATTGACGCCAGTTGTATCGAGTCTCTATAGGTTGTTTAGTGCATGCTGCCGCTACCGCTTCAGTCCACCATACCGATGTAGGCGAGGACCGCCGAATTCTAGCCTCGCCGTGTACTGGCCTCAGTACTGACGCTCCTCTTTTTCCTTTGCCCTTTGTCGGCACCCCTTTTGTTTAAGCAGGTTTTGAGATCGACGCCGTTAGCAGGGTTACCCTTCCGGCTTGGCCTGGGCAGGGTTATGGACGCCATTGGTTATTCTTCAGGGCTCTTAGCCCCATTTGCATCTTGTCCGTAGCTGGACGCTTTATCGTTTTCAAGGTGATTGGATCTCTGTACATTATATTTGTATTCTTGACTCTTCGAGTCGCTGTTGTATATATCTGTTCTGTGGGTCCCATCGAGGACTGTTGTGTAATGCTATTACTTTGCTTTCCACCCGCACGAAAGTGCCTGGTGGGCACCTTCGAATCGTTTCTATGCGGGTTTGGCGAGTTTCGCTAAAACTTGCATAGGGCCGATTCTGAGGGTGTTACAGAGTGGTATCAGAGCTCAGCAGTTGCGATACCCCACAAGTCCAGCCTGTAGGATAACCTAGCTAGCGGCCGAAGTAGAGTGTCAAAACTATTTTCGAAAAATCGGTTGGATAGTTCTGATTAGGTCTGATTTTACTCCTTACCCCTATGCTATTCTCCTCTTACCTCAGCGTGTTTTGAATCTGCTCTCTCCTTCCTCTTCGAGTCCAGGATTTCTCGTGGTTGGGTTCCGTCGTACCTTCAGGGTTTCGCTTCCTTCTTTGATAACGGTGCTCTCCCATCCGGTGTTCATGATGCTTGAGGAATCCGTCTTCCGTGGAACCATTCTTTGTTCCTTGTTTGTTCCTTCCGGTGTTTTCCGCCGCAACGACATCCTCTACGCCAGATCCGATGCAGAGTCTGCATCGCTCCTTTGTTTCCGAACCTCGCTTGTCGAGACCTTCAGTCTGAATCCGAGGGTTGGTTGCATAATCTGTCTATTCGTGTACAGAGTAATGCTTTGAGTGCGGGATGGAGTCGCGACCATACCACTACTCTTATCATTTTCTCGGTATATTGAATAGTGGATCGATGCAATTTTACTCCTTCCATGGAAGTTAGAGGTGGCCTTACCTTTAACTTCGTCCGTTGTTTATCCGGAGTGTTTTCTTGACGAACGGGATCAACGACCTCTTGTTAGTGGTGTCGCGAGGATCTACACGAAGCGAGAAGACGCAGTTCGCCGACCTTCTATCCGGTACCATGAGGCGGATCTCGAGGGCGAGATCCATTGTTAGTGGTGTCGAATTGTGGCAACCCGCAAAACCACTACTAGAAAATCGCGTTGTTTTTGTGCATTGCATCGTCATCATCATGCATGGTTTGCATTAAACTATTTCGCAAAGCCGTTTTGTTTTCTAAAACGCCCCACCTCTATTCAAATATCAAACCCCGGTCTCCGGATTATTTTTGTTTGAGTGCTATCGGTTTGCAAATGGTGTTATTAAAACAAATAAAGTTTATATTTATTTTTGTGGGGCAGTCGAACGGGCCGAGTAGACCCTAACGACCACCCCTGTTTTAAAATCGGTCCAGCTAGTCTGCCCCTCTAAATCCTATAGCTACCCAGCTATCTACCCAACCCAACCCTCCACCTCACCCCGGCCACTCCCCTTGCGCCACCTCACCCTCTCCCTACTCTCCAACCAACTAGAAAACGCCACCTCAGCAGCCCCTCTCTCCCTCTCTCACCCCTTATCTCTCTTCTCCCTAGCTACACGCCACACACACGACAACTCCCGCGCGCAGCCCCCTCTCCACCTGCCCTGGCCCCACCCCTGGGCCCCACCGACCGTCCCCACCCCGCCTGTACCTTTCTCCCTCCTCCCACGCCTTCTTCTCCACCAACCCGCACCACCCGCGAGCAGCCCGTCCCCCGCGCCTGCGACGCTCCGCCGCGCTCACCCCGCAGCGCCCCGGCCCGCGACCCTCCTCCGGCCGCGCGCCTGCCTCGCCGCCCCAGAGACCCTCGCCGCCGGCGCTCGTCTTCGCTCGCGAGCCCCCTCGCCTGCCGCCCCTCTGGCGCCCCCTTCTCCGGCGCGGCCCCGCTCCATCCAGCGCGCCGGCCTGCCTCGCCGCTCCCCCCGCCTACCCGACGCCGCCCACCTCGCTCTGCTCGCCGCCGCCGCGCCGCCGTGCTCTGCTTCACCTCCGCCGCGTCCCTCCGCTCCCGCGCCGCCGGACCCGCTCCACCGCTGCCGCCGCCACGCCTCTCCTCCGCCCCGCTCCGCCGCGGCCACTGCCGCCCCCTTGCGTCGGCGAGCGCGCCTGTGCCGTCCTCGGCCTCGCTCCGCCGGCCACGCCAAGCCCCGCCGCCCAGGCCGCGCGCCCCCCGGCTCTCCTCGGCCTCGTCCCCGCCCTCCAGTTCCTCCGCCGCCGCTCGCCCCGCGTCGGTCTTCGCCCCGGAGTCCGGCCCGCACCTCGTCTGGCCTCGGCAACATCTCGCCGCCGGCCCCGCTTCGCGCCTGCAGCGACCCGCGGCCGCGCGCCTCGCTGCCAAGTCTGGCCTCCTCCGGTCTGTCCCTGGATGGTCCTAGACCGCGCGAGTCGCCCTGTTCGCCACCGCCCCAGCTGTCCTGCAGTGCCGCATCGTCGCGTCGTCCCTGTTCTCAACAAGAGTATGTCAAGAAGATGTCTGGGACATGGACCCGATGACTAAGGCCAAGGTGTCGAGAAGGTGTTTGTGTTGTGGTGGCCTCAAAGTTGTCGGGCAGATCATGCGCTACGGCTGCTCTTGGCTCCCTGTGGAGTTTGGTGTACTACCGGCGCCGAAGTCCAAGACTGACACCGTCCATCGACTACAACACGAGTATGCCAGTGTGGGACCGAAGCTGGTGCCCCAAGACCTCCGACATGGAGCCCCAAGTTCACCGGCACGGCACGCCAAGACCTCCGTCAGGGAAACCGCAGGATCCATTCCCGTACCACGAAGACCGATCTAGAGCGCCAAGGCCTCCGACATGGAATCAACAAGATCATCACGAAACGCCGAGTACTTCTTCCCGAACGCCATGATTGTCGACATGACCCGAAGACCCCAGATGCGACAAGATCCGCTTGCGATAAGAACGGCACCGACCCGGAAGAATCCGACGCGCCCCCGACACCGAACCAATCCTTTCCGGAGTCCGAGAACGACCCCGTCGCAACCCAGATCCGGACCCTGAGACCGACCCCGAACCCCGGAACCCCAAGTTCGTCGAGACCCCTCAATGTGTGGCCCCTTTTCCTCGAACCCTATTTTATAACATAACAACTTGTTGCATATCTAATTGTCATCTCGCATGCATATCTGTGGTTTGGGGGCCTTGTGCCGATTCACCTAATAATTAAATATGGGGTCCATATGCGGGCAAATCTAGTCTCATATCGGCCTCATTTAAACTTGTGTAGCGAACCGGTATCTTATCTTGCCTTGTTAAAACAACATTTAAATTGCGGGGTAGGTAAATAACTGGAATCATCTAATTAAATGTCGGGACCCCGGTTCCGCTTAATCTGACCTAATTGCATCGCACTTTGCCATGCCATGCATCATACATGCATCATGCCGATCTTTTGTCGTTGTATTAAATCTTGCATCCGGTGTTTCTTCTAGTGTTTTGCTTCTTCGCGGATAAGGCCGTTGAGTTGATGTGAGCTTCGCCCCGATCTTCGGATGAACCCTTCGGCAATGTTTTCAGGCGAGCATCTCCCTCTTTCTACCTATTTTACTTTTATAGTATTTACTTCCCTCCTGTTGATCTATTGCTATCTGTGTTGCGCTGCTCTAGTTTCGTACCCGTGATATCCCTCGCAGCCATATATAGCCTTGGACACATCCTATTACCTGTTGTTTGGTAGATAGTTGGACCCGCGTGTCGTAGTCGCTTGCTCAAGTGTTTTGCTTGTCGTCAAGTACCACCTTTGTTGGAGAATCGCCGCATGTTGACGTTGGAGATGATCATGGTTTACTTGCTGTTCACTTTAATTCCTGTTTAACAACTAAAATTGAATTAAGCAGAGGCATCGGTGGGTGATAGGTAAGTTTTGGTTTTCCGACCGCCCACTTGTGTCCCGTAGGACCCGAGTTCTTGACACCTGTTCCGAGATCGAGCGCGCTAACCACAGGTGGGGAGATATGGGCCCCCCATTGATTATTACCTGATTTCAAAGTATTGTACTGGGGGCCACAAACTAGTTTGGGGTTTTATTTACTATCCTGTACTTATGCCATGTTTACTGCTTTATTTACGATTGTGTGAGGAGCACGCTGTACTGTTTAGGAAGCGGAATGTTCTCGCGGTATCGACAGTCCCCGATTGGGGATCTGATGTCGTTTACAGCCATTGACGCAAACCCTGAGTCCGTCTCGGAGACCGGCCGACTTCGTTGCGGGTGTACTTAGTGGGGTGGCCCCCCGTGCTTGCTTTGGGTCTGGGAACGTCGTGACTTAGGCCCCGCCGACATACCGATGGGTGTATGTTAACTGATCTGGCAAAAAGGGTTGAAGTGCCTGTGGATACTTTGGTGCACCCCTGCAGGGTTAAATCTTTTCGAGAAGCCGTGTCCGCGGTTATGGACGACTTGGAGCACAGTGCTTGATCATAGACATCTATAACTAAAGTTTACTGTTTTAAATTGACTTGTATCCGATATGACTAGTAATCAGCTTCACTACAACGGAATGGCTAAATAAAAGTATCAACAACTGCTGGGTTTTGGGTTATCTCATGATAATTGTATCTGACTAGTAAGTGTGCCACTATAACAGAATGATTAACTAAAAGTGCCCACTGCTTATTTTATCAGGACGATTAATTAAACCTGACTAGTAATTGCTGCAACGATAACTGAATAAGTAAAACTGCCAACTGTGTGGGTTCCTCGGTTGACTTCCTCGTTTGGTCTCGAGGGGGAAATACCAGGATGGGTTTGTTTGGTGCTAGCTTCAGGTTGGATCCGAATAGGTCTTTCTTACCCCTCTCTGATTGACGCCAGTTGTATCGAGTCTCTATAGGTTGTTTAGTGCATGCTGCCGCTACCGCTTCAGTCCACCATACCGATGTAGGCGAGGACCGCCGAATTCTAGCCTCGCCGTGTACTGGCCTCAGTACTGACGCTCCTCTTTTTCCTTTGCCCTTTGTCGGCACCCCTTTTGTTTAAGCAGGTTTTGAGATCGACGCCGTTAGCAGGGTTACCCTTCCGGCTTGGCCTGGGCAGGGTTATGGACGCCATTGGTTATTCTTCAGGGCTCTTAGCCCCATTTGCATCTTGTCCGTAGCTGGACGCTTTATCGTTTTCAAGGTGATTGGATCTCTGTACATTATATTTGTATTCTTGACTCTTCGAGTCGCTGTTGTATATATCTGTTCTGTGGGTCCCATCGAGGACTGTTGTGTAATGCTATTACTTTGCTTTCCACCCGCACGAAAGTGCCTGGTGGGCACCTTCGAATCGTTTCTATGCGGGTTTGGCGAGTTTCGCTAAAACTTGCATAGGGCCGATTCTGAGGGTGTTACAGAGTGGTATCAGAGCTCAGCAGTTGCGATACCCCACAAGTCCAGCCTGTAGGATAACCTAGCTAGCGGCCGAAGTAGAGTGTCAAAACTATTTTCGAAAAATCGGTTGGATAGTTCTGATTAGGTATGATTTTACTCCTTACCCCTATGCTATTCTCCTATTACCTCAGCGTGTTTTGAATCTGCTCTCTCCTTCCTCTTCGAGTCCAGGATTTCTCGTGGTTGGGTTCCGTCGTACCTTCAGGGTTTCGCTTCCTTCTTTGATAACGGTGCTCTCCCATCCGGTGTTCATGATGCTTGAGGAATCCGTCTTCCGTGGAACCATTCTTTGTTCCTTGTTTGTTCCTTCCGGTGTTTTCCGCCGCAACGACATCCTCTACGCCAGATCTAATGCAGAGTCTGCATCGCTCCTTTGTTTCCGAACCTCGCTTGTCGAGACCTTCAGTCTGAATCCGAGGGTTGTTTGCATAATCTGTCTATTCGTGTACAGAGTAATGCTTTGAGTGCGGGATGGAGTCGCGACCATACCACTACTCTTATCATTTTCTCCGTATATTGAATAGTGGATCGATGCAATTTTACTCCTTCCATGGAAGTTAGAGGTGGTCTTACCTTTAACTTCGTCCGTTGTTTATCCGGAGTGTTTTCTTGACGAACGGGATCAACGACCTCTTGTTAGTGGTGTCGCGAGGATCTACACGAAGCGAGAAGACGCAGTTCGCCGACCTTCTATCCGGTACCATGAGGCGGATCTCGAGGGCGAGATCCATTGTTAGTGGTGTCGAATTGTGGCAACCCGCAAAACCACTACTAGAAAATCGCGTTGTTTTTCTGCATTGCATCGTCATCATCATGCATGGTTTGCATTAAACTATTTCGCAAAGCCGTTTTGTTTTCTAAAACGCCCCACCTCTATTCAAATATCAAACCCCGGTCTCCGGATTATTTTTGTTTGAGTGCTATCGGTTTGCAAATGGTGTTATTAAAACAAATAAAGTTTATATTTATTTTTGTGGGGCAGTCGAACGGGCCGAGTAGACCCGAACGACCACCCCTGTTTTAAAATCGGTCCAGCTAGTCTGCCCCTCTAAATCCTATAGCTACCCAGCTATCTACCCAACCCAACCCTCCACCTCACCCCGGCCACTCCCCTTGCGCCACCTCACCCTCTCCCTACTCTCCAACCAACTAGAAAACGCCACCTCAGCAGCCCCTCTCTCACCCCTTCTCTCTCTTCTCCCTAGCTACACGCCACACACACGACAACTCCCGCGCGCAGCCCCCTCTCCACCTGCCCTGGCCCTACCCCTGGGCCCCACCGACCGTCCCCACCCCGCCTGTACCTTTCTCCCTCCTCCCACGCCTTCTTCTCCACCAACCCGCACCACCCGCGAGCAGCCCGTCCCCCGCGCCTGCGCCGCTCCGCCGCGCTCACCCCGCAGCGCCCCGGCCCGCGACCCTCCTCCGGCCGCGCGCCTGCCTCGCCGCCCCAGAGACCCTCGCCGCCGGCGCTCGTCTTCGCTCGCGAGCCCCCTCGCCTGCCGCCCCTCTGGCGCCCCCTTCTCCGGCGCGGCCCCGCTCCATCCAGCGCGCCGGCCTGCCTCGCCGCTCCCCCCGCCTACCCGACGCCGCCCACCTCGCTCTGCTCGCCGCCGCCGCGCCGCCGTGCTCTGCTTCACCTCCGCCGCGTCCCTCCGCTCCCGCGCCGCCGGACCCGCTCCACCGCTGCCGCCGCCACGCCTCTCCTCCGCCCCGCTCCGCCGCGGCCGCTGCCGCCCCCTTGCGTCGGCGAGCGCGCCTGTGCCGTCCTCGGCCTCGCTCCGCCGGCCACGCCAAGCCCCGCCGCCCAGGCCGCGCGCCCCCCGGCTCTCCTCGGCCTCGTCCCCGCCCTCCAGTTCCTCCGCCGCCGCTCGCCCCGCGTCGGTCTTCGCCCCGGAGTCCGGCCCGCACCTCGTCTGGCCTCGGCAACATCTCGCCGCCGGCCCCGCTTCACGCCTGCAGCGACCCGCGGCCGCGCGCCTCGCTGCCAAGTCTGGCCTCCTCCGGTCTGTCCCTGGATGGTCCTAGACCGCGCGAGTCGCCCTGTTCGCCACCGCCCCAGCTGTCCTGCAGTGCCGCATCGTCGCGTCGTCCCTGTTCTCAACAAGAGTATGTCAAGAAGATGTCTGGGACATGGACCCGATGACTAAGGCCAAGGTGTCGAGAAGGTGTTTGTGTTGTGGTGGCCTCAACGTTGTCGGGCAGATCATGCGCTACGGCTGCTCTCGGCTCCCTGTGGAGTTTGGTGTACTACCGGCGCCGAAGTCCAAGACTGACACCGTCCATCGACTACAACACGAGTATGCTAGTGTGGGACCGAAGCTGGTGCCCCAAGACCTCCGACATGGAGCCCCAAGTTCACCGGCACGGCACGCCAAGACCTCCGTCAGGGAAACCGCAGGATCCATTCCCGGACCACGAAGACCGATCTAGAGCGCCAAGGCCTCCGACATGGAATCAACAAGATCATCACGAAACGCCGAGTACTTCTTCCCGAACGCCATGATCGTCGACATGACCCGAAGACCCCAGATGTGACAAGATCCGCTTGCGATAAGAACGACACCGACCCGGAAGAATCCGACGCGCCCCCGACACCGAACCAATCCTTTCCGGAGTCCGAGAACGACCCCGTCGCAACCCAGATCCGGACCCTGAGACCGACCCCGAACCCCGGAACCCCAAGTTCGTCGAGACCCCTCAATGTGTGGCCCCTTTTCCTCGAACCCTATTTTATAACATAATAACTTGTTGCATATCTAATTGTCATCTCGCATGCATATCTGTGGTTTGGGGGCCTTGTGCCGATTCACCTAATAATTAAATATGGGGTCCATATGCGGGCAAATCTAGTCTCATATCGGCCTCATTTAAACTTGTGTAGCGAACCGGTATCTTATCTTGCCTTGTTAAAACAACATTTAAATTGCGGGGTAGGTAAATAACTGGAATCATCTAATTAAATGTCTGGACCCCGGTTCCGCTTAATCTGACCTAATTGCATCGCACTTTGCCATGCCATGCATCATACATGCATCATGCCGATCTTTTGTCGTTGTATTAAATCTTGCATCCGGTGTTTCTTCTAGTGTTTTGCTTCTTCGCGGATAAGGCCGTTGAGTTGATGTGAGCTTCGCCCCGATCTTCGGATGAACCCTTCGGCAATGTTTTCAGGCGAGCATCTCCCTCTTTCTACCTATTTTACTTTTATAGTATTTACTTCCCTCCTGTTGATCTATTGCTATCTGTGTTGCGCTGCTCTAGTTTCGTACCCGTGATATCCCTCGCAGCCATATATAGCCTTGGACACATCCTATTACCTGTTGTTTGGTAGATAGTTGGACCCGCGTGTCGTAGTCGCTTGCTCAAGTGTTTTGCTTGTCGTCAAGTACCACCTTTGTTGGAGAATCGCCGCATGTTGACGTTGGAGATGATCATGGTTTACTTGCTGTTCACTTTAATTCCTGTTTAACAACTAAAATTGAATTAAGCAGAGGCATCGGTGGGTGATAGGTAAGTTTTGGTTTTCCGACCGCCCACTTGTGTCCCGTAGGACCCGAGTTCTTGACACCTGTTCCGAGATCGAGCGCGCTAACCACAGGTGGGGAGATATGGGCCCCCATTGATTATTACCTGATTTCAAAGTATTGTACTGGGGGCCACAAACTAGTTTGGGGTTTTATTTACTATCCTGTACTTATGCCATGTTTACTGCTTTATTTACGATTGTGTGAGGAGCACGCTGTACTGTTTAGGAAGCGGAATGTTTTCGCGGTATCGACAGTCCCCGATTGGGGATCTGCTGTCGTTTACAGCCATTGACGCAAACCCTGAGTCCGTCTCGGAGACCGGCCGACTTCGTTGCGGGTGTACTTAGTGGGGTGGCCCCCCGTGCTTGCTTTGGGTCTGGGAACGTCGTGACTTAGGCCCCGCCGACATACCGATGGGTGTATGTTAACTGATCTGGCAAAAAGGGTTGAAGTGCCTGTGGATACTTTGGTGCACCCCTGCAGGGTTAAATCTTTTCGAGAAGCCGTGTCCGCGGTTATGGACGACTTGGAGCACAGTGCTTGATCATAGACATCTATAACTAAAGTTTACTGTTTTAAATTGACTTGTATCCGATATGACTAGTAATCAGCTTCACTACAACGGAATGGCTAAATAAAAGTATCAACAACTGCTGGGTTTTGGGTTATCTCATGATAATTGTATCTGACTAGTAAGTGTGCCACTATAACAGAATGATTAACTAAAAGTGCCCACTGCTTATTTTATCAGGACGATTAATTAAACCTGACTAGTAATTGCTGCAACGATAACTGAATAAGTAAAACTGCCAACTGTGTGGGTTCCTCGGTTGACTTCCTCGTTTGGTCTCGAGGGGGAAATACCAGGATGGGTTTGTTTGGTGCTAGCTTCAGGTTGGATCCGAATAGGTCTTTCTTACCCCTCTCTGATTGACGCCAGTTGTATCGAGTCTCTATAGGTTGTTTAGTGCATGCTGCCGCTACCGCTTCAGTCCACCATACCGATGTAGGCGAGGACCGCCGAATTCTAGCCTCGCCGTGTACTGGCCTCAGTACTGACGCTCCTCTTTTTCCTTTGCCCTTTGTCGGCACCCCTTTTGTTTAAGCAGGTTTTGAGATCGACGCCGTTAGCAGGGTTACCCTTCTGGCTTGGCCTGGGCAGGGTTATGGACGCCATTGGTTATTCTTCAGGGCTCTTAGCCCCATTTGCATCTTGTCCGTAGCTGGACGCTTTATCGTTTTCAAGGTAATTGGATCTCTGTACATTATATTTGTATTCTTGACTCTTCGAGTCGCTGTTGTATATATCTGTTCTGTGGGTCCCATCGAGGACTGTTGTGTAATGTTATTACTTTGCTTTCCACCCGCACGAAAGTGCCTGGTGGGCACCTTCGAATCGTTTCTATGCGGATTTGGCGAGTTTCGCTAAAACTTGCATAGGGCCGATTCTGAGGGTGTTACAAAATGATAAATGGATTTTAAAATGGATTTTGAGCAAAACCCTCTAACTAATAACTTTGCCATTTTGGTAAATGACCAATGTAGACCTTACAAAGTTTATAAGCCTAGTAGAGACCATCCTTGCAATAGAACCAACCTTTGCATACTTATGCAAGACTTAGAATCCATTGCTTTGTGTGTGTGAAATATTGTTTGAATATTGGTTTGGAATGTTACTTGATACTATGCTTGTTTGAATGATTGTAGTGGATTTAGCAAGTGTGAGACTAGCAAGCACAAGGAGTAAAATCCTCATTCCCTACCAAAAAGGCTAGTTACACTATCATACAAAAGACCTACTATTTTCATTATACTTAGTGGATTTTGTAAACATGCATGAAAATATTTTTATATACTTATGCTATGCTAATCCTAATAGGATTCCCTATACACTCCTTAGTAAAAATATTGTAGTTGTACATGCTTAGCCATGCTATGTTTTGAAAAGAGATACATGTTGAGATTTTACAAAGGTTGAGAAAAGGACTTGTGTTTTACATAATAAAACAAGGACTCAATGAACCACCTAGGTGGTGGACACTTTATTGTTTTGGAGAAGGTGGCAACAAAAGGAACCATGTCTATGGCAATCACTTTGTGTTGTGCTCCAAATGAAAACCACCTAGGAAACTTAGAGATTGAACATGTTTCTCCAATTGTGGCTTTCGTGTACAACCACATGCTATTATGGCTCTAGCTTAGTCAACTACATTAGGAAGAACCATACATTGTCTTTAGTTACCGGACATGGGGATCTGGAATGCTTCATGGGGGCTGAAGACAAGCTAGCAATGATGTCTGGGAGGACCTTTTGGAAAGACTTCGTCACACTCTCAGTCTGCCGGTACTCCATCTTGGTGAGCACTAATCCAGTAGGCCACTGGTGGCAACAAGATGGGATTGTGTCATGTGGGTAAAGTGTACTCCTTCTGCAGAAGTTAATAAAATCTAAGTACTTAGCGGTGTCCCCGGTTATGGACAATACTGAGCAACTAAAGTTTGAACCATGGGAGATCTCGATATTCCAACTTCTAATATAAAAACTTGATGCACTTGGGGGTACCAAGGAATTCAAAGAGATTTGATAAAGCTTGTTGCACTTGGGGTTACCAAGGTGCTCAAGAGCATGATGTACTTGGGGTTACCAAGGGACTCATGAGATTTTGATAAACTTGAAGCACTTGGGGTTACCAAGTAGCTCAAGGGATTTTGACAAGGACTTGAACACTTGAGTTTCTACCAAGGAGTTCAAGGAACTTGGAAAAGAGATTTGACAAAGGACCAAAACCATTTTAAAAGGATAGGATAAATATTGCTTTATGCAAATAAGCCCTAAACTCTACTTAGACAAATATGCATGTAATGATAGGATCCACTCATATTTACACAAAAGTGAAGCTTGCCAATACAATTCAAATGTATTGACCCTTGTGGCTGTAACTTGTAATGTTGCAGGTTGATTGTTTTGTTATATGAAGATTGTTTGATTGACTAGGACTACAAAGTCTACAACCAACATCTGCCTGTGGCACTTTGAAGATGAAGGACCCATGACTATATTTATTCCGCTGCAATGTATTGTAATAGCCATATGAGCTATGTATGATGTAATAAAATTTTATTATTCCTGGTTATAAAGTTATATTTTGACCTTGTTTCTTGATATTACATCTTACTGTGGATGCTAGCTATTGATCCAGGGACTAGCATTGTAAAACACAGGAGGGTTCTACCATATTGGGTAGGGACCTTAACAGATGGTATCAGAGCATTGTGTTGCCTGTAGGATTTGTAAACCTAGGATTGGACAAAACCCTTAGAAAAATAGGAGTTGTATTTGTTCAAAAACTTATTTACAAAAACACTTGTAAACTCTTTCCTCAACCATTTTGGTTTCAACTCTACTTCTCTTCTACTTCAAGTTGATGGAAAAACCTACCTCATGACCAAAGACTACACCATGTGCAAAGGACTTCTTCAACATCTTCAACTCTAATGACTTCAACATCTTCAGCATGTTCACCAAGGACTTCCAACATGGGAACTACTAAGGACCACAAGTGAGACAAGGAAATCTTACTTAAGATTTAGAGACTGAGGGAATGCAAAATAAGAAGAAACCATCAACAACTTTGAAGTATTGTGACCAAGAGTTATTCCCAAAGAAACCAAGATGAATAGAAGGATCACAAGTGAACCATGTAGATGGACCACCATAATTTAGATAAGTCAAACCACCAACTTATGTGGTGTAACAAAAATATTTTGTTGCCTAAGTATGTGCTTGAACATTGTTGTTTGAGTGCAAAAGTTGTTTGTGAATGTTTGGTTTGTAATTGCATGCACATTGTTTGTGTGAATTGGGATGTGTGTATTTAGAAATATTTCCGTAGAAATATTTTGCCTATTCTAATCTCCCTTCAACCCAAACAGATGACTACTCCAAAAGACTCCAAGGTTGATGACATCAACACCAACCAAGCTGCTAACATGAAAGAGCTCATAGCAACCCAACATCAGTTGAACCAACTGACAGCTCACTTCATAGTCAACAATAGTGATAAGGATCCAGCACTACAAAAGTTTTTAGAAGAGCAATCCCAACTGATGCTTAAAGTGACTAATCAAATGATCAGCATGGAGGAAAACTACCCCAAAGAAGTCTATGATAACAAGGCTGACAAGAATGTTATTCTAGATGGAGCGCCAGCTTGCATTATTTGTGGAGACAAGGATCATACTTCAAAGGAACATGAAGGACAATGCCCCAATTGTGAAGAAAATCATCCTGTTGGACAATGCCCCACCGATCAAGCTACTTGTTACCTTTGTGAAGGAAGTGACCATACTCCTGGCCTGTGTCCCATCTATGCCATGGTGGAACAAAGGAAACAAGAAGGATCCAAGTCTACCAAAGGAAAAGGACCACTTCTACCTCCTAACAAGACAACCCAATTCAAAGGACTAAAGAAGTTTAAGAAACAAAAGCAAGACATGAGCCTTGTACAATGTCGTAGATGTAAGGAAATGGGACACTACTCCAGTGGATGCCCAGAAAACAAGAAGAATAAAGAGATTGATCAAGTATGGTGCAACAACTGCAAAGAACCAGGCCATTTTGTAGCAACTTTTCCACAAGAACAACGCAAAGAACTCAAGGACATTCATTGTTTCAACTGCAAGAATCCAGGACATTATGCAAGCAACTGTCCAGAAAGGATGAAGAACAAGTTGAACAAGCCTATGGAGAAACTCAATCTTGGCCCATGAGTCAAGCATAGGAACAAAGCAAAAGTTTAACTTAGAGAAATTTCCAAGACCCAAGAAGGCCAATATGTAATTTTTGTTTGAAAAATTTTAAGGGTGGTAGAACCCTAGTTGTTTGAACTTGCTTGAAACCCTAGCCTTCCCAAATCTCGGGACGATATTTATTTTAAGGGTGGTAGCCTGTCACATCCCAAGATTTTCCAAAATCTTGTAATGTGAAAATAAATGAATAAAATAAAACTTTGTTTGATTTTCAGAACCAGAAGAAACTTTTTGAATTAAATGGAACCTCAAACCCATTAGAATTAAATAAAATCCTAAAAGGATTTAAAAAGATAAACATTTCATGAAAGGAAACAATTGGAAATATTATTTTAAAAACAATCAAATGAAAAGATTTGTTTTTAGAGGAAATAGAAGTTTATAAATAGAGAGTATGTTATAAAGCCAAATTAATCCTTGGCCAAACTTTGGGAATTAAAAACATTTTATTTTAAAATAAAGTAGCAAAGGTTTATTTAAAAATAATAAAGGATTGTTTAAATAAAATAATAGAGATTTTAATACCCTATTTATTTAAATAAAAGGTTTTACCATTCTAATTAGAATATCAAAACTTATTAAATTATTTTAAATAAGTTTTTCAGGTAAAGTATATACTCAAATAAAACTTATGAAATGTTTTGGTTTATTTTAGATTTCGAAATAAATATTCTAATAAAACAAATCCTATGGGAATTGAAATAAATAGGATGTATTCATTTAATTATTAATGGACCCTATATAACAAAATGTTATTTTTTTTAACAAGTTCCAAGCATTCTTTATTTCCAAGTAAAACCTACTGAATTGATTAGGAAAATGTTTAGAATGCAAATAAGGAGTTTATTAAATAAATCAAAACATATTAAATAAATAAAGGATCCTCTTATTTAATTAATAAAAGGTTATGAAATATCATTTTAATTAATAATTGGTTTATGATGTTAAACAGAACCAAAAACACATTACAAATGTTTGAAATTGTTTGAATTATTTTGAATGCTTGAATAGTTGGCTGAAATTCAAATCAGGAAATAAAATAGAAATGGAAAAAGAACACAGAATAAAAAAAATGGAAAAGGGCCAACCCAACCCAGGCAGCCCACTAAGCCCACCAACCATCCCAGCTCCTTACCCCGCAGAAAACGATTCGCACCTCGTTTCTGACCCATACAGTGTATGACAAGTGGACCCCTTCCCTTATTCTTTTCTTTCACTGCCAGCGGACCCCACACTGCCTCCTCCTTCTTCTTCCTCGCGCGACCATGCCCCCCCAGACGACGCTGCCGTTGCAGGCTTTGATTCCACGCGTTTAATTCTCCTTAACGCCGCGTTAAATCCTCGTCGCGACCACGGCCTTTTAATCGCCTCGCTCTCTCCTCCGTTTCCCCTCAGACCCCTCCCCAAAGCTCGCCCCAGGCCGCTCCATTTCCTCCCCGAACATCCTCTGCTCCGACGAGCTGTCGCAGAAATTCTGGCCAACTCCGACCACCCCTCTGCCTCTACTTCACGCGAGTGGACTCATCTCGACCTCACGCACCTCCTAGTACTCCCAGTTCGCCCGCGGGTGCGCCATAACCCCGACTACGACAAACCCCCGACGCCGCCGCGTCTGCCTCTTTCTCCGACAAGCCCCACAGGTAAATTCTGGTCGCCCCTCTCCTCCCCGAGAACACGATGATGATCTACAAGCTCATACGAACCTAACGACACTTCCCGTTTGTCTTAGGGCGCCCCCAATCCTCGCCATCGTCAAGCACAGAGCGCCGCCGTGTCTGTTTTCTTCTCCGGCGACATCTCCCAGGTGAACCAGACCGCCCTGACCCCTCTCGTTCACGCACCCACCTTCGCCGTGTCTGGGCGCATCTGACCGTGCATTTTTTTTGCCTTCGAGTGATCCCTAGCGCCGACCTCGACGACGACTGAGCAAAGCCGAGACACAGCTCCACTCCGGCGAGCAATCAAGCCCGCTCCAGTGCGCCCCTCGCCAAGACAGCAACACGTTGAGCTCCACCAGACTTCTGCGATCACTGTGAGCATTTCCCCACCTTCCTTTGCTTCCTGCTTCGCTAGCGCCGCCGTCTGCCCGTCGCCGCCGCGCTCAGTCACGCAGCGCCGCCGGTTAATGGCCAGCTATTTAGGTCCGTTAGATCTAGATCAGACGAACAGGATTAGGTCACTTAAACGCCGAAGAGGTATGCGCTCAGTACCGCACGATCGGACTTAATCCAACGCACCGCAACGCTGATTCGCGCGAAACGGTACCGACGAATAGGAAGCCGCCGCGTGTCACCAGATAGATTGAAAGTAGAATTTGAAATCAGAATTATTTACAAACTTCAAACCCTTATATCTTTTGAACCACACGTCCAAATTTAGCAAATTTTATATCAATGAAATCAGGAGAACAAGCCCTAGCTAACCCTGGCCTTAGTTTTGAAAATAGTAACTGTTAGCTTGTTTGAATTTATAGAAACATTTGTGTACTTGTTTAGAGCATAAAAATTGTTTAAAATTGATTCTAGGATTAAATCTTTTGCAAAATGGATTTGTGTGACCTTACTGACCCAAGGAACCAACCCTTAGTGTTAAAAATGATTTTTGTGAAATTTAAGTTGAATTATTTAACTTAGCCATTTTCTAGCCAAATAAACTCATTGATTTTATTATGGAAATGTTTTTGCAAGAAAAACTTTGGGAAAATGTTATGAACCAAACTTACTGACCCAAAACACCAAGCCTTGCCAAGAGCAACTCACTTGTTTAAAGATATAAAGTTTTACTTTAAAAAGAATAATTTTTACCACATGAAATGATAAATGGATTTTAAAATGGATTTTGAGCAAAACCCTCTAACTAATAACTTTGCCATTTTGGTAAATGACCAATGTAGACCTTACAAAGTTTATAAGCCTAGTAGAGACCATCCTTGCAATAGAACCAACCTTTGCATACTTATGCAAGACTTAGAATCCATTGCTTTGTGTGTGTGAAATATTGTTTGAATATTGGTTTGGAATGTTACTTGATACTATGCTTGTTTGAATGATTGTAGTGGATTTAGCAAGTGTGAGACTAGCAAGCACAAGGAGTAAAATCCTCATTCCCTACCAAAAAGGCAAGTTACACTATCATACAAAAGACCTACTATTTTCATTATACTTAGTGGATTTTGTAAACATGCATGAAAATATTTTTATATACTTATGCTATGCTAATCCTAATAGGATTCCCTATACACTCCTTAGTAAAAATATTGTAGTTGTACATGCTTAGCCATGCTATGTTTTGAAAAGAGATACATGTTGAGATTTTACAAAGGTTGAGAAAAGGACTTGTGTTTTACATAATAAAACAAGGACTCAATGAACCACCTAGGTGGTGGACACTTTATTGTTTTGGAGAAGGTGGCAACAAAAGGAACCATGTCTATGGCAATCACTTTGTGTTGTGATCCAAATGAAAACCACCTAGGAAACTTAGAGATTGAACATGTTTCTCCAATTGTGGCTTTCGTGTACAACCACATGCTATTATGGCTCTGGCTTAGTCAACTACATTAGGAAGAACCATACATTGTCTTTAGTTACCGGACATGGGGATCTGGAATGCTTCATGGGGGCTGAAGACAAGCTAGCAATGATGTATGGGAGGACCTTTTGGAAAGACTTCGTCACACTCTCAGTCTGCTGGTACTCCATCTTGGTGAGCACTAATCCAGTAGGCCACTGGTGGCAACAAGATGGGATTGTGTCATGTGGGTAAAGTGTACTCCTTCTGCAGAATTTAATAAAATCTAAGTACTTAGCCGTGTCCCCGGTTATGGACAATACTGAGCAACTAAAGTTTGAACCATGGGAGATCTCGACATTCCAACTTCTAATATAAAAACTTGATGCACTTGGGGGTACCAAGGAATTCAAAGAGATTTGATAAAGCTTGTTGCACTTGGGGTTACCAAGGTGCTCAAGAGCATGATGTACTTGGGGTTACCAAGGGACTCATGAGATTTTGATAAACTTGAAGCACTTGGGGTTACCAAGTAGCTCAAGGGATTTTGACAAGGACTTGAACACTTGAGTTTCTACCAAGGAGTTCAAGGAACTTGGAAAAGAGATTTGACAAAGGACCAAAACCATTTTAAAAGGATAGGATAAATATTGCTTTATGCAAATAAGCCCTAAACTCTACTTAGCCAAATATGCATGTAATGATAGGATCCACTCATATTTACACAAAAGTGAAGCTTGCCAATACAATTCAAATGTATTGACCCTTGTGGCTGTAACTTGTAATGTTGCAGGTTGATTGTTTTGTTATATGAAGATTGTTTGATTGACTAGGACTACAAAGTCTACAACCAACATCTGCCTGTGGCACTTTGAAGATGAAGGACCCATGACTATATTTATTCCGCTGCAATGTATTGTAATAGCCATATGAGCTATGTATGATGTAATAAAATTTTATTATTCCTGGTTATAAAGTTATATTTTGACCTTGTTTCTTGATATTACATCTTACTGTGGATGCTAGCTATTGATCCAGGGACTAGCATTGTAAAACACAGGAGGGATCTACCATATTGGGTAGGGACCTTAACAGGTTTCTTGGCTTTCGGGTCAAATGACCAATGTTATGGCTAGAATAAAGGCATAGTTTGTGATAATGTGGCCATATTGTGCATACATGTGCATCATGGTATGGCAAACAATGTTGCAAGAGGAAGTTTTCCATTTTGTCGCACCAAAAAGGCATTTTCCATTTTCTGAGCATAAAAAACGGACGGTTTTGTGAAGCAACCACCAAATGGCTAATTCAAAAAACTACCACCACATTTTACAACAATACTAGACCACCTTATATGGACAATGTACCAACAGGTGTATCTGAAACCTTTCCGTCCACCTCTGGTGAAAAAGACAAATTCCTGCTGAATCAGTAGGAAGTGGGTCAGATATGAACTACAGGTACATGATAAGATGCTCATGATTTTTTACAAAAATCATTTTTAGGTTCACAATATGATATTTTATAAAAAATCCAATGCAAGTTTAGCGATGCTTGGCCCCGAGCTAAGAATCTTCATGCCCGTTGTTCGACAAAGTTTGACGATAGTTTAAAACGGGGATAAAAAATTAAAAATCGATCGAAACAATGAGAAACCTTCCCGTGGTGTTTTATTATGTGACATAGTTAGAAGGAAAAATATCAAACTTGGTATATTGATTATGTCTCAAAAAAACCTTCACAAAATGACCTATCTCATTCAAGGTTTCTTGGCTTTCAGGTCAAATGACCAATATTATGGCTAGAATCAAGGCATAGTTTGTGATAATGTGGCCATATTGTGCATACATGTGCATCATGGGATGGAAAACAATGTTGCAAGAGGAAGTTTTCCTTTTTGTCGCACTAAAAAGGCATTTTCCATTTTCCGAGCATAAAAACGGACGGTTTTGTGAAGCAACCACCAAATGGCTAATTCAAAAAACTACCACCACATTTTACAAAAATACTAGACCACCTTATATGGAAAATGTACCGACAAGGGGATCTGAAACCTTTCCGTCCACCTATAGTGAAAAAGAAAAATTCCTACCGAATCGGTAGGAAGTGGGTCAGATATGAACTACAGGTACATGATACGATGTTCATGTTTTTTTTAGAAAAATCATTTTTAGGTTTACAATATGCTATTTTATCAAAAATCCAATGCAAGTTTAGCGAGGTTTTATCAGATTCCAAAGTATACAAAAGATGCGACATTTAAATATCCAAACAATTCAAAAATGTTAATACAAAATAAAATATAATTTGCTCTATTAAAATAGGGTTAGATTCATTTTTAGATGCTTAATATTTCTTATGTTCAAAGTTTTAGGGTTTGACTATATTATTTTTGTTTTAATTGAATAATCAAAATTTATATGTAAGTGTTTTAATCATTTTGAAAAATTTCATCTAAAGTAACTATAAAATGTTTTTATATGAATGGATAGATCTTATTTTTCTAAATATTATGATATATTATTCATATTTTTCTGAGTTGAAATGAAAAAGGTATGAATTTTCTAAATTCTATCCTATTTTTTGAATTAAAAATGCCCCCACCCCTTTAATGTATGAAATAAATGCCCCCTAGGGACCGGTGTTAAAGGGGGGATTTATAACGCGCGCCACTTCCTTCTTCCCCCCAGCCAGATCAAGCGCGCGCAGAGGAAGAACAGCAGAGGATGCCGCACTGCGTCGCCGTCCACGCCCTCGCCGTCGCCGTCCACGCCAGCCGTCCATGCCCTCGCTTTCGCCTCGTTGTACTGAGCCTCCTCGCCGAAGGAATCGAGACGAGGAGCCCCCAGTCGACGCGAACAACCACCCCTTACCGAGCTCCGGCCGTCGCTGTAGCCTTTGATTCCGGCCACCGTTCGCTTCGCTGACCCCCTCAATCGCCTCCTGGTGAGCAAACGGTGCTTAGGCGTCATCCCTCTCTCCCTCTCTCTCTCTGGTCCGCTTCCCCCATGTCCATCTGTGAGCACCTCCGCCGCTCGCCAGAGTCGCTGTTCCGATGACCTTAAGCCAGAAGCGCCGCTAGTTTTAGGATCCCCACATTGCGCTCATTCGAACGAGCTCAGTCCCGCGTGCTGGCGTGGCCTCTTTCGTCGCCGGCGACCCCCACCTGAGGTGGTAGTGACATGGCCAGCAGCGCCCGCTTAGGTGCAGTGACATGGCCCCTGGCCCACAGTCAGCCATAGTGGCTAGGACCAGTAGCTGTGTAAATAGGTTAAACCGCCCAGCTGACATCACAGTGATGTAATAATTCATTTTAAATTGATTAAACAATTTCATAAAATGAATAAAACTTGTAAATTCAATATCTAATGATTAATAAGTCATAAAAATATGTATAATATATCAAAATGTTCAGAAAAATGAGATCTAACTATTTAAGCTATAATCATGCATTTTTGAACAACTTTCAAGACAAGTTTAATTAGAGAACATAGTAACCCCTGTCATATACATCCGGAGTTTCCCCGAATTAGGGTTTTCACCCCTCGGAAGCCCGATTGAGTTGTCGAGCATGCTTTAGGGTGTTCATGTATATATTTTTGTATGTGTATGTGTATGTGTTTGTGTATGTGTATCTGTATGTGTATGTGTATGTGTATGCTTTAGAGTTTTTTGCTCGAGCATTTCAATAGATGTATTACTGATATTTGTGTGATAATATTATTGTTTTAGAAACTACGGATCCACTCAGTAGAAACCTTGAAGAGGAAGAAATAATGGAGAACATGATCCACGAGGACACCTCACAATATCTGAACTTGGAGGGACATGATGATAGCTCAAGTAGTCATGAAGAAGATGACGACTCCGATGAACTCACTTTAGTGATTACCAAGTCCATCGAGGTATATGCATGGATTAAGCCTCGTCTGACTTGCACCGATTGATTTGTATATATGTACATGTATTAATTAACGCTTCTTTCTTCTTTTAGCCCTCTGGATCGACCAGCCAGCAACAATCTTCTTCTACGAAAAAGAGCAAGCGAGGCGCGAGCCATCAGTTGAAAGATCGTGCAAAGTTCACGATCGAAGCAGTCCGTGTTGATGGCAGGCCGATAGAGCCCAAGAAGGCCGCAGAAAAATTTGTACGTTAGGCTGGAGTTCTTGTTAGGGACCAAATCCCAATCATAATTGAATATTGGAATAAGCCAAAGAAGGGCGACCGTACCTTTGTCATAAAAGATCCAAAGAAACGCTTTGGAATTCGTTGTTGGTAAATTTCACCCTTCCGCCAGAGGAGGATGAAAACAAACCGGTTATAAAGGAAAAGGTCAAAGAGTGGACTCTAAAGAAGATGGCTGACGCTTTCCGCAACTAGAAGACAAAATTGAACAAATTTGTCAAAGCTCGCGAGACTCCATATTTCGAAGACGCATATTATGCGAAGATAAGACCTCACTGGCCCGAATTTGTGGCATACAAGGAAGGTGCTATAGCTACAAAGAGGTCAGAAACCAATACGCTAAATGCCCAGAAGAAGGAATATCACCAGAGGACGGGGTCAGGTGGCTACATATCTTAGAGGCCTAAGTGGGCGGAAGCTGAGAAGGCCCTGCGCGATGGAGGGATCACACCCCAGACACATGGGTGGGACCTACGTGCAAAGACTTGGTTCTATGGAATCGGGGCAAGGTTAGACCCAGAAACGGGATTATGTATCTTCCCAACCCTCCTTGCCAAACCCGTCACTGAACTCATCACGACATACAAGGAAATAGCCGCTAGGACCTTCCATCCCGACAGAGAGAATGACCAGCTAACACGCGCCATCGGTAAAAAAGAACACCCTGGACTTGCACGAGGCACATGGGGTATGACGGAGAAGGATGGGTTTGCCGAATGGGGCGACTGTTACAGATGGCGCGGCAGAAAAGAAAAAGAGCGTACAGAGCGGATGACACAGATAGAACATGCACTTGTGGTACTGCAGGATCAAGTGAATGCACAAAAGAGCCAGCAAGCTACCGGCCCATCTCAGCGGCACGAAGACCCTGCATTGGAATCTGCCGACGGCGCAGACTCTACGCGGAAAAGCAGCGTGGCTTCCATAGAGAATGTGGAGCCCATGCTTGAAATGCCGGGTCCTCGATACCCCATGGATGAGATCACGGAGAGCAAACATGCCGAAATGCATCTGAGATTAATGGGCTTATCCATTAAGGTGGCGGTCGACTATGCCTTACCTCCTATAGCTGGTGGAACTTACCACTGCCGACCGATTCCAGATGGCTATGCTATTGTCGGGGTGGATGAGGTTGTGAAGGAATATGAGGAAGCACAGCTTGACCATACTACAGGTGAAGGGGAAACTAAACTCAAATTTGAAGTGAAAACAACCATTCTTTGGAAGAAGGAACACATCGTGCTTCCAAATTGGAGGCCACTATCACCCCCGCCGTCTCCGCAGTGTTAGCAGTCTGAGCCGCCTCAGCCGTCTCCAAATCATAAGAATACTCCCCTATCGTCCCCGACGCTTTAGCCATCTCCTGCGCGGCAGCCATCTCCGGCGCGCCAACCATCTCCTACGCGTCAGCCATCTTCGGCGCGCTAGCCATCTCCTGCACGTCAGCCATCTCCGGCGCTTCAGCCATCTCCTCAATGTAAGCGGAAGAGCACTTCCACGAAGAGCATCACTAGCACTGCCACGAAGAAATCTGCAGGAAACCGTACGCCAAAGAGTTCAAGAAACTACCTCCCGCAGCCTTCCGCCAAGCCATTGCTGGTTTTACTATGGAATCGCAGTGACGAGGAGATCAGTAGGATCTCGGAAGAAGAGGTCAAGAAATTCTTTGCACCTTGACGAGCCTAGCCAAAGGAGAAACTAGATCTGGCGGTGGTGGAGAAGTTTTACAATAATCTTTTCAAACCTGAAACCCCACTTGTGCCGGACTACGAGCGCCAGATTTTGAAGGGGGATGCAAGGCGGAGGGAGACTGAAAGTAGCAGTCGTGCGGCACCCCAGAAAATAGTTCCCATGCTCGGAGAGCAGGAAACCAATCATGTGCCCCGCTCCAAGTGTTCGACACACGGAATGCTCCTCCTGTAAATGATTACGAGGCAGAGCTACAAAGAAAGGCCAATGAGATGGGGATGACTTACATTGCATACTTGAACATCATGGGAGACAACTTGCCCAAAGAAATGCCAACCCCATACAGCCATAGAAATATGGGAAGAATCTCGTCAAGAAAGAGGAGCTCAAGAATCAACCAATAAAGATGCGAAGATTGCACAAGTGGTACCTTGATTTATGAAAGACGAGAAAGGAAGAATGTATCACGGCGCATATAAGAGATCAGATTTTCTTGTGCAGAGACGACGAGATCAGCTTCAACATTCAAGACTTGCATTTTCTATTAAATCAGAAGGAACTCGACAAAGCTGCCATCAACCTTTATTGTGTGTAAGTACTATTTCTTTAATTTCTATCTCATCTAATTCAATTCATTAATTGCATGTATATATATGCTCACCATATATATATATACTATTATGCAGGAAAAAAGTTATGGAATGCATGAAAGGAGGCCCTTTTGACATTGGGTTCATTGACCCAAATAGAGTTCATGAACAAGTGGTAAAACTCAAACCCGGGCAAACAGAAGATTTCTTGCTAACATCTTTACTGAGACAACAAACCAAAAGGGAAATACTACTGCCTTACAACTTCTGTGAGTGTTACCCTCTCTTGTACACATTCTGTTTCGGCTTACTCGATGTTAAGTGTAACTGATAATGAGTTATGCATGCATAGGCTCCACTTTATTCTGCTAGTCATTCAACGTGACTCAGGAAAAGTCCTTTTCATGGACTCGTTACGAAAATACCAAGAGCTATGGGCAGACTTTAAAGAGATGCTCTAGACGTAATTTCAATCATATTATCGCACTAGATCGGCAACTTTCGTGACAACAAGTAATTAATTACTCCTTTATTCATTTTCTTTGTCGGACAGGGTTTGGAAAAGGTTCATGGGCAGGGCCGTGGGTGAATGGTCAGAAGAAATAAAATTTGTAGACCAAAATGTAAGTAATACGAGCTAGCTAGGTCTACGTATCTCTTTGATTCTGATTCCAATTCCATTATATCATGCTTTATTGATTATTATTTTGATTGAACTCTCCTTTCTCGTAAAGTGCACGCATTAGGGACCCGACAATAACTTATGTGGATACTATGTTTGCGAGTTCATTCGCAACACGATATGTGCGACGGGCCAAGCCGCACTAGAACAACATAGAGTAAGTAAACAAAGTACACAACATTATTTTATTACCATCAATTGTGTTGAGTTTTTTTCTTATATATATATTGACCCCATTCTTCATATATATTTAGATCGAATGGATGCAGGACCAACTCCTACCATTTGACTGCATACGAGCCATTCAAGAGGAATTGGCAGGGTTCATACTTGATGAGGTCGCCACGCCTGTGAAGAACTCTTTAGATATCCACCAAAATGAACGTTCTATATATGCTTGAACGTGTTTGTCTTGTACTTGATGCTTCAACGTTTACGGAGAATACCACACAATCACGATGTTTGTGTATAATAATAGTTGCTTAATTATTCATGTACTCGTATGTACCGACGATGATGTATGTGTATAACGCTCCCGATCGATTCCCCCTCCCCCCTCCCCGTCCCCGCCGTGCCGCAGAAATACGCCCAGAACGGGGCGGCGGCAGAAATCTGCCGCGGCAGAGATTTAAGACGTTTTCGTGCCGCGGAAGAACTCTACCGCGGCAGAGATTTATCTCTTTTTCTTACTGCGGCACAGAACCTTTAACACCGGTTCGTGTTACGAACCGGTGTTAAAGGGGGGGCTGAGCGCTACGGCAGCCCCACGTGCACCACCCTTGAACACTAGTTTGTATAAGAACCGCTGAACACGAACCGGTGTTAAAGGGAGGCTGAGCGATGCGGCAGCCCCACGTGCACCACCCTTTAACACTGGTCCGTATGAGAACCACTGTTAAAGGGGGGCTCTAACACCGAACCGCCAACAGCGGTTCTACAACCGTTGTTAGAGGCTGGTCCGAACCGGTGTTAGAGGCATGTGTGTGCACTAGTGTAAGTGATAGAGCATATCTTAGAGTCTCACCACTTCATGGTGTGAAGAGATTTGGAGTGAAAGGGAAATTGGCACCTCCTTATGTAGGTCCATTCAAGATTTTGAGCCAGAAAGGAGTAGTGGCCTATGAGCTAGAACTACCAGAATCACTATCAGCGGTTCATAATGTGTTTCATGTAAGCCAGCTGGAAAAGTTTCATCCAGTGATGTAGGAAAGTTTGCTAAAAGACACTATACCACTAGAAGAAGTTCAGCTAGAGAATGATCTCACTTATGAAGAGAAACCTATCAAGATTCTTGAGACAGCGGAAAGAGTCACTCGTACTAAGACAATCAAATTCTGGAAAGTACAGTGGAATGATCATACCGAGGAAGAAGCAACTTGGGAAAGAGAAGATGAGCTTCGGAAAGATCACCCTCACCTATTTGCTAGCCAATCCGAATCTCGAGGGCGAGATTCATCTTAAGGGGGTTAGATTTGTAACATCCCAAATTTCATTAAATTCAAAACCATGTTACTGCATTCATATCATCATGGCATGTCTACTTTGCATGAAATGTTTCAATGCTTAAACGCTAATAAAACCATATTTTATTTTATTACCTCAGAAATGTTTTGGAGTGAATTGTTGTGTTTGACACACTTTTAAACACTAGGTCACCTCACAAATTTTGGTGAAAGTTTGAATTGATTTGGATTTGAAATGCCTATTCAAAACTCATTTGAAAAATCAAAACAGAAAAGAAAAAGGAATTAGAGAAAAAAATAAAAAGCCAGCAACCCTTCTGGCCCAGGCCCAAAAGCAGCCCACAGCCCACCCGGGAACCTTCCCCCTCACCTCTCTATTTTATACCCTGCACGCACCCACCTGCTGACCACTGGGACCCGCTGCCACCTTACCTCATCGTCTTCAATCATGCGCAGGAGACCAGCTCCCCGGCCGTTTCCTCCCCATTGAAACCCGATGAAATCGCGCTTGATTGCTATTCATTCGCCAAGTAATTCCCTACTTTGCTCTAGCTATTTAACCCTCTTCTCTCTCCGCTTCATTTCCCCCACCCAGCACCACCAGAGCGCCACCAGGCTCCATGAATTTCGCTTTGCACCACCGTGGTACCGACGAACTCCAGCGACACATTCCGGTGAGCTCCGTGTTCGCCTCTTCCTCTAATTCAAACGAGTGTGTTCGCCTTGTCCTTGCACATATCCTGATACTTTCCACTTGTATCCTCTTGCACCAGAGTGTCGCCTTCGTCTTCAACTGGGGGCACCCAACGACAAGACAAACTCTAGCGAGCAATTCCTTTCGTGTCCATGCGCCCCCACCCCAACCGCGACCATGTTGAGCATCGCAATGTGCCCACGACCTTGGTGAGACCCAGCACCCCCTATCCTACCCCTAGCTTCGCCGGTGCGTCGCCGTTAGTAGCGTCGCCGCCGCTGTAGCCATTTGTGCCGCCCGCGTTTGGTTAAAGCAGTAGGATCCGCTGGATCTAGATCCAAAAGTCAAGATTAGAAATAGAAGCGAAGGAGTACACCTGGATCTAGACCGATAGATCTAACTTAAATCCTACAAATCGCATGCATGATCCGCCCGAAGCGGTACCGTCCACTTAGACGCTGCCACGTGTCTCTGTTTTTGTTTTGAAATCCAGATTTTATTCTATTAGTTGTTTAAACTTGTAAATTGCATAACTTTTGTTCTGTAAATCCAAAAATTGCAAATTTTACATCTATGGATTCAGAAAAATGGGACCTTTACATCTATGGCCTTTATTTGGCCATTTGCTTCTAAAAAATTAGGATTTTATAAAGAAGCATTTGTAGGCCTATTTTGACTATAAAAATTATTTAGAATATTATTTTAAAGAGGATTTTTTTTATTTAGACTTTAGAAAGTATGCTTTGTATTTAGTATTGTAGAGTTTGATTTAAAAGTGTGACAAATCATCTCATTGCATTTTGCATGCATTCATAATTATTTTTGTTTGTATATTGACTTGAATATTGTTGTATGAATTGGTGTGTAGATTTTGTGGATTGTGGAGAGTGTGATTGTGAGGATTATGCCTATTCTCCTAGCAACCAAGGCAAGTGATATTTCATCCCATGTACTACTATTTTCCTTACTGCATTAGCACTATTTTCAGTAGGATTTGCATGGTCATTTTTGTAAGTATATGCTATGTTATGGTAAATCCTATAGATGTTGTCTTAGTAGTTTTTACCTAAGTTAAGAGACATGTTAAGCTAGTATGATTATCCTAGATATAAGAATGCAAGGGTGGATTATTCATGTTATGATATTATGAAAAGTCTGTGACTATGTTTTTGATGAATAAAACAACTTTGTTAATGAATCACCTGGGTGGAATGGGACTTGTATGGTTTGTGTTGAGTGGTTACACAAGGCCCATGTCTATGGTTTACCTTGTGTATCACACTTGTGGATGGCCACCCAGGAACAAACGGATTTGAGATATTTTGTGTCAACATGATTCTAGTGCAACCACATGGCATATGGGCTCTGCCTTGACCAACTAAGTTGCAAGAACTCAGCCAAATGGACAAATGGTAGTAGAGTTGGTAGGATGGAACGCGTCCATGGTGGTCTGAGGGATTTCTTCTAAAAAGTCTTGTATCGATGCATGTCGAGTCTTGTGGGGAAAGTGCATCACCTCTCGAGAGGGTAAAACTAAGTACCTAGCCGTGTCCCCGGTTATGGACAATTCTGAGCGACAAGACATTGAAATGGTCAAGAATCTCCTCATCCCAATTTATCTAAGTTAAAACTTGTGGTTGAACAAGGGTATAGGTTCACCAATTTCTGTTGGTGGTTCCTTGATGTTTTTGAAAAACAAAACTTAGTATTTTCAAACTAATAAGATAAAACTTATTTTTAGCAAAGAAATCCTGAACTATACTTAGCCAAATTCATATAGATATTAGTTGTTACTATACTACTATGGTATCACTTGCCAACACAATTCCAAATGTATTGACCCTCTGTGGCTGTAACTTATTATGTTGCAGGTTACTCTGATGGTGACTAGGTTTATGAGTCTACACTCAACATGTTTTCCTGTGGCACATGAATATGAAGACTTTATTTATATTGTTAAGTGTTGAGAACTATGTGTATTAGCCTTGGGCTAATGAGTTGTAAAAACTATTGTATCTCTGGAATTACAATGTAATAATGACCTTTGTATCCGTGTACTTGTTCTTAAACTGTGGATGTTAGCATTTCGATCTAGGGACTAGCATTGCAATCACAGGGATCTCTACCTTATTGGGTGAGATCTTACAGATGGATATTGACATACTATGTCAGATTGGTTATTGATTCTACCATGTCTATGTTATTTGTGATCGTGCATGCTCTCCGTTGATAGTAGATACTTTGGCCAAGTAGATTCTTGTAACTTCAAGAGGGAGTATTTATGCTTGATAGTAGGTTCATGCCTCTAGTAATCTAGGAGGGTGACAGAAACTTCGTGTAACATCCCAATTTCAGCAACCCTGATTTGCTGTCCAAAAGGAAAAAATCAGGGGGAACAAAAACTTTTTCTTATTAAGTGTTGCAATGCTTGCTTACTTGCTTTCTTGTATTCATGCAACTGCATGTGTATTAGGTAATATACTTCTTATCTCAACCCTAGTTGACAAAATCTATTTTACAAAAGAGATGTCTTGGTTCATACTTATATTCTCAAATGTTCTGGCATTCCAAAACCAGAGCCAAGATGAATTTGACACAAAAAATACTTTACTAGTTTCTATGAACAAACCTATAGGGACCTACATATCATCTCCTTATGTTTTCAATACAGAACTTCAACTACCCTTACCTCTAGGTTTTTCCAAAACCTTTCCAAAAACCTTCTCATCCAATGTTGGTAGACATAGCAAGAGGTACTTAAATTAATTAAAAACATAACCAATTCACAATACCCATCCCTACTTCAAGCTAGGCTTGATGGTAACCCTAGTAGTAGTTGGATAAGTTTCATATGATGAATTTCCTTGATCTGTTGTCTGATGAATTGCCTTGATCCGCTTATTGCCTTGTTTGCTGATGAACCAGAGTGAGCTAATCTAGTATCTCATCCCTTAGGATCAAATCCATGTTGGTGATCATCACTCTGAAACCAAGCATCCAAATCTGGATCTATCCTAAGCCACTGATCATCTCATCTCCTAATCAAATCAATCAGGGATAATCCCTTTTGATAGTTTCCAACTCAGTGAAGACCCAATCAAAGAATGGATCCTATCTACTTAGTTAACACTTCAACATAATCCCCTTGATCGTGAGTTTGGAAACTAGCATCCCCTCAAAATCATCTACACTTGTAATCTAGTCTAAAACATAATCCCCTTCATCATGAGTCTGGATTTATTATCTAGATTCAATCTTTGGAGCTCTACCTTCTCCAACCTATGAGAAGTCTTGAGAATGTATTTGAACCATCTTGTAGTACATCATTAGTACTACCAAATACCACTCTTTACCTTGGATTAACCCTTCTAGTTCCCACTCATCCATGATGGTTTTGTAGTCAAGATAATAATCTTTTCTGCAAATCTTATCATCTTGCCTACTTTGGCAGAAGCTCACATATGTATGCTACCTCCCCTTGAACAAATCTTTGCATGCTTATGATCTACTAACCATATTCTATGAATCCATACCTCACATGTTTCCATTGGAGCTTTGTGCTTCCTAAACCCCCATGGTTTATGAGGCATCATGAAAACTCTGTTAGGGCAGCCTTATTTTCAACAGAGTTTGCCATCACCCCTAAACCACCTCAAATCCAACCAATCCTATCTCTTCACTCCATGATCATATATGTAACTTGGTCTATCTACCCATATATCCCTTGTACCAAGGTGAGCTCTGAGATCCCTGATCCAACCATGTTTTGGTGGTATAAAATTATCAACACCCTAGATTGTCCCAAATCTAGCTTCCATCCTTTTTCTTCAAATTTCTTCAACAACCCAAGTTGTAAATGATGTATACTCAAGTTTAAATCATCTACCTTGGATATGATAAATCCCCAAATAATTCCCCTCATTATTTGGAGCCTAAAAACTTTTTAAATTCATTTTCTGGCAAAATCCTCCAAACCTTGTCCTTAAAGACAAGTTTGTTTTTCTCCAAATCACCCTGCCAACTCAAGGCACGTTTGATTCCTATTTATCATACCCCATATTTCCAACTCAAAAATAAATATTTTTGATATTCTTTATTATTTCTTTTTGCCCTTTTTCTTAAATGGCAGAAACAAGAAATAATTCCTTGAAAATATTTTCCCACCTCAATAAATCCCAATAAAACTGTCCAAGGTGTAATATGGTATTTGGGACCATATCACATCAAAAACCCATCCTTTACCATGTAAAAATATCAAATGATCTTCTAGAATCTACTTCTTCCCTTTTTGAATAAATGATATAAAGGGGTCAAACAATCTTCTGAGAAATCCCAAATAAATCCCTAGGGTATATTTTGATCATAACTATATACTAGTACCATCTCCCCACCATGCCCAATGCAATTTATTGGAATCCCTTTATAAGCCCAATTTTTACCAAGTTGGTAAAACCAATTCAACCTTGACCCAAACCAACACCAAACCTCATCAATTCATGTCAAGGATTTCACCACAGCAAACGAACCCTCTCTCGTCGTGTGAACTGTAGCATTACAGTACCAACCCTCCCCTTGCCCTTGTTCCTTTGGATAAAGAGAGAGGGAGATAAAAAATTTGTGGAATAAAGACAATAGCAGCCACACCACCCCTCCCTCCATTCAATACTCGACCATGGGGCCCCACCACCACCTATCCACCACCCCTACTGCCCAATGGATGGCCACCTCCCTCCCCAAAGCCCTCCATGGACCTTGTCCATCCTACACCGTCCCACCTCCAAATAAAGGTTGCAAGCCACCCCAGCACTTCCCCTTGGAGTCATTTGCCCCTTCTCACTCCCACTTACCTCCCCAGCACCCCACTCCCTCTCCTCTGCTCTATCCTTGCCCGAGAGACAGAAGCAAAGTTCGGCCATGGCAAAGACCTAAGCCATGATCCACCCCCTCGCCTCCCCTCTCTCTTCATGCTATGTCTTTGAAGTCCCCTCCCCTCACTGATGCTATTGGTGCCCTTCTTGTTGACATGTAGGAGCTACCGAGGCGGCACCGACGAGCCCCGACGAGATCCCTTCGGCCAATATCGTGCAAGCTCCTCCCCGATGACAAACCCCTCCGTGTTGCCCATCACCAGGGCCGCCATCGAGTGACGTGTCCCCCCAGCTCCCAGCCTCCCTCGATCCCCCGATGATCCTCCCCGCTATTTTATCGCCATATCTAGGGTTCCGTCACCGGCGAGACTTCTCTGCGAAGACGATAATCCCCGGCCGTAGATCCCCTCCTGATCCAACGACTGAAGACCGCGGATACCCCTTCGTCGCCTAGGCCTCGCAGACGGGCAGGACCCCACGCCGGCATTCGAACCCCGCATCTCCCATTCAGGGCACAGCCCAAGTGGGCCGAATTTCCCCACGCGGCCCATCTTCCTCCTAGATCTGGCCCGAAACCCTTATTCTTTTAATCTTTTTCCTAGATCCAGTATTTTGGATTCTATTTGAAATACAAATAAAAATGAAAAATGACTCAAAGTGATCACATCCAAAATTCCTCAAGTGCCTGCATGTTTTACCTAATAAGCAGAACTAGTTTTGCACCAAAACAATGACAAGATGATTTATGATAAATCATATACTAAGATATGTCCATTTTACTAATAATTCTCTCCAGAGAGTTTTACTTATCCAAATGGCTTGAAACCTTTTTGAACTGGGAGGTCAAGTTTATACTTTGCAATTCCCACTGACCCCATATAAAATGGCTTCCTAGTTTTCCTTTAGTAGAAATAACAAAATCAGGGCATTTTTGCCTTTAGAAAATTCTCTAGGTCAAACAAAATGAGTTTTTGACCTAATTACAACTCCCTACACACCTATATATCAACATCTTTCAAAAAACAGTAGCCCATAATTTTCTAAACTCCTGTTGAATTTTGATGAATTAAACTATTCTGTTTATGGTTTATTCACCAATAAATTCATAAAAGTAGCTCTGTAACTCCACAAAGGTTTATTCACCAATAAACATTAAGTTCATGAAGTCAGAAGATGACAGGGTTAGGGAAAAGTGTGCATGGCCAGGATGTCCATGGCTAATGTATGGTGCTATTTCAAGTAGATGTTCAAGATTTCAAATAATCACCTATGAAGATGAGCACCATTGTGCTCCAAATAGAGTGAACAGTCTTGTATCTGCTAGAGTGATTGCAAAGAGATATGAGCATTTCATATTAGCCAATCCTACATGGAAAATAAGTAGCATGCAATGCACTGTTTTGAAGGATTTCTTTGTTGATGTCTCCATATCAAAGTGCAAGGCAGCAAAAAAAATATTTATGGACAAACTGTTGTCAGGTATGAGAGAAGAATACACTAAGGTGTTTGACTATCAGCTTGAATTGTTAAGGAGCAACCCTGGAAGCACAATTTCTATTTGCTTGGACCCAAAAATAATGGAACAAAATATATTCCAGAGATTCTATGTGTGCTTCAATGCCATGAAGAAGGGGTTTAAAGCTGGCTGTAGAAATGTGATTGGGCTGGATGGATGCTTTTTCAAAGGAGCATGTCAAGGTGAGTTGTTATGCGTAATTGGAAGGGATGCAAATAATCAGATGTATCCTGTTGCTTGGGCGGTTGTAGAGAAGGAAACAAAGGAGAACTGGGAGTGGTTCCTTGGCCTACTAATCAAAGATTTGGATATAAATAATAGTGGTGATGGATGGGTTTATATTTCTGACCAACAAAAGGTAATTCACTTAGTGGTCTTGTGCTCTTATACATTTACTTAGTTATCTTGTTAAATTTCTTGTACATTTAGTTAGTTATTAATTATGATCAATTATTTGTGCAGGGATTGATAGCTAGCATGCGGAATTATTTGCCAAGGGCACAACACAGAATGTGTGCAAGACACATATATGCCAATTGGAGAAAAAAACACAAAGATCATGTGTTCCAGAAATTGTTTTGGGCTATTGCAAAATCTGGAAATAGAGAGGATTTCAACTACCACAAGGCCAAGCTTGCACAAAAAACTCCTGATGGTGCCAAAGATATCATGAACACTGAGCCTACACACTGGGCACGACCTTTCTTCCCAATTGGGTCAAACTGTGAGTCAGTTGACAACAACTTGTGTGAGGCCTTTAATCATGCTATCATTGAATCAAGGTTTTATCCTATTATATCTATGTTGGAGAAGATCAGAATGAAAATCATGCTTAGGGTTCAAGAAAATAGAACTAAAAGTGCCACCTGGCGTGGGAAAATTTGCCCAAATATCTTCAAGAAACTGAAGGTAAACATCCAGAGAACACAATTCTTGGATGTGCTTTGGAATGGGAAGGATGGCTTTGAGGTGAAGCATATGAATTCAAGAGGAAGGAAATACACCGTTAATTTGGAGAATAGAACATGCTCATGTGGGTACTTCCAGTTAGCAGGGCTTCCTTGCTGCCATGCTATTACTGCTATATACAAGTGTGGCAAGCAAGTTGAAGATTTTATTGACGGTTGTTATTCCATTGAGAAATTCAATAAAATTTATGAACACTGCCTAGAACTAGTTGAGGGAGAGGAGAAGTGGCCTGTCTCTGCAAATCCAAGACCACAAGCTCCTCGATATGTAAGAATGCCCGGAAGGCCAAAGAAAAATCACAGAAAGAGGGAAAAGGGAGAAGCTCCTAAAGGAAAGAAACTGAGTAAGCATGGTATCCAAATTAAATGTGGCTCATGTGGGAAGACTGGCCACAACAAGTCATCATGCTCACAGAATCCTGAAAAAGGAAAGAAAAAGAATGCTTTTCTTCAAAAGGCTGGGAAGAAAATGAAAGTCACCGAGGTAATAACTATACAAAATCCTGCTATTTTTGTATTGTATAGTGCGTACGTAAGTGCAAAACTGTACTAAATCCTGCTATTTTCTGTTTTGAATAGTACATACAGTACTAAACGCAAAACTATACTTAATCCTGCTATTTTATGTTCTGCAACAATGGGCAGCAATCACAAACTAATGCTCAGGTCAGGGCAAGCCTGGCAAAGACCAAAGGAAATGAAGCTTCTCAATCTAGTTCAGGAAAGAGGAAGGGAAGAAAAGATGGCAATGCCGCAGTCAAGGGGCAAAAGAAGGCCAAAAATTGATCATGAATATGCATTAACTGAAGTTATATTATTTTGGTTCATGTTCTAAAATTATTTCCTTTTGGTTTGTGTCCGGGTTGTGATGTACTGAACCTGGTGTAGTGAACAATGAGTGTGATTTTAAATTATGTACTGAATTCACGTGCTTTTGGATGGTGCCCTTTTGGTTGAGTAATGATTGACATCTGCTATTTATCTACTCTGTTTGTTCTAAATGTGAATTAGGATGGCATGTACTGAACGTAGTTTTTGCTATCAAATGCCATGCTATTTTGATATGATACTTTTACACGAGTGTACATTGTCTGCAATTTCATTCAAATACTGCAGACACAACATCCTGGAAATCAGGAATTTGGAGGTTACATTCAAACATGACACTATACAGACAACATTTATAGAATACATTAACAAATGCCTCTCCCTACTCTAATCTGACCCCAATTAAATTCAGGAGACTTCTGATTCAGGTGTTGTCTCAGTGATGCTTCCTTTGCCATCCTCAATTGCACCCAGTTGTTTTGGCCATGGCTACAGAGCATCGACGGCTCCATCCTCCACCACAGACACCATGTATTTCACATGATAACAAATTAGGCAGACTGATAGCACACGGCGAGCGCCATGGCACAATCAGAATTCGGATCGCCTCCTCCGCGCGATGATTGTGCAACCGGAGGAGGCCCCAGCGGTCGCCTCTCCTCCGACTGCCGCCTTCGCTTGATGAGGGTGGAGCAGACGAGCTCCCGCCGGCCGCCTCTCCTCCGACCACCGACTCCCGTGATAAGGGTACACCGGACGAGTCCCCGCCGGCTGCCACTTCTCACTTCACCCCCGTCGGCCGCGTCTGCTCCTTCCCTTCCTACCTTCTTTGATTGCGTTCCCCACCGAGAGGTCTTCGTACCGGACTGTTAGGCATCAGGGACGAAGAGCTTGGCTTTTTTTTTCTGACTGATCTTGGCATCATGGGTGGTTATGGGCCGAAACGACCAGGTCCATTTACTTCGCTGGACTAGCCCCGTCAAAACACCCAGCTATCCCCCAAATCCTTGCCATGTCAGTTACTCCCATCATACAAACAAAATTAGGCCAGAAAACGGCCAGGAACACAGGGATTGGAGAAATCGGGGTCCGAAAATCAGGGATTTGAAGGTGGGAGTTGGATTCAGACTTGGTCTACGAGATCAAGGTTTGTTTCAGACTTTTGCCCCCAGAAAACGAACCCCACTTTTCCCTGAACCCGACCACATCGACACGCTTGGCTCACACCCTCGCGCGCCAGCCACCTCGCTAACCTGGTCCCACCCCGATGCGTCAACACGCACGAACCCACCCCCATCCTCTCTCGCGACCGCCCGCGTGGCTCTCTCCCGCAACCCTCTCCCTCGTGTCGACCTCCTCCCTCCCAGGCACGTGACGCCGCCTCTGGATCCCCAGGCGTCTGGCGACCTCACCCCTCCACCTTCCTCCCCCTCCCTCACTCAGATCCCGTCGACTCTCTCGACTACCTCCCCACGGCCTTGCCCACAAGCGCCGCCACTCAGCTCCCTCTCTACAACCACCGCGGTCCCGTCACCATTGTTGCTAGCACCCCTCTGCAGGCTACCACCGCCACGGCCTCCTCCTCCTCGCCATGATTCTCCGAGCCACCACGGGTTCTCCCCTCCCAACTTCCCGACCAGAAACCGCTGCCGCCGTGGGTCGCCTCTTCCATGCCAAGCTCGCCCCTATGCTCCCTGTCCCTGGTGTTCCTCGCACTTTTGGCCGTTCTTGCGTAGGTCCTCTCTATCGCCACTTCCTTGGCTCTGCTTCACATGTCAGTACCTTGTTCCTTTGTTTGACCATGTCCCCGCGTGCACAGGAAGTACCCATCGGTGTGTGTGTATCTATGTTTGTCTTGGTGTTGTAATGTTGTCCGCGATCGACAGAAGGGGTATAGTGATTTGGTGGAGATGGTATTGTCCAATACTGTCTCAGCTACAAGATCTCCACCAATTCGATGTCGTGCCGTCAGGATCTACTTCTGTTCGCATCGACTGATGCCTGCAACCAGTGAACGAGTGCGAATCTTAAGATCGTCTTCACTGAATATGAACCCTCGCCACACCAAGTTCTCCTTCCCGGTACCCGAAGCTGATGCCCACTCAAGTGCTTTTTCCCGTATCCGAAGACTATTTCCGTCGAGATCCGAAGACCAAGCCGAACCCCGTCGAACTTCGGAACCCCAAGATCTTCGGACCCTATGTGTGACTTCTTTATTCGAGCCCTATTTTATAAATCAACATCTATATAAATTGTTGCATATCAAATTGTACATGCTTGCATACATGTTTCGTGGGTCCGGGTTGTATAGTCGATTCACCTCATAATTAAATCTGGAGACCATATGCGGCCGAATTGTCAGGGGGGATAACCCCCGATAGTGTCACAAGGGATAAAAAATAGCCCAGCTTGGCTTACGTCGAGTCTAGAAAGAACCAAGCCGAGTAAGTACGGCCGGGTAAGAGGATCGTGCGCGGCCGACGTAGAAACTATGTCGGCCCGTATAAGACAAAGATGTTAATCTTGGAGTAACCAACGAGCTGAGTCTCCCGAAGAGGGGCCAAGTCAGATAGGACATGTGGCACCTTTCCGAGTGAGGTTCAGGAGGGACCATAGTAAAGCATGGTCAAAAGAGAAGGGCAATGCCGGGTGACACAAAAGGAGTCGGGTGACGCCATAAGGAACAGGAGGCGACGTACCTTAAGACCATTAGCTGTCTAGCTTTATGGACTGGGCCATTGGGCTTAGGGCAAGCCCATGACCTGACCCACATAGTAGGGACCAAGATCCAAACAGTAACCCTAGAACTCAAAGGGATGTAACCTAGCTAGCTATGCCTATATAAGAGGGGCATGGTTGTAGTAGAAGGAGGTTGGACCAAGTAGGGAACTAGTGCACAGAACACTAGTTCATACAGCTCGAGGAGCACTTGTAAACCTCTAGCATCAATAATATTCCTAAGTGTGGAGAGTTCATCTTGTTCTTCGTTTATGGCTAGACCGTGCACTCCCTCCCCGGTCACCACAAGCACCCATTTGGCCCCGAACTTAACCCTCCCACGGTATCTGCCGTGACACCACCAGGATAGTTGGCGCCCACCGTGGGGTAGAAGCAGGTGCTTGATGGAGTCTTCATCCGGACGAGCAACATCATCACCAAGACCGGCAAGCGCGTCTAGTCCGGCCTCATCCAGAGGTTTGGAGCGCTCAAATTCGTCAGCGACAACGCGGGGTGCTTCGGGACAAAACCGTTCCCAAGGGGCGGCCGCTTCATCAAGTTTGGCGAGCACCAGGTCTAGGTCGCGGTGCGCGTGGAGCGCGCATATCCGGAGCGTGTCGTTCTGGCACCGGATCCTCGTGCGGTTCCTGTCGCAGGGAAACTTCACCAACTCGTCTCCGTTGAGGTAATGATGAAAACCCATAACCCAGCAGCTCCTCCAGTATCTCTAGTAGTGAATGAGGATCCCGAGGGAGGAAATCAAGAGGAAATGCCAAGGACTGCAAGAACAGCAAAGGCACCGTTAGAAAAGCCAGAAAACATAGCTAGGAGTAAGAGAGCTAAAGAGCTGCAAGACGTGATAAACAAGTTGGCAAAGCCAGTAGCGCAAGCAACTGATCCGGCATGCGTGCAAGCCGAGTTGGAGGAAACCAGGATAACGGTTTTGGAGAAAGCAAAGGAGTTAGCACAGTTACAGTAAGATGTGGATATCACAATCTGAGAGCTCAACTCGGCAAATCGAGTCAAGGGCGCGAAGACCCGGCTTGATGCAACCAGATTAAGAGGAAGAAACCTCAATGAGGAGCTGGCGGATGCAACGTCAAAAATAACACCAGAGAACAGCAACGAAATAACAATGCGGCCCACATACAATACAACAACAGCTAACCTGCGAGCAGCAGAAGCAACAATGGCAGAGCTACCCCATTTGATGGGTGAAGCGAAGAAAAGACAACAAGAACGAGTCAATGAACTGGTAAGAGCAGCAAGCATGCTGAACGAATCATACTACAGGGAAAATCCGGGTGTAGCAGGGAGGTCACAGCTAGTTCATTCGGCAACTCCTATCCCGGCAAGATCAGAAGGTCATACGGCGTCCTCAACCGGAGTGGCGCCAAGGCAGAGAAAAGAAAAGAGTGTGGATTCAGGGAGGAACAAGCAAATGATCACTTATGACCCGGTAATGGATTCAGGGAGGAACGAGAAGGAATAATGCCCAGGGAAATGAGAACCAGGAAAATGCAGGCCGAGAGAGGCAAGCAGGGCGAAGGAATGACAATGGAGGGCAGAATTTTGCGCCTCTACCTAGGCGTGGAGCTCACTCGGCAGGAGGAGGATATCCAGCTACGAATAATGCTCTAGCCTAGCCCGAAAGAAGACAACAAAGTGCGGGAAAAGCAGCACAGGATCCTGCTGACCCGAACGCAAATAGATACAATGATGGTTACTCGGCGATGGTGAATGACGGGTATGAATTGTCGGATCACGCATATCAAGCAATGGGAGCCAGACTCGAAGGCAGGAACCTTCAGCCGGATGATGCAAGGCTGAAGCTTGACCGAATAAAGATGGCAGAGCTGATCAATTCGCAAGGTCCATAGGGTCCACCATGCTTTGGCCCAAGGATCATGAAGGAACCACCTGTACCAAATTTCCATCTAGCCAGAGGAGTAAAAACATACGATGGAAGCACAAAGCCAGAAGACTGGCTCATAGATTATGGAAGTGCTGTGAAAAATCGCGCACTGAAATTTGAGATGGGAAGTACGATATGTATCGCAAATGTTAGAAGGACCAGCACGGGTGTGGCTGAATAACTTGCCACCCGGAAGCATTAACAGCTGGATCGATTTTTACGATGCTTTTGTGAGCAATTTCATGAGCACCTCAAAGAGGCCAAATCGCCCACAACAGCTAGCAATGTCCAAGCAAAGGCCGAATGAGACAGACAGAGAATTCCTCACAAGATGATGCACAATGCGCAACTCTTGCAAAGGGGTAATCGAGTCACAGGCAATTGCTTGGTTTGCTCAAGGATGCAGACACGGAAGTGTGTTTTGGCAAAGGTTACAGAGGGATATGCTAGCAAGCTTGGCAGAAACAATAAGGACTGTTGACTCGTATGCGTTAGGAGATCCGACTCAGCCACTGCTCATGTCGGCAGACGGGATGACTGAGACTCAGATCTATGATGCTGTCGGGTCACAAAGGCGCCAGGAAAGAGTCGAATACAGAAGCAAAAGAAGAGATGAAAGGACAGAATACATATATGGTTCGACTCAGGTTGCGGCCATGAGTCAGGATCATCCAGATGCTGTAAGTAGCCAACGTCAAAGGACAAATGGGCAACAACAGTGGATACCAAAGAATGATGGAAAAAATCCATATGGACAAAGGAAGCCGTATCAGGACAGACAGAAGTATACCTATGAGATGATGCTGGACCAGCCGTGTAAATTTCACACGCCTAATAGGATTAAGCCAACAAATCACACAACAAGACAATGCACTTGGTTTTAGAAAGGAGATAGAGTGGATTCGCCGAGTAAGCAGCTACCACCACCTCCCCCTCCACCACTCATAGGAGGAAATGATCAAGCTGTGGGAGATGATAATAGATATGAAAACAGGCAATTGAGGTATCATAATCAAGAAAGAAGGGAAGTTGTGCACTAGGTGCACAATCCAAGAGGTGACGATGCTCATGTCGGCCACGGATCCAGAAATGAGTACAGAGAACATAACCAGAGCTATGTCATCTTCGTCATAGAGTCGAATGGCAAAAAGAGCCAGCAGAGATGTCGTGGTGGTGGCACGGCAGATGCCATGGGTAGGCTAAAGTATGGGGCCAATGGATGCTAGAGGGATCTGGGGAGGGAAGATGTAGTTGATTCTACACACAGATGACTAACGTAAAGATCTTTATTACTCCTCTCTTGGGCTACAAGTGCTCCTTGAGCTGTTTACAAGAGGAGAAGATGAACCTTTTCCAGGTCCCAAATGAGCCTATATCCTTCTTAGAGTCCAAGCCTCTCCTTATAAAGGGACGTCTTGGCTCCTCTAGGGCTGATGTGGCAAGCATATTCGAAGAATATGCTTGTCCCAATATAGTAACTCGGCGGCCTCCTTTCTGTGTCGCCCTTCTAATGACGACAAGGTTTCAGAGAACCCCATCTGCACGCCTCGGGCTCCAGGACTGTCACCTCCGTGACCTCCTTCTGCCCTTCTGCCGCTCTACGCCTTGTCCTTTGTGTTTGGCTCTGTCCAGATTCTTCCTAGCTTGTGACTAGGTTTTGACTATAGGCACTTCCTTCTCCTGCAAGCTTCATGTCATTCGGCATTGCCTTGTTTAACTCGGCTTGGCCTTCACCTGCATTCAGATTATTCGGGCTGACCCGGCTGACTTAAACAGTATGTCGGCCGGGTAACGTGTTGCTCTTCTCATAAGTGTCCTGCTCTTGCTTACCTCGGCCGACCCTTACAGGATTCGGCCGATTTAGACAGTAACTCGGAATCAGGACGGGGAACTTCCTTTTGTCTTTCCCCGTCCTGACCCTATCCGGGGTCACCTCCCCAACATTAGTCCCCGGAGCTGGTATGGTCCTGCCTATAACCTTGGCCGGTCCATGTCAGTTTCCGTATACGCGTGTATCCTTGTTTCCGAGTTACTTTTCCGCCGTCCGAGGTATCCGTGTGTCTTCTTGCGTACGCCTCATCCTACGTGTAACACTAATCATTGTTTCTCTAGTTTTTTGTTCCTCTATAGTGCCCACTGACAAGCTATGGTGATTACTACGCCCATCGCGTCGGGGCTGCAATGCCTCGCGCACCTTTCTGTCAGGGGCTCCGATTGTCTTCTGCGTCGTGTGGTCGTTGGTGTGGCTCCACTCATCCTCGAGCGATTACGCTTCAGACACGATCTACACGGCTGGTGCCCGCACCCACGATCCCACTACCGCGCCAAACCCTCGCGGTTATAAAGGGGGGCACGGGGCTAGAGGGTTTACTTTCCTCCTCCGCTCCCCATTGCCCTTCTTACTACTTTCGCCCTTTCTCCTATTCGTGCTCCGGCAGCCGTGCGCTCGTCGGAATCCTTGACGGTGAGGTCCCAATTCCTCTGCTCCGTCGACCTCGTCCCCGTGCGCTTGCTCCGGCGCCATCGCCGGTGAGTTCTTCTGGTCTTATTGCCTAGATTTCCCTCTAGGCGCGCCTAACGCTCTCTAGATTTCTCGCGGAGGTTCCTTTCCTGTTCCGCCACCGGTTTCGTCTAGAACCACGACGGGGCCTTGCAGTTCTAGGCTTTGCTCCGCCGCTAGTTCCTCCTCGGTAAACTCCTCCGGCGACCTTATGTCAAGCTCCGTTAGTGGCGCACTCATCGAGGATGACGATGCAGCGTCTGGTCCAGAGCGGGGCTCCTGGCAAGGTTCCACCGTCACCCGCCGAGAGATCGAGTGGCTGATCAGAAACCGCCGGATTCCTGCCGAGGTAGCTTGTCGCTTACCCGGCAGCGAATCTTCTCCCGTTCTAAAAGAGGGCGAGTACGTCGTCTTTATGTCTCATTTCTCTCGCGGGTTTGGTCTTCCTCTTAGCGATTTTTCTAGGGAATTCCTAGATTACTTCGGCCTACAGCCGCATCATCTTCCGGCTAACGCCATTGCTTCTCTGTCCGCTTTTATCTCGACCTCAGACGGATACTTCGGCCTCTGGCCGTCTGTGCATGTATGGTCCAAGTTCTTCCAGATTAGATCCAATGTCGTTCCAGATAAATCTCTTCAACCTTCTGAGAAACTGCTTACCCAATGTGGAGCCGCGTCCATCACACCTCGGAGGAAATCTGAGTTTCCTCGCGTCGCTGGTCTCGAGTCATGCAAGAAATGGCACAGATTGTTTTTCTATGTCAAGAACTCTGGGAAGGAAGACACGATTAGGCTCCCTGCGTTCTCCATCGGCTCCCCTTCCAAGAAGAACTTGACTTATAATCCCAGGAAGAGCCATGCCCTGGCCGAGGCCTTCGATATTCGGCTGAAGGAGCTGATCCGCGCCGGGTTACGTGGCGAGGATCTGATGACTACCTTCGTCAGCAGCCGGATCTGCCCTTTTCAGCAGCGCACACATAAGCTCTGCTATATGAGCAGACCCCTTGATCCCAATCGAGTCTTAATGGTTGAGCTCGATAACTATCTTATTTTCAAGCGTGTCCAAGCTATCCTTAAGACGGAGATGCCGGAGGATTGGACATGGGGACTGAAGCCGTTCACCCGCGAGCATCCTCCTACTAAGGTAGGCTCACGTAGTTGTGTTTTGCTTTTTAATCGCGTATGTGATCTCTCTTGCTAATTTCTCTGTCTCTTTTCCTGCAGAGCTTTGAGGAGCAGAAGATCGAGGATGTCGAGGTTTTGTCCCTCCCGTGGACATCAGATCGGAACACCCCGGATAGCGGGGAGCCTGACTCGGAGGAGTTCGTTCCCAAGTCGGACCTTGCTCCGGCTCATGCCCGTGGCAAGACCCCGGCCCACGAGGAGGAAGGTGATTCGGACGAGGTCCAAGTTCTTGAGGTAGTTGCCGCAATGCCAATTTCTTATGCATTTCTGGCCTCTACTTTCTCAGCTAATCAGGCCGGTCAGGTTCACAACGCCGAGCCTCTCGCCTCCCGACCTCCTGTTACCTCGAGGAAGCGTACCGCTCCAGCTGGTGCCTCGGAAGCCGCTCCCAAGAAACGAACGAAGAAGTCAGCCCAACACCCTCCGAAGCGTAAAACTATGCCCGGGGTTACTGGGTGAGTTACTTTTCATTTGTATTTCTTGTTTCTCTCTTTCTTTCTTCTGACCTGACTCTTTGTGCCTTTGCAGAGCTCCTCTCTCTGTTAAGCCCAGTGGTCCTAGCATGACGAGTCATACGACTCGGCCGCCTTCTCCTCCGCCTCCTGAAGATACTAGGGTTCCTAGTCCTGCTCGCGCAGACTCTCCTCCTGCTCCGAATCAGACGTCATCTCGCCAGGATGCGCCTGAGGTCTCTCCTGTTGACACCGACACAACTCGGCCAGTAAATATTTCTACTGAGCCTGCTGCCTCCTCCGTGAATCCCGAAGTTTCCCCCGAGATTCCTTCGACCCCCACAGTCTTTACTGCTACTCCGACTCCAGCCGAGGAAACCACTATCTCGGCGCCCTCAGAAACCGTAATCCCTCCGGCCCCCAAAGATGCCACTCCAAGTGCTGAGGTAACGGCTCCTGCCGACGCCTCCTCTAAGGCAAGAAAGGTCGTCGTCACCAAACCTTCCTCCTCTCAGAAAGGTCTTGCCAGCTCTTCTCAGCCTACAATTGCTGATGCGCTGCGCAAGGGGGTTTTCTCTGCCAAGACTATTGTCACCCCGGCCGCTGATACCCAGATCGCTCTTCACAAGAGTCCCGCGGCGGCGGTGCCTACACAACACGTCCGAGGTAAAGTCCTAACTCGTACTGAGAGTGGGAACATCCTCGGCTAGTTGGTTAAGTATGCCAACAATTGGAACGCTGCTGATCAGCTCGAGGGCAATCCAAGCAGTCAGCCATTTCAACTCTCCGACATGAGCAGTCGCTTACATATGGCTGCCAAGATCGTTCTTGACAGCGATAATATGAATGAGGTAATTGTTTTTATTGACGTTTGATTAGTCATTCGAATGATATTATATATAATCTAGTCCCCGAAGCTTGCAACCGAATAATTTGTTATTTGTTTGGAAGTTTTATTAGGCTTTGCCTGGTTCAATTTTGTCTTAGTGTTCGAATATCCAGCCACCTAGATCCGAGTTAAGATTTGCTTGATTCGGATCTGTCTTAGCTTCGAATATCCATCCACCTAGATCCGAGTTAAGCTTTGCTTGATTCAGATCTGTCTTAGCTTCGAATATCTAGCCACCTAGATCCGAGTTAAGCTCTGCTTGATTCGGATCGGTCTTAGCTTCGAATATCCAGCCACCTAGATCCGAGTTAAGATTTACTTAATTCGGATTTGTCCTAGCTTCGAATATCTTATTGCTATTTATTTTGTTGCTTAGGTTACGCATGACCGACAGACCGCCGAATTCCAAAGGCTGCTTTTCGCACATAAAAAATTGCAAGACAAGTATGACAAAGTCATTCCAGTGGTGAAAAAAGCTGGTAAGTTAACAAACCTTTGCATTGTCCCTAAAGTTCTTATTGTTTTGGACGTGAGGTGTTAGCTCATTTTGCTGGTCAATAGGTAATATCAACAATCTTAATATCCGTCTTGAGAAGAAAGTCAAGGCCCTGGAACTTATTGTTTTAGTAACCCTTTTTCTTATTGTTTTAGTTACCCTTTTTCTTTACAGATTTCCATTCGAAACTTATACCGGGTTTCTTTTAGCCCTTTTGGCTTTGGTATAGCCGAGTTAGAAACTTTTGAAGCGTCACATCAAGAATTCATACCCATGCCTGATATGATGCTGCATTTTTTAGAACAAGCCGCTACTCATTCGGCGCAGCTGAAAGATAAAGATGACGAGATAATTCGCTTGCGCGCCGAGCTGGAGTCCCTCAAGCTCTCTTAGAAGTCTGAGTTAGAGAAAGTTGACCAGGAGTTCTCCGAGGAGAAGAATCGGCTAGATCTGCAATTGCAGAAAAATAAAGAACTCCTCGAGGCTGCCGAACTCAAGAAACAGGCGATGAGCGAGGAGATCACTCGCTTTGAGAAAACCAAGGGTGATTGGGCTCAAGATCTTTAGAGAATGCTGAGCTATATTCATCATAAGCCTCTGACCGTGGCCGAGTTATCTATTTATCTTTCTTACTGTTGACCGATGTACTTTTATTTTGCGTAGACCATTTTCTAGAAGCTAAGCCCGTGAGCTCTAGAGAGGTGGTTAATGCTCGTGTGCGCCGAGGTGTTCTCGCTGATGCGAGCCCAGAATACTCGATGGAAGACTACTTGGTTGCCGTTGGCGCTGTCGTTGGTCCGATGAAGATTATGGGCAGGGATTGGTGCAGGCAGCCATCCGGGCCTATCATGTTCTCTGGCCGAATACTTCTGGGACTCCTGATATTGATGAGATCAAAATACTGGTGGAAAGATTGATGGCATCCCAGAAATAGTTAAATCTCTGGAGGGAATCCGCTGGACGAGTTGGTGCTGATATGGCGCTCATAGTTGTTATGTCATGGTATGAGGATATTTCCCTCGATACCTTGATAAATTTGTGCACTGGCTCCTGTTGGTTGAGGATCCAGAATTCGTCGCTTGCCGACAAGCTCGTGCCTTCCAGCTTGTTGAGTATGCGGACGTGCATAACTGGATTGAAGGGCCGAGTTTCCTTTCTAACCCCGCGGATGAGGTAGAAGTTGAAGATACCTCTGATGATATTTCAGCCGACCAGGACGAGGATGAGGGCGACTCGGATACTTATGGTGATTCTAGCGCAAGCTCGGATGGCAATGGCGACGCTCGATTCTCCTCCAAAGGGACTGGGCATTCTCAAGCTCAAGCTGATGTTTCTCAACAGCCCCGGGCTTCCCCCGAAGTCGCTCCTGGTTCTGTGGAGGGCGAAGCAACTTCGGCCGAGGTGTCGTCTACCTCGGAGCGCCCAGTTCCTGACCAAGTCGCTGCCCCTTAGGTTTAAAAAACTCTAAGTTGTTTCTTATCCCCGGTATGCCGGGCGTATGATGTGTGTGAAACAATTGTCCGACTTTCTGTGTGGTATGAACCTCTTTTGCCTTTTGCCACTGAGGCACACATGGTAGTGATCGTTATTATTCTGTTTAAACTAATCCTGTTTGTTTAAATCTTTGCTTTGGTGGCCTTCAATTTCTTAAGTTCGGATTGTGTGTTTTCCTTTGTCCTACCATAGTTCGGCGTCTAATATTGCCTGGCCTTGATAAATTTGACAGCTCAACCATTGTGTTCTTGAATTCTATCCAAGTTGTAAATCTCGAAGCCCATATTTGGGGAGAGCGAAATAATATCGTTCTGGTTGCCGAAGTTTGATACCCATTTTTGTAACAAGGGACAATTGTGGGGAAATTCCCTAATCAGTGCTCTAGAAATCGAGATTTAACACATCACTAAAAATGCAAAATAACATTGGGCAGTCCCCGAGTCATTGCTCAAGGTGCCGAGGTTTAATACATAACCCAAACTCAAAAACAAAATATGGCAGTCCCCGAGTCATTGATCAAGGTGCCGAGGTTTAATACATAACCCAAACTCAGAAACAATATAAAACAGTCCCCGAGTCATTGCTCAAGGTGCCGAGGTTTAATACATAACCCAAATTCAGAAACAATATAGGGCAGTCCCCGAGTCACTCCTCAAGGCGCCGAGGTTTAATACATAATATAAAATGCAAAATAATGTAGGAAAGTCCCCGAGTCAATGCTCGAGGTGTCGAGGTTTAATACATTGTTGATACTTCGTCCTGAAGCGTCACTTTACAACGTGTCATAGATGACTCCTACGAGTAAAATGGACGAAGTAAGGCTATGTTCCATGGTCTTTTCGATTCTTCGCCGTCTTTGTCTGCCTTGTTCTTTTCTGGTGACTGAGCATCAGTTAGGTAATATGCATCATTGTGCAATGCTTTGCTCACGATGAATGGTCCTTCCCATGGGGGTGATAGCTTGTGCAAGCCGGTCGTGCGTTGCACTAACCGAAGAACCAAATCTCCTTCTTTAAACACTCTTGGATTTACTTTCTTGCTGTGATATCGTCGCAAGTCCTGTTGATAAATAGCTGATCTTGATAGTGCCAACTCCCTGGCTTCTTCTAGCAGATCGACATTATCTTGCCGAGCTATCTCATTTACCTCAGCGGTTGTATACTGGGTGACTCTTGGCGAGTCATGTATTATGTCGGCTGGAAGCACGGCTTCTGCCCCATATACCAGAAAAAATGGTGTATACCCTATTGACCTGTTTGGGATAGTTCTAAGGCTCCATAGCACTGCTGGTAGTTCCTCGATCCAACACCCTGCCAACCTTTGAAGTGGTTCGATGAGCCGGGGTTTTATTCCAGACAATACTAGTCCATTGGATCTTTCTACTTGCCCATTAGATGCTGGGTGAGCCACCGAGGCGACATCCAGTATTATGTGTTTTTCTTGACAGAATCTAGCAAAAGCTCCTTCAACAAAGTTTGTACCATTGTCTATAATAACACTGTGTGGGTAACCATATCTCAAGATAATGTCTTTGAGGAATTTTACTGTTGTGGGTCCATCACATTTTTTTATTGGTTTCACTTCAATCCATTTTGTGAATTTGTCGACCATGACTAAGATGTGGGTCATCCCGCCCCGGGCCATCTTGAATGGTCCCACCATATCTAAACACCATACAGAAAACGGCCAAGTAATTGGTATTGTTTTTAACTCGGACGATGGCATATGTATCTTGCTGGCATATCTCTGGCAACCATTACACTTTTCCACTAGTTCTTTGGCCTCTTTCAACGGTGTTGTCCAATAAAATCCATGCCTGAATGCTTTGGCGACTAAAGCTCTAGACGAGGCGTGATGCTCGCATTCTCCTTGATGTATATCTAGGAGGATCTCCTGGCCTTCCGCCGAACTCACACATCTTTGCAACACGCTTGTGACGCTTCTTTTATACAGCTCATTGTTTATGATTGTATAAGCTTTAGCTCTTCTCACCGTCTGTCTAGCCAGTACCTCATTACTCAGCAAGGTCGCATCCTTAAGGAAGGAAAATATGGGTTGCGCCCATGTTGGCATGATTTTCTCTGGGAGAATTTCACTATCTATTTCCATATTTTCTACCGACATAACGACCTCGGGTTTCTCCATATCCGGGTTAAATTCTTTTTCAATCTCCATCGGCACATTATCCTCCCTTTATTTTGTCGGGATATAGATGGATTCGGAATCTGGTGATGGAGCTATTGATGGTTTTCTCAAGTGCTCCAGGGCGATTCCTGGGGGAATTGATTGCCTGGTTGATACGAGTTTTGACAGCGTATCTGCAGCGTCATTTTCTGCTCGAGGTACATGATGAAATTCACATCCATCGAAGTATCCACTGTGTTTTTGCAGATGAAATCTATATAAGGCCATATTTGCGTCCAGCGCGTCCCAATTGCCGGATACTTGTTGTACTACTAGATCTGAATCTCCGTAGCATAAGATTCGGCGTATCCCAATCTCTTTTGCCACCTTCAATCCATGGATGAGTGCTTCGTACTTGGCTAAATTGTTTGATGCGGCGAAATGTTTCTGTAGCACATATTTCAACTGATCTCTTTTTGGCGAGGTTAACACTATTCCCGCTCCCAAGCCATTCCTCAGCTTGGAACCGTCGAAGTGCATTGTCCAATAATTCGGGTCTGGTAATGGTGGATCATATTGTATCTCGGACCAATTCACAAAGAAGTCGGCCACAGCCTGAGATTTGATTTCATCTCGCCTATCGAATTGCGGAGCATAAGGTGATAATTCAATTGCCCACTTTGCTATTCGCCGCTTGCACCTTTGTTGCTCAATATGTCGGCTATGGGTGCTTCACAGATCACTTTGATCGGGTGCTCTTCGAATTAATGTTTAAGTTTCTTCGCTAACATGTATACCCCATATGCCATCTTCTGATAATGTGGGTAATTTTTCTTTGAGGCTGATAGTACCTCGCTTAGGTAATATACCGGCCTTTGTATTGATTTATCATCTTCAATTCATTCCACCACGATCACATCACTTACTACTCTGTTCGTGGGGGCTATGTAAAGTAACATAGGCTCGTTTGACAATGGAGAGGCCAGGATTGGCGATGTGACCAACATCTTTTTTAGTTCATGGAATGCATTATCTGCTTGTGGTGTCCAAATGAACTTATCAGATTTTTTCATCAGTTGATAAAGTGGTAATGCTATCTCTCCCAGCCAACATACAAATCGGCTAAGCGAGGCCAGGCAACCTGTGAATTTCTGTACGTCATTTAGACATGTCGGCAATTCCATCCTTTCTACTGCTCTTATCTTAGTTGGGTTGGCCTCTATACCTCGGCTAGATACGAGAAAACCGAGTAGTTTTCCAGCCGGTACACCGAAGGTGCATTTTTCCGGGTTAAGCTTCATTCGGAACCTTCTCAAGTTCACGAAAATCTGCCCAATATCATCCAGTAGCGTTTTGCTTTCTTTGGTTTTTATAAACCACATCATCTACATATACTTGTACATTTTTTCCTATCTGGTCATGCAGACATTTTTGCATACATCTCTGGTACGTTGCCCATGCGTTACGCAGGCCGAATGGCATGGTGCGATAGCAATAAGCCCCGTACCGGGTAATAAACGCAGTCTTAATTTGATCGGCTGGATTTAACGGTATCTGGTGAAAACCAGAATACGCGTCTACAAATGATAACAGCTCACAACCAGCGGTCGAATCAATGACATGGTCTATTCTAGGTAAAGGAAAAGGATCTTTTGGACACGCCTTGTTCAGGTTCATGTAATCAATACACATTCGCCATACAATGGCTACATTTGGATCATCCTTCTTCTTTTCTACTAGCACCGAGTTTGATAGCCAGTCCGGATAAAGCACCTCAATGATGAACCCGGCCGCGAGGAGCCAAGCTATTTCATCCCCTATTATTTTTCTCCTGTCTTCGGCGAAGCGGCGGAGAGGTTGCTTCACCGTCCTTGCTCCTGGCCTTACATTTAGAGAGTGCTCAGCCAACTCCCTCGGCACACCTTGCAAATCCTGAGTTGACCATGCAAAGATATCCCGATTCTCACGGAGGAAGTTGGTGAGCTCGCTTTCCTATTTAGCATCTAGGCCGGCACCAATGGTGACGGTGCAATTTGGGAACTGCTCATCTATCTGGAACTTTTTTGTTTCTTTAGTTGGCTGGAAAGAGACACTTCCATGCGGATTGGCCAATGACGGCATATTCAGTTGTGCCGACTTAGCGAGGGCCGCTACCTCCTAAATCCTTCTTTTTTATCTTGCTATTACCAATGACTCAGCCAGGTTTGATCCGGCCGAAGCACATTCCATTGACTTCCTGTAATATCCTGCTACTGTTATCACCCCTTGTGGTCCGGGTAATTTCATTTTCAACTAAGTTATGTGGCAGCTGCTCATGAATTTGGCCAATGCCTACCGTCCGAGTAGAGCATGATAACAACTCTCTAGATCCACCACCTCAAACTCCAAATTTTCCGCTCTGCATTTATCCCTTGTGCCGAATAACACATCTACTTGAACCTTTCCAATGGGTTCGCATGAAAGCCCTGGTACTATTCCATGGAACGTAGTTATCGTGGATTGCAGCATATTCTGCGATATTCCGAGTTTATGCATTGTATCCTTGTACATGATATTGATACTGCTCCCATTGTCAATGAGTACTTTTGAAAATTTCACATTAATACTTGGTCTGACAAATGTCGGATCTAGTACGAGTGCGTACGACCCCGGATTCGGCATTATTTTGGGGTGATCCTTTATGCTCCAGGTTACTTCTTGATCTGACCAGGGCACATATCTTGGTACCACCGGCATAACTGTATTTACTTCCATATGCCGGCGCTATACACTTTGCCTGTCTTGCTGTTCTGTTGTGAACACGCAATATGATTGATGATGTTCCCTGTAATCATTGCGTCCATTATTTCCTGGGTTCGTCCTTCCATCCGGACCCTGATTTATCACTTGGTGCACTGCATCTCTTCGGTCCGAGTTATCATACCTCGGGGGAGGAGGTGGTAACATTAGTTGCTGTGCATTTGCTCTAGTCAATTGCGGATGCTGATGCTGATGCACCTGGTGGGTAGGTGCTTGCATGCCCGCCGGGTTACCCATTGCATTTTTCATCCAGGCGCATTGCCGAGTTGTATGATTGGCCGGCTTGGCAGGGTTTGGAGTATGAAACTTACACGGCTGATCCAACATGGACTCAAACGTGTACTTTGGCCTTTCCTGCCATTGTTTCTTCTGTTCTGGTGTCCACTGTCTCTTACCTTCATTCCTTGGTGTCCATTGCTGAGGACCATTCTTCTGCCGCTGACTGTTTCCGTGACTCTGCTGATCTTGCACTACTGCTGCCACCTGATTGGAGGCATATCTGTAATCCGGTATTTCCTCTCTTCTTATTCCTCTGAACTCATTACGCCTTGATGATCCGGCCGCATATCTTGCATATTGATCTTGATGCTCCCGATGATCTGCCGACATCAGCTCTGGTTGTGTCGGATCTCCCAACGCATACGAATCCGCTATCCTGATGGTTTCTGCCAAACTGGTTGGCATATCTGTTTGCAGTTGCTGCCACAAAACACTGGCATAACGACATCCTTGAGCGAACCAAGCTATCGCTTGTGATTCTATAACTCCCTCGCATGAATTCCTGAGGTTACACCACCGAGTTAAGAATTCTCTGTCTGTCTCATTCGGCCTTTGCTTGCCAATGGCTAGCTGCTGCGGCCTGTTTGGCCTTTTATAAGTATTGGTGAAGTTGCTGACAAACATCTCTTCGAAATCCAACCAACAGTTAATGCTGCCTAGAGGCAGATTATTCAGCCATACTCTGGCTGGCCCTTCCAGCATTTGCGGGACATATCTTACTACCCATCGCAAGTTTCCACTTGCTATTTTTATAGCAGTGGCATAATCAATCAACCAATCATGTGGTTTGGTGCTCCCGTTGTATGTTTTCGTACCTCTTGCCAGCTGAAAGTTCGGCACTGGCGGCTCGCCCATGATCCGTGGTCCGAAACATGCCGGACCCGGTGGACCCTGCTCTTCTAACAACTCGGACCGGTACAGCCGGTCCAGTTTTACTCTTTCATCACTTGACGGCAAATCTCTGTACATAATTCTTTCCTGCATTCCATAGTGGCCATTTCCACCATGAACCGCACATTCCATCTCGGAATAACCATCATTATACCTCTCATTCACCTGATTGTGGCGAGATGGTCTCACTTCTCTTTCCTGCCGAGGTTCATATCTCGGTTGAGGATTGGGCGACGGTTCTCTCCTTCCTTCTCCCGGGATATTATTCTCGTGATTTCCTCTTTCGAGATCTCCATTACCTCGGCTTCTGTTGCCTTTGTCGGCACGGCCGGGGTTTCTTTCGCCACTGTTACCTCGGCTTCCATTGCCTATGTTTTCATTTGCTTTTCCGGCTACTGCCGGATCATATGGAACAATTTGCTTATTTCTTTTTACCAAAGTTACCGCTCTGTCTTTCCGTGCATTGTTTCCGGGTGAGGATGTTGCTGCCACAGATAGGGCGGGTGCTGCACCAGCCGAATGAACCATTCGCGAGGCACCAGGCCTTGCCGGGTCTGCCTTGAGCATTTCTTCAATCTTCTGGTTCGCGATGCGAACCAGCTCATTCACTCTTTCTTGCTGCTTCTGCCGGGCTTCGCCGGTCAGTCCTTCAAACTCTAGTGCAGTGGCATTTGCCTCTCTTACGTTCTTTGCCGGGGTGCTATACCTCGGCAAGCCTAGATCGACTGAATCTCCCTTATGAGTCTCATGCTCTTTGTTGATATCATCCATGAGGTTCTTTCCTCTGAATCTTAATTCATCAACCCGCTCGGGGGCGACATCAAGCTTATTTGCCCTAGCATATTCTCGCAGGGTCCTGTTTAAGGACTCCCGCAATGCCGACACCTTTTTTGCCTCTAAACAGTACTTTTTGCCTCGTTTCTTCTAATTATGCCTAAGCATTAGCCGGATCAAGTATCGGCGCTACAGGTGTAGTCAGATTATCTATAGTTTCCTGGAGAATATTCTCTGGTCTTTCCAGAGGTGGCCCTCTTACCCTTGGTGCCTTTGGGGTCGTCTCCTGCACCCCGGCTGGGTTGGCTGCTGAAGGATTTACCTCGGTGGGTGATGGAGCTGCCTGCTTCGTGGCCACCTGCACACCCGTCGTCGGATCCTTGCTTGATCCGGCGCCCGCTGCTCCCGCCTGCACACCCCGGCTACGACCATCACCTCGACGCTGCTGACGGGGCGCTCTCCGCACGGACTGTTTGAGGCGCTAAGGGGATGCTCTCCTGCAACAATAACTTGGTGAGGATAAACGCCGGAGGTGTCGACGCCGACGTAGATCTGGTGCATGCCCAAGTTGATGAAAACGCCGTTACGGAGGAGTTTTCCCCTGAAGCTGCTTACGTTATCGCTGACATAGTCACAGAGATCAAATCTCCGGACTAAGCCAGAGACAACGCGCTCGCCAGTGTGGATGAAGTTTCCCGTCCGGATCATGACTCCAGCTAGCACCGCTGCTGGCCCCACGGTGGGCGCCAACTGTCGTGGTGGTGGCATGGCAGATGCCATGGGTAGGCTAAAGTATGGGGCCAATGGATGCTAGAGGGATCTGGGGAGGGAAGATGTAGTTGATTCTACACACAGATGACTAACATAAAGATCTTTATTACTCCTCTCTTGGGCTACAAGTGCTCCTTGAGCTGTTTACAAGAGGAGAAGATGAACCTTTTCTATCCTAACAGTCCCAAGTGAGCCTATATCCTTCTCAGAGTGCAAGCCTCTCCTTATAAAGGGGCGTCTTGGCTCCTCTAGGGATGACGTGGCAAGCATATTCGAAGAATATGCTTGTCCCAATATAGTAACTCGGCGGCCTCCTTTCCGTGTCGCCCTTATAATGACGGAAAGGTTTCAGAGAACCCCACCTGCACGCCTCGGGCTCCAGGACTGTCACCTCCGTGACCTCCTTCCGCCCTTCTGCCGCTCTGCGCCTTGTCCTTTGTGTTGGGCTCTGTCCAGATTCTTCCTAGCTTGTGACTAGGGTTTGACTATAGGCACTTCCTTCTCCTGCAAGCTTCATGTCATTCGGCCCTGCCTCGTTTAATTTGGCTTGGCCTTCACCTGCATTCAGATTATTCGGGCTGACCCGACCGACATAAACAGTACGTCGGCCGGGTAACGTGTTGCTCTTCTCATAAGTGTCCTACTCTTGCTTACCTCGGCCGACCCTTACAGGATTCGGCCGATTTAGACAGTAACTCGGAATCAGGACGGGGAACTTCCTTTTGTCTTTCCCCGTCCTGACCCTATCCGGGGTCACCTCCCCCACAAGAGACGAATGATGGAAGTAAATGCTACAATGTCGGCAATTCCTAAGTACATGCACTGGTCTGAACAAGAGATAACTTGGAGCATAAAGGATCACCCCAAGATCATGCCAACCCCAGGAGGTTATGCTCTAGTCTTGGATCCAACTTTTCATTGGCCCTGATATTAACCTAAAATTTTCCAAGGTACTGATCGATGATGGCAGTAGCATCAACATCATGTACAAGGATACCATGCTCAAGTTAGGCATTACCATGAAAATGCTAGAGCCGACTAAAACAACTTTCCATGGCATTGTGTTGGGATTGTCCTGTCAGCCAATTGGCAAGATCTGTGTCGACGTCTTATTCGGCAAAAGAGAGAATTGTCGCATTGAAGCCATAGAGTTCGAGGTGGTCGACTTGGTTAGCTCATATCATGCCTTACTAGGCAGGCCGGCTATGGCGAAGTTTATGGCTACTCCTCACATTTCTTACTTGAATATGAAGCTGCCAGGTCCCTGTGGGGTGATCATAGTCGAAGGAGATTACAAAAGGTCCATTGCTTGTGCCTCAGCCGGATCTTCACTGGTCGAGTCACTGGTCATAGCATAGGAAAAGCATCAAATGTTGGAGGTGGCAGCATTGGCCAAGGCAGCACAAATGTCCATGCCGGAACTCACTAATCCGCATGGCAATGTGTCATTCCAAGCCACCAAAGACACCAAGAAAATACAAGTGGATGAGACTTTCCCAGAGCGCACATATACCATTGGGGCTGGGCTAACTGACAAATAGGAAAGTGAGTTCACTAGCTTCCTCCGTGAGAATCGGGATATCTTTGCATGGTCCACACATGATTTGCAAGGAGTTCCGAGGGAGCTGGCTAACCACTCTCTTCATGTAAGGCTAGATGCCAAGCCGGTGAAGCAACCCCTCCACCGCTTCACCGAAGATAGGAGGAAAGTGATAGCTGCCGAGATAGCCAGGCTCTTAGCCGCTGGATTCATCATGGAAGTACTGCACCCGGATTGGTTATCGGATCTAGTCTTGGTCAAGAAGAAAAAGGATGACCCGAACGTGGCAGTGGTATGGCGCATGTGTATTGATTACACGAACCTCAATAAGGCGTGTCCAAAATATCCATTCCCCCTGCCATGGATCGATCAAGTCATAGATTCTACTGCCGGGTGTGAGTTGTTGTCGTTTGTGGACGCGTATTCTAGATTCCACCAGATACCACTGAATCCGAATGATCAAATAAAGACAGCTTTTATCACCCCGTACGGGGCTTATTGCTATCGTACCATGCCGTTCGGATTAAGAAATGTAGGTGCAACATATCAAAGATGCATGCAAAAATGCTTGCAAGATCAATTGGACAAAAGTGTTCAAGTATACGTTGATGACGTGGTGATAAAAACCACGCAAAGTTATACTCTAATTGAGGACTTGCGTCAAACATTCGCAAACTTAAGAAGATTTCGGATGAAGCTTAACCCGGAAAAATGCACATTTGGTGTCCCGGCTGGCATGTTACTCGGATTTCTTGTATCCAGCTGAGGAATCAAGGCTAACCCGACAAAGATCAGGGCCATCGAAAGAATGGAATTGCCAAAAACCCTCAACGATGTCCAGAAGTTCACAGGATGCCTGGCCTCGTTGATTAGATTTATCAGTCGGCTAGGTGAAAAAGCCCTACCACTATATCAACTGATGAAGAAATCGGACAAATTCACATGGACACAGCAAGCTGATAGCGATTTCCATGAACTAAATAAAATGTTGGCAACAACACCAATATTAGCATCACCACTATCCAAAGAGCCAATGTTGCTCTATGTCGCCGCAACCAACAGAGTTGTAAGTGTAGTAATAGTGGTTGAACATGAAGAAGAGGGCAAATCAGTCCAAAGGCCAGTTTATTACTTGAGCGAAGTGCTCTCTATATCAAAGCAAAATTACCCTCATTACCAAAAAATGACATATGGGGTATATATGGCAGCAAAGAAGCTAAAACATTATTTTGAAGAACACCCAATCCGGGTAATATGTGAGCCGCCTATCTCGGATATATTAGGCAGCAAAGATGCCAGCCCAGTCACAAAATGGGCCATAGAGCTAGCACCATATACTCCATAGTATGATAGGCGAGATGCAATTAAATCTCAAGCCATAGAAGATTTCTTCGTGGATTAGATGGAGATGGAATACGAACCACCTCGCCCAGATCCGAATTATTGAAAGATGCATTTTGACGGATCCAAGACGAAAATGGGTTTAGGCGCCGGGATAGTGCTCACGTTGCCAAAGAGGGGTCAACTCAAGTATGTGTTACATATCCATTTTGCTGCTTCCAACAGCGTTGCCGAGTATGAAGCACTTGTCCACGACATCAAAGTGGCCAAATATATTGGTATCAAAAGGATCATGTGTTTTGGTGACTCGGATTTGGTGATTCAGCAAGTGTCTGGTCATTGGGACGCGTTAGACGCAAACATGGCACTATATCTTTTCCATGTGCAACAAATTTCAGGATACATTGACGGGTGTGAGTTCCATCACGTACCAAGATAAGAGAATGATCTAGCGGATGTGTTATCCAAGTTAGGCTCATCTCGGAAAGCAATACCACCAGGAATCGCATTGGAACACCTCAGGAAACCATCGATCAAGCCCTCACCAGAGTCCGAGTCAATATTCATCCCGGCAACACAAGAGTCAGGCGTTGTGCCAATGGACGTTGACTCAGGGGCAGGTTCGAGTCACTCGGGACTGATCCTCCTACCTTAGGGATTGTCGAATCACACTCAGGGACTCCTCAGGTCATGTCGGCAAAACATATGTCGGCTAAGCCAATGGAAATTGATGGGAGAACAGATCCGGCACCGCTGATAACAACATGGGCGCAGCCATTATTCAACTACTGAAAAGATGGAACCTTGCCAGATGATGAGATATTGGCAAGGCAAACAGAACAAAGGGAAAAATCACACACTATAATAAAGAAGGAGCTATACAAGAGAAGTGTGATGAGTGTACTGTAACGCTGCATCAGTTCAGAGAAAGGCCAAGCAATTTTATTGGATATTCACCAAGGAGAATGTGGGCACCATGCATCATCAAGGCATAAGCACAAGAGCTAGTCGGAAAATGCAACGGTTGCCAGCGTTATGCATCCAAGTCACACTTACCAGCGTCTGAATTGAAGACTATACCAATCCCTTGGCCATTCGCAGTATGGTGCCTGGATATGGTAGGACCATTCAAGCCAGCAAGGGGAGGCATGACTCATATATTGGTAATGATTGATTAGTTCACCAAATGGATAGAAGTGAAGCCTATCAAAAAATTGGATGGAAGAACAACTGTCACATTCCTAAGGGACATAATCCTGAGATATGGTTACCCACACAGTGTAATCACAGATAATGGCACAAACTTTGCCGAAGGATCTTTTGCTCGATTCTGCGGAAAAAATCGAATAAGACTCGACGTAGCAGCAGTCGCTCATCCAGAATCAAATGGGCAAGTTGGACGAGCTAATGGCTTAGTTCTATCCGGGATAAAACCCCGTTTGATGGAACCATTCCAGAGATCAATTGGCTGTTGGATAGAGGAACTACCCTCAGTGCTATGGAGTCTAAGGACAACTCCGAATCGATCAATAGGCTATACGCCATTTTTCCTTGTGTATGGGGAAGAAGCAGTTTTGCTTGCCGACATAGAGTAAGGCAATACTCGAAGCGAGGTAAAATAGGCCCGAGAAGATGGAGTTGACTTACTCGAGGAAGCATGGGAATTAGCATTGTCCAGATCCGCTATATATTAGCAAAATCTCCGACACTATCATAGCCGGAAAGTTCAACCTCTTGTTTTTCGAGAAGGGGATATGGTGCTAAGACTAGTGCAGCACACAGCTGTAATGCATAAGCTATCACCTCCATGGGAAGGTCCATTCATTGTAAGCAAATCTTTGCACAATGATTCATATTATCTCATAGATGCTCGTGAAGCACAAAAGAACAAGGCGGAAAGATCAGGTGATGAGACCAAAAGGCCATGGAATGTGGCACTTCTTCGCCCCTTCTACACTTAGGAGAAGAAATGCATGTATCACTCGAACTCTCATATGTCGCACATTTGTGCCGGCTATGTGCTGATAATAAAATGGTATGACTCGAAAAACTGACTCGGGGACTGCCCCTTATGTTTGTCCTCTAAATTATTCTATGTCGGCTGGAGTAACACCTAAAGCCTATCTCGGAACAAGTAGTGTTTACTCGGAAAAAATGAACTCTTCGACTATGTTGTTGTCCGAAAACATGGCTTCATGGCAAGCAAAAGGAAAGGATGCAGGACGAGTAAACATGAACGCCATATAAGTACAAGGAGAAACGCGAGTCGACCCTATGTTTGTTCCTAACCCACTGCAGGTTATATCGCGTTGTGTGTTGAATGACCTCGGCCAAGTGATCTAAGTTTCATACCCGCTTACTAAATCCTTAGTAGTTTGAGACTCTAATATCGAACGCCAAAAAAGGTACACAAGAGCCAAGGTCAAGGAAAGGTGAAACGGCAAAATGAGACTCGAGGACTTGACCTTGAATGATTCACATTCAAAATATAGCAAGATGTCTAAGCCTTATCAAAAGGCACACAACCAAACTTAAGTGCAATGTATATTACATATGTACCCGGCATACCGGGGATCTCTTCAAAGTTCAAGTATTTTTCCTACTCAGTCTAAGAAGAAGCTAGGCTCGGAGGAGCAGTCTTGGAGCTGGGAGCATCGCCCGGAGCATCTGCCGAGTCAGGGGCATCAGCCGCCGAGTCTTCGGGATCATCCGACTCGGTGGCCTCGCTGTCAGCACGCTCCTCGTCAGCAACTTCAGCAAGTGGTTTGCCGAGGTCGAGGAAGCTGGGCCCATCGCACCAAGCGTGCACCATAGTGTACTCGATCATGGTGTAGGATCGCTCATGGCGTCTCTTGATCAACTCAGGATCATTCAGCCACTTGCCGTCCCCCTTATGCATGCAACAACATCAAGATTGATGTCCTCGTACCATGAGAGCACGAAGGAAAGGGCCTTGTCCGCTGCATCTCGGACGGCTGACTCACGCCACTGATCCAGCCCGTCCTTGGTGATAAGCAGCCTTTCAGCAAGGGGCACGATGAGTGTGGGTGCATCTTCATCCATCCAAAGCATGCGAAACACATGAATGGCTGATTTCAGCAAGTCCACGCCGCTTGACTTGAGGGTTCTGACACGCTCTGACAACGCTTTGAGATGCTCATCGTTAGTCACCTCGCCATCAGCTGGAGCGCCAGAATCGGCTCTCACTCTCTTCATGGCGCGAATGTCGAACATATCGGCCTCGAGAAAGTTCTCTTCAATCGAAAGAGGGCATTAGCAAAATAATAAAGAAGAGGCAAAGTCAAGAACAGGAAGCATAGTGCAAAAAAGGGTAAGAACTCTCTATCGAGGAAAGCGTTGATGGAGCTGAGTTTGCTTTGACAACCCTTGGCCTTGGCTTGGAGCACGTCGAGATCCATATTAGCCAACTCAACCGCCGAATCAGCCTCCTTGAGCAGCTCCCTGGTCTTCTCAGCGCTGGCGTCATGCTGGCTGTCTTTCTCGGCAAGCTCCTCCTTCAGCCATTTCACCTCCGCTTGATGCTTCTGCTCCATGTCGGCCATCAGCTTTTTCAGCCGGATCAACTTGTCTCGCTCCTTCTGGAGTTCGGCTTGGTTCTTCTCTGCTTATTTGGAACAAATTACTCGTCAGCAGCAACAGAACTATCTTGATCTGTCAGAATAACAAGCGCAAAAGAATGGCATGAACAGAAAGCAGCACAAGGATGGCTAAGGACTTACTCTTTGTCTCGCTGATCTACGAGTGGAGCGCGTCGATGGTGGATTGGGCAGAAGCTGTGGGATAAAAGCAAGAAAAGATTAAGCAAATGAAACAAGCAAAGGTGCGCCGAATAAAGATATGGTGAGTAAAAAAATTACCTTGGCCTTGAGTCTCGGCTTGCAGCTTCTGGTGAGCAAGTTCGATCTTGCGATGCTCCAGGAGGAGAGCTTGATGCACCTTGCTGCGCTCATTATGCGTAAGCTGCACAAAGGAAAATGACAATGAATAACTGGAGAAGTCAAGATCAAAGCTGGATAAAGAGTGACTCCTATTTTAGAGCTTACAGCCGAATAAGTTTCTTACTCGGCAGTAACCTCGGGGACTAGGTGATATGTATAACAGAAATACTCAATAACACAAAAGAGTAAGAAGGTTATTTACCTCGTTCACTTCATCCACGCGAGCCATTAAGGCAATGGCCTGCTGGGTCATGTCGGAAACGACCTTGGGGCCCAGCTTCATCTTCTTGCCAGCACGGGAGCTGACCTCTTGCTCGCCAGCTGCGTTCCATGCCACAACATAAGGATCAGCGGCACCAAGTCCGTTCCCGCTGAGCGTCCAAGTGATAACTTGCCCCTTCTTCATGGTAGTTCCCACATTGGCGTGGGTTGCAGCGGCACTGTTGTGAAGGATAACAGCTTTAGAGCTGCCACCCGACCCGGCAGCCGCAGATCTGCTCGGTTTACCCTTTGGGACCAACATGGTTGCTAGTGTCGTGGGTCGGATCTGAGGAGCGGTGCCCAGAGCGCAGACCAAGGTTGTCTGTTTGGTGGAGGTGGTCTTGCCGGATGAGATGCGAGCCGGACCAGGAGCAGCAGGCCGGGTCTAGTTCTTTGACAGAGGAGGAGAGTGAGCAGGTCTATTTGGAGATGAAATGGGAGCCGACTGACTGGGCTTAGCAGTATTGCTGGCACCAAGATTAGAAAGTTGTTCATGAACACCAACTTGTGGGATGGTGCCAGAGGAACTGGTGGCGAAGGTCTTCTCGACGCCAGCGTTGCCGGCACCAAGATCAGGAAGTTGTTCCTGGGATGCGGCAGATGTGTTGGGTCGAGTCTCCTCCGCCGGGTGAGCCACCGGGTCTAACTGACACTGAGAAGCGTGAGCCTCAACAGTGGAAGCCTCGACTCGGATAGGGCTTTGCACTATATAATCAGCTGGAGAAGGTGCAGGCCTTAGCGGTGAGGAAATGCTAGGAGTAGACAAAGGCGCAGCACTGAAAAAACAAGACGCTCATAAGAAAATAGTAGCAAATCTTAGGAAGGAAAAATGTAATATAACTAGACCACAAAAGCTTACCCGGTGACAGTTGGATCCCGCGGTGGGCGACGAGTGACCGGGCGTCCAGCTGCTTTGTGAGTCTCCACTAGCGTGGTTGCAGCAGCAGTAGCCTTGCGCTTCTTAGCCGGCTGAGCACTGGAGGATGCCCCCCATCGCTTATTCGGTTTGGCGACAGGGATTTTGCCAACTCCGCCCATAGCAAGAGGGGGAGTGTTATGTACCTGGACAACGGCATGAGTAAATGACAGGCTTACTCGAATAATTTAGAGGGCTAAGGTCATAAGGCAAGTACCTCCAAAATCTCACAATCAACATCATCATCATCGTTGTTAGACCAATCTTGTAAGGGATTTCGAGATTGACTCTTACCTAGAGTTGAAGCAGCAGGCGCGTGCGAAATAGTCATGAAGCACTCCAAATCATACTCTACTTTCTCGGAGTCGGAGCGGTCCTCGCTGTAAGCGCTAGGAGGGACAGTACTGTCATCAACCTGGTAAACAAGATTCTGCGAAAGACAGACAAAATAAGACTAAAAAACTAGACAGAAAATAGCCAAACAAGCTAAAGTTGACTTGGCAGCAAAAGGTGACTCGGAAACTCACCCAGGGGACAGGCTTGACCCGGCTAAATGGAGGGCAGCACCAAGCCCAATCATTCGCCAAGTTCAGGTTGAAGATCGAGCTTACTCAGCGAGCCACGAAATCGTGGGTAAGTTCCTTCGTGGAGTGCCGAGTGGGGTCTTGCGTGTCTCTCATGAAGCACATCTTGTGGCTCCTGGCTTGGATAGGGCTTACCCGGCGTGAGATGAAGGTGCACATGAGGTCCGTGTCGACAAGATGAAAGTTCTCATTCGGCGACAGCAACCTCTCCATGATCACATTGGCCTCATTCACCACAACATCTTGGTCGCGCGGGTCAAGCTGCCAGAACTTCTTGCTAGGAACCTCGTCTGAGAAAGGAGGAGTCGGATGTAGTCGGCGGTCCCGCTGTTTTTGACATAGAAGAAAGTCCTATGCCATTTCTTGCAAGAGTCAAGGCCAGTAACCTGAGGAAAGATGGAGGCTCTCCTGGGTGTGATTCTAGCAGCACCGCACCAAGTCGGTTTCTTCTCGGCTCGGGGAGCGCCAGGCTGAGGAACAACTTGCACCCTAAAACTAAAGTATTTGGACCACAAAAGAACTGTAGGCCAAATGCCAAAATAGGCCCCGCAAGCGGAAATTAAGCAGGAAAGGGACCCAATCATGTTGGCAGCCAAATGATGGGTCTGGAGATGGAAAGCGGAAAGAAAGGAAGAAAAGAACTTGCTCACTGGTAGATCGAAACCTCCCTCGAAATGAGAGAGGAAAACCACCCTTTCATTGGCATCGGGTTTGGGGGAGATCTCACCGGCGGGAAGACAGCAATCCACCTAGAGTGGGATGCGCCTGGTGAAGCGAATCCATTCGAGCTCCTCGGAGGAGACCTCCGAACCCTCCAAGCCGCCGCGCTCGCCGGTGGGAACCTCCTGTTCTTCAGCTCCTTCAACGTTGTCGTGTGCGTCCATGATCTCCCTGGACTCAATCTCCTCCACCATTGGAAGGGGCTTGGAAGAACAAGGACCCGTAGTGGAATGAGAAGAGGGAAAGGGCAATCGCAAGGTAAGAACACGAGGCAAGAAGAACCGCAGAGGAGGAAGTTGGATTTTAGAGGCGCAAGGAAGAAGAAGCAATGGGGAAACTGAACAAGCGAGGGAAGTTATAATCCCATCACCCCTACTTAAGGGCAGTAAAAACACCAATCGTGGGATCCCCCTACGCTGTGCGGCTAGCATGTGGCCGTGTACCCGACCGAGTGAGCCAATCAGCGGGCGCCACGTGACAACAATACACGAAAAATCCCCCGCCACGTCACGAAAGGAAGGACAAGGGGCACATACCGATGGGACTGCCATAGTGACGGGGAATACCTGCGCAACCGTCACTGTGCGGTCACGGCTTGGAACAAAATTTGAGGCAAGTTACCATGATTACCAGCTGTCAGTGACTGAGGAACGCCGAAAATGACTCGGAATTGGCCAAAGTGACTCGGCACGAGGCGAAGACGAGCCAAAAAGTCAAAGAACAGACCCGAAAACTGTCAGATAGACTCAGCAAGATACAAGATTGCCCCAAATAGTGCGCCTTAAGAGATAAATAAAGACAAAAGAAGAAGTTACAATTACATTAAAGGAACTTGGAGACGCCTAACAGCTAGAACTGCTAGACCTCACCAGCTTCGGGGACTAATGTTGGGGGGATAACCCCCGGTAGGGTCACAAAGGGTAAAACACAACCCATCTTGGCTTACGCCGAGTGAAGAAAGAACCAGACCGAGTAAGTATGGCCGGGTAAGAGGATCGTGCGCGACCGATGTAGAAAATATGTTGGCCCGTATAAGACAAACATGTTAATCTTGCAGGAACAAACGAGCTGAGTCTCCCGAAGAGGGGCCGAGTCAGATAGGACGTGTGGCACCTTTCCGTGTGAGGTTCAGGAGGGACCATAGTAAAGCTTGGTCAAAAGAGAAGGGCGATGTCAGGTGACACAAAAGGAGTCGGGTGACGCCCAAAGCAAGGGCTAACGTACAAAGTTACTGCATGACGCCAAAAGGAATAGGAGGCGACGTACCTAAAGACCGTTAGCTCTCTAGCTTGATGGACTGGGCCAATGGGCTTAGGGAAAACCCATGACCCGGCCCGCAAGGTAGGGACCAAGATCTAAACAGTAACCATAGAATTCAAAGGGATGTAACCTATCTAGCTACGCATATATAAGGAGGGGCATGGCTGTAGTAGAAGGAGGTTGGACCAAGTAGGAAACTAGTGCACAGAACACCAGTTCATACAGCTCGAGGAGCACTTGTAAACCTCTAGCATCAATAAGATTCCTAAGTGTGAAGATTTCATCTTGTTCTTCGTGCATGGCTAGACCGTGCACTCCCTCCTGGTGACCACAAGAACCCATTCGGCCCCCAACTTAAGCCTACCCATGGCATTTGTCGTGACACCACCACGACACGAATCTAGTCTAATATTGGTCCCATTTAAATTTGTGCATCGAACCGGTGAAATATTCTTGATAAGACAACATTTAAATTGTGGGGTACCTAAACAACATGAACTTAATAAATAATTGTCGGGACCCCGGTTTCGCTTAATAATGCCTAATTGCATCACATCTTTGCCATGTCATACATCATACATGCACCATGCCCGATCTTCTACCGTAGTATTAAATAGTGCATCCGATGTTCCTTCTAGTGCTTTGCTTCTTCACGGATTAGGCCGATGAATTGATGCGAGTGCCGATCTGATCTTTGGATGAACCTTCGACAATGTTTTCAGGCGAGCATTCTCCCTCTTTCTACCTATTTTATGTTTATAGTATTTATTTCCTCTTGTTGATCTATTATTATGTATGTTGCGATGCTATATATTCCATACCCCTTTAAATTTCCATGCAGCCTCTATATTTCCATGAACACCTCCTATTACCTGTTGTTTTGTAGATATTCGGCCTTGCGAGTCATAGTCGCTTGCTTAGGTGCTGCTTCGCGTAGTCGATGTTCCACCGTTGTTGGGTTGTTGGTACATACTTAATGGTGGAGATGATCATGGATTCAATTACCGTTTAATGACTAAAATTGAAAGTAGGTAAATAATGCAGAGGCGCCGGTGGATAATAGACAATATTTGGTTTTTAACCGCTCACTGGTGTCCCATAGGACCCTGAGTTCTGGACACCTGTTCCGAGATCGAGGGCGCTACCCATAGGTGGGGTGTGTGGGCACCCCCATCGATTTAGTACCTGATTTCAAAGTACTATACTGGGGGCCACAAAGTAGTTTGGGGCTTTACTACTATTGTAACACCCTCAGAATCGGCCCTATGCAAGTTTCAGCGATTCCCGCCAAACCCGCATAGAAACGATTCAAAGGTGCCCACCAGGCACTTGCGTGCGGGTGGAAGACGAAGTAATATCATTACACAATAGTCCACGATGGAACCCACAAAACAGATATATACAACAATGTCTCCAAGAGTCAAGAATACAGGTATACAATACAAAGATCCAAATCACCTTGAAAACGATTCAGCATCCGAGTACGGACAAGATGCAAATTGAGCTAAGAGCCCTGAAGAATAACCAATTGCGTCCATAACCCTGCCCAGGCCAAGCAGGAAGGGTAACCCTGCTAACGACGTCGATCTCAAAACCTGCTTAAACAAAAGGGGTGCCGACAAAGGGCAAAGGAAAAAGAGAGAGCGGTCAGTACTGAGGCCAGTACACGGCGAGACTAGAATTCGGCGGTCCTCGCCTACAAAGGTATGGTGAACTGAAGCGGCAGCGCAGCATGCACTAAAAAATCTATAGAGACTCGATATAACTGTCGGCTATCAGAGAGGGATAAGAAAGACCTATTCGTAACCAACCTGATACTACCACCAAACATACCCATCCTGGGATTTCCCCCTCGAGACCAAACGAGGAAGTCACCCGAAGAACTCACACAGTTGGCAGTTTTATTTATTCAGTTATCGTTGCAACAATTACTAGCCAGGTATAGATAGTCATCCTGATATAATAAGTAGTGGGAACTTTTAGTTAACCATTCCGTTGTAGTTGCAACACTTACTAGTCAGATACAATTAGCATGAGATATCCCAAACCCAGCAGTTGTTGGTACTTTTATTTAGCCATTCTGTTGTAGTGAAGCTGATTTCTAGTCATATCGGATACAAGTCAAATTATAACAGTAAACTTTAGTTATAGTTGTCTATGATCGAGAACTGTGCTCCAAGTCATCCATAACGGCGGACATGGCTTCTCGAAAAGATTTAACCCTGCAGGGGTGCACCAAAGTTTCCACACGCACCTACACCCTTGTTGTCAGATCAGGTAGGTACAAGATCACAAAACATACACCCAATGGTATGCCGACGGGGTTTCGGACACGACGTTTCCCAGACCCAAAGCAAGCACATGGGGTCCACCCCACTAAGCTACCCGTAACAAAGTCGGCCGGTCTCCGAGACGGACCCAGGGTTTGTGACGGCGGCTGTAAACGACTGGGAACCCGAAAGTGTGACTGGGCTTGTCGATACCGCGAAAACGTGGCACGGGGTTAAAAAATAGTACAAGCGCTCCACGCGCAATAGTAAATAAAGCAGTAAATCATGGCATAATTACAGGATAGTAATAAAGACCCAAACTACTTTGTGGCCCCCGGTACAATACTTTGAAATCAGGTACTAATCGATGGGGGTGCCCACACACCCCACCTGTGGTTAGCGCGCTCGATCTCGGAACAGGTGTCAAGAACTCGGGGTCCTACGGGACACGACTGAGCGGTTAAAAACCAAATATTGTCTATTACCCACCGGTGCCTCTACATTTACCTACTTTCAATTTTACTTATTAAACGGTAATTAAATCCATGATCATCTCCAACATTAAACATGCGGCACTACTCCAACAACTGTGGTACTTGACGACACGCAACAACACTTGAGCAAGCGACTACGACGCGCAAGTACAACTATCTACCAATCAACAGGTAATAGGATGTGTCCAAGGCAATATAAGGCTGCAAGGAATATCACGGGTACGAAAACTAGAGCATCGCAACACAAATAGCAATAGATCAAGAGGAAGAAATAAAGACTGGAAAGGTAAAATAGGTAGAAAGGGGGAGAATGCTCGCCTGAAAACATTGTCGAAGGTTCATCAGAGGATCGGGTCAACACTCGCATCAACTCATCGGCCTAACCCGTGAAGAAGCAAAGCACTAGCACGAACACCGGATGAACTATTTAATATTATAGTAGAAGATCGGCATGATGCATGTATGTTGTATGACATGGCATAGATGCAATGCGATTAGGCAATATTAAACGGAACCGAGGTCCCGACATTTACTTAGATGGTTCAAGTTGTTTAGATACCCCACAATTTTAAATGTTGTCTTAACAAGGCAAAATTATATCACCGATTCGATGCACAAATTTAAATGGGACCAATATTGGACTAGATTCGCCCGCATATGGTATCCATATTTAATTTAGGTGAATCGGCATAATGCCCCCAAACCACATAATATGTATGCGACAGTTCATTTAGTATGAAACAAGATCAATATCATATATTATATAAATATGAGGGGTCTTGGATAGGGGTCACACATCGAATGGCGATCTTGGGGTTCCGAGGGTTCGGGGGATCGGTCTTCGGGGTCTCGGACATCGGATTTGTGAAGAAGATCTTGGGAGTGGGCATCGCCGTCTTCGGGTGTCGTGTCGAAGATCTTGTCGCCTGTCATGGACACATGCGGGACCCCTCTTTGATTGACGGTGATGCACTTGGATCGGGCACCGGTGATCGTGGCCTCCGCTTGGGCACCAGCGAGCACACATTCGCGGAACGGGTTCAACAGCAGCCCGACAAAATTCACCGCCTGAAGTGGAGCACCAGTGGTAAACGTTGATCACCAAAAGAAGCATCAGGACAACACAACATGGGCAGAAACAAGGCTTGAAGAGCCTAGCGTGTCATATACATCAACATGCAGTATAGCGCGCCCGCGAACAACATCATCTGCAGATACACGCATGTACTCGAGACGGCCGGGTCGGTACTGCAGACGAGAGGCGAAAGAGTCCGCCGGCAAGCCGAGAGCGCCCACGGCAGCCGTTGGAAAATAGCAACCTCAGCGGCCTGTAGGAGAAGGCGAGGCTTTGGGGGCGTGCTGGCAACAGGGAGGTGGCCGACGGCGGCGGATGGCGACTGAGGAAAAGGTCGACCGCGTCTGCGGTCGGTGAAGCAGAGTCAGAGCAGCGGCGGCGCGCTACGGCAGGGCCTATAGGGCGACGACCTGAGCAGGAGGAAGGGGCCGCGGGTGATAGCGGCTCGGGGATGAGCTCGACACAGAGCAGCCAGAGCCGCGTGGGATCGGAGACTTCAGGCGGCGCCACGGGGAGGCCGAGGAGAACCATGGCGGCGAGGAGAAGTCGAGGCCGACGGGGAGCTCGCGGTGGCGGCGTTGGCCGGCCGACGGAGGAGACCGGGGGGAACCGGGGCTTGCAGAGGATGCGGCGGCGAGGTGCGCTCGAGCAGAGGAAGAACGACTTGAGGGGGAATCGTGGTACACGTGAAAGGGAGCGGGCAGGTGCGTCGCTGTGGGGTGGGACAAGGCAGCGGGAGAGTTCGATCTCCAGGGGCGGTCTGGCGCGCGGGTGCGTGCTGCCTTGCGATGTGTGTGCACTATGTGGGCGGTTGGGGGTTGGTGTGGTGTGAGGCGGCGGCGGGGTAAGGATAGGATTAGGTCTAGGTTGAGTGGCAGGTAGGGATTAGGGTTTGTCTAGGTGGGGACTAGGGTTTTATTTTCTAGGTTGTAGGTGGGCTCCGGTTGGGCCTTTGGGCCTGGCCGGTTGTCTGCCTCCCCTGACAAAATAGTTTTATTTTTATATTTTATGTGTTATTTTAAAAGTCTTTTGCAAATAATTATAGACAAACAATATATCTCACAAGACTGGGGATTTTATAATTTGAATAGAGGAGGAGATAATTAGAAACAAAGATAGCCTTTCGGGAAAAATAGTTTAGTGCAGAAATATGTATGATGATGTCATGATGATGTACAAAGATAAAAAACAACGATTTTCTAGTAGTGATTTTATCCGGGGCGCTACAACTATCCTGTACTTATGCCATGCTTTACTACTTTATTTTCTATTACGCGTGGAGCGCCTGTACTATTTAGTAACCCCGTGATACATTTTCGCTGTATCGACAAGACGAGTCACACTTTTGGGTTTCGAGTCGTTTACAGCCGTCGACACAAACCCTGGGTCCGTCTCGAAGACCGACCGAATTCGTTATGGGTAGCTTAGTGGGGTGGCCCCCATGTGCTTGCTTTGGGTCTGGGAAACGTCATGTCCGAAACCCCGTCGACATACCGCTGGGTGTATGTTTTGTAATCTTGTACCTACCTGATCTGACAACAAGGGTGTAGGTGCGTGTGGGAATTTTGGTGCACCCCTGCAGGGTTAAATCTTTTCGAGAAGCCGTGTTCGTGGTTATGGACGACTTGGAGCACAGTTCTCGATCATAGACAACTATGAATAAAGTTTACTATTATAATATGTCTTGCGTCTGATATGACTAGTAAGTTGGATAATCACCATGGAATGAATGAATAAAACTGCCAACTGTGTGAGTTTCCTCGGATTGACTTCCTCGTTTGGTCTTGAGGGGGAAATACCAGGATGGGTATGTTTGGTGGTAGAATCAGGTTTGTTCCGAATTGGTCTTTCTTATCCCTCTCTGATAGCCGACAGTTGTATCAAGTCTCTATAGGTTCTTTAGTTCATGATGCACTGCCGCTTCAGTCCATCATTCCTATGTAGGCGAGTACCGCCAAATTCTAAGACTCGCCGTGTACTGGCCTCAGTACTGATCGCTCTCTTTTTCCTTTGCGCTTTGTTGGCACCCCTTTGTTTAAGCAGGTTTGAGATCGACGTTGTTAGCAGGGTTACCCTTCCGGCTTGGCCTGGGCAGGGTTATGGACGCCATTGGTTATTCTTCAGGGCTCTTAGCTCAATTTTCATCTTGTCCATACTCGGACGCTGTATCGCTTTCAAGGTGATTTGGATCTTTGTACTGTATATCTGTATTCTTGACTCCTTGAGTCGCTGTTGTATATATATATATATATATATATGTTTTGTGTGGCTCCATTGAGGACTATTGTGTAATGATATTACTTCGTTTTCCACCCGCACACAAGTGCCTAGTGGGCACCTTTGAATCATTTCTATGTGGGTTTGGCGGGAATCGCTAAGACTTGCATAGGGCCGATCCGAGGGTGTTTCAGTATACTTCTCATCTCAACCCTAGTTGACAAAAGCTATTTTACAAAAGAGATGTCTTGTCTGATGCTTATATTCTCAAATGTTTTGGCACTCCAAAACCAGAGCCAAGATGACTTTGACACAACAAAATACTTTACTAGTTTCTATGAACAAAACTATGGTGACCAACATATCATCTCCTTATGTTTTCAAGACAGAACTTCAACTACCCTTACCTCTAGGTTTTTCCAAAACCTTTCCAAAAACCTTCACATCCAATCTTGGTAGACGTACCAAGAGGTACTTATATTACTTTAAAACATAACCAATTCAAAATACCCATACCTACCTCAAGCTAGGCTTGATGATAACCCTAGTAGTAGTTGGATAAGTGTGATAAGATGAATTGTCTTGATATGGTGTCTGATGAATTGCCTTGATCTGTTGATTGCCTTCTTTTCTTAGGAACCAGAGTGAGATAATCTAGTAGCTCATCCCTTAGGACCAAATCCATGTTGGTGATCATCACTCTCAAACCAAGCATCCAAATCTGGATCTATCCTAAGCACTAAGGTGATCATCTCATCTCGTAATCAAATCAATCAGGGACAATCCCTTTTGATAGTTTCCAACTCAGTGAAGACCCAATCTAAGCATGGATCCTATCTACTTAGTTAACACTTAAACATCATCCCCTTGATCATTAGTTTGGAAACTAGCATCCCCTCAAAATCATCTACACTTGTAATCTAGTCTAAAACCCTAAATCTGCCAAAATGGCTAAGTCTGGATTTCTTATATAGATTCAATCTTTGGAGCTCTACCTTATCCAACCCATGAGCAGTATTGAGAATGTATTTGAACCATATTGTAGTAAATCATTAGTACTACCAAAGCCCACTCTTGCCCTTGGATTAAACCTTCTATTTCCCACTCATCCATGATGGTTTTGTAGTCAAGATAATAATCTTTTCTCCAAATCTCATTTTGCCTACTTTGGCAGAAGCTCACATCTATATGCTACATACCCTTGACCAAATATTTGCATCATTATGATCTACTAACCATAGTCTATGAAACCATACCTCACTTGTTTCCGTTGGAGCTTTGTGCTTCCTAAACCCCCTTGGTTTATGAGGCATCATGACAACTCTATTATGGCAGCCTTATTTTCAACAGAGTTTGCCATCACCCAAAAACCACCTCAAATCCAACCAATCCTAACACTTGCCTCCATGATAATATATGTAACTTGGTATATCTACCCATATATCCCTTGTACCAAGGTGAGCTCTGAGCTCCCTGATCTAGCTTCCATCCTTTTCTCCACATTTCTTCAACAACCCAAGATGTAAATGATGTATACTCAAGTTTACATCATCTACCTTGGATATGATAAATCCCCAAATAATTCCCCTCATTATTTGGAGCCTAAAAACTTTTTAAATTCATTTTCTGGCAAAATCCTCCAAACCTTGTCCTTAAAGACAAGTTTGTTTTTCTCCAAATCAACCTACCAACTGAAGGCACAATTTATGCCTATTTATCATACCCCATCTTTCCAACTCAAAAATAAATATTTTTGAGATTCTTTATTATTTCTTTTCCCCTTTTTCTTAAATGGAAAAAACAAGAAATAATTCCTTAAAAATAATTTCCCACCTCAATAAATCCCAATAAAATTTCCAAGGCGTAATATGGTATTTGGGACCATATCACATCAAAAACCCATCCTTTACAATGTAAAAATATCAAATGAGCATCTAGAATCTACTTCTGCCCTTTGTGAATAAATGATATTAAGGGGTATAAAAATCTTCTGAAAAATCCCAAATAAATCCCTACGGTATATTTTGATCATACCTATCTACCAGTACCATCTCCTACCATGCCCAATGCAATTTATCAGAATCCCTTTACAAGCACAATTTTTACCAAGTTGGTAAAACCAATTCAACGTTGACCCAAACCAACTCCAAACCACATCAATTCATGTCAAGGATTTCACCACAGCAAACCAACCCCTCTCTGGTCGTGTGCACTGTAGCACTACATACCAACACTCCCCTTGCCCTTGTTCCTTTGGAGAAAGAGAGAAGGAGATAAAAATCTTGTGGAATAAAGACAATAGTAGCCACACCACCCCTCCCTCCATTCAGTACTCCACCACAGGGCCCCACCACCACCTATCCACCACCCCTACTGCCAAATGGATGGCCACCTCCCTCCTCAAAGCCCTCCATGGACCTTCTCCATCCTACACCCTCCCTCCTCCAAATAAAGGTTGCAAGCCACCCTAGCACCTCCCCTTGGAGTCATTTGCCCCTTCTCACTCCCACTTACCGCCCCAGCACCCCCACTCCCTCTCCTCTTCTCTATCCTTGCCCGAGAGAGAGAGAAGCAAGGTTCGGCCATGGAAAAGTCCTAAGTCCTGGTCCACCCCCTCTCCTCCGCTCTCTCTGCATGCTATGTCTTTGAACTCCCGTACCCTCACTGATGCTACTGGTGCCCTTCTTGTTTACATGCAGGAGCTACCGTGGAAGCCCCGACGAGCTCCCTTCGGCCACCGTCGCATGAGCTCCTCCCCGATGACAAACCCCTCTATGCCGCCCATCACCAGGGCCGCCATCGAGCGCCGCATCGCCCCTGCCACCTCCTAGTCTCCCTCGAGCACCCGGTGAGCCTCCCCGTCGTTTTATCGCTGTAGCTAGGGTTCCGTCGCCGGCGAGACTTCTCTGTGAAGACGACAACCCCGGACGTAGATCCCCTCCTGATCCAACGGCTGAGGGATGTGGATACCCCTTCGTCGCCTGGGCATCACTGACAGGCGGGCCCCCACGCATGCGTTCGAACCACGCGTCTCCCGTGCAGGGCATAGCCCGGGTGGGCCGAATTTCCCCATGCGGCCCATATTCCAACTATATATGGCCCGTAACCCTTGTTCTTTTAATCTTCATCCCAGATCCAGTATTTAGGCGTCTATTTTAAATAGAAATAAAAATAAAAAATGACTCAAAAAGTTCAGATCCAAAATTCCTCCAGTACCTGTATGTTTTACCTAACATGTAGAACCAATTTTGACCCAAAACAATGACTAGAGAGTTTTACTAAGATATGTCCATTTCACTAATAAATCATCTACTAAGATATGTCAATTTCACTAATAATTCTCTCCAGAGAGTTTTACATATCCAAATGGCCTGAAACCTTTTTGAACTGGGAGGTAAAGTTTATATTTTGCAATTCCAACTGACCCCACCTAAAATGACTTCCTAGTTTTCCTTTAGTAAAAATAACAAAATCAGGGCATTTCTGCCTTTAGAAAATTATCTAGGTCAAACCAAATGAGGTTTGACCTAATTCCAACTCCCTACACACCTATGTATCAACATCTTTAAAACCTAGTAGCTCATAATTTTCTGAACCCCTTTTGAATTTTGATGAATTAAACTAGTCAGTGTATGGTTTATTTTGTTGGAGATATGCCCTAGAGGCAATGATAAAAGTGGTTATTATTATATCTTTGTGTTTATGATAAATGTTTACATTCATGCAATATCAGTATTAACCGGAAACATTAATACTTGTGTGATTTGTAAACTAAATTAGAGTCCCTAGTAAAGCCTCTTTGTAATACTAGCTTGCTGGTTAACAGATGATCGTGGTTTCCCGATCATGAACATTGAGATGTTGTTAACAACGAGATCATATCATTAGGAGAATGGTATGATGGACATACTCCTATAGATAAGCGTAGCATAAAGATCAAGTCATTTCAATAGTTCATTTGCTATAAGCTTTCTGATACATAGTAACCTAATTCCTTTGACCATGAGATCATGCTAATCACCATCACCGGAAGGATACTTTGATGACATCAAATGCCACATCGTGACTGGGTGGCTATAAAGGTGGCATTGAGTGTTCGGGAAGTGTGTGTTGAGGCACATGGATCAAGAGTGGGATTTGTCCATCCATATGACGGATAGATATACTCTGGGCCCTCTCGGTGGAATGTCATCCAATTGGCTTGCAAGCATGTGACTGGCTCACGAGGGATCACATATCACGGGAACGAGAAAAGAGTACTTATCGGTAACGAGGTTGAACTAGGTATGCAGAGATATCGATGATCAAAACTTCGGATGAGTAAACTATCATGAGAAAAATGGAAATTGGTATCGTATGTAAGTGGTTCATTCGATCGCAAAGTAATCGTAGAACTATGTGGGAGCCATATGAATTTCCATATTCCTCTATTGGTTATTGATCGGAGAAGTGTCTTGGTCATGTCCGCATAATTCACGAACCGTAGGGAGACACACTTAAGGATTCGATGTTGTTTAGTAGATTTGGAATGTTATTAGGGATACCTAACTTTGTTCAGAGTCTCGGATGGGATCCAGGATATCACGAGGAGATCCGGAATGGTCCGGAGAATAAGATTCATATAAGGAAAGTCTGATTCTGGAGTTCGGGAAAGATTCCGATGTTTCCATCGGAGAGGTTCTAGAAGGGTCTAGAAGGTTCACCGGTCCGGAAGGGGAATGCTCCATGAATGTGTCTTGGGTAAGTGGAATGATTGGATCATATCTTAGGTCACTTGGTGTGGACATTTGCAAAATAGAATTAAAACTCTAAATTGAAAGTCAAACGGGAAGTTTGAAAAGTCAAACTGGAACAATGGTTTCCTAGTGGAAGAAGGAAAGATTCCTTCTCTCAATCCAACTTGGGTTTGGGTTTGGATTCAAAACCACCCCTCCCAAGGATTCCCCCTCTCATAAATAGAGGGGAGGGCTACCCCAAACACACAAGCCCTAGCCCTCCCACACCCCAGCCACCGCTGCCGCCGCGCCAAGCCTCCGCCGCCGCCTCGTGCCGCCGCCGGTCCATCGCCGACGCCGACACCTCCTCCTCCTCCCGGTCTTATAAACCCTAGATCACCGGGAAACCCTAGATCCACCATAACTCGCACCGGCTTAGCCGAAGCCTTGTGGGATCTTCTGTCTACCTCCAACACCACGGCGCCATGCTGCCAGAATAGCGAGGGAGAACTACAACCTCCGCTGCCTGCTGGAACAAGGGAGAGGAAGGTCTTCATCGAGTACCGAACGTGTGACCGACTGCGGAAGCTCTGCCGGAACGCAGCACTGGAAGGATCATCTACGCGATCTTGAGATCGGCAAGTGTACGACTACATCACCCACGAGAATCTGCTCTCGTTAACCGCTTTGGAATCTTCGAGGGTGAGTACTCTAATCGACTCGTTGCTACAATCTAGTAGATAGATCTTGGCTTGTTTGTTTGCATGCGGTATAAATTTTTTGTTTTCTATGCTACGAACCCCTACATTGTTATCAGAGCCGTGCCTATATGCAGATCTGTTGCACGAGTAGAACACAATGGTCATTGTGGGCGGTGGTGCTTTGATTATCAATTTCTTTTTGTGTACTTTGCATCTTGCGGTATGATGGGATGAAGCGGCCCGGGCTAACCTTACATGACATCATTCATGAGACTTGCTCCACGCTTAACATGCAACTTGTATTGCATAAGTGGCTTTGCGGGTGTCTGTCTCTCCCATCATAGTATAGATTCAATTTACAACGGGCACTTGATAGTTCAAACATCAACATTGTGGTTCTTGTTCGTAAGTTAGAATGACACTTATTAAAATCCCCAAACCACGTAAAATATGCAAACAAAATTAGAGGCGTCTAACTTTATTTTGCAGGGGTGTGCTGTGATGTGATATGGCCATGATCGTGATTATATATGATGTATGCAATGGTCCTTATTGTAAGTCGGCAACCGGCAGGAGCCATATGGTTGTCTTTTAATTCCGTTAAGACCCGCGTGTCTATTCAAAGTAGTTGTAATAGTTGATGCTGGTGGACGACAACCATGAAGAGGCGCCATTGACCTTTACGCCATACCGGTGATGATGGAGATCATGTTCGTGCTTGAAGATGGAGATCGGAACCACAAGAAGAAAGGCCATATCATATCACATATTATGAATTGCATGTGATGTTAATCCTTTTATTCATCTTGTATTGCTTAGTTTGCGACGGTAGCTTTATAATATGATCCCTCAAGCACAAAAAATTCAAGTTATAAAGTGTTCATCCTTAGTAAGCATCGTTGCTAAAGCTCGTTGTTTCGAAGCACCACGTGATGATCAGGTGTGTTAGATTCTGCGAGTGTATACAACGTGAGCAAGCTAGATTTGTTCATGCAGAAGCTAAGGTTGGATCTTGACGAGCCTAACATGTACATACATGGTCTCGGAACACGGATCACCGAAAGGTAAAGCATGAGTCATATAGTAGATATGATGAACAAGTTGATTGTTCGCCATTGAAGGTACATCAACTCTCGTGTTGATCGGTTTTGATGTGGTGGAGTTGGTTCGTGTGATCACTAAAGCAATGTGAGGGATATTGTTTTGAGTGGGAGTTCACCTAGATTAATTTAACTATTAATTAGAACTCAATTTGTCATAAAGTTAGTCTAGACTATTGCAAATATGTTGTAGATCAATGGCGGCCCCTACCATCAATTTTAATGCGTTCCTAGAGAAAGAAAAATTGAAAAACAATGGAAGCAACTGTTGGAATTATGCCCTAGAGGCAATAATAAAGATGTTATTGTTAGAATTCTTGTTCATCATAAAGTTTATATCCCATGCTATAATTGTATTAAGCGGAAACTTTGATACTTGTGTGGTTTATGAACAACACCATGTCCCTAGTATGCCTCTATGGACTAGCTCATTGATTAATGATGGTTAAGGTTTCCTAACCATAGACATGAGTTGTCGATTAATAATGAGATCATGTCATTAGGAGAATGATATGATGGACAGACCCAAATCAAGCAGAGCAATTAGATCGTGTCATCGTGTTCATCTTTGCGAAGATTTTTCTTATGTCAAATATTGTATTCCTTAGACCATGAGATAATGCAACTCCCTAGTATCGGAAGAGAGCTTTGAGGTCATCAAACGTCATCCTATGTGAGGGTGATCATAAAGGTGTCTCACAGGTGATCGGAAAGTACTTGTTGGGTTGTATGTATCGAGATGGGATTTGTCCCTCCCGAGTCGGAGAGATATACTTCGGGGCCACTCGGTAATCGATATCAACACCGCTTGCAAGCACGTGGTTAAGGAGTTAATCACAAAGTGATATCGGATTACGGAACGAGTAAAGTACTTGCTGTGAACGAGATTGATTCTCGGGCAAGTAAAAATATCGCGTGACGAAGGGAATATATATATTGGATTAATTGAATCCTGGCATCATGGTTCATCTGATATGATCATGGATGAATATGTGGGAGTCAATATGGGTTTCCATATCCCGCTGTTGATTATTGATAGAAGATAATGACTGCATATTCTCGAACCCGTAGGTTCACACACTTAACGTGTCTCGATGCTAGGATAGAATGGATTAATGGTTTATGACTTTTTGTTCGGAATCTCAGATGAGATCCAGGACATCACGAGAGGTTCCGAAATGGTCCGGAGAATAAGATTCATATAAAGGAAAGCAGTTTTTGGATTTTGGAATCGTTTTGGAATGTTCGGTATTGTACCGGAAGGTTCTAGAAGCTTCCGGAGTGGGACCGACGTGGCCCCATTTGTCAGAGGGGTGCGTGGGACTACGAGGGAGTGCCCTGGCCGCATTGGTCCAGGGGCACAAGGCCCCATAGGCCCAGCCGGCCAAAACCCTAGGGGAAACCCTAGGAAACCTTCTAGAAGGGGGGAAGACTTCCCCCCACTCCACCCTTGGGGCCACCGCCCTAGGGCTTGGAGGAGGGGGCAAGGGGTAAGGTGGGCATGGGGCACACCCTCCCCTCATCCCAAACCCTATCCGCCAGCTGCTGTCCTACCTCTCTATCTCTCCCCACTTCGTGTAGGCGAAGCCCTGCTGCAGAAACTCTCCACCATAGCACCACGCCGTCGTGTTGTAGATCCAATCTATCTCTCCACCCCACTTGCTGGACCGAGGAAGGAGGAGACGTCGAGGCACCGTACGTGTGCATCTATTGGAGGCGCCGCCACTTGCGGTGTAGGATCGGATCGGATCGCGAGGAGGAGACGGCGAGTACGACTACACCAACCATGTTCTGTTGAACGTTTCCGCTGTGCGATTTCTTCAAGGGTATGAAGATCTCATCTATACCTCTCATTGATTGCATCTCCTAGATTAGATCTTGGCTTTCCCGTTCGCATCCATAGAATTGTTTTGATTTACTATGCTGCAAAACCCTTTAGTGGTATCAGAGCTAGATCTATGCCTAGATGTGTTTCACGAGTAGAACACAACATGCTTGTTGCGGGCGTTAATGTTTCCTGTTGCAAGCCTCTTGTTGTGTACTTCTTATGACACGGGATAGTGAGATCGAAGCGGTCCAGGCCAACTTTACGCGACCTTGTTCGCGAGACTGGCTCTGCACTTGACGTGTGGCTTGTTCCACACATGCGGCTGGTGGATGCCAGTTTCTCTCACTATAATAGTCATGGGATTTACACTGGATGTTGGCAACCATAATATCACCGTTGTGGCTTTCCGTAGGTAAGAATCGTTCTTAGCTTGTTACTCCCATAAGCCACGTAAAACATGCAACAACAAAGTAGAGGCGTCTAACTTCTTCTTGCAGGGAGTTTTTTTCTGATATGGTATGGCCCAAGATATGATGTGTATGTTGTATGCAATGATCATGTTTTGTAATATTTCACGACTTGCATGTCGATGAGTGCACAACCGGCAGGAGCCATATGGTTGTCTTTATAATTGTGTATGACCTGTGTGTCAACTTCTTATACGCCATGTAATAGCTTTACTTTATCACTAAGTAGTTAGCAATAGTTGTAATTGCTATTCGTGGTGGAGGCAATCATGGTGGATTGATGGAGATCATGCTGGCGCGCACAAGATGGAGATCATTGCGCGGAGATTGGCTATACCATGTCACATAAAATTATATGCATGTGATGTTTATCCTTTTATGTATATTATTATTCTTAGATCGCGACGGTATCATTATAAGATGATTCCTCACTTAAAGATCAAGATAAAATTGTGTTCTCCCCATGTATGCACCATTGCGAAAGTTCGTCGTGTTCAAGCACCTCGTGATGATCAGGTGCTATAAACTCTAGGTTCACATACAACGGGTGCAAGCCAGTTTTGCACACGCGGAAATACTTGGGTTTGACTTGACGAGCCTAGCATGTACAAACATGGCCTCGGAACACACAAACCAAAAGGTTAAGCATGAGTCATATGAATGATATGATTGACACTTTGTTGTCCACCATTGAAACCACATCTCTTCTCGTGAAGATCGGATTAGGTGTGGTGAATTTGGATCGTGTTCACTAAACAACTTGAGGGATGTTGAATTTAGTGGGATTTCATCTAGTAATTTGATTAAGTTGAACTAGTTATCATGAACATAGTCTAAATTGTACTTGCAAATTTTGTAGATCAAATGTCTAAGTCCAACTTCAACTTCAATGTTTTTGCTGAGAAATAAAAGCTTAAGAACAATGGGTCTAACTTCACCAACTGGTTCCGCAATCTGAGAATCATTCTCGCTGGCGGACAAAATGACTATGTCCTTGAGAAAGCGCTAGGTGACGCCCCTGCTATAGATGCGCCGGCTGATGAAAAAGTTGTTTATCAGTCGCACAAAGATGATTATGGAGTTATTAAGAGTACCATGTTGTTTGCTATGGAATCGGACCTTCAAAATTGTTTTGAGGAGTTCGCCGGGCCCTTTGAGATACTTGAGGAACTAAAAACCTTGTTTCAGACTCAGGCCCGTTCTGAGAGATATGAGATCTCTAAGAAGTTCTTTAACTTCAAGATGGAGGAAGGGAGTTCCGTTAGTGAGCACGCCATTAAGATGTCGGGCTACACTCAACGTCTTGAGCAACTGGACTACAAGATTCTAGAGGAGCTCAAGATTGACAGAGTTCTGCAATCACTCCCTCCTAGCTACAAAGGTTTTGTAGTTACTCATAATCAGATTGGTTCCACTGATACAATCACTGAGCTCTTCGCTAAGCTGAAAGCCGTGGAGGTGGACATCAAGAAAGATAATCATGTGTTGATGGTCAACAAGCCCCCCAGCTTTAAGAAAGGTAAGGGTGCAAAGAAGTCCTTCAAGAAGGGCAGAGGCAAGCGCGTTGCCCCTGCTGAGAAAAAGCTCAAGTCTGGACCTAAGCTGGACACTGAGTGCTTCTATTGCAAGGACAAGGGTCACTGGAAGCGCAACTGTCCGAAGTACTTAGCGGACAAGAAGGTTGGCACCATCAATGGTATATTTGATATACATGTTATTGATGTTTTCCTTACTAGCCCTCATTGTAGTGCCTGGGTATTTGATATTGGTTCAGTTGCTAATATTTGTAACTTGAAACAGGAGCTACGGAATAGACGGCGGCTAGCGAGGGATGAGGTGACGATGCGCGTTGGCAACAGATCAAGAGTTGATGTGATGGCCGTCGGCACGCTCTCCTTAGTTTTACCTTCGGGATTAGTTTTAAACCTCAATAAATGTTATTATGTGCCTGCGTTGAGCATGAACATCATATCTCGATCGTGTTTATTGCAAGACGGTTATTCATTTAAATCGGAGAATAATGGTTGTTCTATTTATATGAGTAACATCTTTTATGGTCATGCACCTGCTATGAATGGTTTATTTCTTCTAAATCTCGAAATCAATGAAACACACATCCATAACATTGAGGCTAAGAGATGCAAAGTAGATAGTGATAATTCGACTTATTTGTGGCACTGCCGTCTAGGTCATATTGGTGTAAAACGCATGAAGAAACTCCATTCTGATGGACTTTTGGAGTCTCTTGATTTTGAATCCTTTGACACGTATGAGCCATGCCTCATGGGCAAGATGATCAAAACCCCGTTCTCCGAAATGATGGAGCGAGCAACGGACTTGTTGGAAATCATACATACCGATGTATGCGGACCAATGAGTGTTTCGACGCGTGGTGGATATCGCTATTTTCTCACTTTTACTGATGACTTAAGTCGGTAAGGGTATATCTATTTAATGAAACATAAATCTGAAACGTTTGAAAAGTTCAAAGAATTTCAGAACGAAGTGGAAAACCATCGTATAAATTTCTACGATCCGATCGTGGAGTTGAATATTTGAGTTATGATTTTCTCACGCATCTTAAAGCAAGCGAAATCGTTTTGCAACTCACGCCACCCGGAACACCACAGCGCAATGGTATGTCTGAATGCCGGAATCGAACTCTATTAGATATGGTGCGATCGATGATGTCTCTTACAGATTTGCCGTTATCATTTTGGGGTTATGCATTAGAAACTGCTTCATTCACTTTAAATAGGGCACCATCTAAATCTGTTGAGACGACACCATATGAACTGTGGTTTGGTGCTAAACCTAAGTTGCCGTTTCTTAAAGTTTGGGGATGTGAAGCTTACGTCAAGAAGTTGATGCCGGACAAGCTCGAACCCAAAGCGGAGAAATGTGTCTTCATAGGATACCCTAAGGAAACGATTGGGTATACCTTCTACCACAGATCCGAAGGCAAAGTGTTTGTCGCAAAGAACGGATCCTTTCTTGAGAAGGAGTTTCTCTCGAAAGAAGTGAGTGGGAGGAAGGTAGAGCTAGACGAGGTTGTTGAACCTTCTCTTGAGTTGGAGAGTAGCGCAGCACCTGAAATTGTTCCAGTGCCATCTGCACCAATAAGAGAGGAAGCTAATGACGAGGATCATGAAACTTTGAATGATGCTACTGCTGAACGTCATAGGTCGACAAGGTCGCGTGCCCCTCCTGAGTGGTACGGCAACCCTGTCTTAACTGTCTTGTTAGTAGACAACAGTGAACCTGCGAACTATGAGGAAGCAATGATGAGCCCAGACTCTGAGAAATGGCTAGAGGCCATGAAATCCGAATTGGGATCCATGTGCGAAAACCAAGTATGGACTTTGGTGGACCCTCCTAGCGACCGTAAGGCCGTTGAGTGCAAATGTATTTTCAAGAAGAAAACGGACGCGGATGGTAATGTTACTGTCTATAAAGCTCGACTTGTCGCAAAAGGTTTTCGACAAGTTCAAGGTGTTGACTACGATGAGACTTTCTCTCCCGTAGCGATGTTTAAGTCCATTCGGATTTTATTAGCAATTGCTGCGTTTCATGATTATGAAATATGGCAGATGGATATCAAGACTGCGTTCCTCAATGGCAACATTGATGAAGAGTTGTATATGATGCAGCCCAAAGGTTTTGTCGATCCTAAGGATGCTGATAAGGTGTGCGAACTTCAGCGTTCCATTTATGGACTGAAGCAAGCATCTCGGAGTTGGAACCTTCGTTTTGATCAAGTGATCAAGAGCTTTGGATTTGTTCCAAATTGCTACGAAGCTTGTATCTACAAGAAAGTGAGTGGGAGCTCAGTGACATTTTTAGTACTATATGTGGATGACATATTGATTATTGGAAATGACATTGGTATGCTTAACGATGTGAAGAGTTATTTGAATAAATGTTTTTCAATGAAAGACCTAGGAGAAGCTGCTTATATATTAGAAATCAAAATCTATAGAGATAGACAAAGACGCCTAATAGCTTTAAGCCAAAGTACATATCTTGACAATGTTGTGAAAAGGTTCAGAATGGATACGGCAAAGAAAGGTTCAGTGCCCATGTTGTCAGGTAAGATATTGAGCAAGGCTCAGTGTCCAGCTATGGTAAACGATAAAGAAACCATGAGCAAAGTTCCATATGCCTCGGCCATAGGTTCTATCATGTATGTCATGTTGTGTACTAGACATGATGTGTCCAATGCTCTTAGTTTGACGAGCAGATACCAAAGTGATCCAGGAGTGGAACACTGGAAAGCCATAAAGAACATCCTAAAGTATTTAAATAGGAATAAAGAAATGTTCTTGTTCTATGGAGGTGATGAGCAGCTCGTCGTAAAAGGTTACATCGATGCTAGTTTCGACACCGACCCGGATGATTCTAAATCTCAGACAGGATACGTTTATATTTTGAATGGAGGAGCTGTGAGCTGGAGAAGCTGCAAGCAAATCATGATCGCGGGATCTACAATAGAATCGGAATACATGGCTGCTGTAGAAGCGTCAAGTGAAGGAGTTTGGATCAGGAACTTCATCACTGAGCTTGGTGTGGTTCCAAGTGCCTTGGACCCACTAGAGATATTGTGCGACAACACTGGCGCCATAGCACTGGCTAAGGAACCAAGATTTCATCCAAAGACCAAGAACAGCAACTACCGATTCCATATAATTTGAGATTATATAATAGATGGAGATCTGAAGATTAGCAAAGTACATATGGATCGGAATGTCGCAGATCCGTTGACTAAACCTCTTCCACGAGCAAAACATGATCAGCACCTTAATGCCATGGGTGTTAGATTGTTACTAGATGTAAACTAGATTATTGACTCTAGTGCAAGTGGGAGGCTGTTGGAATTATGCCCTAGAGGAAATAATAAAGATGTTATTGTTATAATTGTTGTTTATGATAAAGTTTATATTCCATGCTAGAATTGTATTAAGCGGAAACTTTGATACTTGTGTGGTTTATGAACAACACCGTGTCCCTAGTATGCCTCTATGGACTAGCTCATTGATTAATGATGGTTAAGGTTTCCTAACCATAGACATGAGTTGTCGATTAATAATGAGATCATGTCATTAGGAGAATGATATGATGGACAGACCCAAATCAAGAAGATCAATTAGATCGTGTCATCGTGTTCATCTTTGCGAAGCTTTTTCTTATGTCAAATATTGTATTCCTTAGACCATGAGATAATGCAACTTCCTAGTATCGGAAGAAATCTTTGAGGTCATCAAACGTCATCCTATGTGAGGGTGCTCATAAAGGTGTCTCTTAGGTGATCGGAAAGTACTTGTTGGGTTGTATGTATCGAGATGGGATTTGTCCCTCCTGAGTCAGAGAGATATACTTGGGCCCACTCGGTAATCGATATCAACACCGCTTGCAAGCACGTGGTTAAGGAGTTAATCACAAAGTGATATCAGATTACAAAACGAGTAAAGTACTTGCTGTGAACGAGATTGAACTTTGTATGCCGATACCAACGATCGAATCTCGGGCAAGTAAAATATCGCGTGACGAAGGGAATATATATATATGGGATTAATTGAATCCTGGCATCGTGGTTCATCCGATATGATCATCGATGAATATGTGGGAGTCATGATGGGTTTCCAGATCCCGCTGTTGATTATTGATAGAAGATCATGTCTGCATATTCTCGAACCCGTATGGTCACACACTTAACGTGTCTCGACGCTAGGATAGAATGGATAAATGGTTTATGAGTTTTTGCTAGGAGTATCGAATGAGATCCAGGACATCACGAGAGGTTACAGAACGGTCCGGAGAATAAGATTCATATAAAGGAAAGCAGTTTTTGGATTTCGGAATCGTTTCGGAATGTTTGGTATTGTACCGGATGGTTCTAGAAGCTTCCATAGTGGGACCAATGTGGCCCCATTTGTCGGAGGGGTGTGTGGGCCTACGAGGGAGTTCCCTGGCCACATTGGGCCAGGGGCACAAGGCCCCATAGGCCCAGCCGGCCAAAACCCTAGGGGAAACCCTAGGAAACCTTCTAGAAGGGGGTGGAGACTTGCCCCCCACTCCACCCTTGGGGTCGCCGCCCTAGGGCTTGGAGGAAGGGGCAAGGGGGACGGCCATCCCCCTATATAAGGTGGGAAGGGGGCGCACCCTCCCCTCACCCCAAACCGTAGCCGCCAGCTGCTTCCCTACCTCTCTCTCTCTCTCTATCCCGACTGCGTGTAGGCGAAGCCCTGCTGAAGAAACTCTCCACCATATCACCACGCCGTCGTGTTGTAGATCCAATCTATCTCTCCACCCCACTTGCTGGATCGAGGAAGGAGGAGACGTCTCAGCACCGTACGTGTGCATCTCTCGGAGGCGTCGCCACTTGCAGCGTAGGATCGGATCGGATCGCGAGGAGGAAACGGCGAGTACGACTACACCAACCACGTTCTGTTGAACGTTTCTGCTGTGCGATTTATTCTAGGGTATGAAGATCTCATTTATCCCTCTTGTTGATTGCATCTCCTAGATTAGATCTTGGCTTTCCCGTTTGCATCCGTAGAATTTTTTTGTTTTACTATGCTGCGAAACCCTTCAGCAACTTAGCGGATTGGTTTCGCAATTTGAGGATTGTCCTAAATGGTGGTAATTTGACCTATGTGATGGATGCAACGCTGGGTGACCCGCCTGCAGCTGATGCTACCGATGAGGTAAAGAATGTTTTCCTCGCTCGAAAGAATCAGTACTCCACAGTTCAGTGTGCTATCTTGTATGGTTTGGAATCGAAGCTTCAGAAAAGGTTTGAGAACCCTGACCCACATGATATTGTTCGTGAACTCAAAATGATATTTGAGGCTCACACGGCAGTTGAGGGTTATGAGGCTTCTGAAAAGTTCTTTAACTGCAAGATGGAAGAGGGCAGCTCCGTCAGTGAGCACGTGCTTAAGATGTCTGGGCACGCAAGAAAGCTTCAAATCTTAGGTATAGTGATTCCTAATGCTTTGGGGATTCACCGTGTCCTCCAATCACTACCACCAAGTTACAAGAACTTTGTGATGAACTACAACATGCAAAACATGGACAAGTCGTTGCCCAAACTCTTCTCCATGTTAAAGTCTGCAGAAGTGGTGATCAAGAAAGTGCACCAAGTGTTGTTGGTCAATAAGACCACCAAATTCAATAAGCAAGTCAAGTCTAAGAAAAAGGGAAACTTCAGGAAGGGAGGTAAGAAAGTTACCGCGCCGGCAAAGAAGACCAAGGATGGGCCTAAGCCTGATACTTAGTGATTTTACTACAAGGGAGAAGGTCACTAGAAGCAGAATTGCCCTAAGTACTTGGCGGATTTGAAGAACGGCAACATCAAGAAGAAAGGTATATCCGATATACATGTTATTGATGTGTATCTAACTAGTACTCGTAGTAGTGCCTGGGTATTTTATACTGGTTCGGTTGCTCATATTTGTAGCTCGAAACAGGTGCTGCAGAATAAACGGAAGCTAGCGAAGAACGAGGTGACGATGCGCGTTGGAAATGGATCAAAGGTTGGTGTGATCGCGGTCGGCACACTATCTATTCATCCACCATCGGGATTATTTTTATACTTAAATAATTGTTATTTGGTGCCTGCGTTGAGCATGAACATTATATCTGGATCATGTTTATTGCGAGACGGTTACTTTTTAAGTCCAAGAATAATGGTTGTTCGATTTATACGAGTAATATGTTTTATGCACATGCACCTTTGATAGATGGTCTATTCTTGTTGAATCTCGATTGTGGTAATACACACATTAATAACATTGAAGCTAAACGTTTGAAATTGAGTGATAACTCGACCTATATGTGGCACTGTCGTCTTGGTCATATTGGAGTGAAACGTATGAAGAAACTCCATTCTGATGGACTTCTTGAATCACTTGATTTTGAATCACTTGAAATATGCGAAGCATGTCTGATGGGTAAAATGACTAAGACTCCATTTTCTGGTATGATGGAGCGAGCTATGGACTTATTAGAAATTATACATACCGATGTGTGTGGTCCAATGAGTGTAGCATCACGCGGTGGTTATCGCTATGTTCTTACCTTTACGCATGACTTGAGTAGATATGGGTATATCTATTTCATGAAACATAAGTCCGAAACTTTCGAGAAGTTTAAGGAATTTCAATGTGAGGTAGAGAATCAACGTAACAAGAAGATTAAATTTTTATGATCTGATCATGGAGGTGAATATCTAATTTACGAGTTTGGCGAGCATTTGAAGAAATGCGGAATACTTTCACAATTGATACCGCCGGGAACACCACAACGTAATGGTGTTTCCTAACGCCGTAATCGAACTCTCTTAGATATGGTTCGTTCTATGATGTCACTTATAGATTTACCGCTATCCTTTTGGGGTTATGCATTCACTTTAAATAGGGCACCATCTAAATCCGTTGAAACGACACCATATGAATTGTGGTTTGGGAAGAAACCTAAATTGTCGTTCCTTAAAGTTTGGGGTTGCGAAGCTTATGTAAAGAAGTTACAGCCAGACAAGCTTGAACCCAAAGCGGAAAAATGCGTCTTCATAGGATAACCGAAGGAAACTATTGGGTATACCTTCTATCATAGATCCGAGGGCAAAATCTTCGTTGCCAAGAATGGATCCTTTCTAGAGAAGGAGTTTCTCTCGAGAGAAGTGACTGAAAGGAAAGTAGAAATCGACGAGGTTGTTAAACCTTCTCTTGAACTTGCGAGTAGCGCAGCACCGGAAGTATTTCATGTGGCGCCTACACCAATAAGAGAGGAAGCTAATGATGTTGATCATGAAACTTCGATTGAAGTTACTACGGAACCTCGCAGGTCAACGAGAACTCGTACCACTCCTGATTGGTATGATCCCGTTATGACTGTCATGTTGGTGGACAACACCGATGACCCTGCGACATATGAGGAAGCGATGATGATCCCAGATTCCAATAAATGGCAAGAGGCCATCAAATCCGATATTGGATCCATGTACGAAAACCAAGTATGGACTTGGGTGGACTTACCGGATGGCCAGAAGGCTGTCGAGAACAAATCGATTTTCAAGAAGAAAACAGATGTTGATGGTAATGTTACTGTCTATAAAGCTCGACTTGTCGCAAAAGGGTTTCGACAAATTCAAGGAGTTGACTACGATGAGACTTTCTCACCAGTAGCAAAGCTAAAGTCTGTGAGGATTATGTTAGCAATCGCTGCATATTATGATTATGAGATATGGCAGATGTATGTCAAAACAACATTCTTCAATGGAGACATTGATGAAGAGTTATATATGATGCAAACTAAAGATTTTGTCAATCCTAAAGATGCTAACAAGGTATGCAAACTTCAACGGTCCATATATGGATTGAAGCAAGCATCCCGAAGTTGGAATCAACGATTTGATAAGGTAATCAAAATCTTTGGTTTTATACAAACTTATGGAGAAGCTTGTATTTACAAGAAAGTGAGTGGGAGCTCTGTAGCATTCTCAATACTATATGTAGATGACATATTTTTGATTGGGAATGATGTAGACCTTCTTAATAGTGTCAAGGATTATTTGAATAATAGTTTTTCAATGAACGATCTTGGCGAAGCAGCTTACATATTAGGCATAAAGATTTATAGAGATAGATCGAGACGCCTAATATCATTTTCACAGAGTACATATTTGGACAAAGTTCTAAAGAGGTTTGGATTGGAAGATAGCAAGAAAGGGTTCTTGCCCATGTTGCCCAATACGACCTTAAGTAAAACTCAAAGTCCCGCAACGGCAGAAGATAGATAAAGGATGAGTAAGACTACATATGCCTCAGCCATACGATCTCTCATGTATGCCATGCTATGTACTAGACTCGACATTACATATGCTGTTAGTTTGACTAGCAGATATCAAAGTGGGAGCCATATGAATTTCCAAATTCCTCTATTGGTTATTGATCGGAGAAGTGTCTCGGTCATGTCCGCATAATTCACGAACCGTAGGGAGACACACTTAAGGATTCGATGTTGTTTAGTAGATATGGAATGTTAGTAGGGTACCGATTGTTGTTCGGAGTCTCGGATGGTATCCAGGATATCACTAGGAGATCCGAAATGGTCCGAAGAATAATATTCATATAAGGAAAGTCCGATTCCGGAGTTCGGGAAAGATTCCTATGTTTTCATCGGAGAGGTTCTAGAAGGGTCTAGAAGGTTCACCGGTCCGGAAGGGGAATGGTCCATGAATGTGTCATGGGTAAGTGGAATGATTGGATCATATCTTAGGTCACTTGGTGTGGACATTTGCAAGAGATAATTAAAACTCTAAATTGAAAGTCAAACTGGAACAATGGTTTCCTAGTGGAAGAAGGAAAGAGTCCTTCTCTCAATCCAACTTGGGTTTGGGTTTGGATTCAAACCCACCCCTCCCAAGGCTGCCCCCCTCTCGTAAATAGAGGGGGAGGGCTGCCCCAAACACACAAGCCCTAGCTCTCCCACACCCAAGCCGCCTGCGCCGCCAGCCGCCGTCGCCGACACCTCCTCCTCCTCCCGGTCTTCTAAACCCTAGATCACCGGGAAACCCTACATCCACCATAACTCGCACCGGCTTAGGCGAACAACAACCTCCACTGCCTGCTGGAACAATGGAGAGGAAGGTCTTCATCGAGTACCGAACGTGTGACCGACTACGGAAGCGCTGCTGAAACGCAGCGCCGGAAGGATCGTCTACGCGATCTTTAGATCGGCAAGTGTACGACTACATCGCCCATGAGAATCTGCTCTCGTTAACCGCTTTGGAATCTTCGAGGGGGAGTACTCTAATCGAATCGTTGCTACAATATCGTAGAAAGATCTTGGCTTGTTGTTTGCATGCGGTAGAAATTTTTTGTTTACCATGCTACGAACCCCTACATATTTACCAATAAATTCATAACTGTAGCTTTGTAACTCCAAAAAGGTTGATTGGAATTTCTATAGAAAGGTATTTTCAGTACCAAACATTTTCAGTTGGAATCATACCAAAATATCTTAAAGATTTAATCTGGTGAAAAAGACAAAAACCATCCAGTACTTCCTTTGGGAATTTTCTGAGGGCAATCTGGTAAATATTTTGGGGTGATTCCAACTCCCCTTGATTTAGTCCATCAAATACTACCTAATAATCCAAGTAAATAATTTTTGGAAGAGAACAATTCTGGTGAATTATTTCCTAAAACTAGTGTTTTAATCACTAGAAAACACTTTATAAATCAATGGAAATTGATAAAATAGTGAAACCACTTTTGTTGGCTGCAATTTAGCAATACCTATCTGTGGGTATCATGTTGCACTTTGATATCATACAGAACTTGTCCTTGTTCAAAAACCCCTTATCTAGGTAGCTTTGGACTATAAATCTTAACTAGAAAATCCACAAATGCAATCAAGGACATTCCGTTGTATCCAAAGCAAAATCTCCAATACTTACTGATCCATAAACTGGTTTTGTCAATTTCTGTATGAGTTGATGTTTGTATGCATTGTATTGATTATGGTGTTGTTTTCTTACATGTATGCTCGATAACGGCGATAGTTGCGAATTGTGAGACGCCGAGAAGAAGGAAGCATCGGGTTATCCCATTATTATTATTATTGGTATTCTGGTATTCTAAAGAAGTCACGAGACATCTCGTTGGTCACAGGAAAGCCACCTTCTTGCTCATACGCCTTATCCTACCGTCTTACTTCCGCATGTTTATCTACTGTTTACGAAACTTCATTATTTTACTTATGATGATTTTTTTATCTGGTAGTGGCTTGGCCCCTCCTGCTAATACCATTTGCACTACTAAGTGCAACCCCTTTAATGACACCTACTTGCCCTAGTATGGTTGTCACATCCCAAAATTTTCCAAATTTTGAAATGTGAAAAATAAATAAACAAAAGAATTAATTGTTGAAATTTAGGGTGAAAAGAAACTTTTTGTTTCAAAATGGAAACATCAAAACCCTTCTTGAACAAACTTTGAATAAAATAGAATCCAACAAAATTCAAATCAAGTGAAATGCATTCATCAATGAATATATCTGAAATTTAAACACTTGGAAAAGTTAAACCAAAACCCTAAAACCATAATGGAAAGAAATCATTTCCAAGATCTCTCTAAGACTATGGATTTGATCCATATAAAATTCAGCAACAAACATTTATAAATGATCAAAAATGATAAACAATAATATTATAAAACCATAGAAATTGGTTTCATTTAATATGGAGCCATGGATAAAAACTTATGAATTTAATAAGTTAAAAGGAAAATAATTTCCAAAGCTAATAAAGCTCCTACCTAAAATCCATACCAAATTATGAGTAAAATAATCCTAAAGAGATTTAAAAGGATAAAAAAATATTAAATAAAATTATACAAATTGGAATCACCAATTTTGGATCTATAAATAAAAATATATGGATTTTATAGGATAAAGAAAGAAATAAATAAATAAGGAATAATTAAAAGCCAAATTAAATCTTGTCCAAATTCATAAATAAAATAAATTTATTGAATAATAAATGAATAAATATTATTCAATTAAAATTTTATGGACTTTAACTAAATTCAATTATATTTAAATGGAGACAAAATCCCTAAAGTAAATGATTAATTAAATCATGAGTAAATAAAAACTGATAATAGTCAAAGTGTATTAAAAATTTATCTAATTAACTTAAAAGGAATAAAAGAAATATTTAAATAAAATTCATATGGGATTAAAAACCATATTTGATTTTATTTGAATAAAGACAAATTCCCAATTTAAATTAACATTAAATCATATTAAAATATTTTAAATAATTCAAAGTGAATTATTTGCACTAATAAATAAATAAAACCTAATGAAAAGGGTTTGGTAAAAATTGGAATTCAAAATACAAGTTTGAAAATATATTTAAAATCTTATTTAAATAAAGAAAAGTGTATATTTTAAATAGATAATAAACCATAAAAGAATGTAAGAAAATATTCAAAAATGGATTCTAAAATACATTCTTAAAACAATATTAAAACATACTGAAAGTTTGGAAAAGTATGAATTAAAACAAGTGTTTGAATCATTTAAATAAATTTAAAACATAAATCAGAAATAGAAAAAGAAAAAGAAAACAAAAGAAGAAAAAAAATAAAAGGAAGCAGCCCAGCCCAGCTAGCCCAACAGGCCCAGCGCAGCCCACTCCCTCTCTCCTTCCCCGAACCATTTTCTTTCACTCACAAACGAACCCGCGCAGTCACTGACGTGTCGACCCCATGCATACCCTCTCTCTCTCGCTGACAGACAGACCCCATAGCTAGGTCGTCGTCTCCACCCCGCAGAGCCGTTATTCCCCAAAATTCCGTTGTCGCTTCCTGCCTTGATTCGCGTCGTTAATTCGTATAAATGCTGTGATAATTACTCGCCGTCACCATGCCATCTTAAGCGCCCACGTCCCCTCTTCCCTTTCCCTCACTTGCCGCTCCCTCTCTGCCCCCAGGCTGTCCTAATTCATCCTCGCATCACCACTGCTCCGACACACTCCGGTGGAAATTCCGGTGAGTACACGCCTCCCCATGCCCTCTGCTACTCTCTGACGTTCTTCCCTTGCTTGCATGCTTCTTCTCATACATCTGCTTCCTCTGCTCATGGCCCAGATAGTCGCCTCCATCAAGCACTGTAGGTTCCCGACGCCATCAACGACTCCGGCAACCCTCCCTTGTAAACCCTGACCACCCCCTCTCCTCTGGTTGACCCACGCCTACTCTCCTTACTCGTGCGCGTCTAAAACAACCTTCATAATTATCTCCCCGTGCCGTATAGCCTCACCATCGACGATGCGGAGCTCGCCCATCGCCATGACCATCTCCGGTGAGCGATTCGCAACATCCTTGTGCGCCCCTTCGTCCACTGCAACCACGTTGAGCATCAGCAACACACTACGAACACTGTGAGCTAATCCTCCCTCTCCCTTGCCTCATGTAGTCGCCGGTACACCACTGCCCAACCGCAGCGCCGCCACTCGTCGTTGCTACCGCTGCCCAATCTTGACCATCTCGCCTCTGCCGTTAGATCTCGATCCGGTGGCTGCGATAGAATCACTTAAAACGAAAGGGTACGCTAGATCAGAGCCGCACGATTTCCTTTAGATCCAACGATCCATGCTTCTCAATCCGTGCGAATCGGTATCGGCCAATGAGAACAGGACACGTAGTCAGCTTTTGTTTTAAATAGATAGAAACATTTCTATTAGATGTTTAGATTTGAAAAATTCATAACTTTTAATCCACACGTCCAAATTTTGCAAATTTTATATCATTGGAATCAGGAAAAAGAAACCTTTGGAACCATGCCCTTTGTTTAGTGTTTTTATTCTGTAAAAGTAGTTTTTTTTTCCAGAAACATTTCTAGGCCTATTTTGGTTATAAAAATTATTCTAAAAATGATTTTAGGGTAAAATATTTTACAAATGATTTATTTTGAACCTACTGACCATAAAAACCAACTTTTGTATTTAAAAATATATTTTGTGACACTAAGGAATTATTCCTTTGAATAAAAAGCTTTTCTAGTGAAATAAAAATGGTGCTTGATTTAAAATGATTTTTGAGTGAACCTTTTGGAAATGGATTGGTTTTAAACACTTTGACCATAAACACTAACATTTGTGTTTAAAAATATATTTGGCTAAACACTACAAAATATTACTTTTATTTAAATCCTTTCTAACAAAACAAAAATGATTTAAATGGCCCATTTTCACTAACTTGATTTTAAATGATTTTTCCACATTTATAAATGACCAATAGGTCTTTTAAAATGTTTATAGACTTAGTAGAAACCACTTTTCCAATAAAATAATATTTTGCATGCTTGCATGCATTGTTTTGTTTTCTTTATTCTATGTGATGAATTGCTTGAATGCTAGATTGAATTGGTGCCTTGATTGAATTGTAGTGAACTTTGAAGAGTGTTACAATTGCAAGATCAAGGAGTGAACCTATATTCTCTACTAAAAAGGCAAGTGGTGCTTCATACATTTTGTCCTAATATTTTGACTATGCATTAGTGATATTTCTAAGTAGGACTTGCATGGAATTTTTACTAAGTATGCTATGCCATGGGAAATCCTAGTAGATGATGCCTTAGTAGAATTTTCCGTAAGTTAAGATTCCTACTACTATCATGCTTAGCCTAGCTAGTAGAAAACAAGGGTGGATTATATTCATGCTATGAAATATTTCTAAGTCTGTGACTTGTGTTTTGTTTAATAAAACAACTATGTGAATGAATAACCTGGGTGGAATGGAGTGAAAGGTTTGTGTTGAGTGGTTACACAAGTCCACTATACTAGGGAAAACTTGGGTATCACCAAGTCCAGTATACTGGGGAAAACTTGGTATCACACGTGTGGAAAGCCACCCAGGAACAAAGAGATTTGAGATGTCAAATGTTGAGAAGCTTCAAGTGCAGCCACATGGCAATATGGCTCTGCCTGGATCATATAGGTTGCAGTAACTTAGCCAGATGGACAGTTGGTGGTAGGGGGTGATAGGTTTGGAGAGTGTCCAGTTTGGTCTAAGGGAAGGCTTCTGAAAAATCTTGTCTCGATGCATGTCGAGTCTTGTGGGGAAAGTGCACCACCTCTCGAGAGAGTAAAATCTAAGTACCTAGCCATGTCCCCGACAATGGAAAATTTGAGCATCAAGAAATGGAAGCTATCAAGGATCTCCTCATTCGAATTTCTAAGTTAAAAGCTTGTGGTTGAACAAGGGTTAAATGTTAACCAATTTTATTGGTTGTTCCTTGGGTGATTTGACAAAAAAAACTTAGTGTTTTCATCTTATAAGGAAAACCTATTTTGAGCAAAGCAAGTCTAAGCTCCACTTAGCCAAATGCATATAGATGATAGATACCACTGTTCTACCATAGTATCACTTGCCAATACAATTCAAATGTGTTGACCCTTGTGGCTGTAACTTATTATGTTGCAGGTTTTGTTTGATGTTAGTGAAGTGTGTTGAATAGGATTACAAGTCTACAACCAACATGATTTCCTGTGGAACTTTGAAGATTAAGGACTCCATGCTATATAGTTATTTCTGCTGCATTGTAATGAGATAGCCAAATGAGCTATGTAAGATGTAATGAACTATTTTATTCCTGGTTATAAAATTGTATTATGACCCTTATTTCTTGATATTATATCTTAAACTGTGGATGCTAGATATTGATCCAGGGACTAGCATTGTAAATACAGGGATCTCTACCTTATCAGGTTAGGACCTCTACAATGGTAGATGGTGTATTAACACCATAAACCCTTGGAAACCCTGTATTAGCCAAAGCAAAACTGTTGGATGGGAAGACCCCGAAAAAAGGCTTACAAAAATGTTATAAGACAAAAACCTTGGTGAGGCTTGGCCTACCAAGTTGATTGGAAAATGAGAAATGTTTTGGTTTTACAAAATGGTTGGCGTGTGATGGAGGAAAAATGTTTACGAAAACACGCTGGGCTGTACAGTTTACTATGCTAGAACAATTAACCCGTGCAACCACATTACTCCGGAATGTGACGGGGCTAGGTTGGAAGTTTGTCTAATCTGGTATAGGTGCCTCACACTACTACAGGGGTGGACAATCCCAAGAGGGTGGGCCTTCTCTATCAAACGGTCAATGAGTAGCATCGACCGAGAGAAGGAACGAAGGGTCTGCGGGCCTCCACGCGATACTATGAGCCCCTCATTGAAAGCGCAGACCCGTCGAGGTGCAAAACGCGCTTCGGTTGGCTTGTTACTATATAGGGCATCTCGGTTTTGAGGGGATTAACCTCATAGGGTAGGCACTTATATCAGAAAGGGCTTCTAGAAGGTCTTGACCGGTTAATCGACCCACGATCAGTGTAGATCAGGGACGGGTAATCAGATGGTTTGGGTACAGTGTACAACCTCTATAGAGTGTAAATCTATTTGAATAGACGAGTCCTCGGTCATGGACGGTTGTGCTGGTGGCTGTACGGCGGGTGACGGTTTTGATTTCAAAAAGGACTTCAGAAAAACAATGACTGGAAAAAGGTTTTGACCATGAGATGGTCGGAAGAAGGAGGAAGGAGTTTGTTCATGAGATGACAGGGAAGGAAAAACAAATGGGTGACCCAAATCCTAGTGTTTTCTAAAAACTTTGCAAAAAGGTCTCCAAATTGTTTTACAAAAGTTTTTCAACAAAGATATAGAGATATGATATACCGGGATGGTATTGCAAACTGAAGTCATAGTCCTTGATGAGCTCTAGCCAACTTATTTGTCTCATAATGAGTTCCTTCTAGGTGAAGATATATTTCAAACTCTTGTGATCAGTGAACACGTCACAACACTTTCCCAAAAGATAATGTCTCCATTTTTTGAGTGCATGGACAACAGAGGCTAACTCTATGTCTCGAGGCATAAGCCACAACTTTCCCTTCTTGCATCAACACTCCACCCAATCCTTGGTGAGATGCATCACAATATACTTGAAAATCTTTCTCCAAATCTGGTAGACATAAGAATGGTGCTGATACTAGTCTCTTCTTCAATTCTTGGAAATTAATTTCACATCCTTCAGTCCAATCAAACTTCTTTTCTTTCTTAAGTAACTCCGTCATTGTCTTAGCTACCTTTAAGAAATTATCAATGAATCTTCTATAGTATCCTGCCAAGCCTAGGAAACTTCAAACTTCTTTAACTGACTTGGGAGACTCCCACTCAGTTGCAGCTGACACCTTTGCGGGATCGACAACTATACCATCTCCAGACACAATGTGTCCAAGAAATCCAACTTCACTCAACCAAAATTCACACTTACTAAACTTGGCATATAATTTGTGCTCCCTGAGTTTCTCAAGTATCAATCGCAAATGTTCTTCATGCTCTTATTTGCTCTTGGAATAAATCAAAATGTCATCAATGAACACGACAACAAACTTGTCAAGAAACTCCATGGACATTTTGTTCATCATGTTCATGAAATAAGATGGTGCATTTGTAGTCCAAATGGCATCACAGTATACTCATACAATCCATACATAGTGGTAAAAGCAGTCTTAGGTACGTCTTGTTCTCTAATCTTTAGCTGAAAGTAGCCTGATTGGAGATCAATTTTTTAGAACACTCGGGCTCCTTCTAGCTGATCAAATATATCATTGATTCTGGGCAAAGGGTACTTGTTCTTTATAGTCACCTCATTGAGTGAATGGTAATCTATACACAACCTTTTACTTCTATCCTTCTTCTCTACAGACATAACTGGTGCACCCCAAGACGAAGAACTTGGTTGGATAAATCCTTTCTGCAACTGTTCTCCAAGTTGTTTCTTGAGTTCTTTCAACTCATCAACTGACATCTTATAGGTTCTCTTTGCTATTGGTCCAGATTCTGGTAGTAAATCAATCAGAAACTCCACATCTCTATCTGGTGGCATTCCTAGTAATTCCTCCGGAAACACATTCGGGTACTCCTTCACAACTGGTACACTGTCTATGCTAACCCCCTTAAGATAATTTAGCTTACTCCCTTTGGATTCAAAGTTGGACTTGAACCTAATCCATTTCTTATCCGGGGTTGTGAGTGTAACAGTACGATTGGCACAATCTATTACTCCTTCATACTTAGTCATCCAATCCATGACCAAAATTACATCCAATCATTGGGAATCTAGGATTATCAGACTAACTGGAAACTTATACTTTCCAAATTCTATCACTAGATCATGACATCCAAAATTTACTATCATCTCTCCACTTGGAGAGCTTACTTTAATAGGACATCCAATAGTTTCAGTTGGAAGTCCATTTTTATCAACAAATGCTCTTGATATGAATGAATGTGATGTCCTGGTATAAAAAAGAAAAAGTGCTGGAAAAGAATTAAGCTTGAACTTTGTAACACCCTCGGAATCGGCCATATGCAAGTTTTAGCGCTTCCCTCCAAACCCGCATAGAAACGATTCAAAGGTGCCCACCAGGCACTTTCGTGCGGGTGGAAAACGAAGTAATATCATTACACAATAGTCCTCGATGGAACCCACAAAACATATATACAACAACGACTCAACGAGTCAAGAATACATATATACAGTACAAAGATCCAAATCACCTTGAAAGCGATACAGCGTCCGAGTATGAACAAGATGCAAATTGATCTAAGAGCCCTGAAGAATAACCAATGGCGTCCATAACCCTGCCCAGGACAAGCCGGAAGGGTAACCCTGCTAACGACGTCGATCTCAAAACCTGCTCAAATAAAAGGGGTGCCGACAAAGGGCGAAAGAAAAAGAGAGCGGTCAGTACTGAGGCCAGTACACAGCGAGACTATAATTCGGCGGTCCTCGCCTACATAGGTATGGTGGACGGAAGCGGCCGCGCAGCATGCACTAAACAACCTATAGAGACTCAATACAACAGGCGACTATCAGATAGGGATAAGAAGGACCTATCCGGATCCAACCTGAAACTAACACCAAGCATACCCATCCTAGTATTTCCCCCTCGAGACCAAACGAGGAAGTCAACCAAGGAACTAACACAGTTGGTAGTTTTATTCATTCCGTTATAGTTGCGGCAATTACTAGTCAGACATAGATAGCTTGAGTCATCCTGATATAATAAGCAGTGGGCCGTTTTAGTTAACCATTCAGTTGGGGGTGCCCACACACCCCACCTATGGTTAGCGCGCTCGATCTCGGAACAGGTGTCAAGAACTCGGGGTCCTACGGGACACCAGTGAGCGGTTAAAAACCAAATATTGTCTATTACCCACTGGTGCCTCTGCATTTACCTACTTTCAATTTTAGTTATTAAACAATAATTAAAGCCATGATCATCTCCAACATAAAGCATATGGCATCCTTCTAACAACTGTGGTACTGGACGACACGCAACAACACTTGAGCAAGCGACTACGACGCGCAAGTCCAACTATCTACCAAACAACAGGTAATAGGATGTGTCCACGGCAATATAAGGCTGCAAGGGATATCGCGGGTACGAAAACTAGAGCATCGTAACACATATAGAAATAGATCAACAAGAGGAAATAAAGACTAGAAAGGTAAAATAGGTAGAAAGGGGGAGAATGCTCGCCTGAAAAACATTGTCGAAGGTTCATCCGAAGATCGGGTCGACACTCGCATCAACCCATCGGCCGAATCCGTGAAGAAGCAAAGCACTAGAAGAAACACCGGATGCAATATTTAATACTACGGGTAAAAGATCGAACATGATGCATTTATGATGTATGACAGGGCAAGGTGCGATGCAATTAGACCATTTTAAGCGGAACCGGGGTCTCGACAATTATTAAGGTCATGTTGTTTAGATACCCCACCATTTAAATGTTGTCTTAACAAGGCAAATTATATCACTGGTTCGATGCACAAATTTAAATGGGGCCAATATTAGACTAGATAAGCCCGCATATGATCTCCATATTTATTTTAGGTGAATCGGCATAAGGCCCCCAAACCACACAATATGTATGCGACATGAACAATTAAATGCAACAAGATGAATATCATATATTATAAAAATACGGGGCTTGGAAAGGGGGTTACACATGGGGGATCGACGATCTTGGTTAGGGTTCGACGAGGTTCGGTCTTCGCACACCCGGGATCGGGTTTCTCGTATTCCGTGAAGAACTTGGTGTTCCATCTTGACCTGTTTCGGGAAGGAGAGCTTGGTGCTTCGAGAAGAGGATGCTCGGCACCGGCATCATCGGTCAATGACATACTTGGTTCCAACATCGGTAATCCTCGAGTAGCGTCGTGGTCGTCCTTCGGAAAAGTATGCATCGTGTTGGCCTTGTTTCAAGAAGGTCTCGAGAGGAGCCCGGGTAGACGGGTTCAAACGACAAGGCATGCTGTAGAGAACCATACTCGTATTGAATCGGGGAAGCTTGAACTAGTCATGGCCCATCAATAGACGCTGGAACAGGATCATGCACATGACAAGTTTTACTGAGACGGGGCGTCGGTCTTGGCGAGCAGCAGAAAGAGGATGAAGGGCGGGCAGCAAACAGCGGTCACGAGCATGCCAACGAAGGACGCAGGAGACGAGCTTGAGGGGGGCCTCACGCACGCTGCAGGAGAAAGCTCATAGGAGGGCACCGCAATGCGAATTAGAGGGAGACGCGCAGCGTGGCGACACCCATGACAGTGAGGAGTTGCGGCTGAGGTGGAGGGCGCCTACGATGGTGATGGGAAGCTCACGGGGATGGGCGACATGCGGAGGCCGAGGGCGAAGCCGGTGGTGGATGGTCGGAGAGGCGGAGGGCCGAGCTGGCGAGGAGTGCGGGGTGGTGCAGAGGGCGCTGCGAGGGGAGGAGGGCGGCGGCCAGAGTTCCTGGCGGCAACGACGGCGCGGGGAGGCGGGTCTGCGCGAGGTGGGGAGGAGGCGGTGACAGGACTCGGGGGCGACGAGAAGGCAGGGGCCGCTGGTGCAGAGGCAGCGAGGCGCTGGAGACGCCCGGAGGGCGGCTAGCAGAGGGATGAGCAAGGCGGCCGCGGGGCGTGCTGGCGGGCCTGCGGGCTCCCATGGCGACAGGGAAGACGGTGGTGTCGACCGGAGGCGGGGAGGCGCCGCGGGCGGGTGAGGGCCTCTACAGAGGGGAGACAGGGGCGACCAACGACGAAGAGGGCGACGAGCAGAGGCGGGCTCGAGGAGGCGTCGAGGTCGGATGGTGGCGGCGGAGCTCCGGGAGGCCGCAGGGCTCGGCGAGGCGACCGTCGACCGGCAAGCGGCGGGATCAAGGTCGAGGCCCAGGGAGGTAGGCGCCGGCGGGGCCTGCTTGGGAAGGACCACGGGGGCCGGAGGACGCCTGGCGGCGGCGCTGCAGAGGAGGGGGGTCGCGGGAGGAGAGGCGCGGATGCGCCAGTTGGTCCGGTACAAAGGGAGTGAGGAGGAAACGCGTGGTGCGTGACGTGGATTGTGGTAGTGGTGGGGCCAGGGGGAGAGGACGGACGGGGGAAATCGAACGGGGTGGTGTGGTGTGCGTGCGTGGTGTTGCGTGTGTGGTGTGTGGCTGCAACGTGTTGGGTGCGTCGCTGCGGCTTGTGTGTGTGCTGCAAGCGCTGCGGCGGCGGGTGGTGTAGAGGGATGGGTAGGATCTGGGGTAGGTGGGATTAGGGTTTGGAGAATAGGAATAGATTAGGGTTTCGGTGAGATTGGGTTGGGCCGATCGGGGTGGTAGGTGGCTGGCTTTTCGGGCCGGGCTGCCTCCCCCGATCAAAACAGTTTTATTTAAAAAAAATATTGTTTATTTTAATTTTAGTAAAAGATTTTGTAATTAGTTTTAGACAAACAAAATATTCGAAAACATCCGGGGGTTTAATTTGAAATAGAAGGAGGGCTAGTTTCAGAAAACAATAGTCTTACGCAACATAGTTTCAAGTAAAGTATTATGCATGATGATGTGATGATGACGCACATAGATAAAGACATGCAGTTTCTAGTAGTGGTTTTTCCCGGGGTGCTACAATTCGACACCACTAACAATGGATCTCGCCCTCGAGATCCGCCTCCTAGTACGGGGAAGAAAGCCGTGTACCTGAATCTTCTCGCTTCGTGTAGATCTTCACGACACCACTAACAAAGATTCTTCATCCGTCTTGAAATTGGCAACACCACCAACAAAGGGTGTGGCTCACATTCGTTGGGAGAACACTCCGGAGAACAAAGGACCAAGGTAGAGGTCTCAAAAGGTAAGGCCACCTCTAACTTCTGTGGAAGGAGTACAACTGGTTGATCCACCGATTCAATGTACAAGAGCAAATGATAAGAGTAGTCGGATGGTGATCAGTCCATCGCGCACCCAAAGCATTACTCTACACATGAATAGGAGAATTATGCAACCAACTCTCAGAATTCAGACTGAAGATCTCGACAAGCGAGGTTCAAAAACAAAGGAGGGATGGAGATTCTCATCAGATCTGATGAAGATGACTTCGTCATATCGGATAACACCGGAGGATAGAAAGAAATTTTTTAGTGAATTTTCAAGCCACCAAAAGACACAACAGAAGAAAGATTCATCAGATAGCATGAATGTAGAATGTTGAAGCACCGTTACAATAGGATGGAAGCGAAGCCCTAAAGGTACGACGAAAACCCAACCAAGAGAAATCCTAGACTCGAAGAAAAGGTAAGAGAGGAGATTCAAAACACGTCGAGATAAGAGGAGAATAACAGAGGGGTAAGAAGTAAAAGCAGACCTAATCAGATCTATCCAACCGATTTTCCAAAAATAGTTTTGACACTCTACATCGGTCGTTAGCTAGATTATCCTACAGGCTGGACCGATGGGTATCGTAACTGCTGAGCTCTGATACCACTCTGTAACACCCTCGGAATCGGACCTATGAAAGTTTTAGCGCTTCCCGCCAAACCCGCATAGAAACGATTCAAAGGTGCCCACCAGGCACTTTCATGCGGGTGGAAAACGAAGTAATATAATTACACAATAGTCCTCGATGGAACCCACAAAACATATATACAGCAACGACTCAACGAGTCAAGAATACAGATATACAGTACAAAGATCCAAATCACCTTGAAAGCGATACAGCGTCCAATTACGAACAAGATGCAAATTGAGCTAAGAGCCCTGAAGAATAACCAATGGCGTCCATAACCCTGCCCAGGCCAAGCCGAAAGGGTAACCCTGCTAAGGACGTCGATCTCAAAACCTTCTCAAATAAAAGGGGTGCCGACAAAGGGAGAAAGAAAAAGAGAGCGGTCAATACTGAGGCCAGTACACAGCGAGACTAGAATTCGGCGGTCCTCGCCTACATAGGTATGGTGTACCGAAGCGGCCGCGCAGCATGCACTAAACAACCTATAGAGACTCAATACAACTGGCGGCTATCAGATAGGGATAAGAAGGACCTATCCGGATCCAACCTGAAACTAACACCAAGCATACCCATCCTGGTATTTCCCCCTCGAGACCAAACGAGGAAGTTAACCGAGGAACTCACACAGTTGGTAGTTTTATTCATTCTGTTATAGTTGCGGCAATTACTAGTCAGACATAGATAGCATGAGTCATCCTGATATAATAAGCAGTGGGCCGTTTTTGATAACCATTCCTTTGTAGTTGCGACACTTACTAGTCAGATACAATTAGCATGAGATGTCCCAAACCTAGCAGTTGTTAGTACTTTTATTTAGCCATTCCGTTGTAGTGAAGCTGATTACTATTCATATCGGATACAAGTCAAATTATAACAGTAAACTTTAGTTATAGTTGTCTATGATCGAGAACTGTGCTCCAAGTCTTCCATAACCGCGGACACAGCTTCTCGAAAATATTTAACCCTGCAGGGGTGCACCAAAGTTTCCACACGCACCTACACCCTTGTTGTCAGATCAGGTAGGTACAAGATCACAAAACATACACCCAATGGTATGTCGTCGGGGTTTCGGACACGACGTTTCCCAGACCCAAAGCAAGCACATGGGGGCCACCCCACTAAGCTACCCGCAACGAAGTCGGCCGGCTCCGAGACGGACCCAGAGGTTTGTGACAATTGCTGTGAACGACTAGGAACCCGAAAGTGTGACTGGGCTTGTCGATACCGCGAAAACATTCCACGTTGGTTCCAAAATAGTACAGGCGCTCCACGTGCAATCGTAAATAAAGCGGTAAAGCATGGCCTAAGTACAGGATAGTAATAAAGCCCCAAACTACTTTGTGGCCCCCGGTACAGTACTTTGAAATCAGGTACTAATCGATGGGGGTGCCCACACACCCCACCTATGGTTAGCGCGCTCGATCTCGGAACAGGTGTCAAGAACTCGGGGTCCTACGGGACACCAGTGAGCGGTTAAAAACCAAATATTGTCTATTACCCACCGGTGCCTCTGCATTTACCTACTTTCAATTTTAGTTATTAAACAATAATTAAAGCCATGATCATCTCCAACATAAAGCATATGGCATCCTTCTAACAGCCGTGGTACTGGACGACACGCAACAACACTTGAGCAAGCGACTACGACGCGCAAGTCCAACTATCTTCCAAACAACAGGTAATAGGATGTGTCCACGGCAATATAAGGCTGCAAGGGATATCGCGGGTACGAAAACTAGAGCATCGTAACACATATAGAAATAGATCAACAAGAGGAAATAAAGACTAGAAAGGTAAAATAGGTAGAAAGGGGGAGAATGCTCGCCTGAAAAACATTGTCGAAGGTTCATCCGAAGATCGGGTCGACACTCGCATCAACCCATCGGCCGAATCCGTGAAGAAGCAAAGCACTAGAAGAAACACCGGATGCAATATTTAATACTACGGGTAAAAGATCGAACATGATGCATGTATGATGTATGACAGGGCAAGGTGCGATGCAATTAGACCATTTTAAGCGGAACCGGGGTCTCGACAATTATTAAGGTCATGTTGTTTAGATACCCCACCATTTAAATGTTGTCTTAACAAGGCAAATTATATCACTGGTTCGATGCACAAATTTAAATGGGGCCAATATTAGACTAGATAAGCCCGCATATGATCTCCATATTTATTTTAGGTGAATCGGCATAAGGCCCCCAAACCACACAATATGTATGCGACATGAATAATTAAATGCAACAAGATGAATATCATATATTATAAAAATACGGGGCTTGGAAAGGGGGTTACACATGGGGGATCGACGATCTTGGTTAGGGTTCGACGAGGTTCGGTCTTCGCACACCCGGGATCGGGTTTCTCGTATTCCGTGAAGAACTTGGTGTTCCATCTTGACCTGTTCCGGGAAGGAGAGCTTGGTGCTTCGAGAAGAGGATGCTCGGCACCGGCATCATCGGTCAATGACATACTTGGTTCCAACATCGGTAATCCTCGAGTAGCGTCGTGGTCGTCCTTCGGAAAAGTATGCATCGTGTTGGCCTTGTTTCAAGAAGGTCTCGAGAGGAGCCCGGGTAGACGGGTTCAAACGACAAGGCATGCTGTAGAGAACCATACTCATATTGAATCGGGGAAGCTTGAACTAGTCATGGCCCATCAATAGACGCTGGAACAGGATCATCCACAGGACAAGTTTTACTGAGACGGGGCGTCGGTCTTGGCAAGCAGCGGAAAGAGGATGAAGGGCGGGCAGCAAACAGCGGTCACGAGCATGCCAACGAAGGACGCAGGAGACGAGCTTGAGGGGGGCCTCACGCACGCTGCAGGAGAAAGCTCATAGGAGGGCACCGCAATGCGAATCAGAGGGAGACGCGCAGCATGGCGACACCCATGACAGTGAGGAGTTGCGGCTGAGGTGGAGGGCACCTACGACGGTGATGGGAAGCTAGTGGTGGTTGGGCGACATGCGGAGGCCGAGGGCGAAGCCGGTGGTGGATGGTCGGAGAGGCGGAGGACCGAGCTGGCGAGGAGCGCGTGGTGGTGCAGAGGGCGCTGCGAGGGGAGGAGGGCGGCGGCCAGAGTTCCTGGCGGCAACGACGGCGCGGGGAGGCGGGTCTGCGCGAGGTGGGGAGGAGGCGGTGACAGGACCCGGGGGCGACGAGAAGGCAGGGGCCATGGACGCTGGTGCAGAGGCAGCGAGGCGCTAGAGACGGCCGGAGGGCGGCTAGCAGAGGGACGAGGAAGGTGGCCGCGGGGCGTGCTGGCGGGCCTGCGGGCTCCCATGGCGACAGGGAAGACGGTGGTGACGACCGGAGGCGGGGAGGCGCCGCGGGAGGGGGAGGGACTCTACAGAGGGGAGACAGGGGCGACCAACAGCGAAGAGGGCGACGAGCAGAGGCGGGCTCGAGGAGGCGTCGAGGTCGGATGGTGGCGGCGGAGCTTCGGGAGGCCGCAGGGCTCGGCGAGGCGACCGTCGACCGGCAAGCGGCGGGATCAAGGTCGAGGCCCAGGGAGGCAAGCGCCGGCGGGGCCTGCTTGGGAAGGACCACGGGGGGCGGAGGACGCCTGGCGGCGGCGCTGCAGAGGAGGGTGGTCGCGGAAGGAGAGGCGCGGCTGCGCCAGTTGGACCGGTACAGAGGGAGGGAGGAGGAAACGCGTGGTGCGGGACAGGGATTGCGGGAGTGGTGGGGCCAGGGGGAGAGGACGGACGAGGGAAATCGAACGTGGTGGTGTGGTGTGCGTGCGTGGTGTTGCGTGTGTGGTGTGTGGCTGCAGCGTGTTGGGTGCGTCGCTGCGGCTTGTGTGTGTGCTGCAAGCGCTGCGGCGGCGGCGGGTGGTGTAGAGGGATGGGTAGGATCTGGGGCAGGTGGGATTAGAGTTTGGAGAATAGGAATAGATTAGGGTTTTGGTGAGATTGGGTTGGGCCGATCGGGGTGGTAGGTGGCCTGGCTTTTCGGGCTAGGCTGCCTACCCCGATCAAAACAGTTTTATTTAAAAAAATATTGTTTATTTTAATTTTAGTAAAAGATTTTGTAATTAGTTTTAGACAAACAAAATATTCGAAAACATCCGAGGGTTTAATTTGAAATAGAAGGAGGGCTAGTTTCAGAAAACAATAGTCTTACGCAACATAGTTTCAAGTAAAGTATTATGCATGATGATGTCATGATGACGCATATAGATAAAGACATGCAATTTCTAGTAGTGGTTTTTCCCGGGGTGCTACAAACTTAGCAGCCACAGCACCAGATTCCTCATAAATTTCCTCCACATTGATGTGGTTCACTTGACCCTTCTGAAATGGGTTTGGCTTGTTGGCTCCATCAGCCTTCTTTTCTGGGCATTCATTTGCATAGTGCCCAGTTTTTTTGCACTTGAAGCACTCAACCTGACTGATTTCTCTCTTAGCAGGCTGACTTCCATTGCCATTACCACTATGATGGCTCTTATGTCCACTCTTGTGGTTCTTATATCTTTCATTGTCATTATTGTAGTGGTGCTTGTTGTCATTGTGACCGATACTGTTGTGGTGGTTGATATACTTCCCATGTTTGTGGGATCAAGAAACTACACTATCATCATCATGGGAACGCTTGTGAGACAATCCCGAGTTGTGCTTGTCAAAGTGGTGCTTCCTCTTCCTATTCTCCACCTGTTTCATCTTGCTCTCCAAGATGGTGGCTTTGTCACACAGTGATTGATAAGTTGGGACATATGCAATAGATAGCTACATTCACATCTCATCATTCAGCCCTTCAAGGAATTTTTCCTTCCTCTTTGCATCAGTATCAACATCATTCGGTGCATAGCGTGCCAGATTGTTGAACTCCTCAATATATTCTACCGCACTGCGGTGACATTGCTTAAGATTGTGGAACTCTTTCTTCTTCAAACTCATCACTCCTGATGAGATATGAGCAGTGTGGAATCCATCATCAAACATTGCCCAAGTCACTTCTTCAATGGGAGTTCGAAGTTGTCCCACCATGTTGATGCTGGTCCTTCAAGCAGATGTGCTGCAATTCTGACCTTTTCCTCATCAGTGCAGCCCACAGTGACCAAGTCCTTATTCACAGAACGTAACCAGTCATTGGCTACCATAGGATCAGTGGTTCCGGAGAACTTGGCAGGCCTCAACCTCAAAAACCTTGTAAGCATATCAAAGGATGGTGGGTTGTTTTGATTGTTGTTGTTGTGGGTTTGATTCTTATTTCCCATGAACTGGGTTATCATCTGCATCAACTGAGTTTGAGCTGTCATCAGCTACTGCATCTCATTGCCATTATTGTTATTGTTGTTTTGGTTGGGATTGGCATGACGGGGAGGCATAAGTGGTTTCAATAAGGATAAGTAATGATATATAACCCCTAGATGCTAACATTCACAATACATCACATAGAAACAATCACAAATAAACAAGCACAAGATAAATTTAGTGTTTTAAACAACGTAAACAACAAGTTTTGGCAAAGTAAACACACTAGCAAAGCCATCCACGTGTTGGATGATCATTGTGACTCGATAAATAAAGGATGATAGATAAATAGATAGTCGAGTAGTCAACACTACTCCTCCATGTCGACCTCCTCGTCCACTAGAGTAAGTCCTGCTGTCTCCATGGCTGTCTTGTACTCCTCCATGTTGGTGGTCAAGGCATCGATCTTCGCCCGGAGGGCTCTCTTCTGCGAGCGCAACCTCTCTATCACTCTTTGCTGAGTCTCTAGCTCAAGGTCCTTGAGCTCTATCGCGGCCCTCATATTCTTAATCTTCTTATTCCTATCCTGCACTCTCTTCTCTTGATTCTTGAACCTCTTGTCTTGGCTCTCGAACCTGGCCTCCATCTCCTTGATGATCTCTTCATGATCCGCAAAGGCCTTGTCCTTCTCCCTCAACTAAACCTGTAGCTCATCATTGCTAAGCATGACGTTGGTCCTATCTGTGTCTAGGTGTCTAACGAGGCTCTCTAGGTCCTGAGGATACAGACGCACTGGGTCGATAGTCTCTCTAGTGGCATCGTCATACGCTACAACCTCTCCCTGCTCATCACGTCTCCCAAACGGGTGAAAGTAAAGGCCGATGAGCTCGGTGGAGTGACGTTCGCAGAGGCATCCAAGTAGCTCCTGCATGACTACGTCTAGTCTCTTCTCCTTGTCAGCATGCATCAACTTGAAGGTAATCTCTTCGGTTAGTGGCTCCGTCTGGCGTCCGGTCTGCGAGACTCTAAAGCCCCAAAGATCCTTCCTCTCGATGTTCGTAAGTTGAAGTCCCTTAATACTAGGGAGTGGTAGATTGAGCACACTAGTGATCTCCACAAGAAGAGAACCAAAACAAGTTCCCTTGAACACATCAGCAGTGCTCACAACAAAGCTAGGCATCTATTGCATAGGATAGTGGAAAATTAGAAACAACACAAGTAAAGAGAAAAACATAAGATAGTGATACAAAATCCAAAATCATACATTCAACCATAAAACACACAAGTCATGGCAGGCAAAAACATATCACAATTACTAATGGTTCAAACATAACTTAGGCAAAAACTTGCCATACCACATAAGTTGGTATGATCAAATTATTAACGCGAGAAAACGACAAGTGTGGTGGTCCAACTATTGGAGTAGGTCACAATTCTCACTCATATGCTAAGTCTATGATATCTTCCCTTAGACGTTTTATGGCGGTCTCTAAGTCTTGGGTATACTTCTTCTCCTCTCTAAGGTCATTTTGAGTGTTGATCATTCTACACTTGATTCTTTCACCAAGCTCCTTGATAGCATTCCATGTTGCATTTCATGCAGAGTCAAAGAATGACATATACAATTCTGAGTTCATGATCATACATAATCCCGACTCTTTGTGGTTTTCTCCCTTGTTTTTGTACAAGTGGAGTTGCACCCACCAATATTCTTCTCCTTCATCCATCACTAGAAATTCCGTGTACACGGCTTCACGGTGTATTCCCAAGCTAACCATGAGGTTTTTGAGTGCCTTGGGAAACTTCTTGACGGCTACACGGCTTCACAATGTATTCCCAAGGTCATGGTCATGAGTGGTCCCTTCTTGACGGCTTCATTGATGGTGGCCATCTACAAATAGAGATGAGAGAGAGGATTAGTAGAGGTTTACGAGAAGAAAAAGACAAGTGTGGAATTTTGCAAAGAGTTGCATTTTCCTAGTGGTTTCTTTAGTATAATCCATCTTAGGGTCATAATTCTACAGGCAACACAGTGCTCTGATACCATCTGCCAGACCCCACCTTTTAAGGTAAAGGCCCCTGTTGTTGGGGTTATACCCACCCCTCCAGCCACCTCACCCCACCCAATCCTCTCTCGCCACCTCACCTCTCTCCCTCCTCCCCACCAATCATCTGCTGCCACCTCACCTCCCCTCTCACTCACACACCCAGCCACCCAGTCCACACACACAAACACACACAGCACCCACCCGCGCGGGTCCCACTCGCCCCCACCTCTTTTCTTCCCCTGGTCAACCCACTCTCCCCCGGCCCCACTCGTCAGCCCCACCCCGGGACCGACGCGTTCCCCACGCGGCCCCGTCTCCCTCTCCCTCCTCTCCTCCCCGCGTCCCCTCCCTCACCAACTCCCACCCCGACCCCAACCTCCCACCGCCGGCCTTCCCTCCTCCCGCTCGCCACCGGCCGCCGCCGAGCATCTCCTCCCTCCGGCGTCGGTTCCCCTCCTCTCCACCCGCCTCGGCCGCCTCGCCATCGCCGCAGCTCCCTCCGGCCGACGCGCCTCTGCTCCTCCTCCTCCGGCCGTGCCGGCCCTGCCTCGCCCCTCCGGCGCGCTCGCCTCCACCGCGGCCCCTCCACCTCGCCGGCCCGGCCTCTGCCCCGCGGGCAGGACCTCGCCGCCTCGCCTTCAACCGCGTCCGGCGCCGCGGCCGCCGCCCTCCTCGCCGCTGCCGGTCCGCCCCGCCTACACCTTCCTCCGCCTCGTCGCCCCGTCCTCCGCTCCAGGCCCGCCGCCGGCCTCAACCTCCCTCTGGTCCGCGACCCCACCGGCTCGCGCGCACCCCGAGCCGCCTCCGGCCACCGCCCTCCGCGCGCACCGCCGGAGTCGCCGCTGGCTCGCCGTCGCCATCCTCCCTCCGGTGAGCTTCCCCCTCCACCGCCGCGCCTCGCCCGTCCCGCCCGAGCTCAGCCCGTCCCCGAGCCACCGTCGCCCAGGCGCCCCGCTCCGACCCGCCGCCGACCTAGGACCCGCCCTGCAGGCCCCGTCCACCACCTCGCATGGACCCCGTCACCCTGGATCTCCTCTGCACCGGCGCCTTCCGTCTCCTACTCCACGGCGTCGCCAAGATCTTCGATGTGGAGACCCCGTGTACCGGTACCGACGTAAGAGGTGGAACCCGAAGGTCGCCATCATGGATCCACAAGACCTCCTTCTTGGACATCCGAAGACCCCGACCCATGGAAACCGAAGACCCTGAATCTGGATCCGAAGACCGATCTTCAGACCCTCCGAAGCCCCCAAGATCGCCATGGAACGACAAGTACTTCACCCCGGACATCGAGACCCTGAACGACAAGTACTCCTTCCCGGATGCGATGCTCGAGAACCCGGACGGTAAGGACACCGACATAGAACGCCAAGTTCTCATCCCGAACGCCATGACCTTCGACATGGACCCGAAGGCCGAGCCCTCGACACGCCAAGATCTTCTCCCCGGAACGCCGAGTTCTCCATCTTGGAGGTCAAGAACGTCGACATGAAACCGAAGAACGCCGAGCGCCAAGCTCTTCATCTTGGACCCAGTAGCCCTGAGCCGCACCTGATCCCCGTCGAACCCTGAGCCCGGACCCCGAACCCCTCGGAACCAAGATCGTTGAACCCTAATGTGTGACCCCTTTTCCCGAGCCCTATTTTTATAAATGTAATAACAAATGTTGCATATTAAATTGTGCATGCATGCATACTTGTCTGTGGTTTGGGGGCACTATGCCGATTCACCTTATAATTAAATATGGGGCCCATATGCGGGCAAATCTAGTCTCATATTGGCCTCATTTAAATTTGTGTAGCAAACCGGTGCGATCTTTTGCCATGTTAAGACAACACTTAAATTGCGGGGTAGATAAATAACTTGAACCGCTTAATTAATTGTCGGAACCCCGGTTCCCCTTAATATGAACTAATTGCATTGCACCTTTGCCATGTCATACATCATACATGCATCATGCCCGATCATCTGCCCTAATCTTAAATATTGCATCCGGTGTTTCTTCTGGTGTTTTGCTTCTTCGCGGATTAGGCCGATGAGTTGGTGTGAGCTTCGCCCCGATCTTTGGATGAACCCTCGGCAATGTTTTCAGGCGAGCATCTCCCCCTTTCTACCTATCTTACTTTATAGTATTTATTTCCCTCCTGTTGATCTATGGCTATCTGTGTTGCGATGCTCTAGTTTCCGTACCCGTGATACCCCTTGCAGCAATATATTGCCTTGGACACATCCTATTACCTGTTTTTTGGTAGATAGTTGGACTTGCGTGTCGTAGTCGCTTGCTCAAGTGTTGTTGCGTGTCGTCATGTACCGCAGTTGTTGGCGTACTGCCGCATGTTCAATGTTGGAGATGATCATGGCTTTAATTATTGTTCACTTTAATTACTGTTTAACAACTAAAATTGAAGTAAGTAAGCAGAGGCACAGGTGGGCAGTAGATGTTATTTGGTTGTTAACCGTCCACTTGTGTCCCGTAGGACCCCGAGTGCTTGATACCTGTTCCTTGATTTATCGCGCTATCCACATCCGGGAGGATTATGGGACCCCCCTGAGCCAGAGCTTGATTCCGTCTTATTTCTTGGGGCCACAAACTAGTTTGAGGTTTTATTTACGATCCCGTACTTATGCCATGCTTTACTGCTTCATTTACGATTGTGCGAGGAGCACCTGTACTGTTTCGGTAAGCGGAGTGTTTTCGCGGTATCGACAAGCCCAGTTTTGGGTTCCCAGTTGTTTACAGCCATTGTCGCAAACCTTGAGTCCGTCTCGGAGTCAGCTAGCTTCGTTGCGGGTCTACTCAATGGGGTGGCCCCCTGAAATATTTCTGAATCTTGTGATTGCTTTGTCGTGAAGGCCTCGTTGGGTTTTGATTTGGTTTTTCCGAGGTTGATCGAGTGTGTGTTGCTATTGGTGCACCCCGGCCGGGTAAAACTTTCTGAAAGCCGTGTCCGCGGTTATGGACGACTTGGAGCACAGTATCTCGATCATAGACAACTATAACTAAAGTAGTGCTATAAATTTGACTAAATAACTAACTAGTAATTAGCTTCACTATAATGGAATGGCTAAATAAAACTGCCAACAATTGCTTGCTTGTGTTGTCGCTTGCGACCATTGTACCTGACTAGTAAGTATTGCAACTACAACGGAATGGCTGAATAAAAGTACCAACAACTGCTGGGTTTTGGGGTTATCTCATGATAATTGTAACTGACTAGTAATTGATGCAACTACCATGAAATGGTTAACTAAAACGGCCCACTGCTTATTTTGTCAGGATGAGTATCTATACCTGACTAGTAATTGCTGCAACGAGAACTGAATAAATAAAACTGCCAACTGTGTGAGTTCCTCGGTTGACTTCCTCGTTTGGCCTCGAGGGGGGGGGGGGGAAATACCAGGATGGGTTTGTTTGGTGGTAGTATCAGGTTGGTTCCGAATAGGTCTTTCTTCCCCCTCTCTGATTGCCGCCAGTTGTATCGAGTCTCTATAGGTTGTTTAGTGCATGCTGCCACTGCCGCTCAGTCCACCATACCTATGTAGGCGAGGACCGCTGAATTCTAGCCTCGCCGTGTACTGGCCTCAGTACTAACGCTCCTCTTTTTCCTTTGCCCTTTGTCGGCACCCCTTTTGTTTAAGCAGGTTTGAGATCGACGTCGTTAGCAGGGTTACCCTTCCGGCTTGGCCTGGGCAGGGTTATGGACGCCATTGGTTATTCTTCAGGGCTCTTAGCCCCATTTGCATCTTGTCCGTAGCTGGACGCTCTATCGTTTTCAAGGTGATTTGGATCTTTGTTCTGTATATCTGTATTCTTGACTCATGGAGTCGTGTTGTATATATATCTGTTCTGTGGGTCCCATCGAGGGCTGTTGTGTAATGTTATTACTTCGTTTTCCACCCGCACGAAAGTGCCTGGTGGGCACCTTTGAATCGTTTCTATGCGGGTTTGGCGGGTTTCGCTAAAACTTGCATAGGGTCGATTCTGAGGGTGTTACAGCATGTCTCCTATCCGGATAACCCGGGTGGCCCACAGTTGGTAGCATGGCCCATGGCCTGCTGGGCGGCCCAGTTAGATGGATCCAGAAGGGAGGCCCATGCCGGATAAAGGAAGGCTACAGTGGAGTCACCAGCGTACCCGGAGCCTTGGAGTACAAGACACGATAGACTAGTAATAGACGGTGTAGGACTCTATAACCTGTCCAGCTAGGACTTTTCCCTATAACCCTAGGACCTAGCGACTATATAAGTCGGGACTCTGGGAGCCTTTAGGGCACGATAACTTAGACTTTCTAGTCACAACTCGCACAGCAAACCTATCTCTGTAACTCGGCGTATTGCCCTTATAGTGATTTATAGTAGGAGTAGGATTCTACCACCGTTGTGGGATCTGAACCTGGGTAAGCTGTGTTACCTCGTACCCGTCAACTGTCCGCCTTACCCCACGTCTCTAAACACGCACTGTGAGGACCCCTCCATGGCGTACTCGTCGGCAATACCACGACAGTTGGCGCCCACCGTGGGGCTAGAGGCGCTTTAGGCTCTTTAGCGGGTGAGGACCAAGATCTTCGTGGGAATCGGCGAAACCATAGCCATCGGTCGCATTCTCTTCTCCGGCAATGTTCCGATCGTCCCTCCCGACGAGTTCTGGATACTGGCGAAGACGAACCCTACGTGGTGTTCGATTCTTCCTATCGGAGATATCCACCTCTTCATCGGCGAAACCGACTCGAGCACTAGTTCCCTGGGAGTCGGAGGAGCATCAAGACCCGCATGGACTGCCTACAGGCAGAATACATTCGCGGAAGGATCGATGTCGGATCTCTCTTCGGAGTTTGCCGGCAAATATCAGAAAAATTCAAGGCCCACCTAAACCGCCCCTGTGCAGGACATAAATGTCGTGGGAATGGTCATGGAAGATGCTGCAATCGGCAGCGAGTAGTAGAACGAGGGGCAAGGGCGGCCAGCCATCTGCGGTGCGAGATGAGGGCGGAGACACAGGGTTTTACCCAGGTTCGGCCCCCCGGAGGGTAAAGACCTACTCCTGCTAGATTGTATTGTGGAGGTGGTACAATGGGCGAGCTCGGCGGCTAGAAGGCGAGTCGCTTGGGTGTATGATGGAACGTATCTCTACACGCCCCACAGGGAGGTTTATACAGGATCACCTCCCCTAGGGTTTACATATCTCAACCGAATCAGATAAGGCTTCGGTACTCGTTTAACCTAATCCGACTGGGCCTATCTACTCTCCTGGGCCTTCAGCTTCGAGTCACTTGGATCCACACCGGGCCTTGATCCAGTTGCCGTCCTGCAGGCCCACTCGCCAGGTCTTGGGCCAGTCGGAAACGTCCTGCTGGGTATACCCCGGTAGGCGCATCCCCATCAGTAGTCCCCAAGGCCGTCATCGATTAGGCGTAGGTGGCTGCTGGCAGTCGGAGTATACGGCTTCAGAGTAGACATCCAGTCGAATCATCGGCGGGCTCCTGTATAAAGGAGAAAACTAATCATCCAGATCGCAGCTTTGGCGAGTCAAGTCGGCGCAACATCGTTGGGCCGGCGAGCCGAGTGGCTGAAGTTGGACCGTTAAACGTGGTCAAACTAGCCGTTGGGGTAATCCAACGGTAACTTTTGGCGTAATCACCGCGTAGTAACGACTCCCTGATTTGGCGGGTAACAACCGCTATATAAGGGGAATGGCAGGCGATCAGAGAACCACCTTCTCGCCATTTCGTCCGATTGCACGCACTTTCGCCTCCCTTCGCATCGCGATCCAGTCGACCAGAAATCCTCCGACCCCCCACAAATCCTTCCGCCATGGCCCTCTCCACCGAACCTTGGGGTAGATCTAAGTGCACGAGGGCGCAACTGGCTTCCTTTGAGGAGGCCGGGATCCTGCGAGCCGGCTGCTGGCGCATCCCCGCGGCCGGAGAGGTGACCCCGAACCCGCGAGAGAGGGAATTCATCTGCTTCACCAGTCATCTAGAACGGGGGCTAGGATTCCCCACGTCCCTGTTCTTCCGGCGCTTCTGCGCCTACTACGGGATCCAACCATCGGATCAGGGTCCCCACAGCATCGAGCAGCTCGCCATCTTCGTGGCGTTCTACGAATGCTACTTGGGCTGCCGGCCCTACTTCCCTCTGTGGCAAGATCTGTTTCATGGACGGATCAGCCGCGAGGAAGCGGGCGGCCCAATGCTCGCCGCGGGCGGCCTAACCTTCCAGCTGAAGTCAAAGGCTTCATTCTTCGACTTGATGCTTCCCGCCAAGGCAGCAAGGGAATGGAAGAAGTCATGGTTCTATGTTGCCGAGGCTACCCCGGAGGGTGAGACGGCGATCCCGCGGTACTCCGCCAACCGGTCCGAGCCGCGCCGTCTTCAAGTCCGCAAGATCTCCAGTGACCAGCGGATGGTCGTTGACGAAATGCTCCAAACCATCCGCGGTTTGAAGAAGAAGGGCCTCCAGACGATCAACCTATACAACTGCTGGCTTGGGCGGCGGCTCGTTCCTCTGGCTCGATGCGACCACTACATGTACCAATACACGGGCGGGGAGGACTCAACGAAGGCCTGCCTCGCCGAGTGGAAGCTCGAGGACTACATCCCAGCACTGAAGAAGATTACCCAGGCGGTATACCTGGACACGCAGGGTGGGGTCGCCCCCTACACCGCAAAGCGTCCAGCCCCAACTGTAATCACCTCACTTCTTTCGAAGTCGTAGTTTTTGCAGTCGCGGTAATTCTGATTTCATCTTGCGTTCATTGTAGCTCTTCCAAGTGGTGGAAGGAAGGCTCCCGCCTTCGGACGACAAGAATTCGAGCTCGTCCGTCCAGGACATGGGCGAGTCGCCTCCCGCCAAGGGCGACGCCGGGAGCGATGAGAATGACAGCGATGACGAGTCCGAGGAGGAGGTCGCCCCACTGGTCCGCAAGACCCGCGGGCAGCGTCAACGTGAGCTTGAGGCGAGCAAAAGCCTCGAGCGTCACGACGACGACGAAGAACTTCCGGAGACCACCTCGCACCGCGAGGATACTCCATCAAAAAAGAAGAAGAAGAACAAGGAGAAGGAGGCGAAGGCCCCTCCGAAGAAAAAGACAAAACTGACGAGGCCGGCCTCGCCGCCGTGCTCGGCGAGCAGCTCCGACGCCCCCAGACCGGCCAAGGACGAGGCGCCACCAATGGAAACCACGCTGGACACGGCCGCTGTAGAGGTGCCACTGGCTTCGATGCCTCCGCCATTCGTCCCAGTTTCTGGGCTGGGGGATGTTCCGACTGCGGCGGCTTCGCCTCATTCCAGTCTTGGGCACGCGACGTCCTGGAGATGGGGCTCAGCCGCCGCCTGGGCCTTGAACTGGAGAAGCCGGCCGGCCTCCGCACGGGTCTACGCTTCATTCCAGTCGCCAAGTGAGTACACTCACCTTCCTTTGTCTTCCATAGCAGCTTGAATTATCTTGCTTACATGATTGATGTACAAGACCAGAGTGAAGAGGATGGGCCACCCGACCGTGGCTAAGGTGCCATCCATCTTCAGCGAGGAGGATCCTTCCCGTAAGAGGAAGGCGGACGAGGTCGTCGTCCCTACGGATGGCGGCAAGAAGGCCAAGGGCGATGACGTCGTCACGATTTCTGACGACACGGCGGTCACGCCGACTGAGCCCGTAACAGAGGCGGCCGCGTACACGAAGGAGGGCGCTCCCTCGCTTGGAGCGGCCGAGCCGACCTCCTTTGGGGCGGGTGCCTCCATCGCGACATTCCCGCGCTTCATGGCCAAAGCGGCCGCGGCGAGTGGAACTTCGCCCTCGAGCCGTGCACCTGGGGTCGCCGATGCGGAAGTCGACCAACGTCGTGGGTACACGCCAGCTCTCCTCGCGTCCGTGGACGCGATACAACTCCATGGCATGCTTGGCGCAGCCATCCAGGTATGGCCAGTCCCCGAGGATCAGGTCGGTTTTTTGCAGCGGTCTGATCCTTTTGGTGTATAATTGTTACTTTGCGCGTCCAGTCCCCGAGTGCGCACTCGCTGAATTTAAGCGGATGGGCACTTAGGAATTTTTTGATTGCCAGTCCCCGAGTGCGCTCTCGCTGAATTTCAGCGGGTGGGCACTTAGGAAGTTTTTGATTGCCAGTCCCCGAGAGCATACTCGCTGAATTTCAGCGGGTGGGCACTTAGGATTTCGCTTTGGCTAACTGTTTGAATGATGTGTAGGGTCTGCAACGTGAATCAGCTAACCGATTGGCAGCAAAGCACCGCGCGGAGAAGGAACTGGCCACCGTCCAGGAAGCGAATAAAGGGCTTCAGGCGGTTGCCGCAAAGGCGGAGGAAGCTCGCCAGGGACTTGTCCCCGCGAGTGAATTGGTGGCGGCGCAATCGGCTTTGAGCTCGGCTGAAAAGCGGATCGCCGATCTCGAGCGCGAGCTGCGGGAAGCGAAGGAAGAAGCGAGCTCGGCTGATGGGCGAGCCAAGGCCGCCATTACAGCCGCCGAAGAAGATCGTAAAGTGTTGGACACCCTTGTTTCTGGGCTTCAGGACGACCATACTGCGCTTCAACGTTTCATCACGGATCTCGCCCGCCCGTTGATTGGTAAGTGCATCTGCCTCTGCCAGTAGCTTGTGCTTTTTTGTGATGTCCAACGTACTCACTTTTGTCTTCTACTCGCAGGTCGCATCATTGATAGCGCGGAAGAGGCGAGCTCGTTCGATGCGCGGCAGTGTGTGGCCACACTCGTCGACTCGGCGACGTTGTCGGCAACATGCATCCGAGCCTACCTCCAGGAAATATCACCCACAGAAGTGAATCCCAGTGACCTCGTCAAGGTGTGGAAGTACTTGGAAAAGGCGCCCTCGCTTGTTGAATTCATGGCGTGATCGGCGTTTCGGCGCGGAGCAGCGACGACGCTTAGCCTTGGACTTGCTCACTTTCCGGAAGACTTCGACCTCGACGATGTGACGAGTGGCTACCCTTTGTCGACTTGCGCGGTGGAACTTTCCGAGGTGCTCAAGTTGACGGACATCGCCGCGGTGTACTCCGAGCGTGTCTGGGCAATGGGCGACCTCCTTCTGTACCAGGAGACGGTTGTCGCGCCCAACGACCCCGAGCCACCGCACCGGGATTTCAAGGTCGAGCAGCCCTTCCGCGCGGCGATGGCGGGTGAGCTGACGACGTACCCGTCCAACCCGTACATGCCGTTCATCCGCAATCGCCGGGGTGTTGGCGAGTCGTCGTTAAAGCCTGCAGAATAGGATAGTTTGCCCTAGGGCATTAGTAGCAGGTCTGCCGTATGGGCATATTTTGTACCTTGAGACAATGCTAAATGTTATTGAATCATGTCTGTTTTGTGACTTGTCATGTATTTTGTGTCTGAGGTTTGAACGAGTCCCCGAGTGCGTCCGCCCTTTTATGGGGTTTACCTCGTGTGTGATTTGTTTGTGATTTTTTGAACGTTTTGTTATTTTGGTCTACTCGCCCGGACTCGAAGAGCCAGTCGCAGGGCGACTCCCTTGAACGCTCTATACTTCACCGTTTTCCCTTGCGCGAACGGGGTCGGGTGGCCGAGTCCCCGAGCGTGGTACTTGGTTGTTCTAGGCACGACTCGAGGGTGGTTGAGGACTTGGCGCGTTAGTTTGGGCGCATCACTCCTGCCTGGCCCGTTGGGTCAGTCGCGTGGCGAGTCCTGAGCATGCTCTCCTACTTGGCGTTTTCCCGAGCCGCTCGCGATGAACTGGTCATCAGTCCCCGAGCGTGGTACTTGGCTGTTCGAGTCGCTATGTCGAGGATGCGGAGGACCATGGTCGCTGTAAGAAGCGAAGGCAGTTGTCTTGGCTCGTAGAGCCAGTCGGGCTGAGCGACTCCAATGGGGATCCGGGTAGGCGTTTTTCATGGACGATGCAAGACCTGAGGTTACTCAGTGCTCTTGCACCGCACTACTTAGCCGTGCTGATCGCTGTACCAAAGGTTGACTTCTGCGGTTAGCTGGATGCTGTTATTACGAGTGCGAGTGGCACAAGACATGGAGAGTAGGCGCAATTTGCAGTAACCGATTCTTTTTATTTCATAGCGATTGGAGAGTACATATGTGGGGTTCTAGGGGTAAAACTTCCGTAGGAGGTTTACATTCCATGGTCGCTTGACGTCGAGTTCGCCGTCCCCGCGGACGTCGATGAGGTAATATGCGTCGTTGCCAAGTACTCGCCCGATGGCGAATGGTCCCTCCCACGGAGGGGAGAGCTTGCGCATGCCCTTCTTGTCCTGGATGAGGCGCAACACCAGGTCGCCTTCTTGGAAGGTGTGAGTTTTCACCCGCCGGCTGTGGTAGCGGCGGAGTCCCTGTTGGTAAATTGTGGTGCGAGACCGAGCGAGGTCACGTGCCTCGTCAAGTTGATCGACTCCGTCCTGGCGGGCGAGTTCGTTCGCAGCCTCCGTGTAGTGGACGACCCTCGGCGAGTCGTGCTCAAGGTCGGTGGGCATGACTGCCTTGGCGCCGTACACCATGAAGAAGGGGGTGAATACTGTCGACCTGTTGACCGAGGTGCGGATGCCCCAGATGATGGAGGGTAGCTCCTCGACCCAGCACCCGACGGTGCGCTCGAGTGGTACTTGGAGTCACGGCTTCAGGCCGTGGAGGATGCTTTGGTTGGCCCGTTCTGCCTGGCCGTTGGATTCCGGATGGGCGACCAACGCGAGGTCGAGCCGGATGTGGTGTTCTTCGCAGAATTCGGCCATGGCTCCTTTGGCGAAGTTGGTGCCGTTGTCCGTGATGATGTTGTTTGGGAACCCGTAGCGATATATGAGCTCCCGTAGGAATTTAGTGGCGGTCTTCCCGTCGCATTTCCGGACTGGCTTGGCCTCCACCCACTTTGTGAATTTGTCGACCGCGACCAGGAGGTGGGTGTAGCCGGAGGAAGCCTTCTTGAAGGGGCCTACCATGTCCATGCCCCACACAGCGAATGGCCAGGTGATGGGGATTATTTTAAGCGCCGAGCTCGGCATGTGCGTCTGGTTGGCGTACTTCTGGCACCCGGCGCACCGCTGGACAATGTCGACAGCATCGGCGTGTGCGGTGGGCCAGTAAAAGCCATGCCGCATAGCCTTGGCGACCAGAGAGCGGGCGCCGGCGTGGTGGCCGCAGTCACCGGAGTGGATGTCGTGGAGGTTCTTGCGTCGTTCGGTGGGTTGGACGCAGCGTTGGAACACGCCGGTGACGCTGCGCTTGTGGATCTCGCCGTCGATGATGGTGTAGGACTTGCATCGGCGGGCAATCATCCGAGCGTCCGTCTCGTCTGCCGGCAAGGTACCAGCCTCCAGGTAGGCGATGTAGGGCTTGGTACAGTCGTCTGGCTCGGTGAAGAGTGCGACCAGGGCTGCCTCCTGCTGTAACGGGACTCCGACGTCGATCTCCCTCGGGGGAGAGACTGATGGCTTGGTTATTGTGTCGAGGAAGACGCCGGCGGGTGGTGCGAGTCGAACCGACCCAATGCGAGAGAGGGCGTCGGCCTCCTCGTTCTTCCGCCTGTCGATCCACTCGACGGAGTAGCCTGTGAAGTGTCCGCCCAGCTTGTCCACTGCTTGGAGGTACGCCGCCATGGTGGGGGAGACGGCGTCGCAGGAGCCAGCGACTTGCTCTGCGACGAGGTCAAAGTCTCCGTAGCAGCGTAGGCGGTTGACATTCATCTCCTTGGCATCTCGCATGCCGTGGAGCAAGGCCTCGTACTCGGCCATGTTGTTGGTGCAGGGTGTGAAGTCGAGGCAGAGGATGTAGCGGAGCTTGTCGCCCTTCGGTGAAGTTAGAACGATCCCTGCGCCTGCGCCGTCCGTGTTCTTGGAGCCGTCGAAGTGCAGGCTCCAGTAATGGAGGTATGGCAGTTTCTCTGGCTGCTGGGCCTCTTCCCAGTCGGCGATGAAGTCCGCTAGGGCCTGCGAATTGATCGCTTTTCGTGGCTCGTATTTGATGTTGTGGACGCCGATCTCGACGGCCCACTTGGCGACCCGCCCGGTCGCCTCGCGGTTGCGGATGATGTCTTGTAGTGGTGCTGAGGAGACGACCGTGATCGGGTGCTCCTGGAAGTAGTGCGACAGGCGCCGCTGAGCTCTGAAGACCGCATAAACCAGCTTTTGGTACTGCGGGTACCGCTGGCGCGACTTGGTAAGGACCTCGCTGATGTAGTACACCGGTCGTTGTACTGGGCGCTCCTTTCCTTCCTCCGATCTTTCGACGACCATCACGGCGCTGACGACGCGCTCGGAAGCCGCGACATAAACCAGCATGGGTTCTTTGTCGGCGGGGCCGGCGAGTAGCGGTGTCGCGAGTAGCAACTTTTTGAGGTCGCGGAGCGCGTCATCCGCATCCTTGTCCCACTGGAAGGTGGGGTTCTTGCGCATCAGGCGGTATAGGGTCATCGCCTTTTCGCCCAGGCGGGGGATGAAGCGACTGAGAGCCGCTACTCTCCCGGCCAGTTTCTGGACGTCGCACAAGCACTCGGGTTTGCCGAGCCGGGCGATCGTGTCGATTTTCGTGGGGTTCGCCTCGATCCCTCGCTTGGAGACGACGTACCCCAGTAGTTGTCCTGCTGGTACACCGAAGGTGCATTTGCCTGGGTTAAGCTTTATCTTGTATTTTCGCAAGTTGGCGAATGTTTCCGCCAGGTCGGCGAGTAGGTCACCCTGGCGAGCGGACTTTACGACCACGTCATCGATGTAGATGTGGATGTTGCGGCCAATTTGGCTCGCGAGGCACTCTTGCATGCACCGCTGGTAGGTCGCCCCGACGTTCTTGAGGCCGAAGGTCATGGCGGTGTAGTAGAAGGCTCCGAATGGCGTGATGAACGCCGTCTTCTCCTCGTCTTCGACGGCCATTTTGATCTGGTTGTACCCAGAGTAGGCATTGAGGAAACATAGCGATTCCGAGCCCGCGGTGGAATCGATTATTTGGTCGATCTGCGGGAGGACGAACTGCTCCTTTGGGCAGGCGCTGTTTAAGTTTGTGTAGTCGATACACATCCTCCAGGTCCCGTTCTTCTTCTCGCCCAGGACTGGGATTGCCAGCCACTTGGAGTATTAGATTGGCCGGATGAAGACTACAACGAGTAGACGCTGCACCTCCTCGGCGATTGCTCGGCAGCGCTCTTCATTGAAGGGCCGCAGTGTAGCATCCCAATTGTCTAACAATTGCAATGCTACTAGCCTAGTCTATATAAATGCTACTTCCTATATATAATTGTTGCATCATAATTATATCATGCTCATGTCATCATGCCACCTTGCATTTGAGCATCATATAAAACCCTTTTTGGTTTGGTTCTTCTCTCATATGCATTGTTAATGGTATTTGCCTCTTGATATATTGTATTTGGTTATTGATATATTGTTTAGTGCCCAAGTTGAGTTGGGGGCATATCTTTTATTCAACTCCATCACCTTTCTCTGTCACCACCTTATAATTCCACCATCCAACTAAATATGAGCTTTGCACTTTATTGGGTTTTACCTCTAGCTCATGTGGGTTGGGATGGATCCAAATTCTAGTTCCACATGCTCTCATATTAGCATCATGTTGTCTTCACATTAGTGATAGGTGGAGCCACCTTTGCATGCCTTGTGAGTGGAACCTTTTTCCTAGCTTTCATATGGATTATTATGGAATTATGCTCATGTTGGGATATTTTTGGGACTATTAAACATCTAGTGGAATATACACACTAGAAAGTCCCAATTATAATCAAATATGATCAACTCCATCTACTCCACTTGGAGCTTTCATTTAAATTCTTTTGCTTGGCTTAATTCCACTTTTGGGAATGCATAAGAATAATACCATGCAAATATTATTGTTTTCACAAGAATAAGGATGGCATTAATTATTCTGCATGGGCCATGCAAGAACCACCACATTCTAGTCTTTTGGATTTTATTTGGTTCTTTTCTTGAGTGGATCTCCTCTCATCTCTCTCCCCACTCCTTTTGCTTGATCTAGTTTGGTCTTGCCAAAAAGCCACCACCACATCAACCTCTCTCTCTTGTCCTCTCTCCTTACCCTAGCTCTAATCCACCCTCACACAAAACCTCACCTCGCCCTCTCTCTCTCGGCTTTCCCCTCTCTCCCTACCAGGCAGGCCCACCACGTCACACCCCTTATCTGCCCCACTTCCTTCTTTGGCTTCAAGTCAAGGAGAAGGAGGGAGAGACCTAGCCCGATCACCCCTCCTCACCTTTTACAAAAGTGACCACCCCCCATGTGCTCTCCCCTCCTCCCTCATCTACCCCCACCTCAGCTCCTATCCAGGAGGCGCCCAGGTCCCTCTCTCCCTCCATTTTCTTCCTCTCCTTGCAGCCTCCCTTGTCCATGGCCCAAAACCCTAGCTAGCCATACCCTCCCCCGAGTTCGTCGAGCTCTGGTGGACGTCAAGACCGCGCGAAGTGTACCAGGAGCCCATCTGCTTCCTCTTCGACGCCCTGTAGGCGGAGTAGCAACCGGAGTTCGCCGGAGTCTCACCGTCGCCACCGTGTCCGTGAGGTGGCCGAAGAAGCAGAGCGCCAGCGCTGCGACATTACCCCGCCAACCCTGCTTCCACGGCTTCGCGGGCGCACTCTCGTGAGAACCTCCTCCCTCCCAGACAACCTCTTGTTCCCCCTAGTTCGCCGGATCGCCGTTGTACTCCGTCGAGCGGCCTCTGTGCGCCGCCGCTGCGCTGGCTGTTGCGTCTACAACAGTAGCAGCAGCATCTGACCCGCCTCTGTTCTTCGTCGTGCCCCGCGCGCTGTAGGCCGCCTCCGTGCGAGCTTGCTAAATGGAAGATGTAGCCCGCACCACCCTATTCAGTTTTCCTTTTTACGGCATGGCGAAATTCACCACCGTTCGGTCGCAATCGTCGTCGCAACCCAGCCCGATCTCAGCCGTTTTCTGAAAAACTTTTCGATAGTTTTACCCTGCTAGATCCCCCTCTGTTCTTCTCCTTGCCTTGTCCATTGTAGGCCTCCGTTGACGAAGCTCCAACCACCAAAGTTGTAGTCCAACGTTGGCTCTACAACTTTCATTTTTGCAGTGTCGCAAAATTCCCGACGGTTTGCTCGTCATCGTCGCCGGAAGACCGGACAAGCTGGTTGTTTTACCTCTGAAAACTTCATTTTTGTCAGATCCGATCTGGCCTTTTGCAGTAAGCCCCCTCCAGGTCTGGGTCAAGCACGCACAGGTCCCTCCTCGGCCAGCTGTCGCCACCCCGTTGGCCTGCGCGTTAGGTGGACCGGGTGCCGCTGGCCCACACGTCGGTGCCTATGGGTACATTAACCCGTTGTGAGAAAAGTTCCACGCGGCCGCTGCGTTAGCTGTCGCTGACTCAGCGCTGGCCCACACGTCAGCGGCTAGGGTAATCTAGGCCTCGGTGTAAAAAGTCTGTGAACTTTTTCTGTTAATAAAAATAATTTAAGAATATGTTCAATATGATTTTAAATCCAGAAAAATTAATAACTTTTAATTGGTAATCCCAAATTTGACAAATAATATATGTTTTGAAATCAGAAAAATGTGAGGAATTCAAATATACCCTTCAAAATATATTTTGAACACTTTAAATTTTCGAGTTGGTTAAAATTACAAATAAAATGCCCTTTTCCTTAATTAATTAATAACTTTTGTTTTATAACTCCAAATTTGACAAATGATATGTCTAAATCAATCAGCTCGACGAGACCTTTCTGTTTATGGATTCCATGTTCTGTTTTGCAGCATGCATAATATAAATATAAAGTATACAGCAACTTATATGAGGTTAAAATGTGACTAAAACTCAATAAAATGCTTATTTCTTGTATTCCACACCACACCCATGCCATGCTACTTTATTGCCATGCAAATTGTGCATCATTCATCATGGCATGATTGTTTGCTTGTCGCATTTTATTCTTATGCTTGTGCACTTTATTTATGTTGGCCCTTGTTTGTTTGGTTCTTCTTCGAATAGACGCTCAGCAGGGGATATATCAAGAAACCCAGGAGCACTACCCAGATCCTTCTCTCGCTTCAACTGAGCTGCCAGGCAAGCACTACCACATGCTTGCATACATATAGTACATATTGCCTCTATCTTATTCTTGCATCATTGAGTCGCGATTGCATTAATCTGAATCCCAAGTACTGCATAGCCTTTACTTTTAAACCCCACTGAATCTTGTTCCTCCATCCCATGAGCCATTACTACAGGAGTTGTTTGAGGCATGCGGGTCGTAGAACAGCATGTGTAGGGTATGTGAGTGTCTGATGGATAACGAGGTACCTATACAACTTAACCTGAGTAGTAATGGGATAACTAATGAAAGTGGCACCGGTGAGCAATATCTGCTATTTGGTTTTTCATGCTCACTTGTGTCCCGTAGGACCCCGAGTACTTGATTCCTGTTCCTTGAATATTCGCGCTATCCACATCCGGGAGGCTTATGGGACCCCCCTGAGCCATGCTTGATTCATTCTTATTTCTTGGGGCCACAATTAGTTTGGGGCTTTATTACTATCCTGTACTTATGCCATGCTTTACTGCTTTATTTACGATTGTGCGAGGAGCACCTGTACTGTTTAGGATCGTGACACGTTTTCGCTGTATCGACAAGCCCAGTCACACTTTTGGGTTCCCAGTCGTTTACAGCCATCCACACAAACCTTGAGTCCGTCTCGGAGCCGGCCAGTTTCGTTGCGGGTAGCTTAATGGGGTGCCCCCCCTGAAATATTTCTGAATCCTGTGATCGCTTTGTCGTGAATGCCTCGTTGGGTTTTGATTTGGTTTTTCCGAGGTTGATCGAGTGTGTGTTGCTATTTGTGCACCCCTGCAGGGTAAAACTTTCTGAAAGCCGTGTCCGCGGTTATGGACGACTTGGAGCACAGTTTCTCGATCATAGAAAAGTATAACTAAAGTACCGCTTTTAATTTGACTAAGTAACTGACTAGTAAATAGTGCAACACTCATGGAATGGATAATAAAACTGCCAACGGAAGGGGGGTGTTCGTCCGCTTCCTTGTTGGTAAGCGAGGAGGAGGATGGATCTGTTAATATTACTGTTATAACTGTTGTTATTAATTCACGGACATCCGTCTATCTTTGGTTAGGCGGATGGTTAGCGAGTATCTATAGAATTGTTAGGTATTATCTTTTGCTGCAATTAGGTCACCCAGGTTGTGTCCCCTTTAGAGGCATAAAGACTTGCTGAGTACCCCTAGGGTCTCACACGATAAATTATTTGATTCAGATGAACAGGTACACTCACAAGATGTATACTGGGTGGAGGACACGGACGATGTGGGCAACGATCATTCGGTGTAGAGATTCCGGGAACGGGGATCCATGAGATCTGTGGGCGGGATGTGTTTATTTATGGGGCATCTTATGCCGATTTGCTTCTTATCTGTACTCGGATCTTGTTTTCCGCTTCCGCCTGATACTCTGATGTTTGATGTATGAGGAGATATCCTAAACTATATATCTATCTTGGATATTTGGATCTTTCCGTATGGCGTTGCAATATTTCTATTTCTTTTAGATGGAATGGCTCTGAGGACCGTTGTATGGTGGCTTGCATACATACTCATTTGTGTATGTAGTTGATCCCTTCGCCTGCCGATTAAGCCGCCCGTTCTTGTCCCGATGTTTGGAAATGGTTAGGACGGCCGAATGGTCTACCTGTGAGTGGCATTTGGGCCCCACCATACTATTTTAACCATTTCCGCTCATCCAGGCTTGTAACTAGGAGCATAATTCACCGAGGTAGTTACACACAGCCACTGTTTGACGGGTCGCACTTTGGGGTTGGCGTTTAGCTTGTGCTCAGCGAGCTCCCTAGGGACACCAGGCATGTCAGAGGGCTTCCATGCGAAGATGTCCCTGTTCTCACGGAGGAACTCGATGAGCGCGCCTTCCTATGCTGGGCTCATGCCCGTCCCGATCGTCACCGTCTGGCTGGAGTCGCCTGGGACCAGCTCGACGGTGCGGGTGTGCGTCGTCGCCTCGAAGGTTGAGGTGTTTGCGCCCTCTGAGTTGGGATTCTTGAGTATGGTGGGGTTGTCGTTGTTGACCCCGCTCGCGTACTTGGCGAGCTCATCGACGTGGTTGGTCTCCGCCGCGATGACGGCGTCAGCGAGTTCGGCTCCTTTGGCCTCGCACTCGGCGGCCATGTCGGGGTCGCCGTTGATGGTGATGACGCCGCACGGCCCGAGGAGCTTCATCGCGTTGTACGCGTAGTGGGGCGCTGCCATGAACTTGGCGAACGCCTGGCGCCCCAGGACGCAATGGTAGGGCTGTCGAAGGGCACCAGCTCGAAGACGATCCGCTCGGTGCGGAAGTTTGCTGGTGTGCCGAAGGTGACTGGCAGCGTGACCTTGCCGATCGGGTACGCCTTCTGACCGGGGACTATGCCATGGAATGTGGTGTGGGTCGTCTCGATCATTGACTGCGGGAGCCGCAGCCGCCTGAAGGTGTCCAGGTACAGGATGTTGATGGAGCTGCCGCCGTCCATCAATGTCTTGGGGAGCCAGTAGTCGCTGACCTTAGGCTTGACCACCAGGGCGACTCGACCTGGGTACTCGATGCGTGGCGAGTGGTCTTGGCGGCTCCAGGTGATGGGCTGCTCCGACCAGTTGAGGAACTGGGGAACGTCCACCTGGGCCACCGCGTTGACGGCGACAGCGCGGGCGATGACCTTCTTCTCGCGCTTCGTGTTGAAGCCTGTGAAGGTATGGAGAGAGCCAGCCACTTTGCCGAATTTTCCGCCGTTTGGCGGGTCGTTGTCGGGGTCCTCCCGTGCTCGCCGTGCCTTCTCGATCTCCCTGAGGGTGTGGCAGTCGGCGGTTGTGTGCGTTGCAGGCTTCCCTTCCCTGCTATGAAACGCACACGGTTGGTTAAGGAGGGCCGCGGGGTCGAACCTTGGCTTGGCCTTGTAGTTGCCGTCGTCGCGGCGTTGTCCTCCGTCGCGCCGGAAGCTCTTGGGCTCGCGTTGTGCGTGCCCGGCGTTGGCGACGAAGTCGACTCGCCCGTCACTGCGGCGCTTGCCGGTGAGGCGAGTGTTGCTGTAGCGTAGGTCGGACCGTCGCCCACTGTCGTTGCCGCTCATGCGGCGTTGACCTCCTGACTCGTCGTCGGTTTCCTGGTTTGGATCTTCCTCAGTGTACCATTTGGCGATCTCGAGGAGGTCCGGGATGTTGTCGAGTGTGCGAGAGTGTCGCTTGAGCTTGGCGACAAGGGGTTCGTAGCGGCACGAGGTCTTGAAGCAGTGGATCGCGGTGTCCGGGTGGATGCCGACCGCGTTGTACCAGAGTTCTTGCCATCGTTGGACCCAATTGCGGGTAGACTCGCGGGGTCCCTGGACGCATCGCTCCAGGTCCTCGATGGTGGTGGCGCCGGTGTAGGAGCACTCGAAATGCCTGACGAAGGCGTCGCGCATCTCCTCCCAGGAGTCGATACTGTCCTGGGGCAGGGTGTTGATCCACTACCTGCACGTACCCTCCATCATCAGGGGGAGGTAACGGGCGGCTAGCAGGTCGGTGTGGCCTGCGATCCCCATCGCCATGAGGTATTTATCGAGCCAAATGGCGGGGTCGTACGAGGGGTCGTACTTTTCTATCTCCTTCGGCGCCTTGAAGTTTGGAGGTTACTTCTCGCCTCGGATCATTGGTCCGAAGCACTTGGGGCCGAGTCGACTGAGCGACCCCATGGGCTCGCCGTCCCGGCGATTGGTCAGGGTGTGTCGCAGGTCATCGGGCTGGCGTGCGCTCCAGCTTTGGTTGTTGATGATGTGAGTGCGGGCGTCGATGGGTTGACCATTGGCGGCGACGAAGTTGGTCGCTGGCCTGGGGTCGGTGGTGGAGAGTGCCGCGTTCGCGGGTCGGTGTTGGAGCTGCAGTGGCTCCGGTGGCGGGCAGTTGAGGGTGTTTGCCGCCATTGGGCGGCCGCTTGAGGCTGCTCTGCTTCCCGAAGAACGCGAGTATACCCGACCCTGTGAGTCGGCGCCCGCGTTTTGCTGCTCGACGGCCTTTGCGAGCAGGGCCCTGACGTACTGGATCTGTAGGGCGCCGTTGCCCGTGGCCGTGATGTGGTCGGCTGCTGCTCGGCCTGCCACGAGGTTGTCCATCGGGGTGGAAAATAGTGGGAGGCCGTTTGCGTCTCGCTCCCGTGAGGAGAATACTATCCGCGGCTGGTCCCTGGGAGGTGTGCGGTTGGGTGGAGGTGGGGCGCCCATCGCCGTCGACCCTGGCGAGGGTCGGGCTCTTCCTCCTGGTGGTGCGTTCTCGCAGATCGCGCGCTCGGCCACGCGGGCCAGGTCGTTTTCGTCGTCGAAGTTCAGGGCGCGCCCCTGAACAGTGGGGTTCAGGCGCGACCTGATCCACTGCTGATAGTAGCGCGATAGTTCCTGCGCCGTCACCTGCTCGAGGCGAAATTTTTCTCGCTCGGCTTGTTCCTTGCGCACCGCCTCCGCCAGTTTTAGGCAGAGTTCCTCGACCTCCGTCGCCGTGGCGTTAGGAGGAATTGGTGTGGAGAAGGGGTCCTCCGGCGGCTCGGTTCCAGTCGCCATGTAGGCCGCGGCGTGGAGACCCGTTCCGTCCCGGAGGTCGGCGGAGTTTTCCGATCCGGAATCGAATTCGAAGATCCCGAGGATTGAGGGGTCCTCGAAGTCTCCACGTTGGAGACCTGGGTGATGGAGCCCGCGGGTGAAGCCGCGGTGATGGACCTGGCGAGTGACGCCGGGGTCGCCGAGTCGGCATCATCGTTGAGGGCCGCGTCTTCTGCGGCCGCTGAGTTTTCGGCCACGTCGCTGTGGGCCGAGTTGTACTCAGGAGGCGAGGCAGTAGAACGATGGGCAAGGGCGGCCAGCCATCTGCGGTGCGAGATGAGGGCGGAGACACAGGGTTTTACCCAGGTTCGGCCCCCCAGAGGGTAAAGACCTACTCCTGCTAGATTGTATTGTGGAGGTGGTACAATGGGCGAGCTCGGCGGCTAGGCGGCGAGTCGCTTGGGTGTATGATGGAACGCATCTCTACACGCCCCACAGGGAGGTTTATATAGGCTCACCTCCCCTAGGGTTTACATATCTCAACCGAATCAGATAAGGCTTTGGTACTCATTTAACCTAATCCGACTGGGACTATCTACTAGCCTGGGACTTCAGCTTCCAGTCGCTTGGATCCACGCTGGGCCTAGATCCAGTCGCCGTCCTACAGGCCCACTCGCCAGGTCTTGGGCCAGTCAGAAACGTCCTGCTGGGTATACCCCGGTAGGCGCATCCCCATCAATAAAGGTGGAAGATCACTTCAAATCCGTCGGCTTCGTCCGTGCATCTGGACAACAGAGATCCAAGTTTGTTGGCGTGGTTACCATCTTCGATCTAGTGTGTTGCGTTAAGAGAGAGGGCGAAAAGCCCCGCGATTACCTTGCTAGGTGGCTCCGCATACGAGCCGATCTGGCCCACTACCCCAATGATGATGCTATGTCTCACTTTGTGGAAGTACTGGACCATGGCATGCTTCTCCGGCACTCTCTAAGGCGGCAGCAGGCTTCCAGGCATCTTACCTTCAAAGGCATGGTGGACACCGTCAACACCTACGCGGAGGCCGAAGCGGCATCTCAGACAGCGCTTGCACTCACTGACGGAGCCCCTCCGATTCAGCCACCGCCACCACCGCCTCCGGCTGCCATCGCCGCAGTTGCACCACCACCTCCAGTCATCATCGCCGCCGTTGCACCTCCATCCCCCATCATGGAGGAGTCCCTGGCACCCTCGGACTCTGTGATTGACGCGCTATACACCGACTTTAGTGCAGATTCAGAGGAGATAGACTTTAGTCCATAAGAGCTAGACTCCGCCATGCAAGAGATGGAGGAGGAGTACATGCGCGACGAGCAAGCCAACAATGCCGTCCCGTCTCGAGAGGTGTTCGTCACCATTGGGACGGCGATGGATGAAGATCAACCCGGACGAGCTCCACCTACAGCTCTGGACAAGGGGAAGGGACCACCTGTTGCTACCGACGAGCAAAGGTCATGCCCCCTCCGCCTAACCCAGTGCAACAGCCGTAGGAACTCGGCACCGGCCCGAGCAATAACAACACCGCAAACTTGCCACCTCCGGCATCCACGTCTGCTGCTGCCCAAGTTTCTCCAGCTGATAGAGTGATGTAAGGAAATCTCCTCGTCGAACCACTGACCGTCGCTCATATTCGGAACGTGACCCAGCTTGACGAGAAGCGCCAGCAGCTGCTGGAGGAAGCGCAGGACATCGCGGAGCAAGGCGCTAAACTAGATCGAGATCTGGTCAACGCGCAGAAATCCATAGAGAAAGCTAGAGCAATGGAGGCTGAGTACAAGACTCCGCTGCAGCAGAAGAAGGCCAAGAAAGCTCTGGCTCGCGTCATCAACGATCCTGGTGTACGGTGAAACCTAGGAATGGCTCCCCCGAAGCCGGTACAAGCCAAGCCATACATTGACAGTGAAGGCATGCAGGTGATGCCCACTCCTCTGCTCAACCTCGCCGTCGCCAAGACCCTTCTAGAGCAGTATAGATCGCCCGAGACAGTGGACCAGGTCTATGACGTAGTGGCCAAGGCGGTGAAACAGCAGGAAAAGGCCACCTCTCAGAGGCTTGAGGCCGACCCAGCGTTCTGCCAGTCTAGCCAGCATAAGCCGCCAAGGGACAGATCTCCTCTTGATGTCGGGTCCTAGACGGGTTCATCAGAACGAAGACGGAGGGATGCGCGCAACAGGAAGGATGATATCCCCATATCCTCCGACCATGGACAAAAGGCCCAACCTCGTCGCCCATCTCCACCGCCCCGCTCCCCCCGACATCGCGAAGACCCCAAGGCTCACCATCATACGTAAATGCCGCTGCCAAGGCAGGGCGGCATCGTCATCTGCGACAACACGCAGCAGACCCATCATGATGGAGTGTGCAACCAGGGACACAAGAGAAGGTCGCTCCATGACCCTCCGCGTCCGATAAGCAACCGCGACAAGTGTGAGGCGTCATAGGAGGGTAACAGCAAGAAGGCTAACCCACCGCCACCTCCGCCTCCGTCGCCACCTAGAAGTCACCATGGCGGAGGGGGGCCTCGTCGTTCACGCAGCCCATCCCCTATTGACAAGAAGAAAATAAACCCGGAGCCATACGATTCACGTTCGCGGATCGATAAGATCCACGAGGCCTGGGAAGGACCATACCTGGGACCACGTTGCTTTGGACCTGCGATACGGCAACTTACCCCAAAGTTTTCCTGATTGACAAGACCATTAAGCCTTATGATGACACCGCTAAGCCAGCTACATGGTTGCAGGATTACGGCAACGTGGTAGAGATTGCCGGGGGTAACCCCAACGTTGTCGTCAAGTACCTCGCATTGATGTTGGCGGGCACAGCCCGTCAATGGATTGATGACTTGCCAGAGAAATCCATCTGCAATTGGTTGGACATGCAAGAAGCGTTCACCAAGAACTTCGAGGGTACGTACAAACGTCCCTGCACTGTTGGTGATATACAGCGGTGCGTGCAAGAGAAATACGAGACATCTCGCGCCTACCTCTCCTGCTGGCTGGATATGAAAAATTCCTACGCAGGAGTGCATGCTCAGACCGCCATGGCCGCCTTCATCGATGGGTTGGAAAGGGGCACGTTGCTCTGACATAAGCTGAAGCGCTTGCACGACAATCACCAGCTTGACTTGAACCAGATGATTCAGTTGGTCAGTGAGTTCGCAGCTGCCGACGACGATGCTCGCGGATCTCTGCCGGCAACGGCCGTTCCAACTCAAGCTCAGAGGAACAGAAGCACAAAGAGGAAAACCGCTCCATAAGAAAAGAAAACTCCCGACATGGTCGCTATGACCTTATCAGGACGAGGTGATGGTGGACAACGTGGCCAAGGACAGGGAGCTAGTCGTGGGCAGCAGCGAGGAAGTGAAACTACCTCGGTAGCGCTCCACGTTCCCCAAACCTACGAAGAGTACCGCGATATGTCGTGCCTCGTACACCTCGATGTCAACGACAAGCCCACCCATATGAATCGACACTGCAAGTTCGTCAGCGACCTCAAGGAGGACCCGGAGTCCGTCTACAAGCAAAGTCAGAAGAACAGACCGCGAGGCAAGGGCAAGGGGAAGAAGAAGGAGGAGGAGTCCAAGGATTCAAGTGACATGGACGAGGACGTTGACCCCAAGAACGCCGCCAAGAGCGACGGCAAAGGCAAGAACCCCTTCGAGAAGAAGGCGCCAGTTTACCACACTTTCCTTGGCAGCCCTACCGTCCGACAACAGAAGACCTCTATGAGGATACTGATGGCTACTCTACCCCCAGTTCCCCAGTACCTGCGCTGGTCGGAGGTTCCAATTAATTTGGACAGGAAGGATCACCCAAACCTTATCCCTACGGAGAACCAATACACCATTGTCATCAACCCCTTGATTGACGGCATTGAGTTCACCAAGTGTATGGTGGATAGTGGAAGCAGCATCAACATCATGTACCTGGATACGCTGCAGAAGATGAACTTGACAGATGAAAACCTAAGGCGGACCAGCACCATCTTCCATGGCGTAGTTCCTGGTCGGGAGGCTCGGTCCCTTGGGTGCATCACACTTCATGTTGCCTTTGGCGATGTTAATAATTACCGCAAAGAGGGCATGACCATTGAGGTGGTCCCCTTCAAGAGCGTGTACCACGTCATATTCGGTCGCGACATATTCCACACCTTCATGGCCAAGCCATGCTTCGTCTACAACAAACTCAAGATACCCGGACCAAACGGTGTCATCACCATATCCGGAAGCTTTACCAAAGCTAGGTACTACGAGATTAATGAAGCAGCCTACACGGAAGCTGTCCTCTACAACGAAGAATTCAAGGAGATCCAGAGCAAGGTCGATGACTCAGAGATGACCGCGTTGAAGAAACAAATTTCTGACTCTGCTCCAGCATTCAAGGCCGCCATCGAGACCAAGCCGGTAGAACTTGTGGTAGGCGATGCCTCCAAGACCACTGCCATTGGGACGAACCTGGATCCCAAATAGGAAAGCGCGCTCGTCGAGTTCCTCTGTGAGAATAGGGACATCTTTGCCTGGCAACCTGCCGACATGAAAGGTGTACCTAGGGAACTTGCCCAGCACAGCTTAAACATTGATACAAAATGCAAACCAGTAAAGCAACCTCTACAATGCTTTGGAGATGAGAAGAGACGCGCCATTGGCAAAGAGATAGCTAGGTTACTTAAGGCTAGTTTTATCCGAGAAGTCCTTCACACCCAATGGGTGGCCAATCCTGTACTTGTCCCCAAAAAGAGAACCAAAGAATTAAGAATGTGCGTTGATTACACCGGCTTGAACAAAGCATGTCCCAAAGATCCGTTTGCTTTGACCAAGTCATTGACTCGAAGGCTGGCTAGGAACTTTTGTGTTTTCTTGATGCATACTCAGGATACCACCAGATCAAGATGAGGAAGTCGGACAATTTGGCCACTTTGTTCACTACTCCATACGGCATGTTTTGCTATGTTACAATGCCCTGTGGGCTGAAAAACGCAGGTGCTACGTACCAGCGGACAATGCAACGTTGCCTGCACGATCAAATTGGTCGAAACGTTCATGCCTATGTGGACGATATAGCGGTGATGTCAAAAAAGTCAAATGGCTTAATCTCCGACTTAAAAGAAACCTTTGATAATCTCCGGAAATAAACCGTCCGACATGCCTAAAGGACATTCAACGACTAACAGGTTGTGTTGCAGCAGTTAGTCAGTTCATCAGCCGACTTGGAGAGAAGGCTCTGCCGCTGTACAAGTTGCTGAAGAAGGCGGACAAATTCACGTGGACGGACAAAGTAGATGCAGCATTGAAGCAGCTCAAGGAGATTTTTTCCTCAGCGCCCATCCCTGCAACACCCGAGCCTGGAGAGCCCATGTTAATTTACATGGCGGCAACCAACCGGTTAATCAGCATCGTCGTCCTGGTAGAGCAGAAGGAACCAGGCTATGAGCACGGAGTTCAACGACCAGTTTACAACGTAAGAGAGGTCTTGACGGAGTCCAAGCAGCATTACCCGCACTACCAGGAGATAGCTTATGGAGTATTCCTTGCTTCTCGGAAGCTGAGGCACTACTTTCAGGGGCACCCAATCACAGTGGTGAGCAAGACTCCACTGTCCGACATTATCAACAATAGTGACTCTACAGGAAGGGTCACGAAGTGGGGCATTGAACTTGCCGCCTTAGAGATCACTTACAAGAGACGCGACGCTATCAAGTCACAAGACTTGACGGATTTTATTGCAGATTGTACGAAGATGCCAGATGCTACTCCATTGTCGGAACCAGACTACTGGGTGATGCACTTTGACGGATCAAAGCTGCTCAATCGCTCTGGGGCTGGTGTACTGCTACAGTCACCCACTGGGGGCAAGCTACACTACGTTCTGCAGATCCACTTCGAGGCTACGAACAACATGGGGGAGTATGAAGCACTCATTCACGGATTACGCGTAGCCAAGGATATTGGCATCAAACGCATAGTTTTCTATGGAGATTCCGACTTGGTTGCCTAGTAGGTGGCTGGCACCTGGAATGCGTGGAACCCTATTATGGCGGCATATCGAGACGAAGTAGACGAGATATCCAAGTGATTCTTGGGCTACGAGATATCCAAGTATGTACCTAGGGAGCAAAATGAGGCGGCTGATCTGCTATCTAAGCTTGGATCAGGGCGCAAACGAATTCCGCCAGGAGTTTTCCTAGAGCATCTACGGACACCATCCGTGAAGGGAGCAGACATCGACAACCCGGATAGAGTTGAATCTTTCGTCCACATGGTGGCAAAGGTCCCTCTGGCTTGGACAAAACCGTTGATGGAATATCTCGAACACGGAACTTTGCCAGACGACGAGGTCGAAAGATGGCAAATAGTATGACGAGCAAAGGGCTATACCATAATCAATGGACAACTCTACAAAAGGAGCACTACTGGTGTATACCTTAACTGTGTTTCTCACCTAGAAGGTATTGAAATCTTACGCGAAATCCATCTCGGAGATTGCGGGCATCACGTCGCTCCTTGATCGTTGGTCGCAAAAGCCTTCCGACAAGGATTCTACTGGCTGACCATGAAGGCGGACGCCGGCAAGCTGGTTGAGACATGCATGGGATGCCAGTATTATGCCCGACAACCACATGTTCCTGCTAAAGAATTGCGAACAATACCAATAACTTGGCCGTTTGCTGTCTGGGGGCTAGACATGGTGGGACCATTACAGACGGCACCATGTGGGTTTACACAACTGCTAGTAGAATTTGATAAATTCAGTAAATGGATAGAAGCTAAACCCATTAGAAAGCTCGATGGGGCAACTGCCCTTAGGTTTGTCCGGGATCTAGTGGTGAGATTTGGTCTCCCACATAGCATTATCACCGACAATGGTAGCAACTTGTCACTCGGATAAGTGGAGGCTTATTGTTGGGAGAAGGGCATCCGACTTGACCTTGCATCTGTGGCACATCCATAATCCAATGGTCAGGTTGAGCGAGCCAATGGATTAATTCTGCAGGGAATAAAGCCACGTCTTGAGGCACCGCTACATAGAGCAGCTGGAGCCTGGGCGGAAGAATTGCCGTATGTGCTGTGGAGTTTATGAACTACACCCAACATATCCACCGACTACACTCCTTACTTCATGGTATATGGAGCAGAAGCCATCCTACCTTCCGACATACTTCAGGATGCACCAAGGGTTGCCGCCTACGACGAAGATGACGCTGAAGAATCCAGACGCCTAGATGTGGACCTTCTCGAGGAGGAGCGCATTTTGGCATGCCAAAGATCCACCATCTACCAGCAGAAGCTACGCAACTACCATAGTCGCCGCGTTCGGCATCGCTCGTTTAAAGAGGGGGATTTGGTGCTCCAACTTAAGCAGAAGAAGTCACACAAATTATCCTCGCCATGGGAAGGACTGTTCATCATAAGCAAGGCGCTACTCAATGGGTCTTACTACCTCGTTGACAATCGTGCACTGAAGGATAGACCCAACGAGGATCATAAGCGTAAGCGGCGTGACCCAGATGATAACTACACGGAGCTTGATCGGCCATGGAACATAGCATAGCTACGTCCTTTCTACACTTAGCATTTTTTATCTAATTGTGTACCTCTTATATGATCAATGAAATAAATCTCTTTGGTTCACTCATATTTTTGAGTCTTTTACCTCCTTTAGTGTTCATTTTTGGATCATAGAAAACCTTTATGCACAAGCTTTGCAATTGCACTTGTGAAAAATCCGCCTACGGGCGTTAGCTTAAGTTTTCTGGTCTACACCTTCTTTGTTGTTTTATGTGGATTCTAGAGTAGTGACTTTTGGCACTTATTGTCAGCGACTTTGTTCTTAGGTTATTGACGGTGCCATTGGGCATCATCACCTGAGCGCATGGTTCCGACAACTAGTCTTTTGACTCACGAAAAGTCAAGCATAAGAGCCAAAGTAATTAATAAGCCAGGACTTGCTTAAAAATATAAACATGCTGGAAATAGCTCTTAAGTAGTAGGACATACATCATTGTTTTCCGCCTTAAGTTAACACATAGTTTTTTCCGCATACACATTATAGAGGAAACAAATATTACAAATTGTTTTTTATTCCTCTGGAGCAGGCGACTTGGAAGCAACATCATCGGTAGCAGGAGAGTCGCCCTCGAAGTCGGCAGTGTGGAGAGACTCGGAGGATCTTTGGTTGCCTCCATCGATGGTATTCATATGCACGAATACATTAATGTCGACCAACTCGGTGACTCTGGTGTCTTAACCCACGAGTGACCCCAAGATAGATTCGTGGTTTATCTTTTGGCCTTCGTCATCTACGTCGGGGATGCCAGAGGTTACCGTGTCGATGTCGGCATTCTTGTAGTGTGCCTTGACGATGGACAGCGCCATCCTTGCACCGGCCCGTGCACATGAAGCTTTCCATCTTGTAATACGCTTGGGGGCTCAGTGCAAAATCTCTGAAAACTTCGTCACAGAGCCCGATGCCTTGATATTGATTTGGAGGGGCTTGGCAATCTCTTTGGCTTGCGCGATCCGGTGTTGATAAATTTGCCGGCAAGAACCATGCATTCCTTTGCCGGAGGAGGCGACCGGGTTAAACCCATAGGAACTGAGAATTTCCGACAAAGGATCACATGAGATCAAAAATTCAGAGTATCTAGACTAAAGAAATCCAATACGGAGAATCACTTACTGAAGATGCTGGCCTTATCCTGCCAGAGGGTATCCGCCATGGAGTCCTGTTCTTGTTGGAGGAGCCTGTATGCTTCATGATGGCGTAGATTTTGCTCATCAGCAGCTTTCTTCTTCTCTTTCAAGATAGCGATTTCCTCCTTCAAGCGGTTTATCTCCTCGGTGGCGGAGTCCTGCAGGACTTTCATTGATTCTTCATGCATCTTCAGCATGTCCTTCCTCTCTTGCTTGACGATCTTGTTCTCGCTATCTAGCTGTTGAATGTGCTTGGATTGCTCGACAATATCCTTAGCCTTGGAAATGGTTTCTACAAGTCGGAGAAAAGATTGTACACAGTGAGTACTCGGAGAATGCACAAGACCAAGATGGGATATAGAAAAAGAAAGGAAAAACGGACTCTTGTTCTTGATGATCTGTTCCTTCAAGAAGGCAATTTTACCCTTTTCGTCTTCCAAGTCCGCGTGCATCTTCTGATACTTGTTGTTGGCCATGCCCCTCCAAGCATTCTCATTCTATGGAAAGAAGAAAGTTAATCGTTGTTTGGTCTATTTGGAGCATCTAGCCAGAAAATTTCCACCTAGACGCTCGGGGGCTACAGCGAGAGTTTTAAACTTAAGCATCTAGTCGGAACTAATTCAGTTTTCGATTAGAATCTTGGGGGCTACAGTATAAAGTTTTTAACTCGGATGTATGCTTAGCTTCTCTTTAAGCATCTAGTCATAACTAATTCAGTTATAACTAGAAGCTTGGGGGTTACAGTATCGAAATTTATAAACAATGCGTATGCTACTCTTAAAGCACCTAGTCGGAATAATTCATTCCACATATATGCTTGGGGGCTACAGTGAGAAGTTTTCTAGCTTAGTCACTTTTAGAGCATTCATACGCAAATACCTATGGTTTTCCGTCTAAATCCTCGGGGGCTACAGTAGGATACTCATATGAAATGCAAAAGGCAAATAAAACTTACAAGTGCAATGATCCTGAGGTTGGTAGCACTCTCAGCCAGCAGCTTTCCGAAGGATGCACTGTTTCCTTGCAAGATCTCTGCTTGCCGAAGAAGCTCCTCTAGACCGCACGTCGAAGATGTCGGCGCTGCACCAGGAACCAGAGAAGTGCTACCCGGCGTAAGTACCGGATAGACTATCTTCGGAAACTCAATGGTTTTCTTGGGTATGGGGGCGCCGCCTTCGGCAGAAGTACCGCCTTACCGCTACCGATGGCATCCTTAGTCGGAGCTTCAGCCATTTGGTCTACGGCACTCTCCTGCGTCGCCTGTTCACCGACAACAGCAAGCTCGGTAGAGGCACCTGAGTCCACTTCCATGGCGGAAGGGCCAACTGCTTCCTTGGCTTGAGATCTTGTCGGAGCGGATGAAGGCTTGACGATGGGAGTGACAGGGTGATGGCGGGAGATGCGTCATGATGCAGCATATCCTTGATGGTTATATAAGCCCCCGAAGTCTTCGAGGTCTTCTTCAAGCTGGTCGTGGCTTTCTTTCTGAAACATGAAAAATGCATAAGTACAGGAATAAGACAGACAAATGGACAATGTCGAAGGGAAAGAAGCTTACACAAGAGGGGGTGCTTTAGGAAAAGGGATCCCCGTAACCTTTCTTTTCTCCGCCTCCAGGGCATCGCTAGTCTTTTTGGAGGCTCCACCCTCCGTCTTTTTCTTCTTCTTGCCTCCGTCGGCAACGTCAGAGGTGGAGCTCTTCCGCTTTCGCGCCAATGGAGCATCGTCGTCGGACACGACGGTGACTTCCATCATCTTTGGATCATAGATTTGAGGAGCCATGTTGTCCTCATCTATGTCGCAAAGCTGTTAAGGTGAAGAACCACAGTGTTAGATGAGATGGTAATGACTAAGACGGAAGAACTGGAGTATATGTCATACACGGAAAATAAGCAGTTACCTTTGGGAACTTGCTCTCTACGAACATGTCGTAGGTGATGGCGAAGCCACGCTTCTTGTCCTTCACCTTGACGATGTCCTTCAGACAAAGCTTGATGGAGTCGCTCAAGAAATTGTCCACGGAGATACGGAGGCTATCCCTTTTGTCGTTGGAATACTCGTGCATCAGCTTCAAGCGGTGCTACAGAGGCTGGATCCGCCTGATGAACCAGCACATGGCTAGGTCAAACCCATATCTACAAACCACTCTATCCGCCTTATGGCACGGGAAGCGTCAATGTCAGAGGGAAGGCAGGCCTGGGATCTCCATGTTGAGGCTTCAACGGCTATTCCATCGACGAAGTCCGGGTACATGACTTCTCAGCCGGCCATAGGGATATGTGGGCCATAGAAGTAAGTACGCTGCCAGTTCTTATGGGACTCATGGCTGACGATGTCGGGGAAGCGCCGGCCAGGCTGGATCTTGAAGCTAATGGTGCCACAATTTCTAAGTTCATCCTTGCTGGCCCCGTCTTTGCGCTTGACGGTGAAGAAATAGATGAAGAGATCTAGCCTAGGCTTAATTCCTAAGTAATCATCGCAAAGCGCCGCGTAATTGCTAAGTGCTAGGATGCTATTGGGAGAGAGGTTCTATGGATGAACTCGGTAATGATTCAGGACAGCTAGGAAGAAATTGGAGATGGGCAGGGAGACGCCGCGTACCATATGTGCTTTGAGGTACACCTTTTCTCCGGCTTGGGGAGAAGGTGTGACATTGCAGGCCGGCGCTGCTCGCCAGGCGAGCCCCTCCGTCGCAGGGAGGTAGCCTTCGACGACCAGCTCCTTGATGTCGCGGTCCGTGATGTTTGAACTGCGCCAGTCGCCTTTGTGGGAGTCGTTCTCCTTGTCCATCAGCTCTAGCGCCGCTGGATTATGGTTGCCGCCGGTGGCCTCGACCACCACGGACTTGGGGATGACCAGGCCCTCTGGGGGCACGACGACGGAGCTCGCCGGCTTCGCCGCGGCTTCGCCCGATGCCGCCATTGAGGGGGAGGAGCTGCTGCTGGCCATTGGGTGCGTTTGGAGGTGACTGGTGAGATTGGGAGTTAGGGTTTTTCGTGCAAGGCGTGGAGAGCTCGAGGAGACGCTTGCCTGAGGAAGAAGACGATTGTAACACCCATGTTTTTAGTTAATCATTATTAGGGTTTTGTTTGTGCATTCATGAGCATCATCATTTACATTGTGCATTGAATAAAATAGATAAAACCCTAAACCCTAATCTTCCCCTCTCTTTGTAACTAATTCAAATAGTTTCAAATAGTTTGAAAATGGTCAAAAAGTTATGATATAAGGGCCTCACATTATTTGAAATGATTTACAAAATCTAAGGCATTTTTGAAATGCCCAAAATAGTTTTGTATATGAAAATACAAACAGGAAAACAAAACAGAAAAAGGGAAAAAGTTTCTAGAAAAAAATGAGAGCAGCGGCCAGGCCCATCCCAGCTCCCCTCTCCCCTCTGCCTGTCGCACACCGCAGCAAAGAACAGCCCAGCAGGCCCAGTCGCGGCCCAACTGGCCCGTACCGCTTCACTCTTTCTCCCTGTCGTCTTCCCCAGGCAGGAACGCACCTGCGTGTCGCCGGCGCCGTCGTCGTCCGCCGCGCCGTGATCCATGCTGCCGTCCGCCACTCTAGGGTGAGGATAAGATCATGCGCCGACGCCTCCCTCTCCCTTATCCTCTCACTCGCTCCATCGCCCTCTCCCTCTTTTCGTTGTTCCTCTCCGCACGCTGAACCCTAGCTCCGGCCAGAGCCGCTTGTTGCCGATGTTCTGTGCCTCCCCGTGCCTGTTTGAGCAAGCTAACAGCAACACCGTGGTACCCTGCTTCGAGCTACAGAAGGAATCGGGAAGGGGAGACCCTAATCGACGATGCGACCTGTTTCTTCTCCGCCTCCGACGGCCATCCCCGCCACCATTGCCACCGTTCTCGACCTCGCCCGGCCATTCCCTCCATCGGCATCGTGTTGAGCTTCCGGTTCTCAGGCGCCCCTCCTTTCTCTCCTTCCCGCTCTCACTCGCTCCCGCGTCATGCACCTGCCGCCGCCGCCGCCATTCGCTGTTACCGACCGAGCTCCGGTGACTCAAAAATAGCGGCGCCACCCTAGTTATACTTGCCGTAGTCGTGCGCATCCAACCCGCAAGCTCGTCGAGCCCTGCGCGTCCTGATGCGACCGGCCCGTGCTCGACCTGGGATGTCCACCGCCAGCTGACGTCAGGCCGACATCACAACGACGTCAGCGAGGCACGGTCAACCTGGTTAACCCAGCCCCCGGCCCCACTTGCTTGCGTGGCTGCTGAGGTGGCTCAGGGCCCATCAGTCCGTCACTGCGGGTAGCCTCTAGATCGGTGTAAAAAGAATAACCCCCCAGCTGATGTGATAATGATGTAATAAATGTTTTAATAATTCCAGAAAATGATTTTAAACTTGTAAATTCAATATGTAATTATTTATAAGTCAGAAAAATATGTATAATATACCAAACTATTCAGAAAAATGAAACCTAGCTATTTAAGCTATCATCATGCATATTACAACAACTTTCAAGACAAGTTTAATTAGAGAACAAAATCAACCCCTCTCTTATACTCCGGAGTTTCCCCGAGTTAGGGTTTTCACCCCTCGGCACCCCGATTAAGTTGTCGAGCATGCTTTAGGGTTTCAATTCAATGCAAATTAACTTGTCATATCATCATTCTTGTTTGAGCATTGCATCGATGCCATGTGTTGATTGTTTCCCTCTCTTTCCGGTGTTTTCGTTCTTCTATGGTAGAATACGATATCAAGATCGAGATCGAAGCCCGAGGATAACCATCAAAGATTGAAGATCGACGAACAATACTTGACCAATTGTAACCAAGTCAAGTTCAAGGCACCCGAAGATCTGCTTATCTGCTATCAACTGGCAAAGGCAAGCTTAGCCCCACCATGATACAATCGTACGATTTCGAAAGCATTTATATCCCTGCCATGATGCATACGATTCTACTGTGGTCTTTTATCGATAAATAGAATATCCTATTTTTTGCATTATTCCCTTTGAGCTTATATTACCTGATCTACTGCTACTAGCATAACTAGGTTTGGCTTGTGTGCACTGCTAGAGCTTATATATGTGTCTGCTTAGCCAAGCATAGCTGTCAGTTCTGGTTCATCCAGATGATGCATTAGATGTAGAGAATCTAGTATGACAGGAGAACGTGATGAGATGATATCAGAGGTGATATGAGTTAAACATGCTAAGGCTTGTATGGGAGGCCACGGTGGGATGTGGTTTTTCTAGTCCCATGCTTGCCACCACTAGGAACTGAGTTCTTGCCTTTGGAACCGAGACGAGCGTACAACCACACGGGGCCTGGAAAACCTCACGAGCAACTAACTTTCCTATTAGATTCCATGAGTCACATAGTTCGGGCATTCCATTTGACATATGCATAGAAAATCTTTTGAAAGATTTGTCGGGTGAAGTTGGTGCATTCATAACAGGTAGGTAAGCGTGGTCGGGCTTGCTTGGGGTCGATGGAGCCCCTGTTAACCAACCTCACCTCACATCTTTAAGTACCGGCTTTGGGATTTGACCCATTACGGCGGAACCACACTTATTGTGTGACTCATGGTCTCGGCGAAAGCAAGGTAAAGGTCGTGTCTAACCACCCTCTGCCGGCCTTCCAAGGAAGAGGGCTTATCTAGTGGCATTAAGAGAAGGTTAGTACGTGTGGGTAAAGTTGTACACCCCTGCAGGGTAAAAATCTTTTCAAAAAGCCGTGTTCACCGTTATGAACGCTTGGTGACCAGATTCTAAGATCATAGAGAACTTGAACCTAATCATAAAACTTGTTAGATCAATGTGTGCTTAAGGATGCTTCCTCATGGGTACGAGGGGGTGATCCTAGTTGGTATATGATGATGACTTGGTGGATATCAAAAGATGATGATCTATATTTCTGAGATGTCGCTCTCTTATCCCCTTTTAAAATACTCTGACTAGACGAGCTTCTTCTCTCTTTTGTTTTATCTTTATGAAAAACAACTCCACTATCCATAAGTCTTGCGGAGTACACCCTGTACTCACCCTTGCTTTGTTGATACTTTTGGCAGAGTAAGTTTTCACCTAAAGACGAGTTATGTACTACATCGATATCGACGAGTAGTTTGGGGTTCCCGGCCGGTAGCCTGGAATCTATGGGATGGGACGTAATCGTTATGCTTCAGAACTCTTAGGCCATTTGTTAAGTTTGCTATACTTAATAGACTAATTTGCCTTCCGTTGTTTGATGCTTGTGGTCAGTGACCTCTGCTTGTAATATTTTGGTTCTCTACTCAGTTATGAGCTTGCTGTAATAAATTTTGAGTCGTAGGGTCACTGATGTGTTACTGATTCTTCACTGGATATTCTCGAGCTCAAGGTTAAGCTTATTTCAGACGAAGGTCTGGGATTTGTTTAGCCCTGATCCTGGGGGTGTCACAACGACGCGGGGGAGAATGAGGTGAAAAAGTAAACTTTCCACCGCAGTTACTATTTATGGTCTCCGGCATCTAGATTCGTGCAGCTTGATCGAATGGTTGAAGTGTAGACGACGTGTGCGGGGGCGTGCGCGGAAATTTTGCCACGTACCAACCATCGCCGCCAACGGTTTGTATCGCTCGCGTGGGAAAAGTGAACATGATTGCGTTCTCTGCATGTGTGAGTATCGAGGCGTTGCTGACCTATGTCGTCGCCCTAGATGTCATAGGAAGATGAACCATCACATCAGAAGATTCCGGCATGGACGGATCAAGTCCGGCTACGGAAGAGTACGATGGAAGATTCAGCAATTCTCTGACTTACTAATTGAAGACGGAGAAAACCTTGCAGGGTTCTTTGGGAGGACTACAAGATATTGCTTGATGATTTGCCGACATCCATCCAGACGGTGCATTCTACGTGAAGAGGCAAGACGGCGCAAGATCTCGGAGTTCTCCGGGGGCTACTGTTGGGGACATGCTATATGGGTATCCTCATAGCATGTCTCTTATTCGACTAACCCGGGTGGCCCATAGTCGGTAGCATGGCCTGTGGCTTGCTGGGCAGCCAAGTTAGGTGGATTCAGAAGGGAGGCCCATGCCGGATAAAGGAAGGCTACGGTGGAGTCACCAACGTACCCGGAGCCTTGGAGTGCAAGATACACAAGACTAGTAATAGACGGTGTAGAACTCTGTAACCTGTCCGGCTAGGACTTTCCCTGTAACCCTAGGACCTGGCGACTATATAAGTTGGGCCTCTGGGAGCATTTAGGGCACGATAACTTAGACTTTCTAGTCACACCTTGCACTGCGAATCTATCTCTGTAACTCGGCATATTGCCCTTATAGTGATTTATAGCAGGAGTAGGATTCCGCCACCGTTGTGGGATCTGAACCTGGGTAAGCTATGTTACCTCGTACCCATCAACCGACCACCTTCCCCCATGTCTCTAAACACGCACTGTGAGGACCCCTCAATGGCGTACTCGTCGGCAATACCACGACACTTGTGATTGCAATGCTAGTCCCTGGATAAAATGTTAGCATCCACAGTTTAAGATGAAGTACACAGATACAAAGGTCGTTATTACATCGTCATTCCAGAGATAACATAGTCTTTACAACTCAATAGCCAAAGGCTAATACATGGAGTTCATAACATAAAGTAAATAACTATAAGTCTTCATCTTCATGTCCCACAGGCAAACATGTTGAGTGTAGACTCTAGTCTCCATCAGAGTAACCTGCAATATCATAAGTTACAGCCATAGTGGGTCAATACATTTGGAATTGTATTGGCAAGTGATACCATAGTAGAATAGTAGTATCTATCATCTATATGAATTTGGTTAAGTGTAGCTTAGGTTGGATTTTCTCAAAATAAGGTTTTGACTCATTAGTTTGAAAACACTAAGTTTTTGTTTGTCAAAACACCCAAGGAACCACCAATAGACATTGGTGAACCTTTACCCTTGTTTAACCATAAGTTTTAAACTTAGAGAAATTGAGATGAGGAGATCCTTGATTGCTTCAATGTCTTTGATGCTCAATTTGTCCATTGCCGGGGACACGGCAAAGTACTTAGGTTTTACCCTCTCGAGAGGTGGTGCACTTTCCCCACAAGGCTCGACATGCATCGAGACGAGACTTTTCAGAAGCATTCCCTTAGACCACCATGGATGTGTTCCATCCTATCAAACCTACCACCAACTGTCCATCTGGCTAAGTTCTTGCAACCTAGTTGGTCAAGGCAGAGCCCATATTTCATGTGGTTGCACTAGAAGCTTCTCAACATAAACATCTCAAATATTTTTCTTCCTGCGTGGAAATCGACAAGTGTGATACACAAGGTAAACCATAGGAATGGACCTTGTGTAACCACTCAACATAAACCAACCATACCATTCCACCCAGGTGATTCATTCACATAGTTGTTTTATTAATCCAAAACACAAGTCATAGACTTAGCAATAATTCATAGCATGAAAAATCCACCCTTGTTTTCTACTAGATAGGCTAAGCATTATAGCAACAAGTTTATTATCTTAGGTAATAAAGTCTACTAAGACAACAACTACTAGGATTTCCCAAGGCATAGCATAGTAATATACTTAGAAAAATTCTCCATGCAACTCCTACTCAAAATAACACTAGTGCATAGTAAAAATAGTAGGACAAAAAATGTGAAGCATCACTTGCCTTGATAGTTGGGGGAGTAGGAACAATCCCCACAATCACAATCACCACAATCACCAAAATCTACACATAAAATCATAACACCAAATTCATATTTCAATATTCAAACAAAAATACATATGAATGCATGAAAATGCAATGGAATGATTTTTCTACACAAAAAAGTCAAACTAGACAGTAATAAACTCAAAGTAAACTTTCTAAAGTCTAAACAAACTCAAATTTACTTTAACAACATTTTCTAAATAATTTTTATATGCAAAATAGGCCTACAAATGGTTCTGTAAATAATCCTATTTTTCTAGAAGAAAAATACTAAAACAAGGCCACATAATTGTAGGGTTTAATTTTATGAATCCATTGATATATTATTTGTGAAATTTGGACAAACAGAACAAAAGTTATGAATTTTACAAGTTAAATCAACTAATAGATTCAAAAACAGATTTTAAATCAAATTTACAGACGCGTGGCAGCATCTGATTCACTGATACCGTTTCGCGCGGATCGTGCTTCCGCACCGTTGGATCAATTCAGATCCAACATGCCAGATCTAAACTTAACGATTCACTGAGTGATCTAATCTATAGCGCACGATCTAGATCCAGCGGCTCTGGATCAAACAACCAAAGTTGGGCGGCGCTACTACCAGCAACGTTCTGGCCGTGCTAGGGGGTAAGGGGGGTGGTGGTGATCTTTACCAGACTAGCGTGAACACGAGGAAGCTCAAGGTGGAACTAGCTTGGTCAGGGGTGTACTGTCGTGGACGTGGGAGCTCATCGGAGATCTCACTGGCTTCGGGTGCGTGCTAGCGGAGACAGAGGCGATGACCTAGGTCACCATAGGGCAAACGAAAGGCATCAGTGGTTGCGCAAAGACACGACGAATCTAGTAGTATGGGGGAGAGGTCAAGGGGCGTGCGAACATTACCTGAATTATTCACCGGAGTTGATCAACGCCTCGGGTGCTCGCGGAGGTTGACGGGGACGACCACCTGGGGAAATATAGGACGAACCAGGGGCATTGTTATATGCGCAAGAGGATGGCGAGCATGACAGGGTGAACAAAAGGGAACGGGGTGGACGAAGCTCACCAGAACCACTCGCCAGAGGTGCTCGGGTCCGCGGTGGTGCGGGGCAAAATTTGTAGAGCCTGGTGGCTCTTAGTGGGGGCTAGGTGAGGGGAAATGACCGCGGCAAGGTGGGGGTTAAGTAGCAGGCATCGGGGGCGAGAATCTTGCGATAAATCAATGCGAATTAAGTGCATTCATCCGCGGTAGTGAAGGGGAGAAACGGGCGGTGACGGCGTCGTCTGCGGGCGCGGGGTTTGGGGACGAAGGGGTCAGGTGGCACCGGGCCCAGTGGTCAGCGAGTGCGGGGTATGTATCGCGCGGGTGAGAGAGGGAGGAGAGGGGAAAACCCCGGGTGGGCTGTTGGGCCGAATGTGGGTCTGGGCTACATAGGTGGCGCCAGTTTTATTTTTTTCCTTTGCTCCTTTTCTTTTTTGTTTTGATTTTCAGGAATGATTTTGAAACTCTAATTCAAATCTGTTTGAATTGAAACCTTCACCAAAATTTTATAAGATGATCCTAGCATCAAAAAGTGTGCTGAACACATCTAACCACTCAAAAACACTTTGGTCTTTGAAATAAAAACAAATCCATGCCCCATATATAATATATAAAGTGGGGTGTAAATATGGTTTCAACTAGGGTTTTGTTTTGAAAATTTTTGTGCAAGATAAACATTCTATGATGATATGAATGCACTGATATGACTTTTCATTTGATGAAAATTGGGATGTTACAGAGTGAGTCTTTATATTGGAGTAAAATTTTGTTTGCATGGGTATTTAGTTGAGTACATTTTGTTCCAACTCTTGTACTTAACCAAGTCTTGCCTAAAATTTTCTAAACAATTGAAATAAGAAAAAGTCTCACAATTGAAGGCTTGGGTGTTGTAGTGTTTAGTCTTGAAAGCTTATTCTTGGAGACACTCAACACCACACAAAATAATGATTGACTTGATAGCTCTCTTTGAAAGGATTTGTTCAATTGAATTAATGTTTAGCGGTTTTTGTGATCATGCCAAAGTTTGACTTGTGAATCATAAGAATGATATAGCTTTGTGCGTGTTAAAATTCATGGGATGCCAACAACTCCGCTAGCCTATGAACGATCTCCATGGAGGAAACTCCTAGATTTCGGCTATGAGTTATTATGCTATAATGGGTAAGGTTCTTGGCACTCTCGGGTAGCTGTGTTCATGATGGAATCACTCCTTTGGCTGATATGAGTAATCATTATGCAAAAGGAACAAAAACCTTAGTGATGCCATGAGTGTCCATCACATCCTGATAAACTAGTGAATTTTTTTGGCATGCTCTCAATTACTTAAGAACTAAATTCTTGAAGGACAATGAATAGAAAGGTAGTGCTTGATAAGTCTTGACTTATTGATGTGGGATAATTGAGATACTTTAGTGTATATGCTTTTCATGAAAAACTTTCACACTCTCAATTTTACATGATTTTACTTTATTGTTCAAAGGCAAGCTTGTGAATTGATTACATGGCATGGAATAGAGTTTACTCATTTGAATTATCCATGTTAACAATCATTTTGTTGCGCTATAAGGATTCATGAAACCCGTATGATATGCTTGCCATTACTCTATTTATGCTGAAGTTTTTTATATTAATAAAGTGGAGGAAACATGAGACTACCAATCATGAGTAAGATGATCATCTTGTTATTTCAGTATAAATGCTGAGTTACTTTATAATTTTGGTTTTCTTGCTCGAGGACGATCAAGTTTAAGCTATCCTCGTAAGTTCTATGGGTTGGCTCGTGAGGCCATGTTCCACCGTTAGCCTATCCAGGACCTAAAGTGTGAGCTATGAACTTACGGACTGGGTCTGGCTACGAGTGACCTCACCCACACTCCTGGATATTAAAAGAAAAAATGTTTTAGTGATGGCTCATGAGGCCCTAATCTTCCGCAACCCTAGCTTTTCAGGACCTAAAGTGTTAAGCTCTAAACTCTCACGGACTAGGTCTGGCTACGAATCACCTCACACACGGCTCCAGACTTTTGAAAAACACCCCCTTTTAGCGATGGCTCATGAGGATCCGATCCTCTGCAACCATAGCTCTTCAGAACATAAAGTGTTAAGCTCTGAACTTATGACCCATTCCTCGGACACAAGTTACCTCACCCATGGTTCCCGATAGCTCGTGAGGCTCAAACCTCCGTGGCTCAACCTCGCCAGGACCTAAAGTGTCGAGCTCTGAACTTATGGCATGTTCGTCGGCCGCAAGTTACCTCACCCACGGTTCTTGGCCCTTAACGTGTTGGATGTTGTCCCCTCTTTGAGAGGCCAGCCGGTTTAGCATTTTCCATATGGTTTTATCCTTGGGAACCTTACGGGACAACCCTGGAGATGCCCTCTCTAGAGGTTAAACTTTATAGGGCCTAAGCGTGAGATCTAAACTTACAAGCCTAGTTGGCGGTACGTTACCTCACCTACGGTTCCTAGCGCTTACAACACTTCAAACAAGTGTAATTTAGGTCTCTAGTAACATGCGTCCCCACGCCATGGTAATCCCCTTGGGAGGCACCCAGGAAAGGCGCGCGAGGCGAAGCCCCTCCACATCACAACCGCCATTCGAGGCATGAAATATCCATCATTGGGTCGCCTCGGCTACACCAGGTACTGGCCCTACAATACTCCGCCAGGAGACCTACAGTGCAGCTCGTGAGACAACCCCAGCCACGGTTCCATGCCTAGGAAGCTATGTCAGGGATCGCTCTCTTCCCATCGGAAGGTGCATGACGCCTTCGCCCGCACGACCAAGAAACAGCGCCGCCTGTGATCCTCATGAGGCCGCGCCTAAGCGGGAGAGCGCGAGACCCGGAAGACAGATTCGGATCCCTCCTCGAGGGGAATGCACATATCCACAGTGATTGGAAGGATGCAACAAAGCTCCTATGCAACCTAAGGTCTAAAGGCCTAGATCCCTCTACAAGAAAAAGGGGGCTACACCCGGAGTTATGCAGAAGCCTAGTGAAGCCTATCGCGCGGCAGTATGGTCCGTCGGCTGGGAGAGTCCAACGAGCAGGCATCTCCCAGGCGCCGTCTTGAGGGCCGCCTCACCAGGCGCAACCCCTAAATGGCGTCGCCCCTGAGGGCCCTGTTCCAAAACGCGCAGCTCTCCAAGAGGTACACCTAAGGACACGGGAGGCCTGTCCCCAGGAAAGGAAGACATGGATAGCCGCCACCAGCCTCGTCGAGCAGGCGCTCCACCACACACGCTCAAACAAAGGATCCATACATCATAATGGAACATACAAAGGAAAGCATCCAATGCGAAGGACCGCACAGGGAAGTTCATTACAATTTGCGATTTCAAGGCAAAAGGAATCAGCACGCACTACAACACTACTATGCCGGGGGAGGGGGTCCCACCCTCTCTTCATTGCCACAATGGAAACACCTCTTAAGACGTTTGGAGGTGGGGAGTGTAGTCGACACAGAACATATGGTTGTCAAACACCGAGAGGAGAAGTCTCCTCTTTCGGCATACCGAAACCACAGCATGAAGCCACACCAAATATGGTGTGTAGAAAGGAAGCGGTGCAAGACACCGGAGATAAAATTCTCACCCCACGAGAAGGTATCGATGCTCACCTACCACTTCTTGCGTCCCCTAGAGTGGCGGAGCTGTAGCTTGTCTCGAAGGTCGTGTGCAGTCCCGAGCACGAAACGCTCGGGAAGCTTCATCCTAACAAACCAGTCCAAACCGTCAAGGGAGCAAGGAAATCGATGACCCTGACAGGCTCGGGGATGTCTTAAATCTTGATCACCGCGGGAGGAGGAGCTACAGTGACGTGCGAAGAGGGGCTAGGCTCGGCCTCGTACCTACCACCGCATCCCCCGTGGCGGACTGATACGTCCAAAACATATCTACTTTCCCGAACACTTTTCCTATTGTTTCTCCTCTAAACTTGTGTGATTTGGATACAACTAACACGGACTGGTGTTGTTATTAGCAGAATTGCTTTGGTGTCTAGTTTTTGTGCAGAAAATCAACTTTCAGGAAAAATCCCGGAAAATATGCCAAAACACCTATTTTACCAGCAGGCTCACGGAGCCAGAAGACGAGACGGAGGAGGGCCACGAGGGGCCCACACCCCCTAGCCACCCAGGCCAGGCTAAGCCGCGCCTGTGAGGGGTGTGGCCACCTCGGGCACCCCCTCGGCCTCCCTCTTTGCCTACATAAAGCCTTCTGACCTAAAAACTCAGGGGGGGTCGACGTTTTTCCAGATAGAGTTCCGCTGCGCCGCCACCACCAGAAACCGTGATTCGGAACCAGAAACTCCATTCTGTCACCCTGCTGGGACGGGGAATTGGATGAGATCATCGTCATCATCATCACCGACGCATCTCCATCAACCATCCATGTTTCCCCATCCATGTGTGAGTAATCCCCCGCTGTAGGCTATGGGGATGGTAGGTATTGGATGAGATCTATCATGTAATCGAATAAGATTGTTAGGGCATGGTGCCTAGTATCTCTATTAGTGCTATTTGACTTTGTTGCAACTTGTTGTGCTTAATTCTTATCACTAGGGCCCGAGTGCCATGATCTCAGATCTGAACTTATTATTGATTCATGATGATAGTATTGTTTGTGATCTTATTTGAAAGTTGTGTACACATATCATTGTCTAGAACCAAAGGCCCCAAAGTGATAGAAATTGGGACAGTCGGAGGGTATGCTATGATGTAAGGATCACATGTGTTCATGGAGTTATAATTCTTTGCTCCAGTACTCTATTAAAAGGAGTACCTTAATTGCTAGTAGATTCCCTTAAGGCCCCGCTGCAATGGGCTGGCTGGACAAAAGATGTTGTGCAAGTTCTCATTGCGAGCACATATGACTATATATGGAACACATTCCTATGATTGTTTAGTACTTGGAAGCTTTATCTTATTTATCTACAAATTCCCTATATCTTGAAGTTACATGAATAGTCTTGTCCATGCAACGGCCGCCCATCCATCCCTATGCCTACCGCACTCATATCCTACTGTTTTCTACTATTGTTACTACTTCCATTGTTTTACTATTGCTATCACTTTGCTATTGCTACTAAAAAACTATTCTTATTGATAAACTATTGTGAGCAAGATTATTTCTAGGTGATGCTGAATTGACACCTCAGTTGTTAAGGCTTATAAGTATTCTTTGGCTCCCCTTGTGTCAAATCAATAAATTGGGTTATACAACCCTCGAAGACTTTTGCGATCCCTTATACTTGTGGGTCATCAAGACTATTTTCTGGCGCCGTTGCCGGGGAGAATAGCTTTATTTGTAAGTTCAATTGGATTTATTATTGTTTGCTTCTATCCTTTTCATCATGGGGAAGTCTCGTGATGGAAAGTTTCCTATTTTACCATCCCCTACAAGAAGATGTACAGTTCTAAACACCTATGGTGCTCGTGATTCACCATCTATTCTAAGTAAGCTTGTTACACCACCACCACATACACATGCTACACACACTGCTACTACTGCTGAATCTGAAATCGCTTCTGATACTCATAATGTTACTTCTACTGTTCTGTATGAGAGTGGTTCATTAGGTCCTTTCCTAGATTCTACTATTGCTAGAACTATATTGGGAAACACTGAAACTCCTAGTGAAGACACTATTACTCATGTTAGCTCACCTTAGTCTAGAGAGAGATATGATATTAATGATGGTTACATTAAGATGACTGATGATGACGAGGTATGATATCGTCAATGCCCATTGTTATGAGCTTGGGTTTTGGAGAAGGTGGGGATGCTGGAGATCGTGGAACTGTTAGCAAAGAAGCAACAAAGGGACACGAGGTTTACCCAGGTTCAGGACCCCGGATGGAAAACTCTACTCCTGCTTGTCTGCTCTTGATTACGGCGAAACCGAAAATTACAGGGGTGCACAGATGTAATCTGGCGTGAAGGTGTGTATGCGGTGAGAGGTGCCCTCCTCGTTGTGCCCTCCTAGCCTTTATATAGATAGGCAGGTCTTGGGCGTAGGTCGAGTTGGTTATATATTAGGGTTTGCCCTTTGAAATTCTATCTACACCAGCCTTGTTCTCCAAGAATCCGAAGGCGTCATGGGCCTGGGCCACCCGGAGTCTCCGCAGGCCACATATCTTGCAGTGGGCCTTCCTTCGGGCTGGATTAGGTATGCTGATGTTGTGTACCCGTGGGGTATAACCATGTCAGTAGCCCCCGAGTGCTCAGTTGAATCGCAGATTCAGATGGGGACTCCTCAATCCTTCAGGTGCAGGTTTATGCCTGTTTATAAGAGAATGGTTTTTAGTTTGTAAGGATTGCTAATGCGTGTGCATGACTCTCCTGATGGATCAGGGCCAGTTAACTGTCATAGGACAAAACAACACGATCTTCTTCAGATTCGAGTCCCTACACTCAAACCTGGAACGGATGCTAGTGTAATTATGATCTGAGTTTTCTCAAATCATAGATTTGAGTAGTTGCTCGAATAATAGATTCGAGTGAGTACTTTTAATTATCAGCCGAAGTTTTCCAACCGTTGCTAGGTTTGTTTTGATGACGTCAGTGTTGATGATCGGTGACTTCAACCGTCTGCGGCGCCAGAGGTGGCGTAACAGGATGAACGTGTGTCCCACTTTCTGACTTGATGTTGACTATTCATGCGTGTTGTGGCGAGAATTACGGCGTCGCCTCAATTTCCGTGCATAGTGGATGGCGTGCAGGCGATGGTTCGCTGCTGTGTTCACACGTGGACGGTTGGATTTGACCCTAGCATTAGGGATTCTGGATGAACGGTTCCCTTTCGTCGTCTTCATCCTTATAACCGTGGGGAAAATAGTGGTTTGTTTTCACCCTTTGCCATTTTCTTTCACTGCCTCCATTTTCACGAGCTCGTCTTCGCGCGCACTGGACGCTCTTCGATCTTTTCCTTCTTCGTTCTTACGCGCGCATCGCCGTCATCGACGCGCTATGAAGGTTAGTCGTAGAAGGACTCCGCCGGAGTGGACTCAAGTGTTGCTGCCGATGGCAAGAAAGTTGCTGCCCCTGCGCGCAACACTGATGGCAAGTGGAGGCGCTCCGACGTGCGTGACACCGATCTGCGCAAGCTGCACGATGCGGGGTTAATCCCGCAAAACAAGGAGGATGTCAAGATCCCTGGCGATGAGGTAATCCCTCGCCCACCTATGGGTTTTCGAGTGATCTTCGTTGCCTTTATTCTCCGTGGCTTGTCCCTTCCTGCCCATGAGTTTCTTCGTGGGCTCCTTTTTCTCTATGGGATTCAGATTCATCATCTGTCTCCCAATTCCCTACTTAACACTGGGTGCTTTATCATGCTTTGCGAGTGCTGGCTCGGCATCAAGACGCACTTTGGTCTCTTCCGAAAACTATATTCCGTGAAGAGGTAGTCTGGATCTGATGGAGTCCATCCACTCGGCGGCTGCATCATTTCTCTTCGTCCCTTTATCTAGTTTTTCTCCCTCTCCATTTGCAAGTCCATTCAGTATTGGCGTCGCAAGTGGTTTTACATCCGCGATGTTAAGTTGGACGGTCAGCAATTTGGTCTTTCCCCCTTTGACTCCGTGCAGAAGATCGTCTGAAAGAGATCGTGGAAGAAACACATCTTGGAGGGCGAAGTGGCAGAGCTGGAGATGCTCTACCAGCGGGTGGAGGCGCTCCAAATGGTGCCAGGAAAGGAGGTCAATGGATTCGACATCATCTGCACCTTCCTGAAGTGTCGGGTGCTGCCGCTTCCAGCCAGGGCACACCCGATGTTTCTCTACGCCGGCCCTAGTGATCCCACCAGAGTGTCATCCGAAGAATTATCTTCGGGTGATCTTGATAGGGCCCTCCGTCCTCTGCTGAAGTACAAGGCTCGCGAGGACCTGCTAGGAGCATCGCTGACCCCCCCTCTTAGTGCCAGTAAAGGGGCCTCGAAGGTGAAGATTGTTCGCGCGCATTGCGCTTTGCTATTTGTTTTTTCTTATTGTAGTTTCTCATGTCTTTGTTATCTTTTCTTGCAACTCCTACAGGTTATGGGGTCCATGCCCCCTCTACCTGAGAAATATGGGGAGGCGCCAGACAATGAGGAGGTAGACTCCGAATCTGAGCTGCTGCCGGCACAGTCGCCCACTCACGAAGCCCCCGAGGCGAGCGAGGGGCGCACCCAAAAGCTAGGTATGATCTCGTCAATGCCCATTCACGAGGTATGATATCGTCAATGCCCATTGTTATGAGCTTGGGATTTGGAGAAGGTGGGGATGCTGGAGATCGCGGAACGGTTAGCAAACAAGCAACATGGGGACACGAGGTTTACCCAGGTTCAGGCCCCCAGACGGAAAACCCTACTCCTGCTTGTCTGCTCTTGATTACGGCGGAACCGAAAATTACAGGGGTGCGCAGATGCAATCTGGCATGAAGGTGTGTATGCGGTGAGAGGTACCCTCCTCGCCGTGCCCTCCTAGACTTTATATAGATAGGAAGGTCTTGGGTGTAGGTCGAGTCGGTTACAGATTAGGGTTTTCCCTTTGAAATTCTATCTACACCAGCCTTGTTCTCCAAGCATCCGAAGGCATCATGGGCCTGGGCCACCCGGAGTCTCCGCAGGCCGCATATCTTGTAGTGGTCCTTGCTTCGGGCTGGACTAGGTATGCTGATGTTGTGTACCCATGGGGTATAACCATGTCAGATGAATTTATTGAAGAATATTGAAACACACGTGGTGCTAGTGCTATTAGGAGTCTCCTTGAGAAACGTACTATTATACATAAACTGTCTCCTGATGCTAACTTTGCTACTTCCCCCATAGAAATTAAAGATAAAAATTATGATTTCTCTCTTTATTTATCCTATATAAACATTGTTGAGAAAGAACCTTTTTGTAGGACTAGGAATGAAAAGGCTGTGGCACATATGAATGACCTTTCTACTATGAGTGCCTTATTTTCTGATGATGTTAAGATGTGTACTTACTTTGTTGCTAAATTTTTCCCTTTTTCACTAAAAGTAGAAGCTAAAGCTTGGTGTAATAGTTTACCTCCTGGATCTATTGATAGCCCTGATTGCTTGATTGCTACTTTCTTTCAGAAATATTTTCCTCCTAGTGCTAGACATGCTGCTTTGCAGAATTTTTTCGATTTTAAACAGCGAGAAGAAGAGAAATTTCCTGAGTCATGGACAAGGTTTTGTTCCTTGATTCATGCACGTCCTGGATGTCCATTACCTAAAATGAGCTTCTTCATATCTATTATAATGGACTAACTAATGAATCTAGGACATACCTAGTTAGTTTTGTTGATTGTGTTTTCAGGAAAAGAACTCCTTCAGAAGCTAAAGAATTAATGGCTAAAATAAGCAAGAATTATGATGATTGGACTTCAACTAAGCCAATTACGCTTGAGCCTACTACACCTGAACCAACTCCAATACCAACACCAAAGGAAGAGGGGAGTGATTGAATTAAATGATGAAGTGATGAAAGAAGCTAAGAAATGTCTTAAGGAGAAGGGTATTAGATCTGAATATGTGAATAATTTACCTCCTATAGAAGAATGTAAGCTAATTTCCCACTCATCTACTATTGAGGTACACTCTCTTCAATACTTTGCTGAAGGTGATATTCACTATGGTAAACCTCCTGATCAATGCTTAGAGGAACTTGATACTTTTATTGTTAAACAAGGTAATTTTAATAAACAAGTTCAGAATCATTTATTAGAAAATCCTAGAGCTATTAAAGAGTTGAAAGATATTGTGGAAAGAGCTGCTAATGATGTTAAAATTCTTGTTAAACACTTCCAAATGGTTCAAACCCAAATAGATCAACTTCCTAAGGTACAAAAAGATATGCTTCTGGAGATAAACATTCTTATGGAATTTGAACTAGGAGAGGTGTTGCCACTCAGGATCCCTTATATCCTGATGGACATCCTAAAATAATTGAGCAGGATTCTCAACAAGTTCAAAAAAGTGGTAGTCCTTCTAAGAGGAAGAAAACGAAACATAAAAAAGTTGAGGAACCCTCTGAACCTGTTGTAAATCCTAATAGTATATCTGTCTCTGATGCTAAAACTGAGAGTGGTAATAATAACAATGATGCTCCTGATAACGAAGAAATTGAAGAAGAACCTGAGAAGCACACTAAGAACACTAGGTACACTAAGGAAGATTTTATTGCTAATAAACGTGGTAGTGAAAGGGAACCTTGGGTGCAGAAACCAATGCCTTTTCCTAATAAGAAACACAAGTCAAAGGAGGAAGAACACTATAACAAGTTTTGTGAATGGATGAAACCTTTATTCTTGCAAATTCCTTTGACTGATGCTATTAAGTTGCCTCCTTATTCAAAGTATATGAAGGATATTGTCTCTAATAAAAGGAAGATTCCTGATGAGGAAATTTCTACTTTGCTTGCTAATTATTCCTTCAATGGCAAGGTTCCAAAGAAACTTGGTGATCTAGGTATTCCAACTATTCCTTGATCTATTAAAAATAGTTATGTTAGAACTGTTTTGTGTGATTTGGGAGCTGGAGTTAGTGTTATGCCTTTTCCCTCTACAAGAGACTCCAGCTAGAAAAATTGATACCAACTGATATATCTTTGAAAATGGCTGATAAGTCTACTACTATTCATGTTGGTATATGTGGGGATGTTCTTGTTCAAGTGGCTCGTAATTTCTTGGTTTTAACTGATTTTGTTGTGCTTGAGATGCCTGAAGATGATAATATGTCTATTATTCTTCGGAGACCTTTTCTTAATACTACAGGTGTAATCATCAATTATAATCAACTAAAAGTAACTTTTAATATTAATGACAAAGAGCATACTGTCTATTTCCCCAAGAAGATTCATAACATCTATGGCCTGAATTCAATTGAAAATATTGAGAGCATCAAATTTGGAGAAATATATTGTCCCATTCCACAAGAAAGTTTTGAAACTATCATGATTGGGACTATTGCTATCAAGATTGAGGTAACATAATCATTTTGTGAAATGCAAAGTTTTGTTTCATATAAGATTGTTTTGGTAACAAGTCTTCATCAACCTTGTTAACAAAGGGATTTTAATGAACAAAACAATGCTTACACAATGGTTATACTTGCTCACTTTTATTTTTCTCCTTTCCAATCTTTGCTCTTCGTCTTGTTAGTTTTAGTTTTGCTAGTTGTTTGCTTTTTCGAGTGTCTTAGAACTTCTGTAGTTTTGGTTTTGGTTTGCTTTTTGTGTCTTTTAAAAAAAATCCGCGAGAAAATCAATTTTCATAACCTGAAAATTGCCCAAAAATAAAGTTTCCCGAAAAATTGGAGAAAATTCATATTAAATTTTGTCACATCCCAATTGTTCAAGATGGGATTTTAAGTTTCCATTTAGAAACAAAAAGTTTCTTTTCACCCTAAATTTCAACAATTATTTATTTTTCACATCCCAAAATTTTCCAAATTTTGTAATGTGAAAAATAAATAAAAAATAAATAATTGTTGAAATTTTGGGTGAAAAGAAACCTTTTTTTTTCTAAATGGAAACTTAAAATCCCATCTTGAACAAACTTTGGTTAATGTTTGAATTCAACAAAATTCAAATCAAGTAAAATGCATTCTTCATAGATGCATCTGGAAAATTTAAACACTTGGAAAATAAATCAAAACCCTAAAACCCTAATGGGAGTTTTCCAAGATATCTCTAAGACAATGGTTTTGATCCATATAAAAATTTGTCAACAAACATTTACAAATGATCAATAATGACAAATATAAATATTATAAAACCATATAAATTGGTTTCACTTAATTTGGAGCCATAGATAAAATCTTATGAATTTAATAAGATAAGGAAATTGAATTTCCAAAGCTAATAAAGCACCTATCTAGAATTCCATACCAAATGGTGAGCAAATAATCCTAAGGACATTTAAAAGGATAAACAAATGTTAAATAAGATTTTACAAATTGGAATCACCAAGTTTGGACCTTTAAATAAAAAGATATGGACTTTATAAGATAAAGAAGAAATAATAAATAAGGACTATTTGATAAGAGCTAAATAAAACTTGGCCAAGACCATAAACAAATGGAATAAACATAATCCAAGTCAAATGAAATAAATGGATAAATAATATTGAAATAAAATAATATGGCCTTAACCAAATTCTATTCCATTTGATTAAAACAATTCCCTAATAAGAATGATTAATTAAATCATGGGAAAATAGTATTTGGAATTTACCCAAGTGGATTAAAATTTATTTAATTAACTTAAATGGAATCAAGGAAATCACCTAAATAAAATTTATGGAATTAAAACTATAATTGATTTCATTGGAATGAAGACAAATACCCAATTTAATTGATTAATAAATCATATTAAAAATATTCCAAATAATTCAAAGTGAATTATTTAACACCCCATTAAATAAATAAACCTACTGATAAGGTTTTGTGAAAAATTGGAATATTAAATAAGGGTTTGAAAATATATTTAAACTCATTTGAATAATGGCATATGCTTATTTTAATAAACAATAAAACATAAGAAAAATAAAAGAATTATTCCTAAAATAGTATATATATTACATGTTTAAACAGTATGGAATTATACTGAACTTTTGAACAAGGTTTGAATTCAAACAAGGTTTGAAAACATTTAAACAAAATCAAAACAGAAAAAGAAATCAAGAAAAATAAAAATGAAACAGATCAAAAAATGGGAATAGAACCCAGCCCAACTAACCTAGCCCACTAAGCCCAGCCAGCCCACTCCCTCTCCCCAGCGAACCGTTCCTTTCTCACCGCAGAACAAACCCACCCCCTCACCGACCGTTGGACCCCACTCTTTCTCTCTCTCACTCGGTGACAGAATGACCCCACTGCGCCGTCATCATCTTCCCCACCGCGACGACCTTGCCCCTCACCTCGCGGTCGTTTCTATCATTTGATTCGAGGTTTAAATTCGATTGAATGCAGGAATAATTCTCGCCGAGACCATGCTCGTTAAAGTATCCTTCCTCCCCTCTTCTGTTCCCCTCACTCGCCGCTTCCTCTCTGCCCCCAGGCTGCAAGAATCGCAAGCCCAAGCACCCACTGCTCCGACGAGCTCATCGGCCGATTCCGGCGACAACCGGCCTCCCCTTGCTCCCTGACACTTACTGGCTTACTTCCCATTGCCAAGCGCACCCTCCAGTACCCTCAACTCGTCCGCGCGCGTTCCACATCGTCGGCAACGACCAAGACCGACCGCCACCGACGACCGCATCCACTCCGGCGACGTTTCCCCGTAAGCCCCGTCCTCCCCACTCTCTCCCGATGATGCTCCCATGCTCGCAACTCCCTTATGCAACCTTCGGCGCCTTTGGTTTTTCCTAGCACACCCTACATCATCGCCTCCATCGTCGAGCAGACAAACCCGACGCCGCCGCTAACTCCGGTGAGCAATCCACGGCAACCACGAGCGCCCCTTCGCCAACCAAGGATACGACGAGCATCAGCAAGACCGTGCAATTCTGGTGAGCCACTCCACTCCTCTTCTCTCCCCCTGTATCATCAGCAACCTCGCTTGCCGATCGCGCCGCCGCCAGTCACCGCTGCCAGCGCCGCCCCTCCCTGGTCGCACAATCTACAACCGTTGGATCTTGATTCGACGCGTGAGAATAGATTTAACCCGAAGGGGTATGTATCCACCTGAGTCGCACGATTGCACTTTAATACAACGCACCAGATTGGCCGATCCAACCGAAGCGGTACCAACCAATCAGAACCTTCCACGTGGCTTGAGTTTTGTTTTAAAAATAGAAAAGGTTCTATTAGAGGTTAGAGTTTGTAAAATTCGTAACTTTTGATCCACATGTCCAAATTTTGCAAATTTTATATCAATGGATTCAGAAGAACAAGTACTATCCAACCATGCACTTTGTTTAATAAATTGCTTCTGTTAAATTGGTTGTTTTTGCAGAAACTTGTGTAGGCATATTTTGGATATAAAATTTGTTCTAGAAATATTTTTATGGTAAAATCTTTGGAAAATGGATTGTTTTGAACCTACTGACCATATAAACCAACTTGTGGATTCAAAAACATATTTTTTGAGGCAAAATAATAAATCTTTGATTTAGAACATTTCTAGTCAAATAAAAATATTGTTTATATGTTAAAAATGCTTTTTAGAGAAAAACCTTTGGAAATTATTTTGATTTAAACTCTTTGACCCCAAACTCCAAGTTTTATAATTAAAAATATATTTGGTGAACCCTATAAATATTATTGCTTTGCTAAAGGCATTTTCAACCACATAAAATATTGATTTGGTTTAAAAATGATTTATAAGTAAAATCTTTTGCAAATGATTTTTCCACTTATATAAAATTACCAATAGGTATTTTAAAATGTTTATAACCTATTAGAAACCACTTTTTCAAATAAAACAACGTTTAGCATGTTTGCATGCATTGCTTTGTTTCTACTATTTTATGTGATGTTTGCTTGAATGGTAGATTGAATATTGCTTGCTTGATTGAATTGTAGTGGAATTTGAAGAGTTTGAATATTTCAAGGTTAAGGAGTGAACTTATAATCTCTACCAAAAGGAAAGTGATGCTTCATACTTTGTCCCATTATTTTTCACTATGCATTGGTGATATTTCTAAGTAGGACTTGCATGGAATTTTTGCTAAGTATAAACTATGCCATGGGAAATCCTACTAGATGAAACCTTAGTAGAATTTTCCTAAGTTAAGATTCCTACCACTATCATGCTTAGCTTAGCTAGTAGGAAACAAGGGTGGATTATATTCATGCTATGAAATATTTCTAAGTCAAGGACTTGTGTTTTATTTAATAAAACAACAATGTGAATGAATCACCTGGGTGGAATGGTAGGAATGGTTTGTGTTGAGTGGTTACTCAGGGCCCATTTCAATGGACTACCCTGGTGTATCACACTTGTGGAATGACACCCAGGAACAAAGAGATTTGAGATGTCAAATGTTGACAAGCTTCAAGTGCAACCACTTGGCATTATGGGCTCTTCCTGGATCATATAGGTTGCAATAACTTAGCCAAATGGAAAGTTGGTGGTAGGGGATTGATAGGTTGGAGCGCGTCCATTCTGGTCTAAGGGAAGGCTTCTGAAAGATCTTGTCTTGGTGAAACCAAGTCTTGTGGGGAAAGTGCACCACCTCTGCAGAGTGAAAAATCTAAGTACTTAGCCATGTCCCTGGAAAAGGACAATTTGAGCATCAAGATATGGAAGCTATCAAGAATCTCCTCATCCAAATTTCTTAGTTAAAAACTTGTGGTTGAACAAGGGTTGAAGGTTCACCAATTTCTATTGGTGGTTCCTTGGGTGATTTTTGTCAAGCAAAAACTTAGTGTTTTCAAATGATAAGGAAAATCTATTTTGAGCAAAGCAAGCCTAAGCTCCACTTTAGCCAAATGCATATAGATGATAGACTCCACTATACTACCATAGTATCACTTGCCAATAGAATTAAAATGTATTGACCCTTGTGGCTGTAACTTAATATGTTGCGGGTTTGTTTGATGTTAGTGAAGTGTGTGTTGATTAGGATTACAAGTCTACAACCAACATTGTAATGAGATATTTCTGCTATATCTATTACCCCTGTGGCACTTTGAAGATGAAGGACCCCATGCTATAGCTATTTCTGCTGCATTGTAATGAGATAGCCAAATGAGCTATCTAAGATGTAATGGATTATTTTATTCCTGGTTATAAAGTTGTATTATGACCTTTGTTTCATGATATTACATTTTAACTGTGGATGCTAGCTATTGATCCAGGGACTAGCATTGTAAACGCAGGGATCTCTACCTTATTAAAGGTTGGGACCTCTACAATTTTTTCCTTGAAAAAGGGGAAGAGGGGCACCTGGATTGGCCCAGGGGGACCCACCAGGCTAGCACACCCCCTGGTGGCACGGCCAGCCCAGGGCGCGCCTGGCCTGGGTGGGGCCCACCTGTGACCCTCCAAGTTGCCTCCTTCCAGCCACTTCTTTATCTCTCCCGAAAAACACCGAAAAACTTTCTCAAGCTCGAGTTCCTATTGTTCTTGCTCCCAATTTTCGATCTCCTTGCTCAGCTCATCTTTGATGCTTATTTTTGGAGGGATTGCTCTCTGGTATGTGCCTCCTCCGCTTGTCCAATTAGATTTTTGATTGGTGGATTGTATCTTGAGTATTTTCTACTGTAGCTGACAGGTTGTGTGAGCTTGCATGATTGTTCTATGCTTAGAAATCTCATTTTGATGCATGTTTATCCCTCCAGCAAGTTCCTATAGTAGTTCCTCATCATTTATCAACTTGGAAATCACTTGGTTTGATGTTTGTCTAATTTTTTTAGAAAAAAGGTCATTGACAATCACACCTTTGGAGAAGTGTTTGAAAGTGATGCACCTAGGAGGAGAAGTCCTTTGAGATCATCCTCTGAAAATAGGCCATCATATAATGAGGATCTTATTGTGTCGCGCTTTGGCAGCAAGGGAGATGAGGGGGGTGCGCACCCTTCTACCTTCCCTTGTTTTACCTTTTTGTAAGATGCAGGGATTATCGATGATTTCCTAACTCTTGTTCGGAGGGTTGGACTAACTGATTATATGCAGGATGAGAGTGAGCAATATGCTATGCTGGCCAAAACTTTTGTGGAGAGTTTCTCTTTCACTAACACCCCTTTCAGGACAGATGTTTCATTCAAAATCAATGATAGGCCTGTCACCATGACATTGAAGAAATTTTTCAGCATTATAGGTATTGGCATGGCTACGATGGTGAAGAAGATTCAAGCTCGACCCGCTAATTTTTTGGAGCTCTACCGCGGGGTAACCAATGATGATGACTGCACAGCCAACATGAGAAGATAAGAAATATTCAACTCCCACCTATCAGATATTTTGCTTATTATCTTGCCACTAGTATTCTTGGTAGGGATAACATTAGCAATATTTCCAACTATCATTTACCCTTTCTAGATGCTACACTCAACAATGAAACCAGGTATAATCTTGGTTCTCACATTGCTCGTCGCCTAGCTGCTAGGACCCATTTATGGGGGTATTATTGTTGGACATGTAGTTGATGCATTAGAACTTTCTATTGATCCAAATAATACAATTTTGGCTCCACGGATGCTTAATCTTGCTGCCATGAAATCACATCATTTTATTACAGCTAGCTCTAGCCTTGAGAATTTAGTTTTCAGGATGATGTTTACTGACAGCGACTAGAGGGAAATTCCTTTTCCACAAACTAGTTTGTTCAGTATTCGCAGGGTGCCTTGGTCACACTCCAAGGAGGAGATGGACGATCAGTTGCACATTCGTGGTTTCCACAGACACTACCAGGGGGATGCGCCCTCTTATGACCACTCTGTGCACTACAAAGGGGCTTCCTCGAGCATGTACCAGGACGATGGGGCCTCTTCGTCACATTACGGAGGCACTCCTTCTTGGCCAGGCTGGGATTGAGCCCCACTTAGGCCAAAAGCCTAATCTTGGGGGGAGTTATACCGACATCACACTCATCTAGATATGATGTTTCGTCGGTACTTTGTATATCCATGTTTCGCTTTCTTTTTGGTTTTTGTTTCTGCTTTCCCAAAACACAAAAAGAACAAAAATATTTTCATTGTTTCTCTTGGTTTGTTTCTGTGCTCATTAGCTTTGGTTTGCTTTAAGAAAAATCAAAAAATATTTTGCTTTGTTTATTTTGCTTTGAGTGCTTGCTTTAAAAATTCGAAAACCCAAAAATATTTGTTGTTCTTCTTTGGTTTTGTGAAGTTCGATGCAGGGTTCAGAGGTCCTTAGTGGAGTTTGGTTTCATGTTATTATTCAGGCCACACAAGTGAAAGGCAATTATGATGATTAATGACAACTTGAGGTGTGGTAAGAGGCTGGTAATGAACTCTATTTGTTTTCATTTTTGTACATATACTCATCATTGTGGGCATGCTTAGTCTATTCATGTAAGGTGTATGTATTTATTGGATGCTTAGTAGTTCTTGATCTCTTATGATTAGCTCCAACTTGCTAATAGTTTGTAGCATGTCATATGAATGTTTGCTTGCATTGTTCTATTCATAACTTGGTACGAAATCATGGTATCCTCATCTGAATGTTTCATTTGAATCGACTTGGCACATGCTCACGCATGCATATGACTGAACAAAGTCAGTTAAGCCTTGATGATTTATTTTGCCTCAGAGTTCTTGCATCACTTTTATGCCATAATTAATTTTGTTCTGTTGCAAGCATGATTATGATAGTTATTGCTCTCTCGTTTGTCTCTCCCTCTCTATTGCTATCCTTCACTTGCACTGAGTATGAGCTCTACTCGTGTTCCCAACTCCCCAAAAATAATATTGTCAAAAGTGTCCACCATACCTACCTACTAGCATCATTTGCTATTCCGTGCATATTTATTATGCCTTGTTTTCTTCCAAATAAAATGTTTGCTTGTTATGAGAAAGTTAGTTAGTAAAGCTCTCACAAACTTGATGGCACACTCTATTTTCTTGCACTTAATAAACCTGAACCATTGTGACTGTCCATGAAAGTTATATGCTTGCAAATTATAGGCTGGGAGTTAGCAGAACCATGCTGTCATGGGGAACGCTTTCAACACCTGTAAATATGTACCCAGTTGATATCATGCTATTTTGTTTATGGATGTCGTCGGTGTGAAATAAAAGGGTAGCTTGTAAGGCCACGGATTTATGTATATGTGTTAGAGAAACGACTGGGCCGCTAGCCTAAGCCATGCTTAATCATGGTAGAAACTTGCAGCATAACCATAGTGATCAATTTATGAAGCTTTCTTCTTATATAAAAAAGAGAGACACAGAAAAGGTGAAAGAGAGAAAAAAGAACCATTTTCCGATGGTAAATAAGAAGATTGCTGAGATGCTCATTGTCTACTTGCCTTGTCATTTTGATATGGGATAGCTCCAGTATCATGTGCAAGGGGTACCCCATTGGCGGTTCTCTATGATACACATGTTTTTACTATGATAAGAACTTACCGGTAACTAAAGTTGAGTAGCATGAGGAGCGGCCCTCGTACTCAAGGGACATGCGATTTCTAGTTTATGGTCTGGTAAGCATATAACTCATATTGGACCTCACTTTCACATTAACCATCTAAATATGCCTAAGATAGGGGCAATGACAACTCAAAGCTAATGGGTACCATACTTTCAGCATTTGGAAGCCTTTTAAACTTTTCAAAACCTTTTCTCTTCTTTGTTGAGTCACCACTTATTCTTTGAGCACCTTCTTAAGGGCATAGTTGTCATTCTTAGTGTAATGTGCTTGTCTCAAAACTTGGTTAATTATGTAATAACTTTGATGCTTGTATCTTTGATATGTTTACTTCTAGTCTTCACTTGAACTTCAGAGATGCCTTGGCATTTATGTTTTGCCCCACCATCAAAGGCACGCGAGAGACCACTCTATCATACCTTCTTATGAGCATTGCAATGTTGTTTATGTTTATATTTCATGCTACTTATTAATATTATGTTGGAATCTCTTCATAGCTTGCAATGACTATTGAGTAGACTTAGTTGTATACTCCTTATTATGAATTGTCTAAGTACTGATCATATGTTGAGAATATATACATTACATGAAGAAAATATGTTCATGAAAGTTCTTTTATCGCACTCAGTTTTCAACTGAATTGCTTAAGGACAAGCAATAAGCTAAGCTTGGACGTAGTTGATACGTCCAAAACGTATCTACTTTCCCGAACACTTTTGCTATTGTTTCTCCTCTAAACTTGTGTGATTTGGATACAACTAACACAGACTGACGCTGTTTTCAGCAGAATTGCTTTGGTGTCTAGTTTTTGTGCAGAAAGTCAACAATAAGGAAAAATACCGGAAAATATGCCAAAACTCCTATTTTACCAAAAGGCTCACGGAGCCAGAAGACGAGATGGAGGAGGGCCAAGAGGGGCCCCCACACCACCTAGCGACGCCGGCCAGGCCAGGCCGTGCCTGGGAGGGGTGTGGCCACCTCGGGCACCCCATCGGCCTCCCTCTTCGCCTACATAAAGCCTTCTAACCTAAAAACTCAGGGGGGTCGATGTTTCTCCAGATAGAGTTCCGCTGCACCGCCACCACCAGAAACCGTGATTCGGAACCAGAAATTCCGTTCTGGCACCCTGCCGAGACGAGGAATTGGAGGATATCATCGTCATCATCATCACCGACACCTCTCAATCAACCATCCATGTTTCCCCCATCCATGAGTGAGTAATGCCCCGCTGTAGGCTATGGGGATGGTAGGCATTGGATGAGATATATCATGTAATCGAATAATATTGTTAGGGCATGGTGCCTAGTATCTCTATTAGTGCTATTTGACTTTGTTGCAACTTGTTGTGCTTAATGCTTGTCACTAGGGCCCGAGTGCCATGATCACATATCTGAACTTATTATTGATTCATGATGATAGTATTGTTTGTGATCTTATCTGCAAGTTGTGTACACATATTATTGTCTGGAACCAAAGGCCCCGAAGTGACAGAAATTGGGACAGCCAGAGGGGATGGCTCTGATGTGAGGATCACATGTGTTCATGGAGTGTTAATGCTTTGCTCCAGTAGTCTATTAAAAGGAGTACCTTAATTTCCAGTAGATTCCCTTGAGGCCTCACTGCAACGGGCTAGTTGGACAAAAGATGTTGTGCAAGTTCTCATTGCGAGCACGTATGACTATATATGGAACGCATGCATATGATTGTTTAGTACTTGGAAGCTTTATCTTATTTATCTACAAATTCCCTTGATGTTGAAGTTACATGAATAGTCTTGTCCCATGCAACGCCCGTCCATCCATCCCTATGCCTACCGCACTCATATCCTACCGTTTGCTAGTATTGTTACTACTTCCTTTGTTTTACTGTTGTTGTTACTTTGCTATTGCTACTACAAAACTGTTGCTACTGATAAACTACTGTGAGGAATATTATTTCCAAGTGCAGCTGAATTGACAACTCAGTTGTCAAGGCTTATAAGTATTCGTTTGCTCTCCTTGTGTCAAATCAATAAATTGGGTTATACTACCCTCGAAGAATGTTGCAATCCCCTATACTTTTGGGTCATCATGGACTCACCCGCTTCTGCTGGGATGACCGCACTCACGCTTGGTAGGAGGCCCTCCGGCAGCCGTTCCCTCCTCCAGGGGGTACGACCATGACAACGGTCGCACCGCATCCACCGTGCCTCCCTCGCCCGCTCCCACGCAGCCGGTCATGGCCACACTTCACCGATGAAACCTCCTCTGGAGCTGGGACATCATGCATCCAGGCCGACACGTCGTCCCCGGCCACAGCAAGGGGGAGGTTCGGGGACGCCAATGAAGGATGGAACTTTGGCACTGAAGTGCAAGGAGGAAATAGGAGGAGCATTGGCGTGGAACTGAAAATATTCCTTCCCCGCCTCCTGATTTAACCAGGCCAAATGAAAAGACACATCAATGCTCCATGCACGCGGTATTAACCGCTAGGCCCCACGCACTGTCACATCGTGGGAACAACTCCCGGAGCGGGAATAGTGTGCTCCGGATATACGGCCAAGGCTGCATGGCTGTTTAGACTTTGCGGCTAAGATCCAAGCACAACAAGTCCTCGCTGACCAAATGAGCGCGGGGCCCGTCCATCGTCTAGGGCCGCTTTCCCCTTCGAGTACACAAATGGACACGTGCAATCCAAGCGCCGGGGGGCTACTGGAAGGTCCCTGGCAACCGGGGTGCCATGACCGCGAGTTTGACGAGCCCCGCTCCATGTGGAATCTTTGCCCTGGCAAGGTGGCACACCTTTAGAGGGAACCTAACTAAACAGGCATCATGAGGTTCCCGCCTTGCAAGGGATCGAACCCCTAGTGGTAACTCCTCTCGAGGGGGTCTCCCACGACATCAGTTATGCCCTCATGCCTCGGATACCACAAAGCGTGTCCAGGGCAGGATGGTAACTTCACCAAGCGGATTATGAGGTGCGGCCCCGACAAGAAGCTCAGCGTCTCTATGGCGTCGGTCGCCTCGGTAAATAAGACTCGGCCCACCCTCCTTTCGCAGGGAAAGGACGGGTGATCTTATGTTGGAAGGCTCCGCCATTTTCCATTTTGGTGAAAGGGGGAAAAAGCGGGGAGCACCGGATGAAGACAATCAACGTCAAAAAAGGACGCTTTACAGGAGGCCGGAGTGGTGCGTGGCGAGCTGGACCAAGTCTACGCAAAGTAGACTCCTACACCGCGATCTCAAGGAGCGGCACTATGGATGCCCTTCCCGCCCAAAGGCTAGGGGAAGAGGACCCACGCCACCCTATATAAGGGACCCTTCTTCTACCTTACAAAGGGTCGATCCCCAACGATCTAAACCCTAGACATCCAACCTCCATTGTACCGTCGCGAAGCCAAGCGAGAAATACAAAAAATCAGGAGTAGGGGCTTTACCTCCACATGAGGGTCCCGAACCTAGGTAAAAAACTCCATGTCACCTCTCTATCATGATTCTCGCTCCGCCGTTGCCGCCGTCATCGAGGTTCCTTGAGAACGCGTGTTCATCCCCCTCTCGAACCAAGGGATCATTGGACCCTAGTTCCTTCACGGGACAAATCTCCGACATTATAGTTCTTTTGTTTCTTCTGGATCAAAGGCGATCAAGGTTTGACATTTGGGGAAGTTGATGGCTCCAATATTTGCCATCTTCCACCATGTTTAAACATTGTTTTTAGTCAAGAATTTACAATAAACTATTAATCCTTACCACTAATGACTTATAATTGCAAAGATATGCAAAACCTTTCTTTAAATTATGTTGTGCAGGAAATCATGGGTTTTAATGCAAAATCCGGAGTCATAATGAAGGATTTTGAGGAAGTCTAGACAGCCAAGTAATTGAGAATCCAATTCCAGGCGTCAGGGAGCTTAATGACCATTGGTATGGGCAGGGTCCGCCCGTACCAGGTGGCGGAGGCTCTCTCTCGTCAAATCCTACGACTTTCGTGAAGATGCCTATAGATTTTGAGGCTCTAGCCGCCAGCCAGAGGGCTGCCATTATGAGATTTCATCACAACACCACCAAAGGAGATACACACCATTTTTCATCCATTGTTCATCCATTCCATCATCCATCCCTTCCATTAGCCTTAGCCATTACTTTGTACTTTTGATCTCCTTATGATTTGGCGACCATTGTAAGAATATTCGATTTCATCTAAGTATTTTGCACAATGTTTTCTATCCTTGATCTATTTGTTATGAGTGAGAAGTCCTCAAGGGATTTGGGTTGGGGAGAAACCTCGCAGCAATTATGTGCATCTAATCATGGGAGTATTGTATTTTGTTTGCAATTGAGATTTGTATCTTTTGTTTCATTATCTCTTGTCTCGATTTGTGGACTTGTAGGTACCCAAGATCTCATAGATTGATAAACGCTTGAGGTGAGATACTTGGCGAGAGGCAATATCAAAGGAACCTCAGTGCCAGAAAGGTTAGTATGGTCTTTGCTTAGCGACCCATTCGGGATCACAACAACATCACCACATAATGATGTAATCTATGTTCTACACTTAATAATCGTTTGTAGCATGTTGCTTTAGTATGCACTCTGTTGGATTAAAAGACTATTACTATGCCTGCTGTATCACGGGGGCACTAGTATATTAGGATGTATTTCCCACAAGAGATTATCTCCATTCAAACATTACACATGACTATCCTTATTATTATCTTTTATCCCATATGATGTGCAGCTGCAGGTGGATCTTCAACCCTGGCCTATCTCCATCCATTGATTCAACCCACTATAAAGTAAACTAGATTGGTCCGCTAAACTAAGGTAAAACAAAGAAACAAAGTCTTATAGACGTGTCTTTTTTATTTCCTTTTAGCATTGCTTTCACGGTTTGATTAAACGTAGATATTTTAGAAAAAAACTATTATACTACATCCGTGATTCCGGATCGAAGGTATTAGTCATGCAAAAAGTAGTAGTAATAATTTCTTTGCTAATAAATTGACAGGTGAGACTTGTTTTTCCAATTAATTGGTTGTTTTGTGTGTTGAAAAACTAGCTCGCATATGTCCAAAAACTTAATCATTTTCCCATGCGTTCTGCTCATTATGTTGTGTCCTTTCCGGCTGGTGTGTCGTGTTGCGGTATGCAGCTGAAATCAAAGTTGTAGCTAACAGGCATTACAGACGCTACTAGAGACTTAGCAGTCGGAAATGTACAACCTAGGCATTTTAGTCCGAACATCCAAACGGTCGTGTCATTCGTCGTTTTCATGGGTGAGTGCCTCCAGCTTTTGCTCTTGCTAGCCAGATAGCCGGGTTGCGTTATGTAGCTGAAACGAAGAGTGAGCCTTTGGCACCGCACACAGTGCTAAGCTGGTTTATAGAACAACAGGTTGGGCTAGCCGGCAAGCCCCTGGGTTAGTGGTTGCTGGAGCCTAAAAACGAAGATAGTAAAATTTATAATATATGGCAAGGAGACCCTGAGGATTTCTTGGGGTTCCACATCTTTCATTCATTCATAGAGTTTTCAGAATATATACATTGCCATTCCACTATGTAAAATGGGCGATGCGGGGCTGCATTTCAGGGACGCTCAGTCTCCTCGTCCAACTTGTCCATCTTGATCTTGCACGACTATTGTGAGTCACTGAGGTAGTAGGAGTTTTCTTGCTGCAATTTGCTGACGATGTAGGGGCCCTTCCAAGGAGGCGACAATTTGTGCATGACCTTCATGTCTTCCACCAGCCAGAGCACAAGATCTCCCTCATGGAACATGAGAGGTCGAATTTGGCTGGAATGGTACTAGCGCAAGCTCAGTTGATACAGCGTCGAGATAGATAGGGCCTCCCCATAGGTCTCCTCCAGGAGGTCAACATTATCTTGCACCTCTTGGTTCTCTTTCTCTGTGTACTGGAGCTTGTAGGGCGAGTCGAACTCGATGTCCGCCGAGAGAATTGCTTCTAAGCCCTAGACAAGGAAGAACGAAGTGCTGCCGGTTGAACGGTTGAGTGATGCGTAGGATCCACGGCAGAGTCGAAAGTTCTTCAATCCAGTAGCCGGTCAACCGTTGCAGAGGCTCGATCGGCCGAGGCTTGATGCCAGCTAGAACTAGTCCATTTGACCTCTCAACTTTCCCGTTGGACTGTAGGTGCATGACAGATGCTAGATCCATCTGGATTCCCTTGATGCCGTAGAAGCGAGCAAAAGCGTCCTTGCCGAAGTTATGATTCTATGGGGGTACCCAAAGCGGATTATGATGTCCTGGAAGAAGGTGATGAACGTGGGACCATCCATCTTCTGGATAGGCTTCACCTCGATCCACTTTATGAACTTGTCTATCACCACCAAGAGATGGGTCATTCCCACCCTAGCTGTATTGAAGGGACCGACCATGTCGATGCCCCATACAACAAAAGGCCACGTGATGGGAATAGTACCGAGCACCATAGCCAGTGTGTGCTTTTACTGGCTGAAATGCTGGCATCCGTTGCACGCGCATACCATATGCTCAGCATCTTGGAGTACGGTGGGCCAGTAGAATCCGTGGCGAAATGCCTTGGAAACTATGGCTCTCGATGAGGCATGGTGGCCGCACTCCCCTAGTGGATGTCCTTCAGCAACCGGTACCCTTCTTCCACATCGATGTAGCGCTGGTTTATGCCAGATACACTATGCTTGTATAGCTCTTGATTGATGATGGTGTATGTATGTGCTCGTTGTTTAGTCTGTCTAGACGTCACCTCATCTTTCAGAAGCTCTTCATTGGTGATGAAGTTCATGAATGGTTGTTCCCATGATGACACTTCTTGAATGGCGAATACGTATCGTAGACTGGCTAGGGGATATCCAGCAGCTGGCCGGGTGGAATTATCAATCCGATAGCCCATTAGCTGCTTGAGTTAGTTGGCGTCAAGAGCCTATGTAGAACCCCGTGAAATCCACTACTATAAAATAGCATGTTAAATAATAATTTGTGCATCATCATGACATCATCATTCATATTAATTGCCAAAACTGTTTTGCCAAAATCCTACTTTTTTCTAAATATCTCCTCCTTTAATTTCAAATTAAAAAGCCCGGTCTCACTGGATATTTTGTTTGTCTAAAACTGTTTACAAAGTTTGTTTGTATAAAGATAAATGAACACATAAAAATAAAATAAGTTTGTAAAACCGTGGGGGCAGCCCAGCCGTCTAGGCCAGGCCACCTACTACCCAAGTGGCCTAGCCCGTTTCAAACCCTAACCCTAAAAACCCTCCCTACCTAACCAACCATCCCATCTAAAATCCCCACCTTCCGTCACCACTCCCTCACCTCACGCGACCAGTCCCGCTCCTCCCGGCACCACTCCCAATCGCGGCCGCACTCGCCTGCCCATTCCTGTGTGCAGCATCGCACCATAACGCATGCCACGCACCGCTGCAACGAAATATGCACGGACACGGGAACCCCACCACCTCGAAACCCTGGGCCCACCCCATCTCTTAGCTCACGATCGACTCGCAACCACCCAGCTCCAGGCTCCCCTCTCCCTATCCCCAACCCTCGATCCTCTTGCCCTCTGCTCAACCACGACCGCTACTGCGCACCCCCCTCTGCAGCAGGCCGCGTTCCCCGCCTCCTCTCCCCTGGCCGCGGACCGTCTCCCAGGGGACTGTAGCCCCTCCCTCGCGACCTTCCCGCGGCGCTCCATAGCCGCTGCCCGACCTCCCAGCATCGCCGCTCCTCCCCTAGACCCTATATTCACCTCCGTATCCTCCTCTCCGTCCGGCAGCCAAGATTCCCATGGCGTCGCCACCAACTCCACCGGAGCCCCACCTCACCTCGCGGGCCCATCCCCGCCGCTAGGGCTCCTCCCCGTGAGCACCGCTGCCACGCTTGCGCCCCTCCTTATCTCTGTCCATCGTCGGATGCCCTTACCGTCGGGTCTCCATGCCTCTCCGCCAAGCCTGCCGTCCGCCTGCCTTGACTCACCTCTCGTTGGCGCCTCCCTCTTCCTCGGAAAGATCTCCGGCAGCCCCCTGTTTCTGCCTCGTAGCAACCTTCCCTCACCGGCCACCACCATGACACCGAACGAGCATCATGGTATGTACCGCCAGCCTCTGAAGTGACACCTGCCCCACGACGCTGTCGACCTTTCCCCTTCTGCCTCGCCGCCTTGGCTGACTTCGTCTGTGCCAACCCTCATGACCCACAACTATAGGGGTGTATCGTAGTACTTTCGATAAATAGGGGTGTCGATCCCAACAAGGAGCAGAAGGTGTTGATTAGTGGTATGGAGTAGGAAATCTCTGTAAATACTTAGCAAACGGATTTTTAAGGGTTTTCTGATAAAGCAAAGAAACAAAGTGCAAGTAATAAATACAATGAACAACTGCAGCAAGTGGCCCAATCCTTTCATAGCAAAGGACAACCGGTTGAAGTACTTATAAGGACCAAACGTTCTCGAGGACACATGGGAATTCAGTCAAGTGCTTTCGCTTCAAATAGCTGAGTACTCTTCTTTGGTGTTGTAAGTGTTGTGTGGGTGAACTTGTGCTAATGTACTGACCTTACTTGCACTAATACATACTTGTGGTTAAACCCCCTACAAGGATCCGCAACTATAGGAAAGTAATTAAGATATAGAACTAACCACAGCCTTAAACTCTGAGATCTTACGCTCCCTTGTGCAATGGTGTCCTAACGGGGGTTCAGGTTTCTGTCTCTCCGGCAACCCCACGATTAGTGGACAAATATAGAATGCATTCCCCTAGGCCCATAAATGGTGAAGTATCATGTAGTCGATGTTCACATGACACCACTAGAAGAATAGAACCACAACTTAAATACTAAACCATTGAATAATATCTCAACACAAATACACTACTAACAACATGACTTCTCCCATGTCCTCAAGAACTAAACGAACTACTCATGAGACATCATATGGATCAAGATCAAAGGTGATATGGTGATGGATAACAATCTGAACATAAATAATAATCCAATGTTCCACTCACAAGCATCAACTACAATAGTAATCAACACCGGAAAAGTTTCCCCTAAGAACTAATGCAAGACCCAACACAATTGTTACAGCGGGATGGAGTGGTGATGATGGTGCTGGTGGAGATGATGGTGTGGATGATGATGATCCCGATGAAGTATAGCTTGATGAATATAGGGGGGTGTGGGCCCCTGTGGCCCAGCTACGCCTCCCCTTATGGCTTCCTTCGTCTTCTGGGAAAATATAATTTTCCAATATTTTTCTGGTATTTTGTCACATCCCAAAATTTTCCAAATTTTGAAATGTGAAAAAAATAAACAAAATAAAACTTTGTTGAAATTCAGGGTGAGAAGAAACTTTTTGAATCCAATTGGAAACTTTCAAACCTATTTTGATCAAATAAATCCTAAAGGGATTTAAAAAGATAAACATTTAATAAAGAAAGTTTTGATAGTTGGAATTACTATTTTTAGATCTTTTAATAAAAAGATTTGTTTTTCAAAAGCAAAAGGTAGAATATAAATAAAGATTATTTCTTAAAGCCAAATTAAAACTTGGCCTAGCTTTTGAAATAAAATATTTCTATTTTGATAAACAGAGTAAAGGTCTATTTAAATTAAATTAAGTAAAGGCTTTTCCATTTTAAATAAACACTAAAACTTATTATTTTATTTTAAATAAGTTTTCCAAGTGTTTGGTATTTTCAAATAAAACCTACTGATTTGGTTTTGATAATATTTAGATTTAAAATGGAGATTTTAATAAATCAAAACCTATTTGAATTAATAACTAAGGACTATTTTATTAAATTATTAAATAGATCCTAAAAGAATAAAAGTATTATTTTATTTTGGACTTTGGTTTGTGTTGTTAAACAGAACTAAAAATTATACAAACTTTGGCAAAGGTTTGAATTCATTTGTTCTTTGAATTGTTTGTTTGAATTAAATCAAAACAGAAAATCAATTGGAAAAGGAAAAAAATTCAGTACAAAAAAAAATGAAACAAACAGCAACCCAGCCCAGCTAAGCCCACCTGGCCTAGTCCAGCCCAGTTCCTCTCCTCCCCGCAGAAAAACGATTAGAACCAACGAATTCACCCGCAGTGTCGCTGACAAATGGACCCCATATCCCCACTCACTCTTTCACTGACGACGGACCCCACCCTTCCCAGTCATCGTCTTCACCCACCCCGCTGACCGCGCCCCCTCTCGCCGGCCGTTGTTGCCAAATCAATGCCGGCGTAATACGCAGTAACGCAGCGATTAATCGGCCCCTTGATCACGCATACTAAAGTGCCTACCCCTCCTCTCTACTTTCCCTCCCTCGCACGCACCAGCTCGCCACCGGGCTGTGCTAATTTCACCAGAGACCACGCTCTGCTCCGACGAGCTCGCAAGCAAATTCCGGCCAGCCTCCTCCACCCCTCGCCCACTGGAGCACACGAGCACCTTCCCCAGACTCTGGTGCACCTCCCTGCACCCTCAGCTCACTCGCGCGAGCCCTGTGCCGTCGACTCCGTCTTCGTTTGAACGACGCCACCATCTGCTCCAATTCCGACGAGCTCCACAGGTAGCCTCTGACCGCGTCGCCCTCTCTCTTTGATGCTCCCATGCTCCCTACTCTCCCACGCGCCTAATAGTATCATCTGCCCCCTCTCCCGTGCTCCACAGCGACGTCCCCGACGACGACAGCGCATGCCCGTCGCCAGACACCACTCCGGCGAGGAATCCCCGTAGCTCCAGCGCGCCCCTCGACAAACGGAAAGCACCTCGAGCACCCCCACGCCATGGAAAACTCGGTGAGAACCTCCCTTCACTCCCTCGCTTCCTAGACTCGCCGAACCACCGCCACCAGACACGCCGCCGCCAGTCGCCGCCGCCAGCGTCGCTGCCTAATGGTCAAGGCGATATGGTCCATAGGATTTTGATCTGACGGTTAAGATTAGAACGTGTACGAAGGGTTACGCTCGCCTCTGTGCCGCACGATTCACTTTAGATCCAACGGCTGCCATCTCACGATCCAACCGAAGCGGTACCGGCCAATAAGAACACGCCGCGTGGCACTGGTTTGATTTAAAACAAAATTCTGAATCTGATTTGTATGCAAACTTGTAAAATTCATAACTTTAAATCTACACGTCCAAATTTTGCAAATTTTATATAAATGGAATCATCATAACATGTACTTTGCAACCATGCACTTTGTTTAATGTTTTGCTTCTGGAAAATTGGTTGAATTTGCAGAAACATGTCTAGGCTTATTTTGAATATAAAAATTGTTCTAGATAAAATTTTAATGTGAAATCTTTGCAAAATGATTTGTTGTGAACCTACTGACCTTAGGAACCATCTCATGGATTTAAAATGAATTTTGTGAAGTTTAGGAATAAATACTTGAATTAGCTCATTTCTAGTCAAATAAAAATATTGATTTTGATATGGAAATGATTTTTGAGTAAAACCTTTGGGAAATGATTTGATTCAAACCTTCTGACCCTAAACACCAAGTTTTGTGAATTAACAACTTATTTTATGAAAAATACAAAATTATTGCTTTGATAAAAGCATTTTCAAACACATAAAATAATGAATTGGTTTAGAAATGGTTTATAGATAAAACCTATTACAAATGGTTTTACCACTTTAGTGAAAGGACCACTTTGAACTTTATAATGTTTAGAGTCTAGTAGAAACCACCTTTGCAAATAAAACTATCTTTTGCATGCTTGCATGCATGACCTTGTTTTTGTTATTTTATGTGTGATAGATTGTTTGAATATTGGTTGGAATGCTAGTTGAATTATGTTTGCATGATTGATTTGTAGTGAAGTTAGAAGAGTGTGATATTTGCAAGATCAAGAAGTGAACCAACATTCTCTACTAAAAAGGAAAGTGACACTATCATCCATGTCCTACTATTTCATTACACTTAGTGGATTTTTGTATCATACATGATAAAAATACTATATTTCTATGCTATGCTATATCCTATTAGGATATCCTTATATCTTCCTTAGTGGAAACATTGTAGTTATAGTATGCTTAGCCCTTCTATATATTTGGGATGGGATACATGATATGATTATATGAAGTGTTGGAAAAATATATGTTTTATATAATAAAACAAGTACCCAATGAACCATCTGGGTGGAAAGAGGATACTCAAGTTTTGGACAGGGTGGCAACAAAGGGAACCATGTTTATATGGCTATCTTTTTGTATGTGCACTAGAAGGAAACCACCCAGGGACTTAGTGATTGATCATGTTTATCGTATAGTGGCTTCCGTGTACATCCACATGCTAAATGGGCTCTGGCTTAGTCAACTACATAGTGGAAGACCCATGCATTGGCATCTTCAGGTTAACTATATTTGTGCTAGGGAACTTGGAACCCTACATTGGTGCCTGGAAGACAAGCTAGCATTGTGTATTGGGAGGACTCCTATGGAAAGACTTTGTCACATTCTCAATCTACAAGTACTCCATCTTGGTGAGTACTTATCCAGCGGACACTAGTGGCATCAAGATGAGATTGTGTCTTGTGGGTAAAGTGTACAACTTCTGCAGAAGATCAAAATTCTAAGTACTTAGCCGTGTCCCCGGTTATGGACAATACTGAGCAACTAAGGCCTGAAGCTATGGAAGATCTCGACATTCCAATTTCTCAAAGTTAAAACTTGAGGGTGACAACAAGGGATTTGAAGCACTTGGAGTTTTCCAAGAAGTTCAGAAAGATTTGACAAAAGATCAAAACTATTTTGAAAAGATAGGATAAAACTATATTGCTTTCTGCAAATGAGCCTAAACCCTACTTAGCCAAATATGCATGTAATGATAGGATCCACTTATATCTACATAGTAGTGAAACTTGCCAATACAATTCAAATGTATTGACCCTTGTGGCTGCAACTTATTATGTTGCAGGTTTGTTTGATGTTAGTGAAGTTTGTTGAATAGGATTACAATTCTACAACCAACATGACTGCCTGTGGCACTTTGAAGATGAAGGACCCCATGCTTATAGATATTCTGCTGCAATGTAATGTGATAGCCAAATGAGCTATGTAAGATGTAATGAATTATTTTTGAAGGGAATATGCTCGAGAGGCAATAATAAAGTGGTTATTATCGTATTCCTTATTTATGATAAATGTTTATTTTACATGCTATAATTGTATAAATACGGAAACGTTAATACATGTGTGTTTAATAAACAAAAAGGAAGTTCCTAGTTATGCCTCTCTCATAAACTAGCTCGTTGATTAACAAGATGATCAAGGTTTCCTGATCATGGACACTGGATGTTGTTAATAACGGGATCACAACATTAGTGTAATGGTGTGATGAACATTCATCCGAAGTATAGAATTACGATCAAAGTCATTGAGTTTATATTCATATAACAACTTACGAAGTGATCCTAATCCTTAGACCATGAGATCATGTCAATCACTAACACCGGAAGAGTTTCTTGCTAACATCAAACGTCACACCGTAACAGGGTGATTATAAAGATGGATTCAGAACTAATAAAGTGTTATGTTGAGGCCCATCGATCGAGAGTGGAATTTGTTCATCCCGATGACAGATAGATATACGCTGGGCCCTCTCGGTGATATCACATTGGTTAGCTTGCAAGCAAGTGATTTGATCACTAGAATGTTATATCACGGGAACGAGAAAAGAGTGCATGTCAGTAATGAGATCAAACTAGGTATGGAGATACTGATGATCGAATCTCGGACATGTAATTTATCACGAAACAAAAGGATTAAGATACTAGCGTAAAAGGTTCCGACGATCACAAGAAAGTCATCGTTGAATCTGTGGGAGTCAGTATGGGTCTCCAGATCCCGCTTCTGATTATTGATCCGAGAGGGGTCTCGATCATGTCCGCATTATTCACGAACCGTAGGGTGACACACTTAATAGACACCGACATCCAATTGGAGCAAAAGTTTCATGCCGAAAAGAAAAGGAAAGCCCAGGAATTTATTTCACTAGACACCAAAACTGTTTCGGTTGAAATTGCTGAAACTGGTTCTACATGTGAAATGGAATACTAGCAAGGGGTTTTATGTGAATGTTTGTTAATTAAAGTAATTAAAAAAATTATGAATAAATAAATAAAAGAGTTTTATTTAAATGAGAGCTTGCATTAAATTTGGTGGAAATTTAATGCATGTGAGTGGATTTTTGAGTGGAGGCTTTTTAATGGGAGTGGAGGCTTTTAATTTTGAGTGGGAGCTCCACCCACATGAATGTGGAAGAGGTGGGGGCAGCCCCCATGGCTGGGATCCATGCCCCTTGGGTGCCCCCCTCTCCCCTATAAAAGGCCCCCCTCTCCTCCTCTCACAACACACCTCATCATGAAGGATCTCTCTCCCCCTCTAGAATTTATTCCCCATGGTCTCGGACTAGCGAGATACATGTTCCCGGTGGCTATTCGGCAAGAAAGAGTTGTTCTTCCGCTGCATCGCTGGAGAGAGGAGGCGGAGGTTGCTCGGTGCCTCGAACGTGTGTGCGAGCACGGATGCGCTGCTGTTTTGCGGCGCTAGGACTTCCTCTCGATCTTGAGATTGGCAAGAGATCGTCTACATCAACCACGAGTCGAACTCGTTAAGCTTTGTCGGTCTTCAATGGTATGTTCTCTACGGATTTACATCCGCCCATTGTTTGTATCTAGTAGATAGATCTTGGTACATAGTTCACATCATAGGAAATTTTTTGTTTTCTATGCTGCGAACCCTACTGTGGTATCAGAGCCGGATCTATGCGTAGATACTTTGCACGGGTAGTACACATATGAGTATGTGGGCGATGATGATCATTTTATTGCTTCTTTGTTGTACTTTGGATATTGGTGGCATAGTGGGATGAAGCGTCCCGGACAAACTTACATATCCTCGCACATGAGACTTGTTCCACGCTTGACATGCAACTAGTTTTGCATAAGTGGCTAGCGGGTGTCTGTCTCTCCTACTATATTCAATATCTAATTTGCAACGAGTTGTCAACAATTTGGTTATCCTCGTTGTGGTTCATGTTCGTAGGTAAGAACGGTTCTATCTTCGAAAGCCCTAAGCCACGTAAAACTTGCAATGGCTAAATTAGAGGCGTCTAGTTTAGATTGTTGCTGGGATAGTGTTATGATATGGTGATGTTGTATGTAGAAGTATGAGATGATACTCTTACAACACACATAGCGTGTAAGTTCCATAGACCTTGGCCTTACACATAAAGGTATGATAGAGATCATACCACGGTGCAACAAGATAGAGATCATATGCGGGAACCATATCATTTCACTTATAAACATGTGATGTTTTGATTGCATCTTATATTGCTTGTTTGGCGTTTTATTAGCATAATAAGATGATCCCTCATTTATATATCAAGATAAGAATTTGTTCTTCCTTAAGTATGCACCGACAATGATTCATCGCTTCAAGACATCACGTGATGATCGGGTGTACTTGAATCCACGAGCATATCTCGGGTGTAAGACAGTTACACACGCGAATACTAAGGTTCTTACTTGGCGAGCCTAGCATGTACAGACATGGCCTCGGAACACGGACCGAAAGGTTAAGCATGAGTCATATAGTAGATATGATGCCCATTTGATGCTCGCCTTTGAAGCTACACCGACTCACGTGATGATCGGACTTGGTGTAGTGGATTTGGTTCATGTAATCACATAAAAGACACGAGGGATGTCGTTTTTGAGTGGGAGTTCATTTCTAATTTGGATTAGTAGAACTCAATTTATCATAAATTAAATCACAGTGAATTTGCATAATTTGTTGTAGTCATTGGCAGTCGTTCACCACCTTATGCATAGTTGTAATTGAGATAATAGAACTATAGAATTCTGGATATATTTACTTTACGAAATGGTATCGTATTATGTTGAGTGTCAATCTAAAGTTTAAAGTCCTATTGCCAACTTTCAGCAAACTTTGTTTACTCCATGAAATTTGATTAAATCGAGAGTAATAATTCCAGTGTTAGTATCTTAAGTATCATGTTTGCCTCCATGATTCTTGATTGTTTTAATATCAAGTTTATCTAGGAGCTGAAAGAATTGTTTCAGAAACCATCATGTGTGGGAGATATAACGATATCTGAAACAATGTTTTGGTTGCAATATGATAGAGTATAATATATGTTCTCATATTGGATGAGAATTTGCAAAGGTTGGAGATGCTAGACATCCTAATCATCCAAAGGGGTTTTGGAAATTAATGTTATAATCACGATTCGCCTTTATAAGCTAAAGTAGCTTGATCATGAAAGTCGTCATGATAAGGGTGAATAGAATATGTATGTAAAATGTTTACTACACTAAAAGATTACTAAAGAATGGATTTTGAAAGAATACCGATCATTTTGATGATGGTGATCTACTTCAAAGTGCAAGTCCAAAGGTATTAGATTCTTTTAAAAGGAAAAGGAAATGCTGGAAGAGAATCTATAAAATATACTTGGCAGAAAAGAAAAGATTGGAAATATCCAATTTAGGTATACGGATCATATACATGTTATGGTTGTATTCTTTGCTTGTTAAACAATGTGGTTCTTGGGTATTGGATACCGAATTGGTTGGTATGAAATTTCATACGGAACGACGCAATTCATGAACCACAATGGCCTAAGTAACTAGCAAGAGAATATGTGATGATGTTCATCGAAAACAAACAAACCGTTGTTTGTATTTCTCGTTGACATCAAAGCTTGACTTCAAGATTTGTTTTAATAATTGTTATTTAAATCAGGTATTATGAGAACAAAGGTTTTTCAAATAATTACCATATTCCATATTAGATGGATGATTTACAAATCTAGTTGGAGAGATCACATCCATAAAACATAATGCTAAAATTTCGCAAGACAAATGATTGAAAGATCACTTACGAAGTGACATCGCCGTTTAAATTATATTGGAAAGAAAATGTGAATAATCTCCATATTCATGGATTTTTGGAGTCTTTGATTTGATCAAGTGACGCTTGTGAGACTTTCCACGTGATAATTAAAAATTCGTTCAAAGGCCAAAGAAGAACGAACGACTAAATTATTGGAATTTATACATATCGATGTATGTAGTCCATTATGTATAGTCGTAAGCGATGGATTTCAACTTCATGTGCTTTCTCCGAAAATTTGAGTGAATGTTCACTTAATGAGAAAGAAGTATGAAATATTTGAAAATGTTTCAAAGACTTTCAAGATTGTCACATCCCAAGAATTTCCAAATCTTGTAATGTGAAAAAATAAATGAATAAAATAAAACTTTGTTGATTTTCAGGGTGAGAAGAAATTTTTTGATTCTAATTGGAAACCTTCAAACCTATTTGATCAAATAAAATCTTAAAAGGATTAAAAAGATAAATAAACAATAAAGTTAAAATATTTGGAATTACTATTTTTGGATCTTTTAATAAAAGATTTGGTTTCAAAGAGAAGGATAGAATATTAAATAAAGATTATTTTACAAGCCAAATAAAACCTTGGCCAAGCTTTTGAAATAAAATGTTTTGCTTTGATTAAAAGAGTAAAGGTTTATTTAAATGAAATAATAAGGATTTAATAAACCAATTTTTATAAAATAAAACATCAAACACTATAGTGAGCAGTGTTGTGGCTAACTTGTCTTCTCTCTAGCTCACAACACACTCTCAGTAGATCATCTAGTTAATTTAACAAGCACTAGCTCACTGTAAACTTGGCATTGTCATAAATGGTGACCATTGCTGAGCCTAACTTGCCACCCCATTGTCGACAGCAAGCTAGGAGCCTCACCAAGACTAGCCACCTTGTATGGGACGCAAGACACTGTCCACCGCCACTCAGAACGAGCACGCCCAGCCTCTCTACAAGCATGGCGAGAGTGCGCCAGAGCATCGCGCTCGACACGCAAGAACAGACCGTGCCCCGCTTTCGCCACCCTCATGCATGGTCACCACCGCCCCAGGAACCGCCAGGGCGTGCCCGTTCGTCGTCGCGCTACCAGGACAGCCCGTGCACCATTAAAACCTCCGTCGGACCCGTCCATAGCATCGAAGTGTTCTGACCAATTTGCACCGCCCCATGCCTCGCCACCATGTCGTTGAGCTTTGCCAGGAGATAGTGCATTGTCCCCTACCCCTAGCCATGACGTTAGCTCGCTGTGCAAATGACCATGACGAGCTCCACCCGCACCCTTCGGTCCCCTCTTGGCACTATAAATAGAGGCCTTCCCCATTCGAGTTCACCACATCATCTCACTCCCCACCTCTCACTGATCACACCCACTCATCCCCGGAGCAAGGCGAGCACCAGGTGGCCGGAATTTTGCCGGAGTCTGCCGCGGAGGAGGAGAAGAGGAGTTGTCGATTGGAGCTTCCCAGGAGGAGCCACCTGTACCAGGAGGATTGTCATCATTGACTTCGTCGTTCGCCCCCATCGCTGACCATCGCCTGAGCCCCGGTGAGCCCCCATGGAGACGACAAGCCCCAGCTGTTAGATTAGATGTTAATCGCACGGTCCATAGTGCCTCGTACCCCTTCGCACCCTCTTGTCTTGCTGACTGGTGGGGACAGCCACTTAAACCTATCTGTGCACGTTTTGTGCATAGTGGGCCGGCCCATTTACACTCCTGTGCGACCCAGTAATTCAAATTTAGGTTTTTCCATGTAGTTTCAAACTTAGTTTTGTCCCTAGATTCAAAAATCATTTCAAGGAGATTCACTGAACCAAATTAAATGAAACAAATTTTTCTAGAAAGGTATTGAAATTCTTAATCCACGCCCATTGGATTCAAATCATTTGGAATTATAGATCACCTATAGTAAAAATAACAAGGCAGAGACTTTTCTGCATTCAAACATTTTTCAAAATTCAACCATAAATGCTTTTGAGTTGATTCAAACTCTCAAAAATCACATTTAACAAGACTTTTCTAAATATATAAAAATATCTAGGTTTACTTGCAGAAATATTTGACAAGTAAAAAAGAATGCCCCGTAGGCATTTCTAGTCACTTTATTTAATTAAAATAAAAAGGTTAATCCTTATTAAATTGTGACACCACTTTAAATCACATTCCCAAGTACTGAAATATGTGGTGATGACATGTGTCAACATGATCCCATGTTTTAGTTGGAGAATATTAAATCTTAAGTAGTTTTTCAAGGAGTAGAAATTACTTTTCTAAAATATAATAAATAAAACTATTGCCTTAATCTTTGTGATAATAGTGATGATGCTAAATCATCTAGTGTGAACCTTTGTGTGCTAAATAGAGTAGTTATGAATTGTTTGGTGATTGTGTACCTCGTATTTATTTATAGACGCTAGTACCGACCAAGGATACGAAGAGGAAGGAGAATACTACGAGGAAGAAGCCAAGGAGAACTTCAACCACTTCTCTGCACATGGCAAGCTAAGCTAAACCATGCAAGTCTTACTTGCAAGCTTACACCTACAAGATAATCTATGCAATGCATTAGGCATGCCTTGATTATAGAAATTGATGATACCCAATCCTAGTTTTACTTGCAAGATTAGTTATTTTATTTCTTGATCAAAGCTTTTATATGAGTTTACTTAGTGAATTGTAGATTTTAGAAAGATGTTTAAAGGTAGCATAAAGAGCATAAAACTTGGACTAAGTTAGATAAATCTTGAGGTCTTCTTAAGGCATGAGATTGAAATTAGATCATTCACACTTGTTTACTACCCCTCACTAGTTTACCCCTACTTGTAGATGCTAGTGCTAAGCATAAAATTTTATCAACTTTAGATCGGAAAACTTGGTGAAAATGGTCATGGAAACCTTGGAATGATGAGTCATTCTACTGAAATGTTTTGACATGTGTTTCCGAACACCAGATGATTTTGATGATGAAAATGTTGAGGAAGGACCTTATCCCCTTTATAAAACTGATGGTTTTCTGGATGCGATACCATTCCAATTTTACCGTACAACCACAATACCAGAATTTGGGTAGGGATTGACTGGAAATTTATATACCTTAGTATGGGTTCCCTTGCGGCCAAGGTTTGAGCTGAGGCTACCTTGTGAAGATTGTCCACCTGTGCAGTTACCAAGATGACAGTTGGTCATGGTTAGGAGACCAAACACATAGGAGAGGTGCCTATACAAGGGCGTGTAATTGAAATGTTAGGATTAATTATCCACATACTGAGTATGGTGAATTCAGGATTGTTCCTGACGGATGTATCGAATATTGTGGTGAAAGTGTACCACCTCTGCATAGAGTCAAACTATTCGAATAGCCGTGTCCGTCGTTATGGACAGTTGGAGTGGCCATACTATTCCGTCGTCAGATGTTTTTTCAAAATGACTTATGAAATGAATCATGATTTGACTTGACCACAACAGGGTTGTGATATGAAAATTCAAGTTCCCACTTAGGTTCTATAAAACTTTCAACTAGCTTTCTTTGCTTCTGAACTCAGTTAAGGTAAATCTGGATTTTTGCAAAACAACCTAGAGCTTAGTATTCCTACTCGAAACCACTTCACATGTTAGTCTTAGTTTGCGAGTACTTAAAGAGTACTCATGTCTTTGTCCCTGGCTATTCCCGTGGCCATACTATGAAGAGTACTATCAGGAGGATGGACCACAGGAAGGTTACGATAACTAGGATCATCTCCCATCGTCAGCATTGCCTGTGACCATGAAGATGGAGTCTCTCCCACGCTACCGTTATTATTACGTTATTCCGCTGCTATGATTGTATTAAGACTGGATCATGTGATCATTTATTTGTTGTAAGAACTTATGTATGGTTTGTAATGGATGATGTACTATGATATCCAATCAGTTATGTCTCACAAAAATGGTAATCCTGGGATTGCGATGTATGGCATAACAGGCATCTTGGATTAAAAATCCGGGTGTTGACAAGTTGGTATCAGAGCCATCCTGACCATAGGAGACCTAGTTTAGAATGGACATTTGAATCAAAAACCTAGTTTCAAAACAAAAGAAGTGAGTACTTATTAAAACCTATTCTCATTCTTATCACTTAGATTCTTTCATGAAAATTCATGTTCCTCAAAAATTCTTGCAAACTTACATAAAATTTGACACACCTGATCACTCTACTAACTTACTCATCCTACATTCTTATAGATGGACGTGAAGTATCGAAAGTTATATCAGTTGGGAAATGGAGGAGATCTCATCTTTGAGCGTGACTTGGACCAACTTTTGGAACTTCTGGAGCGCCCACACCCCAAGTTCTTCAGAGCTCAGCTCAACGATCAGGAAGGAGAGGAATTGCAATGGGTGATTGTTGCAAGTCTCCGAGGAAAGATTGAAGCCCCCATGTTAGAGGGAATTCTGTTCACCTTGAGAGAGAACAACTGGCTCTATGGACTTGACAGGGCCACGCAGGAAGCTCTTGCGCGTCTGTGTGGGCAGAGTGTCAATCAGATCAAGGGTACCCTCTTTGAGTTCTGCCCAAGGCATGATGTTATGGGACAACCACTAGATGCACCATATCACCCTGAGATGAAGAATCAAGTAGACCACCTCCGCTTCATGATGTATGACCGGCAGAAGGAGTTGGACAATGCCCGCTCCTACGCCAACCACAACTATGCCATCGCCGCCAAGAAGGATTAGACCATCGCCATGCTGGTGAAGAATCGCCAGTCTCGTCGCCGTCAGCTTGACAAGAAGGAGAGCATCATTGCCCGTCTCCGTCACACGATCATAGACTTGGAGGAGACCATCCACGAGAGGAATATGCATCTTGAGGAGAGGGAGAATGTAGGGAAGGATATCCGTGGAGAACCCTAATCATATCTCAGTGATGATGATGACTTTCTGGAGGATCAAGCCGTAGACTTCTTCACCGATGAGGATGACTTCGCCTTCATTGATGATGATGAGGATGATGAGGACACTGATTCCGAGGAGTAGTAGCACTTGAGCACTAGCGTTAATGACTTGTATCCGGTCCCACTATATCGTAGTTTCACAGAATGGTTCTTAAAGCCATCTGTTTTCCTTGTTGTGGTGTGTGTTTGTATCGTGTGCTATGAATGAATGAAAAGCAAGTTGCTAGAAAAATCTGAGTCAAACTTTGAAAACTTTTCAAAAACAACAAAACTTCGAACCTTAGAAATGTCCCTCTTGTCTCATGGTCTATCTCAATCTTCAGATGCCTCGTGGAGGAAGCACTTCGTCCCCGGACCCAATGTTGCAAATCTTGCAAATGTTAGTTTCTGACCACGAAGCTGAAAGATCCAAACGTCAAGCCAACGTTGCCACCCTTCAACAGATAGCTCAGATGGCCAACAACAACCAAGGCCATGGAAACCAGGACAACCATGGATCAAAGCTCAAGAACTTTTAGAATACCAATCCACTTATCTTTACTAAGTCTGAAGAGCCCCTAGATGCTGATGATTGGATGCAAACCATGGAAAACAACTTGGAAGTTGCAGGAGTGGAAGCCAACGAGAAAATACTGTTTGCCAGCCACTATATGGTAGGACATGCAAGAGCATGGTGGAACAGCGTTCGCGCCATGAATAGACGACAAATGATGACTTGGGATGTATTAAAAATCAAGTTTAGCAGAACCCATGTGCCACCGGGTTTGATCAAGAGGATGAGAGATGAATTCAGGGAACTGAAGCAAGGAAGGATGATAGTTGTTGAGTACCGTGACAAATTTTTGTCATTGGCTAGATATGCACCGGATGAGATTGATACTCAAGCTAAGAAGAAGGAGAGATTCTTGAATGGTCTGCATGATGAGATGCAAACGGTGTTAGTCAACATCCCATTTGCTGATATTGAAGCTGTAACATCCCAAAAATCATGATTTCAAAGTTTGCATATCATTCATGCATTCATAATCATTTTAGGATCATTTCCTCAAAATCAAAAACTTTGTGATATATTATTTTATGCAAGCAAGGCAATAGCCTTAATGCTACACTCTAAAAAGAGAATATTTGTTTTTTACAAGAAGAGAATTGATCTTATGATTGATTGTTAGTTCCCAAAGCTTGGACAAAGATTTTCAAAACAAAATATGAATTTAAAACCATCCTTATGTCTTTATTAATTAACTGATAAAGGCATTGTATATTTTTAAATTCCAATAGGCCAAAGTATTTTAAGTGAGAAACTTTGTTCTGTAGCCAAAAAGGTGCAAGTTCTACTTTACAAAAAATCAGAACAAGTTTGAATTCAAACCTATTTGAAAACCATTTGAAATTGAATCCAGAAAATCAAAACAGAAAAAGAAAAAGATAACATAAAAGGAAAAAGGCTGGCGCCAGCATTTGATCCCAATAGCAGAAACAACCCACTAGCCAGCCCACCCGGTTTTCCCTCTCTCTCTGTTTTTCTCACCGCACCCGCGCTACCCAGACAGTCACTGATCGGTGGACCCTCGCCAGCTCACCCCCTTCTTCCTCAATTTACGCCCACGACCACGTCGCCGGCTGTTTCCTCCGCCATCACTGTCACGCCATAAAATTGAGTTATTACCGACGATTACGTGCGTGATCTTTGCCCAGGCTCCGGCTACAAAAACCCCTCCCCACCCCGCATCTTTCTCCTCACTTCCCTCGCTTGCTCCGCCACCAGGCTGCTCGCATTTGAGCTCAAACCACCGCAGTACCGACGACCTTCGGCGGCAAATTCTGGTGAGCCCTCTCCGCCCTTGCCTCCTGGTCTTGCTAGCACGTTCCCTGCATCCTTTCTCGTCATTTAACACCGCTACTGTGTGCTAGGACAACCCCGAACGTCGGCAACATCGACGACTGCGCGAGCCCGATAAAGCACTCAACTCCCGCGAGTTGTTCTGGTTAGTCCCGAGCGCACCTTGCCCTCTCTTTGATACTCGCATGACCAGCATCCCTTCCCACATCTGACGCACTGCTTATTTCTCTCTGGCATGATCTACATCCTCGGCAACGTCAACGAACAGCCGTGCCCGACACCTTCACGAACTCCGGCGAGCAATCCCTGACGACTCCGAGCGCCCCTCCGCCAACGAAGACCACCTTGAGGATCAGCATCGTCACGTGAACACGGTGAGATACCCCAAAGTCCTTCTCGCTTCCTATAACGCCGGCGACATCACCGTCTGACCGTGCCGCCGCCAGCCACCGTCGCAGCGCCGCTGACTTTTGGTTCGTTTGATGTGGGCCGTTAGATCTAGATCGGGCGTGTAGGAATAGATCACTTAAGCGAAGAGGTAAGTTAGATCTGAGGCATGCTATGCGTTTTAATCCAACGATCCAGAAAGCCTGATCCGCGTGAATCGGTATCGTCCAATCAGAAGCTACCGCGTGGCCTGTGTTTTATTTAAAAAGATAGAAACATTTCTATTATAAGTTCAAACTTGTAAAATTCATAACTTTTGATCCACACGTTCAAATTTTGCAAATTTTATATCATTGGAATCAGGAGAAAGAATTCTATCCAACTATGCACTTTGTTTAATAAATTGCGTATGTAAAATGGGTTGTTTTTGCAGAGACATGTGTAGGCTTATTTTGAGTATAGAAATTACTTGAAAAATGTTTTAAAGACTAAATGAAGTTTATTTAGTGTATATTTGTTTTGGTTGTGATTCAGTACTGTTCCACTTGTCTTGTTTGATCTAGAAAAATCATCACATGTCATTGCATGCATTCATATATTTTTGCTTGTTTATTTTGATATCTGAATTTGGTGCTATCATTTTATGTGTAGATTTTGGTGCTAGTGGTGATTGTGATTGTGAGGATTATTGCTACTCCCCCAAATACCAAGGCAAGTGGTGCTTCATATTTATCTGTCCCAATATTTTGACTATGCATTAGAAATATTTTTGTATTGGGCTTGCATGAATATTTTGCTAAGTATCTATATGCTATGCTTGGGAAATCCTAGTAGTTGTAGAATTGTTAGAATTTTCTCTAAGTTAAGATACTTGCTATTGCCATGCTTATTATAGCTAGTAGTAACCAAGGGTGTAATATATACATGCTATGGAAAAATATTGCTATGTCTTTGACTTATGTTTTTGCTTAATAAAACAACTAAGTGAATGAAACACCTGGGTGCAATGGTAATTGCTTGGTGGTCTTTGGTTGAGTGGTTACACAAGGCCATTTCTATGGCTTACCTTGTGTATCTCACTTGTGGATTGCCACCCATGAACAAAGGGATTTGAGATGCCAAATGTTAAGAAGCTTCTAGTGCAACCACATGGCATGATGGGCTCTGCCTGGATCATATAGGTTGCAATAACTTAGCCATTTGGACAGTTGGTGGTAGTGGGATGATAGGTTGCAACGCGTCCATTTTGTCTAAGGTAAGGCTTCTGAAAGGTCCTGTCTCGGTGAAAATCAAGTCTTGTGGGGAAAGTGCACCACCTCTGCAGATGGAAGAAAGTAAGTACTTAGCCATGTCCCTGGTATTGGACAATTTGAGCATCAAGACATGGAAGCTATCAAGAATCTCCTCATCCCAATTTTCTAAGTTAAAACTTGTGGTTGAACAAGGGTGAAGGTTCACAAATTTCTATTGGTGGTTCCTTAGGAAAGTTTTGCCAAACAGAAACTTAGTGTTTTCAACTAATAGGTAAAACCTATTTTGAGCAAAGCAAGCCTAAGATACACTTAGCCAAATTCATGTAGTGATTAGATGATAATATTCTACTAAGGTATCACTTGCCAATACTATTCCAATGTATTGACCCACTGTGGTTGTAACTTGTGATGTTGCAGGTTACTCTGATGATGATTAGGGGTTATGAGTCTACACTTAACATGATTTCCTGTGGCACATGAAGATGAAGACTTCTATTTTTATATTGTTAAGTTAAACTCTTGTACTAGCCTATGGCTATGGAGTTGTAAAAGACTATGTTATCTCTGCAATGACGATGTAATAATGACCTTTGTTTCTGTGTACTTCATCTTAAACTGTGGATGCAAGCAATTGATCCAGGGACTAGCATTGAAATCACAGGGATCTTTACCTTTATAAAGGTGGGATCTTACAGATGGTATCAGAGCACTGTGTTGCCTGTACGTTTATGACCCTAGGATTGGATTAGAAACCACTAAGGAAAAAATTTCAACAAATTTCACACTTGTCTTTTTCTTCTTGTAAAATTTTTTAATCTTATTTCTCATCTCTATTTGTAGATGAACTCCATCAACAAAGCCGTGAGGAAGGGACCACTCATGACCATGACCTTGGAGTGTGAGACTGAATTTCCCAAGGCCCTCAAGAACCTCATGGTTACCATGGGGATATATGGTGCAGCTGTGTACAAAGGATTCCCCGTGATGGATGAAGGAGTAGAGTACTGGTGGGTGCAACTTCACTTGTACAAAAACAAGGAAGACAACCACAAGGAGTCAGGATTCTGTATGGTCACCAACTCAGAAATGCACACAACATTCTTTGACTCTGCAAGAAATGCAGCTTAGAATGCCATCAAGGAGCTTGGTGATAGACTCAAGTGCAGAATGCTTAACACCCAAAATTACCTTAGAGAAGAAAAGAAGCATACCCAAGAGTTAGAGGCTACTAACCAACGTTTAAGAGAAGACATCATAGACTTAGCAATGGAGTCATGTGATCAAGATCGACATATTGCCTCTAGGGATGCCCTGATAGCCAACTTGGCAAGTGAGTGGGCATTGTAGTGTACTTCGTTAGTTGGACCACCAAACTTATCGTTTCATTTCCAAAAATTTGTCTAAGTTATGTTGAACTTTTGATGCTTGTAATGGATTTGTGTATGCCATGACTTGTGTGACTGTTGCAAAAGATATGCTTGTGATATTTTGTCTTGTGATTTTTCTCTATTGATGTTGATTCTAACTTTTCTCTATCTTATAAAAATAGATTCCTAATGTTATTATCAACACGGCCGAGGAGTTTAAGGGAACTCGATTTGGTACTCGTCTCATTGAGCTCACTAGCATGCTCAACCTTCCACTTCCTAGCATAATGACGCTTCCCCTCACCAGGTTTGAGAGGAAGGACCTTTGGGGCTTCAGAGTCACTCCGCCAGGACGCCAGTCAGAGCCAACCACGGAGACCATCACCTTCAAGCTGATGCATGACGACAAGGAGAAAGGCCTATATGTAGTCATGCAGGAGTTACTTGGGCGCCTGGTAGGGAGACACTCCGGAGAGCTTAGAGGTCTTTACTTTCACCCCTTTGGGAGATGCAACGAGTAGGGTGAGGCTATTGAGTACGAGGATGTTGCTAGAGAGACGATGGAGCCGATTCGTCTGTACCCCCAGGACCTAGAGGGTCTTATTAGGCACCTAGATACTGATAGGACCAACTTCATGCTTAGCAATGATGAGCTCCAGGTTCAGCTCCGAGAGAAGGAAAAGCTCTTCGCGGAGCAAGACGAGATAGTCAAGGAAATGGAAGCCAAGTTTGAAAGCCAGGACAAGAAATTAAAGAGCCAGGAGAAGAGAGTCCAAGACCGGAACAAGATGATCCGGGAGATGAAGGAAGAGCTGGAGGCTAAGGACTTCGAGCTCGAGCATCAGCAGGGAGTGATCGAGAGGCTTCGCTCATAGAAGAGGGCTCTTACGGCCAAGATAGAGGCCTTGACTACCAATTTTGAGGAATACAAGACCGCTATGAAGAATGCAGGTCTTACCCTTGTTGATGTGGAGGTTGATGCGGAGGAGTAGTGATGACTACTCATTTATCCTTCATCTACCGTACTTTTGATTATTGAGTCGCAATGACCATCCAACATGTGGGTGGCTTGATATGGTGTGTTTGCTTTTCCAAACTTGTTGTTTACGTCGTTTGAACCTCATGTTATTTTGATGCTTGGTTTGGTGATTGTCTATATGATGTATTGTGCATGATAAGCATCTATGGGTATCTCATTCTTATCCTTATGAAAACCACAGATGCCTCCTCGACGTGCCAACCCCAACCCAAACAACAACAATGTCACCCCCGAGATGCAGCAGTGGATGACAACACAGGCGCAACTGATGCAGATGATGACCACTTTTATGTAGAATCAGATAACAACAACAACAATAACATCAACAACAACAACAACAACCCAAACAATCCACCAGGATTTGACATGCTCACCAGATTCCTAAGACTGAGGCCTGCAAAGTTCTCAGGAACCACTGATCCAATGGTGGCCAATGATTGGCTACGTTCGGTGAACAAGGATTTGCTAACTGTCGGCTGCACCGACAAGTATAAAGTCAGGTTTGTAGCACATCTGTTGGAAGGACCAGCAGCAACTTGGTGGGATAATTTTCAGATCACCACTCCCATTGAGGATGTAACTTGGGCTATCTTTGAGGATGGTTTCTGCACAGCTCAGATCTCATCCGGGGTGATGAATTTGAAGAAGAAGGAGTTCCACCACCTGAAACAACGTCACTGCAGCATGGCTGAATATATTGAGGAGTCCAACAATCTGGCGCGTTATGCTCCGGATGAAGTTGATACTGATGCCAAGAGGAAGGAGAAATTCCTCGAAGGGCTGAATGATGAACTGAATCTGCAGTTATCTGTTGCCTATGTCCCCACCTACCAATCACTTTGTGACAAGGCTACCATCTTGGAGAACAAGATGAAACAAGTTGAAAGCAGAAAGAGGAAGCACAGCTCTGACAATCACAGCTCGGGATCGTCTCACAAGCATTCCCATCATGAAGATAGTGGGAGTTCCGGATACCACAAACATGGAAAGTACAACAACCACCACAGCCACAACCGCCATCATGACAACAAGCATCACCGTAGTCATGATAATGACAAGTACAAGAACCACAAGAGTGGACATAAGAGTCACCATAGTGGAAGTGGAAGTGGTAGTAAAAGCCTACAAAGAGGGATATCAGTCAGGTTGAATGTTTCAAGTGTAAGAAGCTGGGGCATTATGCAAATGAGTGCCCAGAAAATAAAGTTGAAGGAACCACCAAGCCCAACCCTTTCCAGAAGGGACAGGTGAACCACATCAATGTGGAAGAGATTTATGAGGAACCTGATGCTATGGCTGGTAAGTTCAAACTCAATTCTATTCCAGCACTTGTTCTTTTTTATACTGGCGCATCGCATTCATTCATATCAAGAGCATTTGTTGATAGAAATGAACTTCCAGTTGAAACTATTGGGTGTCCTATAAAATAAGTTCTCCTGGTGGAGAAATGATAGTGAACTCAGGATGTCATGACCTAGTCATAGATTTTGGGAAGTATAAGTTTCCCGCTAATATTGATAATCCTAAATTCCCAAGGATTGGATGTCATTTTGGGAATGGACTAGATGACTAAGTACAAGGGATTGCTAGATTGTTCCAATCATACTGTCACACTCACAACCCCGGATAATAAAAGGATTAGATTCAAGACTAACTTTGAATAAGCTAAATTCTCTTAAGATGGTTAGCATAGACAGCGTGCTAATTGTGAGGGAATATCTGGATGTGTTTCCAGAAGAATTGTCGGGAATGCCACTAGATAGAGATGTGGAATTTCTGATTAACTTGCTGCCAGGATCAGGACCAATAGCAAAGAGACCTTACAAGATGTCAGTTGATGAGTTGAAAGAACTCAAGAAACAACTTGGAGAACAGTTACATAAAGGATTTATTCAACCAAGTTCATCATCTTGGGAGCACAAGTCTTGTTTGTGGAAAAGAAAGATAGAAGTCAAAGGTTATGCATCGATTATCGTTCACTCAATGAGGTGACTATCAAGAACAAATATCCTTTGCCCAGAATCAATGACTTGTTTGATCAGTTAGAAGGAGCCTGTGTGTTCTCAAAGATTGATCTCCGGTCAGGTTAATTTTAGCTTAAGATAAGGGAACAAGACATACCTAAGACAGCTTTCACCACCAGGTATGGATTGTATGAGTACACCGTGATGCCGTTTGGTTTGACCAATGCACTAGCTTACCTCATGAATATGATGAACAAGGTGTTCATGGAGTTCCTTGACAAGTTTTTTGTCGTTTTCATCGATGACATTTTGATCTACTCCAAGAGTAAAGAAGAGCATGAAGGACATTTGCGTTTGATACTTGAGAAGCTTAGAGAGCATAAGTAGTATGCCAAATTCAGCAAGTGTGAATTCTGGTTGAATGAAGTTGGATTTCTTGGACACATTGTGTCAGGAGATGGTGTAGCAGTTGATCTCGCAAAAGTGTCGGCTGTAACTTAATGGGAATCTCCTAAGTCAGTGAAAGAGGTTCGTAGTTTTCTTGGCTTGGCAGGATACTATAGAAGATGCATTGAAAGTTTCTTCAAGGTAGCTAAACCAATGACGGAGTTACTAAAGAAAGACAAGAAATTTGCTTGGACTGAAGGATGTGAACTCAGTTTCCAATAATAGAAGAGACTAGTGACAGCACCAGTCCTATGTCTGCCCGATTTGGAGAAGGATTTCCAAGTGTATTGTGATGCATCTCATCATTGATTAGGTGCAGTTCTGATGCAAGAAGGGAAAGTTGTGGCTTATGCCTCAAGACAACTCAAAACTCATGAAGTAAATTATCCTACTCATGATTTAGAATTAGCCTCTGTTGTCCATGCACTCAAAACATGGAGACATTATCTTTTGGGAAAGCGATGTGAAGTGTTCACAGATCACAAAAGTTTGAAGTATATCTTCACTCAGAAAGAAATCAACATGAGACAAAGAATATGGCTAGAACTCATCAAGGACTACGACTTGAGTTTGCAATACCACCCGATAAAGCAAATGTTGTGGCGGATGCGCTAAGACGTAAGGTATTTGTTAATGGCCTTACTAAGGGAGAGTTGCCAGAAGATCTGTGTGCCCAATTGAGAGACCTCAGATTGGAGATTGTGCCTGAGGGGCATATCATGTCATTGGATGTTCAACCCACCTTGTTGGACAAAATTAAGGAAGCCCAAAAGACGGACAAGGAAATTGAAGAGATTAAGGAAAAAATTGGCAAGGGAAAAGCCAAAGGATTCCATGAAGACGAACAGGGTACTTTATGGTATGGAAAACGTATCTGCGTTCCGCAAAATCCGGAGCTTCGGAAGATGATTTAACAAGAAGCACACAATTCACCGTATTCCATTCATCCCGGTAACACCAAAATGTACATGGATATGAAGGAAAGATTTTGGTGGAATAATATCAACAAGGACATCGCCGAACATATCGCTTTGTGTGATGTATGTAGTAGAGTGAAAGCGGAACATCAGAAACCAATAGGTTTGTTACAACCACTACCTATTCCTGATTGGAAGTGGGACAAGATTGGCATGGGTTTCATCATTGGATTGCCAAGGACCAGGTCAGGATATGATTCTATCTGGGTTATAGTGGATCGCCTAACTAAAGTGTCTCATTTCATACCCGTGAAGACAACCTATACAAGTGCTAAATTGGCCAAGATCTATATGATTAGGATTGTGTGTCTGCATGGAGTACCCAAGAGTATTGTGTCTGATAGGGGAACTCAATTCACTTCTCGTTTTTGGAGGCAACTGCATGAGTCATTGGGAACGAGATTAGAATTCAATACTGCTTTTCATCCCCAGAATGATGAACAGACAGAAAGGACCAACCAGATTCTAGAGGATATGTTGAGGGCATGTGCCCTAGACTATGGAGCTAGTTGGGATGAAAGTCTGCCTTACGCAGAATTCTCTTACAACAACAGCTATAAAGCCAGTATTGAGATGGCACCGTTTGAGATTCTCTATGGTAGAAAGTGTACTACCCCCTTACTATGGAATGGTGTGGGAGAAAGAAACTCGTTCGGTCCAGAACTAATCAAAGAAGCTGAAGAGAAAGTCAAGTTAGTAAAGGAAAGATTGAAGATAGCACAGTCCTGACAGAAGAGCTACGCAGATCCTAAGCGTAGAGAAGTCACCTATGAGGTGGGTGATAGAGCTTATCTTAGAGTGTCACCACTTCGTGGAGTGAAGAGATTTGGATTCAAAGGAAAATTAGCCCCAAGATATGTTGGACCATTCAAGATTCTGAGTCGTAAAGGAGAAGTATCATCTGAGATTGAATTTCCGGAACCATTGTCTGTCGTTCATAATGTGTTTCATGTGAGTCAGCTAAAGAAATGCCATACAGAGATGGAGGAGACTTCTTTGAAGGATACTATACCTTTAGAGGAGGTCCAATTGGAAAGTGATCTCACCTATGAGGATAAACCTATCAAGATTCTTGAGACTGCAGAAAGAGTTACACGGACAAAGACTATCAAATTCTGCAAAGTTCAGTGGAACCATCATTCCGAAAAAGAAGCAACATGGGAAAGAGAAGATGACCTTCGGAAAGATCACCCTCACCTATTTTCTAGCCAATCCGAATCTCAAGGGCGAGATTCACCTTAAGGGGGTTAGATTTGTAACATCCCAAAAATCACGATTTCAAAGTTTGCATATCATTCATGCATTCATAATCATTTTAGGATCATTTCCTCAAAATCAGAAACTTTGTGATCTATTATTTTATGCAAGCAAGGAAATAGCCTTAATGCTACACTCTAAAAAGAGAATATTTGTTTTGACAAGAAGAGAATTGATCTCATAATTGATTGTTATTTCCCAAATCTTGGACAAAGATTTTCAAAACAAAATATGAATTTAAAACCATCCTTATGTCTTTATTAATTAAGTCATAAAGGCATTGTATATTTTTAAATTCCAATAGGCCAAAGTATTTTGAGTGAGAAACTTTGTTCTGTAGCCAAAAAGGTGCAAGTTCTACTTTACAAAAATTAAGAACAAGTTGGAATTCAAACCCATTTGAAATTGAATCGAGAAAATCAAAACAGAAAAAGAAAAAGATAACACAAAAGGAAAAAAGGTTGGCACCAGCATTTGAGCCCAATAGCAGAAACAGCCCACTAGCCAGCCCACCCGGGTTTTCCCTCTCTCTCTCTGTTTTTCTCACCGCACCCGCGCTACCCAGACAGTCACTGATCGGTGGACCCTTGCCATCTCACCCCCTTCTTCCTCATTTCACGCCCACGACCACGTCGCCGGCTGTTTCCTCTGCCATCACTGTCGCGCCATAAAATCGAGTTATTGCCGATAATTACGTGCGCGATCTTCGCCCAGGATCCGGCTACAAAACCCCCTCCCCACCCCGCATCTTTCCCCTCACTTCCGGTACCAGGCTGCTTGCATTTGAGCTCTTCCACCAGGCTGCTTGCATTTGAGCTCAAACCACCGCAGTACCGACGACCTCCGGCGGCAAATTCCGGTGAGCCCTTTCCGCCCCTTGCCTCCTGGTCTTGCTATCACGTTCCCTGCATCCTTGCACGTCGTTTAACACCGTTGTTGTGTGCTAGGACAACCCCGAACATCGGCAACATCGATGATTGCGCGAGCCCGACGAAGCACTCAACTCCGGCGAGCTGTTCTGGTTAGTCCCCAGTGCACCTTGCCCTATCTTTGAAACTCGCATGACCATCATCGCTTCCCGCATCTGACGCACTGCTTATTTCTCTCTGGCATGATCTACATCCTCGGCAATGTCGACGAACAGCCGTTCCCGATGCCGTCACGAACTCTGGCGAGCAATCCCTGATGACTCCGAGCGCCCCTCCGCCAACGAAGACCACATTGAGCATCAGCATCATCACGCGAACACGGTGAGCTACCCCACTGTCCTTGTCGCTTCCTATAACGCCGGCGACATCACAGTCTGACCGCGCCGCCACCATCGCCGTGCCGCTGACTTTTGGTTCGTTTGATGTGGGCCGTTAGATCTAGATCGGGCTTATAGAAATATATCGCTTAAGCAAAGAGGTAAGTTAGATTTGAGCCATGCGATGCATTTTAATCAAACGATCCAGAAAGCCTGATCCGCGCGAATCAGTATCGTCCAATCAGAAGCTACCGCGTGGTCTGTGTTTTATTTAAAAAGACAGAAACATTTCTATTATACGTTCAAACTTGTAAAATTCATAACTTTTGATCCACATGTTCAAATTTTGCAAATTTTATATCATTGGAATCAGGAGAAAGAATTCTATCCAAGTATGCACTTTGTTTAATAAATTGCCTATGTAAAATGGGTTGTTTTTGCAGAGACATGTGTAGGCTTATTTTGAGTATAGAAATTACTTGAAAAAAATTTAAAGACTAAATAAAGTTTATTTAGTGTATATTTGTTTTGTTTGTGATTTAGTACTATTCCACTTTTCTTGTTTGATCTAGAAAAATCATCACATGGCATTGCATGCATTCATATATTTTTGCTTGTTTATTTTGATATGTGAATTTGGTGCTATCATTTTATGTGTAGATTTTGGCCCTAGTGGTGATTGTGATTGTGAGGATTGTTTCTACTCCCCCAACTACCAAGGCATGTGGTGCTTCATATTTATCTGTCCCAATATTTTTACTATGCATTAGAAATATTTTTGTATAGGGCTTGCATGAATATTTTGCTAAGTATCTATATGCTATGCTTGGGAAATCCTAGTAGTTGTAGAATTGTTAGAATTTTCTATAAGTTAAGATACTTGCTATTGCCATTCTTAGTCTAGCTAGTAGTAACCAAGGGTGGAATATATACATGCTATGGAAAAATATTGCTAAATATTTGACTTATGTTTTTTCTTAATAAAACAACTAAGTGAATGAAACACCTAGCTGGAATGGTAATTGCTTGGTGTTTTTTGGTTGAGTGGTTACACAAGGCCATTTCTATGGGTTACCTTGTGTATCTCACATGTGGATTACCACCCAGGAACAAAGGGATTTGAGATGCCAAATGTTAAGAAGCTTCTAGTCCAACCACATGGCATTATGGGCTCTGCCTGGATCATATAGGTTGCAATAACTTAGCCATTTGAACAGTTGGTGGTAGTGGGATGATAGGTTGGAACGCGTCCATTTGGTCTAAGGGAAGGCTTTTGAAAGGTCCTGTGTTGGTGAAAATCAAGTCTTGTGGGGAAAGTGCACCACCTCTGCAGATGGAAGAAACTAAGTACTTAGCCATGTCCCTGGTATTGGACAATTTGAGCATCAAGACATGGAACCTATCAAGAATCTCCTCATCCCAATTTTCTAAGTTAAAACTTGTGGTTGAACAAGGGTGAAGGTTCACCAATTTCTATTGGTGGTTCCTTGGGAAAGTTTTGCCAAACAAAACCTTAGTGTTTTCAACTGATTGGTAAAACCTATTTTGAGCAAAGCAAGCCTAAGATACACTTATCCAAATTCATGTAGTGATTAGATGATAATATTCTACTAAGGTATCACTTGCCAATACTATTCCAATGTATTGACCCACTATGGCTGTAACTTGTGATGTTGCAGGTTACTCTGATGATGATTAGGGGTTATGAGTCTACACTCAACATGCTTGCCTGTGGCACATGAAGATGAAGACTTCTATTTTTATATTGTTAAGTTAAACTCTTGTACTAGTCGATGGCTATGGAGTTGTAAAAGACAATGTTATCTCTGGAATGACGATGTAAAAATGACCTTTGTTTCTATGTACTTCATCTTAAACTGTGGATGCTAGCAATTGATCCAGGGACTAGCATCGCAATCACAAGGATCTTTACCTCCATCGGACCCGTACAGAGCATCGAAGTGTTCCGACCAATTTGCACCGCCCCATGGCTCGCCACCATGCCGTTGAGCTTTGCCAGGAGACAGTGCACCGTCCCCTAAGCCTAGCCATGTCGTTAGCTCGCTGTGTATACGACCACGACGAGCTCCACCCGCACCCTTCGGTCCCCTCTTGGCACTATAAATAGAGGACTTCCCCATTCGATTTAAGCACACCATCTCACTCCCCACATCTCACTGATCACACCCACTCATCCCCGGAACAAGGCGAGCACCAGGTGGCTAGAATTTTGCCGGAGTCTGCCGCGGAGGAGGAGAAGAGGAGTTATCTATTGGAGCTGCCCACGAGGAGCCGCCGGTACCAGGAGGATCGCCGTCGTTGACTTCATCGTTCCCCCATCGCCAACCATCGCCTGAGCCTCGGTGAGCCCCCACGGAGATGACAAGCCCCCACGGTCTAGAGTGCCTCGTACCCCTTCGCACCCTCCTGTCTTTCTGACTAGTGGGGACAACCACTTAAACCTACCCGTGCACGCTTTGTGTGCAGTGGGTGTAAGATCCCTCCCTTGTAAAGGTAAGGATCCCTGTGATTGTAATGCTAGTCCCTGGATCAAATGCTAGCATCCATAGTTTAAGATGAAGTACGCAGAAACAAAGGTCATTATTACATCGTCATTCCAGAGATAAAATAGTCTTTTACAACTCCATGGCCATAGGCCTAATACAAGAGTGTATCTTAGGCTTGCTTTGCTCAAAATAGGTTTTACTTATTAGTTGAAAACACTAAGTTTTTCTTTGACAAAAAATTTCCCAAGGAACCACCAATAGAAATTGGTGAACCTTCACCCTTGTTAAACCACAAGTTTTAACTTAGAAAATTGGGATGAGGAGATTCTTGATAGCTTCCATGTCTTGATGCTCAAATTGTACAATACCAGGGACATGGCTAAGTACTTAGATTCTTCCATCTGCTGAGGTTGTGCACTTTCCCCACAAGACTTGAATTTCACCAAGGCAGGACCTTTCGGAAGCCTTCCCTTAGACCAAAATGGACGCGCTCGAAACCTATCATTCCCCTACTACCAACTGTCCATTTGGCTAAGTTATTGCAACCTATATGATCCAGGAAGAGCCCATAATGCAATGTGGTTACACTAGAAGCTTCTTAACATTTGGCATCTCAAATCCCTTTGTTCCTGGGTGGCAATCCACAAGTGAGATACACAAGGTAGACCATACAAATGGGCCTTGTGTAACCACTCAACACAAACCATTCTTTCCATTCCACCCAGGTGTTTCATTCACTTAGTTGTTTTATTAAGCAAAACATAAGTCAAAGACTAAGAAATAATTCTCGTAGCATGAATATATAATCCACCCTTGGTTGCTACTAGCTAGGCTCAGCATGGCAATAGCAAGTATCTTAACTTAGAGGAATTTCTAACAATTCTACAACTACTAGGATTTCCCAAGCATAGCATATTGATACTTAGCAAAATATTCATGCAAGCCCTATACAAAATAATTCTAGTGCATAGGTAAAAATATTAGGACAAAAATATATGAAGCACCGCTTGCCTTGGTAATTTGGGGAGTAGCAACAATCTTCACAACCACAATCACTATTAGCACCAAGATCTACACATAAAATAATGGCACCAAATTCACATATCAAATATACAAACAAAAATATATGAATGCATGAAAATGCTATGAGATGATTTTTCTAAACCAAAAAAAACAAGTGAAACAGTACTGAATCATCAACAAGACAAATACACACTAGACAAACTTTATTTAGTCTCTGAATCATTTTTCAAATAATTTCTATACTCAAAATAAGCCTATAAATGTCTCTGCAAAAATAATAAATTTTACAGAAGCAAAACATTAAACACATTGCATAAATGGATAGAATTCTTTCTCCTGATTCCAATGATATAAAATTTACAAAATTTGAAAGTGTGGATCAAAACTCATGAATTTTGCAAGTTTGAATCACTAATAGATGTATTTCAGATTTTTAATACAAAGAACAGGCCACGCAGCAGCGTCTGATTGGACGATACCTCTTCGCACTGGATCACGCTCATGCACCGTTATATCTAATTAAAACCAGCGGCTCTGATCTACCCGTACCTCTTCAGCCTGGCATCTAATCTAAACCACTGGATCTAGATCTAGTGGATCAAATCGCTCTGACCTAAAACCGGCGGCGCAGCTGGTTGCTGGCGGCGGCGTTGCTGGCGGCGACGTTCCGGTGGTTCTAGGAAGCAAGGGAGGAAACATAGGAGCTTACCAAACTCGTGGGGTCATCGCGGTGCTCAAGGAGGTCAAGGGAGGGACAGGTGCGCACAGACTCGACCACTATTGCTCGCCGGAGAACCTATAGTTGTCGGTTACGGTCGCTCGTCGTCGTTGGCGAAGATACAGGTCGCGCATAGCCAAAAGAAATGTGTCGTTAGATGCGCACAAGTCTAGAGAATACGTGAGCAACAAAAAGAGAGAAGGGGGCGTTCAGGAACTACCAGGGAATGTTACCGGAGTCGAGACAGACGGTGGTGCTTGCTTGACGTTGAGGTTGCCGACGATAGAGAGCGCGTTGGGGCGAGTATGGAATACTGGCAGGTGCAGAGGGAGATGGGGAACTCACTCGCGGTGTCTGGAAGGCAAGGGGCGACGGTGGTTGGTCGGAATTTGAGCTGGAGCTCGTCGGAGCAGTGGGTGGTTCTGGGCTAATTCCGAGCAGCCTAGGGCAGAGAGAGGGTAGCGACTGGGGAAAAGGAGGGGAGGACGCGGACGATTAAGTACGCAAGGTCGGGGGCGAGAATTACTGACGCATTCATTCAAATTGATGCAGGGTTAATCACCGGAATCAGCCAGCGTGATTTGGGTAATAAGGGGTCGCGAGGTGGATACGACGACAGGGGTGTGGGGCATGACGTTCAGTGAGAGAGAGATACACGGGGTGGGGTATAGTCGTCAGCAACGGCGCGGGTTAGCTCAACGGTGCGAAACGTTTTCTACGGAGTGGAGGGCTGTTGGGCTAAATGGGCTAACTAGGCTGGTTGGGTTAGTTTAGTCAGTCTGTTTTATTTTTCTCTCCCTTTCTCTTTTTCTTTTTCTGATTTGATTTTCTGGTTTGAATTCAAATGCCCAAATCAAATCTGTTTCAATTGGAATTTTCTCCAAACTTTTTTTATTGTTTCTTGCACCCTGGGGTGTATAAAGCACCCGTATAAACTCAGATTCAAAATGGGTTCGGAAATAAGGTTTAAAACTATGCCCTTAGTGAAATATTTTCAATAGGTAAAAGAATGGTTTTGACTTCATTTTTTTGTTTGAGAACCTTGACCAAGTTTTGGGGTAACAAACAATCCTAAGTTCAAATCTTACTGGTTTAATACAAGTAATCTCATATTGGAGAGTAGTAGTGGTTAATGCCTTGCTTACATAAAATAATAGACATTGAAATGCTTCTGTTTTGAATTTCATTTGAAAATGATCCTAAAATGATTATGAATGCATGAATGATATGCAATCTTTGAAAACATGATTTTAGGGATGTTACAAATCTAACCCCCTTAAGGTGAATCTCGCCCTCAAGATTCAGATTGGCTAGCAAATAGGTGAGGGTGGTCTTTCTGAAGTTCATCTTCTCATTCCCATGTTGCTTCTTCTTCGGAATGATGGTTCCACTATACTTTGCAGAATTTGATAGTCTTTGTCCGAGTAACTCTTTCTGCAGTCTCAAGAATCTTGATAGGTTTTTCCTCATAAGTGATATCACTTTCCAATTGGACTTCCTCCAAAGGTATAGTATCCTTCAAAGAAGTCTCTTCCATCTCTGGATGGCATTTCTTTAGCTGACTCACATGAAACACATTGTGAACGGTAGACAATGATTCTGGCAACTCAATCTCATAATCTACATCTACTTTACGACTCAGAATCTTGAATGGTCCAACATATCTTGGGGCCAGTTTTCCTTTGACTCCAAATCTCTTCACTCCACGAAGTGGTGATACTCTAATATAAGCTCCATCACCCACCTCATAGGTGACTTATCTATTCTTAGGATCTGCATAGCTCTTCTGTCGGGACTATGCTATCTTCAATCTGTCCTTCACTAGCTTGACTTTCTCTTCAGCCTCTTTGATTAGTTCTGGTCCGAACAAATTTATTTCTCCCACACCATTCCATAGCAATGAGGTAGTACACTTTCTCCCATAGAGAAACTCAAACGGTGACATCTCAATACTGTCTTGATAGCTGTTGTTATAAGAGAATTCTGCGTAAGGCGGACTTTCATCCCAACTAGCTCCATAGTCTAGGGCACATGCCCTCAACATATCTTCTAGAATCTGGTTGGTCCTTTCTGTCTGTCCATTAGTCTGAGGATGAAAAGCAGTGCTGAATTCCAATCTCGTTCCCAATGACTCATGTAGTTGCCTCTAAAAATGAGAAGTGAATTGAGTTCCCCTATCAGACACAATACTCTTGGGTACTCCATACATACACACAATCCTATTCATATAGATCTTGGCCAACTTATCACTTGTGTAGGTTGTCTTCACGGGTATGAAATGAGTCACTTTAGTGAGGCGATCCACTACTACCCAAATAGAATCATATCCTGACCTGGCCCTTGGCAATCCGGTGATGAAATCCATGCCAATCTTGTCCCACTTCCAATCAGGAATAGGTAGTGGTTGTAGGAATCCTGCTGGTTTCTGATGTTCCGCTTTCACCCTACTACATACATCACACAAAGCAATATGTTCGGCGATGTCCTTCTTGAGATTATTCCACCAAAATCTTTCCTTCATATCCATGTACATTTTGGTGTTACCCGGATGAATGGAATATGGTGAGTTGTGTTCTTCTTGTAAAATCAGTTTCCGAAGCTCCGGATCTTGCGGAACGTAGATACGTTTTCCATACCATAAAGTAACTTGTTCGTCTTCATGGAATCCTTTGGCTTTTCCCATGTCAATCTTTTCCTTAATCTCTTCAATTTCCTTGTCTGTCTTTTGGGCTTCTTTGATTTTGTCCAACAAAGTGGGTTGAACATCCAATGACATGAGATATCCTTCACGCACAATCTACAATCTAAGGTCTCTAAATTGGGCACACAGATCATCTGGCAACTCTCCCTTAGTAAGTCCATTCACAAATACATTATGGCTTAGAGCATCTGATACAACATTTGCTTTACCGGGGTGGTATTGCAAACTCAAGTCATAGTCCTTAATGAGTTCTAGCCATCTCCTTTGTCTCATGTTAATTTCTTTCTGAGTGAAAATATACTTCAAATGTTTGTGATCTGTGAACACTTCACATCGCTTTCCCAAAATATAATGTCTCCAAGTTTTGAGTGCATGGACAACAGAGGCTAAGTCCAAATCGTGAGTAGGGTAATTTACCTCATGAGTTTTGAGTTTTCTCGAGGCATAAGCCACAACTTTCCCTTCTTGCATTAGAACTGCACCTAATCCATGATGAGATGCATCACAATACACTTGGAAATCTTTCTCTAAATCTGGCAGACATAGGACTGGTGTTGTCACTAGTCTCTTCTTCAATTCTTGGAAACTGAGTTCACAACCTTCAGACCAAGCAAACTTCTTGTCCTTCTTTAGTAACTATGTCATTGGCTTAGCTACCTTGGAGAAATTCTCAATGAATCTTTTGTAATATCCTGCCAAGCCAAGGAAACTATGAACTTCCCTTACTGATTTAGGAGATTCCCATTCAGTTACAGCTGACACTTTTGCGGTATCAACTGCTAAACCATCTCCTGAAACAACGTGTCCAAGAAATCCAACTTCATTTAGCCCGAATTCACATTTGCGGAATTTGGCATACAGCTTATGCTCTCTAAGCTTCTCAAGTATCAAACGCAAATGTCCTTCATGCTCTTCTTTGCTCTTGGAGTAGATCAAAATGTCATCAATGAAAACGACAACAAACTTGTCAAGGAACTCCATGAGCACATTGTTCATCATATTCATGAAGTAAGCTGGTGCATTGGTCAAACCAAATGGCATTACTGTATACTCATACAATCCATAACTAGTGGTGAAAGTTGTCTTAGGTATGTCTTGTTCCCTTATCTTAAGCTGAAAATATCCTGACCGGAGATCAATCTTTGAGAATACACAGGCTCCTTCTAACTTATCAAGCAAGTCATTGGTTCTAGGCAAAGGATATTTGTTCTTGATAGTCACCTCATTGAGTGAACGATAATCTATGCATAACCTTTGAATTCTATCTTTCTTTTCCACAAATAAGACTGGTGCTCCCAAAGATGAAGAACTTGGTTGAACAAATCCTTTATGCAGTTGTTCTCCAAGTTGTTTCTTGAGTTCTTTCTACTCATCAACTGACATCTTGTAAGGTCTCTTTGCTATTGCTCCTTATCCTGGCAGCAAGTCAATCAGAAAGTCCACATCTCTATCTGGTGGCATTCCCGGCAATTCTTCCAGAAACACATCCGGATATTCTCTCAGAATTGGCACACTGTCTATGCTAACCCCCTTAAGAGAATTTAGCTTACTCCCTTTTGATTCAAAGTTAGACTTGAATCTTATCCATTTCTTTTCCGGGGTTGTGAGTGCGACAGTACGATTGGCACAATCTAGTACTCCTTCATACTTGGTCATCCAGTCCATTCCCAAAATTACATCCAGTCCTTGGGAATCTAGGATTATCAGACTCACTGTAAACTTATGCTTCCCAAATTCTATCACTAGATCACGACATCCAAGACTTACTATCATATCTCCACCGGGAGAACTTACTTTTAATGGACACCCAATATTTTCAGTTGGAAACCCATTTCTATCAACAAATTCCTTTGATATGAATGAATGTGATGCACCAGTATCAAAAAGAACAAGTGCTGGAATAGAATTGAGTTTGAACTTACCAGCCACATCATCAGACTCCTCATAAATCTCTTCCACATTGATGTGGTTCACTTGTCCCTTCTGGAAAGGGTTGGGCTTGTTGGGTCCTTCAACTTTCTTTTCTGGGCAATCATTTGCATAATGCCCCATCTTCTTACACTTGAAGCATGAAACCTGACTGAGATCCTTCTGGACAGGATGGCTTCCACTAGCACTTCCACTTCCATTGTGGTGGCTCTTATATCCACCCTTGTGGTTCTTGTATGTAGCGACCTCGGATCGGTAAGGATCCTAAGTCCTTGTGATTAACATGCTAGTCCCTGGATCAATAGCTAGCACTCACAGTCGATGAAATATCATGTAAAACACAAAGTCTTTATTACACGGAGAATCCAGAGTATGAAATTATTACAAAAATTGCTTAGCATTATGCTAGCTCAAATAACAGCGGAAACATAAAAGCAGCATGAGTCCATCAACACCCCAGGCTTGTCGAGTGTAGACCCGCGATCCCTATGCAGCTTTCAATCTTCGGATTCTGCACATAAGACGTGCAGCCAACAAGTTGGGTCAATACTTTGAATGTATTGGCAAATTACACCAAGGAGAGAAAAGACTAGCTCTACATGCAAGGCTGGTATAGGCTGTAGAGTTTATTTGCTCAAAGCTAGTTTTCTTAAGTAGAGAGAAGAAGAGAGGATTGTCCTACTTTGTAAACATTTGCTTGGATAAAATAAGGTCGAGTGGCACACGAGGATATTACGCACCAAGTGTCCAAACAACCAAAACACTTGGATATTACGCACCAAGCGTCACTTGGATATTACACACCAAGTTCCCAAATTCCCACCCATTAGCGATATTACGCACTCCATGGGGTTTTCAAAACTTTGTTTTAGAAAAAAGAGAGGAAGATCCTTCAGAGGCTCCATCCTTCAGACGCTCATTGTTGTTCTGTTACCGTGAACACAGCTGATCGATCAGATTGCAATACTCTCGAGAGTTTGTGCACTTTACCCACAATCCACGATCAAGTCCTTTAACAGACAAGACCATGGCGAGGCTTTCCCTTAGTAGCCCCTCTACCTTCCGGATCCAACCGTGCCAAGAACCTCCAAATGTTGGTACCCAGGTGAGGTTTCCCACTAAGTACTAGGCCAAGACAGAGCCCATAATGTATTGTGGTTGCACTGGAAGCTTCTGAATTCTGAAACATGGCAGACTTCTTTGATTTCTGGGCGGTCGTCCTCCACCAAAATCTCACTCGTTGACCCGACAACCATTCCTCCTAGAAGAAAACTTAGTTTTATTTTGAAGTGGATTTGAGAAGAAAAGTTTTCTCTAGAGAGCCTTTATACTTAGAAAAATTCTTTGTCTTTCGAACCCCCCAACGGTACTTTGTATATATAGCATAGCAAGCAATACTTAGTAAAAACAGGGGTAACCTATTAGGATGGGAAATCCTAAGTATAGAGCTACTCATGGCATACTACAAAATCATCGCACTTGCAAAATAGTACTAAGGAAAAATTCTACTAAAACATCCTACACATGCATACTACAGAATTTTGAAGATCACATGCATAGAATCAAAACTGGGACAAAATTATGAACAAGTGGTGTAACTTGCCTTGATCCGAGCAGCACTCTACACAATAGCACTCCTTAGCGCACTCCGGGCAATCTAACGAATCACAAACATAGATCTGATCACAACTTGCTCTAAGCATATCAAAGAATATCATGCATGCATGCAACATGGTATTTTATGCAAGGTTGGTTAAATTGATCAAGGTAGCAAGTTTGTGTTGTGATAGTGTAAGGGTGTCACTAGGATTGATTTTCCCAAGGGTTTAGATCTAATAGAGTAACTAAAACAAATCCTGGGATTATAAGAAGATCAAACCATCTAGTTAGCCCCAAATTAGCTCTAATGAAAGCTCAATGATTTGGATCAGTAGGTATTGTGGAAACAAAGTTATAGCAACAAGAATCAAATAGAATAGAATTTTATTTTTCTATAGATTATACTCTCTAATCGAATGATTAAAATCTACACCTAAAACATTACTGTAAACCTGCAATATTATTACATATTTGGATTCTACATAAAATTAGGAATCCAACGGTATATTAAAAGCTAAATTTGGACAAATATTCGATTTTACATGATTTTCGCAAGTTTGAAATCTAAATCTGAAACAGATCTGAACTCTACTTAAAGAGCCTGCCAAGTGGCAGCTCCTGATCGGCCCAGCTGGCAACGGGGGGGGGGGGGGTGACGCGGCGCTGGCGCGTGCGTGCTGACGCGCGTGGCCACGTGGCAAGACGTTATTCGCCGATACCCCTTCGGTACTCATCTAATCCTACGCGTTCAACCTCAATTCGACGGTCAAGAGGGCGGCGGCGACTTATAGTTGCGACGACGGTGGCGGTGGGCGGCGGCGGTGGCGGTGGCGACGGCGGCGGCGCTCGGGTGCACTTCGAGGAAGAAGGATCTGCCGATGGTGATCGTCTCCTCCTCGCGGTCCCGTCTGTCACCTTGATTTCGGCCCCCTCTTCCTCTAACGGTGGCGCTGGCAGATTCTCTCCCGCAGCTCCGGCGAGTGATTGGCGATGGCACGCTGCGGCAGACAATGGGCAAGGCAGGTGAGACGAACCAGTCGGGCGTAGGGATCATCCCAGGGAGAAGAACAGGGGGAGGGGACGCGCGGCATTGACCCAACTCACCTGGTCGACGGCGGCTTGTACCAGCGGAACCGGGGAACGTTTTAGGGTTTCGCGAGCTTGGGAACGGAGGAGGTGGTCATGCGGCTGAGCTTATATACACGGCCTGGGGGAGTCCTGGCCGGACACGGGGGGGGGGGGGGGCAGAAGGTCGTGGCCGACGGGGACTCTGTCCCGTTCGGGTTGGGGAGAGGAGAGGGATGACAGGTGGGGTAGGGTTGTCGGTGGCAGGGGGAAAAGTGGGCCGACGTGGGCGGGCGCTGGGGCGGGGTGGGCTGGCTGGGGAGCCGGCCCAGCTAGGTTAGCTGCTGGCCCTTTCCTCTCTTTTTTTTTGTTTAACAGTTTTCCTTTTTCTGTTGTAGTAATACCCTAACATCTTTTGCAAACTAAGTCCAAAAATGATGAATCTTGTTTCTAAATTTTCATAAAATTACGGTGGTCAACATTGTACCATGAATTACTATTTTTACATAGTTTTTCTTTGAAGGGTCAACTTACTACAACAAGGTGCTCACTTGTGGAAATAATTAATAGGGTTTTTAATAGGTTTAGGTGTTAGGATTCTTATTGCAAATTTTCAATTGTAGGATGCAATGATGCAAGGATGATGCATGACACTAATAACATCCTAATACAAAATCTGGGATGTTACATTGTACTTGTCATTGTCATGACTACGGTGATGCTTGTTGTCATGATGACGGTTGTGGTTGTGGTGGCTGTTGTACTTTCCATGCCTGTGGGATCCAGAACTCCCAGTATCATCATAATGGGAACGCTTGTCAGACGATCCCGAGTTGTGCTTGTTAGATTTGTGCTTCCTCTTTCTTCTTTCAACCTGTTTCATCTTGTTCTCCAAGATGGTAGCCTTGTCACAAAGAGATTGGTAGGTGGGGACATAGGCAACAGATAGCTGGAGATTCAGTTCATCGTTCAGTCCTTCGAGGAACTTCTCTTTCCTCTTGGCATCTATATCAACTTCATCGGGTGCATAACGCACCAGATTGTTGAACTCCTCAATATATTCAGCGATGCTGCGGTGGCGCTGCTTCAGGTTATGGAACTCCTTCTTCTTCAAACTCATCACTCCGGATGAGATGTGAGCTGTACGAAAACCATATTCAAAGATAGCCCATGTCACATCCTTAATGGGAGTGGTGATCTGAAAGTTATCCCACCAAGTAGCTGCTGGCCCTTCCAACAGATGTGCTGCAAACCTGAATTTCTTCTCGTCGGTGCAGCCGACAGTTACCAAATCCTTGTTCTATGAACGTAGCCAATCATTGGCCACCATGGGATCAGTAGTTCCTGAGAACTATGCAGGCCTCAGTCTTAGGAATCTGGTGAGCATGTCAAATCCTGGTGGATTATTCTGATTGTTGCTGTTGTTATTCTGATTCTGCATGAAAGTGGTCATCATTTGCATCAGCTATGCATGTGCTGTCATCAGCTGCTGCATCTCGGGGGTGACATTTTTGTTGTTCGGGTTGGGGTTGGCACGTCGAGGAGGCATCTGTGGTTTTCAATAAGGATAAGAATGAGATACCCATAGATGCTTAACATGCACAATACATCACATAGACAATCACCAAACAAGCATCAAAATAACATAAAGTTCAACGACATAAACACCAAGTTTGAAAAGCAAACACACCAATAACAAGCCATCCACATGTTGGATGGTCATTGCGACTCAATAATCATAAGCATGGTAAATGATAGATAAATGAGTAGTCATCACTACTCCTCTGCATCAACCTCCTCATCGACAAGTGTATGACCTGCATTCTCCATAGCGGTCTTGTATTCCTCGACATCGGTAGTCAAGGCCTCTACCTTGGCTTTGAGAGCCCTGTTCTGTGAACGAAGTCTCTCAATCACACCCTGCTGATGCTCGAGCTCGAAGTCCTTGGCCTCTAGTTCTGCATTCATCTCTCGAATCATCTTGTTCCTATCTTGGACTCTTTTCTCTTGGCTCTTGAAATTGCTGTCCTGGCTCTCAAACTTAACCTCCATTTCCTTGACTCAAATTGCTGTCCTTTTCTCACAAAGCTGCACCTGGAGCTCGTCATTTCTAAGCATGACGTTGGTCCTATCAGTATCTAGGTGCCTAAGTAGAACCTCTAGGTCCTGGAGGTACAGACGAATCGGCTCTACCATATCTCTAGCAGCATCCTCGAACTCAATAGCCTCACCATCCTCGTCGCGTCTTCCGAAGGCATGAAAGTGAGTACCTCTAAGCTCCCTGGAGTGCCTCCCTAACAGACGCCCAAGTAAATCCTGCATGACTACCTCTAAGCCTCTCTCTTTGTCGTCATGCATTAGCTTGAAGGTGATAGCCTCCATCGCTAGCTCAGTCTGGCGTCCCGGCTGGGTAACTTTGAAGCCCCAAAGGTCCTTCCTCTCAAACTTGGTGAGGGGAAGATTGAGAACACTAGTGAGCTCAATAAGACGAGTGCCAAAACGAGTTCCCTTGAACTCTTCAGCCATGCTGATAGTAACATTAGGCATCTATTTATAAGATAGAGAAAAGTTAGAATCAACTTCAATAGAGATAATTCACAAGACAAGGCATCACATGCATATCTTTGGCAATCAAACACACAAGTCATGGCATACATAATCCATTACAAGCATTCAAGGTTCAAAAATAACTTAGAAAAAAAAATTGGAAATAAAACGATAAGTGTGGTGGTCCAACTAACGAGGTACATTACAATCCCATCTCACTTGCCAAGTTGGATAATAGGGCATCCCTACAGTCTATGATAGAGATGAGAAAGAAGATTAGAAAAGTTTACGAGAAGAATAAGACAAGTGTGGAAATCGTTGAATTTTTTTTCCTTAGTGGTTTCTAATACAATCCTAGGGTTATAATCCTACAGGCAAGACAGTGCTCTGATACCATGTATAATATCCCTCCCTTGTAAAGGTAAGGATCCCTATGATTGCAATGCTAGTCCCTGGATCAAATGCTAGCATCCACAGTTTAAGATGAAGTACGTAGAAACAAGGGTCATTATTACATCGTCAGTCCAGAGATAACATAGTCTTCTACAACTCCATGGCCATAGGCCTAATACAAGAGTTTACGCATAACAATATAAATAAAGTCTTCATCTTCATGTGCCATAGACAAGCATGTTGAGTGTAGACTCATAACCCCTAATCATCATCAGAGTAACCTGCAACATCACAAGTTACAACCACAGTGGGCTAATACATTGGAATAGTATTGGCAAGTGATATCTTAGTAAAATATTAGCATCTAGTTACTATATGAATTTGGCTAAGTGTAGCTTAGGCTTGCTTTGCTCAAAAGAGGTTTTACTTATTAGTTGAAAACACTAAGTTTTTCTTTGACAAAAACTTTCCCAAGGAACCACCAATATAAATTGGTGAACCTTCACCCTTGTTCAACCACAAGTTTTAACTTAGAAAATTGGGATGAGCAGATTCTTGATAGATTCCATGTCTTGATGCTCAAATTGTCCAATACCAGGGACATGGCTAAGTAATTAGATTCTTCCATATGCAGAGGTTGTGCACTTTCCCCACAAGAATTTATTTTCACCAAGATAGGACCTTTTAGAAGCCTTCCCTTAGACCAAAATGGACGCGCTCCAAACCTATCATTCCCCTACCACCAACTGTCCATTTTGCTAAGTTATTGCAACCTATATGATCCAGGCAGAGCCCATAATGCCATGTGGTTGCACTAGCAGCTTCTTAACATTTGGCATCTCAAATCCATTTGTTCCTGGGTGGCAATCCACAAGTGAGATACACAAGTTAAACCATAGAAATGGGCCTTGTGTAACCACTCAACACAAACCATTCTTTCCATTCCACCCAGGTGTTTCATTCACTTAGTTGTTTTATTGAGCAAAACATAAGTCAAAGACTTAGAAATAATTCTCATAGCATGAATATATAATCCACCCTTGGTTGCCAATAGCTAGGCTAAGCATGGCAATAGCAAGTATCTTAACTTAGAGGTATTTCTAACAATTCTACAACTACTAGGATTTCCCAAGCATAGCATATTGATACTTAGCTAAATATTCATGCAAGCCCTATACAAAATAATTCTAGTGCATAGGTAAAAATATTGGGACAAAATTATATGAAGCACCACTTGCCTTGGTAATTTTGGGACCATCAACAATCTTCACAACCACAATCACTATGAGCACCAAGATCTACACATAAAATAATGGCACCAAATTCACATATGAAATATACAAAGAAAAATATATGAATGCATGCAAATGCTATGAGATGATTTTCTCAACCAAACTAAACAAGTGAAACAGTACTGAATCATCAACAAGAAAAATACACACTAGACAAAATTTATTTAGTCTCTGAATCATTTTTCAAATAATTTCTATACTCAAAATAAGCCTATAAATGTCTCTGCAAAAATAATCAATTTTACAGAAGAAAAACATTAAACACATTGCATAAATGGATAGAATTCTTTCTCCTGATTCCAATGATATAAAATTTGCAAAATTTGAACGTGTGGATCAAAATTTATGAATTTTGCAAGTTTGAATCACTAATAGATCTATTTCAGATTTTTTAAACAAAGAATAGGACACACGGCAGCGTTTGATTGGACGATACCGCTTCGCACTGGATCACGCTCGCGCACCGTTAGATCTAATTAAAACCAGCGGCTCTGATCTGCCTGTACCTCTTCGGCCTGGCATCTAATCTAAACCACTGGATGTAGATCGAGTGGATCAAATCGCTCTGACCTAAAACTGGCGGCGCAGCTGGTTGCTGGCGGCGGAGGCGTTTCTGCCGGCGATGTTCCAGTGGTTCTAGGAAGCAAGGGAGGAAACAGAGGAGCTTACCGAACTCGTGGGGTCGTCGCAGTGCTCAAGGTGGTCGAGGGAGGGACAGGGGCGCAAGGACTTGACCGCTATTGCTCGCCAGAGAACCTACAATCGTCGGTTACAGTCGCTCGTCGTCCTTGGGGAAGATACAGGTCGCGCCTAGACAAAAGAACGGTGTCGTTAGATGCGCACAAGTCTGGCAAACACATGAGCAACAAAAAGAGAGAAGGGGACGCTCAGGAACTACCAGGGAATGTCACCGGAGTCGAGACAGACGGTGGTGCTTGCTTGGTGTTGAGGTTGCCGACGATAGAGAGCGCGCGCGGGCGAGTGTGGAATACTGGCAGGTGCAGCGGGACATGAGGAACTCACTCGCTGAGTCTGGAAGGCAAGGGGCGATGGTGGTTGGTCAGAATTTGAGCTGGAGCTCGTCGGAGCAGTGGGTGGTTCTGGGCTAATTCTGAGCAGCCTAGGGGCAGAGAGAGGGTGGTGACTGGGAAAAGGAGGGGAGGACGCGGGCGATTAAGTATGCAAGGTGCGGGGCAAGAATTACTGATGCATTCATTCGAATTGATGCGGGGTTAATCACCGGAAACAGCCGACATGATTTGGGGAAGAAGGGGTCGTGGGGTGGACACGACGACTAGCGTGTGGGGCCTAGCGTTCAGTGAGAGAAAGATACACGGGGTGGGGTATAGTCGTCAGCGACGGCGCGGGTTAGCTCTGCTATGCGAAACGTTTTCTCCAGAGTGGAGGGCTGTTGGGCTAAATGGGCTAACTGGGCTGGTTAGGTTAGTTCAGTCAGTCTGTTTTATTTTTCTCTCCCTTTCTCTTTTTCTTTTTCTGATTTGATTTTCTGGTTTGAATTCAAATGCCCAAAACAAACCTGTTTCAATTGGAATTTTCTCCAAACTTTTGTTTATTGTTTCTTGCACCCTGGGGTGTATAAAGCACCCATATAAACTCAGATTCAAAATGGGTTTGGAAATAAGGTTTAAAACTATTCCCTTAGTGAAATATTTTCAATAGGTAAAAGAATGGTTTTGACTTCATTTTTTTGTTTGAGAACCTTTACCAAGTTTTGGGGTAACAAACAATCCTAAGTTCAAATCTTACTAGTTTAATACAAGTAATCTCATATTGGAGAGTAGTAGTGGTTAATGCCTTGCTTACATAAAATAATAGACATTTAAATGCTTCTGTTTTGAATTTAATTTGAAAATGATCCTAAAATGATTATGAATGCATGAATGATATGCAAGTTTTGAAAACATGATTTTAGGGATGTTACAGTTGGCCGGCCCAGTTACACTCCCGCGCGACCCAGTAATTCAAATTTAGGTTTTTCCATGTAGTTTCAAACTTAGTTCTGTCCCTAGATTCAAAAATCATTTCAAGGAGATTCACTAAACCTAATTTCATGAAACAAATTTTTCTAGAAAGGTATTGAAATTCTTAATCCAAGACCGTTGGATTCAAATCATTTGGAATTATAGATCACCTATAGTAAAAATAATAAGGCAGAGACTTTTCTGCATTCAAACATTTTTCAAAATTCAACCATAAATGCTTTTGAGTTGATTCCAACTCTCAAAAATCACATTTAACAAGACCTTTGTAAATATATAAAAATATCTAGGTTTACTTTTAGAAATATTGGACAAGTAAAATAAATGCCCCATAGGCATTTCTAGTCAGTTTATTTAATTAAAATAAAAAGGTTAATCCTTATTAAATTGTGACACCACTTTAAATCACATTCCTAAGTACTGAAATATGTGGTGATGACATGTGTCAACATAATCCCATGTTTTAGTTGGAGAATATTAAATCTTAAGTAGTTTTTCAAGGAGTAGAAATTACTTTTCTAAAATAATATAAATAAAACTATTGCCTTAATCTTTGTGATAATAGTGATGATGCTAAATCATCTAGTGTGAACCTTTGTGTGCTAAATAGAGTAGTTAAGAATTGTTTGGTTATTGTGTACCTCGTATTTATTTATAGACGCTAGTACCGACCAAGGATAGGAAGAGGAAGGAGAATACTACGAGGAAGAAGCCAAGGAGAACTTCAACCACTTCTCTGCACATGGCAAGCTAAGCGAAACCATGAAAGTCTTACTTGCAAGCTTACACCTACAAGATAATCTATGCAATGCATTAGGCATGCCTTGATTATACAAACTGATGATACCCAATCCTAGTTTTACTTGCAAGCTTAGTTATTTTATTTCTTTATCAAAGCTTTTATATGAGTTTACTTAGTGAATTGTAGATTTTATAAAGAGCATAAAACTTGGCCTAAGTTAGATAAATCTTGATGTCATCTTAAGGCATGAGATTGGACTTAGAACATTCACACTTGTTTACTACCCCTCACTAGTTTACCCCTACTTGTAGATGCTAGTGCCAAGCATAAAACTTGATCACTTTAGATGGGATTACTTGGTGAAAATGATTATGAAAACATTTGAATGATGAGTCATTCTAATGAAATGTTTTGACATATGTTCTTGAACACCAGATGATTTTGATGATGAAAATGTTGAGGCATGAGCCCTAGTCCTTTATAAAACTGATGGTTGTCTAGATGCGATACCATTCCAATTTTACCATATAACCACAATACCAGAATTTGGGTAGGGCTTCACTAGAAATTTATATACCTTAGTATGGGTTCCCTTGCGGCCGAGGTTTGAGCTGAGGCTACCTTGTGAAGATTGTCCACCTGTGCAGTTCCCAAGATAACAGTTGGTCATGGTTAGGAGGCCAAACTCATAGGAGAGGTGCCTATACCAGGGCGTGTAATTGAAAGGTTAGGATTAATTATCCGCATACTGAGTATGGTGAATTCAGGATTGTTCCTGACGGATATATCGAATATTGTGGTGAAAGTGTACCACCTCTGCATAGTCTCAAACTATTCGAATAGCCGTGTCCGCGGTTATCGACAGTTGGAGTGGCCATACTATTCCGTCGTCAGATGTTTTTCAGAATGACTTATGAAATGAATCATGATTTGACTTGACCACAACAAGGTTGTGAAATGAAAATTCAAGTTCCCACTTAGGTGCTATAAAACTTTCAACTAGCTTTCTTTGCTTCTGAACTCAGTTAAGGTAAATCTGGCTTTTTGAAAAACAACCTAGAGCTTAGTATTCCTACTCGAAACCACTTCACCTGTTAGTCTTAGTTTGCGAGTACTTGAAGAGTACTCATGTCTTTGTCCCTGGCTATTCCCGTGGCCAGACTATGAAGAGGACTATCAGGAGGATGGACCGCAGGAAGGTTACGACAACTAGGATCATCTCCCATGTCAGCATTGCCTGTGACCATGAAGATGGAGTCTCGCCCACGCTATCGTTATTATTACGTTATTCCGCTGTTATGATTGTATTAAGACTAGATCATGTGATCCTTTATTTGTTGTAAGACCTTATGTATGGTTTGTAATGGATGATGTACTGTGATATCCAATCTGTTATGTCTCGCAAAAATGGTAATCCTAGGATTGCGATGTATGGCATAATAGGCATCTGGGATTAAAAATCCGGGTGTTGACAAGTTTGTATCAGAGCCATCCTGACCATAGGAGACCTAGTTTAGAATGGACGTTTGAATCAAAAACCTAGTTTCAAAACAAAAGAACTGAGTACTTATGAAAACCTATTCTCATTCTTATCACTTAGATTCTTTCATGAAAATTCACGTTCCTCAAAAATTCTTGCAAACTTACATAAAATTTGGCACACCTTATCACTTTACTAACTTACTCATCCTACATTATTATAGATGGACGTGAAGTATAGAAAGTTATATCAGTTGGGAAATGGAGGAGATCTCATCTTTGAGCATGACTTGGACCAGCTTTCAGAACTTCTAGAGCGCCCACACCCCGAGTTCTTCAGAGCTTAGCTCAACGATTAGGAAGGAGAGGAATTGCAATGGCTGATTGTTGCAAGTCTCCGAGGAAAGATTGAAGCCCCCACCTTAGAGGGAATTCAGTTCAAGTTGAGAGAGAACAACTGGCTCGATGGACTTGACAGGGCCATGCAGGAAGCTCTTGCCCGTCTGTGTGTGCAGAGTGTCAATCAGATCAAGGGTACCCTCTTTGAGTTCTGCCCAAGGCATGATGTTATGGGACAGCCGCTAGATGCACCATATCACCCTGATCTGAAGAATCAAGTAGACCACCTCAGCTTCATGATGTATGACCGGCAGAAGGAGTTGGACAATGCCCGCACCTACGCCAACCACAACTATGCCATCGCCGCCAAGAAGGATTAGACCATCGCCATGCTGGTGAAGAATCGCCAGTCTCATCGCCGTCAGCTTGACAAGAAGGAGAGCATCATTGCCTATCTCCGTCACAGGATCACAGACTTGGAGGAGACCATCCACGAGAGGGATATGCAGCTTGAGGAGAGGGAGAATGCGGGGAGGATATCCATGGAGAACCTTAATCCTATCTCAGTGATGATGATGACTTTCTGGAGGATCAAGCCATGGACTTCTTCACTGATGAGGATGACTTCGCCTTCATTGATGATGATGAGGATGATGAAGACACCGATTCCGAGGAGTAGTAGCACTTGAGCACTAGCGTTAGTGACTTGTATCCGGTCCCACTATATCGTAGTTTCACAGAATGGTTCTTAAAACCATTTGTTTTCCTTGTTGTGGTGTGTGTTTGTATCGTGTGCTATGAATGAATGAAAAGCAAGTTGCTAGAAAAATCTGAGTCAAACTTTGAAATCTTTTCAAAAACAACAAAACCCCGAACCTTAGAAATTTCCCTCTTGTCTCATGGTATATCTCAATCTTCAGATGCCTCGCGGAGGAAGCACTTCTTCCCCGGACCCAATGTTGCAAATCTTGCAAATGTTGGTTTCTGACCACGAAGCTGAAAGATCCAAACGTCAAGCCAACGTTGCCACCCTTCAACAGATAGCTCAGATGGCCAACAACAACCAAGGCCATGGAAACCAGGATAACCATGGATCAAAGCTCAAGAACTTTCAGAATACCAATCCACCTATCTTTACTAAGTCTGAAGAGCCCCTAGATGCCGATGATTGGATGCAAACCATGGAAAATAACTTGGAAGTTGCAGGAGTGGAAGCCAACGAGAAAGTACTGTTTGCCACCCACTATCTGGTAGGAGATGCAAGAGCATGGTGGAACAGCGTTCGCGCCATGAATAGATGACAAATGATGACTTGGGATGAATTAAAAATCAAGTTTAGCAGAACCCATGTGCCACCGGGTTTGATCAAGAGGATGAGAGATGAATTCAGGGAACTGAAGCAAGGAAGGATGACAGTAGTTGAGTACCGTGACAAATTTTTGTCATTGGCTAGATATGCACCGGATGAGATTGACACTGAAGCCAAGAAGAAGGAGAGATTCTTGAATGGTCTGCATGATGAGATGCAAACAGTGTTAGTCAACATCTCATTTGCTGATATTGAAGCCTTAGTGGATTCTGCCATTCAAATGGAAGGCAAGATCAACCAAGCCAATGAGAACCGGAAGCGTCGAATGATGCATCAACCAGGAACCCACCATACCCCAAAGTATCGCCCCAACCCGTCTCCAGGATTTTCCCCAAGAACCAATAGACCCTCGATGAACCGTCCAACCTATCACAACTGTGGAAACCCAAGGCCCGGAGGGAACCACAACAACAACAACCCCGGCAACTCCAGCAATTTCAATCGTGCACCTCCAAAGTCCAACAACAATAATGTCGCCACCAACACCAATACTGCCCCGAGAACTGGAAGCAATGTTGTGCCTGTTGCAGCAAAGGAGATGTCCCAAGTGATTTGTTATGAATGCAGAACCAAGGGACACTACTCCAATGAGTGCCCCAAGAAGATTGCAGCAGCCCCCAATGTGAATGCCCTAGCTCAGCAGCAGTGTCGTGTACAGCCTGGAAGAAGGTTTGCCCTAGGGAATTCCCTTAACCGCAACGGCCGTCTGTTTCTCATGCATGCTGAAGAAGCCCAAGAAGCGCCAGATGTCGTGCTGGGTATGTTTTCTGTTAACTCAGTACTTGCAAGAGTGTTGTTTGATTCTGGAGCATCGCACTCGTTTGTTATAGAAGAATTTGCATGCACTAGTAAGATTCAACCAAAAAAATTGAAGCATGTTATGATAGTTCAAATACCTGGTTCAACCACCAAAGTTAGACAAATTTGCAAGGCCGTACCTATCCGAATCCATGGCATAGATTTTTATGCTAATCTAATAGTACTCAGAACTAAAGGTTTGGAAGTAGTACTAGGAATGGATTGGATGTCAAAACATAAAGGATTAATCGACTGTGCCAAGAAAGCCATAACCATGACCAGTACAGCCAGAATATTAGTAGAGCATCTATCTGAAACCTTGCCCCGTCAATTCAATTGCAATAAGAGTCTAGCCCAGCCAACCATTAGCCAAGTCAGAGTAGTCTGTGAATACGATGTATTTCCAGATGTTTTGCCAGGTATGCCGCCAGATCGAGATATCGAGTTTATCATTGAACTAATCCCTGGAACCGGACCCATAGCCCAGACACCTTATAGTATGAACCCGTCTGAATTAGTGGAGCTGAAGAAGCAATTGGATGCTATGCTGGAGATTGGATTGATTCAACCGAGTGCGTCGCCATGGAGATCACATGTCTTGTTTGTGGATAAGAAAGATGGAGGTAACCGTTTGTGTACGGATTATCGAAAACTGAATGATGTCACCATCAAGAACAAGTAACCACTACCGAAGATAGAAGACCTATTTTACCGGTGCCAAAGTGTTTTCTAATATTGATCTTAGAACTGGTTATCATCAACTCAAGATTCGTGCAGAGGATATTCCAAAGACTGCCTTTACCACCAGATATGGATTGTATGAGTATACTGTCATGTATTTTGGATTAACCAATTCCCCCGCTTATTTAATGAACCTCATGAACAAGATTTTTATGGACTTCCTGGATAAGTTTGTTGTAGTTTTCATCGATGCAATTCTGATCTATTCCAAATCAGAAGAAGAACATGAGCTACACCTGAGGACCATCCTTGGAACCCTGAGGGAGCATTAGTTGTATGCCAAGTTTAGCAAATGTGAATTTTGGTTACAGGAGGTAGGATTCCTCAGACATATTGTATCAGCCAGAGGAATTGCCGTTGACCCTCCAAAGGTGAAGGATGTTGAAGAATGGCAAGCCGCAACCACTCAAACCCAAGTTTGTGCATTTCTCGGATTAGCGGGGTATTACCGCAAGTTCACAGAAGGATTCTCGAGCATCGCAAGACCCATGACCCAATTTTTGAAGAAGGATAAGAAGTTTGAATGGACGCACAAATGCGAAGCGAGTTTTCAAGAACTCAATAAGAGATTGATTTCAGCCCCAATCTTGATCATGCCGGATATCATGAAGCCTTTTGATGTATATTGTGACACATCCAAGATCGGTCTCGGATGTGTGTTGATGCAAGAAGGCAAAGTAATATCTTATCTATCCCAACAACTGAAGAAGCATGAGAAGAATTATCCTACCCATGACCTTGAACTAGTAGTCGTAGTTCTAGCCCTGAAGACATGGAGGCATTACCTCATGGGAAACCATTGTGAGATTAATTCGGATCACAAGAGCCTAAAGTATATTTTCACTCAGAAGGAGCTGAATATGAGGCAAAGGATAAGGATAGAGCTAATCAAGGACTATGATCTAGACATCCATTACCACCCTGGTAAAGCCAATGTGGTAGCGAATGCCCTTAGCAGATTTTTGTGTTGCTTGAACTCCATGATTCTGAAGGAGCAACCAAGTTTGCCCAAGGATTTGGAAGATTTCAGAATGGAGCTCATAAGTGAAGGATTTTTGGCTAGCATAGAACTTCAACCCACTTTGATCAGACAGATTAAGGAGGCGCAGAAAGGAAATGCTAGTATCGAAAGAATCAAACATCGCATCAGTACAGGCAAAGTACCCGGATTCACCGAAGATGAAGAAGGAGTTTTGTGGAACAAAGGACGTCTCTGTGTACCAGCAGATTCCGAGTTAAAGCAAGATATTTTTAAAGAGGCCCATGATACTCTTTATTCTATCCACCCCGGAGGAACGAAGATGTATCAGGATTTGAAGGAGCTATTTTGGTGGCATAAGATGAAGAGAGAAATCGGAAGCTACATAACCAAGTGTGATATTTGTCAAAGATTCAAGGCGGGTCACCAGAGACCCGCGGGACTATTGCAACCTGTAAGATCCCTCCTTTATAAAGAAAAGGATCCCTGTGATTGCAATGCTAGTCCCTGCATCGATGCTAGCATCCACAGTTTAAGATGAAGTACACCGAAACAAAGGTCATTATTACAGTCATTCCAGAGACAAACATAGTCTTTACAACTCCAAGGCCACATGCCTAGTACAATAGTTTAAATAAGTAAATAGATAAAAGTCTTCATCTTCATGTGCCACAGGCAAACATGTTGAGTGTAGAATCATGACTCCTAATCCTCATCAGAGTAACCTGCAACATCACAAGTTACAGCCACAGTGGGTCAATACATTGGAATAGTATTGGCAAGTGATACCTTAGTATATTATTGGTGGACTACATACTATATGCAATTTGGCTAAGTGTAGCTTAGGATTGCTTTGCTCAAAATAGGTTTTTCCTATTAGTTGAAAAACACTAAGTTTTTCTTTGTCAAAACTTTTCCCAAGGAACCACCAATAGACATTGAGGTCCTTCACCCTTGTTCACCCACAAGTTTTAATTAGAAATTGGGATGAGGAGATTCTTGATAGCTTCCATGTCTTGATGCTCAAGTTGTCCTTTTCCAGGGACATGGCTAAGTACTTAGATTCTTCCATCTGCAGAGGTTGTGCACTTTCCCCACCAGACTTGATTTTCACCAAGACAGGACCTTTCAGAAGCCTTCCCTTAGACCAAATGGACGCGTTCTAACCTATCATCCCTCTACCACCAACTGTCCAAATGGCTAAGTTCTAGCAACCTATGTGATCCAGGCAGAGCCCATATTGCCAAGTGGCTGCACTAGAAGCTTCTTAAAATTTGGCCTCTCAAATCCCTTTGTTCCTGGGTGGCTTTCCACAAGTGAGATACACAAGGTAAACCATAGAAATGGGCCTTGTGTAACCACTCAACATAAACCATTCCTTCCATTCCACCCAGGTGTTTCATTTACTTAGTTGTTTTATTAGGCAAAACACAAGTCCAAAGACTTAGAAATATTTTTATCATAGCATGTATATTTCACCACCCTTTGGTAGCTACTATCTAGGCAAATCATGGCATAGATAAGCATCTTAACTTAGAAATTTCTAGCAGTTCTAGAACTACTAGGATTTCCCAAGCATAGCATATAAGCAAAATATAACATGCAAGACTAGCAAAATATTTCTAATGCTTAGTAGAAAATATAGGGAAAAAATATCATGAAGCACCACTTTCCTTGGTAGTTTTGAGAGTAGCTACACTCCTCACAATCACAATAACGCTTGGCACCAAAATCTACACATAGAATCATAGCAACAAATCACATACAAATAAATACAAGAAAAAATATATGGATGCATGCAACATGATATGTGATGATTTTATAAACTCAACAAAACATGTGTACAATACTGGTTCATAAACAACTTCAAAACTTGCAAAACAACATTTATTCAAACCCTAAAACATTTCTCAAACAATTCATATACTCAAAATAGCCCTAGACATGTTTCTATAAATAAAACCATTTTAACAGAAGCAAAACATTAAACACATTGCATATTTAGAAAGGGCTTGTTCTCCCGATTCCATTGATATAAAATTTATCAAATTTGGACATGGGAATCAAAAGTTATGGCTAAAACAATTTCAAACAACTAATAGATTCAAATCCTCATTTTAAACCTAAAATCTAGCCACGCGTCATAATCTGATTGGTGCGTACCGGTTCGCACAGGATCGCACTCACAAGCCGTTAGATCTAACTTAACATGCATGGTCCAGATCTATTCATACCGTTTCGATAAGTTATCTAATTATACGCGCTGGATCTAGATCCAACGGTCATCGACCAAGCGACCACAGATGGGCAGCGCTGGCGGTGGCATCTGGCGGCGACGAGCTCTGTCTACGGCGGCGCGATGCTACAGGGGGTTCTGGGGTCGTCGGAGGCGCTTACCAGGTTCGTAGGCTTGGCAAGGGGCGCACGGACACGGCTGCACGGGCTCGTCTGAGTTGCTGACAGCGTCGGGCTCGGGTGGACGACGATGTTGGCGACACTCCTGGTCACCCTAGCATGAATAAAAGGCATCAGGAGATGCGCAAGGCTACGGAGAACACGTTCGTGTGAATCAGAGGCGAAGGGGAACAAGGGGCTCATCGAATTTAGTCGCCGGAGTTGGAGACGTTGTCGGGAGCTTGCTGCGCTTGATGGAGTCGATGACCTGGGGGGTATAGGATGAACCAATGGTGTCAGAAGGTGTGCAAGTAAGTTTCGAATCTGTCTGCACGGACTACATGAGAAGGGGCGCACGGGGCTCACCGGGATTGGTCGCCGGAGTGGGCTCTGTCTGCGGCGGTGCAAGAGCGATTGCGGGCAGCCTGGGGGCGTTTTTGTCTGGCTTTGTTGGGGGAAATGGCCATGAGGGGGAGGTGGTCTTATAGCCAGAGCGGGGGCGAGGATCACACGTGGTATCAATGGCAATTAAGCCCGCAGTGACTGCGGCGAGGTAACGGCGGAGCGAGCGTCGCGGCCGCGCGTGATTGACGACGACGACGACGTGGTCGCAGGGTCCACTTGTCAGCGAGTGAAACAGAGAGGAGGTGGGGTCGGGTGGTCAGTGACTTGATGGGTTCGTCTGTGAGTGAGAGAGAGGGGGGGGGGCGGGTGGGCATAGTGGGATGAATCCGTCGTTGGGCTAGATAGGTGGCGCCGGACCTTTTCTAATTCATTTCTCCTTTTCTTTTTCTGTTTTCAATTTCAGGAATCAAATTCAAATGATTTCAAAATCTATTTGAATTCAAATCTTTTCAGGATTTTTGCAGTGTGCAACAATCACAAATCTGGGCATAAAACCAAGTGGTCACTTTGAATTGCCCTGGTCACTTGTAATAAAATAAAATAAGCAGTGACATAGCACTAGTTTTATATAGGTTTTGAAATTGGTTTTCAAATTATATATTTTTTGAAACTTGGGTTTAAATCCTTGCAATCTAGTAATACACTCTGAAAGCAATAAGACACAAGGTTTGGTTCCCTGAACACCTATCTTACATTGGAGATTTGCATTTCTTTTAAATGCCGATCACATAAAATAATGAGCTCATATGCTCCTGTTTTTGAATTGATTTGTTTGAAATGAACTCTATATGATTATGGATGCATGGATGATATGCATTAGTTTGAAACATTATTTTAGGGATGTTACAAATCTAACCCCCTTAAGGTGAATCTCGCCCTCGAGATTCGTATTGGCTAGCAAATAGGTGAGGGTGGTTTTCCCGAAGATCATCTTCTCTTTCCCATGTTGCTTCTTTTTCGGAATGATGGTTCCATTGAACTTTGCAGAATTTGATAGTCTTAGTCCGTGTGACTCTTTCTGCAGTCTCAAGAATCTTGATAGGTCTCTCTTCATAAGTGAGATCACTTTCCAATTGAACCTCTTCCAAAGGTATAGTATCCTTCAAAGAAGTTTCTTCCATTTCTGGATGACATTTCTTAAGCTGGCTCACATGAAACACATTATGAACAGCTGACAAAGATTCTGGCAATTCAATTTCATAAGCAACTTCTCCTTTACGACTCAGAATCTTGAATGGTCCAACATATCTTGGGGCCAACTTCCCTTTGACTCCAAACCTCTTCACTCCACGAAGTGGTGACACTCTAAGATAAGCTCTATCACCAACTTCGTAGATGACTTCTCTACGCTTAGGATCTGCGTAGCTCTTCTGTCGGGACTGTGCTATCTTCAATCTGTCCTTAACCAACTTGACCTTATCTTTGGCTTCTTTGATTAGTTCTGGTCCGAACAAACTTCTTTCCCCCACACCATTCCATAACAATGGGGTGGTACATTTTCTCCCGTAGAGAAACTCAAATGGTGCCATCTCAATGCTGGCTTGATAGCTTTTGTTATAAGAAAATTCTGCGTAAGGAAGACTTTCATCCCAACTGGCTCCATAGTCTAGGGCACATGCCCTCAACATGTCTTCAAGAATCTGATTAGTCTTTTCTGTCTGTCCATCAGTTTGAGGATGAAAAGCAGTGCTGAATTCCAACCTCGTTCCCAATGACTCATGCGATTGCCTCCAAAAATGAGAAGTGAATTGGGTTCCTCTATCAGACACTATACTCTTGGGTACTCCATGTAGACATACAATTCTACTCATATAGACCTTGGCCAACTTAGCACTTGTATAGGTTGTCTTCACGGGTATGAAATGAGCCACTTTAGTTAGGCGATCCACTATTACACAAATAGAATCACATCCTGACCGGGTCCTTGGTAATCCGGTAATGAAATCCATACCAATCTTGTCCCACTTCCAATCAGGAATAGGTAGTGGTTGAAGCAAACCTGCTGGTTTCTGATGTTCCGCTTTCACTCTACTACACACATCACACAAAGCAATATGTTCGGCGATGTCCTTCTTGAGATTATTCCACTAAAATCTTTCCTTCATATCCATGTACATTTTGGTGTTACCCGGATGAATAGAATATGGTGAGTTGTGTGCTTCCTGTAAAATCAGTTTCCGAAGCTCTGGATCTTGTGGAACACAAATACGTTTTCCATGCCATAAAGTTACTTGTTCTTCTTCATGGAATCCTTTGGCTTTTCCTTTGCCAATCATTTCCTTAATTTCTTCAATTTCCTTATCAGTCTTCTGGGCTTCTTTGATCTTGTCCAACAAAGTGGGTTGAACATCCAAAGACATGAGATGTCCTACAGGCACAATCTCCAATCTGAGATCTCTAAATTGGGCACACAAATCATCTGGCAATTCTCCCTTAGTAAGGCCATTCACCTTAACTTTATGGCTTACAGCATCCGCTACAACATTTGCTTTACCGGGGTGGTATTGCAAACTCAAGTCATAGTCCGTGATGAGTTCTAGCCATCTTCTTTGTCTCATATTAATTTCATTCTGGGTTAATATATACTTCAAACTCTTGTGATCTGTGAACACTTCACATCGCTTTCCCAAAAGACAGTGTCTCCATGTTTTGAGTGCATGGACAACAGAGGCTAACTCCAAATCATGAGTAGGATAGTTCACTTCATGAGTTTTAAGTTGTCTCGAGGCATAAGCCACAACTTTTCCTTCTTGCATAAGTACTGCACCCAAACCATGATGAGATGCATCACAATAAACTTGAAAATCTTTCTCCAAGTCTTGCAGACATAAGACTGGTGCTGTCACAAGCCTCTTCTTCAATTCTTGAAAACTGAGTTCACAACCTTCAGACCAAGCAAATTTCTTGTCTTTCTTTAGCAATTCTATCATAGGCTTAGCTACCTTGGAGAAATTCTCAATGAACCTTCTGTAGTAACCTGCTAAGCCAAGGAAACTACGAACTTCTTTCACTGACTTGGGAGATTCCCATTCAGTTACAGCTGAAACTTTAGTAGGATCAACTGCTACACCATCTCCTGACACAACGTGTCCAAGAAATCCAACTTCGTTTAACCAAAACTCACATTTAATGAATTTGGCATACAGCTTATGCTCCCTGAGCTTCTCAAGTATCAAACGCAAATGTCCTTCATGCTCTTCTTTTCTTTTGGAGTAGATTAAAATGTCATCGATGAAAACGACACCAAACTTATCAAGAAATTCCATGAACACCTTGTTCATCATATTCATGAAGTATGTCGGTGCATTGGTCAAACCAAATGGCATCACGGTATACTCATACAATCCATACCTGGTGGTGAAAGCTGTCTTAAGTATTTCTTGCTCTCTTATCTTGAGTTGGAAATAACCTGACCGAAGATCAATCTTTGAGAACACACAAGCTCCCTCTAACTGATCAAACAAGTCATTGATTCTAGGCAAAGGGTATTTGTTCTTGATAGTCACCTCATTGAGTGAACGGTAATCTATGCATAACCTTTGACTTCTATCTTTCTTTTCCACAAACAAAACTGGTGCTCCCCAAGATGAAGAACTTGGTTGAATAAATCCTTTCTGCAATTGCTCTCCAAGTTGTTTCTTGAGTTCATTCAGTTCATCAACTGACATTTTGTACGGTCTCTTTGCTATTGGTCCAGATCCTAGTAGAAAATCAATAAGGAATTCCACATCTCTATCTGGTGGAATTCCAGGCAATTCTTCCGGAATCACATCTGGATATTCACTCACAATTGGCACATTGTCTATGCTAACCCCCTTAAGAGAATTTAGCATACTCCTTGCTTCAAAATTGGTCTTGAATCTGGTCCATTTATTTTCTGGAGTTGTGAGTGAGACAGTATGGTTGGCACAATCTATCACTCCCTTGTATTTAGTCATCCAGTCCATTCCCAAAATGACATCCAATCCTTGGGAGTTTAGGATTATCAAATTAACGGGAAACTTATACTTCCCAAACTCTATGACTAGATCATGACACCCTGAATTCACTGTCATTTCTCCACCAGGAGAACTTACTTTTATAGGACACCCAATAGTTTCTACCGGTAGTTCATTTCTTTCAACAAATTCTCTTGATATGAATGAATGAAATGCACAAGTATCAAAGAGAACAAATACTGGAACAGAATTGAGTTTGAACTTACCAGCAACAGCATCAGGCTCCTCATAAATTTCCTCCACATTGATGTGGTTCACCTGTCCCTTCTGAAAAGGGTTGGGCTTGTTGGGTCCTTCAACTTTCTTTTCCGGGCATTCATTTGCATAATGCAAAAATCTTCTTACACTTGAAACACTCAACCTGACTAATATCCTTCTTGACAGGCTGGCTTCCACTGCCACTTCCACTTCCACTGTGGTGGCTCTTATATCCACCCTTGTGGTTCTTGTACTTGTCATTCTCATGACTACGGTGATGCTTGTTGTCATGATGACGGTTGTGGTTGTGGTGCTTGTTGAATTTCCCATGATTGTGGGATCCTTAGCTTCCACTATCATCATAATGGGAACGCTCGTGAGACGATCCCGAGCTGTGCTTGTCTGAGTGCTTTCTCTTTCTACTCTCAACTTGCTTCATTTTGTTCTCCAAAATAGCAGCCTTATCACAAAGAGACTAGTATGTGGGAACATAGGCCACTGATAGCTGTAGGTTTAGTTCATCATTCAACCCTTCAAGGAACTTTTCCTTCCTCTTAGCATCAGTGTCAACTTCATCCGGTGCATAACGCGCCAGATTGTTGAACTCCTCAATATATTCAGCCACGCTGCGGTGGTGCTGCTTCAGATTATGGAACTCTTTCTTCTTCAGACTCATCACTCTAGATGAGATGTGAGCAGTACGAAAGCCATCTTCAAAGATAGCCCATGTCACATCTGCAATGGGAGTGGTGATTTGGAAATTATCCCACCAAGTGGTTGCTGGTCCTTCCAACAAGTGAGCTGCAAATCTGACTTTCTCTTCATCAGTACAGCCAACTGTTACCAAGTCCTTGTTCACAGAGCGTCGCCAATTATTGGCTACCATGGGATCAGTTGTTCCTGAGAACTTTGCTGGCCTCAATCTCAAGAACCTGGTAAGCATGTCAAAACCGGGTGGGTTGTTGTTGTTGTTATTGTTGTTATTGTTGTTGTTGTTGTTGTTGTTGTTGTTATTCTGGTTCTGGATGAACGTAGTCATCATTTGCATTAGCTGAGTCTGAGCTGTCATCATTTGATGCATCTCAGGGGTGATGTTGTTGTTGTTGGGGTTGGGATTGGCACGACGGGGAGGCATTTGTGGTTTGTTCAATAGAGATAAGAATGAGATACCCATAGATGCTAACATGCACATTACATCACATAAACAATCACCAAACATGCATCACAATAATAAAGGTTCAACAACAAGATAACAAGTTTGCAAAGTAAACACACCAATAGCAAGCCATCCACATGTTGGATGGTCATTGCGACTCAAATAAAGTATGATAAATAAATGATAGATGAGTAGTCATCACTACTCCTCGGCATCAACCTCCTCCTCAACAAAGGTAAGACCTGCATTTTCCATAGAGGTCTTGTATTCCTCGACATTGGTGGTCAAGGTCTCTACTTTGGCTTTGAGAGCCCTCTTCTGAGAACGAAGCCTCTCAATCACAGTCTGCTGATGCTCGAGCTCGAAGTCCTTGGCTTGTTGTTCTTCAGTCATGTCCCGAATCCTCTTGTTCCTATCTTCGACTCGCTTCTCTTGACTCTTGAACTTTCTGTCCTGGCTCTCGAACTTTTCCTCCATCTCCTTAACTATCTCATCTTGCTCCGCGAAGAGCTTGTCCTTCTCACGAAGCTGCACCTGGAGTTCGTCATTGCTAAGCATGACGTTGGTCCTATCAGTGTCCACGTGCCTAAGAAGAACCTCTAAGTCCTGGAGGTATAGACGAATCGGCTCTGCTGTCTCCCTCAAAGTGTCCTCGAAGTTGATGGCCTCTCCATCCTCATCACGTCTATCGAAGACGTGGAAGTAAGTACCTCTAACCTGAGAGTGTCTCCCTAATAGACGTCCAATTAAGTCCTGCATGACTACCTCTAGGCCTCTCTCCTTGTCATCGTGCATGAGCTTGAAGATGATATCCTCCGTGGTAGGCTTAGTCTGGCGTCCGGGCTGATTGACCTTGAAACCCCAAAGGTCTTTCCTCTCAAACTTGGTGAGGGGAAGCACCATGATGGTAGGAAGAGGGAGATTGAGCAAAGTAGTGAGCTCAATAATACGAGGGCCAAAGCGAGTTCCCTGGAACTCCTCAATAGTGTTGATGGTAACATTAGGCATCTATTTATAAAATATAAAAAGTTAGAAACTACACAATTTAAGATAAAACACAAGGCAAAACATCACATGCATATCCTTAGAAATCAAAAACACACAAGTCATGGCATACATGGATCCATTACAACAACCAATGTTCAACTTATTTTAAGCAACATTTGGAAAATAAGGTGATAAGTGGTGGTCCAACTAACGAAGTACGCTTACCATCCTATCTCACTAGATATGTTGGCTAACACAATATTTCTGGAAGCAATCACTCTATCTTGAGCCCATGACTCCATTACTAAGTCTATAATGTCTCCTCTTAAGGTTTGGTTGGTAGCCTCCAACTCTTGGGTATGTTTCTTCTCTTCCTTTAGGTCATTTTGGATGTTGAGCATTCTTCACTTGACTCTATCACCAAGTTCTTTGATGGTCTTCCAAGCTGCATCCCTTGCTGAATCAAAGAATGTAGTGTGCATCACTGAATTGGTGAACATGCAGAATCCTGATTCCTTGTGGTTGTCTCTCTTGTTTTTATACAAGTGAAGTTGCACCCACCAGTACTCAACTCCTTCATCCATCACAGGAAAACCTTTGTACACAGCTGCACCATGTATTTCCATTGCAACCATGAGGTCCTTGAGAGCCTTGGGAAATTCTGTCTCACACTCCAAGGTCATTTTCATGAGTGGTCCTTTCCTTATGGCTTCGTTGATGGAGTTCATCTACAAATAGAGATGAGAAAGAAGATTAGAAAAGTTTACGAGAAGAATAGACAAGTGTAGAAGTTGTTGAAAATTTTTCCTTAGTGATTTCCAATCCTAGGGTCATAATCCTTAGTGCTCTGATACCATCTGTAAGATCCCTCCTTTATAAAGGAAAAGGATCCCTGTGATTGCAATGCTAGTCCCTGGATCAATGCTAGCATCCACAGTTTAAGATGAAGTACACAGAAACACAGGTCATTATTACAGTCATTCCAGAGACAAACATAGTCTTTACAACTTCAAGGCCACAGGCCTAGTACAAGAGTTTAAATAAGTAAATAGATAAAAGTCTTCATCTTCATGTGCCACATGCAAACATGTTGAGTGTAGACTCATGACTCCTAACCCTCATCAGAGTAACCTGCAACATCACAAGTTACAGCCACAGTGGGTCAATACATTGGAATAGTATTGGCAAGTGATACCTTAGTATATTATTGGTGGACTACATACTATATGCAATTTAGCTAAATGTAGCTTAGGCTTGCTTTGCTCAAAATAGGTTTTGCCTATTAGTTGAAAAACACTAAGTTTTTCTTTGTCAAAACTTTTCCCAAGGAACCACCAATAGACATTGAGGTCCTTCACCCTTGTTCACCCACAAGTTTTACTTAGAAATTGGGATGAGGATATTCTTGATAGCTTCCATGTCTTGATGCTCAAGTTGTCCTTTTCCAGGGACATGGCTAAGTACTTAGATTCTTCCATCTGCAGAGGTTGTGCACTTTCCCCACCAGACTTGATTTTCACCAAGACAGGACCTTTCAGAAGCCTTCCCTTAGACCAAATGGACGCGTTCCAACCTATCATCCTTCTACCACCAACTGTCCAAATGGCTAAGTTCTAGCAACCTATGTGATCCAGGCAGAGCCCATATTGCCAAGTGGCTCCACTAGAAGCTTCTTAACATTTGGCCTCTCAAATCCCTTTGTTCCTGGGTGGCTTTCAACGAGTGAGATACACAAGGTAAACCATAGAAATGGGCCTTGTGTAACCACTCAACATAAACCATTCCTTCCATTCCACCCAGGTGTTTCATTTACTTAGTTGTTTTATTAGGCAAAACACAAGTCCAAAGACTTAGAAATATTTTTATCATAGCATGAATATTTCACCACCCTTTGGTTGCTACTAGCTAGGCTAAGCATGGCATAGATAAGCATCTTAACTTAGAAATTTCTAGCAATTCTACAACTACTAGGATTTCCAAAGCATAACATATAAGCAAAATATAACATGCAAGACTAGCAAAATATTTCTAATGCTTAGTAGAAAATATAGGGATATAAATATCATGAAGCACCACTTGCCTTGGTTGTTTGGAGAGTAGCTACACTCCTCACAATCACAATCACTATTGGCACCAAAATCTACACATAGAATCATAGCAACAAATCACATACAAATAAATACAAGAAAAAATATATGGATGCATGCAACATGATATGTGATGATTTTCTAAACTCAACAAAACATGTGTACAATACTGGTTCATAAACAAGTTCAAAACTTGCCAAATAACATTTATTCAAACCCTAAAACATTTCTCAAACAATTCATATACTCAAAATAGCCCTATACATGTTTCTGTAAATAAAACCATTTTAACAGAAGCAAAACATTAAACACATTGCATATTTAGAAAGGGCTTGTTCTCCTGATTCCATTGATATAAAATTTATCAAATTTGGACGTGGGAATCAAAAGTTATGGCTAAAACAATTTTAAACAACTAATAGATTCAAATCCTGATTTTAAACCTAAACTCTAGCCACGCGTCATAATCTGATTGGTGCGTACTGGTTCGCACAGGATCGCGCTCACAAGCCGTTAGATCTAATTTAACCTGCACGGTCCAGATCTATTCATACCGTTTCGATAAGTGATCTAATTATACGCGCTGGATCTAGATCCAACGGTCATCGACCAAGCGACCACAGATGGGCGGCGCAGGCGGTGGCATCTGGCGGCGGCGAGCTCTGTCTACGGCGGCACGGCGTTACAGGGGGTTCTGGGGTCGTCGGAGGTGCTTACCAGGTTCGTAGAGATGCACTGATGCTCTACCTGGCGACGACTTGGCAAGGGGCGCACGGACACGGCTGCACGGGCTCGTCGGAGTTGCTGACAGCGTCGGGCTCGGGTGGATGACGACGTTGGCGACGCTCCTGGTCACCCTAGCATGAATAAAAGGCATCAAGATATGCGCAAGGCTACGGCGAACACGTTCGTGTGAATCAGAGGCGAAGGGGAACAAGGGTCTAACCGAATTTAGTCGCCGGAGTTGGAGACGTCGTCGGGAGCTTGATGCCCTTGATGGAGTCGACGACCTGGGGTGGTATAGGATGAACCAATGGTGTCAGAAGGTGCGCAAGGAAGTTGCGAATCTGTCTGCACAGACTAGAGGAGAAGGGGCGCACGGAGCTCACCGGGATTGGTCGCCGGAGTGGGCTCTGTCTGCGGCGGTGCAAGAGCGATTGCGGGCAGCCTGGGGGCATTTCTGTCTGGCTTTGTTGGGGGAAATGGCCGCGAGGGGGAGGTGGTCTTATAGTCAGAGCGGGGGCGAGGATCACGCACGATATCAATGGCAATTAAGCCCGCAGTGACTGTGGCGAGGTAACGGCAGAGTGAGCGTCGCGACCGCACGTGATTGACGACGACGACGACGACGTGGTCGCAGGGTCCACTTGTCAGCGAGTGAAACAGAGAGGAGGTGGGGTCGGGTGGTTAGTGACTTGATGGGTTCGTCTGCGAGTGAGAGAGAGAGAGGGGGACCCCGGGTGGTCTTAGTGGGCTGAATCCGTCGTTGGGCTAGATAGGTGGCGCCGGCCCTTTTCTAATTCTTTTCTCCTTTTCTTTTTTCTTTTCAATTTCAGGAATCAAATTCAAATGATTTCAAAATGTATTTTAATTCAAATATTTTCAGGATTTTTGCAGTGTGCAACAATCACAAATCTGGGCACAAAACCAAGTGGTCACTTTGAATTGGCCTGGGCACTTGGAATAAAATAAAATAAGCAGTGACATAGCACTAGCTTTATATAGGTTTTGAAATTGGTTTTAAAATTATATTTGTTTTGAAACTTGGGTTTAAATCCTTGCAATCTAGCAATACACTCTGAAAGCAATAAGAAACAAGGTTTGGTTCACTGAACACCTATCTCACATTGGATATTTGTATTTGTTTTAAATGCTGATCACATAAAATAATGAGCTCATATGCTCCTGTTTTTGAATTGATTTGTTTGAAATGAACTCTATATGATCATGGATGCATGGATGATATGCATGAGTTTGAAACATGATTTTAGGGATGTTACACAACCCTTATAGATTCCGGAATGGAAATGGAATTCCGTAGGAATGTATTTTATCACCGGTTTGCCTACTTCTAGTAGGGGAAATGACTCTATTTGGGTCATAGTGGATAGACTGTCCAAAGTCGCCCATTTCTTAACAATCAAGACCAACTACCAGAGTTTGAAGCTAGAGGAGTTGTATATCGCTAGAATCGTCAGTTTGCATGGAGTCCCCAAGAACATTGTGTCAGATCGAGGAACTCAGTTTACCTCGAGATTTTGGAAGAAAGTCCAAGAAGGATTAGGAACAAGACTAGATTTCAGCATAGCTTATCACCCTCAGACTGATTGACAAACGGAGCGAGTAAACCAAATACTCGAAGATATGTTAAGAGCGTGTGTGCTAGAGTATGGATCAAAATGGGAAGATTGTCTGCCTTTCGCAGAATTTTCTTTGAATTCAGGTATGGGAGGAAGTGTCGTACCCCTTTGAATTGGTCGGATGTAGGGGAGAGTCAGATTTTTGGACCCAACATCCTACGAGAAGCAGAAGAGAAAGTTCACAAGATCCGTGAGAACCTCAAGACCGCCCAATCCAAACAGAAGAGTTATGCCGACAAGAGACGTCGAGACATCGCTTTCAATATTAGAGATTTTGTGTATCTCAAAGTGTCACCTTTGAAGGAAATGCAACGTTTCCAGCTCAAAGGAAAGTTATCCCCCAGATATATCGGACCGTTCAAGATTTTGAATCGTCGAGGAGAAGTATCATATCAACTGGAAATTCCAGAGGAGATGTCAGCCGTGCATAATGTGTTCCATATATCGTTACTTCGGAAATGCCTAGAAGTCCTGGAGAAGACTGAAGTTTTTAAGAACATTGATCACCGAACCATAGAGATCAACGATGACCTGGCGTATACCGAAGTATCCATCCGTATTTTGGAGGAAGCTTTCAAAACCACTAGAACCCGGAGTATCAAGTTTCTCAAGATCCAGTGGAGTAACCATACTGAAGAAGAAGCTACCTGGGAGCGAGAAGACTACATTAGGACAGAGTTTCCAGATCTCTTTAAATCCTAGTTTTCTCTTTTTCTCAAATCTCGGGACAAGATTTGTTTAAGGAGGGAATGTTTGCAACATCCCAGAAATATTGATCAAGGTTATCAATTACCAATCACCAAAATTAGGGTTAACAAAAACTTTTGTTAATTAAAATCAATATGAATGCATGTGTGTGTGATGATTGTATGAATGCATGAATGGACTTGTGTGATTGTTGTGAATAGCAAGGAATGGTTTAAAGATGAAAACAACATCATCTAAAACATTTACAAGCAAAAACAAATCAAGAAAAATTCAAGAACAAACAAAATGAGTTAATGGTCATTTTTGCCAATCTTGATCACTAGACCACTTTGAGTGTTTCTAGTCCAAGATTTCTAACAGAAACAAATCTACTTCTTTTCACCCCTTGCTAGACCAAGTAAAAGTTAACCCAAGCCCACCTTTCAAACTCACAGAAACATTTGGCAACTTGATTCAAATGACAACTCAAAATTGAATCTATATCATATGTGAAGATCACCATTTATCAAAACCAAACCAAACCAGTTCACCTTGACAAATCCAAGCAACCATATACTACCTAGTATGTGACTAGTACACCCACCAAGTTTCACTAAAAAATTCAAATTCAAATCTCTTGCGGCCATTTCATTAAACACCTTGCAAACACAAATCAAATAAAACATCAAACACTATAGTGAGTAGTGTTGTGCCTAACTTGTCTCCTCTCTAGCTCATAGCACACTCTCAATAGATCATCTAGTTAATTTAACAAGCACTAGCTCACTGTAAACTTGGCATTGTCATCAATGGTGACCTTTGTCGAGCCTAACTTGCCACCCTATTATCGAAAGCAAGCTAGGAGCCTCACCAAGCCTAGCCACCTTGTTTGGGACGCAAGCCACTGTCCACCGCCACCCCCGTCTAGTGCCCAAGCCTTGCCAGCCCTTGGACCACCCAGAACAAGCACGCCCAGCCTCTCTACAAGCATGCCGAGAGCGCGCCAGAGCGCCGCGCTCGACACACAAGCATAGACTGTGCCCCGCCTTCGCCGCCCTTATGCGTGATCACCACCGCCCCAGGAACCGCCAGGACATGCCCGTTCTTTTCCGCGCGACCAGGATAGCTCGTGCGCCATTAAAACCTCTGTCGGACCCGTCCAAAGCATCGAAGTGTTCCGACCAATTTGCGCAGCCCCATGCCTCGCCACCATGCCGTTGAGCTTCGTCGGGAGACAGTGCACCGTCCCCTACCCCCAGCCATGTCGTTAGCTCGCTGTGTAGACGACCACGACGAGCTCCACCTGCACCCTTCGGTCCCCTCTTGCCACTATAAATAGAGGCCTTCCCCGTTCGATTTCAGCACACCATCTCACTCACCAACTCTCATTGATCACACCCACTCATCCCTGGAGCAAGCCGAGCACCAAGTGGCCGGAATTTAGCCGGAGTCTGTCGCCGAGGAGGAGAAGAGGAGTCGTCGATTGGAGCCGCCCCAGGAGGATCCACATGTACCAGGAGGATCGCCGTCGTCGACTTCGTCATTCGCCCCCATCATCGACCATCGCTTGAGCCCCGGTAAGCCCCCACAGACCACCACTGGCCGCGTTAGGGTTCAGTCTCGCTGGCGCTGCCCGACAGAGACGACAAGCCCCAGCCTTTAGATTAGATGTTAATCGCACGGTCTAGAGTGCCCCATACCCCTTCGCACCCCTGTCTCACTGATTGGTGGGGATAGCAACTTAAACCCACACGCACACGCTGTGCGTAGTGGGCCGGCCCAGTTACACTCCCGCGTGACCCAGTAATTCAAATTTAGGTTTTTCTATTTAGTTTCAAACTTAGTTCTGTCCCTAGATCCCAAAATCATTTCAAGGAGATTCACTAAAGAAAATTTCATGAAACAATTTTTTCTAGAAAGGTATTGAAATTCTTAATCCAATCCTGTTGGATTCAAATCATTTCGAATTATAGATCACCTATTAAAAATAACAAGGCAAAGACTTTTCTGCATTCAAACATTTTTGAAAATTCAAACATAAATACTTTTGAGTTGATTCCAACTCTCAAAAATCACATTTAACAAGACCTTTCTAAATATATAAAAATATCTAGTTTTACTTGCAGAAATATTGGACAAGTAATAAAAGAATGCCACATAGGCATTTCTAGTCACTTTATTTAATTAAAATAAAAAGGTTAATCCTTATTAAATTGTGACACCACTTTAAATCACATTCCCAAGTACTGAAATATGTGGTGATGACATGTGTCAACATGATCACATGTTTTAGTTGGAGAATATTAAATTTTAAGTAGTTTTTCAACGAGTAGAAATTACTTTTCTAAAAGAAAATAAATAAAACTATTGCCTTAATCTTTGTGTGCTAAATAGAGTAGTGTGAACCTTTGTGTGCTAAATAGAGTAGTTAAGAATTGTTTGGTGATTGTGTACCTCGTATTTATTTATAGACGCTAGTACCGACCAAGGATACGAAGAGGAAGGCGAATACTACGAGGAAGAAGCCAAGGAGAACTTCAACCACTACTCTGCACAAGGCAAGCTAAGCTAAACCATGCAAGTCTTACTTGCAAGATTACACCTACAAGATAATCTATGCAATGCATTAGGCATGCCTTGATTATACAAATTGATGATACCCAATCCTAGTTTTACTTGCAAGCTTAGTTATTTTATTTCTTTATCAAAGATTTTATATGAGTTTACTTAATGAATTGTAGATTTTAGAAATATGTTTAAAGGTAGAATAAAGAACATAAAACTTGGCCTAAGTTAGATAAATCTTGATGTCATCCTAAGGCATGAGATTGGACTTAGATCATTCACACTTGTTTACTACCCCTCACTAGTTTACCCCCACTTGCAGATGCTAGTGCTAAGCATAAAACTTGATCACTTTAGATGGGATTACTTGGTGAAAATGATTATGAAAACCTTAGAATGATGAGTCATTCTAATGAAATGTTTTGACATATGTTCTTGAACACTAGATGATTTTGATGAAGAAAATGTTGAGGCATGAGCCCTAGCCCTTTATAAAACTGATGGTTGTCTGCATGCGATACCATTCCAATTTTACCATACAACCACAATACCCAAATTTGGGCAGGGCTTGACTAGAAATTTATATACCTTAGTATGGGTTCCCTTGCAACCAAGGTTTGAGCTGAGGCTACCTTGTGAAGATTGTCCACCTGTGCAGTTCCCAAGATGATAGTTGGCCATGGTTGGGAGGTCAAACTCATAGGAGAGGTGCCTTTTATTAGGGCGCGTAATTGAAAGGTTAGGATTGATTATCCGCATACTGAGTATGGTGAATTCAGGATTGTTCCTGACGGATGTATCGAATATTGTGGTGAAAGTGTAGAGTGTCAAACTATTTGAATAGCCATGTCCGCGGTTATGGACAAATGGAGTTGCCATACTGTTCCGTCGTCAGATATTTTTTCAAAATGACTTATGAAATGAATCATGACTTTGACTTGACCACAATAGGGTTGTGATATGAAAATTCAAGTTCCCACTTAGGTGTTATAAAACTTTCAACTATCTTTCTTTGCTTCTGAACTCAGTTAAGGTAAATTTGGATTTTTCCAAAACAACCTAGAGCTTAGTATTCCTACTCGAAACCACTTCACCTGTTAGTCTTAGTTTGCGGGTACTTAAAGAGTACTCATGGCATTGTCCCTGGCTATTCCTGTGGCCGGACTATGAAGAGGACTATCAGGAGGATAGACCACAGGTAGGTTACGACAACTAGGATCATCTCCCATCGTCAGCATTGCCTGTGATCGTGAAGATGGAGTCTCAGCCATGCTACCGTTATTATTACGTTATTCCGATGCTATGATTGTATTAAGACTGGATCATGTGATCCTTTATTGTGTGTAAGAACTTATGTATGGTTTGTAATGGATGATGTACTGTGATATCCAATCTATTATGTCTCGCAAAAATGGTAATCCTGGGATTGCGATGTATGGCATAACAGGCATCTGGGATTAAAAATCCGAGTGTTGACACAACAAAACTATTGGTTTATCTCCCAAGAAGTACTTTTCTTTATTGCCTTTAAGTTAGGCTTGATATCTTCAAAGATGCTCACATAGTAGATATATATCTGGAGTGAAAGAGAGCATCAAGAAGCAAATAACCAACACATTTGAGTCTAACCCACTTCTTATGCATGGGGGTATCATGAGAAAACAAATTGTTGAAACAAAAAAGCCACTAGCATAGGAAGACAAAACAAATGCAACTTCAAATCTTTCAACATAAAACGGGGAAACTTAACATTATTGAGATGCATAAAACCATGTTTCCCTCTCTCATAATAACTTTCAGTAGCACTTTGAATAAAGTTGACAATATAACTGTCACTGGCAACAACTTTATCATCAGAATGAGCATACTTACAATTACCAAAAAGAGGTCCAAGGTCATAAACCGGATCAATAGAAGCAAGTTGTTCCATCCTAAAATCTTTATTAGGCAAGCTATTTTCACAAGGAGCTTAAGAAAATTTGGAAAAGTTAAACTCATAAGAATCTCCATAAAACTTAGTTAAAAAATTCCTTCTTACAATCTATAATAGCTCCACAAGTGTTCAAGAAAGGTCTACCAAAAATGATATGACAAGTTTTGCTAGTTGCTGAATTAAGCACTAGAAAATCAGCAAGATACTTAATCTTACCACAAAGAACCTCCACATATCTTACAATACCAATGGGGCAAATAGTTTCCTTATTAGGAAGGTGAATAACCACATCAATGTCCTCAAGCTCACAAGGACCAATTTCATGTATAATTTCCCTGTAAAGCTCATAAGGAATAGCACTAGAACTAGCACCAATATCACATGAACCATAATAGCAATGATCACCAATTCTCACAGAAAGCACAGGGACACTAGCTTTTCTAGCTTTACTAGGATGAGAGATAATATTAGAAGCGTCTTCACATAAGACAATGTGCTCATCCTCTATATTTCTAGTGGCAAGATCTTTCACAATAGCTACCATAGGTTCAGTATTCCTTTGCTCATCAGGTTCCACAGTTTTCTTTGTACCTTTGTTATTTGCACTAAATATCATAGAGTACTCCTTTACCTTAGCTGGGAAAGGTGTTTTCTCAACATAAGGTTCAGGCACAATATGATTATGTAACATCCCAAAAATCATAGTTTCAAAACTCATTCATATCATCCATGCATCATTCATTCATTTAGGGTTTTATCAAAAATCACTTAGAAACAGAGGTTGAGTCTATGATTTCATGTGGACATTTGATTCCAAAATAACCATCACACTTTGAAAATTTGGAAGACTAGGTACTTGATTACTTGACTCCATTATTGGAATGATTATGTAAAGCTTTAACTAAGGATTCAAAATTTAGAAATGATTTCAAAACCCTAAAATCAAATATTTGCAACTATAGCAAAAATCTCTGATTATGTTGAAAAACCAAGCTTGACCAAACTCTACAAAGTAATCACTTGGTTAAATGACTGTTTTTGAAAACACAAAACCTACAAAGATCCCCAAAAATAGTCTGAATTCAAAAGGATTTGAATTCATATTTAAATTCATACCAGAAAATGGAAATAGAAAAAGAAAAGAGCACCTGAATAGAAAAGGGCCAAGCAGCTAGGATCTGGCCCAGCAGAAGAACGAGCCCAGTAAGCCCACCCGGGGACTTCCTTTTCTTCTCACACGCGCGAGCACACACGCTGAGCCGCTGACAGCCAGACCCCACCAGAATCCTGCGCGTATCACTGACAAACGGGCCAACCCACGTCAGCGTCGTCTCCACCCGCACGACGCATTCATCCCCAAATCAACACGGGCGTTTCTGGTCTTGATTCGTGGCATCAATTCGAGTTATGGGCAAGATGATTCTCACTCGCGACCAGGCTATAAGAAACCCCTCTGTCCCCTCTCTCTTTTCCCCAAAACCCCGAGCACTGAACGCCCCCAGGCTGCGCGCATTGCTCTCTGCAACTCCGCCGTCTCCGACGACTGCGCCGGCGAATTCCGGTGAGTCTCGAGTTTTCCTCAGTCTCGCGTTCACGCTATCCTGTTCAGAGAACTCCTGTGCATCTTCTGACACTCGCCGTTTGCTTTCGCATGACCCCTAGCATTGGCAACGTCGACGACTGACCGCCACCGTCTCCTGCAAGAACTCCGACGACCTCCCTTCGTAAGTAACCACCGCCCCTTGACCTCTGACTGATACGCCCTGAATCCACTTCGTTTTGCGCATCTGACAGTACCCCTGTTTTGACTTAGCGCGACGAGGAACCTCGCCAACATCGACAACTGACCGTGGCAGACGCGTTCGCGAACTCCGGCGAGCAATCCCCGTAAGTTTCGAGCGCCCCTTGCTTTCTTGTTCACCCGAGCATGTTCGTAGTTGTCCTGCGCATCATCTAAACCCATTAGTTCATGCTCTGGCAACGCAGAACGTCGGCAGCGACTCCGACGACCCTCACCTGACGCCAGACGCAACTCCGACGAGGTCTAGAGCCCATCTCCGAACACCCCTCCACAAGCCAGTACCACGACGAGCTTCAGCAGCCTCCGGCGAACCTGGTAATACTTCTCTCTCTCTCGCGGGTGACCTAGAACGCCGGCACCGCCACTGACTGACGCGCCGCCGCCTGTCACCGCCGGCAGCGCCGCTCGTTTTTGGTTAGAGGAATCTTAGCCGTTAGATCTGGATCCTACGCATAGAAACACTTCACTTATCGAAGGGGTAAGGACAGATCTGAGCCGCGCAACGTTAGATAGATCCAACGACTCAGAAAGGTGATCCGGTGCGAACCGGTACGCGCCAGTAGAAACGCGACGCGTGGCAAGGTTTATATTAAAAACAGAATTCAAAACCTGAATTAGATTCAAATTTCAAATGCTTATAACTTTTGAATGCCACGTTGGATTTTTACAAACTTTATACCGTTGGATTCAGTGAAACAAGACCATTCTGAATACCCACTTTATTTAGCATATAGTAACAGTTAAAAATGATTTTTATTGTGGAACATGTTTAGGACTATTTTAGATATAGTTTTATTCTTGTATATTGTTTTGGGCCAAATAAGTTTAGTTGGCAAACTTGTGTCTTGTTAGGTTTCTGTACTCATAAACACACTTGGTATAATTTTCAAAAATCACCACTTAGTAGGTTCTGGCATGCATGCATTCATATTATTTTTGGTTGTATATATATTGTGTGTAATTGTATGCTATTGTTTCTTGTGTAGATTTCACTAGTGATTGTGATTGTGAAGAGTGCTACTCTCCCCATTACCAAGGCAAGTGATATTTTCATGAATATTCCAATCCCAAGTTTTGTGTAAGCATTAGTTATTTTGCTAAAGTGTTGCATGATATTTTTGCTAAGTGCTAAATTGGGAAATCCTAAGTAGAGTGAAATAGTAGAATTGTTAGGGAAATATTCCTAAGATAGGTTACCATATTTTGCCTAGCCTAGCTCATAGCAAACAAGGGAGGTGAACAACTATATATTATGAGACAAAAATATACTAAGTCAAGAGACTTATATTTTCTTAATAAAACAACTAAGACAAATGAACTCCTGGGTGGAATGGAAAGATTGGGTTATGTTGAGTGGTTACACAAGGCCATGGACTTGGGTTGTGTATCTCACTTGTGGAATGCCACCCAGGCACAAAGGTATTTGGAGGCCAAGTGTTGAGAAAGCTTACAGTGCAACCACTTGGCAATATGGGCTCTGCCATGATCATATAGGTTGCTAGCACTTAGTCACTTGGACAGTTGGTGGTAGATGGGATGATAGGATGGAGCGCGTCCATTTGACTAAGGAAAGGCTTCTGAAAGGTCCTGTCTTGGGAAACCAAGTCTGGTGGGGAAAGTGCACAACCTCTGCAGGTGGAAAAACTAAGTACTTAGCCTTGTCCAAGGAAATGGACACTTTGAGCATCAAGACATGGAAGCTACAAGAATCTCATCACTCCAACTTCTACAATAAACTTTGTGGGTGAACAAGGGTGAAGGACCCCAATGTCTATTGGTGGTTTCTTTGGGAATGTTTTTTTTAAGAAAAACATAGCAATTTCAACTAATAGGAAAAAAATATATTTTCAAGCAAAAGCAAGCCAAACTACACTTAGCCAAAAATGCATATAGATATATAGTCCACTTAAAATATACCAAGGTATCACTTGCCAATACTATTCCAAAAGTATTGACCCTCTGTGGCTGTAACTTGTGATGTTGCAGGTTACTCCGATGATGATTAGGAGTCATGAGTCTACACTCAACATGCTTGCATGTGGCGCATGAAGATGAAGACTTGTGTTTATTTATTTGTTCCTTAAAACTCTTGTATTTGGCCTATGGCCATGAGTTGTAAAAGACTATATTTTATCTCTGGAATGAATGTAATAAACGACCTTTGTATCTGTGTACTTCATCTTAAACTGTGGATGCTAGCATTGATCCAGGGACTAGCATTGCAATCACAGGGATCCTTTCCTTTAAAAAGGAGGGGTCTAACAGATTAGTAGTACAAAATTCGGTATTTCTAACAGGAACATGACTAACAACATCTTTATAAGGTGCATGGTACTTGTTCCACTTCTTTTTAGGAATTTCTATGTAAGAGGCAAAGGCTTTAAAATAGTTGGCAATACTTTGGGAATCAATACCAAAATCATTACTAATATCACGGAAGTCATCAGTTCCCATAAAGGATTTAATGCATTCATAATCATAGTTTATACCTGACTTTCTTCCTTTGTCATTCTCCCAAGCTTCAGTGTTTTCTTGAATACGGTCTAGGAGATCCCATTTAGCTTCTTCCTTCATATGTGTGAATGATCCAGCACAAGAAGCATCTAGTAAATCTTTATCATGAAGAGAAAGCCTAGCATAAAAGTTATTGATAACAATATTGTTAGGGAGTTCATGAATAGGACATTTAAGCATTAGTAACTTCAATATCCCCCAAGCTTGAGCTGTACTCTGTCCATCACGAGGTCAAAAGTTATATATCAGATTCCTATCCTTATGAATCTCACTGGGAGGATAGAATTTAGAATAAAAGAGAGATGCCATTTCCTCCCATTCAATGGATTGTCCATTCTTCAGAAGCTTATACCATTGTTCAGCTCTCCCTTTTAAGGATATAGAGATTAACTTCTTCTTCACATGTTCAGTTGTGATACATGCACACTTAAACAACCCGCATAATTCATGGATAAAAACCAAATGATCACCAGGGTGGATAGTTCCATCCCGTAAATAATAATTATCCATAACACAATCAACAATACTTGTAAGTATCTTAAAAGGATCTATCTCAATAGGTGGTGGTTCATCTACTACCCTAACAGTGGTAGTAGTTTTCCCAAACATAAAACCAAGTGGGTTATCCATATTGGAAACAAAGTAACAAACAAAAAAAAAAGCAATACTCACAGTAGAAGTTTCCTTTACTAGTTCCACTCTTCAATAGCGCTTCACTCCCCGGCAATGCCGCCAGAAAATAGTCTTGATGACCCACAAGTATAGGGGGTGTATCGTAGTACTTTCGATAAATAGGAGTGTCGATCCCAACAAGGAGAAGAAGGTGTTGACTAGTGGTATGGAGCAGGAAATCTCTGTAAATACTTAGGAAATGGATTTTTAGGGGTTTTCTGATAAAACAAATAAACAAATTGCAATTAATAAAGACAACGAACAACTGCAGCAAGTGGCCCAATCCTTTCTTAGCAAAGGACAAGCCGGTGGAATTACTTATAAGGACCAAACGTTCTCAAGGACACATGGGAATTCTGTCAAGTGCTTTCGCTTCAAATAGCTGAGTACTCTTCTTTGTTGTTGTAAGTGTTGTGTGGGTGAACATGTGCTAATGTACCAACCTCACTTGTACTAATACATACTTGTGGTTAAACCCCCTGCAAGCATCCGCAACTACAGGAAAGTAATTGAGATATAAACCTAACCACAGCTTTAAACTCTGAGATCCTACGCTCCCTTGTGCAATGGTGTCCTAACGGGGGTTCTGGTTTCTGTCACTCCGGGAACCCCACGATTAGTAGCCAAATACACAATGCAGTCCCCTAGGCCCATAAATGGTGAAGTATCATGTAGTCGACGTTCACATGACACCACTAGAAGAATAGCACCACAACTTGTTGGGGAGGTGACCCTGGATAGGGTCAGGACGGGGAAAGACAAAAGGAAGTTCCCTGTCCAGTTTCCGAGTTACTGTCTAAATCGGCTGAATCCTGTAAAGGTCGGCCAAGGTAAGCGAGAGCAGGACCCTCATGAGAAGAGCAAGGCGTTACCCGGCCGACGTACTGTTTAGGTCGGTCGGGTCAGCCCGAATAATCTGAATGCAGGTGAAGGCCAAGCCGAGTTAAGCGAGGTAGGGCCGAATGACGTGAAGCTTGCAGGAGAAGGAAGTGCCCATAGTCAAACCCTAGCTACAAGCTATGAAGGATCTGAGCAGGGCCAAACACAAAGGACAAGGCGCAGAGCGGCAGAAGGGCAGAGGGAGGTCTCGGAAGTGACAGTCCTGGAGCCCGAGGCGTGCAGGTGGGGTTCTCTGAGACCTTGCCGTCATTAGAAGGGCGACACGGAAAGTAGGCCGCCGAATTATTATATTGGGACAAGCATATTCTTTGAATATGTTTGCCACGTCAGCCCTAGAGGAGCCAAGACGTCCCTTTATAAGTAGAGACTTGGACTCTGAGGAGGGCATCGGTTCATTTTGGTACCATTATGCTGGTAAAAGTTCATCTTCTCCTCTTGTAAACTGCTCAAGGAGCACTTGTAGCCCAAGAGAGGAGAAATAAAGATCTTTACGTTAGTCGTTTGTGTGTAGAATAAACTACATCTTCCCTCCCCAAATCCCTATAGAATCCATTGGCCCCATACTTTAGCCTACCCATGGCATCTATCGTGCCACCACCACGACAGTTGGCGCCCATCGTGGGGCCAGCAGCGGTGCTAGCTGGGTCATGATCCAGACGGGAAACTTCATCCGCATTGGCGAGCGCGTTGTCTCTGGCTTAGTCCGGAAAATTGATCTTTGTGACTATGTCAGCGATAACGCAAGCAGCTTCAGGGGAAAAACTCCTCCGCGCAACGGCGTATTCATCAACTTGGGCATGCACCAGATCTACGTCGGCGTCGACACCTCCGGCGTTTACCCTCACCAAGTTATTGTTGTAGGAGAGCCTCCCCTTAGCGCCGCAAACGGCCCGCGCGGAGAGCGCCCCGTAAGCAGCGTCGAGGTGATGGTCGCAGCCGGGGTACAGGCGGGAGCAGCAGGCGCCGGATCAAGCAAGGATCCGACGACGGGTGTGCAGGTGGCCGCGAAGCAGACAGCTCCACCTCCCACCGAGGTAAATCCTTCAGCAGCTAACCCAGCCGGGGTGCAGGAGACGACCCCAAAGGAACCGAGGGTGAGAGGGCCAACTCTGGAAAGACCAGAGAATGTTCTCAAGACAACTATAGATAATATGACTACACCTGTAGCGCCGATACTTGATCCGGCTAATGCTCATGCAGAATTAGAAGAAACCAGGAAAAAAGTACTGGTGGAGGCAAAAAAGGTGTCGGCATTGTGGGAGTCCTTAAACAGGACCCTGCGAGAATATGCTAGGGCAACTAAGCTTGATGTCGCCCCCGAGCGGGTTGATGAATTAAGATTGAGAGGAAAAAACCTTATGGATGATATCAATAAAGAGCATGAGACTCATAAGGGAGATTCGGTCGATCTAGGCCTGCCGAGGTATAGAACCCCGACAAAGAACCTAAGAGCGGCAAATGCCGCTGCACTAGAGTTAGAAGGACTGACCGGCGAAGCCCGACAGAAGCAGCAAGAAAGAGTGAATGAGCTGGTACGCATCGCGAACCAGAAAAATGAAGAAATGCTCAGGGCAGACCCGGCAAGGCCTGGTGCCTCGCGAATGGTTCATTCGGCTGGTGCAGCACCCGCCCTATATGTGGCAGTAGCATCATCACCCGGAAACAATGAGCGGAAAGACAGAGCGGTAACTTCAGGAAAAAGAAATAAGCAAATTGTTCCATATGATCCGACAGTAGCCGGAAAAGCAAATGAAAACAGAGGCAATGGAAGCCGAGGTAACAGTGGAGAAAGAAACCCCGGTCGTGCCGACAAAGGCAACGGAAGCCGAGGTAATGGAGATCTCGGAAGAAGAAATCACGAGAATAATATCCCGACAGAAGGAAGGAGAGAACCGCCTCCCAATCCTCAACCGAGATATGAACCTCGGCAGGAAAGAGAAGTGAGACCAGCTCGCCACAATCAGGTGAATGAGAGGTATAATGATGGTTATTCCGAGATGGAATATACGGTTCATGGTGGAAATAACCACTATGGAATGCAGGAAAGAATTATGTATAGAGATTTGCCGTCAAGTGATGCAAGAGGAAAACTGGACCGGCTGTACCGGTCCGAGTTGTTAGAAGAGCAGGGTCCACCGGGTCCGGCATGTTTCGGACCACGGATCATGGGCGAGCCACCAGTGCCAAACTTTCAGCTGGCAAGAGGCACGAAAACATACAACGGGAGCACCAAACCACATGATTGGTTGATTGATTATGCCACTGCTGTAAAAATAGCAAGTGGAAACTTGCGGTGGGCAGTAAGATATGTCCCGCAAATGCTGGAAGGACCAGCCAGAGTATGGCTGAATAATCTGCCTCCGGGCAGCATCAACTGTTGGTTGGATTTTGAAGAGATATTTGTTAGCAACTTCACTAGTACTTAAAAAAGGCCAAACACGCCGCAGCAGCTAGCCATGTGCAAGCAAAGGCCGAATGAGACAGACAGAGAATTCTTAACTCGATGGTGTAACCTCAGGAATTCATGCGAGGGAGTTATAGAATCACAAGCGATAGCTTGGTTTGCTCAAGGATGCCGTTATGGCAGTGTATTGTGGCAGCGATTACAAAGAGATATGCCAACCACTTTGGCAGAAACCATCAGGATAGCGGATTCGTATGCATTGGGAGATCCGACACAACCAGAACTGATGTCAGCAGATCATCGGGAGCATCAATATCAATATGCAAGAGATGCGGCCGGGTCATCAAGGCGCAATGAGTTTAGAGGAAGAAGAAGATAAGAAAGACCGGATTATAGATATGCCTCCAATCAGGTGGCAGCGGTGGTGCAAGATCAGCCGAGTCACGAAAACAATCAGCGGCCAATGAATGGTCCTCAGCAATGGCCAGCAAGGAATGAAGGGAAGAGACAGTGGACGCCAGAACAGAAGAAACAATGGCAGGAAAGGCCGAAGTACACGTTTGAGTCTATGTTAGATCAACCGTGTAAGTTTCATACTTCAAACCCGGCCAATCATACAACTCGGCAATGCGCCTGGATGAAAAATGCAATGGGTAACCCGGCGGGCATGCAAGCAACTTCCCACCAGGCGCATCAGCAGCATCAGCCGCAGTTGACTCGAGCAAATGCACAGCAACTAATGCTACCACCTCCTCCCCCGAGATATGATAATTCGGACCAGAGAGATGCAGTGCATCAAGTGATAAATCAGGGTCTGGATGGAAGGACGAACCCAGGAAATAATGGAGGCAATGATTACAGGGAACATCATCAATCATATTGAGTGTTCACAACAGAATAGCAAGACATGCAAAGTGTACAGCACCGACATATGGAAGTAAATGCAGTTATGCCGGAAGTACCAAGATATGTGCCTTGGTCAGATGAGGAAGTAACTTGGAGCATAAAGGATCACCCCAAAATAATGCCGAATCCAGGGTCGTACACACTCGTGCTAGATCCGACATTTGTTGGACCGAGCATTAATGTGAAATTTTCAAAAGTACTCATTGACAATGGGGGCAGTATCAATATCATGTACAAAGATACAATGCATAAACTCGGAATATCGCAGAATATGCTGCAATCCACGAGAACCATGTTCCATGGAATAGTGCCAGGGCTCTCATGTGAACCAATTGGAAAGGTTCGAGTAGATGTGTTATTCAGCACAAGGGATATCTGCAGAGCAGAAAGTTTGGAGTTTGAGGTGGTGGATCTAGAGAGTTGTTATCATGCTCTACTCGAACAGCCGGCATTGGCCAAATTCATGAGCAGCTGCCACATAACTTACTTGAAAATGAAATTACCCGGACCACAAGGGGTGATAACAGTAGCAGGAGATTATAGGAAGTCAATGGAATATGGTTCAGCCGGATCAAACCTGGCCGACTCATTGGTAATAGCAAGAGAAAAAAAGAAGAATTCAGGAGGTAGCGTCCCTCGCTCAGTCGGCACAACTGAATATGCCGGCATTGGCCAATCCGCATGGAAGTGTCTCCTTCCAGCCAACTAAAGAAACAAAAAAGTTTCAGATAGATGAGAAGTTCCCAGAGCGCACCGTCACCATTGGTGCCGGCCTAGATGCTAAATAGGAAAGCGAGCTCACCAACTTCCTCCTGAGAATCGGGATATTTTGCATGGTCAACTCAGGATTTGCAGGGTGTGCCGAGGGAGTTGGCTGAGCACTCGCTGAATGTAAGGCTAGGAGCAAGTCCGGTGAAGCAACCTCTCCGCCGCTTCGCCGAAGACAGGAGAAAAATAATAGGGGATGAGATAGCTCGGCTCCTTGCGGCCGGGTTCATCATGGAGGTGCTTTATCCGGATTGGCTATCAAACCATGTGCTAGTGGAAAAGAAGAAGGATGATCCAAATATAACCATCGTATGGCGAATGTGTATTGATTACACGAACCTGAACAAGGCGTGTCCAAAAGATCCTTTTCCTTTACCTAGATTAGACCAGGTCATTGATTCGACCGCTGGTTGTGAACTGTTATCATTTGTAGACGCGTATTCTGGTTTTCACCAGATACCGTTAAATCCGGCCGATCAAATAAAGACTGCGTTTATTACCCCATACGGGGCTTATTGCTATCGCACCATGCCATTCGGCCTGCGTAACGCAGGGGCAACGTATCAAAGATGTATGCAAAAATGTCTGCATGACCAGATAGGAAAAAATGTACAAGTATATGTAGATGATGTGGTTATCAAAACCAAAGAAAGCAAAACGCTACTGGATGATATTCAGCAAACTTTCGCGAACTTGAGAAGGTTCCGAATGAAGCTTAACCCGGAAAAATGCACCTTCGGTGTACCGGCTGGAAAACTACTCGGTTTTCTCGTATCTAGCCGAGGTATAGAGGCCAACCCAACTAAGATAAGAGCAGTAGAAAGGATGGAATTGCCGAGATGTCTAAATGACATACAGAAGTTCATAGGTTGCCTAGCCTCGCTTAGCCGATTTGTATGTCGGCTGGGAGAGAAAGCATTACCACTTTATCAACTGATGAAAAAAGTTGATAAGTTCATTTGCACACCACAAGCAGATAATGCGTTCCATGAATTGAAGAAGATGTCGGTCACAGCGCCCATCCTGGCCTCTCCATTGTCAAAAGAGCCTATGTTACTTTACATAGCCGCCACAAACAGAGTAGTAAGTGTTGTGATCGTGGTGGAACGAATTGAAGATGATAAATCAGTACAAAGGCCGGTATATTACCTAAGCGAGGTACTATCAGCTTCAAAGCAAAATTACCCACATTATCAGAAGATGGCATATGGGGTATACATGTCAGCGAAGAAACTTAAACATTACTTCGAAGAGCACCCCATCAAAGTGATCTGTGAAGCATCCATAGCCGACATATTGAGCAACAAAGATGCAAGTGGCCGAATAGCAAAATGGGCAATTGAATTGTCACCTTATGCTCCGCAATTCGATAGGCGAGATGCAATCAAATCTCAGGCCGTGGCCGACTTCCTCGTGGATTGGGCCGAGGTACAATATGAGCCACCATTACCAGATCCGAGTTATTGGACGATGCACTTCGACAGTTCCAAACTGAGAAACGGTTTGGGGGCAGGAATAGTGTTAACCTCGCCAAAAAGAGATCAGCTGAAATATGTGCTGCAAATACATTTTGCCGCATCAAACAATGTAGCTGAATATGAAGCACTCGTCCATGGATTGAAGGTGGCAAAAGAGATTGGGATACGACGAATCTTATGCTACGGAGATTCAGATCTAGTGGTACAGCAAGTCTCAGGCAATTGGAATGCGCTAGATGCCAATATGGCCTTATATAGGTTTCATGTGCAAAAACTCAGTGGATACTTTGATGGATGTGAATTTCATCATATACCTCGGACAGAAAACGACGCCGTAGACACGCTGTCAAAACTCGGATCAACCAGGCAATCAATTCCCCCAGGTATCGCCCTAGAGCACCTGAGAAAACCGTCAATAACACCATCAGCAGAGTCTGAATCCATCTTTATTCCGGCAAAATCAAGAGAAGATAGTATGCCAATGGAAATTGACAAGGAATGTAACCCGGAATTTCCAAAAATGAACCCGGCCGATGCACGGATGGAAATGGAAAAATCCGAGGTTGTTATGTCGGCGGAAAGTATGGAAATAGATAGTGAGATTACCCCAGAAAAAATCATACCAACATGGGCGCAACCCATATTTTCTTTCCTTAAAGATGTGATTTTGCCGAATAACGAGGTATTGGCTAGACAGATAGTGAGAAGAGCTAAAGCTTATACAATCATAAACAATGAGCTGTATAAAAGGAGCGTCACAAGTGTGTTGCAAAGATGTGTGGATTCGGCGGAAGGCCAGGAGATCCTCCTGGATATACATCAAGGAGAATGCGGGCATCACGCCTCGTCTAGACCTTTAGTGGCAAAAGCATTCAGACAAGGATTCTATTGGCCAACAGCGTTGAAAGAGGCCAAAGAACTGGTGGAAAAATGTAATGGTTGCCAGAGATATGCCAGCAAGATACATATGCCATCGTCCGAGTTAAAAACAATACCAAATACTTGGCCATTTTCTGTATGGTGCTTAGATATGGTGGGACCATTCAAGCTGGCCCGGGGCGGGATGACCCACATCCTAGTCATGGTCGACAAATTCAAAAAATGGATTGAAGTGAAACCAATAAAGAAGTGTGATGGGCCCACAGCAGTAAAATTCCTCAAAGATATTATCTTGATATATGGTTACCCACACAGTGTTATTACAGACAATGGTACAAATTTTGCTGAAGGAGCCTTCGCTAGATTCTGTCAAGAAAAACACATAAGACTAGATGTCGCCTCGGTGTGTCACCCAGCATCTAATGGGCAAGTAGAAAGATCTAATGGACTAGTATTGTCCGGAATAAAACCACGACTCGTCAAACCACTGCAAAGGTCGGCAGGGTGTTGGATTGAGGAACTACCAGCAGTACTATGGAGCCTCAGAACTACCCCAAACAGGTCAACAGGGTATACACCATTTTTTCTGGTATATGGGGCAGAAGCCGTGCTTCGAGCCGACATAATACATGACTCGCCAAGGGTTACCCAGTATACAACCGCTGAGGTAAATGAGATAGCTCGGCAAGATGATGTCGATCTGCTAGAAGAAGCCAGGGAGTTGGCACTATCAAGATCAGCTATTTTTCAGCAAGACTTGCGACGATATCATAGCAAGAAAGTAAATCCAAGAGTGTTTAAAGAAGGAGATTTGGTTCTTCGGTTAGTGCAACGCACGGCCGGCATGCACAAACTATCACCCCCATGGGAAGGACCGTTCATCGTGAGCAAAGCATTGCACAATGATGCGTACTACCTAATTGATTCTCAGTCACCAGAAAAGAACAAGGCAGACAAAGCCGACAAAGAATCGAAAATACCATGGAACATAGCTTTACTTCGTCCATTTTACTCGTAGGAGTCATCTATGACGCGTTGTAAAGTGACGCTTCAGGACGAAGTATCAACTATGTATTAAACCTCGGCGCCTTGAGGAGTGACTCGGGGACTGCCCTATGTTGTTTCTAAATTTGGGTTATGTATTAAACCTAGGCACCTTGAGAATTGACTCGGGGACTGTCCTATATTGTTTCTGATTTTGGGTTATGTATTAAACCTCGGCACCTTGAGCAATGACTCGGGGACTGCCATATTTTGTTTTTGAGTTTGGGTTATAAACTCGGCACCTTGAGTAGTGACTCGGGGACTGTCCTATATTGTTTCTGAGTTTGGGTTGTGTATTAAACCTCGGCACCTTGAGCAATGACTCAGGGACTTCCATATATTGTTTTTGCGTTTGGGTTATGTATTAAACCTCGGCACCTTGAGCAATGACTCGGGGACTGCCATATTTTGTTTTTGAGTTTGGTTTATGTATTAACCCTCGGCACCTCGAGCAATGACTCGGGGATTGCCCAATGTTATTTCTCATTTTTAGTGATGTATTAAGTCTCAATTTATAGAGCACTGATTAGTGAATCGCCCCACAATTGTCCCTTGGTACAAAAATGGGTATCAAACTTCGGCACCCAGAACGATATTATTTTGCTCTCCCCAAATATGGGCTTCGAGATTTACAACTTGTATAGAATTCAAGAACACAATGATTGAGTTGTCAAATTTATCAAGGTCAGGCAATATTACACGTCGAACTACGGTAGGACAAAAGCAAACACACAATCCGAAATTAATAAATTGAAGGCCACCAAAGCAAAGATTTAAACAAATAGGATCAGTTTAAACAGAATAATAACGATCACAACCATGTGTGCCTCAGCGGCAAAAGGCAAAAGAGGTTCATACCACACAGAAAGTCGGACATTTGGTTCACACACATCATACGCCCGGCATACCGGGGATAAGAAACAACTTAGAGTTTTTTAAACCTAAGGGGCAGCGACTTGGTTAGGCACTAGGCGCTCCGAGGTAGACGGCATCTCAGCCGAAGTTGCTTCGCCCTCCATAGAACCAGGAGCGACTTCGGCGGAAGCCCGGGGCTGTTGATAAACATCAGCTTGAGCTTGAGAATGCCCAGTCCCTTTGGAGGAGGATCGCGCATCCCCATTGCCATCCGAGATTGCACTGGAATCACATGAAGTATCCGAGTCGCCCTCATCCTCGTCCTGGTCAGCTGAATTATCATCAGAGGCATCTTCAACTTCGACCTCATCCGTCGGGTTAGAAAGGAAACCCGGCCCTTCAATCCAGTTATGCACGTCCGCATACTCAACAAGATGGAAGGCACGAGCTTATCGGCGAGAGACGAATTCTGGATCCTCAACCCAACGGGAGCCAGTGCACAAATTTATCAAGGTATCGAGGGAAATATCCTCATACCATGACATAATGACTGTTAGCGCCATATCAGCACCAGCTCGTCCAACGGATTCCCTCCAGAGATTTAACTGGTTCTGGGATGCCATCAATCTTTCCACCAGTATTTTGATCTCATCAATATCAGGAGTCCCAGAAGTATTCGGCCAGAGAACATGGTAGGCCTGGATGGCTGCCTGCACCAAGTCCCTTCCCATAATTTTCATCGGACCAACGGCAGCGCCAACGGCAACCAAGTAGTCTTCCATCAAGTATTCTGGGCTCGCATCAGCGGCAACACCTCGGTGCACACGAGCATTAACCACCGCTCTAGAGCTCACGGGCTTAGCTTCTGGAAAATGGTCTACGCAAAATAAAGGTACATCGGTCAACAATAAGAAAGAGAAAAAGATAACTCGTCCACGGTCAGAGGCTTACGATGAATATAGCTCAGCATTCTCTGAAGATCTTGATCCCAATCACCCTTGGTTTTCTCAAAGCGAGTGATCTCCTCGCTCATCGCCCGTGTCTTGAGTTCGGCAGCCTCGAGGAGTTCTTTATTTTTCTGCAATTGCAGAGCTAGCCGATTCTTCTCCTCGGAAAACTCCTGGTCAACTTTCTCTAAGTCAGACTTCTGATAGAGCTTGAGGGACTCCACGTCGGCGCGCAAGCGAATTATCTCGTCATCTTTATCTTTCAGCTGCGCCGAGTGAGTAGCGGCTTGTTCTAAAAAATGCAGCATCATATCAGGCATGGGTATGCATTCTTGATGTGACGCTGCAAAAATTTGTAACTCGGCTATACCAAAGCCAAAAGGGTTAAAAGAAACCCGGTATAAGTTTCGAATGGAAATCTGTAAAGAAAAAGGATAACTAACCTTCCAGGGCCTTGACTTTCTTCTCAAGAAATATATTAAGATTGTTGATATTACCTATTCACCAGCAAGATGATCTAACACCTCACGTACAAAACAATAAGAACTTTAGAGACAATGCAAAAGTTTGTTAACTTACCAGCTTTCTTCACCACGGGAATGACTTTCTCATACTTGTCTTGCAGTTTTTTATGTGCGAAAAGCAGCCTCTGGAATTCGGCGGTCCGCCGATCATGCGCAACCCGAGAAACAAAATAAATAGCAATGAGATACTCGAAGTTCAGACAGATCCAAATCAAGCAAGGCTTAACTCGGATCTAGGTGGCTGGATACTCGAAGCCACAGATCCGAATTAAGTAAAGCATAACTCGGATCTAGGTGGCTGGATATTCAAAGCCAAGACAGATCCAAATCAAGCAAGGCTTAACTCGGATCTAGGTGGCTGGATATTTGAAGCCAAGACAGGTCCGAATCGAGCAAAGCTTAACTCGGATCTAGGTGGCTAGATATTTGAACACTAGGTCAAGTCCAAATTAAGCAAAGCTTAATTCGAACCTAGGTGGCTGGATATTCGACCACTAAGACAAAACTGAATCAGGCAAAGCCTAATAAAACTTCCAAACGAATAACAAATTATTCGGTTGCAAGCTTCGGGGTCTAGAGTATATATAGCATCATTCGGATGACTAATCAAACGTCAATAAAAACAATTACCTCATTCATCTTATCACTTTCAAGAACGATCTTGGCAGCCAGATGTAAGCGACTGCTGATGTCGGAGAGTTGAAATGGCTGACTGCTTGGATTGCCCTCGAGCTGATCAGCAGCGTTCCAATTGTTTGCATACTCAACCAATGAGCCGAGGCTGTTCCCAATCTCAGTACGAGTCAGGACTTTACCTCGGACGTGTTGTGTAGCCACCGCCGCCGCGGGACTCTTGTGAAGAGTGAGCTGGGTATCAGCGGCCGGGGTAACAATAGTTTTGGAAGAAGAAACCCCCTTGCGCAGCGCATCAGCAATTGTAGGCTGAGAAGAGCTGGCAAGCCCCTTCTGAGAGGAGGGAGGTTTGGTGACGACGACCTTTATTGCCTTAGAAGAGGCGTCAGCAGGAGCCGTTACCTCGGCACTTGGAGTGGCATCTTTGGGGGCTGGAGGGATTACAGTTTCTGAGGGCGCCGAGATAGTGGTATCCTCGGCTGGAATCAGAGTGGCAGTAAAGACTGTGGGGGTCGAAGGAATCTCGGGGGAAACTTCGAGATTCATGAAGGAGGCAGCAGGCTCAGTAGAAATATCTACTGGCCGAGTTATGTCGGTATCAACAGGAGAGACCTCAGGCGCATCAAGGCGAGATGATGTCTGATTCGGAGCAGGAGGAGAGTCTGCGCGAGCAGGACTAGGAACCCTAGTATCTTCAGGAGGCGGAGGAGATGGCGACCGAGTCGTATGACTCGTCATGCTAGGACCACTGGGCTTAACAGAGAGAGGAGCTCTGCAAAGGCACAAAGAGTCAGGTCAGAAGACAGAAAGAGAGAAACAGGAAATACAAATGAAAAGTAACTCACCCAGTAACCCCGGGCATAGTTATACGCTTTGGAAGGAGTTGGGATGACTTTTTAGTTCGCTTCTTGGGGGCGGCTTCAGAGGCACCCGTTGGAGCGGCACGCTTCCGCGAGGTAGGGGGAGGTTGGGAGGCAAGAGGCTCGGCTTCGTGCACCTGACCGGCCTGATTAGCCGGGGAAGTAGAAGTTGGAAATGCATAAGAGATAGGCATTGCGGCAAATACCTCAAGAATTTGGACGTCGTCCGAATCACCTTCCTCCTCGTGAGCCGAGGGCTTGCCACGGGCACGAGCCGGAGCGAGGTCCGACTTGGGAACGAACTCCTCCGAGTCAGGTTCCCCGCTGTCCAGGGTGTTCCGATCTGCGGTCCACGGGAGGGCCAAAACCTCGGCAACTTCAATCTTCTGCTCCGCAAATATCTGCGACAAAAGAGACAAAGGAATTAGCAAAAGGAATCACCAACGCAATTGGGGGGTGAAACGTAAATGCATGAAATTACCTCGGGAGGGGGGTTCCCACGGGTGAACGGCTTCAGTCCCCAGGTCCAACCCTCAGGCATCTCCGTCCTAAAGATAGCTCGGACACGCTTAAAAATAAGAAAATTATCGAGCTCAACTATTGAGACTCGATTGGGATCAAGGGGTCCTCTCATATAGCAGAGCTTATGCGTGCGTTGCTGAAAGGGGCAGATCCGGCTGCTGACGAAGGTGGTCATCAGATCCTCGCCGCGTAACCCGGCGCGGATCAGCTCCTTTAGCCGAATCTCAAAGGCCTCGGCCAGAGCATGGCTCTTCCTGGGATTATAAGTCCAGTTCTTCTTGGAAGGGGAGCCAATGGAGAAAGCAGGAAGCCGAATCTTATCTTCCTTCCTAGAGTTCTTGACATAGAAAAACGACTTATGCCACTTCTTGCATGACTCAAGACCAGCGACGCGAGGAAACTCGGATTTCCTCCGAGGTGTGATGGATGCTGCTCCACACTGGGTAAGCAGTTTCTCGGAAGGCTGGAGGGATTTGTCTGGAACAACATTGGACCGGATCTGGAAGAACTTGGACCATACATGCACTGACGGACAGAGGCCGAAGTATCCTTCCGAGGCCGAGATAAAGGCGGATAGAGAAGCAATGGCATTAGCCGGAAGATGATGCGGCTGCAGGCCGAAGTAATCAAGGAATTCCCTAGCAAAATCGCTAAGGGGAAGACCGAACCCGTGAGTGAAATGGGACATGAACACGACATACTCACCATCTTTAAGAACAGGAGAGGATTTGCTGCCAGGTAAGCGACAGGCTACCTCAGCAGGAATTCGTCGAGTTCTAATCAACCACTCAACCTCTCGGCGGGTGACGGTAGAACCTTGCCAGGAGCCCCGCTCTGGGCCAGATGCGGCGTCATCATCTTCGATGAGCACTCCGCTGACAGGGCTTGACATGGGGTCACCGGAGGAATCTATCGAGGAGCAGCTAGCGATGGAGCAAAGCCTAGAACTGCAAGGCCCCGTCGTGGTCCTAGGCGAAAACGGCGGCGGAGCGGAAAAGGAACCGCTGCGGGAAATCTAGAGAGCGGAAGACGCGTCTAGAGGGAAATCTAGGCAATGAGACCAGAAAACTCACCGGCGACAGCGACGGAGCAAGCGCACGGGGACGAGGTCGACGGAGCAGAGGAATTGGGGCCTCACCGTCAAGGATTCCGACGAGCGCACGGCCGCGGGAGCACGAACAGGAGAAAGGGCGAAAGGAGGAAGAAGGGCAATAGGGAGTGGAGGAGGAAAGTAAACCCTCTAGCCCCATGCCCCCCTTTATAACCGCAAGGGTTTGGCGCGGTAGTGGGATCGTGGGTGCGGGCACCAACCGTGTAGATCGTGTGTGAGGCGTAATCGCTCGAGGATGAGTGGAGCCGCACCAGCGACCACACGACGCAGAAGACGATCGGGGCCCCTGACAGAAACGGTGCGCGAGGCATTGCAGCGCCGACGCGACAGGCGCATTAATCACTGTAGCCTGTCAGTGGGCACAGTAGAGGAAAAAAACTAGAGAAACAATGATGAGTGTTACACGTAAGATGAGGCGTACGCAAGAAGATACACGGATACTTCGGATGGCGGAGAAGTAACTCGGAAACAAGGATACACGAGTATTGGGAAACTGATATGGACCGGCCAAGGTTATAGGCAGGACCATACCAGCTTCGGGGACTAATGTTGCGGAGGTGACCCCGGATAGGGTCAGGACAGGGAAAGACAAAAGGAAGTTCCCCGTCCAGTTTCCGAGTTACTGTCTAAATCGGCCGAATCCTATAAAGATCGGCCGAGGTAAGCGAGAGCAGGACCCTTATGATAAGAGCAAGGCGTTACCCGGCCGACGTACTGTTTAGGTCGGCCGGGTCAGCCCGAATAATCTGAATGCAGGTGAAGGCCAAGCCGAGTTAAGCGAGGCAGGGCCGAATGACGTGAAGCTTGCAGGAGAAGGAAGTGCCCATAGTCAAACCCTAGCTACAAGCTATGAAGGATCTGAGTAGGGCCAAACACAAAGGACAAGGCGCAGAGCGGCAGAAGGGCAGAGGGAGGTCACGGAGTTGACAGTCCTGGAGCCCGAGGCGTGTAGGCGGGGTTCTCTTCGAATATGCTTGCCACGTCAGCCCTAGAGGAGCCTAGACGTCCCTTTATAAGGAGAGGCTTGGACTCTGAGGTGGGCATCGGTTCATTTTGGTACCGTTAGGCTGGTAAAATTTCATCTTCTCCTCTTGTAAACATCTCAAGGAGCACTTGTAGCCCATGAGAGGAGAAATAAAGATCTTTACGTTAGTCGTTTGTGTGTAGAATCAACTACATCTTCCCTCCCCAGATACCTCTAGAATCCATTTGCCCCATACTTTAGCCTACCCATGGCATCTGTCGTGCCACCACCACGACACAACTTAAATACTAAACCATTGAATAATATATCAACACAAATACAGAACTAACAACATGTCTTCTCCCATGTCCTCAAGAACTAAACGAACTACTCACGAGACATCATATGGATCAAGATCAAAGATGATATGGTGATGGATAACAATCTGAACATAAACAATAATCCAATGGTTCCACTCACAAGCATCAACTACAATAGTAATCAACACCGGGAAAGTTTCCCCTAAGAACTAATGCAAGATCCAACAAAATTGTTACAGCGGGATGGATTGGTGATGATGGTGCTGGTGGATATGATAGTGTGGATGATAATGATGATGATCCCGATGAAATATAGCTTGATGATGGTGTTGATGGCGACGATCTCCCCGCTCTGGGAAGGAATTTCCCTGGCAGAAATCTGTCTGCCGGAGAGCTCTTTCTCTCTCGGTGTTTTCTGCCCCGTAGAGGCGGCAGAATCTTTCTGTGGTTTCCCCTGGTTTAGGGTTCCGAGAGGAAGATATAGGCGAGAGGGAAGAGTCAGACGCCGGCCAGGTGGGCAACACCTTCCCTAGGCGCGACCTAGGGAGGGCTCGCGCCTAGGGGGTGTGGTCCCCCTGTGGCCCAGCTATGCCTCCCCTTCTGGCTTCCTTCGTCTTCTGGGAAAATATAATTTTCCAATATTTTTCTCGTATTTTTCTTATCTTCACGAAATTGCATCAAAAACCTCTTTTTCCATCAGAAACCTGACTCCAGCAGTCCATCCTCCAAGAATCATCCAACATGCAAAAACAGGGGAAAAGACATAAGTAACACCTCATAATAAGACACATATCAATGAATACAGGCAAATTATGATATAGAATGGTGATGCAAATTGGACGTATCATACCCCTAGCTTTACCTCGTCCTTGCTCGGCCTTCCGCGCGTACAAGGTTGATGCGCTGATACTTCTGTGGAATTGATGCCCGTGTGACTGTGTTGTCACTGTTCTACCGCTTCCTTTATGTTTTGTGTCCGATCCCCAATGCCCAAGACCAAACTCAATAAGATATTCTGGGAAGCGAAGAATTCGTGATGTGACAAGATACCGCAAGATCTTCGCTCGGCCTGGTACCTCGGAAGGATGGGCATGATGATATTCAATGACCATCGACAAGTACTCCATCGCGGAAAACCCCAAGTACTTCGACCGGGACAAGATCTTCCACACATAAACCGATCCACCAAGAATGCCAAGTTCACTTTCCTGGACCGCCACGATCTCATTCACGGATCTGAAGACCCCAAAGACCAATCCTGGCGAGCCCGAACCCCGAACCCCCAAGTTCGCTGGAGCCCCTATGTGTGACCCCTTTATCCGAGCCCTATTTTATAAATTGACATCTATATGAATTGTAGCATATCAATTTGTACATGCTTGCATACATATTTCGCGGGTCCGGGTTGTATAGTCGATTAACCTCATAATTAAATATGAGGCCACATGCGTGCTATTTTAGTCTCATATTGGCTCCATTTAATTTGTGTAGAGAACCAATGCTATGTTTTTTCTTGTTAAGACAACATTTAAATTGTGGGATATCTAGACAATATAAACCACCTAATTAAATGCCGGAACCCCGGTTCCGCTTAATACTGCCTAGTTGCATCGCATTTTTACCATGCCATACATCATACATGCATCATGCCCGATCTTCTGCCGTAGTATTAAATAGTGCATCTGATGTTTCTTTTAGTACATTGCTTCTTTACGGATTAGGCCAAAGAAGTTGATGCGAGTGACGCCCGTTCTTCGGATGAACCTTCGGCAGTGTTTCTCAGGCGAGCATTCTCCCTCTTTCTACCTATTTTGTTTTTATAGTCTTTACTTTCTCTTGTTGATCTATTGCTATCCGTGTTGCGATGCTTTAGATTCCTTGCACCGGTTATATTCCTTGCAGCCTCTATATTTCCTTGGACACCTCCTATTGCATGTTGATTGATAGACAGTCAGCCTTGCGAGTCGTAGTTTCTTTCTCAGGTGCTGCTTCGCCTCGTCGAGGTTGTAGAGGTCCCAACCTGATAAGGTAGAAATCCCTGTGTTTACAATGCTAGTCCCTGGATCGAATAGCTAGCATCCATAGTTTAAGATGTAATATCAAGAAACAAAGGTCATAATAGAAATTTATACCAGGAATCAAATAATTCATTATATCTTACATAGCTCATTTGGCTATCTCATTACAATGCAGCAGAAATAACTATGTAGCATGGAGTCCTTCATCTTCAAAGTGCCACATGCAATCATGTTGGTTGTAGACTTGTAATCCTACTCTACCCACTTCACTAACATCAAACAAACCTGCAACATAATAAGTTACAGCCACAAGGGTCAATACATTTAAATTTTATTGGCAAGTGATGATATGGTAGAGTAGGGGTATCTATCATCTATATGCATTTGGCTAAGTGTAGCTGAGGCTTGCTTTGCTCAAAATAAGTTTTCCTTATTAGTTGAAAACACTAAGTTTTTGTTTGTCAAATCACCCAAGGAACAACCAATAGAATTGGTTAACCTTTAACCCTGTTTAACCACAAGCTTTTAACTTAGAAATTGGGATGAGGAGATCCTTGATAGCTTCAATGTCTTGATGCTCAAATTTTCCATTGCCGGGGACACGACTAAGTACTTTGATTTTACTCTCTCGAGAGGTGGTGCACTTTCCCCACAAGACTCGACATGCATCGAGACAAGATCTTTCAGAAGCCTTCCCTTAGACCAAATGGACGCGTTCCAACCTATCACCCCCTACCACCTTCTGTCCATCTGGCTAAGTTATTGCAACCTATATGATCCAAGAAGATCCCATATGACATGTGGCTGCACTAGAAGCTTCTCAACACTTGACATCTCAAATCTCATTGTTCCCAGGTGGCTTTCCACAAGTGAGATACACTAGGTATTACCCCTGGGTAACCACTCAACATAACCCATTCACACCATTCCACCCAGGTGATTCATTCACATAGTTGTTTTATTAAATAAAAGACAAGTCATATACTTAGAAATATTTCATAGCATGAATATAATCCACCCTTGTTTTCTACTAGCTAGGATAAGCATACTAGTAGCAATATTATTAACTTAGGGAAAAATCTACTAAGGCATCATCTACTAGGATTTCCCAAGGCATAGCTTATATATACTTGGTAAAAATTCCATGCAAGTCCTACTCAAATTATCACTAATGCATAGTTAAAATAATAGGACAAAATGTATGAAGCACCACTTGAATTTTTAGTAGAGAAACTAGGTTCACTCCTTGATCTTGAAATTATCACACTCTTCAAAGTTCACTACAATTCAATCAAGCAAAGCACAAATTCAAACTAGCATTCAAACAATTCACCACATAAAATATTAAAAACAAGGAAATGCATGAAAGCATGCAAAGGTTGTTTTATTTGGAAAAGTTGTTTAGAATACGGCTATAAAGATTTCTAAAACACCTACTGGTCATTTATAAAAGTGGCAAAACCATTTAAAATCAAGTTAGAGAAAATGGGCCATTTAATCATTTTTGTTTTGCTAGAAATGCTTTTACCAAAAGGAATAATTTATAGTGTTTTCCAAATATATTTTTAAACACAAATGTTAGTGTTTATGGTCAAAGTGTTTAAAACTAATCCATTTACAAGAGGTTTCACTCAAAAATCATTTTTAAATCAAAGCGGAATTTTTGTTTTACTAGAAATGCTTTTATTCAAGGAATAATTCCTAGTGTTAGTCAAATATGTTTTTAAACACAAATGTTAGTGTTTATGGTCAAAGTGTTTAAAACTAATCCATTTTCAAAAAGGTTTCACTCAAAATCATTTTTAAATCATAACAACATTTTGGTTTTACTAGAAATGCCTTTATTCAAAGAATAATTTTCTAGGGATGTTCAAATATATTTTTAAATCCAAAAGTTAGTATTTAGGGTCAGAGAGTTCAAATCAAACCATTTGCAAAAGGTTTTACTCAAAAATCATTTTTAGAAACATTTTTATACTCAAAATAGACCTAATAATGTTTCTGCAAAAAAACTCAATTTTCCAGAAGCAAAATACTAAACTAAGGGCATGGTTGCAAAGGTTTCCTTTTTATGATTCCAATGATATAAAATTTGTAATTTTTGGACATGTAGATCAAAAGTTATGAATTTTACAAAATCTATCATCTAATAGATCTAATTTCTGTTTTAAAAACTGAGTCTGGCTACGTGTCACAATTCTATTGGACGATACCGCTTCGTCTGGATTGAGAAACATGGACCGTCAGATCTACTTAACATCACACGGCACAGATCATTCTATACTCCTTCGTTTAATGAATCTATCGTGGCCCTACGATCTGGATCTAATGGCTTGTAGCACATCGACCAAGATCTGGTGGTGCTAGCGACGGTGGACAGCGGTGGCGCGCTCGGATAGAGGTGTTCCGGCTATTCTAGGAAGTGAGGGAGAAAGGGGAGAGTGTGGCATCCCGCAAAAACCACTACTAGAAAATCGCGTTGAATTTGTGCATTGCATCGTCATCATCATGCATTGTTTGACAAAACTCTTTTTCGCAACACCCGTTTTGTTTTCTAAAACGCCCCATCTTTATTCAAAAGCCAAAACCCGGGTCACCGGATTATTTTGTTTTGTTGCTATCGGGTTGCAAACGGCCCAATTAAATTAAATAAAGATTTAATTATTTTTAGCGGGGCAGTCGAACGGGCCGATTGACCCGAACGACCGCCCCAGAAATTAAAATCGGTCCACCATTCACCCGCCCTTCTAATCCTATTCCTACCCAATTACCTACCCAACCCCTCCCTCCACCTTACTCCCTCCAATAGTATCCTGCCACCTCACCTAACCCTTCCCCCCTAACCAATCTAAACCTGCCACCTCACCCCTCTCTATCTCTCTCCCTCTCTCCACCTGCCTCAAACCCAAACCACACGCATGCAGCCACCCACCGCCCTGCCGCTGCCCTGGGCCCCGCCTGGGCCCCACACACGCACTCACCTGGCGCACTCACGCACGCTCTCGGACCCCACCCCGCACACCGCCTGCCCCTGCCAGTCGGGCCCGCCCCTGCCCCGGTCCCGCCCGTCAGCCGGCCACTCCCTCCATCCAAACCGACCCAGCCCCCCACCTTCCCCAGATCAACCTTCCCTGGACCGGTCCACTCCCCCCTGTCCCACGCCCCTGGGCCCCACCCCAGGCACGCGCCCCACGCACGACCGGCGCCCCCTCCTCCCTCCTCCTTCCTGGTTCTCTTTCCCCGGCCCCGGCGCTCACCTACCGCCTCCTCCTCTCGCCGGCGACCCCCGCCGGAGCCGCCGCGCGCCGCCACCTCTCTCCACCGCCCCCTCCCCGCATCCCTCCAGCTCCGCTCGCCCCCCACCTCCTCGCCTGGCCGCGGCCGAGCCGCCTCCGCCCCTGGGAGCCCGCGCCGCCCCGCCTCCGCTCGCTCGCTGCCACTCCGCCGCCGCCGGCCCCGGCCCCGTCCCCCTGCACGCCCCCCCCCCCTCGCCGGCGCCTGGGCGCGACCGAGCTTGCCCAGACGCCGCCGCTCCGCGTCCACGCCTCGGGTCCAACCTCCGCCTCTGCCCCGCGCGGCCGCGCCGCGAGCTCGCCTCCCCGTCCGCCGGCAGCGGTGCTCGTCGGCGCCCCGCCACGCCTCTGCCCCGCGCGGCCACGCCGCGGCCGCTCCCCCGACCCGCTCCGCCCCCGCCTGCGACCGCCGCCGACGAACCTCGCCGCCCCGGCCATGGCGCGCCGGCAGCGAGTAGCCCCGCCCCGTCGCAGAGCCTCGCCTCGGGCCGTGCTCGCCGGCCGGACTCGCTTCCCCGCGTCGACCGTCCCTCTCCGGCGTCTCTGCTCCAGCGACCGCGTCGCCCAAGTCGGTCTCCTACGCCGCCTCGGCCAAGGCCGGCCACCGTCGCCCCGAGCCAAGCCTCGCGGGTCCTTCCTGTTGCCGCCGCGGGCCGCTTCCTCCATCGGAGCCCACCGTGGGACCCGCCCTCTGGTTGTAGCATGTTCGCCAGGCGCCTGCTAGGAGTCCCTCTGGTTGCCCCATCGCCAAGATCTCGGAGGGTTCTATCGTCAACCCAGCTCACCAACGCCGTGTTACCGACGTCACCTTCGTGGATGCAACAAGACCTTCCCGTTGACAAGGTTACCGACAAGATCTTCGACATACGTCGCCATACTCGTAGCCACTTCGCGGACCGAGCGACCACACGTGCAACAAGTGCTCCCTCGAGAACGCCGAGTGATCCACCCGGACACCGAGACCCCGAAGACCAAACCAAACCCGATGGCTCGACATGGTCTTCCCTAGGGGACGCCAAGATCGCTAAGGCACGCCAAGTACTTCGCCCCGAATCCCGGAGACCCGAACCTGAGATCATCGCCATAGATCGTCAAGGATTTCACATGGATGCGACAAGAGCTTCACCCGAACTACAAGACCGCCGACACGACAGCGGATGCGACAGGATCGCCCCAGGACGCCAAGATTGCCGCGAGAACGCTCCCGAGCGCTAACACCGCCTCGTTGGCGCGAGCCCGACAAGATCTTCGCAACGGCAAGATCGACCCCGTGGGGCCGACAAGATCGGCACGACGACAAGAACGGCTCCGACCCGGAAGAATCCGACGCGCCCCGACATCGACCCAAGTCCCGCACCCGGATACGCCAAGAACTACCCTCGATGTCCGAGAACGATCCCGTCAAGTTCGTCGAACCCTGAACCCCGATACCCGAGAACGGAACCGTCGAACCCTGGACCCTGAGACCGACCCCGAACCCCGGAGCCCTAGATCGCCGAACCTTAATGTGTGACCCTTTTCCTCGAACCCTATTTTATAACATATCAATTGGTTGCATATTAAATTGACATTCCCGCATGCATAGCATTGGTTTGGGGGCCTTATGCCGATTCACCTAATAATTAAATATGGGGCCCATATGCGGGCAAATCTAGTCTCATATCGGCCTCATCTAAACTGGTGTAGCGAACCGGTATCTTATCTTGCCTTGTTATAACAACATTAAATGGCGGGGTAGCTAAACAACATGAACCATATAATTACTTGTCGGGACCCCGGTTCCGCTTAATATGACCTAATTGCATTGCACCTTTGCCATGCCATACATCATACATGCATCATGCCGATCTTCTGCCGTTGTATTAAAATATTGCATCCGGTGTTTCTTCTAGTGTTTTGCTTCTTCGCGGATAAGGCCGTTGAGTTGATGTGAGCTTCGCCCCGATCTCCGGTTAAACCCTTCGACATGTTTTCAGGCGAGCATCTCCCCCTTTCTACCTATCTTACTTTTATAGTATTTACTTCCCTCATGTTGATCTATTGCTATCTGTGTTGTGGTGCTCTAGTTTTCCGTACCCGTGATATTCCCTGCAGCCTCATATTGCCTTGGCCACATCCTATTACCTGTTGTTTGGTAGATAGTTGGACTTGCGCGTCGTAGTTGCGTGCTCAAGTGTTGATGTGTGTCGCCATATGCCACAGTTGCTGATGTATTGCCGCATGTTGATGTTGGAGATGATTCTAGCTTTACTTATCGTCACTTTAATTTCTGTTTAACAACTAAAATTGAAATAAGCAGAGGCATCGGTGGGTGATAGATAATATTTGGTTTCCGAACGCCCACTTGTGTCCCGTAAGACCCCGAGTACTTGATACCTGTTCCTTGATTTATCGCGCTATCCACATCCGGGAGGTATATGGGACCCCCCTAAGCCAGAGCTTGATTCAGTCTTATTTCTTGGGGCCACAAACTAGTTTGGGGCTTTATTACTATCCTGTACTTATGCCATGTTTTACTGCTTTATTTACGATTGTGCGAGGTACTGCACACTGTACTGTTTAGGATCGGGACACGATTCCGCGGTGTCGACAAGCCCCGTTTGGGGTTCCCAGTCGTTCACAGCCGTATTACCCAGACCTTGACTCCGTCTCGGAGCTAGCTTACTTCGTTGCGGGTAGCTTAATTGGGTGGCCCCCTGAAATATTTCTGAATCCTGTGATTGCTTTGTCGTGAAGGCCTCGTTGGGTTTTGATTTGGTTTTTCCGAGGTTGATCGAGTGTGTGTTGCTATTGGTGCACCCCGGCCGGGTAAAACTTTCTGAAAGCCGTGTCCGCGGATATGGACGACTTGGAGCACAGTTTCTCGATCATAGACAAGCATAACTAAAGTTTACTGCTATAAATTTGACTTATAATGACTAGTAATCAGCTTCACTATAATGGAATGACTAATTAATACTGCCCACAATTGCTTGTTTGGTTGTCGCTTGCGACAATTGTATCTGACTAGTAAGTATTGCAACTACAACGGAATGGCTGAATAAAAGTACCAACAACTGCTGGGTTTTGGGCTTATCTCATGCTATCTGTACCTGATTAGTAATTGTTGCAACTATCACGGAATGGTTAACTAAAAGTGCCCACTGCTTATTTTATCAGGATGATTATCTATACCTGACTAGTAATTACTGCAACGATAACTGAATAAGTAAAACTTCCAACGGTGTGAGTTCCTCGGTTGACTTCCTCGTCGGTATCGAGGGGGAAACGCCAGGATGGGTTTGTTTGGTGTTAGCTTCAGGTTGGATCCGGATAGGTCATTCTTACCCCTCTCTGATAACCGCCAGTTGTATCGAGTCTCTATAGGTTGTTCAGTGCATGCTGCCGCTGCCGCTTCAGTCCACCATACCTATGTAGGCGAGGACCGCCGAATTCTAGCCTCGCCGTGTACTGGCCTCAGTACTGACGCTCCTCTTTTTCCTTTGCCCTTTGTCGGCACCCCTTTTGTTTAAGCAGGTTTTGAGATCGACGCCGTTAGCAGGGTTACCCTTCCGGCTTGGCCTGGGCAGGGTTATGGACGCCATTGTTTATTCTTCAGGGCTCTTAGCCCCATTTGCATCTTGTCCGTAGCTGGACGCTCTATCGTCTTCAAGGTGATTTGGATCTTTGTATATTATATCTGTATTCTTGACTCTTTGAGTCGCTGTTATAGATATCTGCTCTGTGGGTCCCATCGAGGACTGTTGTGTAATGTTATTACTTCGTTTTCCACCCGCACGAAAGTGCCTGGTGGGCACCTTTGAATCGTTTCTATGCGGGTTTGGCGAATTTTGCTCAAACTTGCATAGGTCCGATTCTGAGGGTGTTACAGAGTGGTATCAGAGCCCAGCAGTTGCGATACCCCACAAGTCCAGCCTGTAGGATAACCTAGCTAACGGCCGAAGTAGAGTGTCAAAACTATTTTTGCAAAATCGGTTGGATAGTTCTGATTAGGTCTGATTTTACTCCTTACCCCTCTGCTGTTTCCCTCTTACCCCTACGTGTTTTGAATCCGCTCTCGTCTCTTTCTTCGAGTCCAGGAATTCTCGTGGTTGGGTTTCCGTCGTACCTTCAGGGTTTCGCTTCCTTCTTGGATAACGGTGTTCTACCATCCGGTGTTCAAGCTGCCTGATGAATCCGTCTACGGTGTTACCATTCTTTGTTCCTTGTTTGTGCTTCCGGTGTTCTGACGCGACGACATCCTCTATGCCAGGTCCGATGCAGAGTCTGCATCACTCCTTGTTCCGAACCTCGCTTGTCGAGATCTTCAGTCTAATTCCGAGAGTTGGTTGCATAATCCGCCTATTCGTGTGCAGAGTAATGGTTTGAGTGCGGGATGGAGTAGCTACCATACCACTACCCTTATCATTCGCTCTGGTACATCGAATCAGTGGATCCAGCAATTTTGCTCCATCCATCGGAAGTTAGGGGTGGCTTTATTTGTTGATACCTCTACCTTCGACCTTTTGTTACCGGAGAGTTCTCCCGACGATCACGGACAACGACCTCTTATTAGTGGTGTCGCGAGGATCTACACGAAGCGCGAAGGATCAGACGCCGACCCTCCTTCCGGTACCATGAGGAGGATCTCGAGGGCGAGATCCTTTGTTAGTGGTGTCGAATTGTGGCATCCCGCAAAAACCACTACTAGAAAATCGCGTTGAATTTGTGCATTGCATCGTCATCATCATGCATTGTTTGCCAAAACTCTTTTTCGCAACACCCGTTTTGTTTTCTAAAACGCCCCATCTTTATTCAAAAGCCAAAACCCGGGTCGCCGGATTATTTTGTTTTGTTGCTATCGGGTTGCAAACGGCCCAATTAAATTAAATAAAGATTTAATTATTTTTAGCGGGGCAGTCGAACGGGCCGATTGACCCGAACGACCGCCCCAGAAATTAAAATCGGTCCACCATTCACCCGCCCTTCTAATCCTATTCCTACCCAATTACCTACCCAACCCCTCCCTCCACCTCACTCCCTCCAATAGTATCCTGCCACCTCACCTAACCCTTCCCCCCTAACCAATCTAAACCTGCCACCTCACCCCTCTCTATCTCTCTCCCTCTCTCCACCTGCCTCAAACCCAAACCACACGCATGCAGCCACCCACCGCCCTGCCGCTGCCCTGGGCCCCGCCTGGGCCCCACACACGCACTCACCTGGCGCACTCACGCACGCTCTCGGACCCCACCCCGCACACCGCCTGCCCCTGCCAGTCGGGCCCGCCCCTGCCCCGGTCCCGCCCGTCAGCCGGCCACTCCCTCCATCCAAACCGACCCAGCCCCCCACCTTCCCCAGATCAACCTTCCCTGGACCGGTCCACTCCCCCCCTGTCCCACGCCCCTGGGCCCCACCCCAGGCACGCGCCCCACGCACGACCGGCGCCCCCTCCTCCCTCCTCCTTCCTGGTTCTCTTTCCCCGGCCCCGGCGCTCACCTACCGCCTCCTCCTCTCGCCGGCGACCCCCGCCGGAGCCGCCGCGCGCCGCCACCTCTCTCCCACCGCCCCCTCCCCGCATCCCTCCAGCTCCGCTCGCCCCCCACCTCCTCGCCTGGCCGCGGCCGAGCCGCCTCCGCCCCTGGGAGCCCGCGCCGCCCCGCCTCCGCTCGCTCGCTGCCACTCCGCCGCCGCCGGCCCCGGCCCCGTCCCCCTGCACGCCCCCCCCTCGCCGGCGCCTGGGCGCGACCGAGCTTGCCCAGACGCCGCCGCTCCGCGTCCACGCCTCGGGTCCAACCTCCGCCTCTGCCCCGCGCAGCCACGCCGCGAGCTCGCCTCCCCGTCCGCCGGCAGCGGTGCTCGTCGGCGCCCCGCCACGCCTCTGCCCTGCGCGGCCACGCCGCGGCCGCTCCCCCGACCCGCTCCGCCCCCGCCTGCGACCGCCGCCGACGAACCTCGCCGCCCCGGCCATGGCGCGCCGGCAGCGAGTAGCCCCGCCCCGTCGCAGAGCCTCGCCTCGGGCCGTGCTCGCCGGCCGGACTCGCTTCCCCGCGTCGACCGTCCCTCTCTGGCGTCTCTGCTCCAGCGACCGCGTCGCCCAAGTCGGTCTCCTACGCCGCCTCGGCCAAGGCCGGCCACCGTCGCCCCGAGCCAAGCCTCGCGGGTCCTTCCTGTTGCCGCCGCGGGCCGCTTCCTCCATCGGAGCCCACCGTGGGACCCGCCCTCTGGTTGTAGCATGTTCGCCAGGCGCCTGCTAGGAGTCCCTCTGGTTGCCCCATCGCCAAGATCTCGGAGGGTTCTATCGTCAACCCAGCTCACCAACGCCGTGTTACCGACGTCACCTTCGTGGATGCAACAAGACCTTCCCGTTGACAAGGTTACCGACAAGATCTTCGACATACGTCGCCATACTCGTAGCCACTTCGCGGACCGAGCGACCACACGTGCAACAAGTGCTCCCTCGACATGGTCTTCCCTAGGGGACGCCAAGATCGCTAAGGCACGCCAAGTACTTCGCCCCGAATCCCGGAGACCCGAACCTGAGATCATCGCCATAGATCGTCAAGGATTTCACATGGATGCGACAAGAGCTTCACCCGAACGACAAGACTGCCGACACGACAGCGGATGCGACAGGATCGCCCCAGGACGCCAAGATTGCCGCGAGAACGCTCCCGAGCGCTAACACCGCCTCGTTGGCGCGAGCCCGACAAGATCCTCGTAACGGCAAGATCGACCCCGTGGGGCCCGACAAGATCGGCACGACGACAAGAACGGCTCCGACCCGGAAGAATCCGACGCGCCCCGACACCGACCCAAGTCCCGCACCCGGATACGCCAAGAACTACCCTCGATGTCCGAGAACGATCCCGTCAAGTTCGTCGAACCCTGAACCCCGATACCCGAGAACGGAACCGTCGAACCCTGGACCCTGAGACCGACCCCGAACCCCGGAGCCCTAGATCGCCGAACCTTAATGTGTGACCCTTTTCCTCGAACCCTATTTTATAACATATCAATTGGTTGCATATTAAATTGACATTCCCGCATGCATAGCATTGGTTTGGGGGCCTTATGCCGATTCACCTAATAATTAAATATGGGGCCCATATGCGGGCAAATCTAGTCTCATATCGGCCTCATCTAAACTGGTGTAGCGAACCGGTATCTTATCTTGCCTTGTTATAACAACATTAAATGGCGGGGTAGCTAAACAACATGAACCATATAATTACTTGTCGGGACCCCGGTTCCGCTTAATATGACCTAATTGCATTGCACCTTTGCCATGCCATACATCATACATGCATCATGCCGATCTTCTGCCGTTGTATTAAAATATTGCATCCGGTGTTTCTTCTAGTGTTTTGCTTCTTCGCGGATAAGGCCGTTGAGTTGATGTGAGCTTCGCCCCGATCTCCGGTTAAACCCTTCAACATGTTTTCAGGCGAGCATCTCCCCCTTTCTACCTATCTTACTTTTGTAGTATTTACTTCCCTCATGTTGATCTATTGCTATCTGTGTTGCGATGCTCTAGTTTTCCGTACCCGTGATATTCCCTGCAGCCTCATATTGCCTTGGCCACATCCTATTACCTGTTGTTTGGTAGATAGTTGGACTTGCGCGTCGTAGTTGCGTGCTCAAGTGTTGATGTGTGTCGCCATATGCCACAGTTGCTGATGTATTGCCGCATGTTGATGTTGGAGATGATTCTAGCTTTACTTATCGTCACTTTAATTTCTGTTTAACAACTAAAATTGAAATAAGCAGAGGCATCGGTGGGTGATAGATAATATTTGGTTTCCGAACGCCCACTTGTGTCCCGTAAGACCCCGAGTACTTGATACCTGTTCCTTGATTTATCGCGCTATCCACATCCGGGAGGTATATGGGACCCCCCTGAGCCAGAGCTTGATTCAGTCTTATTTCTTGGGGCCACAAACTAGTTTGGGGCTTTATTACTATCCTGTACTTATGCCATGTTTTACTGCTTTATTTACGATTGTGCGAGGTACTGCACACTGTACTGTTTAGGATCGGGACACGATTCCGCGGTGTCGACAAGCCCCGTTTGGGGTTCCCAGTCGTTCACAGCCGTATTACCCAGACCTTGAGTCCGTCTCGGAGCTAGCTTACTTCGTTGCGGGTAGCTTAATGGGGTGGCCCCCTGAAATATTTCTGAATCCTGTGATTGCTTTGTCGTGAAGGCCTCGTTGGGTTTTGATTTGGTTTTTCCGAGGTTGATCGAGTGTGTGTTGCTATTGGTGCACCCCGGCCAGGTAAAACTTTCTGAAAGCCATGTCCGCGGATATGGACGACTTGGAGCACAGTTTCTCGATCATAGACAAGCATAACTAAAGTTTACTGCTATAAATTTGACTTATAATGACTAGTAATCAGCTTCACTATAATGGAATGACTAATTAATACTGCCCACAATTGCTTGTTTGGTTGTCGCTTGCGACAATTGTATCTGACTAGTAAGTATTGCAACTACAACGGAATGGCTGAATAAAAGTACCAACAACTGCTGGGTTTTGGGCTTATCTCATGCTATCTGTACCTGATTAGTAATTGTTGCAACTATCACGGAATGGTTAACTAAAAGTGCCCACTGCTTATTTTATCAGGATGATTATCTATACCTGACTAGTAATTACTGCAACGATAACTGAATAAGTAAAACTGCCAACGGTGTGAGTTCCTCGGTTGACTTCCTCGTCGGTATCGAGGGGGAAATGCCAGGATGGGTTTGTTTGGTGTTAGCTTCAGGTTGGATCCGGATAGGTCATTCTTACCCCTCTCTGATAACCGCCAGTTGTATCGAGTCTCTATAGGTTGTTCAGTGCATGCTGCCGCTGCCGCTTCAGTCCACCATACCTATGTAGGCGAGGACCGCCGAATTCTAGCCTCGCCGTGTACTGGCCTCAGTACTGACGCTCCTCTTTTTCCTTTGCCCTTTGTCGGCACCCCTTTTGTTTAAGCAGGTTTTGAGATCGACGCCGTTATCAGGGTTACCCTTCCGGCTTGGCCTGGGCAGGGTTATGGACGCCATTGTTTATTCTTCAGGGCTCTTAGCCCCATTTGCATCTTGTCCGTAGCTGGACGCTCTATCGTCTTCAAGGTGATTTGGATCTTTGTATATTATATCTGTATTCTTGACTCTTTGAGTCGCTGTTATAGATATCTGCTCTGTGGGTCCCATCGAGGACTGTTGTGTAATGTTATTACTTCGTTTTCCACCCGCACGAAAGTGCCTGGTGGGCACCTTTGAATCGTTTCTATGCGGGTTTGGCGAATTTTGCTCAAACTTGCATAGGTCCGATTCTGAGGGTGTTACAGAGAGGCTCACCGTGTTCGCAGGATCGCGCTGATGCTCAACGTTGTCGCCGTCGATGAAGGGGCACACGGAGTGGTCGTCGATTGCTCACCGGAGAAGCTCTTCGCGACGGGCACGCTCGGGCGTTGTTGTTGGCGAGGCTACAGACCAAGATAAAGCAAACAAAGGGTGTGGTTAGATGCACAATACAAAGGTGAGTGCACGAGTTTCATCGAGGGGGAGAGGGGAGGTCAGGGTTCGCCAGAGTGGACGTAGACAACGGCGGCGTTGAGATTTTGCTGTTGCTGGCGTTCTGGGATGCGCGCGGGCAAGCTAGGGCTACTAGCAGGTGGGCAAGGTTTTGGTGAGTAGGCTCGTGTGCACTGGGGATAGTGGGGGTGGCTGTGTTGGCCGGAATTGGTCGGGGAAGCTCGTCGGAGACAGTGTGGTTGCAAGCAAAATCGAAGCAGCCCTAGGGCATAGAGGGAGCGGCGAGTGAGGGGAAAGAGAAAGGGGTGAGGGGAGTTTAAGATGGCATGGTCGTGGGGCTGATTAACTGGCGCGTTTACGCGAATTGACTCCAGGTTTCAACGGCCAGAAATGGCAGGAGGAATGAGGGGTGCGGTCACCGTGAGGTTGATGACGATGAGCTGGCCAGGTGGGGCCGATTAGTCAGCGAGGTGAGAGGTTACGCGTGGGGTCGCTAGGTCAGTGAGGTAACGGGTCGACTCGCGGGTGAGAAAGGATCTGGGGAGAGAGAGTTTTCCCCGGGTGGGCTGTAGTTGGGCTAGGTTAGTTGGGCCAGATGGGCTGGGGCGGGTGGGTCAGGTCTGTTTTCATTTTTTTCTTCTCCTGTTTTCTTTTTCCTTTTCTATTTTCTGTTTTGGTTATATTCAAATGTTTCAAACACTTATTTTATTTCAAAACTTTTCCAAACTTTCAGTAAGTTTTTATATTGTTTAACAATGTATTTTAAAGTCCATTTTAGAATAATTTCTTTTATTCTCTTATGGTTAAATATTTATTTAAATGAGGCACTTGTTTTTATTCAAACCATTGATTCAAGTCTCCATTTTATTTCAAATTTTCATCAAACCTTTTCAGTAGGTTTTATTTATTCATTAGTGTGTTTAAATAATTCACTTTGAATTATTTCAAATATTTTAATATGATTTAATATTTATTTAAATGAGGCTTTTGACTTTATTTAAATGAATTTGATTATGGTTCCAAACCATATAATTATATTTAATTAATCATTTATTCTTTTTAAGTTAATTGGATAAGTTCTAATCCATTTGGCAATTTGAATTATTTTTCCCATGATTTAATTAATCATTTATATTAGGGATTTTGTCTTCTTTTTTAAATATAAATTGAATATGGTTTAATCCCATATACTTTTATTTGAATAATCTTTATTACTTTATTTTTATTTGGATTATCTTTATTCCATTTACTTATGGATTTAATTCAAGTTTTAAATTGTCTTCTAAATAATTTTCTTGGGATTTATTATTTGGATTTGTCTTTATTTAAATAAAATTGAATATGGTTCAATTCATATGATTTTATTTAAATAATATTTTACTCCTTTTTATAATTCAGTAAACTTTCATTTGTTTATGGATTTGGCCAATATTTAATTTGGCTTTTAACTATTCCTTATTTATTTATTTATTTCTTTCTTTGCCTTATAAAATCCATATCTTTTCATTTATAGTTCCAAAATTGGTGATTCCAATTTGTGTAATTTTATTTAATATTTGTTTATCTTTTCAAATCATTTTAGGATTACTTTGCTCAAGATTTGGTATGGATTTTAGTTAGGAGCTTTATTAGCCTTGGAAATTATTTCTCTTTAACTTATTAAATTCATAAGTTTTTAACCATGGTTCCAAATTAAATGAAACCAATTTCTATAGTTTTATAATATTTTTTATTTATCATTTTTTATCATTTATAAATGTTTGTTGCTAAATTTTTATATGGAACATATCCATAGTCTTGGAGATATCTTGGAAATTATTTTCTTCCATTAGGGTTTTAGGGTTTTGGTTTATTTTCCCAAGTGTTTAAATTCAAGATTATTTCCATGCATAAAATGCATTTGATCTTTGGAAGGGTTTTATTTCATTAAGATTTGGAGTTTTGGTTTAACTTTTCCAAGTGTTTAAATTTCAAGATACATTCATTGATGAATGCATTTCACTTGATTGAAATTTTGTTGGATTCCCTTTTCATTCAAATTTTCTTCAAGAAGGGTTTCATGTTTTCATTTAGAAGCAAAAAGTTTCTTTTCACCCTAAATTTCAATAATTGTTTCTTTTGTTTATTTATTTTTCACATTTCAAAATTTGGAAAATTTTGGGATGTGACAGATGTTTCACAATTGTTGGGTAGTTGGAACATGCTTAATGGTGGAGATGGTGATGGTTTAATTACAATTTAATAACTAATATTCAAAGTAGGTAAATAATGCAGAGGCACCGGTGGGTAATAGACAATATTTGGTTTCTAACCGCCCACTTGTGTCCACCTAGGACCCGAGTTCTTGACACATGTTCCGAGACGAGCGCGCTAACCACAGGTGGAGTTTGTGGGCACCCCCGTCGATTTAGTACCTGATTTCAAAGTACTGTACCGGGGCACACAAACTAGTTTGTGGCGTTATTACTATCATGTACGTATGCCATGCTTTACTTCTTTATTTATTATTGCACGTGGAGCACCTATGCTGTTTAGGAACAAATGTGGAATGTTTTCGCGGTATCGACAAGACCTGTCACATTCGGGTTCCGAGTCATTTACAGCCATTGACACAAACCCTGGGTCCATCTCGGAGACCGTCTGTAACACCCTCGGAATCGACCATATGCAAGTTTTAGCGCTTCCCGCCAAACCCACATAGAAACGATTCAAAGGTTCCCACCAGGCACTTGCGTGCGGGTGGGAAATGAAGTAATATCATTACACAATAGTCCTCGATGGAACCCAAAAAAAATATATATACAACAGCGACTCAATGAGTCAAGAATACAGATATACAGTACAAAGATCCAAATCACCTGGAAAACGATACAGCGTCCGAGTACGACAAGATGCAAATTGAGCTAAGAGCCCTGATGAATAACCAATGGCGTCCATAACCCTGCCCAGGCCAAGCCGGAAGGGTAACCCTACTAACGACGTCGATCTCAAAACCTTCTCAAATAAAAGGGGTGCCGACAAAGGGCGAAGTAAAAAGAGAGCGGTCAGTACTGAGGCTAGTACACGACGAGACTAGTATTCGGCGGTCCTCGCCTACATAGGTATGGTGGACTGAAGCGGCAGCGCAACATGCACTAAACAACCTATAGAGACTCAATACAACTGGCGGCTATCAGATAGGGATAATAAGGACCTATCCGGATCCAACCTGAAACTAACACCAAGCATACCCATCCTGGTATTTCCCCCTCGAGACCAAACGAGGAATTCAACCGAGGAACTCACACAGTTGGTAGTTTTATTCATTCCGTTATAGTTGCGGCAATTACTAGTCAGACATAGATAGCATGAGTCATCCTGATATAATAAGCAATGGGTCGTTTGAGTTAACCATTCCGTTGTAGTTGCGACACTTACTAGTCAGATACAATTAGCATGAGATGTCGCAAACCCAGCAGTTGTTAGTACTTTTATTTAGCCATTCCATTGTAGTGAAGCTGATTACTAGTCATATCGGATACAAGTCAAATTATAACAGTAAACTTTAGTTATAGTTGTGTATGATCGAGAAATGTGCTCCAAGTCGTCCATAACCGGGGACACGGCTTCTCGAAAAGATTTAACCCTGCAGGGGTGCACCAAAGTTTCCACACGCACCTACACCCTTGTTGTCAGATCAGGTAGGTACAAGATCACAAAACATACACCCAACGGTATGTCGACGGGGTTTCGGACACGACGTTTTCCAGACCCAAAGCAAGCACATGGGGGCCACCCCACTAAGCTACCCGCAACGAAGTCGGACGGCTCCGAGACGGACCCAGAGGTTTGTGCCAATGGCTGTAAACGACTGGGAACCCGAAAATGTGGCTGGGCTTGTCGATACCGCGAAAACATTCCACATTTGTTCCTAAACAGTACAGGCGCTCCACGCGCAATCATAAATAAAACAGTAAAGCATGTCATAAGTACATGATAGTAATAAAGCCCCAAACTAATTTGTGGCCCCCGGTACAGTACTTTGAAATCAGGTACTAATCGATGGGGGTGCCCACACACTCCACCTGTGGTTAGCGCGCTCGATCTCGGAACAGGTGTCAAGAACTCGGGGTCCTACGGGACACCACTTAGAGGTTAAAAACCAAATATTGTCTATTACCCACCGGTGCCTCTGCATTTACCTACTTTCAATTTTAGTTATTAAACGGTAATTAAATCCATGATCATCTCCAACATTAAACATGCGGCATTACTCTAACAACTGTGGTACTTGACGACACGCAATAGCACTTGAGCAAGCGACTACGACGCACAAGTCCAACTATGTACCAAACAATAGGTAATATGATGTGTCCAAGGAAGTATAAGGCTGCAAGGGATATCACGGTACGAAAACTACAGCATCGCAACACAGATAGCAATAGATAAACAGGAGGAAATAAAGACTAGAAATGTAAAATAGGTAGAAAGGGGGAGAATGGTCGCCTGAAAACATTGTCGAAGGTTCATCCGAAGATCGGGTCGACACTCGCATCAACTCATCGGCCTAGCCCGTGAAGAAGCAAAGCACTAGCAGAAACACCGGATGCAATATTTAATACTACGACGGAAGATCAGGCATGATGCATATATGATGTATGGCATGGCAAGATGCGATGCAATTAGGCAATATTAAGCGAAACCGGGGTCCCGACAATTACTTAGAGGTTTCATGTTGTTTAGATACCCCGCAATTTAAATGTTGTCTTAACATGGCAAAATATATCATCGGTTCGCTACACAAATTTAGATGGGGCCAATACTAGACTAGATTCGCCCGCATATGGCCTCCATATTTAATTTAGGTGAATCGTCGAAACACCCCCAAACACCCACAATATGTATGCAAGCATGACAATTTAATATGCACAAATTAAACATCATGTTATAAAAATATAGAGGCTTAGGGTCACACATTGGATCGACGATCTTGGGGTTCTAGGTAGAAGACCTAGTCGTTTTGGATCGGTCTTGACGTCCGTGAAGGAGACCTCCTGGGTTCGATGCCTTCGAGTGGCTTCATATACAACCTTTGACATCCTCGGCATCAAGCCGGTCTTGTCGGCGAGGAGATCTTGACGAGACAATGATCTGTTGGCTTGAGCTCCCGTGGGCACGCACGCATACTCAGAGACAAAATCAGATGATGGCCCTTGTCATACAGTTCTTAGACCCTTTGACAAACAGGGATACGCACGGGAGCACAGGCTTGTTGCGCCCTGGGTGACGACTGCTGCCGGCCGGAGCGCTACAGACGGAGGCAAAGTTGCTTGGGCGTCGGCCGCACGGCGAGGCGGAGGCGCAGGGCATGGCCGCAGCGTGGGAAGACGATGCAGAGGCGGGACGGCGGCTCGTGACGCGGGACGAGGTGGTCCGTAGGTGGAGCGTCACTGGAGGTCGAGCGCGGGGCGGAGGACAAGGCAGATTGGCGGGTCGACGGGGTCCACGCGGCGGCAGTGCCGCGGGGAAGACGGAGCGGCTCCGGCGACTAGGCAAGGAGGGCGCGGTGCCAAGGCAGAGAGGCGGCAGCGCCACGCGGGATCCCAGCCGCGGCGAGCTTGAAGGCGGAGCTGGGCGAGGATGGCGACGGTGACCAGAGCAAGGCGACGAGGTGCCTAGGACGCCGACAGAGAGGAGCTCGCGGGCGCGCGGCTGCCAGGAGAGGGAAAAGGGAGGTGCGGTGGATTGGAGGCCGACGGGGGCCGAGCGCGGAGCTCCCTGGCGAGAGGAGAACCAAGCGGCGGCGGCCAGAGGTTCGTGGGGGAGGGGTTGCGAGCAGGGAGGCGAGGGGAAATCGGGAGCGTGGCCGCGGGGCATTGTGATGGGAAAGAGAGGTGGGGTCGGGCTCGCAAACGTGGGGTGTGTGGCGTCCTGTGTGTCGAGTGTGTGGTCAGGTTGGGTACAGGGGATGTGGTGGGGTGGAGTGCGGCAGGTGGTGTGGGTTGGTGCTGGCGGCGGCAGGTGGAGGGAGTGGGGAGGGATTAGGGTTGCGGTTGGGTGAGGCTAGGGTTTGATCTAGGGTTTGGTTTAGGCGGGCCGGGTGGTAGGTGGTCTGTCCGGTTGGGCTTTTGGCCTGACCGGTCGGACTGCCTCCCCAAACAAAAGTTTTATTTATTTTCTTTAGTTTTAATATCCTTTTGGTTAAATAGTTTAGGCAAACAAAAGATCCAGGTGGACCGAGGGTTTTATTTGAAATAAAAGACAGAGATATTTATAAAACAAATAGATGCTTTTACAGAAATAATTTTAGGTTAAAATATACATGATGTCATGAAGTTGCATAAAGTAGTAAACAACAGGCGATTTTCTTATAGTGGTTTTATCTGGGGTGCTACAGTGATGCAGGTTCTTCATCGGACCTGATGCAGATGAAGTCGTCTCATTAAAAAAACACCGGAAGATTCAAAAGAAAATTAGTGAATTTTTGGTCCACTAAAAGATACACAGAAGACGATTCCTCAAATATCGTGAAGACCGGATGTAGCAACACAGTTACAAGGGAAAAGAAGTGAAGCCCTGAAGGTACGACGGAAACCCTACCACTAGAATTACTGGACTCGAGGAAAAGATAAGAAAGGAGATTCAAATAACGCAAAGGTAAGAGGAGAATAGCAGAGGGGTAAGGAGTAAAAACAGACCTAATCAGATCTATCCAACCGATTTTCCAAAATAGTTTTGACACTTTACAACGTCCGTTAGCTAGGTTATCCTACAGGCTGGACTAGTGGGGTATCGTAACTGCTGAGCTCTAATACCACTCTGTAACACACTCGGAATCGACCCTATGCAAGTTTTAGCGCTTCCCGCCAAACCCGCATAGAAACGATTCAAAGGTTCCCACCAGGCACTTGCGTGTGGGTGGAAAACGAAGTAATATCATTACACAATAGTCCTCGATGGAACCCAAAAAACATATATATACAACAGCGACTCAATGAGTCAAGAATACAGATATACAGAACAAAGATCCAAATAACCTGGAAAACGATACAGCGTCCGAGTACGGACAAGATGCAAATTGAGCTAAGAGCCCTGAAGAATAACCAATGGCGTCCATAACCCTGCCCAGGCCAAGCCAGAAGGGTAACCCTGCTAACGACGTCGATCTCAAAACCTGCTCAAATAAAAGGGGTGCCGACAAAGGGCGAAGGAAAAAGAGAGCGGTCAGTACTGAGGCCACACGGCGAGACTAGAATTCGGCGGTCCTCGCCTACATAGGTATGGTGGACTGAAGCGGCAGCGCAGCATGCACTAAACAACCTATAGAGACTGAATACAACTGGCGGCTATCAGATAAGGACCTATCCGGATCCAACCTGAAACTAACACCAAGCATACCCATCCTGGTATTTCCCCCTCGAGACCAAACGAGGAAGTCAACCGAGGAACTCACACAGTTGGTAGTTTTATTCATTCCGTTATAGTTGCGGCAATTACTAGTCAGACATAGATAGCATGAGTCATACTGATATAATAAGCAGTCGGCCGTTTTAGTTAACCATTCCGTTGTAGTTGCAACACTTACTAGTCAGATACAATTAGCATGAGATGTCCCAAACCCAGCAGTTGTTAGTACTTTTATTTAGCCATTCCGTTGTAGTGAAGCTGATTACTAGTCATATCGGATACAAGTCAAATTATAACAGTAAAATTTAGTTATAGTTGTGTATGATCGAGAACTGTGCTCCAAGTCGTCCATAACCGCGGACACGGCTTCTCGAAAAGATTTAACCCTGCAGGGGCGCACCAAAGTTTCCACACGCACCTACCCTTGTTGTCAGATCAGGTAGGTACAAGATCACAAAACATACACCCAATGGTATGTCGACGGGGTTTCGGACACGACGTTTCCCAGACCCAAAGGAAGCACATGGGTGCCACCCCACTAAGCTACCCGCAACGAAGTCGGCCGGCTCCGAGACGGACCCAGAGGTTTGTGACAATGGCTGTAAACGACTGGGAACCCGAAAGTGTGACTGGGCTTGTCGATACCGCGAAAACATTCCACGTTGGTTCCAAAACAGTACAGGCGCTCCACGCGCAATCGTAAATAAAGCAGTAAAGCATTGCATAAGTACAGGATAGTAATAAATCCCCAAACTACTTTGTGGCCCCCAGTACAGTACTTTGAAATTAGGTACTAATCGATGGGGGTGCCCACACACCCCACATGTGGTTAGCGCGCTCGATCTCGGAACAGGTGTCAAGAACTCGGGGTCCTACGGGACACCAGTGAGCAGTTAAAAACCAAATATAATCTATTACCCACCGATGCCTCTACATTTACCTACTTTCAATTTTTGTTATTAAACGGTAATTAAATCCATGATCATCTCCAACATTAAACATGCGGCATTACTCCAACAACTGTGGTACTTGACGACACGCAACAGCACTTGAGCAAGCGACTAGGACGCGCAAGTCCAACTATCTAGCAAACAACAGGTAATAGGATGTGTCTAAGGCAATATAAGGATGCAAGGGATATCACGGGTACGAAAACTAGAGCATCGCAACACAGATAGCAATAGATCAAAAGGAAGAAATAATGACTAGAAAGGTAAAATAGGTAGAAAGGGGGAGAATGCTCGCCTGAAAACATTGCCGAAGGTTCGTCCGAAGAACGGGCGTCACTCGCATCAACTCATCGGCCTAATCCGTGAAGAAGCAAAGCACTAGAAGAAACACCGGATGCACCATTTAATACTACGGCAAAAGATCGAGCATGATGCATGTATGATGTATGGCATGACAAAGATGCGATGGAATTAGGCAATATTAAGCGGAACCGGGGTTCCGACAATTAATTATTAAGTTCATGTTGTTTAGATACCCCACAATTTAAATGTTGTGTTAACAAGGCAACATATATCGTCAGTTCGCTACACAAATTTAATTGTGACCAATATTAGACTAGATTCGTCCGCATATGGTCTCCATATTTAATTATTAGATGAGTCGACGGAATACCCCAAACGCCCACAATATGTATGCGAGTATAAACAATTAAATATGCAACAATTTATATAGTTGGCAATTTATAAAATAGGGGCTCAGAAAAGGGGTCACACAATGTGATATCGGCGATCTTGGCATTCACCGAGGGTTCGGGTTTTAAGATCGGGGCTTCGGGGTTCGACGGGGTTCGGTCTCGGGTCCGGGAAACTCTCTTCAAGGTACGGCCTTCGGATCCGACTCCGGGAAGAAGAACTTGGCATTCCAAGGGGGAATCTTCGGGTCGTCGGCTCCGGTTGTTGACGATGCACTTGGTTTGGTGCCTGTGTGTCTTCGGGTACTGCGGATCCTTGGCGTGATAGCTCTTGGCGCGATACGAATCCTGTACAACCTGGGCAGGGACACGATTACACACATAAAAAAGGCTCCTCCTACAAAACAGTACCGGAACGATCTTGGAAGCAACCACACAAGGGCACAACGATGTTGCAAGAGGACGGTGATGCAGACCTTGGTTAAGGACATACCCAGCGACGCGCTGCTATCCACCTTGCTTGGGTTCTGCACAAACTGTCGCCGGCAACAGGGCCCGGACGCGAGGCCACGCAGGGGACGCGACCGGCAGGACGAGGGCGGCGCGGCCTGGCGAGCCGGCAGGAGGAGGCGTCAGCAGGGAGACGCGCGGGAGGGGCCGGACGCAGACCAGTGGCGTCCTACAGCAGGGTCAGGAGTAGGTGCTCGGCTGGTGGCGAGCCGGCAGGAGAGGGGTCGGCGTCGCGGGCGTGCAAATGCGGGAGGAGGGCCTTAGGCCAGGGAAGACAGAGGCCACGCGACAGCGAAGGGGGGCCTGCGGGCGGCGGCTTGACGGGAAGGCACCATGGCAACCAGAGAGAGGAGAGGACGTCGGGGAAGGGGGCGTAGGTCGCGAAGGACAGGGAGATGGCCCGCCTGGCGTCGCCATGGCGGAGGAGGACGCGGCCGACGGAGGGGGTCGCAGGCGGGGAGGAAGGGCGGGCGCAGGTCGGCAGGAAGCTGAGAGGAAGATAGGTGGAGGCCGCGGGGTGCTCGGCGGTAGTGGCGTTGGCCGGCCCATGGAGGAGACCGGGGGGAACCGAGGCTCTGGGATGGTGGGTATTCTCATCGGGGTGGGGACGAGGCCACCAGGGAGGCGTTGGGTTGGGGACGGGCCAAGCCAGAGAGGGACATAGATCGAGCGAACGGGAGGAAAGAAACAAGGGAAGCGGGTCGCGAGGGAGTGCGGGCGTGCGTGGGGACCGAGGTCATGGTGGGACCAGCAGGTGGGGTCAAAGAGACAGAGGGATGGGGTGGTTGCGATGCGATCGGGAGCAGGAGTGTTGGGTGGGGTGTTGCCGCCTACCGCAGGTGTGTTGTGTGTGTGTGGTGAGCGTGTGTGCGGCTGCTATGTGGCGGCGGCGGATGGAGGGGATTTGGGGTAGGTCTAGGGTGGTTTTTAGGGTTAGGGTTTTATTTTAGATGGGCCGGATAGTAGGTGGTTTGGCCGGTTGGGCCTCTGGCCTGACCGGCTAGACTACCTCTCCGGTCAAAATAGTTATTATTATTATTTTATTTAGTTTTACAATATACTTTTAGTAAAATAATTTAGGCAAACGAAAGTTCCGGACGGACCGAGGGTTTTACATTTGAAATAGAAAGGGGATAATTTAGAAAACAAAAATAGGCTTTTAGCAAAATAGTTTTAGATTAAAACATGCATGCAGATATCATGATGATGCACAGATGTAAATGCACGCGATTTTCTAGTAGTGGTTTTACCCGGGATACACCGTCCAACTTCGTTATGGGTAGCTTAGTTGGGTGTCCCCCATATGCTTTCTTCGGGTGTAGGAAACGTCGTGTCTGAAACCAGGTTGACATACCGTTGGGTGTATGTTTTATCTTGTACCTACCTGATCTGACAACAAGGGTGTAGGTGCGTGTGGAAACTTTGGTACACCCCTACAGGGTTTAATCTTTTTGAAAAGCCGTGTCCGCAGTTATGGACGACTTGGAGCACAGTTCTCGATCATAGACAACTAACACTAAAGTTTACTGTTATAATATGACTTGTATCCGATATGACTAGTAAGTTGGATAACCACCATGGAATGAATGGATAAAATTGCCAACTATGTGAGTTTCCTCGTCATGACATCCTCATTTGGTCTTGAGGGGTAAATACCAGGATAGTTATCATTGTTGGTAATATCAGGTTGGTTCCGAATAGGTTCTTCTCATCTCTTTCTAATAGCCGGTAGTTGCCTCGAGTCCATATAGGTTGTTTAGTGCATGTTGTGATGTCGCTTCAATCCACCATACCTATGTAGGCGAGAGCCACCTAATTCTAAGACTCGCCGTGTACTGGCCTTAGTACTGACCGCTCTTTTTTTCCTCTGCCCTTTGCCGGCACCCCTTTTGTTGTAGCAGGTTTTTGAGATCGAAGTCGTTAGCAGGGTTACCCTTTCGGCTTCGTTGGGCAGGTTTATGGATGCCATTGGTTATTCTTCAGGGCTCTTAGCCCCATTTGCTTCTTATCCATACTCGCATGTTGTATCGTTTTCAAGGTGATTGAATCTTTGTACTGTATATTTGTATTCTTGACTCATGGAGTCGTTATTGTATATATCTGTTCTGTGGGTTCCATCATAGACTAATGTGTAATGGTATTGCTTTGTTTTCCACCCGCACGAAATTGCCTGGTGGGCACATTTGAATCGTTTCTATGCGGGTTTGGCGGGAATCGCTAAAACTTGCATAGGGCCGACCCGAGGGTATTATATAGTGGTATCAGAGCTCAGAAGTTATGATACACCATTGGTCCATCCTATAGGATAACCTAGATAACGACCGATGTATATAAAAACTATTTTGAAAAATCGATTGGGCAGATCTTATTAGATCTGCTTTTACTCCTTACCCCTCTGCTATTCTCTTCTTACCTTTGCGTGTTTTGAATCTACCCCCTTATCTTTTCTTTGAGTCCAGGAATTCTCGTGTTTGGGTTTCCGTCGTACCTTCAAGGTTTCACTTCCTTCCTCTTGTAACGATGCTTCAATATCCGGTCGTCATGCTATCTGAGGATTTTTTTCTGTTATATCTTTCAGTGGACCTAAAATTCACTAAAAATTTCTTTGTATCCTTCGGCGTTTCATATCATCTGCGTCAGATCTGATGAAGAACCTGCATTATTCTTTTGTTTCCGGAACTCGAATGTCAATATCTTCAGTCTGATTCCGAGAGTTGGTTGCATAATTCCCCTATTCATATGTAGATTAATGTTTGGGTGCGCGCCATCCGATTATTCTTATCATTCGCTCTTGTACATTGAATGGTTGATCGACGCAATTATACTCCTTCCACGGAAGTTAGAGGTGGCCTTACCTTTTTAGACCTCTGCCTTCGTCCTTTGTTTTTTGGAGTGTTCTCGCAACGAACGGGAGCATCGACCCTTGTTGGTGGTGTCGTCGATTTCAAGATAAGTAAGAATCGTTGTTAGTGGTGTCACGAGGATCTACACGAAGCAACAAGATTTAGAGCGTCGGCATTCTTCCATGTACCATGAGACGGATCTCGAGGGCGATATCCATTGTTAGTGGTGTCGAATTATAGCACCCCAGGAAATCCACTAATAGAAAATCGTGTGTTAAATAATACTTTGTGCATCATCATGAAATCATCATGCATATTAGTTGCCAAAACTGTTTTGCCAAAAGCCTACTTTGTTTTCCAAATATATCCTCCTTGATTTCAAATTAAAAAACTTGATCTCACTGGATATTTTGTTTATCTAAAACTGACAAAAGTTGTTTGTATAAAAATAAATAAACATATAAAAATAAAATAGTTTTGTAAGCCGTTTAGGCCAGGCAACCTACTACCCAAGTGACCCAGCCTGTTTCAAACTCTAACCCTAAAAAGCTCCCTACCTATCCAACCATCCAACCTCTAATCCCCACCTCACTATGGCACGTTCACTAATTGGAGGCATTTTTTTAAAGGCCCTATTTGTAACTTCCTCTAATTGTAGTTTTTTGTGGTACTTTGAAAAATAATGCCTTAAATTGTGAGTTTTAGAGGCAGTTTTTAATATGCCACTAAAAGTTAAGCCTTTAGAGGCAATACCAATAATGCCTTCAATATTTTTAAAAAATAGAGACACGGTTTAGTGCCTTAATATTGAACTATTTGTGACATTTTATTTGTGCCTCAAAAGGACAGTTCTTTTAGAGGCACTATTTGTCAAAGTGCCTCTAAAAATATATCATTTGAGGCACACGTAAAAGTGCCACAAATTGTTTGCCTTTAGCGGCACTCAAATGTTTCTCTAATGGTTGACTAATTGTGGCACTATTAGTTGTTCCTCAAATGGATAGTTTTTTTAGGCACACATGATACTGCCTCTAACGTTTTAAAAATAGAAGCATAGTCTAGTGGGGAACTATTTGTGCCTTTTTTAATGCCTCAAAAGAACAGTTCTTTTAAAGGCACTTTTTGTCAAAGTGCCACTAAAAGTATATCATTTGAGACACAAATAAAAGTAACACAAATAATTTGTATTTAGTGGCACTCAAATGTGACTCTAATGGTTGACTATAAACAACTTTTTTAGAAAAAAATCATTTCCTAGTTTTTAAGATTAAACCTTTACTATTTTATGCTGTAACTGCCTTTCCTAGTTGTTGATGTGTCCTTGTAGTACGCCTATTTCTGGGTATACGTATACGTATATAATATATATGTGTGTCATGATTTATTTTTTCTAATCGTGCTCGGTCATATGGTTGAATTAATTATGTTTAGGACTCTTTAGCATGTGTTTTTTTTTCACGATCGGATTATCGGTCTTGGCTAGGCGGGCTGTTTTTCTTGCGGGCGTATATTCTTCTTCGATCTGAGTCTAACGTAACAGATTTGATAGGTCTAAAACCAGGGATAAGTCTAGGATTTTATCGACGTATATGCCCAATAAAAATTTGACGATAATTTTGATAAAATAATATTTACTATAAATAAATGATTATACAATTTTTATGTAAAAAAAAATAAATAATATGTAGTTCAAATATTAACCTGCAGTATGATGTTACTCTACTAAGATTGATTGATGGGCTTGTCGATTAATTGTTGTATTGCTTATGAAGAATTAATTGTTGTCAGGCCGCAAGCGGCATTCGCCGCCAGAGCGCCTACTTGGGCACGATGTTCATCGTCCTCGACGATAACCGCGAGGATGCGGCCGGGCCTTCGCAGCCGTTGCAGAGCGACGATGGCGATGAAAGGACCGAGGACGCCGACTACACGTCGTTCTACCGCCACTTTGGCATGTGAATGGCATCGGCATCGACGACAACATCGGTATTAGCGTCGCACAGTAGTTATTTCTATGGTTTTTTTAGTTTATTTAGCCTACCGGAGCCTCCTCCTCCCCTGCGCTCGCCGGAGCCCCTCCTCCTCCCCTACGCTCGCCGACGACCTCTCATCTCTTGAACGAGCATGCACGCACGCACGGCCGCCGCCATTTCCTCGCCTCCGACGAACAACCATTGGACTCCGACGCGAGCACGCGACCACGGCCTGCCAAGCAAGCTCGCCACCGCCTCCGCCTGCCAAGCGAGTTCGGCGCGGGTGCGTCCTCCGACGCGAGGGCAGCGAGCTCACTGGCGTCACCGCCAAGCAAGATTCGTGCGGGCGCGTCCTCCAGCTCGGGCACGTCCTCCAGCGAGGGTGGCTTCCGGCGCGGCCACCTTCACGGGAAGGCCTTGACGTCCTCCAGGACGCCGCCCATCTAGGCCACTAGGTACTCGAACTTGGGCCTGAAGTTGCGCTCCATGTTGAAGATGAACAAAGCGAGCACCGCATCGCCATGGCCATCGCCTCATCCTTGGACATGCCCAGCTCAGCCCACAGGTACTCTAGCTTGGGCGACATGGTGCACTCCACGCTGGACACCAGGAGGATCGGGTCCTGGAACACCAGGGCGCGGTTGTCCCGGAACCCCAGGCGGCGCAGGTAGATGAGGGCGCGGCCGAAGCTGGTCACAGACACTGCAGGCTAGCATGCGTGGGCACTTGACCACCACGTGGCGGTAGTCGTCCTCGGCCGCGCCGAGGTGCTCGGAAAGGAAGACGAAGACGGGGCAGAGTGGGCGAGCAGGGACATTGGCGCGAGGGCGGCTCCGAGCGGCACAGGCGGCATGGTGGACCTGTTGGTGGCCGGAGAGGTTAGCTTGGGCGCCATGGTGTGCTCCACGCTGGACACCAGGAGGATCGGGTCCTGGAACACCAGGGCGCGGTTGTCCCGGAACCCCAGGCGGCACAGGTAGATGAGCGTCGGCCGGAGCTGGTCGCGGACACTGCAGGCCAGCATGCGTGGGCACTTGACAACCACGCGGCGGTAGTCGTCCTCGGCCATGCCGAGGTGCTCGGTGAGGAAGATGAAGACGGGGCGGAGTGGGCGAGCAGGGACATCGGCGCGAGGGCGGCTCCGAGCGATGCAGGCGGCATGGTGGACCTGTTGGCGGCCGACGATGAAGGGTTTCGCAGCATAGTAAATCAAAAAAATTCTACGGATGCGAATGGAAAAGCCAAGATCTAATCTAGGAGATGCAAACAATGAGAGGGGTTAGATGAGATCTTCATACCCTTGAAGATTCGCACAGCAGAACGTTCAGCGGAACGTGGTTGATGTAGTCGTACTATCCTTCTCCACCTCGCGATCCGATCCGATCCAACACCGCAAGTGGCGATGCCTCCGAGAGATGCACACGTACGGCACCTCGACGTCTCCTCCTTCCTCGGTCCAGCAAGTGGGGTGGAGAGATAGATTGGATCTACAACACGACGGCGTGGTGCAAAGGTGGAGAGTTTCTGCGGCAGGGCTTCGCCTATGCGTAGTTGGGAGAGAGAGAGAGAGAGAGAGAGAGAGAGAGAGAGAGAGAGAGAGAGAGAGAGAGAGAGAGAGAGAGAGAGAGAGGGGAGGGCAGCAGGTAGGCGGCTAGGTTTTGAGGAGGTGTGGGGGGAGGGTGCGCCCCTGTCCTCTTTATATAGAGGGCTGGTCGGCTGCCCCCTTGCCCCTCCTCCAAGCCTAGGGCCAGCGGCCACATGGAGGAGTGGGGGGCAAGTTCCCCCCCTCCCTTCTAGAAGCTCTCCCTAGGGTTTTCCCTAGGGCTTGGCCGGCTGGGCCTATGGGGCCTTGTGCCCCTGGCCCAATGCATCCAGGGCACTCCCTCGTAGTCCCACGCCCCCTCCAGACAAGTGGGGCCACGTTGGTCCCACTCCGGAAGGTTCTAGAAGCTTCCGGTACAATACCGAACATTCCGAAACAATTCTGAAATTCAAAAATTGTTTTCCCTTATATGAATCTTATTCTCCGGACCATTCCAGAACCTCTCGTGATGTCCTGGATCTCATCCGAGACTCCAAACAAAAACTCATAAACCAATTATCCATTCTATCCTAGCGTCGAGACACGTTAAGTGTGTGACCCTACGAGTTCGAGAATATGCAGACATGATATTCTATCACTAAGCAACAGCGGGGTCTGGAAACCCATATTGACTCCCACATACTCATCGATGATCATATCGGATGAACCATGATGCCAGGATTCAATTAATCCCATATATATATTCCCTTCGTCACGCGATATTTTACTTGCCCGATATTCGATCGTCGGTATCGGCATACCTAGTTCAATCTCGTTCACAGCAAGTACTTTACTCGTTACCTAATCCGACATCACTTTGTGATTAAATTCTTAACCACGTGCTTGCAAGCGGTGTTTATATCGATTACCGAGTGGGCCCGAAGTATATCTCTCCGACTTTGGAGGGAAAAATCCCATCTCGATACATACAACCCAACAGATACTTTCCGATCACCTGAGAGACACCTTTATGATCACCCTCTCATAGGATGACGTTTGATGACCTCAAAGCTTTCTTCCGATACCAGGGAGTTGCATTATCTCATGGTCTAAGGAATACAATATTTGACATAAGAAAAAGCTTCGCAAAGATGAACACGATGACACGATCTAGTTGCTCTATTTGATTTGGGTCTGTCCATCATATCATTCTCCCAATGACATGATCTCATTATTAATTGACAACTCATGTCTATGGTTAGGAAACCTTAACCATCATTAATCAATGAGCTAGTCCATAGAGGCGTACTAGGGAAACGGTGTTGTTCATAAACCACACAAGTATCAAAGTTTCCGCTTAATAAAATTCTAGCATGGAATATAAACTTTATCATGAACAAGAATTATAATAATAACATCTTTATTATTGCCTCTAGGGCATAATTCCAACAGACGAGGTCGATGGCTCTAGCTCCAACAACGGCGGCCGAGTTGGTATGTCCCTATGCGGGAGAAGCCCCGTTAGAAATATGTGCAAAATTAGGCCAGACACCTATCCATTTTTAGGCCGGACCACCCACGAATAGACTAAATCCGGTGTCCTGTTTGGTATAGCCCGGTGGAGTTGGTCTTTGTGTTACATTGAGTCAAATAGCCAAGCCGACATACGCACACCTCATCTACACGTATAGGCCCGTTCAAAAAAAGAAGTCTATACGTATAGGACCAAGCCCAAAGGCACACCGCACACGGACACAACACACGCACGCACGCACGGTTCGATCAATTTCTCTCTCGATCTCTTCTCGGCTCTCTCCCCTGATGTGTGATGCCGCCGCCGCCGCACCTGCTGCCCAGCGATCCGGCCACCGCCATCCAAGTCTGCCGCCGCCGCTAGCCTGCTCGGCTTTGCCCCATTCTCCTCCACCTTTTCCCCCGTATCTGCGGTGCTTGTCAGCACCTCCACGCGGCCCCACATCAAACCCTAACTCTGGTCGCCTCCGGTTGCCGCCGCACCGTCAACAACCACTGCTCCGGCTGCTATCCGTCAACGACTATGACCTCCTCCTCACCGATCTCAATCCCCAGCTCGAACCTAGGCGGGGTGCTGCTGCTACTGCCTCTAGGGTTTGGCCGTGGCCTCCTGCACCATGGCGTGGTGGTAGGCTGCGGCTACTTCCAAATCTTCCTCTACTGCGTCTACGTCAACTACTGCTTGGCTACGCTTCAAAGGTATACTCCAGCCCTTCCCTGCTCTCTTCCGTATGTGTTATATGCTGGTTTAGTTCTAGCTAGGTTTAGTGGTATTAGGTATAGGGCTACGGCCATTTAGTATCTGGTAGTTCTAGTGGTCTCCTCGGCATGGACTTCCTGGTACTAGTGGTGAATTACTGCTGTCTAGGTTGTTTTTTTTGGTAATGGTACATGGTTTGTATTAATTTGGTCATAGTGATGGCGAATTGAATTGGTTGCTTAGCCTTGCTGTTGTGTCCTGATGCTGATGATTAGTGGTGAATTACTGCTGTCTAGGTTGGGTTTGTGGTCATGGTATATGGTTTATATTAATTTGGTTACGGTGGTGGCGAATTGAATTGGTTGATTAGCCTTGTTGTTGTGTCCTGGTGATGATGATCTACTGCTAGCTATATGATCTTCTAGCAATAGGACAATGCTAGATACAGATGTGCTAAGGAGAATCTAGTTGTTGTTATGGAGTAGATTAAATGTTCTAATGGGTACATATGAATGCATCAGGAAATGACAGGAGTTCAGGGTGTATTTCTGAGTGAGGTGCATTATTTTCAATTCAGTTGAGTTTTGGCTGATGCATTACTATTGTTACTTGCGAGCAGCAATGAGCCAAAGATAGAGAGGGCCATGGTTGAGAAGTTAATCAGTTTAAGTCCATGCCTTAGCTGTATGCATGTTCTTTTGATTAATCCCATATATATATTCCCTTCGTCACGCGATATTTTAAATGCCCGAGATTCGATCGTCGGTATCGGCATACCTAGTTCAATCTCGTTCACAGCAAGTACTTTACTCGTTCTGTAATCCGATATCACTTTTTTATCAACTCCTTAACCACGTGCTTGCAAGTGGTGTTGATATCGATTACCGAGTGGATCCGAAGTATATCTCTCCGACTTGGGAGAGACAAATCCCATCTCGATACATACAACCCAACAGATAATTTCCGATCACCTGAGAGACACCTTTATGCTCACCCTCTCATAGGATGACGTTTGATGACCTCAAAGCTTTCTTCCGATACCAGGGAGTTGCATTATCTCATGGTCTAAGGAATACAATATTTGACATAAGAAAAAGCTTTGCAAAGCTGAACACGATGACACGATCTAATTGCTCTGCTTGATTTGGGTCTGTCTATTATATCATTCTCCCAATGACATGATCTCATTATTAATTGACAACTCATGTCTATGGTTAGTGTAACATCCCAAAAGTACTAAGCTTGGATCATCCAACTCTAATCATCAAAATTAGGGTTAACAAAAACTTTTCTAAATAAAATTATGAATGCATGCATATGTGTATGCATTGATTTTGAATTCTTTGAAAACCACCTTGTTTGTTTGTTTCATTGCTTGTAAAATGTTTCTTAGGTGAAATAAACATCATCTAAAACATTTCCCACACTTTTCCTAAAGACAAGTAAATCAAAACACATATATTAAATGAATGGTCATTTTGACCAATTTAACTCTCATGCATACTTTGGCTGTCTCAAACTTTCAGAACCTAACAGAAACTTTTCTGGATCTTTGCACCCCTTGAATGTACTCATAACAAAGTATCAAGGCCCACTTTGTGATCATCCAGAAACTTTCAAATGCATAGTTTAAATGACAATTCAAAATTGAATCTTTATCATATGGGAAGATCCCACTTTTTCAAAAACCACTCAAACAAGCTCAACTTTCAAAACCCAAGCATCTGCAGACTCACCAGCACCAATCTAGCAAACCCACCAAAAATCTTTTCAAAATTCAAAACTTGATTTCATGCGGCCATTTCATCAAACAGGTTGCAGACACAAATCAAACAAACATCAAACACTATTGTGAGAAGTGATTCTTGCCTAACTTGTTCCCTAGTTAGCTCACAACCAGCTCAGTAGATCATCTACGAAGATTATCCAAGCACTAGCACCATTGGGAGCTTGCCATTGCCATCAATGGTGAACAGCCGAGCACCCCCTTGCCACCCAATAGTCGACAGCAAGCTAGGAGCAGCGGCAAGCTTAGCCAGCATGTCTAGGAGGCAGCCCACCGTCCACCGCCACTCACTGTCCCAGCCGCAAGCGTTGCCAAGCCCTGAAACACGTGCACAAGACCGCCAGAGACCATGTCGAGCGTGCTCCAGAGCACCACCCTCGACCAGCGCCCACAGACCGTGCGCCGCCCTCACCGCGCGCACACATGATCGCCACCGACCCAGGAGACCACCAGACATCCCCGTTTGCCGCCCCGTGCCGCACAGCCACCGCCCCCCGTCGAAGACGCCGCCTCTGTCGCGCAGAGCATCGCCCGTTCCAGACCAAGCCGCACCACCCCATGCCTCGAAACCATGTCGTTGAGCACCGCCAGGAGACACCGCACCGTCCCCTACCCTTGCCCATGCCATTAGCCGCCTGTAACATCGCCCCCGACGAGCTCACCGTGCGCCCCGATGGTCCCCTCGCTCAACTATAAATAGAGGCCACCCCCGCTCGATTTCTTCACACCATCTCACTCCCCTCTCCTCACTGATCTTGCCACACCGTTCTCAGAGCAAGGCGAGCACCACCCCACCGGAATTTCACCGGAGCCCGCTGCCTCTGGAGAAGAAGGGAGCCATCGATTTCGTCCACCCTAGGAGTTGCCGTGACCACCCCTGAGTTTTACGTCGTCGACTTCGTTGTTCGCCCGCCTCGCCGACCCTCGCCCGTACCCCGGCGAGCCACCAGCACCCCTCACTGGCCGCGCTAGGTTTCGTTCTCACCGGTGTTGTCTCGCGTCGACGATGACTCTCAGCCGTTGGATTAGAACTAGATCAAACGATCCACGTTGCCCCCTACCGCTTGGCCCATCCCCGTGTCACTGACGAGTGGGGACACCCACTTAAGTAGCCCGCGGGAGCATTGCGCTTAGCAGGCCAGCCCGTTTTCTTTTCCCGCGCAGCCCAGTTATTAAAATTAAACTTTTTCCATTTCAATTCAAACACACTTCTGTACCCATTTTCAAAAATCAACCCAGATCGATTCAGTACACCAAACTGAATGAAACCAATTTTGTTGGAAAGGTCTGTGAATGCTGAATCCAAGCCCGTTGGATTTAAGTCATTTGGACCTATAGATCACTCATGGTAAAAATAAAAGGTAAAAATCACATTCCCATGGACTACAATATGTGGTGATGACATGTGTCAGCATGATCCCATATTTGGTTTGGAGAATATTAAATCTTAAGTAGTTTTTCAATGAGTAGAAATTACTTTTCTAAAAATAAAAGGAATTAAATCAAGCCTTAACCTTGTAATGTAGAAATGATGCTAGATCATCTATAGGACCCTTGTGTGTGATGATTGCAAGTAGTTAAGTATTGTTTGGTGATTCTGTACCTCGTATTTATTCATAAACGCTAGTACCGACCAAGGATACGAGGAGGAAGGAGGATACTACGAAGAAGAAGCCGAGGAGAACTTCAACCACTGCTCTGCCCAAGCCAAGCTAACACTTGCAAGATACTATACCTATGCAAGCTTATATTGACACTGATGCAAGCCTAATACTACTAGTAAATGTGCAAGCTAACACTTGCAAGATACCCTACTGATGCAACGAACCCCTACTTGTTACTATGCCTATTATATGCTTTAAGCATATGAGATCATACCCATTTGATAAACCAATCCTAGTTTTATTTGCAAGCTTCTTACTTTATTTCTTTATCAAAGCTTACTTAGAGTTGACCTAAATGACTTGTAGATACTAGAAAGATATGTGATGGTTGTATAAAGAGCAAAAAATTTGGCCTAAGTTAGAAACCTTGATATCAGCCTAAGATATAAGGTTGGACTTAGTTGAAAATCCACTAGTTTACCACCCCTCATCAGTACTACCCCCACCTGTAGATGCTAGTGCTAAGCATAAAACTTGATCAACTTTAGATGGGAATACTTGGTGAAAATGGTTATGAAAACCTTGGAATGATGGATCATTCTATTGAAATGTTTTGGACATGTGTTTCCGAACACTTGATGATTTTGGTGATGAAAATGTTGAGGCATGAGACTTAGCCCTTTATAAAACTGATGGTTGTATGGATGCGATACCATTCCAATTTTCTCGTACAACCACAATACCCGAATATTGGGTAGGGATTGACTGGAAACTTATATACCTTAGTATTAGTTACCTCACGGCCTTGGTCCGAGCTGAGGCTACCTTTTGAAGATTGTCCACCTGTGCAGTACCCAAGATGACAGTTGGTCATGGTTGGGAGGCCAAACTCACAGGAGATGTGCTTATACTAGGGCGTGTAATTGAAAGGTTAGGATTGATTATCCGCATAGTGAGTATGGTGAATTCAGGATTTGTTCCTGATGGATGTATCGAATGTTGTGGTGAAAGTGTACAATCTCTGCAGAGTGTCAAACTATTCGAATAGCCGCGTCCGCGGTTATGGACAGTTGGAGTGGCCATACTGTTCCCCCGTCAGACTTTTCAAAATGACTTGTGAAATGAATTGTGACTTTGACTTGACCACAACAGAGTTGTGATATGAAATACAAGATCCCACTTAGGAGTTATAAAATTGTGACTAGCTTTGGAACCTAGTAGAGATAAATCTGCCTTTTGCAAAACAACCCTAGAGCCTAGTGTCCTATTATCCAAAAACCCCATGGCCAGACTATGAAGAGGAGTACCTAGAAGATGGACCCCAGGAAAGTTACGACAACTAGGATTATCTCCCATCGTCAGCATTGCCTGTGACCCCGAAGATGGAGCTTCGCCTACGCTACCGGTACTATTACGTATTCCACTGCTTGAAGTTGTATTAAGAACTAGATCATGAGATCCCTATTCGTGTAAGAACTTATGTATCATTTTTAATGGATGATGTACTATGGTATCAAGTTTTGTTATGTCTCGCAAAAATGGTAATCCTGGGATTGCGATGTATGGCATAACAGGCATCTAGGATTGAAAAATCCGGGTGTTGACAAGTTGGTATCAGAGCCATCCTGACCATAGGAGACCCTAGTTAGACTGGATGTTTGAACCAAAAACTTAGTTTCAAAACCAAAGCAAATAAATATTTACAAAAACTTATTCTCATCCTTATCTCTCTAATTCTTTCCTAAAAATTCATGTTCCTCAAAAACTCTTGCAAAATACATAAAATTTTTGACACACTTGATCACCCTGCTAATCTACTCATCCTCTATTTTTATAAATGGACGTGAAGTACAGCAAGTTTTACCAACTTGGGAATGGAGGAGACCTTATCTTTGAGAGGGATTTGGACCAGCTTTCGGAACTTCTGGAGCGTCTGCACCCCGAGTTCTTCGGAGCTCAGCTCAATGATCAAGGAGGAGAATACCTGCAGTGGCTAATTGTAGCAAGTCTCCGAGGAAAAATTGAACCTCCCACTGCGGAGGGAATTCAGTTTACCTTGAGGGAAAACAACTGGCTCGATGGACTTGCCAGAGCAATGCAGGAAGCTCTTTCCCGTCTGTGTGGGCAGAGCATCAATCAGATCAAGGGTACTCGCTTTGAGTTTTGCCCAAGGCGTGATGCAAATGGACAACCCCTGGAAGCCCCATACCACCCCGAGCTGAAGACTCAATTGGACAACCTTAGCTTCATGATGTATGATCGTCAGCAGGAGTTGGACAACTGCCGTGACTACTGCAACCACAAGTCTGCCATCATCAAGACAAAGGACCAGACCATCGCCATGCTAGCAAGGGATCGTCGGTCTCGCCGCCATCAGCTCGACAAGAAGGAGCGCATTATTACCCGTCTTCACCACCGCATCTCATCTTTGGAGGAGACCATCCATGAGAGAGACATGCAGTTGGAGGAAAGGGAGAATGCCGGAGAGGATCGTCGTGGAGACCCTTACTCCTATCTCAGCGGTGACGATGATTTTCTGGAGGATCAGGCCATGGACTTCTTCACCGATGAGGATGATTTCGCCTTCATCGATGATGATGATGAAGATGATGAAGCCACAGACTCCAAGGAGTAGTAGCACTTGAGAACTAGCGTAGTGAGTAGTATTCGGTCCCACTGTATCGTAGTTCCCAGAATGGTTCTTAAAACCATATGTTTTTCTTTGTTGTGGTGTGTGTTGTACTGTGTTCTATGAATGATTGAATGAAAAAGCAAGTTGCTAGAAAAATCAGAGTCAAACCTTTAAAACTTTTCAAAGTCCCCAAAACCTTAGAAATTTCCCTCTTTTCTCATGATCTATCTAAATCTTCAGATGCCACGTGGAGGAAGTGGTTCAGCCCCGGACCCGATGTTGCAGATCCTGCAACTGTTGACTTCTGACCGCAAAGCTGAAAGAGCGAAACCTTAAGCCAACCTAGCCACTCTGCAACAGATAGCCCAGCTAGCCCACAACAACCAAGGCCACGGAAATCAGGATAACCATGGATCTAAGCTCAAGAATTTCCAGAACACCAACCCACCTGTTTTCACTAAGTCAGAAGAACCCCTAGACGCTGATGATTGGCTGCAAACCATGGAAAATAACCTATAAGTCACCGGAATGGAAGCCAACGAGAAAGTCCTGTTCGCCACCCATTATCTAGCCGGAGATGCCAGGGCATGGTGGAATAGTGTTCGCGCAATTACCGGAGGCCAGATGATGACCCGGGAGGAATTCAAGGTCAAGTTCAGAAGAACCCATGTACCACCGGGTTTGATCAAGAGAATGAGAGACGAGTTCAGAGAGCTGAAGTAAGGAAGGATGACTGTAGTGGAATACCGTGACAAATTTTTGTCATTAGCTAGGTATGCCCCGGACGAAATCGACACCGAAGCCAAGAAGAAAGAAAGATTCCTGAATAGTCTGCATGACGAGATGCAGACGGTGTTAGTCAATATCCCCTTTGGAGATATTGAAGCCCTTGTCGACTCTGCCATCCAGATGGAAGGAAAGATCAACCAAGCCAATGAGAACCGCAAGCGTCGTATGATGCATCAACCAGGAACCCATCAGACCTCAAAGTACCGCCCCAACCCATCTCCAGGATTTTCCCCAAGAACCAACAGACCCCCGATGAACCGTCCGACCTATCCCAACCGTGGAAACCCTAGACCCGGAGGAAATCACAACAACCCCGGCAACTCTAGCAATTTCAACCGTGCCCCACCCAAGCTCAACACCAACAACGCTACCGCCAACCCCAACACTGCCCCGAGGACTGGAAGAAATGTTGTGCCTGTAGCAGCCAAGGACAAGTCGCAAGTGACTTGTTATGACTATGGAAATAAAGGCCACTATTCTAACGAGTGCCCCAACAAGAAGAATGCTACAACCCCCAATGACAATGCCCCAGCTCAGCAGCAGCGTCGTGTTCAGCCTGGAAGAAGATTTGCCCTAGGGAATTCACTCAACCGCAATGGCCGTCTTTTTCTCATGCATGCTGAAGAAGCTCAGGAAGCGCCAGACGTCGTGCTGTGTATGTTTTCTGTTAATTGAGTACTTGCAAAAGTGTTGTTTGATTCTGGTGCATCGCATTCATTTGTCACCGAAGAATTTGCATGTACTAGTAAAATTCAACCAACCAAATTGAAGCATGTGATGATTGTGCAAATTCCCGGATCAACCACCAAGGCTAGGCAAATTTGCAAAGTCGTCCCTATCCGAATCCATGGCATAGATTTTTATGCTAATCTGATAGTACTCAGAACTAAAGCTTTGGAAGTAGTACTAGGAATGGATTGGATGTCCAAACATAAAGGATTAATTGACTGTGCGAAGAAAGCCATCACCATTACCAGTACAGCCGGAATATCAGTCGAGCATATATCTGAAACCTTACCTCGTCAATTCAAATGCAACAAGAGTATAGCCCAACCTACCATTGACCAAGTCCGGATAGTCTGTGAATACCCTGATATATTTCCAGATGTTTTGCCCGATATGCCCCCAGATAGGGATATCGAGTTTATCATTGAACTAATCCCCAGAACTGGACCCATAGCCCAGAGACCCTATAGTATGAACCCGTCAGAGCTAGCAGAACTGAAGAAGCAACTGGATTCCATGTTGGAAATTGGATTGCTTCAACCAAGTGCGTCCCCATGGAGATCACCTGTCTTGTTTGTGGACAAGAAGGATGGAGGTAACCGTTTGTGTACGGATTATCGGAAATTGAATGATGTCACCATCAAGAACAAGTACCCCTTGCCCAAGATAGAAGATTTGTTTGATCAGTTGACCTGTGCCAAGGTGTTTTCTAAGATTGATCTTAGAACTGGCTATCATCAACTCAAAATTCGTGCGGAGGATATCCCAAAGACTGCCTTCACCACTAGATATGGATTGTATGAGTATACAGTCATGTCTTTCGGATTAACCAACGCCTCCGCTTATTTCATGAACCTCGTGAATAAGATTTTGATGGACTTCCTGGATAAGTTTGTCGTTGTTTTCATTGATGACATTCTGATTTATTCCAAATCAGAAGAAGAACATGAGCTACAACTAAGGACCATTCTTGGAACCCTTAGAGAGCATCAGTTGTATGCCAAGTTTAGCAAATGTGAATTCTGGTTACAGGAGGTAGGATTCCTCGGTCACATTGTATCAGCCGGAGGAATTGCCGTTGACCCTGCCAAAGTAAAAGATGTAGAAGATTAGCAAGCCCCAGCCACTCAAACCCACGTTCGTGCTTTTCTCCGATTGGCGGGATATTACCGCAAATTCGTAGAAGGATTCTCGAGTATCGCCAGACCCATGACCCAATTGCTGAAGAAGCACAAGAAGTTTGAATGGACCGACAAATGTGAAGCGAGTTTTCAAGAACTCAAAAGGAGATTGATTTCAGCCCCAATCTTGATCATGCCGGATATCACGAAGCCCTTCGATGTGTATTGTGACGCATCCAAGATTGGTCTCGGATGTGTGCTAATGCAAGAAGGTAAAGTTATATCTTATATATCGCGACAACTGAAACAACATGAGAAAAACTATCCAACCCATGACCTCGAACTCGCAGCCGTAGTTCTAGCCCTCAAGACATGGAGACATTACCTGATGGGAAATCGTTGTGAGATTTATTCGGATCACAAGAGCCTAAAGTATATATTCACTCAGAAGGAGCTGAATATGAGGCAGAGAAGATGGATTGAGATAATCAAGGATTATGACCTGGACATTCACTATCACCCTGGTAAAGCCAACGTGGTAGCCGATTCCCTTAGCAGATTGCCGTGCCGCTTGAACTCCATGATTTTGAAGGAGCAACCAAGTTTGCACAAGGAGATGGAAGATTTTCGAATGGAATTAGTAAGTGAAGGATTTTTGGCTAGCATAGAACTCCAGCCCACTTCGATCAGTCAGATTAAGGAGGCGCGGAAGGGAAATGCTAGTATCGACGGAATCAAGCGTCATATCGGTACATGCAAAGTACCCGGATTCACCGAGGACGAAGAAGGAGTGTTGTGGTATAAAGGACGCCTTTGTGTACCAGCAGATTCTGAGTTGAAAGAAGTTATTTGAAGGAGTCTCATGATACTCTTTATTCTATCCATCTCGGAGGAACTAAGATGTATCAGGATTTAAAAGAGCAATTTTGGTGGCATAAGATGAAGAGAGAAATAGGAAGCTATATCGCCAAGTGTGATATTTGTCAGCGAGTCAAGGCCGGACATCAAAGACCCGCTGGATTGTTGCAACCTTTGCAGATCCCGGAATGGAAATGGGATTCTGTAGGAATGGACTTTATCACTGGACTACCTACTTCTAGTAGGGGAAATGACTCTATCTGGGTCATAGTGGACAGATTTTCCAAAGTCGCCCATTTCTTGCCCGTCAAAACCACCTATCAGAGTTCGAAGCTAGCGGAGTTGTACATCGCTAGAATCGTTAGTTTGCATGGAGTCCCCAAGAACATAGTATCGGATCGAAGAACTTAGTTTACCTCGAGATTCTAGAAGAAAGTTCAAGAAGGTTTAGGAACCCGCCTAGATTTCAGTACGGCGTATCACCCTCAGACCGACGGAGAAACGGAGCGAGTAAATCAAATACTCGAAGATATGCGGAGAGCATGCGTGTTAGAATATGGATCCAAGTGGGAATATTGTCTGTCGTTCACAGAATTTTCTTACAACAATAGTTATCAAGCTATTTTGCAAATGGCCCCATTTGAATTCATGTACGGAAGAAAGTGTCGTACCCCTTTGAACTGGTCGGAAGTAGGAGAGAGTCAGATTTTCGGACCTGACATCCTACGAGAAGCAGAAGAGAAGGTTCACAAGATTCGTGAGCAGATCAAGACCGCCCAATCCCGACAGAAGAGTTACGCCGACAAGAGACGTAGAGACCTTGCCTTCAATATAGGAGATTTTGTTTATTTGAAAGTGTCGCCATTGAAGGGAATGCAGCGTTTCCAACTCAAAGGAAAGTTAGCCCCCAGATATATCGGACCTTTCAAGATCTTGAACCGTCGGGGAGAAGTATTGTATCAATTGGAGCTACCTGAAGAGATGTCAGCCGTGCACAACGTGTTCCATATCTCGTTACTTCGCAAGTGTCTCGAAGTCCCCTAGAAGACAGAAGTATTCAAGAATATCGACCATCAGACCATAGAGATCAACGATGACCTGACCTATCCCGAAGTACCCATCCGCATTTTGGAAGAAGCTTTTCGAACTACCCAAACCCGAAGCATCAAGTTTCTCAAGATTCAGTGGAGCAACCACACAGAAGAGGAAGCTACCTGGGAACGCGAAGATCACATCAGGACGGAGTTTCCCGATCTCTTCAAATCCTAGGTAATCTTTCCGTCTTTCTTCAAATCTCGGGACGAGATTTTGTTTAAGGGGGTAAGGTTTGTAACATCCCAAAAATACTAAGCTTGGATCATCCAACTCTAATCATCAAAATTAGGGTTAACAAAAACTTTTCTAAATAAAATTATGAATGCATGCATATGTGTATGCATTGATGTTGAATTCTTTGAAAACCACCTTGTTTGTTTATTTCATTGCTTATAAAATGTTTTTTAGGTGAAATAAACATCATCTAAAACATTTCCCACACTTTTCCTGAAGACAAGTAAATCAAAACACATATATTAAATGAATGGTCATTTTGACCAATTTAACTCTCATGCCTACTTTGGCTGTCTCAAACTTTCAGAACATAACAGAAACTTTTCTGGATCTTTTCACCCCTTGAATGTACTCATAACAAAGTATCAAGGCCCACTTTGTGATCATCCAGAAACTTTCAAATGCATAGTTTAAATGACAATTCAAAATTGAATCTTTATCATATGGGAAGATCCCACTTTTTCAAAAACCACTCAAACAAGCTCAACTTTCAAAACCCAAGAATCTGCAGACTCACCAGCACCAATCTAGCAAACCCACCAAAAATATTTTCAAAATTCAAAACATGATTTCATGCGGCCATTTCATCAAACAGGTTGCAGACACAAATCAAACAAACATCAAACACTATTGTGAGCAGTGATTCTTGTCTAACTTGTTCCCTAGTTAGCTCACAACCAGCTTAGTAGATCATCTAGGAAGATTATCCAAGCACTAGCACCACTGTGAGCTTGCCATTGCCATCAATGCTGAACAGCCGAGCACCCCCTTGCCACCCCATAGTCGACAGCACGCTAGGAGCAGTAGCAAGCCTAGCCAGCATGTCTGGGATGCAGACCACCGTACACCGCCACTCACTGTCCCAGCCGCAAGCGTTGCCAAGCCCTGGACCACGTGCACAAGCCGCGCCCAGACCGCCAGAGACCATGACGACCGTGCGCCAGAGCACCACACTCGACCAGCGCCCACAGACCGCGCGTCGCCCTCACCGCGTGCACACACGATCGCCACCGACCCAGGAGACCGCCAGACACCGCCCGCCGTCGAAGACGCCCCCTCTGCCGCGCAGAGCATCGCCCGTTCCAGACCAAGCCACACCACCCCATGCCTCGAAACCATGTCATTGAGCATCGCCAGGAGACACCGCACCGTCCCCTACCCTTGCCCATGCCATTAGCCGCCTGTAACATCGCCCCCAACGAGCTCACTATGCGCCCCGACGGTCCCCTCGCTCAACTATAAATAGAGGCCACCCCCGCTCAATTTCTTCACACCATATCACTCCCCTCTACTCACTGATCGTGCCACACCGTTCTCAGAGCAAGGCGAGCACCACCTCGCCGGAATTTCACCGGAGCCCGCCGCTTCTGGAGAAGAAGGGAGCCATCGATTTTGTCTACCCCAGGAGCTGCCGCGACCACCCCTGAGTTCGCCGTTGTCGACTTCATCGTTCGCCCCCCTCGCCGACCCTCGCCCGTACCCCGGTGAGCCCCCAGCACCCCTCACTGGCCGCGCTAGGTTTCGTTCTCACCGGCGTTGTCTCGCGTCGACGATGACTCTCAGCCATTGGATTAGAACTAGATCGAACGATCCACGTTGCCCCCTACCGCTTCGCCCAGCCCCGTGTCACTGACGAGTGGGGACACCCACTTAAGCATCCCGCGGGAGCACTGCTCTTAGCAGGCCGGCCCGTTTACTTTTCCCGCGCAGCCCAGTTATTCAAATTAAACTTTTTCCATTTCAATTCAAACACACTTCTGTACCCATTTTCAAAAATCAACCCAGATCGATTCAGTACACCAAATTGAATGAGCAAGATAGGAGCAGTAGCAAGCCTAGCCAGCATGTCTGGGATGCAGCCCACCGTACACCGCCACTCACTGTCCCAGCCGCAAGCGTTGCCAAGCCCTGGACCACGTGCACAAGCCGCGCCCAGACCGGCAGAGACCATGCCGAGGATGCGCCAGAGCACCACCCTCGACCAGCGCCCACAGACCGCGTGTCGCCCTCACCGCGTGCACACACGATCGCCACCGACCCAGGAGACCGCCAGACATCCCCGTTTGCCACCCCGTGCCGCACCGCCACCGCCCGCCGTCGAAGACGCCCCCTCTGCCGTGCAGAGCATCGCCTGTTCCATACCAAGCCACACCACCCCATGCCTCGAAACCATGTCGTTGAGCATCGCCAGGAGACACCGCACCGTCCCCTACCCTTGCCCATGCCATTAGCCGCCTGTAACATCGCCCCCGACGAGCTCACTATGCGCCCCGACGGTCCCCTCGCTCAACTATAAATAGAGGCCACCCCCGCTCAATTTCTTCACACCATATCACTCCCCTCTCCTCCCTGATCGTGCCACACCGTTCTCAGAGCAAGGCGAGCACCACCTCGCCGGAATTTCACCGGAGCCCGCCGCCTCTGGAGAAGAAGGGAGCCATCGATTTTGTCCACCCCAGGAGCTGCCGCGAGCACCCCTGAGTTCGCCGTTGTCGACTTCGTCGTTCGCCCCCCTCGCCGACCCTCGCCCGTACCCCGGTGAGCCCCTAGCACCCCTCACTGGCCGCGCTAGGTTTCGTTCTCACCGGCGTTGTCTCGCGTCGACGATGACTCTCAGCCGTTGGATTAGAACTAGATCGAACGATCCACGTTGCCCCCTACCGCTTCGCCCAGCCCCGTGTCACTGACGAGTGGGGACACCCACTTAAGCATCCCGCGGGAGCACTGCTCTTAGCAGGCCGGCCCGTTTACTTTTCTCGCGCAGCCCAGTTATTCAAATTAAACTTTTTCCATTTCAATTCAAACACACTTCTGTACCCATTTTCAAAAATCAACCCAGATCGATTCAGTACACCAAATTGAATGAGCAAGCTAGGAGCAGTAGCAAGCCTAGCCAGCATGTCTGGGATGCAGCCCACCGTACACCGCCACTCACTGTCCCAGCCGCAAGCGTTGCCAAGCCCTGGACCACGTGCACAAGCCGCGCCAGACCGCCAGAGACCATGCCGAGCATGCGCCAGAGCACCACCCTCGACCAACGCCCACAGACCGCGTGTCGCCCTCACCGCGTGCACACACGATCGCCACCGACCCAGGAGACCGCCAGACATCCCCGTTTGCTACCCCGTGCCGCACAACCACCACCCGCCGTCGAAGACGCCCCCTCTGCCGCGCAGAGCATCGCCTATTCCAGACCAAGCCACACCACCCCATGCCTCGAAACCATGTCGTTGAGCATCGCCAGGAGACACCGCACCGTCCCCTACCCTTGCCCATGCCATTAGCCGCCTGTAACATCGCCCCCGACGAGCTCACTATGCGCCCCGACGGTCCCCTCGCTCAACTATAAATAGAGGCCACCCCCGCTCAATTTCTTCACACCATATCACTCCCCTCTCCTCACTGATCGTGCCACACCGTTCTCAGAGAAAGGCGAGCACCACCCCGCCGGAATTTCACCGGAGCCCGCCGCCTCTAGAGAAGAAGGGAGCCATCGATTTTGTCCACCCCAGGAGCTGCCGCGACCATCCCTGAGTTCGCCGTCGTCGACTTCGTCGTTCGCCCGCCTCGCCGACCCTCGCCCGTACCCCGGTGAGCCCCCAGCACCCCTCACTGGCCGCGCTAGGTTTCGTTCTCACCGGGGTTGTCTTGCGTCGACGATGACTCTCAGCCGTCGGATTAGAACTAGATCGAACGATCCACGTTGCCCCCTACCGCTTCGCCCAGCCCCGTGTCACTGACGAGTGGGGACACCCACTTAAGCATCCCGCGGGAGCGCTGCTCTTAGCAGGCTGGCCCGTTTACTTTCCCGCGCAGCCCAGTTATTCAAATTAAACTTTTTCCATTTCAATTCAAACACACTTCTGTACCCATTTTCAAAAATCAACCTAGATCGATTCAGTACACCAAATTGAATGAAACCAATTTTGTTGGAAAGGTCTGTGAATGCTGAATCCAAGCCCGTTGGATTTAAGTCATTTGGATCTATAGATCACTCATGGTAAAAATAACAAGGCAGAAGCTTTTCTGCATTCAAACATTTTTCAAATTTAAACCATAATAGCTTTTGAGTTGATTCCAACTCTCAAAAATCACAATTAACCATACCTTTCAGAATATATAAAAATATATAGGTTTACTTGCAGAAATAATATTCAAGTAATAAAAGAATGCCCCATAGGCATTACTAGCCACTTTAATTAATTAAAATAAAAGGGTAAAACCTTATTAAATTGTGACACCACTTTAAATCACATTCCCATGGACTACAATATGTGGTGATGACATGTGTCAGCATGATCCCATATTTGGTTTGGAGAATATTAAATCTTAAGTAGTTTTTCAATGAGTAGAAATTACTTTTCTAAAAATAAAAGGAATTAAATCAAGCCTTAACCTTGTAATGTAGAAATGATGCTAGATCATCTATAGGACCCTTGTGTGTGATGATTGCAAGTAGTTAAGTATTGTTTAGTGATTGTGTACCTCGTATTTATTCATAGGCGCTAGTACCGACCAAGGATACGAGGAGGAATGAGGATACTACGAAGAAGAAGCCGAGGAGAACTTCAACCACTGCTCTACACAAGCCAATCAAAACACATATATTAAATGAATGGTCACTTTGACCAATTTAACTCCCATGCCTATTTTGGCTATCTCAAACTTTCAAAATCTAACAGAAACCTTTCTGGATCTTTGCACCCCTTGAATGTACTCATAACAAAGTATCAAGGCCCACTTTGTGATCATCCAGAAACTTTCAAATGAATAGTTTAAATGACAATTCAAAATTGAATCTTTATCATATGGGAAGATCCCACTTTTTCAAAAACCACTCAAACAAGCTCAACTTTCAAAACCCAAGCATCTGTAGACTCACCAGCACCAACCTAGCAAACCCACCAAAAATCTTTTCAAAATTCAAAACTTGATTTCATGCGGCATTTCATCAAACAGGTTTCAGACACAAATCAAACAAACATCAAACACTATTGTGAGCAGTGATTCTTGCCTAAATTGTTCCCTAGTTAGCCCACAACCAGCTCAGTAGATCATCTAGGAAGATTAACCAAGAACTAGCACCACTGTGAACTTGCCATTGCCATCAATGGTGAACAGCCGAGCACACCCTTGCCACCCCATAGTCGACAGCAAGCTAGGAGCAGCAGCAAGCCTAGCCAGCATGTCTGGGAGGCAGCCCACCGTCCACTGCCACTCACTGTTCTAGCCGCGAGCGTTTCCAAGCCCTGGACCACGCGCACGAACCGTGCCTAGACCGCTAGAGACCATGTCGAGCGTGCGCAGAGCACCACCATCGACCGAAGCCCACAGACCGCGTGCCGCCCTCGCCGCGTGCATACACAATCCCCACCGACCCAGGAGACCGCCATACATCCCGTTCGTCGCCCCGTGATGCATAGCCACCACTCGCCGTCGAAGACGCCGCCTCTGCCGGGCAGAGCATCGCCCGTTCTAGACCAAGCCGCACCGCCCCATGCCTCGAAACCGTGTCGATGAGCATCGCCAGGAGACACCAGACCGTCCCCTACCCTTGCCCATGCCAATAGCCGCCTGTAACATCGCCCCCGACGAGCTCACCATGCGCCCCGACGGTCCCCTTGCTCGTCTATAAATAGAGGCCACCCCCGCTCGATTTCTTCACACCGTCTCACTCCCCTCTCCTCACTGATCGTGCCACACCGTTCTCAGAGCAAGGCGAGCACCACCCCGCCGGAATTTCACCGGAGCCCGCCGTCTCTGGAGAAGAAGGGAGCCATCGATTTCGTCCACCCCAGGAGCTGCCGCAACCACCCCTGAGTTCGCCGTCGTCGACTTCGTCGTTCGCCCGCCTTGCCAACCCTCGCCAGTACCCCGGTGAGCCCCCAGCACCCACCACTGGCTGCGCTAGGTTTCGTTCTCGCCGGCGTTGTCTCGCGTCGACGATGACTCCCAGCCGTTGGATTAGAATCAGATCGAACGACCCACGTTGCCCCATACCGCTTCGCCCAGCCGCGTGTCACTGACGAGTGGGGACACCCACTTAAGCAGCCCGTGGGAGCACTGCGCTTAGCAGGCCGGCCCGTTAACTTTTCCCGTGCAGCCCAGTTATTCAAATTAAACTTTTTCCATTTCAATTCAAACACACTTATGTACCCGACTTCAAAAATCAACCCAGATCGATTCAGTGCACCAATTTGAATGAAACCAATTTTGTTGGAAAGCTCTGTGAATGCTGAATCCAAGCCCGTTGGATTCAAGTCATTTGGATCTGTAGATCATCCTTAGTAAAAATAACAAGGAAAAAGCTTTTCTGCATTCAAACATTTTTCAAATTTAAACCATAATAGCTTTTGAGTTGATTCCAACTCTCAAAAATCACATTTAACCATACCTTTCAGAATATATGAAAATATATAGGTTTACTTGCAGAAATAATGTTCAAGTAGTAAAAGAATGCTACATAGGCATTTCTAGCCACTTTAATTAATTAGAATAAAAGGGTAAAACATGATCCCATGTTTTGTTTGGAGAATATTAAAACTTAAGTAGTATTTCAATGAGTAAACATTACTTTTCTAAAAATAAAAGGAATTAAATCAAGCCTTAACCTTTTAAGGTTAGAGATGATGCTAGATCATCTATAGGACCCTTGTGTGTGATGATTGCAAGTAGTTAAGTATTTTTTGGTGATTGTGTACCTCGTATTTATTCATAGACGCTAGTACCGACCAAGGATACGAGGAGGAAGGAGGATACTACGAAGAAGAAGCCGATGAGAACTTCAACCACTGCTCTGCCCAAGGCAAGCCTTACTAATCAAGTTGACCTATGCAAGCTAACACTTGCAATTTAGCAAGCTTATACTGATTTTGTGCAAGCAAATACTTGCTTGTTACTATGCCTACTATATGCCTTAACCATATGTGATCATACCCACTTGATAAACCAATCCTAGTTTTATTTGCAAACTTCTTACTTTATTTCTTTATCAAAGCTTTAACTTAGAGTTGACTTAAGTGACTTGTAGATACTAGAAAGATTCTGAAGGTTGCATAAAGAGCATAAAATTTGGCCTAAGTTAGAAACCTTGATATCATCCTAAGATATAAGGTTGTACTTAGTTGAAACTCCACTAGTTCACCACCCCTCATTAGTACTACCCCCACCTGTAGATGATAGTGCTAAGCATAAAACTTGATCAACTTTAGATGGGTTTACTTGGTGGAAAAATGGTTATGAAAACCTTGGAATGATGGATCATTCTATTGAAATGTTTTGGACATGTGTTTCCGAACACTTGATGATTTTGGTGATGAAAACGTTGAGGCATGAGCCTTAGCCCTTTATAAAACTGATGGTTGTCTGGATGCGATACCATTCCAATTTTATCGTGCAACCACAATACCCGAATATTGGGTAGGGCTTGACTGGAAACTTATATACCTTAGTATTAGCTCCCTCATGGACAAGGTCTGAGTTGAGGCTACCTTGTGAAGATTGTCCACCTGTGCAGTACCCAAGATGACAGTTGGTCATGGTTGGGAGGCCAAACTCACAGGAGAGGTGCTTATACTAGGGCGTGTAATTGAAAGGTTAGGATTGATTATCCGCATACTGAGTATGGTGAATTCAGGATTTGTTCCTGACAGATGTATCGAATGTTGTGGTGAAAGTGTACAATCTCTGAAGAGTGTCAAACTATTCGAATAGCCACGTCCACGGTTATGGACAGTTGGAGTGGCCATACTGTTCCCCCGTCAGACTTTTCAAAATGACTTGCGAAATGAATTGAGACCTTGACTTGACCACAACAGAGTTGTGACATGAGTTACAAGATCCCACTTAGGAGTTATAAAATTGTGACTAGCTTTAGAACTTAGTAGAGATAAATCTGGATTTTGCAAAATAACCCTAGAGCCTAGTGTCCTATTATCCAAAAACCCCTTTACCTGTTAGTATTAGCTTGCGAGTACTTAAAGAGTACTCATGGCTTTGTCCCTGGCTATTCCCATGGCCAGACTATGAAGAGGAGTACCTGGAAGATGGACCCCAGGAAGGTTACGACAACTAGGATCATCTCCCATCGTCAGCATTGCCTGTGACTCCGAAGATGGAGCTTCGCCTACGCTACCGTTATTATTACGTATTCCGCTGCTTGAAGTTGTATTAAGAACTGGATCATGAGATCCCTATTTGTGTAAGAACTTATGTATCATTTGTAATGGATGATGTACTATGGTATCCAATTCTGTTATGTCTCGCAAAAATGGTAATCCTGGGATTGCGATGTATGGCATAACAGGCATCCAGGATTGAAAAATCTGGGTGTTGACAAGTTGGTATCAGAGCCATCCTGACCATAGGAGACCCTAGTTAGAATGGACGTTTGAACCAAAAACTTAGTTTCAAAACCAAAGAAAACAAATATTTACAAAAACTTATTCTAATTCTTATCCCTTTTATTCTTTCATAAAAATTCATGTTCCTCAAAAACTCTTGCAAAATACATAAAATTTTGACACACTTGATCACCCTGCTAATCTACTCATCCTCTATTCTTATAGATGGACGTGAAGTACAACAAGTTTTACCAATCGGGGAATGGAGGAGACCTGATATTTGAGAGGGATTTGGACCTGCTTTCGGAACTTCTGGAGCGTCCGCACCCCAAGTTCTTGGGAGCTCAACTCAATGATCAAGGAGGAGAGGACCTGCAGTGGCTAATTGTTGCAAGCCTCCGAGGAAAGATTGAACCTCCCACTGCGGAGGGAATTCAGTTTACCTTGAGGGAAAACAACTGGCTCGATGGACTTGCCAGAGCAATGCAGGAAGCTCTTTCCCGTCTATGTGGGCAGAGCATCAATCAGATCAAGGGTACTCGCTTTGAGTTTTGCCCAAGGCGTGATGCAAATGGACAACCACTGGAAGCCCCATACCACCCCGAGCTGAAGACCCAATTGGACCACCTTAGCTTCATGATGTACGATCGTCAGCAGGAGTTGGACAACTGCCGTGACTACTGCAACCACAAGTCTGCTATCATCAAGACGAAGGATCATACCATCGCCATGCTAGCAAGGGATCGCAAGTCTCGCCGCCGTCAGCTCGACAAGAAGGAGCGCATTATTGCCCGTCTTCGCCACCGCATCTCATCTCTGGAGGAGACCATCCACGAGAGAGACATGTAGTTGGAGGAAAGGGAGAATGTCGGAGAGGATCTTTGTGGAGACCCTTACTCCTATCTCAGCGATGACAATGATTTTCTGGAGGATCAGGCCATGGACATCTTCACCGATGAGGATGATTTCGCCTTCATCGATGATGATGAAGATGATGAAGCCACAGACTCCGAGGAGTAGTAGCACTTGAGCACTAGCGTAGTGAGTAGTATTCGGTCCCACTGTATCGTATTTCTCAGAATGGTTCTTAAAACCATCTGTTTTCTTTGTGATGGTGTGTGTTGTACTGTGTGCTATGAATGAATGAATGAAAAAGCAAGTTGCTAGAAAAATCTGAGTCAAACCTTTAAAACTTTTCAAAGTCCCCGAAACCTTAGAAATTTCCCTCTTTTCTCATGATCTATCTAAATCTCCAGATGCCACGTGGAGGAAGTGGTTCAGCCCCGGACCCGATGTTGTAGATCCTGCAAATGTTGACTTCTGACCGCGAAGCTGAAAGAGCGGAACGTCAAGCCAACCTAGCCACTCTTCAACAGATAGCCCAGCTAGCCCACAACAACCAAGGCCACGGAAATCAAGACAACCATGGATCTAAGCTCAAGAATTTCCAGAATACCAACCCACCTGTTTTCACGAAGTCAGAAGAGCCCCTAGACGCTGATGATTGGCTGCAAACCATGGAAAATAACCTAGAAGTCGCCGGAGTGGAAGCCAACGAGAAAGTCCTGTTCGCCACCCATTATCTAGCCGGAGATGCCCGAGCATGGTGGAACAGTGTTCGCGCAATGACCGGAGGCCAGATGATGACCTGGGATGAATTCAAGGTCAAGTTCAACAGAACCCATGTGCCACCAGGTTTGATCAAGAGAATGAGAGACGAGTTTAGAGAGCTGAAGCAAGGAAGGATGACTGTAGTGGAATACCATGACAATTTTTTGTAATTAGCTAGGTATGCCCCAGACGAGATAGACACGGAAGCCAATAAGAAGGAGAGGTTCCTGAATGGTCTGCATGACGAGATGCAGACGGTGTTAGTCAATATCCCCTTTGCTGATATTGAAGCCCTTTGTCAACTCTGCCATCCAGATGGAAGGAAAGATCAACCAAGCCAATGAGAACCGCAAGCGTCGCATGATGCATCAGCCAGGAACCCATCAGACCCCAAAGTATCGCCCCCAACCCATCTCCAGGATTTGCCCCAAGAACCAACAGACCCCCGATGAACCGTCCGACCTACCCCAACCGTGGAAACCCTAGACCCGGAGGAAATCACAACAACCCTGGCAACTCTAGCAATTTCAACCGTGCCCCACCCAAGTTCAACACCAACAATGCTACCGCCAACACCAACACTGCCCCGAGGACTGGAAGCAATGTTGTGCCTGTCGCAGCCAAGGACAAGTCACAAGTGACATGTTATGACTGTGGAAATAAAGGCCACTATTCTAACGAGTGCCCCAACAAGAAGAATGCTACAGCCCCTAATACCAATGTCCTAGCTCAGCAACAGCGTCGTGTCCAGCCAGGAAGAAGATTTGCCCTAGGGAATTCACTCAACCGCAATGGCCGTCTTTTTCTCATGCATGCTGAAGAAGCTCAGGAAGCGCCAGACGTCGTGCTGGGTATGTTTTCTGTTAATTCAGTACTTGCAAGAGTGTTGTTTGACTCTGGTGCATCGCACTCATTTGTCACCGAAGAATTTTCCTCCACTAGTAAAATTCAACCAACCAAACTGAAGCATGTTATGATTGTGCAAATTCCAGGATCAACCACCAAGGCTAGGCAAATTTGCAAAGCCGTCCCTATCCGAATCCATGGCATAGATTTTTATGCTAATCTGATAGTACTCGGAACTAAAGGTTTGGAAGTAGTACTAGGAATGGATTGGATGTCCAAACATAATGGATTGATTGACTGTGCCAACAAAGCCATCACCATGACCAGTACAGCCGAAATATCAGTCAAACATATATCTCAAACCTTACATCGCCAATTCAAGTGTAACAAGAGTCTAGCCCAACCTACCATTGACCAAGTCCAGATAGTCTGTGAATACCCCGATGTATTTCCAGATGTTTTGCCCGGTATGCCCCCATATCGGGATATCGAGTTTATCATCGAACTAATCCCCGGAACTGGACCCATAGCCCAGAGACCCTATAGTATGAACCCGTCAGAGCTCGCAGAACTGAAGAAGCAACTGGATTCCATGTTAGAAATCAGATTGATTTCAACCAAGTGCGTCACCCTGGAGATCACCTGTCTTATTTGTGGACAAGAAGGATGGAGGTAACCGTTTGTGTACGGATTATCGGAAGTTGAATGATGTCACCATCAAGAACAAGTACCCCTTGCCCAAGATAGAAGATTTGTTTGATCAGTTGACCGGTGCCAAAGTGTTTTCTAAGATTGATCTTAGAACTGGTTATCATCAACTCAAAATTCATGCAGAGGATATTCCAAAGACTGCGTTTACCACCAGATATGGATTGTATGAGTATACGGTCATGTCTTTCGGATTAACCAATGCCCCCGCTTATTTCATGAATCTCATGAATAAGATTTTTATGGACTTCCTGGATAAGTTTGTCGTTGTTTTCATCAATGACATTCTGATTTATTCCAAATCAGAAGAAGAACATGAGCTACACCTAAGGACCATTCTTGGAACCCTTAGAGAGCATCAGCTGTATGCAAAGTTTAGAAAATGTGAATTCTGGTTACAGGAGGTAGGATTCCTCGGTCACATTGTATCAGCTGGAGGAATTGCCGTTGACCCTGCCAAAGTAAAATATGTAGAAGATTGGCAAGCCCCAACCACTCAAACCCAAGTTTGTGCCTTTCTCGAATTGGCGGGATATTACCACAAATTCGTAGAACGACAAGAAGTTTGAATGGACAGACAACTGTGAAACGAGTTTTCAAGAACTCAAGAGGAGATTGATTTCAGCCCCAATCTTGATCATGCCGGATATCACGAAGCCCTTCGATGTGTATTGTGACGCATCCAAGATTGGTCTCGGATGTGTGCTAATGCAAGAAGGCAAAGTTATATCTTATCTATCTCGACAACTGAAGCAACATGAGCAAAACTACCCAACCCTTGACCTCGAACTCGCAGCAGTAGTTCTAGCCCTAAAGACATGGAGACATTACCTGATGGGAAACCATTGTGAGATTTATTCGGATCATAAGAGCCTAAAGTATATATTCACTCAGAAGGAGTTGAATATGAGGCAGAGAAGATGGATTGAGCTAATCAAGCATTATGACTTGGACATTCACTATCACCCAGGTAAAGCCAACGTGGTAGCAGATGCCCTTAGCAGATTGCCGTGCCGCTTGAACTCCATGATTTTGAAGGAGCAACCAAGTTTGCACAAGGAGATGGAAGATTTTCGAATGGAATTAGTAAGTGAAGGATTTTTGGCTAGCATAGAACTTTAGCCCACTTTGATCAGTCAGATTAAAGATGCGCAGAAGGGAAGTGCCAGTATCGACGGAATCAAGCGTCGTATCGGTACAGGCAAAGTACCCGTATTCACCGAGGACGAAGAAGGAGTTCTGTGGTACAAAGGATGCCTTTGTGTACCAGCAGATTCTGAGTTGAAAGAAGTTATCTTGAAGGAGGCTCATGATACTCTTTATTCTATCCATCCCGGAGGAACTAAGATGTATCAAGATTTAAAAGAGCAATTTTGGTGGCATAAGATGAAGAGAGAAATCGGAAGCTATATCGCCAAGTGTGATATATGTCAACGAGTCAAGGCAGGACATCAAAGACCCGCTGGATTGTTGCAACCTTTGCAAATTCCGGAATGGAAACGGGATTCTGTAGGAATGGACTTTATCACTGGACTACCTACTTCTAGTAGGGGAAATGACTCTATCTGGGTCATAGTGGACATATTGTCCAAAGTTTCCCATTTCTTGCCCGTCAAAACCACATATCAGAGCTCGAAACTAGCGGAGTTATACATAGCTAGAATCGTTAGTTTGCACGGAGTCCCCAAGAACATAGTATCGGATCGAGGAACTCAGTTTACCTTGAGATTCTGGAAGAAAGTCCAAGAAGGTTTAGGAACCCGCCTAGATTTCAGTACCGCGTATCACCCTCAGACCGATGGACAAACGCAGCGAGTAAATCAAATACTCGAAGATATGCTCAGAGCATGTGTGCTAGAATATGGATCCAAGTGGGAAGAATGTCTGCCGTTCGCAGAATTTTCTTACAACAATAGTTATCAAGCCAGTCTGCAAATGGCCCCATTTGAATTCATGTACGGAAGAAAGTGTCGCACCCCTTTGAACTGGTCGGAAGTAGGAGAGAGTCAGATTTTCGGACCCGACAACCTACGAGAAGCAGAAGAGAAGGTTCACAAGATTCGTGAGCACCTCAAGACCGCCCAATCCCGACAGAAGAGTTATGCCGACAAGAGACGTCGAGACCTCGCCTTCTATATAGGAGATTTTGTTTATCTGAAAGTGTCGCCATTGAAGGGAATGCAGCGTTTCCAACTCAAAGGAAAGTTAGCCCCCAGATATATCGGACCTTTCAAAATTCTGAACCGTCGAGGAGAAGTATCGTATCAATTGGAACTACCTGAAGAGATGTCAGCTGTGCACAATGTGTTCCATATCTCGTTACTTCGCAAGTGTCTCGAAGTCCCAGAGAAGACCGAAGTGTTCAAGAATATTGACCATCGGACCATAGAGATAAACGATGACCTGACATATCTCGAAGTACCCATCCGCATTTTGGAAGAAGCTTTTCGAACTACCCGAACCCGAAGCATCAAGTTTCTCAATATTCAGTGGAGCAACCACATAGAAGAGGAAGCTACCTGGGAGCGCGAAGATCACATCAGGACGGAGTTTCCAGATCTCTTCAAATCCTAGGTAATATTTTCATCATTTTTCAAATCTCGGGACGAGATTTTGTTTAAGGGGGGAAGTTTTGTAACATCCCAAAAATACTAAGCTTGGATCATCAAACTCTAATCATCAAAATTAGGGTTAACAAAAACTTTTCTAAATAAAATTATGAATGCATGCATATGTGTATGAATGGATTTTGAATTCTTTTAAAACCACCTTGTTTGTTTGTTTCATTGCTTGTAAAATGTTTCTTAGGTGAAATAAACATCATCTAAAACATTTCCCAAACTTTTCCTAAAGACAAGTAAATCAAAACACATATATTAAATGAATGGTCACTTTGACCAATTTAACTCTCATGCCTACTTTGGCTGTCTCAAACTTTCAGAACCTAACAGAAACTTTTCTGGATCTTTGCACCCCTTGAATGTACTCATAACAAAGTATCAAGTCCCACTTTGTGATCATCCAAAAACTTTCAAATGCATAGTTTAAATGACAATTCAAAATTGAATCTTTATCATATGGGAAGATCACACTTTTTCAAAAACCACTCAAACAAGCTCAACTTTCAAAACCCAAGCATTTGTAGACTCACCAGCACCAATCTAGCAAACCCACCAAAAATCTTTTCAAAATTCAAAACTTGATTTCATGCGGCCATTTCATCGAACAGGTTGCAGACACAAATCAAACAAACATCAAACACTATTGTGAGCAGTGATTCTTGCCTAACTTGTTCCCTAGTTAGCTCACACCCAGCTCAGTAGATCATCTAGGAAGTTTAACTAAGGACTAGCACCCCTGTGAGCTTGCCATTGCCATCAATGGTGAACAGCCGAGCACCCCCTTGTCACCCCATTGTGGACAGCAGGCTAGAGGAAGAACTAGCCATGCCAACCTTGTATGGGAGGCAGCCCACCGTCCACCGCCACTCCCTGTCCCAGCCGCGAGCGTTGCCATGCCCTGGACCACGAGCACAAGCCGCGCCCAGACCGCCAGAGACCATGCCGAGCATGCGCGAGAGTACCACCCTCGACCAGCGCCCACAGACCGCGCGCCGCCCTCACCGCATGCACACACAATCCCCACCGACCCAGGAGACCACCAGACATCCCCGTTTGTCGCCCCGTGCCGCACAGCCATCGCCCACCGTTGAAGACGCCGCCTCTGCCGCGTAGAGCACCGCCCGTTCCAGACCAAACCACACCGCCCCATGCCTCGAAACCATGTCGTTGAGCATCACCAGGAGACACCGCACCGTCCCCTACCCTTGCCCATGCCATTAGCCGCCTGTAACCTCGCCCCCGACGAGCTCACCGTGCGCCTTGACGGTCCCCTCGCTCGACTATAAATAGAGGCCACCCCCGCATGATTTCTTCACACCATCTCACTCCCCTCCTCACTGATCGTGCCACAACGTTCTCAGAGCAAGGCGAGCACCACCCTGCCGGAATTTCACCGGAGCCCGCCGCCTCTGGAGAAGAAGGGAGCCAGCGATTGGAGCCGCCCCAGGAGAAGCCACCGGTACCAGGAGATTCGCCATCGTCGATTTCGTCGTTCGCCCGCCTCGCCAACCCTCGCCAGTACCCCGGTGAGCCCCCAGCAACCCTCACTGGCCGCGCTAGGTTTTGTTCTCGCCGGCGTAGTCTCGCTTCGATGATGACTCCCAGCCATTGGATTAGAACTAGATCGAACGAGCCACGTTGCCCCATACCGCTTCTCCCAGCCCCGTGTCACTGACGAGTGGGGACACCCACTTAAGCAGCTCGCGGGACCACTGCGCTTAGCAGGCTGGCCCAGTAACTTTTCCCGCGCAGCCCAGTTATTCAAATTAAACCGTTTTCTATTTCAATTCAAACACACTTCTGTACCCAACTTCAAAAATCAACCCAGATCGATTCAGTGCACCAAATTGAATGAAACCAATTTTGTTGGAAAGGTCTGTGAATGCTGAATCCAAACCCGTTGGATTAAAGTCATTTGGATCTATAGGTCACCCATGGTAAAAATAACAAGGCAGAAGCTTTTCTGCATTCAAACATTTTTCAAATTTAAAACATAATAGCTTTTGAGTTCCAACTCTCAAAAATCACATTTAACCATACCTTTCAGAATATATAAAAATATATAGGTTTACTTGCAGAAATAATGTTCAAGTAATAAAAGAATGCTACATAAGCATTTCTAGCCACATTAATTAATTAAAATAAAAGGGTAAAACCTTATTAAATTGTGACACCACTTTAAATCACATTCCCTTGGACTACAGTATGTGGTGATGACATGTGTCAACATGATCCCATGTTTGGTTTGGAGAATATTAAATCTTAAGTAGTTTTTCAATGAGTAGAAATTAGTTTTCTAAAAATAAAAGGATTTAAATCAAGCCTTAACCTTTTAATGTTAGGGATGATGCTAGATCATCCATAGGACCCTTGTGTGTGATGATTGCAAGTAGTTAAGTATTGTTTGGTGATTGTGTACCTCGTATTTATTCATAGACGATAGTACCGACCAAGGATACGAGGAGGAAGGAGGATACTATGAAGAAGAAGCCGAGGAGAACTTCGACCACTGCTCTGCCCAAGGCAAGCCTTACTAATTAAGTTGACCTATGCAAGCTGATACTATAGATATGCAAGCCAGTAACCTTGCAAGCTAACACTTGCAATTTAGCAAGCTTATACTGATTTTGTGCAAGCAAATACTTGCTTGTTAATAAGCCTACTATATGCCATAAGCATATGTGATCATACCCATTTGATAAACCAATCCTAGTTTTACTTGCAAGCTTCTTACTTTATTTCTTTATCAAAGCTTACTTAGAGTTTACTTAAGAGATTGGTAGATACTAGAAAGATATGTGAAGGTTGCATAAAGAGCATAAAATTTGGCCTAAGCTAGAAAACCTTGATATCATCCTAAGATATAAGGTTGTACTTAGTTAAAACTCCACTAGTTACCACCCTTCATTAGTGCCTACCGCAACTTATAGATGCTAATTCTAAGCATAAAACTTGAACAACTTTAGATGGGAATACTTGGTAAAATGGTTATGAAAACCTTAGAATGATGGATCAATCTACTAAGATGTTTTGACATGTGTTTCTGAACACCAGATGATTTTGGTGATGAAAATGTTGAGGCATGAGCCTTAGCCCTTTATAAAACTGATGGTTGTCTGGATGCGATACCATTCCAATTTTATCGTACAACCACAATACCCGAATATTGGGTAGAGCTTGACTGGGAACTTATATTCCTTAGTATTAGTTCCCTCACGGCCAAGGTTTGAGTCGAGGCTACCTTGTGAAGATTGTCCACCTGTGCATTACCCAAGATGACAATTGGTCATGGTTGGGAGGCCAAACTCACAGGAGAGGTGCTTATATTAGGGCGTGTAATTGAAAGGTTAGGATTGATTATCCGCATACTGAGTATGGTGAATTCAGGATTTGTTCCTGACGGATGTATCGAATGTTGTGGTGAAAGTGTACAATCTCTGCAGAGTGTCAAACTATTCGAATAGCCGCGTCTGCGGTTATGGACAGTTGGAGTGGCCATACTGTTCCCCCGTCGGACTTTTCAAAATGACTTGTGAAATGAATTGAGACTTTGACTTGACCACAACAGAGTAGTGACATGAGTTACAAGATCCCAGTTAGGAGTTATAAAATTGTGACTAGCTTTACAACTTAGTAGAGATAAATCTGGCTTTTGCAAAACAACCCTAGAGCCTAGTGTCCTACTATCCAAAAACCCCCTTTACTTGTTAGTATTATTTTGCAAGTGCAATTTTGGTGGCATAAGATGAAGAGAGAAATCGGAAGCTATATCGCCAAGTGTGATATATGTCAGCGAGTCAAGGCAGGACATCAAAGACCCGCTGGATTGTTGCAACCCTTGCAGATTCTGGAATGGAAATGGGATTCTATAGGAATGGACTTTATCACTGGACTACCTACTTCTAGTAGGCGAAATGGCTCTTTCTGGGTCATAGTGGACAGATTGTCCAAAGTGGCCCATTTCTTGCCTGTCAAGACCACATATCAAAGTTCGAAACTAGCGGAGTTATACATCGCTTGAATCGTTAGTTTGCACGGAGTCCCCAAGAACATAGTATCGGATCGAGGAACTCAATTTACCTCGAGATTCTGGAAGAAAGTCCAAGAAGGTTTAGGAACCCGCCTAGATTTCAGTGCCGTGTATCACTCTCAGATCGATGGACAAACGGAGCGAGTAAATCAAATACTCGAAGATATGCTGAGAGCATGCGTGTTAGAATATGGATCCAAGTGGGAAGACTGTTTGCCGTTCGCAGAATTTTCTTTCAACAATAGTTATCAAGCCAGTTTGCAAATGGCCCCATTTGAGTTCATGTACGGAATAAAGTGTCGCACCCCTTTGAACTGGTCGGAAGTAGGAGAGAGTCAGATTTTCGGACCCGACATCCTACGAGAAGCAGAAGAGAAAGTTCACAAGATTCGTGAGCACCTCAAGACCGCCCAATCCAGACAGAAGAGTTACGCCGAGAAGAGACGTAGAGACCTCGCCTTCAACATAGGAGATTTTGTTTATCTGCAAGTGTCGCCATTGAAGGGAATGCAGCGTTTCCAACTAAAAGGAAAGTTAGCCCCCAGATATATCGTACCTTTCCAGATTCTGAACCGTCGAGGAGAAGTATCGTACCAATTGGAGCTACCTGAAGAGATGTCATCCGTGCACAATGTGTTCCATATCTCGTTACTTCGCAAGTGTCTCGAAGTCCCCGAGAAGACCGAAGTATTCAAGAATATCGACCATCGGACCATAGAGATCAACGATGACCTGACCTATCCCGAAGTACCCATCCGCATTTTGGAAGAAGCTTTTCGAACTACTCGAACCCGAAGCATCAAGTTTCTCAAGATTCAGTGGAGCAACCACACAGAAGAGGAAGCTACCTGGGAACGCGAAGATCACATCAGGAAGGAGTTTCCCGATCTCTTCAAATCCTAGGTAATCTTTTCGCCCTTTTTCAAATCTCGGGACGAGATTCTGTTTAAGGGGGGAAGGTTTATAACATCCCAAAAATACTAAGCTTGGAACATCAAACTCCAATCATCAAGATTGGGGTTAACAAATTTTTTTCTAAATAAAATTATGAATGCATGCATATGTGTATGCATTGATTTTGAAATTCTTTTAAACCACCTTGTTTGATTGTGTCATTGCTTGTAAAATGTTTCTTAGGTGAAATAAACATCATCTAAAACATTTCCCACACTTTTCCTAAAGACAAGTAAATCAAAACACATATATTAAATGAATGGTCACTTTGACCAATTTAACTCCCATGCCTACTTTGGTTGTCTCAAACGTTCAAAATCTAACAGAAACCTTTCTAGATCTTTGCACCCCTTGAATGTACTCATAACAAAGTATCAAGGCCCACTTCATGATCATCCAGAAACTTTCAAATGCATAGTTTAAATGACAATTCAAAATTGAATCTTTATCATATAGGAAGATCCCACTTTTTCAAAAACCACTCAAACAAGCTCAACTTTCAAAACCCAAGCATCTACAGACTCACCAGCACCAATCTAGCAAACCCACCAAAAATCTTTTCAAAATTCAAAACTTGATTTCATGCGGCCATTTCATCAAACAGGTTGCAGACACAAATCAAACAAACATCAAACACTATTGTGAGCAGTGATTCTTGCCTAACTTGTTCCCTAGTTTGCCCACAACCAGCTCAGTAGATCATCTAGGAAGATTAACCAAGCACTAGCACCACTGTGAGCTTGCCATTGCCATCAATGGTGAACAGCCGAGCACACCCTTGCCACCCCATAGTAGATAGCAAGCTAGGAGAAGCAGCAAGCCTAGCCAGCATGTCTGGGAGGAAGCCCACCGTCCACCGCCACTCACTGTCCCAGCCGCGAGCGTTGCCAAGCCCTGGACCACACGCACGAACCGCTCCCAGACCGCTAGAGACCATGTCGAGCGTGTGCCAGAGCACCACCCTCGACCGAAGCCCACAGACCGCGCGCCGCCCTCGCCGCGTGCATACACAATCCCCACCGACCCAGGAGACCGCCAGACATCCCCGTTCGCCGCCCCGTGATGCATAGCCACCACTCGTCGTCGAAGACGCCGACTCTGCCGCGTAAAGCATCGCCCGTTCCAGACCAAGTCGCACCGACCCATGCCTCGAAACCAAGTCGTTGAGCATCGCCAGGATACACCACACCGTCCCTACCCTTGCCCATGCCTATAGCCGCCTGTAACATCGCCCCCGACGAGCTCACCGTGCGCCCCGACGGTCCCCTCGCTCGACTATAAATAGAGGCCACCCCCGCTCGATTTCTTCACACCATCTCACTCCCCTCTCCTCACTGATCGTGCCACACCGTTCTCAGAGCAAGGCGAGCACCACCCCGGCGGAATTTCACCGGAGCCCGCCGCCTCTGGAGAAGAAGGGAGCCATCGATTTCGTCCACCCCAGGAGCTGCCACGACCACCCATGAGTTCGCCGTCGTCGACTTCGTCGTTCGCCCGCCTCGCCGACCCTCGCCAGTACCCCGGTGAGCCCCCAGCACCCCCACCGGCCGCGCTAGGTTTCGTTCTCGCCAACGTTGTCTCGCGTCGACGATGACTCCCAGCCGTTGGATTAGAATCAGATCGAACGACCCACGTTGCCCCATACCGCTTCGCCCAGCCTCGTGTCACTGACGAGTGGGGACACCCACTTAAGCAGCCCGCGGGAGCACTGCGCTTAGCAGGCCGGCCCGTTAACTTTTCTCGCGCAGCCCAGTTATTCAAATTAAACTTTTTCCATTTCAATTCAAACACACTTCTGTACCCAACTTCAAAAATCAACCCAGATCGATTCAGTGCACCAATTTGAATGAAACCAATTTTGTTGGAAAGGTCTGTGAATTCTGAATTCAAGCCCGTTGGATTCAAGTCATTTGGATCTGTAGATCATCCTTAGTAAAAATAACAAGGCAGAAGCTTTTCTGCATTCAAACATTTTTCAAATTTAAACCATAATAGCTTTTGAGTTGATTCCAACTCTCAAAGATCACATTTAACCATACCTTTCAGAATATATAAAAATATATAGGTTTACTTGCAGAAATAATGTTCAAGTAGTAAAAGAATGCTACATAGGCATTTCTAGCCACTTTAATTAATTAGAATAAAAGGGTAAAACCTTATTAAATTGTGACACCACTTTAAATCACATTCCCATGGACTACAATATGTGGTGATGACATGTGTCAACATGATCCCATGTTTGGTTTGGAGAATATTAAATCTTAAGTAGTTTTTCAATGAGTAGAAATTACTTTTCTAAAAATAAAAGGAATTAAATCAAGCCTTAACCTTGTAAGGTTAGAGATGATGCTAGATCATCTATAGGACCCTTGTGTGTGATGATTGCAAGTAGTTAAGTATTGTTTGGTGAGTGTACCTCGTATTTATTCATAGACGCTAGTACCGACCAAGGATACGAGGAGGAAGGAGGATACTACGAAGAAGAAGTTGAGGAGAACTTCAACCACTGCTCTGCACAAGGCAAGCCTTACTAATCAAGTTGACCTATGCAAGCTAACACTTGCAATTTAGCAAGCTTATACTGATTTTGTGCAAGCAAATACTTGCTTTTTACTATGCCTACTATATGCCTTAAGCATATGTGATCATACCAACTTGATAAACCAATCCTAGTTTTATTTGCAAGCTTCTTACTTTATTTCTTTATCAAAGCTTTAACTTAGAGTTGACTTAAGTGACTAGTAGATACTAGAAAGATTCTGAAGGTTGCATAAAGAGCATAAAATTTGGCCTAAGTTAGAAACCTTGATATCATCCTAAGATATAAGATTGTACTTAGTTGAAACTCCACTAGTTCACCACCACTCATTAGTACTACCCCCACCTGTAGATGCTAGTGCTAAGCATAAAACTTGATCAACTTTAGATGGGTTTACTTGGTGGAAAAATGGTTATGAAAACCTTGGAATGATGGATCATTCTATTGAAATGTTTTGGACATGTGTTTCCGAACACTTGATGATTTTGGTGATGAAAACGTTGAGGCATGAGCCTTAGCCCTTTATAAAACTGATGGTTGTCTGGATGCGATACCATTCCAGTTTTATCGTACAACCACAATACCCGAATATTGGGTAGGGCTTGACTGGAAACTTATATACCTTAGTATTAGCTCCCTCATGGCCAAGGTCTGAGCTGAGGCTACCTTGTGAAGATTGTCCACCTGTGCAGTACCCAAGATGATAGTTGGTCATGGTTGGGAGGCCAAACTCACAGGAGAGGTGCTTATACTAGGGCGTGTATCGAATGTTGTGGGGAAAGTGTACAATCTCTGCAGAGTGTCAAACTATTCGAATAGCCGCGTCCGCGGTTATGGACAGTTGGAGTGGCCATACTGTTCCCCCGCCAGACTTTTCAAAATGACTTGCGAAATGAATTGAGACCTTGACTTGACCACAACAGAGTTGTGACATGATTTACAAGATCCCACTTAGGAGTTATAAAATTGTGACTAGCTTTAGAACTTAGTAGAGATAAATCTGGCTTTTGCAAAATAACCCTAGAGCCTAGTGTCCTATTATCCAAAAACCCCTTTACCTGTTAGTATTAGCTTGCGAGTACTTAAACAATACTCATGGCTTTGTCCCTGGCTATTCCCATGGCCAGACTATGAAGAGGAGTACCTGGAAGATGGACCCCAGGAAGGTTACGACAACTAGGATCATCTCCCATCGTCAGCATTTCCTGTGACCCCGAAGATGGAGCTTCGCCTACGCTACTGTTATTATTACGTATTCCGCTGCTTGAATTTGTATTAAGAACTGGATCATGAGATCCCTATTTGTGTAAGAACTTATGTATCATTTGTAATGGATGATGAACTATGGTATCCAATTCTGTTATGTCTCGCAAAAATGGTAATCCTGGGATTGCGATGTATGTCATAACAGGCATCTAGGATTGAAAAATCCGGGTGTTGACAGCTGGACACTGAGCCTTGCTCAATATCTTACCTGACAACATAGGCACTGAACCTTTCTTTGCCTTATCCATTCTGAACCTTTTCAGAACTTTGTCTAGGTATGTACTTTGGCTTAAAGTTATCAGGCGTCTTTGTCTATCTCTATAGATTTTGATGCCCAATATATAAGCAGCTTCCCCTAGGTCTTTCATTGAAAAACATTTGTTCAAATAACTCTTCACATCGTTAAGCATGTCAATGTCATTTCCAATAATCAATATGTCATCCACATATAGTACCAAAAATGTCACTGAGCTCCCACTCACTTTCTTGTAGATACAAGCTTCATAGCAATTTGGAACAAATCCAAAGCTCTTGATCACTTGATCAAAATGAAGGTTCCAACTCCGAGATGCTTGCTTCAGTCCATAAATGGAACGTTGAAGTTTGCACACCTTATCAGCATCCTTAGGTGTAGCATCCCATTTGTCTAACAACTGTAATGCTACTTGATCTAGTAATATAATGACTACTGCCCTCACATAATTGTTGCATCATCATCATATCATGCTCATGTCATCATGCCACCTTGCATTTGAGCATCATACCAAAAACCCTTTTTGTTTTGGTTCTTATCTCATATGCATTATTAATTGTATTTGCCTCTTGATATTGTATTTGGTTCTTGATATATTGTTTAAATGCCCAAGTTGAGTTGGGAGCATATCCTTTATTCAACTCCACCACTTTTTTGTCACCACGTTACAATTCCACCATCCCATTATCCATGAGCTTGTAATTATTTTTTTCTTTTGGTGTTAGTCTAGCTCATGAGAGATATGGTGGATCCAATTCTACCAATCCTTTTGCTTGACCCTTACTCCAACTTTGAAGGATGCAAATAAATAAATCCCATGAGATATTACTTTGTTTTCACAAGGATGACACATGGCATTAAATGCTTGCATGGGCCATGCAAGTACAAGCCTTTTGGATTTTATTTGAAACCCTTTGAGTGGATCATCCTCTCACCTCTCTCTCTCTCCTTCTTTTGCTTGATCTAGCTTGATGCATGCAAACCCTAAACCCCTTTGGTTGGTCTTGCCTTGGCCATGCTCAAACCCTAAAACCCTCAACACCTTTTTCCCCCTCCTCTCTTTTGACTAGATCTTGCTTGAGCTTGGCTTGATCTTGTTTGGTTTTGTCAAAAGAGCACACCACCCTTCCTCATCTCTCTCTCATCTAACCCTCTCTCTTTAACCTCTCCCTACCCTAGCTACCCCATCTAACCCTAACCCGAGCCATACCCCCCTCTAATCTAACCCTAGTTCCTCCCTCTCTCTCGGCCCCTCTCTCTCCCACCTAGCTCGGCCCCACCTGACCACCCCCTCCCGTGTGCATCCCCCTGGTCCCCCCTCTCTCTAAACCCTAGCCAAACCCGAGCAACCCCCTTCTCCCTTTTTTGCATAAAGGTGGCACCCCCCCATGTGCTTCTCCCCTCTCCTCCCTTATCCCCCAACCACCCAGCTCGCCACCACCCCAGATCCTTACAGGAGGCTCCTGGGACCTCCTCTTCCTCCCCTCTTCCTCCTTTCTTCCTCCCCAGGCTTGCAAGCCGCCGCCGTACCCTAAACCCTAGCCGCGGCCACCTCTCCCTCTGGACGATCTGGGTCGCGCCGATCTGAGCCAGGAGCACCAGGGCCTCCCTCTGCTACCTCTTCGACGCCCAGGACGTGGGGCAGCCGCTGGACTTCGCCGGAGCCGCCTGACGCCGCCGTGCACCGCCCAGACCAGGAGCTCCAGAGCCCCAGCTACGCGGCCGATCGTGACCACCCCGGGCTCCTCCGACCACACCGTCGAACTCCCGGTGAGCTCCTCGACGCCCTAGACATGCCCCCTTTCCCCCTCGTGCACCGTAGCGCCGCCGCCGTCCGTCGAGCACCTCGCGCGCACGCACGGCCGCTCGCCGCGCGCAGACAGACAGCTGCAGCAGTCATCCTGCCCCTGTTCCTCGCCCTGCCCCGCACGCTGCAGCCCTCCTCCGCGCAAGCTCCCTGAACGAAACTTGTAGCCGGTAGCGCCCTCTTCTACTTTGGTTTTTGCGGCTTGGCAAGAATCGCCGTGGTTCGCTCGCCATCGTCGCCGGAAGCGGCCAGATCCGTCGCCGGCAGCGACGCGTCTGTCAGCGCGCCGCGTAGTTCCGACAGCCGCTGCACGTTTTGCAAAGAAACCCCTGCCCTTTTTCCCGCCTAAACCCGTAGACCCCACGACCCCACCTGCCAGCGTCTGCGGGAACTTTGCAAAAAGGATCCTCGGCTTCCGCTGTTTCCCACCCCCGCGCCCTGGATCGCTCACGTGTCATGCCCCGGCTGGCGACGCGTGCGTGCGTGGCCCCGCTCTGCCCCTGGCCCGCCTGTCATTCGCTGTGACTAGGTGAGTCCGCGGTGACAAAACCCCTTCTGCACGCGTGTGTCCCAGTCAGCACTGCGGCCCACCAGTCAGTGTCAGTGGCTGGCTCAATCTGAGTAATAAAAGTATTTGCTGTTATCTGTTTCAAATTCAAATCTTTTCAAATTCAAATTCATTTTTAAATCTGTTTAAACATGAATCAGTTCATAACTTCCAAATGGTTTAGAATTTGAATTCAAACTTAATATGAAAAATGTTTTATTTTTGAATGTGAATTCAAATCTTTAATCAAATATTTTCAGAATTAATTTAAATAGTCAACCTTTGACTTTGACCCTATTTAATAACTTTGACTTTTAAATAAATTTAAATTCAGAATTCCAAATAATACAAATAATATATGTTTTTGAATCAGAAAAATGTGAGGATTTCAAATATGCCATCCAAAATATATTTTGGGCACTTAAAATTTCAAGTTGAATTAAATTACAATAATATGCCCTTCACCTTAATTAATTAATAACTTTTGATTTATAACTCCAAATTTAACAACTGATATGTCTAAAATGATCAGCTCGACGAGACCTTTCTGTTTATGCATTCCATGTTCTGTTTTGCAGCATGCATCATATAAATATAATGCAAACAGCAACTAATATGAGAATAAAATGTGGCCAAAACTCAATAAAATGATTTATTCTTGTATTCTACACCTCACCCATGCCATGCTACATTATTGCCATGCAACTTGTGCATCATTCATCATGGCATGATTGTTTGCTTGTCGCATTTTACTCATATGCTTGTGCACTGTATTTATATTGGCCCTTGTTTGTTTGGTTCTTCTTCGAATAGACGCTGAGCAGGGGATATACCAAGAGACCCAGGAGCACTACCCAGATCCTTCTCTCGCTACAACTGAGCTGCCAGGCAAGCACTACCACATGCTTGCATACATTAAGTACCTATTGCCTCTATCCTATTCTTGCATCATTGAGTCACGATTGCATTAAACTGAATCCCAAGTATTGCAAAGCCTTTACTTCTAAACCCCACCGAAACTTGTTCCTCCATCCCATGAGCCATTACTACAGGAGTTGTTTGAGCCATGCGAGTCGTAGAACAGCATGTGTAGGGTATGTGAGTGTCTGATGGATAACGAGGTACCTAAAAAACTTAACCTGAGTAGTAATGGGATAACTAATGAAAGTGGCACCGGTGAGCAATATCTGCTATTTGGTTTTCCTGCTCACTTGTGTCCCGTAGGACCCCGAGTACTTGATTCCTGTTCCTTGAATATTCGCGCTATCCACATCCGGGAGGCTTATGGGACCCTCCTAAGCCAGAGCTTGATTCATTCTCATTTCTTGGGGCCACAAACTAGTTTGAGGTTTTAGTTACTATCCTATACTTATGCCATGTTTTACTGCTTTATTTATGATTGTGCGAGGAGCACCTGTACTGTTTAGGATCGTGACCCGTTTTCGCGGTATCGACAAGCCCAGTGACACTTTTGGGTTCCCAGTCGTTTACAGCCGGCCCCACAAACCTTGAGTCCGTCTCGAAGTCAGCTAACTTCGTTGCGGGTATACTTAATGGGGTGGCCCCCTGAAATATTTCTGAATCTTGTGATTGCTTTGTCGTGAAGGCCTCGTTGGGTTTTGATTTGGTTTTTCCGAGGTTGATCGAGTGTGTGTTGCTATTTGTGCACCCCTGCAGGGTAAAACTTTCTGAAAGCTGTGTCCGCGGTTATGGACAACTTGGAGCACAGTTTCTCGATCATAGACAAGCATAACTAAAGTACCGCTTTTAATTTGACTAAGTAACTGACTAGTAAATAGTGCAACACTCATGGAATGGTTAATAAAATTGCCAACGGATGGGGGGTTGTTCATCCGCTTCCTCGTTGGTAAGCGAGGAGGAGGATGGATCTGGTGATATTACTGTTATAACTGTCGTCATTAATTCACGGACATCCGTCTATCTTTGGTTAGGCGGATGGTTAGCGAGTATCTATAGAATTGTTAGGGTTTATCTTTTGCTGCAATTGTGTCACCCCAGGTTGTGTCCCCTTTAGAGGCATAAAGACTTGCTGAGTACCCCTAGGGTCTCACACGATAAATTGTTTGATTCAGATGGACAGGTACACTCACAAGATGGATACTGGGTGGAGGAGGCAGACGATGTGGGCAACGATCGTTCGGTGTAGAGATTCTGGGAACGGGGATCCGTGAGATCTGTGGGCGGGATGTGTTTATTTATGGGGCATCTTATGCCGATTTGCTTCTTATCCGTACTCGGATCTTGTTTGCCGCTTCCGCCTGATACTCTGATGTTTGACGTATGAGGAGATATCCTAAACTATTATATCTATCTAGGACATTTGAATCTTGCCGTATGGCGTTGCTATATTTCCTTTCTTTTTAGATGGAATGGCTCTGATGTACTGTTGTATGGTGGCTTGCATACATACTCATTTGTGTATGTAGTTGATCCCTTCGCCTGCCGATTACGCCGCCCGTTCTTGTCCCGATGTTTGGAAATGGTTGGGACGGCCGAAAGGTCTACCTGTGAGTGGCATTTGGGCCCCACCGTACTATTTCAACCATTTCCGCTCATCCAGGCTTGTAACTAGGAGCGTAATTCACCGAGGTAGTTACATTAGGATCGACAAAACCTTCGGATTGCATCATATACAACTCTTCATCAATGTTGCCATTGAGGAACGCAGTCTTGACATCCATCTGCCATATTTCATAATCATGAAACGCAGTAATTGCTAATAAAATCCGAATGGACTTAAACATCGCTACGGGAGAGAAAGTCTCATCGTAGTCAACACCTTGAACTTGTCGAAAACCTTTCGCGACAAGACGCGCTTTATAGACAGTAACATTACCATCCGTGTCCATTTTCTTTTTGAAAATCCATTTGCACTCAATGGCCTTTCGGTCGCTAGGAGGGTCCACCAAAGTCCATACTTGGTTTTCGCTCATGGATCCCAATTCGGATTTCATGGCCTCTAGCCATTTCTCAGAGTCTGGGCTCATCATTGCTTCCTCATAGTTTGCAGTTCACTGTTGTCTACTAACAAGACAGTTAAGACAGGGTTACCATACCACTCAGGAGGGGCACGTGACCTTGTCGACCTGCGACGTTCAGTAGTAGCATCGTCCGAAGCTTCATGATTCTCGTCATTAGCTTCCTCTATTGTTGGTGCAGACGGTACTGGAACAATTTTAGGTGTTGCGCTACTCTCCAACTCAAGAGAAGGTTCAATAACCTCCTCCAGCTCTACTTTCCTCCCACTCACTTCTTTCGAGAGAAACTCCTTCTCAAGAAAGGATCCGTTCTTTGCGACAAACACTTTTCCTTCGGATCTGTGATAGAAGGTATACCCAATAGTTTCCTTAGAGTATCCTATGAAGATGCATTTCTCCGCTTTGGGTTCGAGCTTGTCCGGCATCAACTTCTTGACATAAGCCTCGCATCCCCAAACTTTAAGAAACGACAACTGAGGTTTAGCACCAAACCACAGATTTAGATGGTGCCCTATTTAAAGTGAATGCAGTGGTTTCTAATGCATAAACCCAAAATGATAACGGCAAATCTGTAAGAGACATCATTGATCACACCATATCTAATAGAGTTCGATTCCGGCGTTCAGACACACCATTGCGCTGTGGTGTTCCGGGTGGCGTGAGTTGCGAAACGATTCCGCTTGCTTTAAGATGCGTGAGAAAATCATAACTCAAATATTCACCTCCACGATCGGATCGTAGAAATTTAATTTTTCTGTTACGATGGTTTTCCACTTCATTCTTAAATTCTTTGAACTTTTCAAATGTTTCAGATTTATGTTTCATTAAATAGATATACCCATATCTACTTAAGTCATCAGTAAAAGTGAGAAAGTAGCGATAACCACCGGACGTCGAAACACTCATTGGTCCGCATACATCGGTATGCATGATTTCCAACAAGTCCGTTGCTCGCTCCATTATACCGGAGAACGGGGTTTTGATCATCTTGCCCATGAGACATGGTTCGTACGTGTCAAATGATTCAAAATATAGAGACTCCAAAAGTCCATCAGAATGGAGTTTCTTCATGCGTTTTACACCAATATGACCTAGACGACAGTGCCACAAATAAGTAGAATTATCACTATCTACTTTGCATCTCTTAGCCTCAATGTTATGGATGTGTGTTTCATTGATTTCGAGATTTAGAAGAAATAAACCATTCATAGCAGGTGCATGACCATAAAAGATGTTACTCATATAAATAGAACAACCATTATTCTCCGACTTAAATGAATAACCGTCTTGCAATAAACACGATCGAGATATGATGTTCATGCTCAACGCAGGCACATAATAACATTTATTGAGGTTTAAAACTAATCCCGAAGGTAAAACTAAGGAGAGCGTTCCGACGGCCATCACATCAACTCTTGATCTGTTGCCAACGCGCATCGTCACCTCATCCCTCGGTAGCCGCCGTCTATTCCGTAGCTCCTGTTTCGAGTTACAAATATTAGCAACTGAACCAATATCAAATACCCAGGCACTACAACGAGGGCTAGTAAGGAAAACATAAATAACATGTATATCAAATATACCTTTGATGGTGCCAGCCTTCTTGTCCGCTAAGTACTTCGGACAGTTGCGCTTCCAGTGACCCTTGTCCTTGCAATAGAAGCACTCAGTGTCCGGCTTAGGTCCAGACTTGAGCTTCTTCTCAGCAGGGGCAACGCGCTTGCCTCTGCCCTTCTTGAAGGACTTCTTTGCACCCTTACCTTTCTTAAAGCTGGGGGGCTTGTTGACCATCAACACATGATTATCTTTCTTGATGTCCACCTCCACGGCTTTCAGCTTAGCGAAGAGCTCAGTGATCGTATCAGTGGAACCAATCTGATTATGAGTAACTACAAAACCTTTGTAGCTAGGAGGGAGTGATTGCAGAACTCTGTCAATCTTGAGCTCCTCTGGAATCTTGTAGTCCAGTTGCTCAAGGCGTTGAGTGTAGCCTGACATCTTAATGGCGTGCTCACTAACGGAACTCCCTTCCTCCATCTTGCAGTTAAATAATTTCTCAGAGATATCATATCTCTCAGAACGGGCCTGAGTCTGAAACATAGTTTTCAGTTCCTCAAGAATTTCAAAGGGCCCGGGGAACTCCGCAAAACGATTTTGAAGTTCCGATTCCATAGCAAACAACATGGTGCTCTTAATCACACCATAATCATCCTTGCGCGACTGATAAACAACTTTCTCATCAGCTGGCGCATCTAAAGCAGGGGCGTCACCTAGTGCTTTCTCAAGGACATAGTCCTTTTGTCCGCCAGAGAGAATGATTCTCAGATTGCAGAACCAATTGGTGAAGTTAGACCCATTGTTCTTAAGATTTTATTTCTCAGCAAAAACGTTGAAGTTGAAGTTGGACTTAGCCATTTGATCTAAAAAATTTGTAAGTACAATTTAGACTATATTCATGATAACTAGTTCAACTTAATCAAATTACTAGATGAAATCCCACTAAATTCAACATCCCTCAAGTTTTTTAGTGAACATGATCCAAATTCACCACACCTAATCCTATCTTCACGAGAAGAGATGTGGTTTCAATGGTGGACAACAAAGTGTCGATCATATCATGCATATGACTCATTCTTAACCTTTTGGTTCGTGTGTTCCGAGGCCATGTCTGTGCATGCTAGGCTCGTCAAGTCAAACCCAAGTATTTCCGCGTGTGCAAAACTGGCTTGCATCCGTTGTATGTGAACGTAGAGTTTATAGCACCCGATCATCACGTGATGCTTGAACACGACGAACTTTCGCAACGGTGCATACATGGGGAGAACACAGTTTTATCTTGATCTGCTGCTGTGGCATTGCTGCTCGCGTGACTATGTTGTCACTGTTCTACCGCTTCCTTTATGTTCTGTGTCCGATCCCCGACGCCCAAGACCAACCTCAACAAGATCTTCTGGGAAGCGGAGAACTCATGATGTTACAAGATACCGCAAGGTCTTCGCTCGGCCCGGTACCTCGGAAGGATGGGCACGATGATATTCAATGAGCATCGATAGTGGGAGGCTCTCATTTCCCTCTTTCTCTTCTCTCTTCTAGTTCCCTCCGCTTGAGAGTCTTCTCGGTGCTTCCGGGCCTATCCCGAGGCCGCTCCGCCGGCGATGCCGGTCGGAGTTGGCGGAGGGATGGTGCCGGGGTAGGTAGGTCTAGTAGTAGTCTAGGTTTAGCTGTAGTTGGCTTTATGCCGTGGTTTGGGGTGTCTCCGGCGCTCGTGAGCCGCTGCTGGAGAGTGAACCTCTTGTTCCTGGTCGTGGTGCTCCCATGGTGGGGGTCAAGTGCGGCGGAAGAGGAGGGGAAAAGATCTCGTCTAAATAAGCTCGGTGGTCCACCCGTTTGGGTGGAGTTTGGCGGCAGCGACAGCGACTCTACTTCGCCAGGTCTTTGCCGCTCCTGCTCGTCGAGGATACGCTAAGGAAGATGGATCTGGTGGTGGTTGTAGTTCAAGGTCAACGCTGCAGCAGGGGGGAAGCTTTGCTTCTTGCGGGAGATTTCCAATGCCGGCGAAGGAGTCGTCGGTGTACCATATGGCCGAAGGGTGGCCTCTCCCTCCTCTCGCGCCAGTGAAGACGGATGGTCTCGACTGACTCAAGATGGTCAATCTCAACCTCCAGGCAAAGATGTCGATGCGGAGGCCCTTTGTCGACAGTTCAGTATGCTCCCCCCTCTCCGCCCCAAGTGGTCTCGTCCCCGGCAACGGTGAGGGTGACTGTGATGTGGCTTCTGATCATGGTGGAGAAGGAGCTGGCCTCGGTTGCGTTTTCAGATTTTTGATTGAGGTCTTTCTTGCAAATTGTAGGGACTTGTCTGTAATGTTTTCTCTCTCTCGGTCCCTTTTAATAAATTGTAACTCCACCGCTGAGATCAATGGAAAGCTCTAGGTATTTCGGGAAAAATGAGCATCGATAAGTACTCACGACCGGAACAAGATCTGACACACGAAAACCGTTCCCCCCGGAACGCCCAAGTTCGCTTTCCTGGGCCGCCACGATCTCCTTCACAGATCCGAAGACCCCAAAGACTGATCCTGGCAAGCCCAAACCCCGAACCCCCAAGTTCGCCGATACCCCTACGTGTGATCCTTTTATACGAGCCCTATTTAATAAATTGATATCTATATGATATGTTGCATATTAATTTATACATGCTTGCATACATATTTCGTGGGTCCAGGTTATATAGTTAATTCACCTTATAATTAAATATGAAGGTCACTATTTTAATTTTATATTGGTTCCATTTAAATTTGTATAGTGAACCAATGCTATATTTTGTCTTATTAAGATAATATTTAAATTGCGGGATATCTAGACAACATAAACCACCTAAACCACCTAATTAAATGTGGGAACCTCGGTTCCACTTAATATTGCCTAATTGCATCGCATTTTTGCCATGCCATACATCATACATGCATCATGCCCGATCTTCTGCCGTAGTATTAAATAATGTATTCGGTGTTTCTTTTAGTATATTGCTTCTTCACGGGTTAGACCGATGAGTTGATGCAAGTGACGCCTGTTCTTCAGATGAACATTCGGCAGTGTTTCTCTGGCGATCATTCTCCCTCTTTCTATCTATTTTGTTTTTTTAGTCTTTAGTTCCTCTTGTTGATTTATTGTTATCCGTGTTACAATGCTTTAGATTCCGTGCATCAATTATATTCCTTGCAGCCTCTATATTGCCTTGGACATCTCCTATTGGTTGTTGATTGATAGACAGTCGGCCTTGCGAGTCGTAGTTGCTTGCTCAGGTGCTGCTTTGCATCGTCGATGTTCTACCGTTGTTGGGTGGTTGGCACATGCTTAATGGTGGAGATGGTCATAGCTTTAATTACAGTTTAATAACTAATATTGAAAGTAGGTAAATAATGTAGAGGCACCGGTGGGTAATAGACAATATTTGTTTTTTAACGGCCAACTTGTGTCCACCTAGGACCTATTCTTGACACATGTTTCAAGATCGAGCACGCTAACCACATGTGGGGTGTGTGGGTACCCCATCAATTTAGTACCTGATTTCAAAGTACTGTACTAGGGACCATAAACTAGTTTGCGGCGTTATTACTATTATGTACTTATGCCATGCTTTACTGCTTTATTTACTATTGCGCACGGAGCGCCTGTATTGTTTAGAAAAAAATGTGGAATGTTTTCGCGGCCAGTCGTTTATAGTGATTGACACAAACCCTGGGTCCATCTCGGAGACCGGCCGACTTCGTTACGGGTAGCTTAGTGGGGTGGCCCCCCACGTGCTTGCTTTCGGTCTGCGAAACGTCGTGTCTGAAACCGTCGACATACCGTTGGGTGTATGTTTTATGATCTTGTACTTACCTGATATAACAACAAGGATGTAGGTGCGTGTGGACACTTTGGTGCTCCCCTGCAAAGTTTAATCATTTCGAAAAGCCGTGTCTGTGGTTATGGAAGACTTCGAGCACAGTTCTCGATCATAGACAACTATAACTAAAGTTTATTGTTATAATATGACTTGTATCCGATATGAATAGTAAGTTGGATAACCGCCATGGAATGAATAGTTAAAATTGCCAACTGTGTGAGTTTCCTCGGCATGACTTCCTCGTTTGGTCTCGAGGGGGAAATACCAGGATGGGTATCATTGGTGGTATTATCAGGTTGGTTCCGAATAGGTTCTTCTCATCTTTTTCTAATAGTCGGTAGTTGCCTCGAGTCCCTATAGGTTGTTTGGTGCATGTTGTGCTGCCGCTACAATCCACCATACCTATGTAGGTGAGAGCCACCTAATTCGAAGACTCGCCGTGTACTGGCCTTAGTACTGACCGCTCGCTTTTTTCCTCTGCCCTTTGATGACACCCCTTTTGTTGTAGCAGGTTTTTGAGATCGACGTCGTTAGCAGGGTTACCCTTCCGGCTTGGCCTAGGCAGGGTTATGGACCCATTGGTTATTCTTCAGGGCTTTTAGCCCCATTTGCTTCTTATCCGTACTCAGATGTTGTATCTTTTTCAAGGTTATTGAATCTTTGTACTGTATATCTATATTGTTGACTCATGGAGTCGTTGTTGTATATATCTGTTCTATGGATTCCATTGTGGACTAATGGTATTGCTTCGTTTTCCACCCGCATGAAAGTGCATGGTGGGCACCTTTGAATCGTTTCTATACGGGTTTGGCGAGAATCACTAAAACTTGCATAGGGCCGATCCAAGGGTGTTACACCCCGGGTCTGTCGAGCCAGAGGGCAATGACACATTCGAGCTAGCGGGCGGCTGTTGGATCGAGGAGTAGGCAACCCCCAAGATTTTTAATCCGGCATGCCCTGGGTCAGCCGAAACGACTTTGGAGTCAGATTCCAGAGACTGCGTGATGGAGGGGCTTGTACCTATGCTCAAGGGAGACTTCGGGTGGAATCACTTGCCTGGTGGATCTGACTCGAGCGAGGGAGTTGGACGCTTCATTGACGGCTCGAGGGATGTGTTGGAACTCAGACCCCTCAAAGCAGGTACTTAGCTACTGGATGTAGAATCAGTATAGGGCCATGTTAGTGCCCCCGACTTCCCAATCTCCAGAAACTTGCTACACCACCAAATCCGAATTCCCAATGAAGAGGATCCGGCGAATGCCGATTTCTTTGGCGAGATAGAGGCCATGCACCGGTGCTTTGTATTCGGCCACATTATTCGAGGCGGTGAAGTGTATATAGAGCATGGGCTCCAGCCGGTCTCCCTTGTGCAAAGTGAGCATGATGCTGGCTTTGAACCCCCGTGCATCTTTGAGTTGTCGAAGTGCATCTACCAATGATCAGAGTAACGGACTGATGGTAGGTACTAGGTTTCAGTCCAGTCGAATAGGAAATCCACCAAAGTTTGTAAATTTATGGTAACTCTTGCCTTACACTAGATGGATTAGGTGGCTAGCCCGATAGCCCATTTAGCCACCCGGCTGGTGGTATCCTTCTTGCCGATGATCTCCGAGAGGGGAGAGGTGCACACCACCTTAATTAGATGTTCTTGTATGTAGTTCTTGAGCTTATTGCATGCTAGGTACACACCATTGCACATCTTCTGGTAGTGGGGGTAGTTTTTCTTGGAGAAGGAGATCACTTTGATCAAGTAGTAGAAATGCCTCTAGACCGGCTCGGACTTGCATTCTTCGTGGAGCTCTACTACTAGTATAATGTTGACGACCCGGTTGATGGCTGCTATGTAAAGAAACATCAACTTCTTCTCAGCCGATGTGGCCAGCACTGGTGCAGTGGATAGCATGCGCTTGAGGTCGTAGGATGCAACATCCGCTTGCACCGTTCAGGTGAAATTGTTTGTCCCCTTCATGAGCTAGTATAGTGGAAGCGCTTTCTCTCCCAACAGGCTGACGGGCCGGCTAAGGGAGGCCAAGCAACCAGTGAACTTCTGAACACCGAGTAGGCTTGTCAGTGATTGCATCCTCTCGATGGCTACGATACTCTTCAGATTTTCCTTGATCCCTCATTGTGAAATGAGTAAACCGAGGATCTGGTAGGCTAGAATGCCGAAGACTCATTTCTCTGGGTTCTACTTCAGATGGTACCAGTGGAGATTTGCGAATGTATCACACATATCATCGAGGAGGGTGCGTTCCTCCTTGGTCTTGACCATGATGCCATCGATGTAGGCATGGACATTCCTGTTGATTTGCGAGTACAAACATTTTTGCATGCAACGTTGGTAAGTAGCGCCTGCATTTTCAAGCCGAATGGCATAGTCACATAGCAGTAACACCCGTATGGGGTGATAAACAATGTCTTTATATGGTCGGACATATTTAACTAGATATGGTTGTAGTTGGGATAACAATCTAGGAAAGAAAACATCTTGCATACGTCCTTGTTTTGGTTGGTGTATTCGATACACATGTGTCAGGTCTTGTTCTTTTTTAGGACCAAGACAGGGTTAGCCAGACATTCTAGGTGGTATACTTCCATGATGAATTCGGCTACAAGTAGTCAGACGATCTCATCTCTAATGATCTTTATCTTGTGCTCCACGAAGTAGCGAAGGGGTTGCTTTAACGTCTTGGCATCAGGCCGCACATGAAGTGAGTGATCGACAAACTCCCTCAGAACACCTTGCATGTCGTTTGGAGACCACGCGAAGATTTCTTGATTCTCATGGAGGAAATCGTCAAGCTTGCCTTCCTATTTGCTGTCGAGGACGGCTCCGATGGTGACGCACTTTCCCGGCTCGGAGGGATAGAGAGGGATCTTCACCATCTCATTGGACGGCTGGAACGCCATGTATCCAGCCAGCTTCATGCCAGACAGAACCTCCTGCTAAGCAAACGAAAGCCTGCGTATGATCTTGTGCTTCTCTTCAGCGGTGAACAATGACTTGGCTATCCTCGATCTGAAAGAGGAAAAGTCCATCGACCGCTTGTAGCAGCCGACAATAGTGATGATGACATCCAGCCCCGACAACATCATCTTAAGATATGCATAGTGGGGGACTGCCATGAACTTCATGAGCGCTGTGCACCCGGCGAGTGCGTGGTAGGCACTGCCAATGTCTACCACAAATCAGATCGTCTCACGGCAAAAGTTGTCCTTCGAGCCAAAGACGACGTCCAACCGGATTTTTCGATTGGGTAGCAGTTGGTACCAGGCACAATGCCGTAGAAAATGGTTTGACTGGGCTGCAAGTGGGAATCCTCGATCCCCAACTTCTCCGTGGTGTAGCGGTAGAGCAAGTTGATGATGCTGCCGCCGTCAATGAGGACACACGAGAAGCGGCAGGTGCGCTTGTCGAAGACGAATAGGAGGTCAAGCACCTTCCAATAGCTTCATGGACTAGGCAAGAGGGTCGGCTGGCCGTCATGACCCCAAGTGATTGCTCTCTCAGACCAGTTCAAGTACTAGGGGACAGGGGAAACAATGGGGTTCACCTGTGTCACATGCCACCTCTAGATATTCTTGTCATCTGGCTCGGTGACAAAGATGTGATAGTTGGCATGCTACTGCGGGTAGCCGTTGTTGTTGTTATTGCCAGCTAGCCTAGCCGGTGGTGGAGGTGGTTTGCTAGGCGGGGGCAGGGAGACGATATGCGAGTAACCTCCCTGATCTGCCCGGTCCAGCTACAGTGCAAGGTGGTATGAGTAGCCATCTTGAAGGGGCCGTTGCGATACTTGCACGGCCCATCGAACATCTGCTCGAAGGTGAACTTGGACCTCCATTGCTGGTCGCCAGATTTTTGTAGTTGGCTGCCATCCTGAGCTGACGCTCCCTCCACAGCGTTGACTTGCCTTAGTTGTACCGAGGATCTGACTTCCTAGCCGGCTGCTTGCCTTGGTAGTGGTTGTCATGGTCCTGCCACCTGGAGGAGCCGAGATTACCGCCATTGTCGTTTGCCGGCCTATCTCGAGCTGGCTCGGTAGCAACTGGCCGCCCTTCGACATTCACCTGGAGAGTCCTCATCATGGCGGAGTCGGTCGCGTCGTACTTGTCAGTGATGGTCATGAGTTCCGCCATGGTGCCCTGCTCATCACACAGTACCCGGTGGTGAAGCATGGTGCCTTCACGACACCCCTCGATGAAGAAGTCGATTGCACGACGTTCCTCCAACCCTTCACAGGAATTACGCAGTTCTATCCACCAGGCGAGGTACTCGCGATCCGACTCACGCCCCCCCAAAACGCACAGGGCCAAGTCGCAAGAGCAACCCAGGAGCTTGTAGGTGCTAGTGAAGTTGCGGACGAACACCTCCTCAAAATCGGCCCAACTGTTGATGCTGCTGGGCTCAAGGTTGTTGAGCCAGGTCCTGGCGTATCGTACCAGCATGAGGGGCATGTATCACACATTCACACGCTTATTACCATGGGTGATGCCAACTACGGTGGAGTAGATGGTCAACCAATCCTTAGGCTTCATCTGGCTCTCGTACTTGGGCGTGTCCGATGGCAGAGTGAACTTGCCGAGGAACGGCTCATTCTAGATACACGGTTCGAAACAACCTGACCAAGTAGAATCTTACTCCTCTGTGACGCGAGCTTCCACCAGGACGTCAATATGCTCTCATGCATCTAGATTAATCGTATTTGGTAGCCCCACTTAGCCTAGGAGGCGAGAATTTGTGGGTGGCGCTTGGCCGGCTGGCAGTGGCAAATCATGACGAGGGTACCTGCTGGTCACAGCATCCGGCTCATGGTGTGGATGAATATGGCCCTATCCATGCCGCTTGCTCTTAATTCCATGCAGAGAGGAGGACTGCTGGGTCTGGCATGGTTCGTTTGCCCGGGGCTCATTCATCCATTTGCCTCCTTGCAGTCAGTGGCCCTGGGTTCCACAGGCAGAAGCGCCAGCCTATAGGACATGATTCGCTTGCTGGTCGGTGATGTCGAACATCTCTTGCACACGAAGTTCTTCCACGCGCCTGGCCTCACCCTCTAGGCCTACTAGCTTGTTTGTGGCGGCTCATGCGGACCGTAGGTTCTTGTGCAGCGTGTTGTAGGTCGGCCGGATGATGGTTGGAAGCGGGGTTCACTCATTGTCTCACTCCATACGGGCTCCAATCTCCCCTCTATGGCTCTGAACTTGGCTACAATGCCTAGGCCGTAGCCAGCTGGGGTGAAACCATAGGCGTGGTTATACTCGCGCAATGTAGTCGCCAACTATTTCTGAGTAGTGGTTAGCTCCAAGGCCACTTCAAGAATGGCCTCCCATGCCACATTGATGTTTGTGGTAGCGGTTGCCGGATCATCGCAAGGAGCGACGACAGTCAGCAACTTGTCAATGGAGAGCTCCAGGGCATCTTTCCTTGCCCGAGGAGCGGAAGTTCCAACTCCATCGTCCGTGCACTCGAGCATAGGAAAACATTGGTAGCTATTCGTGGAGCCAACACTCATGACCTCCATGCCGGATGGTGCATGTCAACACCCGGATTTTTAATCCCAGATGCCTGTTATGCCATACATCGCAATCCCAAGATTACCATTTTTTGCGAGACATAACAGATTGGATATCGCAGTACATCATCCATTAAAAACCATACATAAGGTCTTACACAAATAAGGATCTCATGTTCCAGTTTTAATACAATTCAAGCAGCGGAATAACGTAATAATAACGGTAGCGTAGGTGAAGCTCCATCTTCATGGTCACAGGCAATGCTGACGATGGGAGATGATCCTAGTTGTAGTAAACTTCCTGCTGTCCGTCCTCCTGATAGTCCTCTTCATAGTCTGACCACAGGAATAGCCAGGGACAAATCCATAAGTACTCTTTAAGTACTCGCAAAAAAATACTAACAGGTAAAGTGGTTTTGAGTAGGAATTGCTAGGCTCTAGGTTGTTTTGCAAAAAGCCAGATTTATCTCTACTGAGTTCAGAAGCAAAGAAAGCTAGTTGAAAGTTTTATATCACTTAAGTGGGAACTTGAATTTTATATCACAACTCTATTGTGGTCAAGTCAAAGTCATAAATCATTTCATAAGTCATTTTGAAAACATGTGATGATAGAACAGTATGGCCACTCCAACTGTCCATAACCGCGGACGCGGCTATTCGAATAGTTTGACACTCTGTAGAGGTGGTACACTTTCACCACAACATTTGATACATCCGTCAGGAACAATCCTGAATTCACCATACTCAGTATGCGGATAATCAATCCTAACCTTTCAATTACACGCCCTAGTATAGGCACCTCTCCTATGAGTTTGGCCTCCTAACCATGACCAAATGTCATCTTGGGAACTGCACAGGTGGACAATCTTCACAAGGTAGTCTCAGCTCAAACCTTGGCCGCAAGGGAACCCATACTAAGGTATATAAATTTCCAGTCCATCCCTACCAAAATTTCGGGTATTATGGTTGTACGGTAAAATTGGAATAGTATCGCATCCAGACAACCATCAGTTTTGTAAAGGGCTAAGGATCATGCCTTAACATTTTCATCATCAAAATCATCTTGTGTTCAAGACCACAGGTCAAAACATTTCAGTAGAATGACTCCTAATTCTAAGGTTTCATAACCATTTTCACCAAGTATTCCCATCTAAAGTTGCTCAAGTTTTATGCTTAGCACTAGCAACTACAGGTGGGGGTAAACACTAATGAGGGGTGGTAAAAAAGTGTATATTATCTAAGTTCAATCTCATGCCTCAGGAGGACATCAATATTTATCTAACTTAGGTCAAGTTTTATGCTCTTTATGCTACCTTCATATATCTCTCTAAATTCTACCAATTATCAAGTAACCTTAACTACAACGCTTTGATAAAGAAATAAAATAACTAAGCTTGCAAATAAAACTAGGATTGGGTATCATCAAATGTATCTAACAAAGCATGCTTAATGCATTGCATAGGTTATCTAACTTTCATAGTTGCAAGTGTTAGCTTTATTAGATAGTAGCTTGCCTTGTGCAGAGCAGTGGTTGACGTTCTCCTCGGCTTATTCCTCGTAGTATCCTCCTTCCTCCTCGTATCCTTGGTCGGTACTAGTGTCTATAAATAAATACGAGGTACACAATCACCAAACAATTCTTAACTAATCTATTTAGCACACAAAGGTTTTCACTAGATGATATAGGATCATCACAAGCATTACAACTATTAAGGCAAAGTTTTAATTATTTTATTTTAGAAAAGTAATTTCTACTCATTGAAAAACTACTTAAGATTTAATATTCTCCAACTAAAATATGGGATCATGTGGACACATGTCATCACCACATATTTCAGTACACGGGAATGTGATTTAAAGTGGTGTCATAATTTAATAAGGTTTAACCTTTTTATTTTAATTAAATAAAGTGACTAGAAATGCCTATGGGGCATTCTTTTATTACTTGATCATTATTTCTATAAGTAAACCTATATATTTTTATATATTCTTAAAGGTATGGTTAAATGTGATTTTTGAGAGTTGGAATCAACTCAAAAGCTTTTATGGTTGAATTTTGAAAATTGTTTGAATGCAGAAAAACTTCTTCCTTGTTATTTTTACCATGGGTGATCTACATATCCAATTGGTTTGAATCCAATGGGATTGGATTAAGCATTCCAGTACCTTTCTAACAAAATTGGTTTCATGCATTTTGGTTCAGTGAATTGAGCCGGGTTGATTTTTGAATCTAGATACAGAACTGAGTTGGAAACTAAAAGAATAAACCTAGATTTGAATTACTGGGTCACATGGGAGGTTAACTGGGCAGGCCCACTATGCACAGCGCGCGCATGCTGGTTAAGTGGTTGTACTCACTCGTCAGTGAGACAAAGGGTGCGAAGCGGTATGGGTGGATTCGGACCGCACGATCAAGCTCTAATCCTATGGCTGCGGTTCATCGTCCACGTCGGGCAACGCCGGCGAGACAGAACCCTAGCACGGCCAGTGGGGCTCGTGGGAGGCTCACCGGGGCTCAGGCGATGGTCGGTGACGGGGGCGTAAGACGAAGTTGACGACGACGATCCTCCTGGTACAGAGAGCTCCTCCTAGGGCGGCTCCAATTAATGGCGCCCTTCTCCTCCAGCAGCGGCAGACTTCGGCCAAATTCTGGCGATGCGTTGCTCGCCTTGCTCCGAGCACTACTAGAGAAAAGCTTATGCGAGGCGCACCTAAAAGCTTATGCGAGGCGCATATCATATGCGCTTCTAGCTTCAGGCCTCGGCTATTTTTTATGCGAGACGCATATAATATGCGCCTCCTATACTTCACATATGCGAGGCGCATATCGATATGCGCCTCCTATATTATTATGCGAGGCGCATATCGATATGCGCCTCACATATGTGAAGTATAGGAGGCACATATCATATGCGCCTCGCATATGTTTTACAATACGCCTCGTATATTTATAGTATATGCGCCTCCTATAGTGTCCTATATGCGCCTCCGGTAATATTTTCGAAATTCAAGTTTTACAGACCACTATAAATAATAATATACAGATATTCAAATATACAATATAGTCTAGAATACAGTATAAAGAGCACAGAATTTTTCAGAAACTTGCAATTTGCCAAAGCATAATAGAACCAACATGAATACAATACATTACACATCAATCATGACATACAAGTTAATACATCAAGTGTTTGTGCCATAAGTTCACACCTCTGAGTACAAGTTCACAATCACATTACAACTCCAACGACGTAGCTCTACCTAGATGAAGTAGAACACATAACCTACCATGAAGAGCAACAAGGTGGTGATCACGAGGAAGTTCCTCCACTTCTTCCTTCCATGCCTCCTCAACTTCTCTTCCGCCACCTCTCTACTCTCATAGCCTTGGTAGTTGTTGCCCGAGAAGTTGTTCACTTGCTTCTGGCAGTCTTTCCACTCCTCGTACACACCTGGAACCCGACCGATGTACACGACATAACACTTCTTCGCCATCTCCTACACATAATAAAGATGATATTACTTATGTAAGTGGAAAGCAATAGCTAGCAGTTCACAAGATAGAATCATGCATATATATGGGTGCAACAATATGTAAGAAATCACATTCTAATCCTAAATAGAAATAAACACAGCCATTTTGCTGCCAGCATACACAAACACAGCCATTTGTCCCACATATCCACACACTTGCTGCCAGCATACACAAATTCTGGCCAACATACACAACTTGCTGTAGATTACAATATCTCCAACAAAATAGTGTAGTTATTCAACAAAAAACCTCTCAATTCATAAGCATCAAACAAGAAAGAACAACAACAAATCAAGTCTACGAGTCCATTATTAGTATCACGAAAAGTCTGCCCTCCTCAAAAAGTCTGCACAGTTCTCGATCATAGACAACTATAACTAAAGTTTATTGTTATAATATGACTTGTATCCGATATGAAAAGTAAGTTGGATAACCGCCATGGAATGAATAGTTAAAATTGCCAACTGTGTGAGTTTCCTCGGCATGACTTCCTCGTTTGGTCTCGAGGGGGAAATACCAGGATGGGTATCATTGGTGGTATTATCAGGTTGGTTCCGAATAGGTTCTTCTCATCTTTTTCTAATAGTCGGTAGTTGCCTCGAGTCCCTATAGGTTGTTTGGTGCATGTTGTGCTGCCGCTTCAATCCACCATACCTATGTAGGTGAGAGCCACCTAATTCTAAGACTCGACGTGTACTGGCCTTAGTACTGACCGCTCTCTTTTTTCCTCTGCCCTTTGACGACACCCCTTTTGTTGTAGCAGGTTTTTGAGATCGACGTCGTTAGCAGGGTTACCCTTCCGGCTTGGCCTAGGCAGGGTTATGGACCCATTGGTTATTCTTCAGGGCTTTTAGCCCCATTTTCTTCTTATCCGTACTCAGATGTTGTATCTTTTTCAAGGTTATTGAATCTTTGTACTGTATATCTATATTGTTGACTCATGGAGTCGTTGTTGTATATATCTGTTCTATGGATTCCATTGTGGACTAATGGTATTGCTTCGTTTTCCACCCGCACGAAAGTGCATGGTGGGCACCTTTGAATCGTTTCTATGCGGGTTTGACGAGAATCACTAAAACTTGCATAGGGCCGATCCAAGGGTGTTACACCCCGGGTCTGTCGAGCCAGAGGGCAATGACACTTTCGAGCTAGCGGGCGGCTGTTGGATCGAGGAGTAGGCAACCCCCAAGATTTTTAATCCGGCGTGCCCTGGGTCAGCCGAAAGGACTTTGGAGTCAGATTCCAGAGACCGCGTGATGGAGGGGCTTGTACATATGCTCAAGGGAGACTTCGGGTGGAATCAGTTGCCTGGTGGATCTGACTCGAGTGAGGGAGTTGGACGCTTCATTGACGGCTCGAGGGATGTGGTGGAACTCAGACCCCTCAAAGCAGGTACTTAGCTACTGGATGTAGAATCAGTATAGGGCCATGTTAGTGCCCCCGACTTCCCAATCTCCAGAAACTTGCTACACCACCAAATCCGAATTCCCAATGAAGAGGATCCGGCGAATGCCGATTTCTTTGGCGAGCTAGAGGCCATGCACCGGTGCTTTGTATTCGGCCACATTATTCGAGCCGGTGAAGTGTATATAGAGCATGGGCTCCAGCCGGTCTCCCTTGTGCAAAGTGAGCATGATGCTGGCTTTGAAGCCCCCGTGCATCTTTGAGTTGTCGAAGTGCATCTTCCAATGATTAGAGTCACGGACTGATGGTAGGTACTAGGTTTCAGTCCAGTCGAATAGGAAATCCACCAAAGTTTGTAAATTGATGGTAACTCTTGCCTTACACTAGATGGATTAGGTGGCTAGCCCGATAGCCCATTTAGCCACCCGGCTGGTGGTATCCTTCTTGCCGATGATCTCCGAGAGGGGAGAGGTGCACACCACCTTAATCAGATGCTCCTGTACGTAGTTCTTGAGCTTAATGCATGCTAGGTACACACCATTGCACATCTTCTGGTAGTGGGGGTAGTTTTTCTTGGAGAGGGAGATCACTTTGATCAAGTAGTAGAAATGCCTCTAGACCAGCTCGGACTTGCATTCTTCGTGGAGCTCTACTACTAGTATGATGTTGACGACCCGGTTGATGGCTGCTATGTAGAGAAACATCAGCTTCTTCTCAGCCGATGTGGCCAGCACTGGTGCAGTGGATAGCATGCGCTTGAGGTCGTAGGATGCAACATCCGCTTGCACCGTTCAGGTGAAATTGTTTGTCCCCTTCATGAGCTAGTATAGTGGAAGCGCTTTCTCTCCCAACAGGCTGACGGGCCGGCTAAGGGAGGCCAAGCAACCAGTGAACTTCTGAACACCGAGTAGGCTTGTCAGTGATTGCATCCTCTCGATGGATACGATACTCTTCAGATTTTCCTTGATCCCTCATTGTGAAATGAGTAAACCGAGGATCTGGTAGGCTAGAATGTCGAAGACTCATTTCTCTGGGTTCTACTTCATATGGTACCAGTGGAGATTTGCGAATGTATCACACATATCATCGAGGAGGGTGCGTTCCTCCTTGGTCTTGACCATGATGCCATCGATGTAGGCATGGACGTTCCTGTTGATTTGCGAGTACAAACATTTTTGCATGCAACGTTGGTAAGTAGCGCCTGCATTTTCAAGCCGAATGGCATAGTCACATAGCAGTAAGACCCGTATGGGGTGATAAACAATGTCTTTATATGGTCAGACATATTTAACTAGATATGGTTGTAGTTGGGATAACAATCTAGGAAAGAAAACATCTTGCATACGTCCTTGTTTAGGTTGGTGTATTCGATACACATGTGTCAGGTCTTGTTCTTTTTTAGGACCAAGACAGGGTTAGCCAGACATTCTAGGTGGTATACTTCCATGATGAATTCGGCTACAAGTAGTCAGACGATCTCATCTCTAATGATCTTTATCTTGTGCTCCACGAAGTAGCGAAGGGGTTGCTTTAACGTCTTGGCATCAGGCCGCACATGAAGTGAGTGATCGACAAACTCCCTTAGAACACCTTGCATGTCGTTTTGAGACCACGCGAAGATTTCTTGATTCTCATGGAGGAAATCGTCAAGCTTGCCTTCCTATTTGCTGTCGAGGCCGGATCCGATGGTGACGCACTTTCCCGGCTCGGAGGGATAGAGAGGGATCTTCACCATCTCATTGGACGGCTGGAAAGCCATGTATCCAGCCAGCTTCATGCCAGACAGAACCTCCTGCTAAGCAAACGAAAGCCTGCGTATGATCTTGTGCTTCTCTTCAGCGGTGAATAATGACTTGGCTATCCTCGATCTGAAAGAGGAAAAGTCCATCGACCGCTTGTAGCAGCCGGCAACAGTGATGATGACATCCAGCCCCGACAACATCATCTTGAGATATGCATAGTGGGGGACTGCCATGAACTTCACGAGTGTTGTGCACCCGACGAGTGCGTGGTAGGCACTGCCAATGTTTACCACAAATCAGATCGTCTCACGGCAAAAGTTGTCCTTTGAGCCAAATACGACGTCCAACCGGATTTTTCGATTGGGTAGAAGTTGGTACCAGGCACAATGCCGTAGAAAATGGTTTGACTGGGCTGCAAGTGGGAATCCTCGATCCCCAACTTCTCTGTGGTGTAGCGGTAGAGCAAGTTGATGATGCTGCCGCCGTCAATGAGGACACGCGAGAAGCGGCAGGTGCGCTTGTCGAAGACGAATAGGAGGTCAAGCACCTTCCAATAGCTTCATGGACTAGGCAAGAGGGTCGGCTGGTCGTCATGACCCCAAGTGATTGCTCTCTCAGACCAGTTCAAGTACTAGGGGACAGGGGAAACGATGGGGTTCACCCGTGTCACATGCCACCTCTAGCTATTCTTGTCATCTGGCTCGGTGACAAAGATGTGATAGTTGGCATGCTACTGCGGGTAGCCGTTGTTGTTGTTATTGCCAGCTAGCCTAGCTGGTGGTGGAGGTGGTTTGCTAGGCGGGGGCAGGGAGATGATATGCGAGTAACCTCCCTGATCTGCCCGGTCCAGCTACAGTGCTAGGTGGTATGAGTAGCCAGCTTGAAGGGGCCGTTGCGATACTTGCACGGACCATCGAACATCTGCTCGAAGGTGAACTTGGACCTCCATTGCTGGTCTCCAGATTTTTGCAGCTGGCTTCCATCTTGAGCTAACGCTCCCTCCACAGCGTTGACTTGCCTTAGTTGTACCGAGGATCTGACTTCTTAGCCGGCTGCTTGCCTTGGTAGTGGTTGTCATGGTCCTGCCACCTGGAGGAGCCGAGATTACCGCCATTGTCGTTTGCCGGCCTATCTTGAGCTGGCTCGGTAGCAACTGGCCGCCCTTCGACATTCACCTGGAGAGTCCTCATCATGGCTGAGTCGGTCGTGTCGTACTTGTCAGTGATGGTCATGAGTTCCGCCATGGTGCCCTGCTCATCACACAGTACCCGGTGGTGAAGCATGGTGCCTTCACGACACCCCTCGATGAAGAAGTCGATTGCACGACGTTCCTCCAACCCTTCACAGGAATTACGCAGTTCTATCCACCAGGCGAGGTACTCGCGATCCGACTCACGCCCCCCCAAAACGCACAGGGCCAAGTCGCAAGAGCAACCCAGGAGCTTGTAGGTGCTAGTGAAGTTGCGGACGAACACCTCCTCAAAATCGGCCCAACTGTTGATGCTGCTGGGCTCAAGGTTGTTGAGCCAGGTCCTGGCGTATCGTACCAGCATGAGGGGCATGTATCACACATTCACACGCTTATTACCATGGGTGATGCCAACTACGGTGGAGTAGATGGTCAACCAATCCTTAGGCTTCATCTGGCTCTCGTACTTGGGCGTGTCCGATGGCAGAGTGAACTTGCCGAGGAACGGCTCATTCTAGATACACGGTTCGAAACAACCTGACCAAGTAGAATCTTACTCCTCTGTGACGCGAGCTTCCACCAGGACGTCAATATGCTCTCATGCATCTAGATTAATCGTATTTGGCAGCCCCACTTAGCCTAGGAGGTGAGACTTTGTGGGTGGCGCTTGGCCGGCTGGCAGTGGCAAATCATGACGAGGGTACCTGCTGGTCACAGCATCCGGCTCATGGTGTGGATGAATATGGCCCTATCCATGCCGCTTGCTCTTAATTCCATGCGGAGAGGAGGACTACTGGGTCTGGCATGGTTCGTTTGCCCGGGGCTCATTCATCCATATGCCTCCTTGCAGTCAGTGGCCCTGGGTTCCACAGGCAGAAGCGCCAGCCTATAGGACATGATTCGCTTGCTGGTCGGTGATGTCGAACATCTCTTGCACACGAAGTTCTTCCACGCGCCTGGCCTCACCCTCTAGGCCTAATAGCTTGTTTGTGGCGGCTCATGCGGACCGTAGGTTCTTGTGAAGCGTGTTGTAGGTCGGCTGGATGATGGTTGGAAGCGGGGTTCACTCATTGTCTCACTCCATACGGGCTCCAATCTCCCCTCTATGGCTCTGAACTTGGCTACAATGCCTAGTCCGTAGCCAGCTGGGGTGAAACCATAGGCGTGGTTATAGTCGCGCAATGTAGTCGCCAACTATTTCTGAGTAGTGGTTAGCTCCAAGGCCACTTCAAGAATGGCCTCCCATGCCACATTGATGTTTGTGGTAGCGGTTGCCGGATCATCGCAAGGAGCGACGACAGTCAGCAACTTGTCAATGGAGAGCTCCAGGGCATCTTTCCTAGCCCGAGGAGCGGAAGTTCCAACTCCATCGTCTGTGCACTCGAGCATAGGAAGACATTGGTAGCTATTCGTGGAGCCAACCCTCATGACCTCCATGCCGGATGGTGCGTGTCAACACCCGGATTTTTAATCCCAGATGCCTGTTATGCCATACATCGCAATCCCAAGATTACCATTATTTGCGAGACATAACAGATTGGATATCGCAGTACATCATCCATTACAAACCATACATAAGGTCTTACACAAATAAGGATCTCATGATCCAGTCTTAATACAATTCAAGCCGCGGAATAACGTAATAATAATGGTAGCGTAGGTGAAGCTCCATCTTCATGGTCACAGGCAATGCTGACGATGGGAGATGATCCTAGTTGTAGTAAACTTCCTGCTGTCCGTCCTCCTGATAGTCCTCTTCATAGTCTGACCACGGGAATAGCCAGGGACAAATCCATAAGTACTCTTTAAGTACTCGCAAAATAATACTAAAAGGTAAAGTAGTTTTGAGTAGGAATTGCTAGGCTCTAGGTTGTTTTGCAAAAAGCCAGATTTATCTCTACTGAATTCAGAAGCAAAGAAAGCTAGTTGAAAGTTTTATATCACTTAAGTGGGAACTTGAATTTTATATCACAACTCTATTGCGGTCAAGTCAAAGTCATAAATCATTTCATAAGTCATTTTGAAAACATCTGATGACAGAACAGTATGGCCACTCCAACTGTCCATAACCGCGGACGCGGCTATTCGAATAGTTTGACACTCTGTAGAGGTGGTACACTTTCACCACAACATTTGATACATCCGTCAGGAACAATCCTGAATTCACCATACTCAGTATGCGGATAATCAATCCTAACCTTTCAATTACACGCCCTAGTATAGGCACCTCTCCTATGAGTTTGGCCTCCCAACCATGACCAACTGTCATCTTGGGAACTGCACAGGTGGACAATCTTCACAAGGTAGTCTCAGCTCAAACCTTGGCCGCAAGGGAACCCATACTAAGGTATATAAATTTCCAGTCCAGCCCTACCAAAATTTCGGGTATTATGGTTGTACGGTAAAATTGGAATAGTATCGCATCCAGACAACCATCAGTTTTGTAAAGGGCTAAGGATCATGCCTTAACATTTTCATCATCAAAATCATCTTGTGTTCAAGACCACAGGTCAAAACATTTCAGTAAAATGACTCCTAATTCTAAGGTTTCATAACCATTTTCACCAAGTATTCCCATCTAAAGTTGCTCAAGTTTTATGCTTAGCACTAGCAACTACAGGTGGGGGTAAACACTAATGAGGGGTGGTAAACAAGTGTATATTATCTAAGTTCAATCTCATGCCTCAGGAGGACATCAATATTTATCTAACTTGGGCCAAGTTTTATGCTCTTTATGATACCTTCATATATCTCTCTAAATTCTACCAATTATCAAGTAACCTTAACTACAACGCTTTGATAAAGAAATAAAATAAGTAAGCTTGCAAATAAAACTAGGATTGGGTATCATCAAATGTATCTAACCAAGCATGCTTAATGCATTGCATGCATAGGTTATCTAACTTTCATAGTTGCAAGTGTTAGCTTTATTAGATAGTAGCTTTCCTTGTGCAGAGCAGTGGTTGACGTTCTCCTCGGCTTATTCCTCGTAGTATCCTCCTTCCTCCTCGTATCCTTGGTCGGTACTAGTGTCTATAAATAAATACGAGGTACACAATCACCAAACAATTCTTAACTAATCTATTTAGCACACAAAGGTTTTCACTAGATGATATAGGATCATCACAAGCATTACAACTATTAAGGCAAAGTTTTAATTATTTTATTTTAGAAAAGTAATTTCTACTCATTGAAAAACTACTTAAGATTTAATATTCTCCAACTAAAATATGGGATCATGTGGACACATGTCATCACCACATATTTCAGTACACGGGAATGTGATTTAAAGTGGTGTCATAATTTAATAAGGTTTAACCTTTTTATTTTAATTAAATAAAGTGACTAGAAATGCCTATGGGGCATTCTTTTATTACTTGATCATTATTTCTACAAGTAAACCTATATATTTTTATATATTCTTAAAGGTATGGTTAAATGTGATTTTTGAGAGTTGGAATCAACTCAAAATCTTTTATGGTTGAATTTTGAAAATTGTTTGAATGCAGAAAAACTTCTTCCTTGTTATTTTTACCATGGGTGATCTACATATCCAATTGGTTTGAATCCAATGGGATTGGATTAAGCATTCCAGTACCTTTCTAACAAAATTGGTTTCATGCATTTTGGTTCAGTGAATCGAGCCGGGTTGATTTTTGAATCTAGATACATAACTGAGTTGGAAACTAAAAGAATAAACCTATATTTGAATTACTGGGTCACACGGGAGGTTAACTGGACCGGCCCACTATGCACAGCGCGCGCGGGCTGGTTAAGTGGTTGTACTCACTCGTCAGTGAGACAAAGGGTGCGAAGCGGTATGGGTGGATTCGGACCGCACGATCAAGCTCTAATCCTATGGCTGCGGTTCATCGTCCACGTCGGGCAACGCTGGCGAGACAGAACCCTAGCACGGCCAGTGGGGCTCGTGGGAGGCTCACCGGGGCTCAGGCGATGGTCGGTGACGGGGGCGTAAGACGAAGTTGACGACGACGATCCTCCTGGTACAGACAACTCCTCCTAGGGCGGCTCCAATTAATGGCGCCCTTCTCCTCCAGCAGCGGAAGACTCCGGCCAAATTCTGGCGATGCGCTGCTCGCCTTGCTCCGGGCACTACTAGAGAAAAGCTTATGCGAGGCGCACCTAAAAGCTTATGCGAGGCGCATATCATATGCGCTTCTAGCTTTAGGCCTCGGCTATTTTTTATGCGAGACGCATATGATATGCGCCTCCTATACTTCACATATGCGAGGCGCATATCGATATGCGCCTCCTATATTATTATGCGAGGCGCATATCGATATGCGCCTCACATATGTGAAGTATAGGAGGCGCATACTCGCATATGTTTTACAATACGCCTCGTATATTTATAGTATATGCGGCTCCTATAGTGTCCTATATGCGCCTCCGGTAATATTTTCGAAATTCAAGTTTTACAGACCACTATAAATAATAATATACAGATATTCAAATATACAATATAGTCCAGAATACAGTATAAAGAGCACAGAATTTTTCAGAAACTTGCAACTTGCCAAAGCATAATAGAACCAACATGAATACAATACATTACACATCAATCATAACATACAAATTCATACATCAAGTGTTTGTGCCACAAGTTCACACCTCTGAGTACAAGTTCACAATCACATTACAACTCCAACGACGTAGCTCTACCTAGATGAAGTAGAACACATAACCTACCATGAAGAGCAACAAGGTGGTGATCACGAGGAAGTTACTCCACTTCTTCCTTCCATGCCTCCTTCACTTCTCTTCCGCCACCTCTCTACTCTCATAGCCTTGGTAGTTGTTGCCCGAGAAGTTGTTCACTTGCTTCTGGCAGTCTTTCCACTCCTCGTACACACCTGGAACCCGACTGATGTACACGACATAACACTTCTTCGCCATCTCCTACACATAATAAAGATGATATTACTTATGTCAGTGGAAAGCAATAGCTAGCAGTTCACAAGATAGAATCATGCATATATATGGGTACAACAAAATGTAAGAAATCACGTTCTAATCCTAAATAGAAATAAACACAGCCATTTTGCTGCCAGCATACACAAACACAGCCATTTGTCCCACATATCCACACACTTGCTGCCAGCATACACAAATTCTGGACAACATACACAACTTGCTGTAGATTACTTTATCTCCAACAAAATAGTGTAGTTATTCAACAAAAAACCTATCAATTCAGAAGCATCAAACAAGAAAGAACAACAACAAATCAATTCTACGAGTCCATTATTAGTATCACAAAAAGTCTGCCCTCCTCGAAAAGTTGCAAATCAACAAATCAAGTTAGTAGACTATGATTTGATAAGAGTAGTCAATGTTAAGAGTACACTGGGATTTGTTAGTGAGACATAAGGATCTGGTTGAGAAGGAACTATTAGTTAGTTACTACCTCCGTTCCAAAATGTAAGCCTTTTTAGCATGAAACGTGTGTTCTTTCAATGATTATGGAATTATGCTTGTTCCTTGTTATCCATGATGGTCTTCCCAGTTATTCTGTATCTAATGTTTCCACTGTTTGTAAGTTTGATAACAACGGGTTTAAAGTTACTGAACAAACTTCAGACATCGCTTGTCATACAGAAGAAACTTCGCAAGAAACATGCAACTTCCCTCTAAATGATAGATACTAACCAGATGTGTACATATCCAGGTGATTCGGTACCAACCTACGTTGTAACATTACGGTGCAGCATTTTCTCAAAACACGTATAACACAATACAGCCACATACTTTTATGCATGATATGATTTGCTGTAGAATAGTAGTTAGGTCAACAGAAGATCCAGATTTCTAGCAAACTTACACAAGGTATAAACTAAAAAGAGCAGAATAACAAAGCTAAACAGATACAGAGGGTTGTTTGAGCTGGGTCATGGGCTCACGGCATAATGATGCATATCACAAACATATCAGGGTTTTAAGTTTCTATTTGAAAAAAGGCAATAAACTGATGCACTATAAATATGTGTATCAGAAGAACTACAGCAGATGAAGAAACACAAGCTTCATGAAAGCAATTTCGATCATGAGAATCATGTTCCATTACTTTAAATAAATCAATATGTTAGAAAAACAGCGAGGCACCAAAATGCATATAAGTGGGGTTATTGCATACTCAATTTAGAAAAAGCTACACAAATATACTACAATCTAATGTACCCATGTTCTGTTATTGTAAACCTTATTTCCAACAGCTATGTGAGTGCCATCGTGTTTATATGTGATGTTGATGTTCTCTCCACTAAGTTCAACAACTTGGCATTTTCCACCTGAAGAGAAAAATATGAACTGGTTAAGGTTAAGCAGGATAGGTAATATAACCTGATGAAGAGGTAAACTGCTACCGTCATAGGACAAGGTGAGAAGAGACTGACAAACAAAATGCATCATCCTATGCAGAATACTGAGCACAACAAAAGTAGCTTCCGCATCAAATTATTAAATAAGAACTGTCATTTGATAACACAAAAATTCAAACAAAGGTACATAGAATTCATCAATTATAGAAAGGAAAACTAAATGCATTAGCAATGCTGAACTAAAATGGGAGTTTTAGCACCTTGACCATCAAACATGAATTGTATTACTTACTTCGTGCATCCCAAAGACGAATTGTTTTGTCAGCAGCTGCAGTAGCAACTGTCTCAGGATGCTTTGGATCCCAGCATAATTGATCTACACTATCTGTGTGGCCTTTCAGCTCAATGTCTTTAACCTTGGACTGTGTATGATAAAATGTGTTGTCAGCATCGTTTGCAGTTTGGAAGTCCCAATGAAATAAAATCTAATCTAAAATACATCCCCTGATTCAGAAAATCCAAATGTTCATTCTTAAACAAGTAAATAATTTTACTGTAGCTAACATTTTCATCAATAAATGCATGGCTTGTTCTCAATACTCCACTATCGAGAATGAAATTCACTACTCGTGTTAATAAACTATGGCCACAATATTCTGCAAACTGGAAAAAATATGCATTTGATTAAACATGTTAAGGTGGAGAAAATAAATTTGGCAACTAGTTGCCACAACAGTCCATATTCTACTCTTCTTCTTTTTTTCTCTTTAATGAGTTCAAAAAATGTGAAATAATTCATGGAATTCATGATATATTATGTGCACTTGCAAAATTACATTCAAAAATATGACTATGTGTGACCTAGAAAAAAATACAGGATACAAAAGAATAGTGAATGAACTATACAGCCATAAATTTTCCTTCTTTTACAGGTCACGGGAAGTAATATTTGCTAATGAATTTTGGAAGGTTCACATGATATAAAATGAACTACATCCATGAACTATTTCACATTTTTTGGAAACTCAGGAAGTGGCTAGTGTGTGTTAACTATTAGGAGAATATCTGCTCTCGTTAAGGTGCCCCTATTGTTCACAATCCCACAAACAGGGATAAACAACTGCTGCAAACAGATAATGATATAGATCACAGTTAGTTAGTTAGTTACACTCGCCTCACTTTTGTACATAGCACTAGCCACTAGGGAACAATATGAGCATGCCAGTAAGAAATGTGCATGCTACCATACATTGTTGTCGCTAGGAAGATAACTCAGTGCTTGCATTATATGAAATGGGAGATAATTCCCAACTATATAGATTCTTTATAAACATTGAGTGCATGACAATAAAAAAGGGTTATCTGATTCAATAACAAACTAGGCTCTTCTTCTAGCAATTATAGAACAAGGGGAGAAAGTTACATGGCCATGGGGATCAATGCTCCAAACACGTGCAATATGATCAATAGAGCCCGAAGCAAGCTTTGTGCCTGTGCAGTTCCACGCTACGGAGTGCACCTAAAATAAAGAAGACCATGATCATATTAAAAAATATGCATTGATGAGGAATACAAGATAAAGGAAGAACAGAGAGCAGAAAAACAACAAAAGCAACTAAATTTTAGGCGCAAGTATCATACTGGAAGGAAGGAATTTTTCTAGCAAACCAAACAACAGAAAGCAACAAAGAGATCCTCTCAGTACAATTTTTTTTTCTGAAAGGAAGATGTTCTTCCCCTCTTTTCCTCAAATCAACTTGAAAGAACCAGCCCCTGACTCGAAATTGATTTTCTTTCTCAATATGCTACCACCAGTTTTGTTCACTAATAGAAAAGAACACTCGGCAAGAGAAAAAAGGTATGATCAGAATCATTTTCTCTTGACAAAAAGGTCTTAATTCAGGACGCCCTAGCAATTAGGTCGAATCAAAGTTCTCCCCTCAGCTTCGCTCCTACCGAAAACGAAACCGGACTACCCAAATACTGGACCTTTCATGTCATATCCTCTTTTTCGCTTGCGATGCCAGGGTTCAAGGGATCCACATCAAGAAAAGATGCAGCATTGGGCCTTCTTTCTCGCAAGATTTTGGGTTTCAGGGACAGAGGGAGAACTCCGCGCCGCGGTATTAAGAGGGTGGAGGGAATGGAGAGATACCTTCTTCTTGTGGCTGTAGACCTGTAGTACTCCCTGGACACCAGGTTCTTGAATCTCGACCCCGGCACTGAGCTGCCGGCGGCGGCAGCGCCGCCGCCCTTCTTGTCGTCTTCTTTCCCCTCCATTACTCTCGCGGCGGCTCACCTCTCGACGATGGTGGACGGCAGGCTGCTGCCGGCGCGGACGGCCGGCGGCTGGAGGACGACTTCGATCTGGTGGCTGGAGGACGACTTCGATCTGGAGGACGACAACGGTTCGATCCAGAGAAAAGGGAAACGGTCCATGCGGGGTACCAGATATGCGAGGCGTATATTGTAGAGTGCGCTTCGTATAATATTACGCGAGGCGCATTTGGGCCGAATGTGCCTCGTATAATATGCAGTTATAGACAAATAGCGCACTACGCTGGTTTCTGTCAATAAACGTGTAGCAGCCTAGTGGTAACATGCCTTGTCCGATTCCAAACACTAGCCATCCAGGTTCGAATCCTGGGGTCACAAACTTTTTAGAATTTTTTTAAAGGCCATTTTTCATGTAAAAGCATTGTCCAAACACAATATGAACTATAAAATATACTGCAAATATTTTAGATATTCAAATATTATTAAACAACAAAAGTGAGTATTCTCAATGATACATAATATTCTCAATGCAATATTAATATAACACACACATAATGAAAATTAAGAATGTTTCGATACATAATAGTAGGCCACCCACATACGACGGTTCTTGACAATGGTCGGAGCGCGCTAGCGTTTCTTGATAATGGTCGTCTTCTTGCCCTTCTTTGTCGTGGTTACATAGGTTAGGTCCGGAAACGTCTTCACTACTTATCTTGAACGGAAATCCTTTCTTAGGTAGGTTTGTGGTGTACGGTGTTTGGTTCCATGTGCAAAAAGCTGGAAAAAAGTGGTGCCAGGTTATAGGAGGCGCAGATTGCACAATATGCGCCTCCTATAATTCAAACTATAGGAGGCGCATATAGCAATATGCGCCTCGCATATGCGGCCACCTACCACCGCCCGGACCCGCAGGAGTTACTTGAGGTGCATATGACCATATGCGCCTCGCATATTATCAAATATAGGAGGCGCATATATCAAATATAGGAGGCGCATATAACCATATGCGCCTCGCATATTCGTGCACCTACCAACACGCGGGCCCACACAGATTATGCGAGGTGCATTCTGCCCATATGCGCCTCGCCTATCTAATATATAGGAAGCGCATATGACTGGAATGCGCCTCGCATAATATGGGGCTGCTAGATTTAGTCCGTACAGGGATTATAGGAGGCGCATTCTTATCATATGCGCCTCGCCTATTTTTATACTAGAGGCGCATGGAGAAGGAGTGTGCCTCGCCTATTTTATAGGAGGCGCGTATGGTTTAAATGTGCCTCGCATAAGCATGTCTCCTATAGCCTTTTCTCTAGTAGTGGGGAGTGAGGTGGGGTGCTTATGAGAGAGAGGGGAGTGAGATGTTGTGAGGAATTTGTGCTGGAGTGGCCTCTATTTATAGTGCTTGAAGAGGACCGACAGGCGCGGGCTGAGCTTAAGGCTTGGACAAGGGGTGGCGGTGGACGGTGGAGAGTGTCCCAGACATGCTTGCTAGGCTTAGTGCTTCTCCTACCTTGCTGTCGACATGGGGGTGGCAAGTTAGGCTCGACATGGTCACCATTGATGGCTATGGCATGCTCACAGTGGTGCTAAAGCTTGTTAATTGAGCTAGCTCATCTACTGATAGTGTAGTGTGAGCTATAGAGGGAACAAGTTAGGCCAAATTTACTGCTCACAATAGTGTTTGTGGTTTGTTTGTTTGATGCCACCATGGTGTTTGATGAAATGGCCGCAAGAGATTCAAATTTGAATATTTGAATCAAACTTTGTGGGTGTGCTAGTTACATACTAGGGAGTCTCTGGATAGTGGGATTGGTCAAGTGGAATTGGTTTGGTTGGTTTTTGACAAAGGGGTGATCTTCACATATGAATCAGATTAAATTTTGAAATGTGATTTCAATCAAGTTGCCAAAGGTTTTTGCAAGTTTGAAAGGTGGGCTTTGATTCACTTTTACTTGGTCTTGCAAGGGGTGAAAAGAAATGGAAAAGTTTCTGTTGGAATTCTTGGACTAGAAAGACTCAAAGTGGCCTAGTGAGCAAGATTGGCAAAATGACCATTTGCTTTATTTGTTTTGTTTTTGATTTTCTCTTGATTTGTTTCTGCTTGGAAATGTTGTAGATGATGTTGTTTTAACCTTTAAACCATTCTTTCCTATTTAGATCAATCTCACAAGTCCATTCATTCATTTATACAATCATCACATACACACATGGATTCATAATGAATTGAATTAACAAAAGTTTTTGTTAATCCTAATTTTGGTGATTGGAATTTGATAATCATTGTTCAACATTTTTGGGATGTTACAAACCTTCCCTCCTTAAAAAAAATCTCGTCCCGAGATTTGAGAAAGAAGAAAGAAGAAAACTAGGATTTAAAAAGATCGGAAAACTCCATCTTTATGTGATCTTCTCGCTCCCAGATAGCTTCTTCTTTAGTGTGGTTACTCCACTGAATCTTGAGAAACTTGATGCTTCTGGTCCTGGTGGTCCTGAAAGCTTCCTCCAAGATACGGATGGGTACTTCAGGATATGTCAGGTCATCGTTGATCTCTATGGTGCGGTGATCAATATTCTTGAAAACTTCAGTCTTCTCCGGAACTTCAAGGCATTTGCGAAGCAACGATATATGGAGCACATTGTGTACTGCTGACATCTCCTCTGGCAGTTCCAATTGATATTATACTTCTCCTCGACGATTCAGAATATTGAAAGGTCCGATATATCTGGGGGCTAACTTTCCTTTGAGATGGAAATGTTGTATTCCCTTTCAAGGCGACACTTTGAGGTACACAAAATCTCCGATATTGAAAGAGAGGTCTCAACATCTCTTGTCGGCATAACTCTTCTATCTTGACTGGGCGTTCTTGAGGTGTTCATGGATCTTGTGAACTTTCTCTTCTGCTTCTCGTAGGATGTCGGGTCCGAAAATCTGACTCTCTCCTACTTCCGACCAATTCAAAGGGGTACGACACTTCCTTCCATCGATGAATTCAAATGGGGTCATTTGCAAACTAGCTTGATAATTGTTGTTGTACAAAAATTCTGCGAAAGGCAGACAATCTTCCCATTTAGATCCATACTTTAGCACGCATGCTGTCAACATATCTTCGAGTATTTGATTTACTCAATCCGTTTGTCCATCGGTTTGAGGGTGATAAGCTGTGCTGAAATCTAGTCGGGTTCCTAAACCTTCTTGGACTTTCTTCCAAAATCTCGAGGTAAATTGAGTTCCTTGATCTGATACAATATTCTTGGGGACTCCATGCAAACTTACGATTCTAGCGATGTATAAATCTGCTAGCTTCGAACTCTGGTAGGTGGTCTTGACTGGCAAGAAATGGGCTACCTTGGACAATCTGTCAACTATGACCTGTCACATCCCAAAATTTTCCAAATTTTGAAATGTGAAAAATAAATAAACAAAAGAAATGATTGTTGAAATTTAGGGTGAAAAGAAACTTTTTGATTCCAAATGGAAACACCAAAGACCCATCTTGGACAAACTTTGAATGATAAGGGATTTAAAAAGATAAACAAATATTAAATAAAATTATAAAAGTTGGAATCACCATTTTTGGACCTTTAAGTAAAAAAGATATGGATTTTATGAGCAGAGGATAACATGACATCCTCAAATTTAAGTTGGAAATGATTTATATATGTTACATGCGCATATTTGGAGTTATAGATATCATGGGAGTTTATAAAACCCTAAAACTAATTTAGGGAAATTATAAAGACAATAAACAGATTCATGATATAATATAATTTTTTCTAACTTATATTGGGCTGAAATAATCTAAAAAAAGTCCTAAATACGTAGGTTTATTTATTGTAAATTTTCTGGATTTTATTGGATAAAATTTGATACAGTTGCTAGAATAGAAATATAAATAGGTAAGAAAAATACAACCAAGCGAACCATGCAAATTGGACCGAGTCAGTCAGCATCAGCCATTCATCCCAATCTCTCACGTGTCTTTTATTTTGTTTTTCCTTAAAATTTCTTTTCCTGCTTTGGGCTTCAATTCTTTCCTTGGCCCATCCTTCACATCCGATCGATCAGCCTGAGCGTTTGCTCGTCTTCAAGCTCAAGCACGTAGACTGCAGGAGACCTAGAAACTCCATTCCCATACTTTTCTCCTCCCACTGTACGATAAATCAAACCTCGAAATAAATTGATATAAACACGAAAATTAATATCCACCTGACGACGGTTCCATCCAGGGAATTAAAACACCACTTCATTGCATCTTAAATCGTCCTTATACTGTAGCCAAAACGGCCATTGAATTCCCTTTGGTCCTTGTCGACTGGATCCCTCCTCTTTCTTTAAGCAAAGACCCCCAGGTCTCTCCTCCCCTAAACTCCATGCCCAAGCTCTGTCCCTGGGGCAGACGCAATTGACCGTAGAAGTTTCCTTGCCGTCATGGAGTGAGACGAAGGTGTCGTAGAAATTCTGAGGAATCAGGCCTCCCTTTTCTTTTCTATATCCCTATCTTGATCATGCACATCATACTAATCCATGGACTTGGTCCATTAAACAGCCGGAGACCCTCCACACGACGACTTCCGAACGCCACTTCTGCTCCAATTCACTTCAGCCGGGATTTGTTACAGTAGGTGGACGAGATCAACGACGTCGAGGCCTCCATAGTATTCACCACCCAGCCTAGTACACCGGCGAGTTTTTCCCAAGGCCTGCGGAGTGTTGTCCCTGACATCGCGAACGAGCACCTGCCATCATCGGTATAATCTCTGTCTCCTGGTCGTTCCTCCTCTTTATACTTAGAACTGAGCCAAGCAACTACGTAAAATATTTAGATCATACAGTTTCTGTTGTTTCACTTAATAGAGCCGATACAAATGAATAATGATACGACATATGATTGAAATTAATATTATCGAAATTTTTGTCCACTCTTTCACGGTAACAATCCGAGTAGTACACTGCACGCCGATATTCCGATTTTGATTTGGAGTAATACTAGCTCAGAACGTCTATCCTTAGTCCGATAGTACTAATTAAATTGGGAACCAAGATTTAGACACTAGCCCTCCCGCATGTGCAAACAAATGGTGAATTGTGATATAGTATTATCCTAGATTCAGTTTATGCGTTTGGCATCTATATATACATCAAGTATGTAGGATATATGATCTTTATCCATATGAAATACAAACAACCATGATGCATGTATAGTACTAAGCTAATTAGCCTGATCGATTTGATACCAACAGCTCTCTTAACTGCGCACACAATAATCCACCCACATGTGCGTACCATACCTAGTGATTATTTGTTTTACTTAGCTTGGTTCGTGGCCTCGCTAACAACAACGGCCGTGCATGCGCGACGAGAAGCGCAACTCCAGCGATCAATCAACGGCGACCCCATATGCGCCCCTTCGCCATCCACTGCGACGTTGAGCTTCGCCACGTTACTACGAACCCGGTGAGCTCCTTCCCCCTCTTCCTTGCTTCATGTAATTGCCGGGACGTCGCTGACAGAGCGTCGTCGCCGCGCGTTCGTCTCCAGCTCCACCCATCTATGGTTGGCGTGCTATGAGCCGTTGGATCATGATCCGATGGATGCGATAGATTAACTTAAACGAACCGTTACGCTTGATCTGTGTCGCACGATCCTAGTTAGATCCAACGCCCAATGTCGCTTGATCCATGCGAACCGGTATCGTCCAGTAATATTAAGACACGTGTCCAGTCTGTGTTTTAAAAACAGAAAATAGATCTATTAGATGTTAGAATTTGAAAAAAAAAATCATAACTTTAGATCCCCACGTCCAAAATTTGCAAATTTTATATCACTGGATTCAGAAAATTATAACCTTTGCAACCATGCCCTTTGTTTAGTGTTTTACTTCTCTAAAGTAGATGTTTTTGCAGAAATATTATTAGGTCTATTTTGGTTATAAAATTTATTCTAAAAATGTTTTTAAGGTAAAATCTTTTGCAAATGGTATGTATTGAACCTACTGACCATAAAAACTAACTTTTGGATTTAAAAATATATTTTGTGACCCGAAGGAATTATTCTTTGAATAAAAAGCATTTCTAGTAAAATAAAAATGTTGCTTTGATTTATAAATGGTTTTGAGTGAAACGTTTTGTAAATGGATTTGTTTTAAACTCTTTGACCATAAAAACTAACATTTGTGTTTAAAAAACATATTTGTCTAACACTAGAAATTATTCTTTGAATAAATCATTTCTAGCAAAATAAAAGTGATTTAAATGGCCATTTTCACTAAATTGATTTTAAATAGTTTTGCCACTTTTATAAATGACCAATAGGTGTTTTAAAATGTTTAGAGCCTACTAGAAACTACCTTTCCAAATAAAACAATCTTTTGCATGCTTGCATGCATTGCTTGATCGTATTGTTTCATGTGGTGAATTGTTTGATTGTTGGTTTGAAAATGTGCTTGCTTGATTGAATTGTAGTGATATTAGAAGAGTGTGATATTTGCAAGATCAAGGAGTGAACCAACATTCTCTACTAAAAAGGCAAGTGGCACTATGATCCATGTCCTACTATTTTCACTACACTTAGTGGTATTTTTCTAGTATGCATGATAGGGCTACTATATTTCTATGCTATGCTATATCCTATTAGGATATCCTTATATCTTCCTTAGTAAAAACATTGTAGTTGTAGTATGCTTAGCCCTGCTATATATTTGGGATGGGATACATGATATGATTATATGAAGTGTTGGAAAAATATGTGTTTTATATAATAAAACAAGTACTCAATAAACCACCTGGGTGGAAAGAGGATACTTAAGTTTTGGACAAGGTGGCAACAAAGAGAACCATGTTTATATGGCTATGTTTTTGGATGTGCACTAGAACAAAACCACCCAGGGACTTAGAGATTGAACATGTTTCTCGTACAGTGGCTTTCGTGTACAGCCACATGCTAAATGGGCTCTGGCTTAGTCAACTATATAGTGGAAGACCCATGCATTGGCATCTTCAGGTTAACTAGAATTGTGTATGGAAATATATCCCTACATTGGTGCCTGGTAGACAAGCTAGCATTGTGTATTGGGAGGACTCCTATGGAAAGACTTTGTCACATTCTCGATCTGCCGGTACTCCATTTTGGTGAGTACTTATCCATCAGCCACTGGTGGCGTCAAGACGAGATTATGTCATGTGGGTAAAGTGTACAACTTCTGCATAAGATCAAATTCTAAGTACTTAGTCGTGTCCCCGGTTACAGACAATTCTGAGCAACTAAGGCCTGAAGCTATGGAAGATCTCGACATTCCAATTTCTCAAAGTAAAACTTGATGGTGACAACAAGGGATTAGAAGCACTTGGAGTTTTACAAGGAGTTCAGAAAGATTTTCAAAAGATCAAAACTATTTTGAAAATATGGGATAAAACTATATTGCTTTCTGCAAATGAGCCTAAATCCTACTTAGCCAAATTTGCATGTAATGATAGGATCCACTTATTTCTACATAGTAGTGAAACTTGCCAAGCCAATTCAAATGTATTGACCCTTGTGGCTGTAACTTATAATGTTGCAGGTTTGTTTGATGTTAGTGAAGTGTGTTGATTAGGATTACAAGTCTACAACCAACATGATTGCCTGTGGAACTTTGAAGATGAAGGACTCCATGCTATAGTTATTTCTGCTGCATTGTAATGAGATAGCCAAATGAGCTATGTAAGATGTAATGAATTTTCTTATTCCTGGTTATAAAGTTATATTATGACCTTTGTTTCTTGATATTACATCTTAACTGTGGATGCTAGCTATTGATCCAGGGACTAGCATTGTAAACACAGGGATCTTTACCTTATTAAAGGTTGGGACCTCTATAGATGGTATCAGATCGCTGTGTTGCCTGTAGGATTGTAACCCTAGGATTGGACAAAACCCCTTAGAAAAATTGGAGTTGTACTTGTTCCAAAACTTATTTACAAACAATCTTGTAAACTCTTTCCTCAACCTTTTGGTTTTTGAATTCTACACCTCTTCCTTTTCAACTTGATGGACAAAGCCTTCACCATGACCAATGACTTTAACTTTAGTTTCACCAAGGACTTCAAACTAGACATCACTAAGTACTACAAGTGAGAACCAAGGGACATTATATTGCCTACCAAAGACATTGATGTCAAGTTAGAGTATGGATCATATTGACCTATGAGGTATGACTATACTAGGTTGATTATTTCAAGAAAACTTGTTGTTTCCTTCAACTCATGAGTTAAGCTCATAAGTTGTTAAGTGGATAGTTGCTTGTTGATTGTTTGATTGTTTGATTGAACTTGAATATTTTGAGTTGTGTGTTAGAACTTTGGTGGTTGAACCAGGTATTTGAACTATCATAACATGCTTCAATTTGGTGGGTTGAATCTTACTAGTGCATGCAAATTCTTCGGTAACAAACGAGTGCGATTCTCCAGAATCAAACAACACTCTGGCAAGTACTGAGTTAACAGAAAACATACCCAGCACGACATCGGGCGCTTCTTGGGATTCTTTATCATGCATGAGAAAGAGACGACCGTTACGATTGAGCGAATTCCCTGGGGCAAACCTCCTTCCGGGCTGAGCACGACGCTGCTGCTGAGCTGGGGCATTTGCATTGGGGGTAGCGGCAATATTCTTAGGGAACTCATTGGAATAGTAACCCTTGGTTCCACATTCATAACAAGTCACTTGTGACTTGTCTGTTGCTGCAACATGAACAACATTGCTTCCAGTTCTCAGGGCAGTGTTGATGTTGGTGGCGACATTGTTATTGTTGAACTTGGGTGGTGCACGGTTGAAATTGCCGGGGTTGCCGGGGTTGTTGTGGTTTCCTCCGGGCCTTGGGTTTCGACGGTTGGGATAGGTCGGATGGTTCATCGGGCGTCTGTTGGTTCTTGGGGGAAATCCTGGAGATGGGTTCGGGCGATACTTTGGTGTATGGTGGTTCCTGGTTGATGCATCATTCTACGCTTGCGGTTCTCATTGGCTTGGTTGATCTTGCCTTCCATCTGGATGGCAGAGTCAACTAAGGCTTCAATATCAGCAAATGGGATATTGACCAACACTGTCTGCATCTCATCGTGTAGGCCATTTAGGAATCTCTCCTTCTTCTTAGCTTCAGTGTCTATCTCATTAGGTGCATACCTAGACAATGACAAAAATTTGTCACGGTACTCAACTACTCTCATTCTCCCTTGCTTCAGTTCCCTGAATTCATCTCTCATCCTCTTGATCAAACCCGATGGACATGGGTTCTGCTGAACTTGACTTTGAACTCTTCCCAAGTCATCATCTGTCCTACAGTCATCACGCGAACGCTGTTCCACCATGCTCTTGCGTCTCCGGCCACGTAGTGGGTGGCAAACAGTACCTTCTCGTTGGCTTCCACTCCTGCAACTTCCAGGTTGTTTTCCATGGTTTGTAGCCAATCATCTGCATCTAGGGGCTCTTCAGACTTAGTGAAAATGGGTGGATTGGTGTTCTGGAAATTCTTGATCTTGGATCCATGGTTGTCCTGATTTCCATGGCCTTGATTGTTGTTGACCATCTGAGCTATCTGTTGAAGGGTAGTTAAGTTGGCTTGACGTTCAGCTCTTTAGGCTTCACGGTTAGAAACCAACATTTGCAAGATTTGCAACATCGGGTCCGGGAATGAAGTGCTTCCTCCGCGAGGCATCTGAAGATTGAGATAGATCATGAGAAAAGGGGGAAATTTCTAAGGTTCAGGGTTTTTTGGAAAGTTTTTGAAGTTTGACTCAGGTTTTTATAGCAACTTGCTTTTCATTCATTCATTCATAGCACACGATACAAACACACACCACAACAAAGGAAAATAGATGGTTTTAAGAACCATTCTGTGAAACTACGGTACAATGGGACCGAATATAACTCACTAACGCTAGTGCCCAAGTGCTACTACTACTCGGAGTCAGTGTCCTCATCATCCTCATCATCATCATCATCATCATCATCATCGATGAAGGCGAAGTCATCCTCATCGGTGAAGAAGTCCATGGCCTGATCCTTCAGGAAGTCATAATCATCGCTGAGATAGGAGTAGGGGTCTCCACGAAGGTCTTCCCCTGCATTCTCCCTCTCCTCCAACTGCATGTCTCTCTTGTGGATGGTCTCCTCCCAAATTCGTGATCCGGTGGAGAAGACGGGCAATGATGCACTCCTTCTTGTCGAACTGACAGCGACGAGACTGGCGATCCTTCACTAGCATAGCAATGGTCTGATTTTTATTGGTGGAGATGGCGTACTTGTGGTTGGCGTAGGAGCGGGCATTGTCCAACTCCTTCTGACGGTCATACATCATGAAGCTGAGGTGGTCCAATTGACTCTTTAGCTCGTGGTGATACGGGGCCTCCAGTGGATGTCCCATAACATCATGCCTTGGGTAGAAATCAAAGCGGGTACCCTTGATTTGATTGATACTCTGCCCACACAGACGGGCAAGAGCTTCCTGCATGTCTCTGGCAAGTTCATCGAGCCAGTTGTTCTCTCTCAAGGTGAACTGAATTCCCTGTGAGGAGGGGGCTTCAATCATTCCTCGGAGGCTTGCAACAACTAGCCACTTCAAATCCTCTCCTTCCTGATCATTGAGCTGAGCTCTGAAGAACTCGGGGTGCGGACGCTCCGGCATCTCTGACAGCTGGTCCAAGTCACGCTCAAAGATAAGGTCTCCTCTATTCCCCAACTGATAAAACTTGCTATACTTCACATCCATCTATAAGAATATAGGATGAGTAAGTTAGTAGAGTGATCAAGTGTGTCAAATTTTATGTAAGTTTGCAAGAATTTTTGAGGAACATGAATTTTCATGAAAGAGTCTAAGTGATAAGGATGAGATTAAGTTTTCGTAAATACTCACTTCCCTGGTTTGGAAACTAAGTTTTTGATTCAAATGTCCATCTAAACTAGGGTCTCCTTGTAGGGATACGGGTAGGCTACACTAGCGCAAACCAAAATTTTCTACCGCGTAAACCAGGATTACTGTTGTCATAGATCACGGGATTACCACTAGACGCGCAGTTGCGGAACTTGAACAAGCGCGTCGAGGCAGTGCAGACGATCTATGTCTCCTCCTTGTTCTCGTCCCATGAGCAGCTCCCCTTGCGCGGTTCGTCCAAGCGCTACTCTGATGCAGCGCCTCCGAGGTATCCACACGTACAGGGTGGAAGCGTCAGACGCCGGACTGCTAGGTTCGCGCGTGCAACACATGCGTGAGGAGTGGCGGCTGCGAGGAATGGTCTAACCCTGGTTAGCACGCCCCACCCTCTCTTATATAGGCGTCCCTAGTGGGATTCTACATTAGCAGCCCATTAGTAGCCTAAGCCTGGTCTAATTCGGATCCAATCCTCATTAGGATTCCAACCCCTTAAGTGTGTGACCCTATAGGTTCATATATGTATAGACATGACACTAATACACTTATTCTGTCAATAGTTGGTAGAGGCCTCTAGCAAGACGTGCCAACTCCTAAATGCATACAAATATCATTTCGGACGAACCATCACAATATTTAGTACATGTATTTCCCTTTGCCTCATGATATTTTGTCTAGCTCCAAGCTGACCTCCCTTTCGCGATACTGTGATTCGGAATCCCTTTACTTGGTTAACTCTTAACCATATGTAGCACGGCCATGCATTTCTGGATCCAATCACTCGAGGGACCCAGAGATATCTCTCGCAAGTAGAGAGGGGAAAATCCCATCTTGATTGACCATGCCTTGCAGCATGCTTCAGGACAAACCTGAAAGCTACCTTTATAACTACCCAGTTACGGAGTAGCGTCTGATAGCCCCAAAGTATGTCGATCCACATCTCAAGTACATGCGACAATCTCAGGTCTAAGGAAAAAACGTACATGATGTGTAGAGAGAGAGCTGCAACTAATTTCCAGTCTCAAGTTGAGTCAGTCTAACCCCATGTTCATAACATGTGTCCACATCATTGGTTTGACATCTCCATGTCTATGACTTGTGAAACATAGTCATCAACCAATCGATGTGCTAGTCTAATATTCACATGTGTCCTCACATGAACTCCGACTAGGGACAACTATTAAATAACCATACAAGTAAAGAGTTTCACAAACAATTCACATAATTGCCAATCAATATAAGTTGCCTGATATGGATATTCAAAGAACATTACAATAGCTCATGGATATATAAGAAATATAATCATCTCTATCTGTAACATCCCTAAAAACATGTTTTCAAAGCTTTGCATATCATCCATGCATGCATATTCATTTAGGGTTCAATTTCAAACTCTTTTGAAAGAAACAGAAGCTTTGAGTGCTATTATTTCATGTGGACAAACTTTGATCTAATGCTACTCTCTAGTAAGAGATTATTTGTTTTAAAACCATTGTTGTGTGTTCATAGGATTGTTGATGAGTTCCAAGCTTGAACAAAATTCCCAAAAAAAATATGTTTTTTAAACCATTTATTTATCTTCATTAAATCATGTGCTAAGGCACTGTTTATTTTGAATTTTCAAAAAAGACCAAGCAAGTATAATGAGACAGCATGATTTTATGCCCAAAAATATGAAAGTTACACTTTACAAAAGTCCATAAAAGTTTTGGAATTCAAATGCTTTTGAATTCATATGAAAAAGATTCCTGAAAATCAACTTAGAAAAAGAAAAGGAATTACAAAATAGAACTGGGCCTGGCGCCAGCTTTTCATCCCAACAGAAAACTCAGCCCAGCAAGCCCACCCGGGGTTTTCCTCTCCCTCTCTCACGCGGCGCAGACTTACCCCGCGCTCGCTGACTGGTGGACCCAAATGCCATGCGAGCATCGTCCGCGAGCCACGCACCCCCATGACCGCGTCGACGCCGCCGTTAGCTCCATCACTGTCGCGAATGAAGCAGGCTTAATTGCCGGCGTTTCCTCGCGCGATCCTCGCCCCTGCTCCGGCTATAAAACCCTCTCCTCACCCCGCATCTTTCCCCTCGCTCAGCACACTCACCTCGCCACCAGGCTGCCAGTATTCCGAACTGCACCGCCGCTGCCCAACGAGCTCCGGCAAGCGATTACGTTGAGCTCCTACCGCCCCTCTTCTTCTGGTTCAAACGAGCATGACCCTCGAGTCCTTGTGCATCTGCTGACACCCCTGGTTTGCCTGCTCGTGACCCAAGTCGCCGTCTTCTTTCACGCCCGCAAACGCCAGAGCCGCCGCTCAACTCTGACGAGCAATTTAGGTAAAATCCGAGCGCCCCTTGACCTCGCATGCATGCTATCAGATCCGCCTTGTCCTTGTGCAACTGCTAACACCACTATCTTGTTCTAGGGCGATCCTGAACGTCGTCAACGTCGCCGTCTGCACGAACCCGACGCCGCCAGCAACTCCGACGAGGTCCTACCGCTGCGTCTGTGTGCCCCTCGACAAACTACTGCCACGTTGAGCTTCCTCGTGACCTTGCGAGTCTGGTAATCCACGCCACACACCCCAGCCCCTCCTGTATTCGCCGGAGCGTCGCTGACAGAGCGCCGCCACTGCGCCACCGTCGACAGCGCCGCCAATCCTTGGTCGTTTGATCGCGAGCCGTTAGATCTAGATCTAACGCGATAGAATCACTTAACGAAGGGGTACGAGTTAGATCTGGCCGTGCGATTTCATTTAGATCGTGCGGTCCACACTGGTCGATCCGTGCGAAGCGGTACCGACGAATCAGAGAGCGCCGCGTGGCCCGAGTTTAGAATTAAAATAGAAATTTGATCTATTAGTTAATCAAACTTGTAAAATTCATAACTTTTGATCCACACGTTCAAATTTTACAAATTTTATATCATTGGAATCAGGAGAGAAAATCCTATCTGATTATGCAATGTGTTTAGTGTTTTGCCTCTGTAAAAATGGTTGTTTTTGCAGAAACTTGTGTAGGCTTATTTTGGATATAGAAATTATTTGAAAAATGTTTTAAAGATCAATTAAAGTCTATTTTGAGTATCTTGGACTTGTTTATGTTTTAGTATTGTTTACTTGTCTTGTTTGGTGTATAAAAATCATCACATGGCATTTTCATGCATTCATATATTTTTGTTTGTATATTTTGTGATGTGATTTTGGTGCCATTATTTTATGTGTAGATTTTGGTGCAAATAGTGATTGTGATTGTGAAAATTGTTGCTACTCCCCAAACTACCAAGGAAAGTGGTGCTTCATGATTTTATTCCTATATTTTTCAAATATGCACTAGAAATATTTTGTATAGGACTTGCATGAATATTTTTATAAGTATCTATATGCTATGCTTGGGAAATCCTAGTAGTTGTAGAATTGTTAGAAATTCTCTAAGTTAAGATGCTTACCATTGCCATGCTTAGCCTAGCTATTAGAAACCAAGGGTGGTTATATATTCATGCTATATGAAATATTTCTAAGTCCTTGACTTGTTTTTGATAATAAAACAGCTAAGTGAATGAAACACCTGGGTGGAATGGAAAGAATGGTTTGTGTTGAGTGGTTACACAAGGACCATTTCTATGGTTTACCTTGTGTATCTCACTTGTGGAAATCCACCCAGTAACAAAGGGATTTGAGATGCCAAATGTTAAGAAGATTCTAGTGCAACCACATGGCAATATGGGCTCTGCCTGGATCACATAGGTTGCAATAACTTAGCCATTTGGACAGATGGTGGTAGTGGGATGATAGGTTGGAACACGTCCATTTGGTCTAAGGAAAGGCTTCTCAAAGGTCCTGTCTTGGTGAAAATCAAGTCTTGTGGGGAAAGTGCACAACCTCTGCAGATGGAAGAATCTAAGTACTTAGCCATGTCCCTGGTATTGAACAACTTGAGCATCAAGACATGGAAGCTATCAAGAATCTCCTCATCCCAATTTTCTAAGTTAAAAACTTGTGGTTGAACAAGGGTGAAGATCACCAATTTCTATTGGTGATTCCTTGGGAAAGTTTTGTCAAAGAAAAACTTAGTGTTTTCAACTAATAGGTAAAATCTATTTCGAGCAAAGCAAGCCTAAGCTACACTTAGCCAAATTCATGTAGTATCTAGATGCTAATATTATACTAAGGTATCACTTGCCAATACTATTCCAATGTATTGACCCACTGTGGCTGTAACTTGTGATGTTGCAGAATATTCTGATGATGATTAGGGGTTATGAGTCTACACTCAACATGATTGCCTGTTGAACATGAAGATGAAGACTTATTTATCTTATTCTATATTTGAACTCTTGTATTAGGCCTGTGGCCATGTTGTTGTAAAAGACTATGTTTGTCTCTGGAATGACATGTAATAATGACCTTTGTTTCTATGTACTTCATCTTAAACTGTGGATGCTAGCATTGCTCCAGGGACTAGCATTGCAATCACAGGGATCCTTACCTTTATAAAGGAGGGATCTTACACTATGATTGCCTCTAGGGCATATTTCCTTCAGTCTCCCACTTGCACTAGAGTCAATCTAGATTGTATCTAATACCTATTGCTCTTGCGTGCACCTCATGCGCAGGCTGAGGGAGTGGCTTTGTAAAAGGATCATCAGCATTTGAGTCCGTATGTATTTTGCATATCATGACACTACCATCCTCAACAAACTCACGAATCTGATGGTAACGCATGCGAATATGTTTGTTCTTCTGGTGTTGTCTAGGTTCCTTGGCTTGTGCAATAGCACCATTGTTGTCACAATAACGTCCATGCGATTGGACGCGCCCTGAACCACACCAAGAGCGATCAGGAAATTCCGAATCCAAACATCTTCCTTTGCAGCCTCCGAGGCAGCAATATATTCAGCTTCTGTTGAAGAGGAGGCCACCGTATCTTGCTTGGAACTTTTCCAACTCACAGCACCACCATTCATGAAAAACACATAACCAGATTGCAATCTGGAATCATCTGAGTCGTTAAGGTAACTCGCATCTGTGTAACCCCTTACACTGAGTTCATCCTCACCTCCATAAACTAGGAACACATCCTTAGTCCTTATCAAGTACTTAAGGATATTCTTTACCGCTGTCCAGTGACCTTCACCTGGATCAGCCTGATATCTGCTCGTAACACTTAGAGAATAGGAAACATCTGGGCGAGTACATATCATTGCATACATGATGGATCCAATAGACGAAGCATATGGAACCATACTCATGCGCTCACGCTCATCAGTAGTCGAAGGACACTAAGTCTTGCTGAGTTTTATGCCATGAGACATGGGGAAGAACCCCTTCTTAGCCTCTTCCATGCTGAACCGTTTCAACACTTTGTCAATGTATGTACTCTGGCTTAATCCAATTAGACTCCTTGATCTATCTCTATAGATCTTGATCCCCAGAATATATGCCGCTTATCCTAAGTCCTTCATTGAAAAACTATTTTTCAACGAGGTCTTAACAGACCCGAGCATAGGAATGTCATTTCCAATCAACAATATGTCATCTACGTATAATATTAGAAATACCAGCGCTCTCCCACTTTCCTTCTTGTAAACACAAGGTTCTTGTTTGTTTTTGATGAAGACAAAATCCTTTACAACTTCATCAAATCGAATGTTCCAACTCCGAGATGCTTGCTTTAGCCCATAAATGGACTTCAGAAGTTTGCATACCTTTCCAGCATTGTTTGGATCGACAAAACCTTCGGGCTTCATCATATACACGTCCTCAGTTAGGATTCCATTTAGGAAAGCCGTCTTAACATCCATCTGCCATGTTTCATAGTCGAAATGTGCAACAATGGCTAGAATGATCCATATAGATTTAAGCATCGCTATGGGCGAGAAAGTCTCATCGTAGTCAACTCCTTGAACTTGTCGAAAACCTTTTGCAAAAAGTCGAGCTTTATGGATGTGAACAAGTGCATACATATCAATCTTCTTCTTATAGATCCATTTGCACTCGATGGCTTTAAAACCATCAGGAAGGTCAACCAAGTTCCAAACTTGATTGTCTCCCATGGTCTCTATCTCGGATCTCATGGCGATCAGCCATTTCTCAGAGTCTGGGTCCACCATCACTTCTGCATAGGTCGCAGGCTCATCATTGTCCAACAATAATAATTCCCGCGTTTCGCGGAGCCTTGCCGAGCTTCGTGGTTGTGGTGCTTATATTGCCACGGGTTCCTCAACTTGTTCTGCTACAATAGCATCACTCGTAGAAGCATCCCTGACTGGCTCATCTTGAACTTCTTCAAGTCACACCGACCTTCCACTTGTTCCTTTTGTGAGAAACTCTTTCTCTAGGAAAACACCGCTACGAGCGACAAACACTTTGCCCTCTTCTCAGTTGTAGAAGTAATACCCTAAGGTTTCCCTCGGATATCCCACAAAAATGCACTTATCCGATTTGGGTGTTTGCTTGTCCGACTGAAGTTGCTTGACAAATGCATCACAACCCCAAACCTTTAGAAAAGACAAACTGGGATTCTTTCCAGCCCACATCTCATACGGTGTCTTAACTACGGATTTAGATGGTACCCTGTTAAGTGTGAAAGCTGCCGTTTCTAGAGCGTAACCCCAAAATGATAATGGTAAATCTGACTGTCTCATCATCGATCGAACCATGTCCAACAAAGTTCGATTGCGCCGTTCGGAGACCCTGTTTCTTTGAGGCGTTCCGGGCGGCGTGAGTTGTGGAACAATTCCGCAACTCTTAAGATGATTGCTAAATTCGTGACTCAAATATTCACCTCTGCAATCAGATCGCAAGGCCTTTATTTTCTTGCCACGTTGATTCTCTACCTCATTCTGAAACTCCTTGAACTTTTCAAAAGTTTCAGACTTATGCTTCATCAAATAGACATAACCATATCTATTGAAATCAATAGTGAAAGTAATGAAGTAGTGATATCCTCCTCTAGCTGTCGTGCTCATTGGTACACACACATCAGTATGTATGAGTTCCAACAAATCTGTCGCTCTCTCGGGTAAACCCGAAAAAGGCGATTTGGTCATCTTTCCAAGTAAACAAGCCTGACATGTCTCGTATGATTCAAAATCAAACGAAGTTAGAAGACCATCACCATGGAGCTTCTACATGCGCTTTTCACTTATATGCCCCAAACGACAATGTCATAAATAGGTAGGACTCAAAACATTTGGCCGAATCCTTTTAGAACCAACATTGTAAACATATGCATAATCAAGACTTAAAAAAATAACCCATTCACAATGGGAGCATCAGCCATAAAAATATCATTCTTAGAGATTACACAACCATTGTTTGCACTCGCGAATGAATAACCATCCCTCATCAAACATGAAGGTGATAAAATGTTTACTAGAAATCTAATAACAATTATTCAACTCCATAATAAATCCTGACGGAAGGTGAAGTTGCATGACACCGACGAACAATGCAGCAACCCTTGCTTTATGTCTGACGCGAAAATCCACTTCGCCTTTCTGCACTTCTCTAGTCCTTATTAGCCCCTGCATCGAATTGCAAATATGAGCAACCGATCCAGTATGAAATACCCAGGAGTTACATAGGAATCAGCGAGAAGAATGTCCACAAGATTTACAACAAGCATACCTGAGTGGGAAGTACTCTTACTTCCACTCTTCTTCAAAGAATCCTGGTACTTGCTGTAGTTTCTCTTCCAGTGGCCATGTTCATGACAAAAGAAGCACTCAGTGTCTTCTACAGGTCCAGCCTTTTGCTTGGGTGCAGGCTTAGGGATCGTATCCTTAGCCTTGCCCTTCTTCTTCCAAGAAGTACCCTTTTTCTTGAAGCTAGGCTTGTTCTGCACAGCCATCATATGGCTATGCCCTACACACTTCTTCATGTCACTTTCTGCTGTTTTTAGCATCCCGCATAACTCATTAAGGCCCTTCTCCACCCCATGCATATGGTAGTTCGAAATGAACTGCCCATAGCTGGATGGAAGAGACGCCAAAATGAAGTCAGTGGCCAACTCTTGTCCTAGTGGAAAACCAAGCTTTTCCAAAGTCTGACTGTAACCAACCATTTTGATCACATGGGGCCCTACAGCTGCTCCCTTTGCTAGCTTGCATTCGACAAAGGACTTGGCAACATTGTACCTCTCAGTCCTTGCCTGATCTTGGAACATGTCCTTAAGCGCCAAGATCATATCGTACGCATCCTGATCCTCAAACTTCTTTTGGAGTTTAGGTTCCATGCATGCAAGCATAAGATAGCTAACCTCAAGAGAATCATCACATGCTCTCTTGTAGGCATTCTTTAGGGCAGCAGATGCATTATCAGCAGGTTCATCGGGGATTGGGGTATCCAGAACCGTTTGCTTTTTATCAGACCTGAGAACAATTCTTAGGTTACGGACCCAGTCCGTATAGCTTGTTCCATTTAGTTTATCTTTGTCAAGAATCGTACGCAACAAAAGGTGATGCAGTGTTCGGTGCCATTGATCTACAACAGAAAACATGCAAAATACTAAGCCATGTAACCATGAAAGAGTAAAACATATTAAACAATTTAATAACATATACTCCCACTTAAATCAATATCCCTCTATTGATACTAAGTGATTCAAGATCCACCATTAACAAGTCGACTAGTGAGCTTTAGCATCACTGCTAGAAGACAAGGTAAATCGGTAAGCAACACTTGCTAATCATATCACATATGACTCTTGTTGTTGGGTGACATCCCTATGTCAAAACTAGGCGCCCAACCTTTATGCCCCAAGGTCCTTAACTGTTAAGATGACCTTGTCAAGCTCACCAACCCTTATGCGTGTAGGTATCCGATACAAACCCATGCAGCCAAGGAAAACCGCGGCACCCTAATTTCATAGGCCCACCAACGATTGTACATGGCATAGGATGGTGCAAGGTTTGGTTGAGAGGGCATGGTTTAACTTAAACTTTGTGAGGGATCGTTCTACTTCTATCATCTAAGCATGCATAGTAGTAAAACGTATAAGAATAGCATTCACATAAATGTCACACAGTATGGCCCATTTTCTCATGGTGATCTCCATCTCCATAGAACCTGTCCACCATGATGATCTCCATCTTCATGTTCCATGCGAGCCATCCTCCAAGTGATGAGTCCTCCAAGAACTAATACAAGCTATTACTCCTAACAGCTAGTAATCAAAATTACATAGTATTGGGATCATCACAAGTTGGTACGCAGGCCATTACAATAATTGACAACACATATGGATCTAGCCGTGTTGCCCTACTCATGACACACATGTCATGATAAAATTCATACATGCATCACATATATATGGGCCATACTGATCACATACATCCCGCAAAAACAAGTTATGCATAGAATCGCATTCTACCAGATCATCTGACATCACATCACCTAGTTACCTTAACGAGATACAAAAGGGGGTACGAATAAGGGTGGTCTAGGGGGTCTCCACCTGCGGGGTTCGAAGGGGCAGCGCCTCTCGCGGTATCTTTAAGGATTTTGATCGAATCTACACAATTTTCTTTAAGGATTTTGATTGGCAAATCAAATTTACCATAAACCGAATGTTGTTCCGATTCAATCAAACTCCTTTGATCACGGTACATCGATTTTAGATCTAGGTTCCAATTCGATCAATTATATTGATCTTCATGTGATTCAACAGGATTTATGTGTGACTGTCTACCACGATGGAGGAAGCCGACCGGTAGGGGTAAGTCGTTCGATGACCTCAGAATCACGATCACGGAAAGCAAGATCATAGATCAATCCAGAACCACCACAATACAAATGATCACATCATTCATATCAATCTGCATATCACCATATGCAACCATCCTGAACCAATAACTGAACAACATTGGCTCTGATACCACTGTAGGGATACGGGTAGGCTACATTAGCGCAAATCAAAATTTTCTATCGCGTAAACCAGGATTACTGTTGTCATAGATCACGGTATTACCACTAGACGCGCAGTTGCGGAACTTGAACAAGCGCGTCGAGGCAGTGCAGACAATCTATGTCTCCTTCTTGTTTCGTCCCACGAGCAGCTCCCCTTGCGCGATTCGTCCAAGTGCTACTCTGATGCATCGTCTCCGAGGTATCCACACGTATAGGGTGGAAGCGTCAGACGCCTGACTGCTAGGTCCGCACATGCAACATAGGCATGAGGAGCGGCGGCTGGGAGGAATGGTCTAACCCTGGTCAGCATGCCTCACCCTCTCTTATATAGGCGTCCCTAGTGGGATTCTACATTAGCAGCCCATTAGTAGCCTAAGCCTGGTCTAATTCGGATCCAATCCTCACTAGGCTTCCAGCACCTTAAGTGTGTGACCCTATAGGTTCATATACGTATAGACATGACACGAATACACTTATTATGTCAATAGTTGGTAGCAGCCTCTAGCAAGACATGTCAACTCCTAAACGCATACAAAGATCATATCGGACGAACCATCACAAGGTTTAGTACATGTCTTTCCCTTTGCCTCACGATATTTGGTCTAGCTCCAAGCTGACCTCCCTTTCTCGATACTGTGATTCAGAATCCCTTTACTAGGTTAACTCTTAACCATATGTAGCATGGCCATGCATTTCTGGATCCAATCACTCGATGGTCCCAGAGATATCTCTCTCAAGAAGAGAGGGGCAAATCCCATCTTGATTGACCATGCCTTGCAGCATGCTTCAGGACAACCCCGAAAGCTACCTTTATAAGTACCCAGTTACGGAGTAGCGTCTGATAGCCCCAAAGTATGTCGATCCACATCACAAGTACATGCGACAATCTCAGGTCTAAGGACAAAACATACACGATGTGTAGAGAGAGATGCAACTAATTGCCAGTCTCAAGTTGGGTCAGTCCAACCCCATGTTCATAACATGTGTCCACATCATTGGTTTGACATCTCCATGTTTATGACTTGCGAAACATAGTCATCAACCAATCAATGTGCTAGTCTAATATTCACATGTGTCCTCACATGAACTCCGACTAGGGACAACTATTAAATAACCATACAAGTAAAGAGTTTCAAAAACAATTCACATAATTGCCAATCAATACAAGTTTCCTGATATGGATATTCAAAGAACATTATAATAACTCATGGATATATAAGAAATATAATCATCTCTATGATTGCCTCTAGGGCATATTTCCTTCACTCTTATGGTCAGGATGGCTCTGATACCAACTTGTCAACACCCGGATTTTTAATCCCAGATGCATGTTATGCCATACATCGCAATCCTAGGATTACCATTTTTGTGAGACATAACAGATTGGATATCATAGTACATCATCCATTACAAACCATACATAAGGTCTTACACAAATAAGGATCTCATGATCCAGTCTTAATACAATTCAAGCAGCGGAATAACGTAATAATAACAGTAGCGTAGGTGAAGCTCCATCTTCATGGTCACAGGCAATGCTGACGATGGGAGATGATCCTAGTTGTCATAACTTTTGTGCTATCCGTCCTCCTGATAGTCCTCTTCATAGTCTGGCCACGGGAATAGCCAGGGACAAAGCCATGAGTACTCTTTAAGTACTCACAAACTAATACTAACAGGTAAAGTGGTTTTGAGTAGGAATTGCTAGGCTCCAGGTTGTTTTGCAAAAAGCCAAATTTATCTCTACTGAGTTTAGAAGCAAAGAATAGTTGAAAGTTTTATATCACTTAAGTGGGAACTTGAATTTCATATCACAACTCTGTTGTGGTCAAGTCAAAGTCATAAATGATTTCATAAGTCATTTTGAAAACATCTGACGACAGCACAGTATGGCCACTCCAACTGTCCATAACCGCGGACGCGGCTATTTGAATAGTTTGACACTCTGTAGAGGTGGTACACTTTCACCACAACATTCGATACATCCGTCAGGAACAATCTTGAATTCACCATACTCATTATGCGGATAATCAATCCTAACCTTTCAATTACACGCCCTAGTATAGGCACCTCTCCTGTGAGTTTGGCCTCCCAACCATGACCAACTATCTTCTTGGAAACTGCATAGGTGGACAATCTTCACAAGGTAGCCTCAGCTCAAACCTTGGCCGCAAGGGAACCAATACTAAGGTATATAAATTTCCAGTCAAGCCCTACCCAAATTTCGGTTATTGTGGTTGTACGGTAAAATTGGAATGGTATCGATCCACACAACCATCAGTTTTGTAAAGGGCTAAGGCTCATGCCTTAACATTTTCATTATCAAAATCATCTAGTGTTTAAGAACACATGTCAAAACATTTCAGTAGAATGACTCCTCATTCTAAGGTTTTCATAACCATTTTCACCAAGTATAACCATCTAAAGTTGATCAAGTGTTATGCTTAGCACTAGAAGCTACAGGTGGGGGTAAACACTAATGAGGGGTGGTAAACAAGTGTATCTTATCTAAGTTCAATCTCATGCCTCAGGAGGACATCAATATTTATCTAACTTAGGTCAAGTTTTATACTCTTTATGCTACCTTCATATATCTCTCTAAAGTCTACCAATTATCAAGTAACCTTAACTAGAAAGCTTTGATAAAGAAATAAAATAACTAAGCTTGCAAATAAAACTAGGATTGGGTATCATCAAATGTATCTAACCAAGAATGCTTAATGCATTTCATAGGTTATCTAACTTTCATAGTTGAAGTTCTCCTCGGCTTCTTCCTCGTAGTATCCTCCTTCCTCCTCGTATCCTTGGTCGGTACTAGCGTCTATAAATAAATACGAGGTACACAATCACCAAAAAATTCTTACCTACTCTATTTAGAACACAAAGGTTTTCACTAGATGATATAGGATCATCACAAGCATTACAACCATTAAGGCAAAGTTTTAATTATTTTATTTTAGAAAAGTAATTTCTACTCATTGAAAAACTACTTAAGATTTAATATTCTCCAACTAAAATATGGGATCATGTGGACACATGTCATCACCACATATTTCAGTACATGGGAATGTGATTTAAAGTGGTGTCACATTTAATAAGGTTTAACCTTTTTATTTTAATTAAATAAAGTGACTAGAAATGCCTATGTGGCATTCTTTTATTACTTGATTATTATTTATGCAAGTAAACCTATATATTTTTATGTATTCTGAAAGGTATGGTTAAATGTGATTTTTGAGAGTTGGAATCAACTCAAAAGCTTTTATGGTTGAATTTTGAAAAATGTTTGAATGCAGAAAAGCTTCTGCCTTGTTATTTTTACCATGGGTGATCTACAAATCCAATTGGTTTGAATCCAACGGGCTTGGATTAAGCATTATAGTACCTTTATAACAAAATTGGTTTCAAGCATTTTGGTTCTGTGAATCGAGCTGGGTTGATTTTTGAATATAGATATAGAACTGAGTTTGAAACTAAAAGAATAAACCTAGATTTGAATTACTGGGTCGCGTGGGAGCTTAACTGGGCCGGACCACTATGTACAGCACGCACGGGCTGGTTAAGTGGCTGTCCCTACTCGTCAGTGATACAGAGGGGTGCGAAGCGGTATGGGTGGATGTGGACCGCACGATCAAGCTCTAATCCTACAGCTGTGGTTCATCGTCCACGTCGGGTAACACCGGCGAGACATAACCCTAGCGCGGATAGTGGGGGTCGTGGGAGGCTCACCGGGGCTTAGGCGATGGTCGGCGATAGGGGCGAACGACGAAGTCGACGACGGCGATCCTCCTGGTACCGACAGCTCCTCCTGGGGCAGATCCAATCAACGATGCCGTTCTCTTCCAGCAGCGGCAGACTCCGGCCAAATTATGGCAATGCGCTGCTCGCCTTGCTCTGGGAGTGAGGTGAGGTGCTTCTGAGAGAGAGGGGAGTGATATGGTATGAGGAATTCGTGCTGGGGTGGCCTATATTTATAGTGCCTGAAGGGGACCGACGGGCGCGGGCTGATCTCGAGGCTTGGACAAGGGGTGGCGGTGGACGGTGGAGAGTGTCCCAGATATGCTTGCTAGGCTTGGTGCTTCTCCTAGCTTGCTGTCAACATGGGGGTGGCAAGTTAGGCTCGACATGGTCACCATTGATGGCTATGGCATGCTCACAGTGGTGCTAAAGCTTGTTAATTGAGCTAGATCATCTACTGAGAGTGTAGTGTGAGCTATAGAGGGAACAAGTTAGGCCAAATTTACTGCTCATAATAGTGTTTGTGGTTTGTGTGTTTGGTGCCAGCAAGGTGTTTGATGAAATGGCCGCAAGAGATTCAAATTTGAATATTTGAATCAAACTTTGTGGGTGTGCTAGTTACATACTAGGGAGTCTCTGGATAGTGGGATTGGTCAAGTGGAATTGGTTTGGTTGGTTTTTGACAAAGGGGTGATCTTCACATATGAATCAGATTCAATTTTGAAATGTGATTTGAATCAAGTTGCCAAAGGTTTCTGCAAGTTTGAAAGGTGGGCTTTGATTCACTTTTACTTGGTCTTGCAAGGGGTGAAAAAAATGGAAAAGTTTCTTTTTGAAATCTTGGACTAGAACACTCAAAGTGGCCTAGTGAGCAAGATTGGCAAAAATGACCATTTGCTTTATTTGTTTTGTTTTTGATTTTCTCTTGATTTGTTTCTGCTTGGAAATGTTTTAGATGATGTTGTTTTCACCATTAAACCATTCCTTGCTATTTAGATCAATCTAACAAGTCCATTCATTCATTTATACAATCATAACATACACACATGCATTCATAATTATTTAAATTAAGAAAAGTTTTTGTTAACCCTAATTTTGGTGATTGGAATTTGATAATCATTGTTCAACATTTTTGGGATGTTACAGTGTGGTGAACGCGCTGTCGGCTGCAGGTAGCGGCTTGGAGAAAGTGACAATCTCTCGGGGAAACTACTCTAGGATGGTGGCGATGTAGATGGAGAGGTCACCAAAGTGCAAAACGGTGCCACCTGCCGGTAACATGGTTTCGTCAAAGCACGAAGTATTGTCGATGATGTAATCGAACTCGCTGAGCACAAGGCCAGAAGCCACATGCTCACTAGAAGAAGTGCGGGGTCTTGTAAGGAACGTGACTCCGGTCACAGTCATCTTCCCCACGGTGGGCACCACCTGTCGTTGTAAGTGTGACGACAGTACCTAAGAAGGTATGATAGAGGGTGGGAGCAAGCAAGACAACTAGTTATTGCATACATAGGCGGGATTAGGCACAAGAATGTGTTACACTCGAAGTACCTAGGTTCGGAGTCCTTTGTGAGAGGCAAAACTCCCTACTCATACTCGATATGACTATCCAGTATGAACACAAGGGTTGGAATTGTGATCCTCAAGCTCTATGAATCTCGGAAACTAATAGAGTCTAACCCTCTCCCTGGAGGTCGCGCTACCCTTACAACAGTAACAGGTATGGCCGCCCGACGGGTCCCACAGGAGGACCCCAGCCAGCTGCTCATCTACGACATCTATAATGGTATTTGCAAAGTCATTAATCTTCTGTTCATAATATGAGTTCCTAACTAGTTAAACTAAAATACCATAAATCCCACTTAAATGAACATCCCTCAATGTTTTTTCAGTGATTACATGACCCTCATTCATTATACCATCCCTGATCTTCATGGCCTTTGGTATAGCTGAAAGGATAGACAACATAGTGTCGAGCACATCATCTTGTGACTCATGCTTAACATTTCTATATTCTGTGTTCTGAGGCCATGTTTGTACATGCTTGGCTCTCCAACTTTAACCCTAGTGTATTGCAGTGCATACATGGCTTACATCCATCATATGTGAACGTCGACATGTCTAGCACCTGATCGTTATGGCCTGCTTCATAAAGATGGACTTCCTTGGTGGTGCACACTAATGGGAGAACACGAACATTGGAATTATGTTTGAGGGATCATCTCATAATTCTACCATCGAAAGTCTAGTACTAGAAAATCAAGATGCATAAAAAATTAAAATCAAATGTGGAATAATTTATGTGATATCGTATGGTCGTTGCTTCTTGATCTCCATCGATTGTGCCGACATTGCACCAGGTTCACCGTGCCACCTTGACTTTGGTTGTTCATCCCATAAACACTTACCTAGACCATACATATCACAAACCCCAGAAAAATAAATTTAGACACCTCTACTTTATATTTGCATGTTTTACGTGGTTGTTTGGGCTTTCGCGCATAAACCGTTTCTTACCTAACATCAACCACAACATGGATTAACTTTCTGCTGCTTTAAATCCCTTTTCAGGGTCGTCCTTTGTAAATGCCATATCAGCTAGTGTTGGAGATACAGGCCCCTGCCATCCACTTATATGGTACAAGCCATATGTTAGTCGTGGAACCAATCTCGCGTAAGGTTACAGGTAAGGTAGTTCCGGGCCACTTCATCCAACATTGACGCGATATGAACAAGTACACATCTGAGGGTAGAAACTAGAAAATCAATGCCCACATATTTCTATGTTTTCTACTCATACCAATACATATAGGCATAGGTTGGCTTTGATACCACTGAAGGTGTTCGATGGCAGAAAACAAAAAATTTCCTATCAATGAACACGATAGCCAAGATCTATCTATGCAGATATATAGTAACAAGCGGGATATGGTGTTCATACCTTTGAAGACCGGAAGCGAGATTACGTTCCTACACAAACATTGCAGGTGTAGCCGAAGCGTAGCCGACCTCAAGGTCGAAAAAATTTCAAGTGTCTAGCACCAAAAGTGGTGGTGCCTCCAAAGTTTTACACACGTCCGGTATAAAGACGTACCCAGACCCCTTTCCAACAAGGCAACGGAAACACAAGATCCATACCGACTCCAATTGCACGATGGTGTGCGTATGGTGGAGAAGTCTCTACCTCGTAGCATATGCTACGAACTGGGGAACACACCTGAGAGGGAGAGGGAGGAGAGAGAAAGCCAATAGATGCGATTGTGAATGAAGGAGGTCTCCTCCCCATTATATAGGGAAAACTTGGCATACCCCACCCTCCAAATCCCGGGGTGGGACTAAATTTTAGAGGAGGTGGAGGTAGCTAGTGGTGGGGTCGGACCCACCCTGTTGGGATATGCCCTAGAGGCAATCATGTATGATGTAATTCCCATTGTATTCGTAAAGTTATTTGAGTTGTCCTTTGTCACATCCCAAGATTTTCCAAATCTTGTAATGTGAAAAATAAATGAATAAAATAAAACTTTGTTGAATTTCAGAGTGAGAAGAAACTTTTTGACTCCAATTGGAAACTTTCAAAACCTATTTGGATCAAATAAAATCCTAAAGGGATTTAAAAATATAAATAAACAATAAAGTTAAAATATTTGGAATTACTATTTTGAATCTTTCAATAAAAAGATTTGGTTTCAAATAAAAGGTAGAAAATATAAATAAGGATTATTTTATGGAGCCAAAATAAACCTTGGTCAAGCTTTTGAAATAAAACATTTTGTTTTGATAAAAATAGTAAAGGTTTATTTAAATAAAATAATAAGGATTTAATATCCAATTTTATTTAAGTAAAGGCTTTTCCCATTTTAAATAAACATTAAAACTTGTTAAAATTATTTTAAATAAGTTTTCCAAGTGTTTATTATTTGCAAATAAAACCTACTGAATGGTTTGGTACTATTTTAGATTTAAAAAAGATAAAGATTTTATGAAAGCAAATTATACTTGATTTAATTACAAAGGTCCATTTATTTAATTATTAATGGGTCCTAAAAAAAGAATATAATTTTTTGTTTTGGACTTTGATTTGTGTTGATTAAACATAGCTAAACTCAATATAAATTTTAGTGGAAGTTTATTTGATTTGGTTGTTTGATTTGTGATTTGAATTTCAAAACAGAAATTGAATTGGAAAAAGGAAAAAGTTTTAGAACAAAAAAATAATAAAAGCAAGGTCGACCCAACCCAACCTGGCCCACTAAGCCCAGCAGCCCATTTCCCTCTCTCCCCCGAAGCACTTTCTCTCACACACGAAACGACCCGCGCAGTGAATGACAATCGGGACCCACTCGTCCTCTCTCCCTCTCCCTGACGCTAGGCCCCACCGCCAGCTCACCTTCTTCCTCACTCGCCGCTGACCACGCCCGGCCGTTCCTGCCGTTGAATGCTCGCGTAAATTCGCCGTAACGCCGCAGTAATTCTGCTCTGCAACTGCGCCATCTTAAACGCCCATGTCCCTGCTCCATTTCTCCTCGCTCGCCAACTCCTCATCGCCACCAGGCAGCTCGAATCGCAAGCCCGAACCCCACTGTCTCCGGCGAGCTCACATTCAAATTCCGGCCACCACCGCCAGCCCCACTGCTTCCAGAGCACACTAGATTGCTCGCCATCATCTCATGCATCTGACAGTGCCTTCCCCTTGCTCGCGCGTGCTCTGCAGCGTCGACTTCGTCTTTGACTGAGCGACGCCGCCGTCCTCTCCAACTCCGACGAGCTGCACAGGTAGTTTCTAGCCGCGCCTCTCCTTCTCCTTCACACACACATCATCGCCATGGCTTTGCGCATCTGACCATGCTTCCCGTTTGTTCCCTCGTGACCCGTAGTACCGTCCTCGATGACGACACAGCGTGGCCGTCGTCAGACTCAACTCGGGCGAGCCATTGTCCTCACCCCCGTGCGCCCCTTCACCAGCCAGTACCACGTTGAGCATCAGCAAGCTTCGACGATTCTGGTGAGCCACCCCACTCCTTCTCTAGCTTCCTGTATAACCGGCAACCTCGCCGCCAGAGCGCCGCCGCCGCACAGTCGCCGCCAGCGCCGCTGCTATTTGGTCAAGCGATAGGAACCGTTAGATCTGCATCTGATGGCTTGAATAGGTTGACTGATCGAAGGGGTAAGGATGAACCTGAGACGCACGATTAAACTTAGATCCAACGCATCACACAACAGGATCCATGCGAACCGGTACCAGCTAATAGCAACACGACACGTGTCTCAGACTTTGTTTTAAAAACAGAAACTTTCTATTAGATGCTCCATTTTGTAAAATCCATAACTTTAGTTCCACACGTCCAAATTTTGCAAACTTTATATCAATGGAATCAGTGGAACAAGGCCTAGCCAACCATGCCATTTGTTTAGTAAAAAGCTTCTGGTAAAATGTTTGTTTTTGCAGAAACATATGTATGCTTGTTTAGGATGTAAAAAATGTTCAAAAATGATTTTCGGGATAAAATCTTTTGCAAATGGTGTGTTTTGAACCTACTGACCATAGGAAACACTTTGTGGATTAAAAAATGTATTTGGTGAAACAAAAGAATGAATCTTGGATTTAAAACCAATTCTAGTCAAATAAAAATATGGTTTATTTATTAAAAATGGTTTTGGAAGAAAACCTTTGGGAAATATTTTATTTTAAACTCTATGACCCCAAACACCAACTTTTATGATTTGACAATTAATTTTGTGAACCCTATAGATTAATTCCTTAGTAAAAACATTTCTACACCACATAAAATGATACCTTGTTTTGAAAATGATTTATGAAGTGAAACCTTTTGCAAATGACTTTGCCACTTTATAAAATGACCAATAGGTGTTTTCAAAGGTTTATGACCCATTGGGAACCACTTTTTCAAATAAAACAAAGCTTGGCATGCTTGCATGCTTGCATGCATTATCTTGTTTATATGATTTTATGTGATGAATTGCTTGAATGGTAGATTGAACTTGTTCCTTGCTTGAATGAATTGTAGTGACTTGAAGAGTGTGATTGTAGCAAGGACAAGGAGTGAACTTATACTCTACCAAAAAGGCAAGTGATGCTTCATACTTTTGTCCCAATTACTTTCACTATGCATTAGTGATTTTTCTAAGTAAAACTTGCATGGAATTTTTGCTAAGTATAAACCTTGCTATGGGAAATCCTAGTAGATGAAACCTTAGTAGAAAATTTCCTAAGTTAAGATTCCTACTACTATCAAGCTTAGCTTAGCTAATAGAAAACAAGGGTGGAATATATATTCATACTATGGAAAAATTTCTAAGTCTGAGGTCTTGTGTTTTTGTTTAATAAAACAACTAAGTTAATGAATCACCTGGGTGGAATGGTAATTGCTTGGTGGTTTTTGGTTGGGTGGTTACACAAGGCCAGGGGACTGGTGAATCTTGTGTATCTCACTTGTGGATGGCCACCCAGGAATAAAGAGATTTGAGATGTCAAATGTTGAGAAGCTTCAAGTGCAACCACTTGGCAATATGGGCTCTGCCTGGATCACATAGGTTGCTAGAACATAGCCATTTGGACAGTTGGTGGTAGTGGGAATGATAGGTTGGAACGCGTCCACTTGGTCTAAGGAAAGGCTTCTGAAAGATCTTGTCTTGGTGAAACCAAGTCTTGTGGGGAAAGTGCACCACCTCTGCAGAGTGTAAAATCTAAGTACTTAGCCATGTCCCTGGCAAAGGACAATTTGAGCATCAAGACATGGAAACAATCAAGAATCTCATCATCCAAATTTCTAAGTTAAAAACTTGTGGTTGAACAAGGGTTAAAGGATCTTCAATCTTTGATTGGGAGATGTCTTGGGAAAAATATTTTGTCAAATCAAAAACTTAGTGTTTTCAAAGGATCAGGAAAAATCTATTTTTGAGCAATGCAACCCTCAACTCCACTTAGCCAAATGCATATAGATGATAGACTCCACTATACTACCATAGTATCACTTGCCAGTACAATTCAAATGTATTGACCCTTGTGGCTGTAACTTGTATGTTGCAGGTTTGATTGATGTTAGTAAAGTTTGACGATTAGGATTACAAAGTCTACAACCAACATGTCTGCCTGTGGCACTTTGAAGATGAAGGACCCCATGCTTATAGATATTCTGCTGCAATGTAATGTAATAGCCAAATGAGCTATGTAAGATGTAATAAAATTATGTTATTCCTGGTTATAAAGTTGTATTATGACCTTTGTTTCTTGATATTACATCTTAACTGTGGATGCTAGCTATTGATCCAGGGACCAGCATTGTAAACACAGGGGACTCTACCTTATTTAACGGTTGGGACCTCTACATCCTTGCATGAACATAGGATGTATATCGTTGAATATGTGATTCAGTTGTGGAACTATATATTCATGTTGTTCATACCAGATATCCTTGGTCATTTAAGTGGTGTTGGACACACAACATAGACTAATGTGAAAGTAGGAAGATGACTCGGTTCCACTTTTCATGGGCATGGTGATGCTATTCTGACTTACAAGGATTTGGCTAGAGAGTTTGGCGAGTGTCACATCCCAAGATTTTCCAAATCTTGTAATGTGAAAAATAAATGAATAAAATAAAACTTTGTTGATTTTCAGGGTGAGAAGAAACTTTTTGAATCCAATTGGGGACTCTAAAAACCTATTTGGATCAAATAAATCCTAAAGGGATTTAAAAAGATAAATAAACAATAAAGTTAAAAATATTTGGAATTACTATTTTGGATCTTTTAATAAAAAGTTTTGGTTTACAAATGAAAAGGTAGAATTATAAATAAAGTCTATTTTATAGAGCCAAATTAAACCTTGGCCAAGCTTTTGAAATAAAACATTTTGATTTGATAAAAATAGTAAAGGTTTATTTAAATAAAATAATAAGGATTTAATATCCAAGTTTATTAAAAATAAAGGTTTTACTATTTTAATTAAAACATCAAAACTTGTTAAATTATTTTAAACAAGTTTTCCAAGTATTTTATATTCTCAAATAAAACCTACTGAAGTGTTTTTGGTTTTATTATAGATTTCAAAATAAAGATTTTAATAAAACAAATCCTATTTGATTTAATAACTAATGTCCATTTTATTTAATTATTAATGGACCCTAAAATAAAAATATTATTTTATTTTGGACTTGTTTTGTGTTGTTAAACATAACCAAACTCAATGCAAAAGTTTGGTGGAAGTTTGGATTGTTTTGGTTGTTTGAAATTCAAAACAGAAAATCGAATTAGAAAAAGAAAAAGCAATCAGGAAGAAAAAAAAATAGAAATGGACACAGCCCAGCCGGCCAGCCCAACTAGGCCCAGCAAGCCCACCTAATTTCCCCTCCTGGAAACATTTTTCTCACTCGCGAAACGACACACACAGACGCAGACATGTGGACCATCGTTCCCTCTCTCTCTCTCTCACGCTGCCAAGCGGACCCTACCTGCCTCGTCAGCGTCTTCAACCGCGGACGCGTTCTTCCTCCTCGTTGTCATTCTCTGTCAATCAAATCCCCGAGTAAATTCACTTAATTGCAGCGTTTATTCCGCACGGTAACCTCGCTCACTTAAGCGCCCACTCCCCCTCTCCATTTCCCCTCTCTCGCCTGGCTCTCTCGGCCACCAGGCTACTCGGAATCCTCTCCGAACCACCACAGTCTCCGGCGAGCTCCCGTTCAAATTCCGGCCACCACCGCCAGCTCTACTGCTTCTAGAGCACACTGGCTTGCTCGCCATCATCTCATGTACCTGCCAGTACCTTTCCCTCGCTCGCGCATGCTCTGCAACGTCGACTTCGTCTTGGACTGAACGACGCCGCCGTCCGCTCCAAATCCGACGAGCTCCACAGGTAGTTTACGACCGCGCCTCTCCTTCTCCTTCACGCACGCATCTTTGCCTTGACCTTGCGCATCTAACCGTGCACTTATTTTGCTTCGGGACGATCTGCAGCCTCGCCCTCGTCCACGACCGCGCGCAACCGACGCCAACAGGAACTCCCGTGAGCAATAGCCGTGAACTCCGTGCGCCCCTTGACTCATCGAGAACACCTTGATCTTCCCCAGGCTTCTGCGAACGCGGTGAGCACCTCCCCAGCCACTCTAGCTTCCTGTATCGCCGGCACCGCCACCATCTAGCCGCTCCGCCGCCAGCCACCACCGCAGCGCCGCTCGTTCTAGGTCAAGCTCGCAGCAGCCGTCCGACCTCGATCTAGTGGATAGGATAGAACCACTTAAAGCGAAGGGGTAAGCAATCTGATCCGTGCAATTTAATTAGATCCAACGCGCCAGAGTAGCTGATCCGAGCGAAATGGTATGGATGAATCAGAACACGCCGCGTGGCACTAGTTTGGTTTAAATAGAATTTTGAATCTTATTAGAATGTGATTTTTAAAAATCCATAACTTTAGTTCAACACGTCCAAAATTTGCAAACTTTATATCAATGGAATGAGTGGAACAAGCCCTAGCCAACCATGCAATTTGTTTAGTAAAAAGCTTCTGGTAAAATGATTGTTTTTGCAGAAACATTTGTATGCTTGTTTAGGTTATAAAAATTATTCTAAAATGAATTTGTGGATAAAATCTTTGGAAAATGGTGTGTTTTGAACCTACTGACCATAGGAAACACTTTGTGGTTTCAAAAATGTATTTGGTGAAGAAAAAGAATGATTCTTTGATCTAAAACCAATTCTAGTCAAATAAAAATAGGGTTTATTTATTAAAAATGGTTTTGAAGGAAAACCTTTGGGAAATGTTTTGTTTTAAACTCTCTGACCCCAAACACCAAGTGTTATGATTTGGAAATGAATTTTGTGAACCCTATAGAGTAATGCCTTAGTAAAAAAACATTTCTACACCACATAAAATGATACCTTGTTTTGAAAATGGTTTATGAAGTGAAATCTTTTGCAAATGACATTGCCACTTTATAAAAATGACCATTAGGTGTTTTCAAATGTTTATGACCCATTAGGATTCACTTTTCCAAATAAAACAAAGCTTGGCATGCTTGCATGCATTATCTTGTTTATATGATTTTATGTGATGAATTGCTTGAATGGTAGATTGAACTTGTGCCTTGCTTGATTGAATTGTAGTGACTTGAAGAGTGTTATTGTAGCAAGGAAAAGGAGTGAACTTATACTCTACCAAAAAGGCAAGTGATGCTTCATACTTTTGTCCCATTATTTTCACTATGCATTAGTGATTTTTCTAAGTAAAACTTGCATGGAATTTTTGCTAAGTATAAACCATGCTATGGGAAATCCTAGTAGATGAAACCTTAGTAGAAATTTCCTAAGTTAAGATTCCTACTACTATCAAGATTAGCTTAGCTAATAGAAAACAAGGGTGGAATATATATTCACACTATGGAAAAATTTCTAAGTCTGAGGACTTGTGTTTTTGTTTAATAAAATAACTAAGTTAATGAATCACCTGGGTGGAATGGTAATTGCTTGGTGGTTTTTGGTTGAGTGGTTACACAAGGCCCATGGCTATGGTTTACCTTGTGTATCTCACTTGTGGATGGCCACCCAGGAACAAAGAGATTTGAGATGTCAAATGTTGAGAAGCTTCAAGTGCAACCACTTGGCATTATGGGCTCTGCCTGGATCATATAGGTTGCTAGAACTTAGGCATTTGGACAGTTGGTGGTAGTGGGAATGATAGGTTGGAGCGCGTCCATTTGGTCTAAGGAAAGGCTTCTGAAAGATCTTGTCTTGGTGAAACCAAGTCTTGTGGGGAAAGTGCACCACCTCTGCAGATTGTAAAATCTAAGTACTTAGCCATGTCTCTGGTAAAGGACAATTTGAGCATCAAGACATGGAAGCTATCAAGAATCTCATCATCCAAATTTCTAAGTTAAAAACTTGTGGTTGAACAAGGGTTGAAAGGATCACCAATTTTTATTGGGAGATTCTATGGGAAAGATATTTTGTCAAAGCAAAAACTTAGTGTTTTCAAATGATAAGCAAAAATCTATTTTTGAGCAATGCAAGCCTCAACCCCACTTTCCCAAATGCATATAGATGATAGACTCCACTATACTACCATAGTATCACTTACTAATACAATTCAAATGTATTGACCCTTGTGGCTGTAACTTGTATGTTGCAGGTTTGATTGATGTTAGTAAAGTTTGATGATTAGGATTACAAAGTCTACAACCAACATGTTTGCCTGTGGCACTTTGAAGATGAAGGACCCCATGCTTATAGATATTCTGCTGCAATGTAATGTAATAGCCAAATGAGCTATGTAGGATGTAATAAAATTATGTTATTCCTGGTTATAAAGTAGTATTATGACCTTTGTTTCTTGATATTACATCTTAACTGTGGATGCTAGCTATTGATCCAGGGACTAGCATTTTAAACACAGGGGACTCTACCTTATTAAAGGTTGGGAACCTTACAGATGGTATCAGAGCATTGTGTTGCCTGTAGGATTTGTAAACCTAGGATTGGACAAAAACCCTTAGAAAAATAGGAGTTGTATTTGTTCCAAAACTTATTTACAAACAATCTTGTAAACTCTTTCCTCAACCATTTTGGTTTCAACTCTACATCTCTTCTATTTCAGCTTCATGGACAAACCTACCCCATGGCCAAAGACTTCACCATGAGCTAAGGACTTCATCAACTCTAATGACTTCAACTTCTTCAACTCTAATGACTTCAACTTGTTCAACTCTAATGACTTCAACATCTTCAGCATATCCACCAAGGACTTCAACCTTGGATATCACTAAGGACAAGTGAGACAAGAAATCTTGTTCAAGATTTGGAGACTTAGGAAACACAACTTAGAAGGAGCCCTCATCACCTTTGAAGTTTTGTGACCAAAGACATGAGAAATTTTCTCTAAGGATACAAAGATCTTGTTCGACAAGAATCAACCAAGAAGGATGGAAAGAATTCAAGTGAACCATATAGATGGACCACCATATTTAGTTTAAGCCAAACCCACCAACTTATGTGGTGTAACAAAAATATTTTCGGTTGCCTAAAATTATGCTTGAAACCTATTGTTTGAGTGGAATGTTTGTTTTTGATTGCTTGCACATTGCTTGAGTGAATTGTGATGTGTGTGATTAGAATTATTCCCTTAGAAATATTTTGCCTATTCTAATCCCAATCCAACCCAAACAGATGACTACTCCAAGAGACACCAACATCAAGGATGGTGACACCAACAACAACCAAGAGGACAACATGAGAGAACTTATAGCAAACCAAAACATGTTGATCCAAATGAAAACTTAGCTTTTAGCCAACAACAATGGACTAGATCCAGCCATACAAAGGATTTTGAAGCTTCAATCCCAATTGTTGCAAGGATTGGTTACTCAAATAATCAACATGGGAGAAAACTTTTCCCAAAGAGCTAAGGACAACAAGGATGACCAATATTTTATTTTAGAAGGAACCAAAGCTTGCAATATTTATGGAGATAAGGATCAAACATCCAAGGAGCATGAAGATGAATGCCCCAAGAAGAGAGAAAGATTTCCCACCTCTGAGGTGAGGTATGAAGAACATGAACTAGAAGAACTCCTAGTTTTGGAGAGACCCAAAAAGAAGAAGAAGGACATAAGCCAGTTGCAATGTTACAATTGCAAAGAGATGGGACACTATGCCAGTGAATGCCCAGAAAAGAAGAAGAGCCAAAGAAACAAACAAGAGGCAATGATATCAAAGGAAAAGAGAGATATCAGCCAAGTGATGTGTTTCAAATGCAAGGAGCTAGGCCACTATGCAAACTTCTGTCCAGGAAAGTTACCTCAAGATCCCAAGCAAGCCAAGATGTAAATTTAGTTGGAAAATTTTTAAGGGTGGTAGTACCCTAGATGCTTTTTGATCCAACTTGTAACCCCTAGCCTTCCCAAATCTCGGGACGAGATTTATTTTAAGGGTGGTAGCCTGTCACATCCCAAGATTTTCCAAATCTTGTAATGTGAAAAATAAATGAATAAAATAAAACTTTGTTGATTTTCAGGGTGAGAAGAAACTTTTTGAATCCAATTGGGGACTCTCAAAACCTATTTGGATCAAATAAAATCCTAAAGGGATTTAAAAAGATAAATAAACAAAAGGGTTAAAAATATTTGGAATTACTATTTTGGATCTTTTAATAAAAAGTTTTGGTTTACAAATGAAAAGGTAGAATTATAAATAAAGACTATTTTATAGAGCCAAATTAAACCTTGGCCAAGCTTTTGAAATAAAACATTTTGTTTTGATAAAAATAGTAAAGGTTTATTTAAATAAAATAATAAGGATTTAATATCCAAGTTCATTAAAAATAAAGGTTTTACTATTTTAATTAAAACATCAAAACTTGTTAAATTATTTTAAACAAGTTTTCCAAGTATTTTATATTCTCAAATAAAACCTACTGAAGTGTTTTTGGTTTTATTATAGATTTCAAAATAAAGATTTTAATAAAACAAATCCTATTTGATTTAATAACTAAGGTCCATTTTATTTAATTATTAATGGACCCTAAAATAAAAATATTATTTTATTTTGGACTTGTTTTGTGTTGTTAAACAGAACCAAACTCAATGCAAAAGTTTGGTGGATGTTTGGATTGTTTTCGTTGTTTGAAATTTAAAAAAGAAAATAGAATTAGAAAAAGAAAAAGCAATCAGGAAGAAAAAAAATAGAAATGGACACAGCCCAGCCGGCCAGCCCAACTAGGCCCAGCAAGCCCACCTAATTTCCCCTCCTGGAAACATTTTTCTCACTCGCGAAACGACACACACTGACGCAGACATGTGGACCATCGTTCCCTCTCTCTCTCACGCTGCCAAGCGAACCCCACCTGCCTCGTCAGCGTCTTCAACCGCGGACGCGTTCTTCCTCCTCGCTGTCATTCTCTATCAATCAAATCCCCGAGTAAATTCACTTAATTTCAGCGTTGATTCCGCACGGTAACCTCGCTCACTTAAGCGCCCACTCCCCCTCTCCATTTCCCCTCTCTCGCCCGGCTCTCTCGGCCACCAGGCTACTCGGAATCCTCTCCGAACCACCACAGTCTCCGGCGAGCTCCCGTTCAAATTCCGGCCACCACCGCCAGCTCTACTGCTTACAGAGCACACTGGCTTGCTCGCCATCATCTCCTGCACCTGCCAGTACCTTTCCCTCGCTCGCGCATGCTCTGCAGCGTCGACTTCGTCTTCGACTGAACGACGCCGCCGTCCGATCCAACTCCGACGAGCTCCACAGGTAGTTTCCGACCGCGCCTCTCCTTCTCCTTCACCCACGCATCTTCGCCTTGACCTTGCGCATCTAACCGTGCACTTATTTTGCTTCGGGACGATCTGCAGCCTCGCCCTCGACCATGACCGCGCGCAACCGACGCTAGCAGGAACTTCGATGAGCAATAGCCGTGAACTCCGTGCGCCCCTTGACTCCTCGAGAACACCTTGAGCTTCCCCAGGATTCTGCGAACGCGGTGAGAACCTCCCCAGCCACTCTAGCTTCCTGTATCGCCGGCACCGCCACCATCTGGCCGCTCCGCCGCCAGCCACCGCTGCAGCGCCGCTCGTTTTAGGTCAAGCTCGCAGCAGCCGTCCGATCTCGATCTAGTGGATAGGATAGAACCACTTAAAGAGAAGGGGTACGCAATCTGATCCGTGCAATTTAATTAGATCCAACGCGCCAGAGTAGCCGATCCGAGCGAAACGGTATGGACGAATCAGAACACGCCGCGTGGCACTAGTTTGGTTTAAACAGAATTTTGAATCTGATTAGAATGTGATTTTTAAAAATCCATAACTTTAGTTATACACGTCCAAAATTTGCAAACTTTATATCAATGGAATGAGTGGAACAAGCCCTAGCCAACCATGCAATTTTTTTAGTAAAAAGCTTCTGGTAAAATGATTGTTTTTGCAGAAACATTTGTATGCTTGTTTAGGTTATAAAAATTATTCTAAAATGAATTTGTGGATAAAATCTTTGGAAAATGGTGTGTTTTGAACCTACTGACCATAGGAAACACTTTGTGGTTTCAAAAATGTATTTGGTGAAGAAAAAGAATGATTCTTTGATTTAAAACCAATTCTAGTCAAATAAAAATAGGGTTTATTTATTAAAAATGGTTTTGAAGGAAAACCTTTGGGAAATGTTTTGTTTAAAACTCTCTGACCCCAAACACCAAGTGTTATGATTTGGAAATGAATTTTGTGAACCCTATAGAGTAATGCCTTAGTAAAAAAACATTTCTACACCACATAAAATGATACCTTGTTTTGAAAATGGTTTATGAAGTGAAATCTTTTGCAAATGACTTTTCCACTTTATAAAAATGACCGTTAGGTGTTTTCAAATGTTTATGACCCATTAGGATTCACTTTTCCAAATAAAGCAAAGCTTGGCATGCTTGCATGCATTATCTTGTTTATATGATTTTATGTGATGAATTGCTTGAATGGTAGATTGAACTTGTGCCTTGCTTGATTGAATTGTAGTGACTTGAAGAGTGTGATTGTAGCAAGTACAAGGAGTGAACTTATACTCTAACAAAAAGTCAAGTGATGCTTCATACTTTTGTCCCATTATTTTCACTATGCATTAGTGATTTTTCTAAGTAAAACTTGCATGGAATTTTTGCTAAGTATAAACCATTCTATGGGAAATCCTAGTAGATGAAAACTTAGTAGAAATTTCCTAAGTTAAGATTCCTACTACTATCAAGCTTATCTTAGCTAATAGAAAACAAGGGTGGAATATATATTCACACTATGGAAAAATTTCTAAGTCTAAGGACTTGTGTTTTTGTTTAATAAAACAACTAAGTTAATGAATCACCTGGGTGGAATGGTAATTGCTTGGTGGTTTTTGGTTGAGTGGTTACACAAGGCCCATGGCTATGGTTTACCTTGTGTATCTCACTTGTGGATGGCCACCCAGGAACAAATAGATTTGAGATGTCAAATGTTGAGAAGCTTCAAGTGCAACCACTTGGCATTATGGGCTCTGCCTGGATCATATAGGTTGCTAGAACTTAGCCATTTGGACAGTTGGTGGTAGTGGGAATGATAGGTTGGAGCGCGTCCATTTGGTCTAAGGAAAGGCTTCTGAAAGATCTTGTCTTGGTGAAACCAAGTCTTGTGGGGAAAGTGCACCACCTCTGCAGAGTGTAAAATCTAAGTACTTAGCCATGTCCCTGGTAAAGGACAATTTGAGCATCAAGACATGGAAGCTATCAAGAATCTCATCATCCAAATTTCTAAGTTAAAAACTTGTGGTTGAACAAGGGTTGAAAGGATCACCAATTTCTATTGGGAGATTCTATGGGAAAGATATTTTGTCAAAGCAAAAACTTAGTGTTTTCAAATGATAAGGAAAAATCTATTTTTGAGCAATGCAAGCCTCAACCCCACTTTGCCAAATGCATATAGATGATAGACTCCACTATACTACCATAGTATCACTTGCCAATACAATTCAAATGTATTGACCCTTGTGGCTGTAACTTGTATGTTGCAGGTTTGATTGATGTTAGTAAAGTTTGATGATTAGGATTACAAAGTCTACAACCAACATGTTTGCCTGTGGCACTTTGAAGATGAAGGACCCCATGCTTATAGATATTCTGCTGCAATGTAATGTAATAGCCAAATGAGCTATGTAAGATGTAATAAAATTATGTTATTCCTGGTTATAAAGTTGTATTATGACCTTTGTTTCTTGATATTACATCTTAACTGTGGATGCCAGCTATTGATCCAGGGACTAGCATTGTAAACACAGGGGACTCTACCTTATTAAAGGTGGGAACCTTACAGCGAGTCGGATTGACCCATATTGAGACACAACAAACAAGTCGTCATTTGTATGTCTTAATCAATGCAATCCTTAGGCCTGAGGTTATTGCACAATCCAAGTTGAGGATCACTGACTTAGGTTCTGTCAAACGCTGATCCATAACAGGGAAGTTATAAAGGCAGAGTTCGGGTTGACTGAGAATCAAGCTACGTGATATGGATAACCAAGATGGGATTTTCCCCCTCCAACTTGAGAGATATTCTCTAGGCCCTCTCGTGAGATATGATTCGGAAAGCATGGCCATGCGCGACTCGGTTAAGTGTTAATCGAGGCGATCGACAAGAGTAGTCGGATGAATCACTTATCTCGGATCGAGAAGAGAGTCGAACTATTTAAGGGATGGCGATTATTCGCCTATAGTTCGATAATGTATGTTGTGAGGCAAAAGGGACTCAAATGTAAGTCACATTGGAAAGGCATGTCATCATGACTCTTTGGAATTTTTGATTCGTCACATTCTACTAGGAGCCACTACTGATTGATCGATTAAGAGTCAGACTCTAATCGTGTCCCAGTTGCCATGAGCCCGCGGGCCACAAACTTAAGTTCGGATTTGATCTGAACCGGAAATCCATTTAGGTTGGACCAAAACTAGATTTGGACTGAGTTAGTGAGTTGGACTCACAGTGACTAATATGGTCTTTAATGCATGGTCCACGAGTGAGCGGATCCCACTTTCACTCCCTATATACACTGGGGAAGACATACCTAGAGAGGTTCTATGATTAGGTCATTCCACGCGTTGAAACCCTAGATCCAGTTCAGTCCTGCCGCCATAATGAACCTAGCAATTAACCACCGGTGCTCCTCCTTATACATGTGGATACCAGTAGCGGTGATGTACGATCAGCACCACGACGATCGGGATTGGATCGGATTGTGAGGACTGCACTGCATTCAACTGACGCGCTTCATCACTAATCCGCAATTGTGTGTCTAGTGGTAATTATCGTGGATTATCATCTAAGCTAGATCTTGGGATCACTGCGTTAGAGAGAAAAAGTTTTTTTATCTCTACGTGGCCCAACAGTGATATCAGAGCCATAGCTCCAGGATTTAGGTTCGAGATCTCGCATATGCGATATGTGGTTGGAATTAGATTAGATCTATTTGCTATTTTGGTGGTCGATCTATGAGATAGATCAGTTCTGTACGAGGTTGATTGGATTAACTATACTTGGGGAATGGAATATCTGGTATCCGTGATCACAATATATACTAAGGTCGTGAAACGACATACCTCTACCGGTCGGTTTCCATCATAGGGATAGACTATCACACGTAAATCCAGAAGCAGTGATCAAAGATTAAAATAGTTTGATCGAATCAGAACAATGATCGGAATCCATGTTTGCCATGTTGTAGCGCCCTATATGTGGTTGTAAATTTCACAACATCGGTAGATATTGTATCTATGCATAACTTGTTTTTGCAGGAAGTTGTGAATGGTATGGTTCATATGCATGTGATGTATGTGTGTAATCCATACATGATCTATGAATCACGGGTTTTGTCAGCCGGCTGAATCCTAGGTGATGTAATTTTATTGTATAATGACAAGCATGTCGGATTCTTTATGTAATTTTTATTTACTAAGCTAGTGTAGATTTTGGAGAACCCAGATGGCATGCACGTCGATGTACAAGTCGGCGACATGGAGTAAAATGGCAAGTGGCAAGAGTTGGCACGAGCCAGATTACAGACTTTATGGAGATGGAGATCACCATAAAGAGAGCAATACCATTTCACATTATAATTACTTTATTTTGTATTATTGATATGTCTCTGGTTTTACCTCTATTAGGTAGTCAGTAAAATTTAATCCCTTAAAGAAGTTCTAGTCGGTTTTCCCGCCAGTATTTGCACCATCACAAGTCGGACATTTTTGGTAGTGGGCTCATAAAATTGGGGTGCTACCAATTCTTCCCGACTAGGTGGGTCCGAGTCGGAGTCTTACAGAAGAAACACTCGGTAAGATAGATGGGTCTATCAAAACTGATGTGGGACTCGGGAAAAGGTCAGTCGAGAGCCGGGGCATGTGATGCCACCTGACCAACAGGAGTCGTATGAGATACGATTGACAAGGATTTGTCTACCTAGATCACTTGGCAGCTAGCGGTGATGCTAAAGCTCACTAGCCAACTTGCTTATGTAGGATCCTGAATCACTTAGTAACCATCGTAGGGGTGTTGGTTCTAGTTGGAGCATAGGTATTAAAATGTTTAAAAAGCTTGATATTTTATGAATAGATGTCTTAAGTGTTTTGCATATTTTCTGTTGTAGATCATGGAACCAAGTAGCAGTAACCCATAGATATCCGGGTTTTCATTGAGAACCATTATCGATAAAGATAAGTCGAATGACACTAATTTTACCAACCGGTATCGAAATCTAAGAATTGTTCTCAAACAAGAAAAGAACGACCATGTCCTAGATAACCCACTTCTAGATGAGACAAATGAGAATTCGACTGTCGCTGCCACCAATGTCTACCTTCAGATTTGGGATAAATCCATGAAAAGAGGCTGCCTTATGCTTGCTCACATGGAACTAGACTTGCAACAGAAGTTCGAGAATGTTGAGGCCTACGATATGATTAAAAGCCTCAAAAGTATGTTCCAGGCTCAGGAAAAGTCTAAGAGGTATCAAGTCTCTCAGGCTTTGCTGAGTTGCAAGCTTAAGTATGGTGATCCACTGAGTCCGCATGTGATCAAGATGGTTGGTTACGTGCATTCTCTAGAGAGACTTGGCAACCCCATTAGCGAAGAGTTCGCTACAGACATAATTATGAATGCTCTTCCTAGTGCGTATGGTCAGTTCATATCGAACTACCACATGCATGATATGGATAAGAAGCTCACTGAATTACATGGGATGCTCAAGCAGGTGAGGAGGATCTCAAGAAGGATGCCAGTCAAGTGTTGATGGTGCAGAATAGGCTAAGTTCAATAAAATTTCTTGGACTAAGAAGAAGGCTAAGTCGGGAGGCAAGCATGCTCAGGACCCGGTCCCAAGCACTTCCTTAGGGACTAAGCCATGTCCTTCAGTAGGATCCACTTGATTCTACTACAAAGCGGAAGGACATTGGAAGAGGATTTGTAGCAAGTATTTGGCTGACAAAGCCAAGAGCGGAGGTGTGACTTCCAGCTCAGGTACGCTTGTTTGCAATGTTATAGACATTTATCTTGCCGATGCACCTAATAGTTCTTGGGTACATGATATTGGATCAGTTATTCACATCTGCAACTCATTGTAGGGACTGGTAAGAACTAGGATTGTAGCAAGAGGCGAGGTTAATATTCGAGTCGGCAACAAGGCGAGAGTCGCTGTGTTGGAAGTCAGAACGATGCAACTTCATTTACCTTCTGGATTCATAATTTATCTAAATAATTGTTATTATGTTCTAGTTCTTAGTCGAAACATTATATCTGCCCCATGTTTGATGAGACAAGGCTATGAGTCGAATATTAAGAATAATTGTTGTTCTTTATATTTGAATGATATGTTTCACGGCTTTACACATGTCCAAGACATGTTATTTATTTTGAATCTTTATGGTGAGTCGGTTTAGAACATAAATGTTAAAAGGTTGAAACCAAATGATCTGAATATGACTTACTTTTGGCACTGTCGGCTTGGTCATATAAGTTGGAAACACATGAAGAATCTCCATGATGATCGACTCCTAACTTCATTCGACTTGGAGTCGTTTGAGACATGTGAATCTTGCCTATTCGGTAAAATGACCAAGACACCTTTTGCAAAGAGTTGCCAAAGGGTGTCTGACTTGTTGGGACTAGTACATAGTGATGTATGTGGTCCAATGATCACGATATCTAGGAGTAGTTATGAGTACTTCATTACCTTCACTGATGATTTGAGTCGGTATGGATATATCTACTTGATGAAACATAAGTCGGAAGCCTTTAAAAAGTTCAAAGTATTCTAGAATGAAGTATAGAATCAGCTCGGCAAGAAAATAAATTTTCTTCGGTCGGATCGAGGAGGCGAGTACATGAGCCATGATTTTGATGACCATCTAAAAATTTGCATAATAGTTCCTCAAATTACTCTGCTAGGAATGCCACAAAGGAACAATGTATCAGAAAGGCGGAATCTGACCTTGTTGGACATGGTATGATCAATGATGAGTCGGATAGATCTGCCTTTACCATTTTGGGGTTATTGTCTAGAAACTAAAGCGTTCAGACTAAATAGATTACCATCAAAGTCGGTAGATAAAACACCGCATGAGATGTGGACAGGTAAAAAGCCAAGTTTGTCTTATCTGAAGATTTGCATTTGTGAGCTTTTGTCAAGCGACTTTAGTCAGACAAACTTACGACCAAGTAGGATAAGTGTATTTTCATGGGGTATCCTAGGGAAACCTTGGGTTACTACTTCTACAACCGAGAAGAGGGAAAATTGTTTGTCGCTCGGAATGGTGTCTTCCTTGAGAAAGAGTTTCTGAGTCGGGGAGTTAGTGGGATCACAGTGCAGCTCAAGAAATTCTATAGGAACCGGCTAGTAGCGAGTCGGCAAAAACTTTAGAGGTTGATCCGGTCGTGGTAGCTAAGCCAGGAACTGCACCCAAACCGCGAAGATCTGCCAGATTGCAAAGTGTTCGTGATGTATTCCTGTTAGACAATGATGAGACGACAACTTATTCGGAAGTGATGGTGGGATCTGATTCCGAGTCATTGATTGGATCCATGGGATCCCAGTTAATGTCCATGGATGAAAATCAAGTTTGGAACTTGGTTGATCTACCAGATGGTGCAAGACCCGTCAAGTGTAAATGGGTCTTTAAGAAGAAAACTGATATTTATAGAATTTTTTTGTCTATAAAGCATGACTTATCACGAAGGGGTTCTGACAGGTTCAAGTAGTTGACTACAATGAGAATTTCTTGCCTATAGCGATGCTTTAGTCAGTTTGGATCATGTTAGCCATAGCAGCCTAGTTCGACTATGAGATATGGCAGATGGATATAAAAACGGCTTTCCTTAATGGAAATATAATCGAGGACGTGTATATGATATAGCCCGAGGGTTTTGTTGATCCGTCTAATGCTGAAGAGGTATGCAAACTTTAGAAATCCATTTATGGGTTAAAGCAAACATCTCGGAGTTGGAACATTCATTTTGATGAGGTTTAGTGGGAGTAAAGTAAACTTTCTATTCTTACATGTGGATGACATATTACTAATTGTAAATGATGTCAAGATGTTGCAAGAAACCAAGGAATCGTTGGAAAGGAGTTTCTCAATGAAAGACTTGGGTGAGGCAACATATATTCTAGGAATCCAGATCTACAGAAATAGTTCAAGCCGGCTCATTGGATTGAGTAAGAGTATATATTTGGACAAAGTGTTGAAAAAGTTCAACATGGAATCATCTAAGAAGGGGTTCTTACCAATGTCCCATGGTGTAAAACATAGAAAGACTTAGTGTCCTTAGACAATTGATGAGAAAAGTCGGCTGAGTGTGATTCTGTATGCTCCGGCAGTCAGATCCATCATGTATACCATGATTTGTACTAGGCCAGATGTTTCCTATGCTCTAAGTGTTGTGAGCAGATACTAGGCTGACCCTGGAGAAATCCACTAGGCAACAACTAAAAATGTCCTTAAGTATTTGAGAAGTACTAAGGATATGTTTCTAGTTTATGGAGGTGAGGATGAACTTAGTGTAAAGGGTTACACGCATGCGAGTTATCTCACTGACTCAGATGATTCTCATTGGAAATCTGGATATGTGTTTGTTATAAATGGAGGCGCTATGAGCTTGAAGATTTCCAAGCAAGAGACTATGTCTTCATCTACAACAGAGGCTAAGTATATTGCCGCCTCGGAGGCAGAAAAGGAAGCTGTTTGGATGAGGAATTTCCTCATTGATCTTGGTGTGGTTTAGGGATTGTCCAATCCGTTAGACGTGTATTGTGATAACAATGGTGCTATTGCACAAGCCAAGGAACCTAGACAACACTAGAAAAACAAGCACATACTCATGCGGTACCACTTGATTCGCTAGTTTGTGGATCAGGGTGATATCAAGTTATGCAATGTACTCACGGATGCAAATATTGCGGATCCGTTGACAAATCCATTACCACAACCGAAGCATGAGGCGCACCTGAGAGCCATGGGCATTATATTCCTAGACATGTAATTTTGGAAGATTGACTCTAGTGCAAATGGGAGACTATTGGGAATGTGCCGTAGAGGTAATCATGTATGATGTGTATTCATAAAGTTATTTGAGTTGTCCTTGCATAATCATCTGATATATATCATTGAATATGTGATTCTATTCATGGGCATGGTGATGCTATTCCGAATTACACGGATTCGTCTAAAGAATTTAGCGAGTCGGATCCACTCATATTGAGATACAATGGACAAGTCGTGATTTGTATGTCTCAATCTATGTAATCCTTAGATCTAAGGTTATTACACAATCTGAGTTGAGGATCAACGACTTAGGTTCTGCAAATGCTGATCCGTAACAGGGCAATTATAAAGGCAGAGTTCGGGTCGACTGAGAATCAAGATGTGTTATGTGGATAACCAAGATGGGAGTTTTCCCCTCCAACTGGAGATATATTCTCTGGGACCTCTTGTGAGATATGATTCGGAAAGCATGGCCATGCGCGACTCAGTTAAGTGTTAACCGAGGCGGTCAACTAAGAGTTAGTCAGATGAATCACTTATCTTGGATCGAGAAGAGAGTCGTACTATTTAAGGGATGATGATTATTCGCCTATAGTTTGACACGGTATGTCGTGACGCAAAAGGGACTCAGACGTAAGTCGCATTGGAAAGGCATGTCGCCATGACTGTTTGGTACTTGGGAGTCGGCACATTCTGCTAGGAGCCACTACTAATTAATTGATTGAGAGTCAGACTCCAATCATGTCCAAGTTGCCATGAGCCTGCGGGGCCACACACTTATGAGCAGGATCAAGTTTGGATCAGATCTAAACTGGAAATACATTTGGGTTGGACCTGAACTGGATTTAGACCGAGTCAGTGAGTCGGACTCATGGTGACTAATATGGGCTTTAGTGAATGGGCCACCATCGAGTGGAGCCCACTTCCACTCCCTATACATACTGGGGAACACATACCTAGAGAGGTGCTGCGATTAGGTCATTCCATGCGTTGGAACCCTAGCTCCAGTTCAGTCCCGCCGCTGTAACAAACCTAGCATTCCACCGCCGACGCTACTCCTCGTACGTGTGGATACCAGTAGTGGTGTTGTACGATTAGCACCACGATGATCGGGATTTTATCGTATCATGAGTAGTACACCGCATTCAACTGATGCGCTTCATTAGTAATCCGCAACTGCGCGTCTAGTGGTAATTCTCGTGGCTTATCACCTTAGCTAGATCTTGGGATCACCGTGTTAGAGAGAAAAAGTTTTGTTTTATCTCTACATGGACCAACACACCAACACTCTCCAAGCCTACTAGAGCCGACTGGAGGTGGTGGGAGATTCTCCACGTGCTCGCCCTTGGCCCTCCTAGGGCCGTCGACCCCTCTTGGGCCCTCTTCCCTCCGGGGAGAGCCCATGTTGGTGGCTTTCCCAATTTTTATTTATTAAATAAATGTATTTAATAATTAATTCAATTTATTAAATATCAAATACCTCTTATTTAATTCCCTTTCTTTAAAACTCCTTTTGAACAACTTCCGGTCACTTCGATATTTCTCTGAAACATTTCCAGTTCTCTCTTCTTCCTATTTTGCTTACAATGGCCATCAACCCTAAGCGTCTCTACCCTTAAGTGTGACACCCTTACGGTTCGAGAATTCTTAGACATGATCGAGACATATCTCTGATCAATGACCAACAACAGTATCTGGAAACTCATGATGGCCCCTTCACATTCCATGAATTAATTGATCACTTGAACCTTTTAGACACCGAGTCTCATTCCCTTTGCTCTACAATACCTGATTTGTCCAAGAATTGATCTTTGGTATCGACATAACTATTTATATATTGTTACCAACAAACACATTTACTCGTTCCCATTATTTTACATTCTCGTGAACTAGTCACATGCTTGCAATCTCTTTGATGTAATCTCATCGAGGGGGTCAAAAGTATCTATCCGTCATTCGGATAGGCAAATCCCGATATCAATGCATATGCCTCAACCTATACCTTTGTAATACCCGGTACATTCCTTTATAATCACCATGTGTTGGTGTGACGATTTATGCGATCGATGCGTCCGCAGGAGACAGTGATTAAATATGATCCCACTATCTTAGGAATGAGTCCCTACGCTTTGCTAGATATTGCAATGTTGAACTTTGTGACTGGATCACATTGCAATATATGGTTGGGTGTATCCATCACATCATTCATCTAATTAAGTGACCTTGTTGTCAGTTGACGTTAATAAGTCCATGATCGGGAAACCTCGATCATTAGCTTCCCAACGAACTAGTCTAGAGGATAGTAGGGACTTGGTTTGTTTATATACCACGTCTGTATTTATGTTTCCACTTAATATAGTTATAGATTGATACAAAATTGTTATGAACATTTGATATATATTATGAAACAACTTTTTATTCGCCTATAGGGCATATCTCCTTCATCATCAACATGCCGCGAACATCGTGTTTGAAGGAAATCCAATGGCTCATGGGATGCATTGTAGCTGTCTCATCAGCCGCCTTAGAGAGAAGGCCATGCCACTATACAAATGATGAAGAAGAACTAGTACAAACACATTACTTAGAGACAGAAATTTCCCATAGGCCTCATACTGTTTTGTCGTTCTGGCTCAAGCGCATAGCTTCTAAGAGCACACCACCTGAGCCGTTTTTTCTTTGAATCTCTAAGATATGCGACCTCAGACGGTGCAAAAAAGGAAAACGCCTGTAACATGTACAAGCTGGAGACGGCCATTATTTATGACCGCTTGCAAGAACTCTTCAACCTCAGCGGCCTATACTAGGGACCGTCTCCAATAGTCAGGCGGCCTTAGTCGAATTCTAACAAAGACCGTCTTTAGAACTAGTGTGCCTCAAAGCGGCTTTTTAAAGTGACCATCTGTAGTGTGTGTAAACCATTTTAAATAGTATCATGCTAACTTGAACTCGATCATAGCGTGACACATAATCATGATTCGGCAGCCAGATACACAGATTAACTCAAGAACTTATAGTATCCAGTCAAAATAAGACCATTATATTAACAATTAATATTAACCCAATAGTTGGTAAAATCCATACATATTTAGCCATTACATTATGGCAGTGCATACAATGTGTAGTACTCGAGTAGTAATGGACCGCCCGATGTAAGTATCTTAACAAGAATATATACCTCTTCATTATCTATTTCATCAAAGCAAAAAAGAACAATGTTATCCTACTTTAAGTTGAAGCTTCTCACAACCTTCTCCTATCTAGTCTTCAAAATTGCATTTGGACCACTAGCTCCCATATTTATCGTAGCCATCTTTGGCTTCTTGCTCTTCATTTTCCAAACATGGACATCAATTGGTTCGTGAAGGCGATTATTTAGATATTGTCTTGTGAACTCAGCTCCAAATGTCTGCGCAAGTAAAAATATTTGAAGAATTGGCATGCTTTTATTACTGAAATTATTTAAATATCACAGGGTATATTGTTGATCATGTGTTTAAGAATATATCATCTTACTAGCTTGCACTTCTTTTGCATAACGGATGAATAGGGTAACATGCAGATGTAGTACTTGATTTTTTGTGGAAATTTGGGTTAACACCAGTCTAAAAGGAAGTCTACATGAACTTCTTTTAGATACATGTCATTTCCAAAAAGTCTCTATTTATAAAAACCAGTGTTCCGCTTGTGTTAAGGCCCTGATGCAATAACACATACAAATTTCAATGCGGAGAAATATTCCTGTGTCTACAGTATAAACTCATACAAATTTAAAACAGATGAATGGAAGTTTGATGGTATTTGATACCTCTAAGCTCAAGCCTCTTAGTGGGATCTTCTAATGACTAAAATTCAAAACTGCCAGAGCTAATGGAAACACAATCATCGCTATAGAGCACTATTACAAGATCACTGCAGGTTTCCATCTGTTACATAGGTATAGAAATTGAGCATTTAATACAATCAAATATAACAATGAATTAGACTGGAAACAAAAACATAGTTCTTTTTATCATACATTAATAAAAAGCATACACAGCCAAAGAATTTGAAATTCATCGAATAAACAAGATGCAAGCAGACTAATGAAGTGACAGTTAAATCCATATTGCTAGAAGGGTAACGAACAATGATGAATCAATAAAAAATTGCAGATTTTGACATGCAAATAAGGGGAAAATAGGTGGGAAAAATAGAGGTAGGATGGGGGAGGCTGTCCCAACGCCGTCGTCATGTCTTCGCAGCTCGGCAACCCTGAACCCTAAATTCAGCAAGCAAAATTGCAAATTCCATGCCAAAATTCCTAAATCGAAGCTGTACATTAGGGTTCGGGGGGTTTGGTTTTCACGCATGCCAACCAAGACGACGAAGAGGTCCTCGGAGACGAGGGAGAGCCTCCACACCATAGGGGGCTGGAGGCGGCGGGGAGGAGAGGCAGGAGACCATAGACAGCAGTGGTGGAGGGCGCCGACAATGGCGGCGATGGACAGTGGGGGTCAAGTACTAACCTCAGCGGGCAGTGAACGTAAAATGTGGCACGGATCTGAAATATTTGTCCAAATATTTTTAGATCTTTGCCGCCAAGTACTAACCTCAGACGGCTGCGAACAAAAACATCTCTAACAATATCCAAATTTCATATTTTTCCGCTAAGTACTTCCCTCGGGCGGCTAGAAATTACAACCGTCTCGAATTTTAAGAAGACTAATTCAAATCTCATTTCCTATGGGGAACTTTGTTCATTTGAATTATTGGTTATATTGACACAAAGTAAGTAATTAAGGGAGAGAAGAGGCGCATTGTAGATCAAAAGATTTGCAAGATGAGATTGGTGGCCTAGAGCACTTATCATATAGAGTTAATTATCTAATTATGGTGAATTTTGTCGAAAACATAGAGATGAAACTAGCTAGCTATATAAAAAGTTTGTTCATACAATAATCTAGCAAAAAATATTACTAAGGTCACACGACATACTCTTCCGAGTATCACACCTACGAATCCAAGTCCGGCAGGGATGCCAAATCATTGATGATGTCGATGACGAACATCATATGCAGGTCCCTGCGCATGGTGGTCAACCTTGCAATGATGAGTATGGCTTTCCCAATCTAGAGATTCTCGGTTTGGAGGAAGTTAGTCCACCTGTTAGTCGTGAAGGATATGCGGACGTCAAAATATTTCTTGTACTCAACGGTGCTGATGCCACCTCGTGCTCCAAAGCGTAGTCCAACCGAGCCATCTTCAGGGATATGAAGATGATTAACCATGTCCTTACGTAATTCTACGATGCAAAGGTAAAATTACTCGATGTTACACGTGGCCATTATCACAAGTAATATAGTAGATTGATATGTATAGCTTCATTTACATGATATACTTACCATAAGGCGGCTCTCGACATTCGTCTTCGTCAAGCGGGTGACAAATGGCACCCCAATGATTGAATTACTTGGAGGGATGATTTGTTGGAGGTGATCATTCTCACCGTCGGTAATTTTGCATCTTTGGGAGATAATAGGAGATAACTAGTCTATAGGAGGTTCCTCATCTTCTTCCTCTTTTTCATCATCTTCTTCCCCTTCCCCAACATTGTTTAGATATATGACAGTTATCCTCGGTCTGTCTCCTTGCAAGTAAAAGCACACCAACTGATCATCTCTGGTGAGATGGTTATCAGCAATGAACTGACGCCATCCTTCACCTCCCAATCAAGTCCTAGATGGCCCTTTTTGCACTTCAACCGTGTATGTCCTCCCACAAGCTCGGAATTGCACCATATCTCTATGAGTTCATTGAAATGAGCCCTTTCATTGCATGGGATAGTATATGAACCAAAAGCACACATGAAATTAACGATTCTAATATGCTGACAGGTATGAGATGAATTTAAATTGTATGAGTATCAGAGAATATACCACTGATTTATCGAAATAACCAGGTATGAGATGAACACTAAATAGTGAGCTAGTTGACAAGATTCTTTCCTTGCAGTGTGTCTTGCAAAGATGGCACATTGCCATATATCTTGTCATGGGGGAGGGGGGTCGGTGTTGTCGATGCGGCCGTCGTCAAGCCATTCGGCGTCAATGCGTGGTAGCGACCTCGTTCTAGACTTAGGGGCCGTGGGAGGGGAGAGCTAGATCTAGAAGAGAGAAAGCCAACCCATGGGGTATTTCTCGATATTAAATGGAAGGGGGGATTTTGTAGGAGGTATCCCATAAAAATAACCATCTCTACCTTAACAATATATTCGGTTACTCCGCATATATTCGGACCCTCCGGATTTTGGTGATCCTAATATTTGAGAATTATTGAGAACAAAAAGGCACACGAAGGTGGTTACACATGCGTACTAGTGTTAAATTAAGTCCTAAGACTGAATTAGGTTCATGCATTGCAGAAAACATATGGTGTAGTACAAACCTTGGATCTTATCCTGAAAGATATGACAACTCCTAGTCTTCATGTGCTTGCTTCATAGCAATAAGGTGTGTTTAGAAATCGACTAATTCCAATGTTTAATCATGATGTGAGATCATTTGGTTACTCAAATATGAATTTATCATCAAGTTAAACATTTTTTCACCAAATTAAACTTTTTTATGAATTTCGTGTAGTCGAAACTCCAGATATATTCAGACACTCCAACTTTTGATGATCCTAAAACTTGTGAAATATATTCAGGACCAAAAGGCAAGGGAGGTGAATATATTACAAATATATATAGTTGTTCACAACATCGAATACTTCAAACATAGTTGTTCACAACACCGAATACTTCAAACATAGTTCCTATGTTAGATTTAGCTGAACAAAATAACGATGCATGGTGGTCTTCCTTGGAGGGTTCAGCAAAGACAATGCGGTGTTCCCTCATTTCCACCCTCACAGAAACTAGTGAACCACATTCAAGTTTGTTAATGTTACAGAAGATGTTCCAACCATTGGAGAACACTATATGGTTCAATCTTCCACGCAAGATAGTGTACTAGCCAGTAACTGTCTCGTCTATGCCATAACCATGAAACAAAGCTATGCCATTCTTTGGGATGTTGTAACCAAGTGCAAATCTTGATGGCATGACTTGAAATGATGAAATAATTAAAACACATTAGGAAACACTAAAACTCAACCACCTACACCCTCTCAATGAAATTAGGCACTATGGACCGTCAGATTTAAGTATTTAATGCAACAGATCAACCTAGATTATCGAAACATCACTGCTACTGATTCCGACTGTTAATTTGCGTCGAAAGCTAGCCCAGTTTTATATGGGCCGCTACTCTGCAAGCCAACCTGGGAGTTCTATGGTTAAACGGTCCATAAATTCCTTAAAATGGGCCGACTAGTCACCATCCGATCGACTATGCCAATCCATGTGGTCTCCTCGTGCACTCCTTAGCAGAGTTATCGGTAGAGTAAAAAAAAAGAGTTGTCACTACGGTCGATTGAAACAAGCATTGAATTAATCAGTACACTACTTTCTCAGGAAAATACGATGGGCCTCTCCTCTTCATAATCGTTTAGCCTTCCTATCTCTCATGGGGTGATGCAGATTATGCACCCATCACTCTAGCTCTTCTTCATGGTCGATGGAGACTCGACGGAGAGGACGGGTGTGACAGGACTTCAGGTAGCCATGGAAGTGTCCACGGGAGGTAGTAAATACATAACTCTACTTAGCTAGATTCGATCATGGCGGTGGTGGGGAGGACCATGCTGAGGCTAAAGTGCGGCCATGTATTCTTTTTATTTGAGGGAAATAATAGTAGGAAAAGTTCCTACTGCCTCATTTTCATTTATATAATTAGGGGTCAGAAGTCTCAGGGTTACATAATTACTAATTACATAGGATTAGCCATCCTGAAAAGTAAAGGAAACCTAAAAAAATAAGATTTGCAACCCTTGGATTATGCTTTTAATGTGTTGGTGGAGGTATTCCTTAGTCCTATGAACCAGGAGAGATAAATCAGCAATAAGCCTTAACTTCCAAGATGGAACCGAAGCTTGTATATTGTTAAACCAGGGATTATTTCTTTCCTTCCATATGTTCCAGGATCCAAGCAAAGTGATCTCCATAAACATCTTTTGTTCCATACTTGTTTTCCTTGCTCAATAATCAGAAGCCTAGAGTCGGCCATAGGCCAGGTTAGATGTAGTGTGCTCCAGCAAGCTTGACTGAATGGGCATTCAAAGAGCATGTATTCAATTGTTTTTTCAGGAGGAGAGTTGCACTTTAGACAATTGTAACATGTACTGAGGGTATATTGCCTTCTTTTAAGCATGTTCCGTGTGTTCAGTCGATCTGAGAGGATGAGCCACCCGAAAAACATAACTTTAGGTGTACATTTAGATTTCCACAGCCACTTGAAAGCAATGTGTGGGTTTAGATTTATGAAATTGAACTGGTAGTATTGACTAGGGGTGAAACTCTTGGCTACCCAAACATAACTCCAAGTGTCCTTCAATTGTCCATTGAGTTGAATTTTCCTGCATGTATTCTACATGTTCCTTAATTCTGTTCGAGCTTCTAGTCACAGAGGGAGATGAAATAGAGGCCAAATTGTCTGAAGTCAGAAATTCCTAAACTGAAATATCTTCATTCCTTACATATCAATAGATAATAGGGTGACTTTCTTTCAATATAGTGTCAGACCACAGATCTTTCCAAAATAGGGTAGAGGCCCCATTGCCAATTGAACTGACAGCCACACCTCGAAATATGTAAGATAGCTTGAAAACACTCCTCCACCAAAAGGAACCACAAGGTCCAACAACATGTGGAACTTTATTAATATAATAAGAATTCCAAATCATAGGAACCCAAGGAGTGTCATCTTTGTTGTAGAATTTGTGAAGGAATTTTAGCAGGAGGCCTTCATTTTGGATTTTGAGATTAAGGATGCCAATACCACCTTTCTTATTTGGTCTACAAATCATGTCCCGAGCAGCAAGGGAGCTGCATTTTTCCCTTCTTCAGTCTTTTTATTCCATAAACAGTGTCTTTGGATTTTTTCTATGTGCCCCACAATCTTATCTGGAAGTTTGATTGAGCATATTGCAAAGGTTTCAATAGAGACTAGCAAAGAATTAATCATAGACACCCTACCACTATAGGACATCATCATAAATGATGCAAATACCTTTCTCTCTATTCTGTCAACAAGTGGCATCAAATCATATACTGTTTGTTTAGTGCTACCAAGAGGGAGACCTAGATAGGTGAATGGCATTGAAGCAATGGAACAGCCCAGCATACCTACAAGTTATTTAGTGGTATTCTCAGACAGATTTATTGGTATCAGATGAGATTTTTGGAAGTTAATCTGTAACCCAATATAAACGGCATATTTCTGTAGTATTTCTTTCATCACTTGCACTTGGTCTTTATCTGCTGACATGATTATCAATGTTTCATCTGCATACTGAACCACGGGGAAATCTTGACCAAATCCGGGGAAAAAGAAGCTTTGAGGATGTTCTCGGTGAATGCTTTATTGATTGCAGACTTCAATAGGTCAACAGCTATGAAAAAATAAGGGGTGGGATAGTGGATCTCCTTGTATTACACCTCTTTTACAATGAAATTGTCTCCCGGGTACTCCATTAAGCAAAATGGAGGATTTACTAGTGCCAAAAATAATTTCAATGCACCTTAGCCATCTGTCATCAAAACCCATTTGTTCCATAATTTTCATCATGGCAGCATGATCGATAGTATCAAAGGCCTTGGCAAAGTCCAATTTGAGGAGAAGGATTTCTTTCTTTGAGGTTTCACATTGGTAGATAAATTGAAATTCCCAGGCTAGGAAATCTTGAATGTTTCTTCCTTTAAGAAATCCATACTGATTTTTATGAACAATTTTAAGAATTATCTTTTGGAGTCTGTTAGCTAATAATTTGGTGATGAGTTTGAGCACACAATTTAGCATAGTAATTGGTCTAAAATCATTGACATATTCGGGTGATCCCTCCTTAAGAATAAGAGTGATATGGACCATATTTATGATTTCGAAGTTAAGGTTTCCTTCATAGAACTGAAAGCAAAGTGTATACATATCTTCCTTGATAATGTGCTAGCAACTTTTTAGAAACAATCCATTAAATCCATCAGGGCCAGGAGACTTATCATTAGGCATTTACTTAACAAATTTTTCAATTTCCTATTTGGTGAAGGGCAGGAAAAGATCTTCAAGACCTGGTGTTGGAGTGATTAGATAATGCATATCAAAAAGCATATCAGGCTGAGTGGAAGTTATCGTCGGATTGTCGACAAGTACGCCATATGGGGTCCTAGTGGCGTTGGAAATATGGGGTGTGAGACTTCGGATGTTCCAGGAGCGGTGAGCACAAGTTTCCCCACGTTCAGATCCGACTACGGTGACCAGATCCTACTCATGCTAGCAACCCAGTAATATATCAGCGTAAGCCCTATGTTATAGCGGATTACAAGAGTTCGCCTGTGCGAGTTGTGATTGTGGTAGTAAGATTTGTTGTGCCCTAAAGGCCCCCATAGGGCTGGTTTATATAGATACCAGGACCTAGGGTTACAGGAGAGACCTATTCGACTACATTACAGAGTCGGTAACTAGATACAGATTGGACTACAAGTAATACTACAGGCCTAAGTCGGTAATTCTTCTGGGCCTTGTCGTAGCTGGCACTGGCTCCTCTTTCTCTGACTGTGCCGCCCGTGAAGGAAAGATCTAACCAGTTGGTGGGCCACCCTGGTCAGCGAGTCCTCTGGGTATACCCTCAAACTATATCCCCAACAGTAGCCCCGGAAGTCTCCAAGATACAAAGTTTGATAAATCGTCTACCTTGATGATTTCTTCGTCTTGAGAATCTTGAAGGGTTCCCAAAAAATTCATTCAGTAGTGTAGGATTTCGAGTCAGTTGAGTCGGATATATTGTATTCTGACTTTAGTCGTTTCCTTGCTTAGTTTGAAACATGAGCCGAATTTTATTGCGGCGTGCGAGCTGACAACTTTTTAGACCAGGTCCTGACACTGACAGGAGTCCCATCGATACGACCATTGGTGGGTCCGTCCCTTATGGAATAAAACGCCATTTCAATGCTTACGCGAAAATCGAGGGGGCAGAAGAGTCGCGAGGAAGCTACCTCCCTCTCTCCTATGCTCGTGGCGCTAATCGCGTGAATCAACGCACAAATCTTGGCGTGGAGGTAGATAAAAGAGAGGAGAAAACCCTTCTCTCAGATTTATCTCTCCACCGGTTCATTCATTGTCTCCTCATACTCCTCGAGCACTCCGTATCCATTCCCATCTATACGCCGCGAGAAAATCTCTTTCCCCTACCAAACCCTAATCTTTCACAAAGCAATGGCATCTGCATCTGGTTCAGGAGCAGCGGCAGGTTCCTCGGCGGCGAAGGAGAAGAAGATGCGGGGCCTCTGGGTCCCAAGCGTCATGGACGCTGAACTCTAGGTCATGGAGGAGGAAGGCTTCATCGTCGCCGACGCATGACGGAGCGCCTCTGGACATGTCGTTCCTGTCCTGCGCGACAGCGAGCCGGTGCTATTCGGCACGCATATCGACCATGACCACAGCCTACCACCATCGGACTTCATCATCGAGGTCCTCATGTACTATGGTGTGCAACTCCATAACCTCCCTCCCAACTCTCTACTCGAGCTCAACACTCACACAGCTCTGTGCGAGGGGTTTCTTGGCATTAGGCCAAGTCTCATCCTTTTCCGGTACTATTATGGTACCCGGAAGAATTCCATTAGAATCGGTGTGCCTTACACCACCGGCACCCTTAGCTTAGTCCTTAGGAGAAACAAAGTTTATCCTAGGATTAACGCTAGCGAATTCGTCAAACGCTGGGCGGGAACCTTCTTTTACAATAAGGATATTTCGTCTCTTGGAAAGGTAGAAGGTCTTCCGGCCTTCGTCGACGGTGCCGCTCCCCACCAAAAGTCATGGGACACGGAAGCACCGGAATTGTAAGATATCTTGATCCTCGCCAAATGGTGGATTGAGTTTCCGATGAAGCAAAAGGGCCTCCGCGGATCTGACTCGATCCACTGCTGGCTGGATCGCTGGATCCAGCCTATGTAGCATCATGGAGATCGCCTCATGCACACCTTCACCAGCGACAAGAAGGCCAGCCTGCGGGTGAGCCCACACTGGATTTCGGTGAAGGACTACAAAACCCTCATGCAGTATTTGATCAAGGAAGGAGTGGAACGAAAAGTTTCGGATGTTTCCATGAAGATGTTCACGTCCAACCGTCCTCTGACTTCGTGTCACATCCCAAGATTTTCCAGATCTTGCAATGTGAAAATAAATGAATAAAATAAAACTTTGTTTGATTTTCAGAGCCAGAAGAAACTTATTGAATTTAAATGGTACTTCAAACACAATTGAATTAAATAAAATCCTAAAGGGATTTAAAAATATAAATATTTATTAAAGGAAATTAAAAATGGTTGGAATTATTATTTTGGATCTTCTAATAAAAGATTTTGTTTCCGAATGAAAAGGTGGATTTATAAATAAATATTATTTTATAAAGCCAAATTAAACATTGGACAAGCTTTGGAAAATAAAACATTTTATTTTAAACAGAATAATAAAGGTTTATTTAAAAATAATAAAGGATTATTTAAATAAAATAATAAGGATTTAATATCCAACTTTATTTGATAAAAAGGGTTTTACCATTTTAATTAAAAACATCAAAATTTATTAAATTATATTAAATAGGTTTTCCAAGTATTTTATATTCTCTAATAAAACCTACTAAAGTGTTTGGGCTTGTTTTAAGATTTCAAAATAAATATCTCAATAAAACAAATCCTATTGGAGTTAATAATGAAAGTCTATTATAATAATTAATAATGGATACTAAAATAAAAGGTTATTTTGTTTTTAAAAACAAATTTCCAAATATTATATATTTCCCAAATTAAACCTACTAATTTGATTTTGAAAATATTTAAGTTTCAAATAAAGATTTTATTAATAAAATCAAACCCTATTTGATTTAATAACTAAGGCCATTTTATTTAATTATTAATGGACCCTATAATAAAATGTTATTTTATTTTAAACAAGTATTTCAAGTATTCTTTATTTCCAAATAATACCTACTGATTTGATTTGGAGAAATATTTTGGACTTTAAATGGAGATTTATTAAATAAATCATACCATATTTGATTAAATAACTATGGTCTGTTTTATATTAAATAGATCCTAAAAAGAATAAAAATATTATTTATTTTGGAATGTTGGTTGATAAACATAACCTAGTTCAAAGAATCGAAATGTGGTGTTTGTATGAATTTATTTGGATTGATTGAATTGTTGTTTGAAATCCAAATAAGTAAATAGAAAATAGAAAAAACAAAGCAGACAGAAAAAAATAAAGGAAAACCAACCCAACCCAGCAACCCACGAAGCCCACCAGCGGCCCAGCTCTTTTTCCCTCCCCGAACCATTTTTCCCTCACTGCTGAAACAGCCCGCAAAGTCACTGACATGTGGCCCTCTTCTCCCTCCCTCTCTTTCGCTGACGAACGGGACCCACTCCTCCTGTTCATCTTTCTCACCCACCCCGCGACTGATTCTTCTCCCTCTCCTCGCCGTTGCAGGCTTAACTCCTCGGCTTAATTCACCTTGATGCCAAGAGTAAAAGCCGCAGTAAGCACGCGTGTTAAATCGCCAGTCCCTCCTCTCCGTTTCCCCTCTGGTTCCAGTTCCTCTCCGCCCCAGTGCTGCTCCAATTGTCCACTGCAACCTCACCAACTCCGGCGACCTTCTCCAGCGAAATCCGACCAGCACACACCGCCCCGAGCCTTCCCGAGCACCCTGGCAGCTTCCCCACTCCCAGACCTTCCTCCCCGTACCATCCATTTGACCGCGGGCGCCCCAGAGCCTCGGCTGCAACAAACTTTCGAAATGCCACCGCGTCTGCCATTCTCCGACGAGCTCCTCCGGTAATTCTAGGCCACCCCGACCCCTTCCATTCACGCACACATCCTTGCCAAGGTCTTGCGCAGCTAACCCCGTCCTCTGTTTGTCTTCTCGTGGACCATAGCCTCGTCTTCGACCGTGGACAGAACCGTCCGTCGCCGTCCATTACTCCGGCGAGGAATCACGGCTGAACCAGTGCACCCCCTGACAAACCGTAAGCGGGTTGAGCATCAGCGTCACCTCACGAACTCGGTGAGCATCCTCTCTTCTTCTCCCGCTTCCTGCATCGCCGGCAACATCACCGCCAGGCCGCTCCGCCGCCGGTAGCCACCGCAGCGCCGCCAGTTTCTGGCTGATTCGATGTGAGCCGTTAGATCAAAATCCTATGCACACGATAGATCACTTAAACTGAACCGTTACGTTTGATCTGCACCGCACACTCCCACTTAAATCCTGCGGTCCACATCACGCGATCCTACCGAACCGTTATGAGCCAATAAGATACAGACACGTGGCCAGAGATGTTATAAAACAAATTTTTGAAAACAGATTTAAATGCCATTTTCAAACCCTTGTATCTTTGGATCCACACGTCCAAATTTTGCAAATTTTATATCAATGAATTCAGGAGAACAAGCCCTAGCCAACCCTACCCTTAGATTAGCAAATAGTATTTGATAGATTGTTTGATTTTGCAGATTCTTTTGTGTGCTTGCTAACATTAGAAAAATCATTTAAAAATGAATTTTGAGATCAAACCTTTGCCAATTGGTTTATTGTGACCCTACTGACCCTAGGAACCAACCCTGGGTGTTAGAATTGATTTTTGTGAAATTTAGGTTAGATTACTTGACTAAGTCATTTTCTAGCCAAATAAAAGGAATAGTTTTTATAATAAAAATGTTTATGGAGAAAAAACTTTGATAAAATAGTTTGGACCAAACCTACTGACCCAAAACTCCAAGTTTTGCAATAGCAACTCATTTGGTGAACCCTATGGGCTAATGCCTTAGTAAAAATATTTCTACACCACATAAAATAACACTTTGTTTTGAAAATGATTTTAAGTGAAACTTTTTGCAAATGACTTAACCACTTTAGGAAAAGACCATTAGATGTACCCAAATGTCTATGACCCACTAGGAACCACTTTTTCAAACAAAACAAAGCTTGGCATGCTTGCATGCATTTCTTTGACTTTGTTATTTATGTGTGTTGTTTTGCTTGATTGGTAGATTGAGTTTGTGCTGTGCTTAATTGATTTGTAGTGACTTGAAGAGTGTGATTGTTGCAAAGATCAAGAAGTGAACCTATACTCTACCAAAAAGGCAAGTGATGCTTCATACTTTTTGTCCCATTACTTTCTCTATGCATTAGTGAATTTTGCTAAGTAAAACTTGCATGGTTTTTGCTAAGTATAGACCTTACCATAGGAAAACCTAGTAGATGAATCCTTAGTAGGATTTTCCTAAGTTAAGATTCCTACTACTACCAAGCTTAGCCTAGCTAATAGAAAACCTGGGTGGAATATATATTCACACTATGGAAAAATATTCTAAGTCTGAGGACTTGTGATTTTGTTTAATAAAACAACTAAGTCAATGAACCTCCTGGGTGGAATGGAAGGATTGGGATATGTTGAGTGGTTACACAAGGTCATGGACTTGGGTTGTGTATCACACTTGTGGAATGCCACCCAGGAAACAAAGGGATTTGAGATGTCAGATGTTGAGAAGCTTCAAGTGCAACCACTTGGCAATATGGGCACTGCCATGATCATATAGGTTGCAAGAACTTAGACATATGGACAGTGGGTGGTAGTGTTTGATAGGATGGAACGCGTCCATATTGGTCTAAGGGAAAGCTTCTGAAAGATTTTGTCTTGGGAAACCAAGTCTTGTGGGTAAAGTGCACCACCTCTGCAGAGTGTAAAATCTAAGTACTTAGCCATGTCCCTGGTAAAGGACAATTTGAGCATCAAGACATGGAAGCAATCAAGAATCTCATCATTCCAATTTCTAAATTAAAATCTTGTGGTTTGAACAAGGGTTGTGTGAATTCTTCAATCATTGATGGAGAGATGGCTTGGTACAAGGATCTTGAAATCTTTGATTGAGAAAAATGATTTTGTCAAGCAAAAACTTAGTATTTTCAAAATGATGAGAAAAATCTATTTTGAGCAATGCAAGCCTCAACTCCACTTAGCCAAATGCATTTAGATGATAGACTCCACTATACCACCATAGTATCACTTGCCAATACAATTCAAATGTATTGACCCTTTGTGGCTGTAACTTGTATGTTGCGAATGATTTTAGTGAAGATTTGTTGATTAGGATTACAAAGTCTACAACCAACATCTGCCTGTGGCACTATGAAGATGAAGGACCCCATGATTATAATTATTCCGCTGCAATGTAATGTAATAGCCAAAGAGCTATGTACATGTAATAAAAATTATGTTATTCCTGGTTATAAAGTTATATTATGACCTTTGTTTCTTGATATTACATATTAACTGTGGATGCTAGCTATTGATCCAGGGACTAGCATTGTAATCACAGGAGGGATCAATCTTATTAAAGGTTGGGACCCCTACACTTCGGTAAATATTTCAACTCTGCTTTCGTGTTTTGTCGTTCTTTTCTGTTTATTTCTCCGACTCTATTTTCATCGATGCTTTTCGACTTCGTTAGCTCAAGAAATTCCTCGAGTCTGAGCTAGCTCCACTAAAGGGCTATCTTTCAGACTATTTGAAGGCGACGGAGGATGATGAGGTGCAACAAGTTTCCGCCTCCGCCTCCAAAAATCGTAAGGCGAAGGAAGTTGTTATCACTTCTGGTAGCCAAGTGCTGCCAGTAGTTAAAAAGTAAGAACCCTGTCTTTTGTTCTCAGTACATTGTACCTTTCTTTTTTTCCAAAGCACACCTAATATTCGGATTTTCGTGCTTCAGATCTAGAGAAGTTTTGAAGAGTAAGACAAAGCCATACAGCAAACCGGGCAAGCAATTGCGTCAGTAGAAGCTTGTCACCTCCCCTGCCATGCCGCCACCGATTCCATCCAGTACTCCATCCGCACCAGAGGCTTCCACCTCTCCTGTTGCTGGAAACATCTCGAAAGCCCTGGTCACCGTTGGTGATCAGGCAAGTAACAAGGGTGAACCCGTTAAGGGTAATGATCCCATGCTAATGTCTACAGGAACTTTGGATAAAGTGGCCGACTCTGCTGTCTCTGGCCTGAAGAGGAAGAAGAAGGAAGAGATCCTCAGGCTGGGCCAGTCCAGCACTGAGAAGCAAACCCTTACTTTAGAGGCAGCAAGCCAGGATCAGCAGGACATCAAGATGGTCAGCCTCCTGGACTAAATTTTGGTCCGGGATGCTAAGATAGAGTCTAGCAAACACACAACGATGGATGTTCCCTCCTTGTCCCTTGCCGAGAAAGTGTTTCACAACACTAAACTCGGATTTGAGAAGTTGCACTTGGAACACATTGTAAGTTTCCGATTCTTATTTGCATTTATTTTATTATCATATCCTCTAGACCCCAAGAATAAAGCCGGATAAACATCATTGAATCAGAGTTTGATGCATATAGGATGCAAAAGAATGCTATAGTGTATCCCCCAAGGCTCGTGCTGTTTTTTTACTTAATTAAATTTGCAGCCTGAGTCTTAGTAGTTGTCTTACAGTATTCCTGAAGGGAATATGCCCTGAGAGGCAATAATAAAGTGTTTATTATGTGTATTCCAAGTATATGATAGATGTTTATTTTGCATGCTATAATTGTATTAATACGGAAACGTTAATACATGTGTGTTTAATAAACAAACAGAAAGTTCCTAGTTATGCCTCTCTCATAAACTAGCTCGTTGATTAACAAGATGATCAAGGTTTCCTGATCATGGACATTGGATGTTGTTAATAACGGGATCACAACATTAGTGTAATGGTGATGAACATTCATCCGAAGTATAGCATTACGATCAAAGTCATTGAGTTTATATTGCTATAACAACTTACGAAGTGATCCTAATCCTTAGACCATGAGATCATGTCAATAACTAACACCGGAAGAGTTTCTTGATAACATCAAACGTCACACCGTAACAGGGTGATTATAAAGATGGATTCAGAACTAATAAAGTGTTATGTTGAGGCTCATGGATCGAGAGTGGAATTTGTTCATCCTGATGACGGATAGATATACTCTGGGCCCTCTCGGTGATATCACATTGATTAGCTTGCAAGCAAGTGATTTGATCACTAGAATGTTATATCACAGGAACGAGAAAAGAGTGCATGTCGGTAACGAGATCAAACTAGGTATGGAGATACCAATGATCGAATCACAGACATGTAATATATCGTGAAACAAAGGGATTAAGATACTAGCGTAAAAGGTTCCGACGATCACAAGAAAGTCATCGTTGAATGTGTGGGAGTCAGTATGGGTCTCCAGATCCCGCTTCTGATTATTGATCCGAGAGAGGTCTCGATCATGTCCGCATTATTCACGAACCGTAGGGTGACACACTTAAGAGACACTGACATCCAATTGGAGCAAATGTTTCATGCCAAAAGAATGAACAAGCGCAGGAATTTATTTCACTAGATACCGAAACAGGTTTTCGGGTGAAATTGCATAAAGTGGTTATGCATGTGAAATAGAATTCTAGCAAGGGGTTATTTGTGAATGTTTGTCATTAAAGTAATTGACAAAATTCTGAATAAAATAAAAGAGTTTTATTTAATGAGAGTTTGCATTAAATTTGGTGGAAATTTAATGGGAATTTGAGTGGACTTTTGAGTGGAGGGATTTTAAAGGGCATTTTGTGAGTGGAGTGTCCACCCACATGAATGAAGGAGGGGAGGGGGCAGCCCCCATGGCCGGAGGCCACCCCCTTGGGTGCCCCCCTCCTATATAAAAGGATCCCCCCTCCTCACTTGTCTCTCACACCTCCTCGTGAAGGATCTCTCTCCCCCTCTAGAATTTATCCCCCATGGTCTCGGACTAGCGAGATACATGTTCTCGGTGGATATTCGGCAAGAAAGAGTTGTGCTTCCGCTGCATCGCTGGAGCGAGGAGGCGGAGGTTGCTCGGTGCCTCGAACGTGTGTGCGAGCACGGATGCGCTGCTGATTTGCGGCGCTAGGACTTCCTCTCGATCTTGAGATCGGCAATAGATCGTCTACATCAACCACGAGTTGAACTCGTTAAGCTTTGTCGGTCTTCAAGGGTATGTTATCTAAGGATATACATCCGCCCGTTGTTTGTATCTAGTAGATAGATCTTGGTATATAGTTCACATCGTAGGAATTTTTTTGTTTTCTATGCTGCGAACCCTACAGTGGTATCAGAGCTGGATCTATGCGTAGATACTTTACACGGGTAGTACACATATGAGTATGTGGGCGATGATGATCATGTTGTTGCTCCTTTGTTGTAATTTTGGATATTGGTGGCATAGTGGGATGAAGCGGCCCGGACAAACTTTACATGTCCTCGCACATGAGACCTGTTCCACGCTTGACATGCAACTAGTTTGCATAAGTGGCTAGCGGGTGTCTGTCTCTCCTACTATAGTCAATATCTATTTTGCAAGCGAGTTGTCAACAATTTGATTATCCTCGTTGTGGTTCATGTTCGTAGGTAAGAACGGTTCTATCTCGAAAGCCCTAAGCCACGTAAAACTTGCAATGGATAAATTAGAGGCGTCTAGTTTAGATTGTTGCTGGGCTAGTGTTATGATATGGTAGTGTTGTAAGTAGAAGTATGAGATGATACTCTTACAACACACATAGCGTGTAAAATCCATAGACCTTGGATTTACACATATAGGTATGATAGTGATCATACCACGATGCACATGATAGAGATCATCTGCGGGAACCATATAATTTCACTAATAAACATATGATGTTTGATAGCATCTTATATTGCTTGTTTAGCGCTTTGTTAGCATAATAAGATGATCCCTCATTTAAATATCAAGATAAGAATGTGTTCTTCCTTTAGTATGCACCGATTATGTTTTCGTCGCTCCAAGACATCACGTGATGATCGGGTGTTCTTGGATCCACGACCATATTTCGGGTGTAAAACAGTTACACACGCGAATACTAAGGTTCTAACTTGGCGAGCCTAGCATGTACAGACATGGCCTCGGAACACGGACCGAAAGGTTAAGTATGAGTCATATAGTTAATATGATTCCCATTTGATGCTCGCCTTTGAAGCTATACCGACTCACGTGATGATCGGACTTGGTGTAGTGGATTTGGTTCATGTAATCACCAAAAAGGCACGAGGGATGTCGTTTTTGAGTGGGAGTTCATTCGATTAGTTGAACTCAATCTGTCATACACTTAGTCTAAACTTTACAAATTCTGTTGTAGATGGCACCACCTGCTTTTAATTTCAATGTGTTCATGGAGAAAGAGAAACTAGCAACGAACGGTAGCAACTTTACCGAATGGGCCATGAATTTGAGGATTCTCCTCTCTGCTGCACAAAAGCAATATGTGCTAGAAGCGCCGTTAGGCCCCCCACCTTTAGATGATGCCCCTGACGAGGAGAAGAATGTCTATCAGACTCGTCAGGAGGACCACAACTTAGTTCATTGCGGCATATTGTATGGGCTAGAGCCGGAACTTCGAAAGCGTTTCGAAAACGGCAATGCATTTGATACAATGGGTGAGTTGAAAATGATTTTCGACACACATGCTGCTGTAGAGAGCTACAACGCTTCAGAAAAGTTCTTTAGCTGCATGATGGAAGAGCACAGCTCCGTTAGTGAGCATGTACTCAAGATGTCGTGTTACGCCGATAAGCTTGTGTCCTTGGGAATATCGATTCCCATTGACTTAGGCATCCATCGTGTTCTGTAGTCTCTGCCACCTAGCTATAAGAGCTTCGTGATGAACAATAATATGCAAGGCATGAAGAAATCTCTCCCCGAGCTTCTGTCAATGCTTAAAACAGCAGAAGTGAAGATCAAAAAGGAACATCAAGTGTTGATGATCAATAGGAACACTGGTTTCAAGAAAGACAAGAAGGGAAAACGGAAGGGAAGTAAGGGCGGCAAGCCTGTTGCCGCGCCTGAAAAGAAACCCCGAGTTGGACCTAAGTCTAATTCCGAGTGCTACTATTGTAAGGGGACTGGCCACTGGAAGCGCAACTGCCCCAAGTATCTGGCAGACAAGAAGGCCGGCAAGGCAAACAAAGGTATATATGATATACATGTTATTGATGTGTACTTGACTAGTGCTCGCAGTAGCACCTGGGTATTTGATACCGGTTCAGTTGCTAATATTTGTAACTCGAATCAGGGGCTGCGGAACAAGCGACCGCTAGGAAGGGGTAAGGTCAAGATGCGTGTCGGCAATGGATCAAGCGTTGATGTGATTGCCGTCGGAACGCTGCCTCTCCACTTGCCGTCGGGATTAGTTATAAACTTGAATAAATGTTATCTGGTGCCTGCACTGAGCATGAACATTGTATCTGGATCGTGTTTGATGCGAAGTGGTTATTCATTTAAATCCGAGAACAATGGTTGTTCCATTTATATGAATGAAATCTTTTATGGTCATGCACCAATGATGAATGGTTTATTTCTATTAGATCTCGATGATAATGTTACACATATTCATAATGTTGATGCTAAAAGGATTAAACTTAATGATGATATATCCGCATATATGTGGCACTGCCGTCTAGGTCATATTGGCGTTAAACGCATGAAGAAGCTCCATTCGGATGGACTTTTGGAATCACTTGATTATGAATCATTTGATACATGTGAGCCATGCCTTTTGGGCAAGATGACTAGAACGCCGTTTTCCGGTTCAATGGAACGGGCGACAGATTTATTGGAAATCATACATTCTGATGTATGTGGTCCAATAAGTGCGTCGGCGCGAGGTGGATATCGTTATTTTGTTACTTTCACGGATGATTTGAGTAGATACGGTTATATCTACTTGATGAAACACAAGTCTGAAACCTTTGAAAAGTTCAAGGAATTTCAGAATTAAGTGGAAAATCATCGTAATAGAAAGATCAAATTTCTACGGTCCGACCGTGGAGGTGAGTATCTAAGTTACGATTTTAGCACTCACATGAAAGAGTGTGGAATTGTTTCACAACTCACACCTGCCGGAACACCACAGCAAAATGGTGTGTCGGAACGTCGTAATCGTACTTTATTAGATATGGTTCGATCTATGATGTCTCTGACGGACTTGCCGTTGTCATTTTGGGGTTATGCACTAGAAACTGCTGCATTCACTTAAAATCGGGCACCATCTAAATCCGTTGAAAAGACACCGTATGAATTGTGGTTTGGAAACAAACCTAAGCTATCATTTCTTAAAGTTTGGGGATGCGATGTTTATCTGAAGAAACTTCAACCGGATAAACTCGAACCCAAAGCGGAAAATGAGTCTTCATAGGATACCCTAAAGAAACTATTGGGTATTCCTTCTATCACAGATCCGAGGGCAAGGTTTTTGTTGCCAAGAATGGATCCTTTCTAGAGAAAGAGTTTCTCGCGAAAGGTGTGAGTAGTCGGAAGGTAGAACTCGAAGAGGTTGTGGAACCTTCTCTTCAAAGTATGGCGAGTAGCGCAGCGCCGGAAGTTGTTCCGGAGTTGGCTCCACCTGTTGAAGAGGGAACTAATGATAATGATCATGAAACTCCGAAAGAGAGTACTACCAAACCTCGCAGGTCAAACAGGACGCGTGCAGCTCCCGAGCTGTACGGAAATCCTGCCATGAATTTCATGGTTGATGAAAATGATGATCCTGCGACGTATGAAGAAGCGATGATGAGACCGGATTCCAACAAATGGTTAGAAGCCATGAAATCCGAGATGGAATCCATGTATGAAAATCAAGTTTGGAACTTGGTGGAATTACCTCACGACCGAAAGGCCGTGGAGAACAAATGGATTTTCAAAAGGAAAACTGATGCTGATGGTAATGTGACCGTCTATAAAGATCGACTTGTCGCAAAGGGGTTTAGACAAATTCAAGGAGTTGACTACGATGAGACTTTCTCTCCCGTAGCGATGCTAAAGTCAGTTAGGATTATGTTAGCAATTGCTGCATATTTCGATTATGAGATATGGCAGATGGATGTCAAAACCGCGTTTCTCAATGGTAATATTGAAGAAGAGTTGTATATGATACAACCAAAGGGTTTTGTCGATCCTAAGGATGCTAACAAGGTGTGCAAGCTTCAGCGATCCATCTATGGATTGAAGCAAGCATCACGAAGTTGGAATCTCCGCTTTGATGAGGTGATCAAAGAGTTTGGATTTGTCCAAACTTATGGAAAAGCTTGTATTTACAAGAAAGTGAGTGGGAGCAATGTGGAATTTCTGATATTATATGTGGATGACATATTATTGATCGGAAATTATATAGATCTTTTAAACAGTGTTAAAAGTTATCTAAATAGCAAATTTTCAATGAAGGACCTAGGTGAAGCGTCATACATATTAGGCATAAAGATCTATAGAGATAGATCTAGGCGCCTAATAGGGCTATCGCAAAGTACATACCTTGATAAGATTTTAAAGAAGTTTAAAATGGACGGAAGTAAGAAGGGGTTCTTACCTATGTTGCAAGGCAAGACATTGAGTAAGACTCAAAGTCCGGCTTCGGCGGAAGAAAGAGAGATAATGGACAAAGTACCCTATGCTTCAGCCATAGGCTCTATAATGTACGCCATGCTATGTACAAGACCGGATGTGGCACATGCTATTAGTTTGACTAGTAGGTACCAATCGGATCTAGGTTCGGAACACTGGATAGCGCTCAAGAATATCCTTAAGTACTTACGAAGAACTAAGGATATGTTTCTTGTATACGGAGGTGAAGAAGAGCTCGTCGCTAAGTGTTATGTCGACGCTAGATTTGACACCGATCCGGATGACTCTAAGTCTCAATCCGGATACGTATTTCTCATGAATGGCGGAGCGGTTAGTTGGAGGAGCTCCAAACAACCTGTGGTAGCGGGATAAACAACGGAGGCCGAATATGTTGCTGCTTCAGAAGCGGCTCAGGAAGCAGTTTGGATGAAGGAGTTCATATCCGAACTAGGAGTGGTGGCAAACGCGTTGGACCCAATGGTGATCTATTGTGACAACAATGGTGCCATTGCCAATGCCAAAGAGCCAAGGTCTCACAAGCATTCCAAGCATATTAAGCGCCAGTTTCACTCCATCCGCGAGCATGTCAAGGATGGAGATATAAAGATTTGTAAAGTACATACAGATCTCAATGTAGCAGATCCGTTGACTAAAACTCTCCCTAGAGCAAAACATGATCAACACCAGAACTCAATGGGTGTTAGATTTATCACTATGTAACTAGATTATTGTCTCTAGTGCAAGTGGGAGACTGAAGGGAATATGCCCTGAGAGGCAATAATAAAGTGTTTATTATGTGTATTCCAAGTATATGATAGATGTTTATTTTGCATGCTATAATTGTATTAATACGGAAACGTTAATACATGTGTGTTTAATAAACAAACAGAAAGTTCCTAGTTATGCCTCTCTCATAAACTAGCTCGTTGATTAACAAGATGATCAAGGTTTCCTGATCATGGACATTGGATGTTGTTAATAACGGGATCACAACATTAGTGTAATGGTGTGATGAACATTCATCCGAAGTATAGCATTACGATCAAAGTCATTGAGTTCATATTGCTATAACAACTTACGAAGTGATCCTAATCCTTAGACCATGAGATCATGTCAATCACTAACACCGGAAGAGTTTCTTGATAACATCAAACGTCACACCGTAACAGGGTGATTATAAAGATGGATTCAGAACTAATAAAGTGTTATGTTGAGGCTCATGGATCGAGAGTGGAATTTGTTCATCCCGATGAAGGATAGATATACTCTGAGCCCTCTCGGTGATATCACATTGATTAGCTTGCAAGCAAGTGATTTGATCACTAGAATGTTATATCACAGGAACGAGAAAAGAGTGCATGTCGGTAACGAGATCAAACTAGGTATGGAGATACCAATGATCGAATCTCGGACATGTAATATATCGTGAAACAAAGGGATTAAGATACTAGCGTAAAAGGTTCCGACGATCACAAGAAAGTCATCGTTGAATGTGTGGGAGTCAGTATGGGTCTCCAGATCCCGCTTCTGATTATTGATCCGAGAGGGGTCTCGATCATGTCCGCATTATTCACGAACCGTAGGGTGACACACTTAAGAGACACCGACATCCAATTGGAGCAAATGTTTCATGCCAAAAGAATGAACAAGCGCAGGAATTTATTTCACTAGATACCGAAACAGGTTTTCGGGTGAAATTGCATAAAGTGGTTATGCATGTGAAATAGAATTCTAGCAAGGGGTTATTTGTGAATGTTTTAAAGTAATTGACAAAATTCTGAATAAAATAAAAGAGTTTTATTTAATGAGAGTTTGCATTAAATTTGGTGGAAATTTAATGGGAATTTGAGTGGACTTTTGAGTGGAGGGATTTTAAAGGGCATTTTGTGAGTGGAGTGTCCACCCACATGAATGAAGGAGGGGAGGGGGCAGCCCCCATGGCCGGCGGCCACCCCCTTGGGTGCCCCCCTCCTCCTATAAAAGGATCCCCCCTCCTCACTTGTCTCTCACACCTCCTCGTGAAGGATCTCTCTCCCCCTCTAGAATTTATCCCCCATGGTCTCGGACTAGCGAGATACATGTTCCCGGTGGATATTCGGCAAGAAAGAGTTGTGCTTCCGCTGCATCGCTGGAGCGAGGAGGCGGAGGTTGCTCGGTGCCTCGAACGTGTGTGCGAGCACGGATGCGCTGCTGATTTGCGGCGCTAGGACTTCCTCTCGATCTTGAGATCGGCAAGAGATCGTCTACATCAACCACGAGTTGAACTCGTTAAGCTTTGTCGGTCTTCAAGGGTATGTTCTCTACGGATATACATCCGCCCATTGTTTGTATCTAGTAGATAGATCTTGGTATATAGTTCACATCGTAGGAAATTTTTTGTTTTCTATGCTGCGAACCCTACAATTCCGTCTTCTAAACTTATAGAAAATTGCATCTTCCAACCAGGAATTGCTCAAGAACATATGTAATAAACACAAGGAAATCAAAGCCCTGCGCCTTGAGAATTCAAAGTTGCAAGTTGAAAAAGCTAAAGCGGAAGGTAAACTTTTCCGGCTTCCTCTTTATTAGTTAGGTTTTTGTCATAGTCAAACTTGTTCTGTCTGACTGATATGTTTCCTTTGGAGATCTTTTGTGCGAGTCTAGCATGATGGTGGAGCAATCCGAGAACTTCAAGGTCTTTGAATTGGACAATTCTTATCTCCAGGACAAGCTTGAAAAGATTACTATTGAGTCGGAGAAATCCGTAGCCGCTGTCCTAGAGTCAAGCAACCATGAGACCGTGAGGCTCGAGAAGATGCTAGCCCTCTGAGACAAACAATTGGATGATCTTTGGAAGGACTTTGATAGTCAGAGGGATCTGGCCTAGGCCACAGAGAGCAAGCTGAACAGCCTCCACGAGGAGCATGCCTAGTGGAATCATTCTGTGCTAGGTAAGATTTCCGACTTACATTTTTTGATTGATTTTTCGACTTCCTTTTCAGTCAAATTTTGACTTTGGTTCTTTCCCAGCTCCCCTGAATCTTTCCAACTATCCTACCACCGAACCTCGCCTCGAGCGAATCAAGCTCGTCGGATATATTTTTTTCGACTTTCGCCAGACTCTTGAAGAGGCTGGCAAGTCGGTCAAACATTCCGACTTACACACGATGTCAGTGCAAGAGGTGAGGGACAAGGCCAAGGAGATTTCGAAGCTTATCGAGGATTGGAAGATTTCCTATGCTCAGACTGCTGCGTGGACTGCTCTTACCATGGTGATGAGCCACCATAGCGAGATGGAAATCTGGCATGTCACCAAAGGTATTGCCGAGGAGGACGATGAGGGTAACCCACATGACATCAAGGCTATCCAAGATTCCTGTGCAGGTAATGCTTGTCGTGTGGCAGAGATGACCAACTATACGGCGCCATTTTTAAGATCCGTTATTGCGCCTCCCTCGCCTCAAGAGCCAGAAGACAGCCTTGCTGAAGCCGCCTCCATGTCTGAGGTCCAGGGCGACAATGTTGTCGACTCCCGCGCTCCACCTTCTTCATCATCACCACCTGAATCTGCAGCATAAACAATTTTTATGCATTATTCTGAACTTTGGGCAATGTAATGATGGAAACAATTATTTTGGCCGTGCTAGTCTGTAAAAACTTATGCTTTTACTATCATAGCACTTTTCCTTATATATATTTTATATGTGTGTTTGAAAATTTTTCTGAAGCACTAGTTTTTATGCTTATACTTGTTGTTTTATCTGTCTCTCAGCCTCGTCCCTTTCATGAGTCGGCCAACCTTCAGCACGAAAACTTTGCCGAGCAACGGAGCTCAATTGCTAAACCAGTTTAAACTCGGAATAAAAGATGGCTACTAGTACCAACAATTCATTACTCGGAAAATACTCGTGCCTAAGCTATCAGATAAAAAACCAAAGTATAAACAATAAATTGAATTTTTTACCCTAAAGTAATTTTTTTAGATATTCAAAAATCGTAACCAGAACGAACATGAGCATAAAGTACTTTCAAGCATTCTGGAATTTTTGAAAATTACAAGCTCTTTTGGAAATAAGATGGTAAAAAACTTCTCAAAAATATCATATGAGGAAACCAATACTTTATTTCACTTTGAACATGTACATATATGATTACAAGGAAATATAACTAAGAATAGAAGGGATGTAGTTGTGCAATATTCCATGGACGGTTTATCTCATCTGGGACTATACTGCCGCCGGCTCTCTTTCTCTTCCGAGTATCTGGTCTTTCCTTGACTGGTCTCATATCGGTTAAATAATATGACCCATTATGCAGAAATCTGCTAATGATAAAAGGTCCTTCCCAAATCAGGGAAAGTTTGTGCTTTCTTTTTTGCACAAGTCGGAGAACCGAATTGCCTTTCCTGAAAGAACGGTTTTGAACTCTCTGGCTATGATACTTGCGTAACTTCTGCTGATAGGCTGTAGAACTCTGCTCAGCAATGTCACGTACTTATTCGATTATATCGAGATCATCCTGTCGAGAAACTTCTGCATCTTCTTCGATATATGTTGTGACTCGTGGAGACGGATGAATTAGATCACTTGGAAGAACTGCTTCTGCACCATAGACCAAGAAGAAAGGAGTATATCTAGTTGATCTGTTAGGAGTTGTACACGAGCTCCATATCACAGACGGTAATTCTTCCACCCAAGCCCCCACGGCACGACAAAGCGGTGCTTCGAGACGAGGTCGGAGTCCTTGTAAAATAAGACTGTTAGTTCTTTCGACTTGTCCATTAGCTTGTGGATGTGCGACTGATGCAATATCAAGTTGGATCCCTTTTTCTTCGTAGAATTCGGCAAGTTATGTCATGGAAAAATTTCTCCCATTGTTAGTAATTATACTGTGCGGATATCCGAATTGGATGATCATGTCCTCGACGAACTTTCTGGCTATGGCTCCATCGCAACATGTTACGGGTTTAGCCTCAATCCATTTTGTAAATTTATCCACCATCACTAGTAGGTGAGTAAATCCATATTTTGCCATACGAAACGGCCCTACCATATCAAGCCCCTAGATCGCAAATGGCCATGTGATAGGGATTGTTCGCAGTTGTTCAGCCAGAACATGTACCTTATGGGCATACTTTTGGCAACCTTTGCACATTTTGACCAGTTTGTCGGCATCCGCCTTAGATGTAAGCCAAAAGAATCTGTGTCTAAAAGCTTTTGCCACTAAGGATCTGGCTGCAGCATGGTGACCACACTCGCCATCGTGGATTTCTCGTAAGATTTCCACTCCTTCCTCTGGAGAAATACGTCGCTAAAAGACCCCAGAAATACTTCTCTTATAGAGCTCACCATTTATTATTGTGTAGGCTTTTGCTCGTCGGACAACCTGCCAGCTCAGGAATTCGTCTTCGGGTAATTTTCCGCTTATCAGGAAATCTAGATAGGTTTTGTCCAGCTAGGAATCACATCTAGAACTGCTATTAAAGGTGAGTCGGATTTCGTCGGATAGTCCTCATTAACTCCGGTTATGGAGGGGACCTTTAAATGCTCTAAGAAAGCGCCATCCGGGACTTGTTTCCGTGCAGAGCCTATCCTTGATGGAGCATCTGCTTCCTCATTTTCTGCTCGAGGGATGTGTTGAACCTGAAAACCCTCGAACGATTTAGATAATTCATTCACAATAGCTTTGTATGCTGTCATGTGCTTGTTTGCATTGCAGATATCGGATACTTGCTGAGCAACTAAATCCGAGTCTCCGTAACACATAAGTCTTGTTACGCCAATGTTTTTGGCCATGTGTATTCCATGTAACAATTCTTTATACTCGGCAATATTATTGGTTGTCGTGAAGTGTATTTGTAACAAATAGAATAGATTATCTCCTTGGGGTGATTTGAGCACCACGCCAGCCCCCGAGCTACCTCCTGCTTTTGATCCGTCAAAATGAAGGGTCCAAAATTCCGAGTCTAGAGGACTTGTGTTTTCTGCCATCTCTGTCCAATAAACAATAAAGTCGCCAAGTAGGGATTTAATTTCTGTGCACGGCTTGTACTCAATGTCAAAAGTTGCAAGATCTATTCCCCACTATGCGTCACGTCCTGTAGCGTCACGATTATTGATTATGTCTCGCAGGGTAGAGGTGCTCACCACTGTGATCTTGTGCTCTTGAAAAAAGTGTCGTAGCTTTCTTGATGGAAAGAACACTCCATAGGCTAGATTTTGATGGTATGGATACCGTTGTTTCGAGTCTGTCAGGACCTCACATAGGTAATAAGTTGGACACTGCACCTTATGCTCGTGGCCTTCTTCCTCGTGCTCTACTACTGTTACCACACTTATGACCTTGTTGGTCGCTGCAATGTATAGTAACATAGCTCCTGAGGTTCTGGCGCTACAAGAACTGGTGGTTTTGAAAGTAGGTATTTCAAACTTTGTAGGGCAGTCTCAGCTTCCTGGGTCTAGAAAAAATTATCGGTTTTCTTCAAGAGTTTGTTTAAAGGTGTGGCTCTTTCGCCAAGCCGGCTGACGAACTGACTCACTGCTGCGATGCAACCAGTGAGACCTTGCACGTCCTTCAGGCGAGTCAACCTGGTGATATTTAGTATAGCCTTGATTTTGTCCCAGTTCACCTCTATGCCTCGCTCAGAGATGATGAAGCCTAAAAATTTTCTGGCTAGAATTCCAAAGAAACACTTCTTTGGATTTAGCATCATGTTGAATTTTCGTAGACTAGCAAATGTTTCCTCCAAGTCAGAAATTAAAGTTCCCTTCTTTTTGGACATAACTGCTATGTCATTTACGTATACATGGACGTGCATCTGATTTGATCATTGAGACAATGTTGCATAGTATGTTGATATGTTGCTCCTGCGTTCTTTAATCCAAAAGGCATAGTTTTGTAGCAGAAGGTTCCGAAAGGAGTGATGAAAGACGTCTTAATTTGATCCGACTTTTTCATCAGTATTTGGTGATATCAGGAATATGCGTCGAGAAAATAGAGTAGTTCCGACCCTGATGTTGAGTCGATAACTTGATCGATTCTTTTCAAAGGGAACGGGTCTTTTGAGCATGCCTTGTACAAAGCGGTATAATCAACACACATCCTTAAATTAATGGTGTCCTTTTTAGGGACGAGTACATCATTTGCCACCCAATCTGTGTGGATGACCTCTGTTATGAATCCGACTAACTCTAGTCGGGCTAATTCCTTGGCTACCGCTTTGCGCTTTTCATCACCAAACCATCCTAAGGACTGTTTGACGGGTTTAGCGTTAGGGTACACATTAAGAGAGTGCTTGGCAAGTTCCCTAGGTACTCCGGTCACGTCAGAAGGCTGCCATGCGAAGATATCTCTATTAGCTTTGAGGAACTCGACGAGCGCGCTTTCCTATGCGCGGTCTAAGCCTACCCCTATGTTCGTCGTCTTGGAGGGATCGTCTTCCTTCAGTGACATTTTCTTCGTCTCTTTCGATGCCATGACCTACAAACTTGGCTTCAGGAGCTCGTTCTTCGTAGAGGGAATCTTAGACGGGTTGATGGTATTCTTGATCTCCTGGTACTCCTGGGCATGTAGCACGGCTTTGGCAAAGGCAGAAGATCCTTCGTCACACTCTCGCGTCTTCCTCGGATTCCCCCGGATGGTGATTATGCCCTTTGGACCTGGAAGTTTTTTAATCATATTGTAGATGTAACAGGGACGAGCCATGATCCCTAGTAAGCCGGAGGCTCGAAGATGGTGTGGTAAGCACTTTTGAAAGGTACCACCTCAAAAGAGAGTGGCTCGGTCCAGTAATTGTCTCTGGTTCAGAATGCCACGTCCAGAGTAATCTCACCCATAGAATCCGCCTGTCTCCCTGGTACAATGCCATGGAAAGTTACGCTGCTATAACTCAACTGGATCTCGTGTAGCTTCATGCGGTGGAGCGTCTCGATGTAGAGGATGTTAATGCTACATCCATCGTCCATGAGAGTTTTAGAGAACTCATAGCCATCAATAAGAAGATTGACGACTAGAGGGTATTTTCCCCGACGATGTGTTTTCCTCGGGTGATCTGAGCGATCAAAGGTGATAGTTACATCCGACCAGTCCAGAAATTCTGGGATAGCCAAAACCGTGGCATTGAGCTCAGGAAAACCGCCTTCTTGACTTTAGCAGGTTGGGATCCAAGGAAGCAGACATATGCGTCTTTCTTAGTTGGAAAATCCTTCTTTCCATCCGACTTGGGTTGTGCGGCATCCGCTTCTTCCATGTCAGAATATTCCTTGGGCTCCTTTCCTTTCTCGGAATTTTTCTATCCTTTTCGTCGCTTGGCTCTGTAGCCAGCGGATTCTTTTTTCTTGATGTCGTCATTGAAACGACACTCAACATTTGTATGGGTAGATCCTCCGTTACTATCCAAGTGGTGGACACAGGGATTGTTGGCAATGTCGGCCCAGGTATAGGTTCTTCCGGGTTGCTAATTGTAAGATCCCTCCCTTTATAAAGGTAAGGATCCCTGTGATTGCAATGCTAGTCCCTGGATCAATGCTAGCATCCACAGTTTAAGATGAAGTACACAGAAACAAAGGTCATTATTACATATCATTCCAGAGACAAACATAGTCTTTTACAACTCCATGGCCACAGGCCTAATACAAGAGTTCAAATATAGAATAAGATAAATAAGTCTTCATCTTCATGTGGCATAGGCATGCATGTTGAGTGTAGACTCATAACCCCTAATCATCATCAGAATAACCTGCAACATCACAAGTTACATCCACAGTGGGTCAATACATTTGGAATAGTATTGGCAAGTGATACCTTAGTAGAATATTAGCATCTAGATACTACATGCATTTGGCTAAGTGTAGCTTGGGCTTGCTTTGCTCAAAATAGGTTTTTACCTATCAGTTGAAAACACTAAGTTTTTCTTTGACGAGAACTTTCCCAAGGAACCACCAATAGAAATTGGGGAACCTTCACCCTTGTTCAACCACAAGTTTTAACTTAGAAAATTGGGATGAGGATATTCTTGATAGCTTCCATGTCTTGATGCTCAAATTGTCCAATACCAGGGACATGGCTAAGTACTTAGATTCTTCCATCTACAGAGGTTGTGCACTTTCCCCACAAGACTTGATTTTCACCAAGACAGGACCTTTCAGAAGCCTTCCCTTAGACCAAATGGACGCGCTCCAAACCTATCATCCCACTACCACCAACTGTCCAAATGGTTAAGTTATTGCAACCTATATGATTCAGGCAGAGCCCATAATGCCATGTGGCTGCACTAGAAGCTTCTTAACATTTGGCATCTCAAATCCCTTTGTTCCTGGGTGGCTTTCCACAAGTGAGATACACAAGGTAAACCATAGAAATGGGGCTTGTGTAACCACTCAACACAAACCATTCTTTCCATTCCACCCAGGTGTTTCATTCACTTAGTTGTTTTATTAAGCAAAAACATAAGTCAATGACTTAGAAATATTTCACATAGCATGATTATAATCCACCCTTGGTTGCTACTAGCTAGGCTAAGCATGGCAGTGGTAAGCATCTTAACTTAGAGGAAATTCTAACAATTCTACAACTACTAGGATTTCCCAAGCATAGTATATAGATACTTAGCAAAAAAAGCCTGCAAAGTCCTATACAAAATATTTCTAGTGCATAGGTGAAAATATAGGGATAAAAATATGAAGCACCACTTGCCTTGGTAGTTTGGGGAGTAGCAAAAATCTTCACAACCACAATCACTATTAGCACCAAAATCTACACATAAAATAATGGCACCAAAATCACATATAAAAAATATACAAACAAAAATAGATGAATGCATGCAAATGCCATGTGTTGATTTTCTACACCAAACAAGACAAGTGTACAGTACTGAAACATAAACAAGACCAAGATACTCAAAATAAACTTATTTTATCTTTAAAACATTTTCACATAATTTCCAAACTCAAATTAAGCCTACAAATGTCTCTGCAAAAATAACCATTTTTACAGAGGCAACACATTAAACACATCGCAAAAACAGATAGGATTTTCTCTTCTGATTCCAATGATATAAAATTTGCAAAATTTGCCACGCGGCAGCTTCTGATTCGCTGATACCGATTCGCACGGATCGATCGATGAGGGCCGTTGGATTAAAGTGATTGCGCATGGCCCAGATCTCATCATATCGCTTCGCTAAAGTCGTCTGTCGTACGCGTTGGATCTAGATCTAACGGCTTAGATCTAACAGACCATAATCGAGCGGCGCTGCGACGGTGGCTGGCGGCGGCGCGCTCGGGCGGTGATGCTGCCGGCAATACAGGAAGCGTGGGAGAGGAAGAGATAGCTCACCGAGTTTGCCGTGTGTTGCTGATGCTCAAGGTGTTCTTGATTGGCGAAGGGGCGCTCGAGGTCGTCGGGGATTTCTCGCTGTAGTTCCTTCTTGCGACGGATGCTTCTGTTCGTCGACGTTGGCGAGGGTGCAGATCATGCCAAGGAAAAAGGAACGGTGGGTCAGATGCGCAAGACAATACTAGTCACGCGGGTGTCAACGAGAGGGAAAGGGGCGGTCGGAAATCACCACTAGAGGTCGTCGGAGTTGAGGCCGAAGACGGTGGCGCTCAGTCGATTGTGTTGCCAATGCTTTAGGGAACGCGCGGGCAAGCTAGTGGTACTGGGAGGTGCGCAAGGTGAAGTGGAGTATGCTCGTGTGAACCAGGAGCAGAGGGGTGGTCGGGGTTGGCCGGAATCGTTGCTGCGGTTTGTCGGAGCAGCGAGGTCGCGGCGAGGAATTCTCGCAAGGTGAAGTGGAGTATGCGCGTTGTTTGGGGTTTGGGGAAAAATGGAGAGGGGGCAGAGGGGGTTTAAGTAGCGAGGATGAGCGGGGCAATTACGCCGAGAATCAAGCGCAATCAATCGGATTTGATTCAGGAAGAAACGACAGAGAGGAGCAGTTCCTCCGGCACGAGATTGACGACAACGCTGATGTGGCGGTCGGTCCGGAGTGTCAGCGAGGGAAGGGTGTGAGGGTGGGTGAGAAACGGAAGGAAAAGGGAATCCCCGGGTGGGCTACTTTGTCTACTGGGCCGAATGGGTGACGCCAGGCCTAGTTCTATTTTCTAATTCTTTTTCTTTTTCTGAAACAATTTTCAGGAATCCTTTTCAAATGAATTTCAAATTATTTGAATTCCAAATCTTTCTGGGTTTTTATAAAGTGAAACCTACATATTTTTGAGTATAAAACCATGTTGTCTTGTTGGACTTGTTTGTTCCTTCGAAATTTTAAACTAAACAGTGCCTTAGCACAAGATTTGATGAAGATTTGAAAATGGTTTTAAAACCAGAATTTGTTTTGGAAATCTTTGTCCAAGATTTGGAACTCAACCAAACCAACCTAAGAACAAACAAATCTTGGTTTGAAACAAATATCCTCTCTCTAGAGAGTAGCATTGGATCAATGCTTGTTTACATAAAATAATAAGCACTTAATGCTTCTGTTTTCTTTGAAATGACTTTGAAATTGATCTCTAAATGATATGCATGCATGGATGATATGCAATCTTTGAAAACATGATTTTAGGGATGTTACATTGATCTCCTCAGCCCTAGATTCGGGAAGTTCCACGGCCTCTACCACGGCCGCCTCTACGCCTCCTCGTCCTCTGGATCGGAATGTTGCGTTGACAACTGTGTTGTCCGGAGCCAGTTTATCTTCCGAGGTATTCTTGCACTTCTGAGCTTGTTGTTTTGGTTGTTTGGCCGCATTGGGATTTTCCAGAATATTTAGCAGCCCTTCTGAATCATCATCGGCATCAGCATATTTGCTTGCCATCTCTATCATCTCTCCCAAATCTGTGACGTGGTCACGTTTTAACCTGTGATGCAAAAGTCCGACTGGGAGTCCTACGATGAAAGCTTCTATCGCAGTTTGCTCGTTTAGTCCATCGTAGGAGTTCTTCGTGTCAATCCAGCGTCCGAGGTAATCTCAGCAAGTTTCTCCGGGTCTTTGGGTGCAACGCTGCAAGTCTCCGACTGTGCAGGGCCTCTTTTATGTTCCCTCTAAGTTTGAAAGGAACGCACTTTGCATATCATACCAATCGTGAATTGGATTCTCTGGAAGTTTATTGAGCCATGATCGAGACGTCTTCCTCAGCATGACCGGGAGATATCGGACTGCAACCAGATTGTTTCCTCCTTTGGTGATGCAGCAGGCTTGGAAAAATCCTGGAGCCAGGTATCTGGCCGAGCCATGCCGTCGTAGGGTTAGATGTTTTTGGCAATAGGTCTTTATGGATTTCTGGGTTCTTGTTGGCAAGAAAGGAACCTCCCCTGTTTTGTTTGGGTGTCGCTTGAAATCTGGCTGATATTTGGCTGGATCGCTGTCTAATTGCTGCCTAAGCTCGACGATGCGTGCTGCCTCCTCGAGCAAAAACAGACGGTATTTTTCCAGGTCCTCAGCCCTTTTCTCCAGTGCCTCTGGAGTGAGATCTGAAGTTGTTGGGATTGGAATTGTGAGAGAGTCTTCGTAAATTTCACGTGCACCCTTGGTGACGACGTGTCCATCTACAGGAGGATCGATCGGGGTGGTATTAATCGGATCTCCATCCTGATTCTCCATCTCGATCTCTTCATCAACTTTTTCTTCGTTCCTTTCATCGACATCCAGCTCTGCCGGTGTCGTATTCTTGTTACTCTTCTTCTTTTTATTTGACCTCCCAGTAACCTTAACGTGCGTACTAGTGGAAAAGACGGCTTTTGGTCCGGTACCGGGGGATAAACTTCCGTCGGTACTTTCCGTAATGGTTGGCTTGTGGACCTCGGAGGAATCTCCGGTATCCATAGCATCCTGTGAGGTGTAGCTTTCATCCATGCTATCTTATGGACTAGGAGAATTTTCTGGCTCACCTTGCGTTGGCTTGGAGGCGTGTTCTTGTTCATACTCCTCCATCTCCTTGTCGAAGTCTCAAAGTTCCTGCGACGTTATTGACTCATGAGGGGAGCCAGGTAAGTCGGCGTTTTCTTCGATTGCGTCGAGGACTAAATCTTTGCCGGCTCCAAGATCGACAGAGTCGGATCCAGAGCTTTTTTGGTACACGAAACAATGCTTCTTCTTGTTTATGTTCTTGAGGTAGTGGTACAACTTGGTTTCCGCCTCTGCCATCTCAAAGTTATCCTTTATATCGGTGATTTCTTCGTAATCGATGTAGGGGCGTCTTGTTATCTCCGTTATCTTGCTCCTCAAGAGTTCTCTGCTACTACATCGGCATGGCCAGCTCCATAGTGGATGTATTCTTCGTCCGTGTATCCAATCTCGTCAGAGAGATCAGATCCAGATTCTTCCTCCACAACTTCTTCCACTATAGGAGTGGGCTAGGTGGGTTCGATTTTCTCTGGGAACTTGAAGTCTTCTGCCACTGCGGACAAATTAGATCCGAATTTTTATTCCGTCATGATCATTGCCTCTAGGGTGGGTTGGGCGGGTTCAGCAAAACCGAGATAAATATCGATCTCGCCGATATACATGATCATGTAGGTCGTCACGGGTTTGCTAGCAGGAATCCAGGTCTCGTCGAGAAGGACGAGAGGGACATCACTACCGTAGACTACGCAACCCATGGCGATAGTTTTGCTGATTCCTGCACGCGTAGATTCCGCCTGGAACGAATCTCCAAAGGTCACCTACCCCACGGTGGGTGCCAACTGTCATTGGATTGTCGACAAGTACGCCATAGGGGGTCCTAGTGGCGTTGGAAAGATGGGGTGTGAGACGTCGGATGTTCCAAGAGCGGTGAGCACAAGTTTACCCAGGTTTAGATCCGACTACGGTGATCGGATCCTACTCCTGCTAGCAACCCAGTAATATATCGGCGTAAGCTGGATGTTACAACGGATTACAAGAGAGGTTCACCTGTGCGAGTTGTGATTGTGGTAGTAAGATTGGTTGTGCCCTAAAGGCTCCCATATGGTTGGTTTATATAGATACCAGGACCTAGGGTTACATGAGAGACCTATCCGGCTACATTACAGAGTCGGTATCGAGATACATCTTGGACTACAACTAATACTACATGCCTAAGTCGGTAACTCTTCTGGGCCTTGTTGTAGCCAGAACTGGCTCCTCTTTCTCTGGCTGGGCCGCCCGTGAAGCAAAGCTCTAACCCGTTGGTGGGCCACCCTAGACAGCGTGTCCTGTGGGTATACCCAGAAAGTATATCCCCAACAGAAGTGCCCAATCTTTCCTTATAAACTTGAAATACAGCATGTTCCTTGTCAGCATGCTCAGTAACTAGAGAGCCATCAGGCAGTTTTAGTGAAGCAATATTATTTCTTCTATACCTTTCGGTAGCAAAATTGTGAAAGCAAATTGTATTCTCATCTTCAAACTTTGTCCACCTAATAGTGCACCTTTTCTTCCAATATTCATTTTGATACTATAGAAGTCTTTCTAAGTGACCTTTTAGTATCTTCCTAAAATTTGCTTCTTGACAGAACAATGGATTTTTATCCTCTAGGTTATCCAATTTAGCAAGAACTTTGTTTGTATTTTCAATACAAGTGGACAGTTTGGAAATAGACTTACTCCAATACTTCAAATCATATCTCAATTGTTTAAACTCTGCATTGATATTTTCTGCAGTATTGGTTTTATGAGTAGGTTTTGCCCAAATTTTAGATACAGTTTCAATAAATCCAGGATGGGTCACCATTAACTTTCAAATCTAAAAACCTTACCGCTTGGAATTTTAGTTTGGATAGAGACAAGACAAGGAGTATGGTCAGAATTTGGCTTGCCCTGTGTGGAGAGAACTGTATTAGGGTAACTGATTGTCCAATGTAATTATCTAAAGAACCAATCTAGCTGTTCCAACAGGGGTTCTTGCTGCATATTGCTCCAGGTATACTTTCTTCCTTTAATTGGCAATTCAGTAAGATGTTGTTCTCTAATGAAGTCATTAAATATGAGCATATCATTAATATTCCCACCAAGCTTATTTCTATTGGAAGGAGATTGAATGAATTTAAAATCCCCCATTAAGATCCAATATTCATCATCAGGGATGTTAACCTCAAAAAGCCACTCAACAAAATTTTCTCTCAATTCTCCATTGCATGGGCCATAAATGTTAATTAGGGTCCATGATTGAGCTGATTGGGTGGAAGTAAATGAACTTAAATTGCAAACTGTTCATAATGCATTACCATCCCAAAAAATGGAACTATTCCAAATAACAATCAAGCCTCCAGAAGCACCGATAGAATGAATATAAACAAATTCATCAAATCTTGGTGGGCAACATGATTTAATAAAGTTCAAATCAAAAGCCTCTTTCTTTGTCTCTTGCAAGCAAATAACCGACCATCCAATTACATTAATAGCATTCATTAATAACTTCTTCTCTCATGCGTTAAGTCCCCTGATGTTCCAGCACAGAATGATCCATTGTTTTAGAAGTGACATTATTACAAATTATATAAAATACTAAACAGAATAAAAGGACAGGCACTAAGCACTGTCAACACCATCTTCCTCCTGCAGGGCTGCCATGAGCGTCTTGGGAGTGATTTGATTAGGAGGAACAGAACATAGAGAAATGCCAATGGATTGAATTAGTGGAATTGGAGTGTCTATGAGGGTCTTGTCAGCAGCTAAATTTTCCTTGACAGGGATCATCTGAGATTGGGTGACTGCCACAATGTCTTCTATGTCAGTAAGATGCACTCCTGGAATCTTTCTTGGCTTCACCTTTGACTTATTCTTCTTGGCATCATTAACAATATTTGATTTGAAGCCTTTGTACCTAGTAGACCTTGAACTCCTTCTGACATGATTGGTAGAAACAGGTGTCCCATCCACAGAATCCTCGACACCAGCTAGAATAGACAGCTTCCTTTTGCAACCAATAGGAGAAAATGGCTACAAATCAAAGTCATCCATAATCTCAGAAATAGAAAGATTATTCTTGTTTCTTGCCTTGTGCAGCAGTTCCATCTCACCAAACAGTTCAAATTGAATATCATCTAGAAATGAGATAGAGATATATAGAAAATTGACATTGTCCAAAGGACAATTTGGCATAGAGTACTTTTTGTAAGCTGAAAGAGCAATGGATATGGCCATCCAGATTTCATTGTGAACATCCTGCATGCTTTCACTGAATAGAGCACAGTTCATGGGCAGAGTGGTGTCAACTTGCATTATATCAGAATCAGAGGAGATACCATCAGACACCTCAGATAAGCTATCATGCCATGCTTGCATTGGGTTGTCATATACATTGTTGCGTGGAGGTGGCACCCCAGCTTCAATGGTAACTACTTGTTTAGAGAGAACTTGATGAAAATTGATCAGTGGAGGGTTGACAGGCAGTGCAACATTATGTTCCACATGTGCAACAAAATTTTCCTCCTATGCAACAAATGCACCCCCTGGGCTGCCACATTATCAAACAATGCCGTAATTGCCTAAGCGGGTACAAACTATCCTGGCTGATGAAACTGAGCACCATGATTGTGTTCTCCATGGTTACCTCCCTGATGGTGACCTCCTCCAGGAATATGGTTCATCTGATTCCAGTTAGCAAGTTGTTGCTGAAAGAGCTGTTTAGCAGAGAGACCCTCCCCATGAATTGGGTGAGGATTTCCATCTTCTGGAGCTGGGTCTTCAGGAGGAGGAAGAATCTTCGGGAGGTGTGCATTCTAGTCTCCACATCGTAGAACGATAACAGGGACAATCCAAGAGTGCCTAGCCCACCCAATTTATGAATTAAAAGGATGCACAATCCAAACCTTAACAAGTACAGATTTATCATCTCCTCTAGGATTGTGCCACATGGACGGAAGGCCAAAATCTTGAATAGCATTGTGAATATATTGTGTGGTCTAATAATCGATAGGATATGCTAAAAATTGTATCCAGGTCTCTCTTCCAAAAGAAGTGAGGCGCATGTTCCTGGCTTCATTGTGCTTGACGAAAGTAACAGTAATGATTTCATCTAATTCAGAGGTAGTGCCTACTGTAGCATCCACAGTTAGAGTTTCATTCATAGTGTAGATACCAAGGCCAAGAGGGTGATCATCAAATCTACCGAAAAACCACCGTGAATCATCCAACAGGTCTCTCACTTGAATCCTATAATCCTCTCTCAGATGGATCATGTTGTAGAGGAGCTTCAGGTGGCACCACCATGTATGTTCTAATCTTGTGATCAGCTGGCCCCGGGTCGATTGTCATGCCATTATGGAGAAAATCTAGTGGGTTTACTGGAAAGTTGGCCATGGGGGCGGTGGAGAGGTTTTGTTCTACAACAGGCGAAGAAGGAGATGAAGTGGCAGACGATGGGGGCTGCGCATATCCTGTTGCTGCTTTATTTTGCATCTTAATGACCTAGATTTTCTGACCAGGAATATATGTCGGTTTGGCTTGATTTGTTTCCTTCGTTTGCCAAACTTTTGTTTCTTATTCGGGCAGCTCTTGGCCCAATGGTCCAAAAGACGCCAACCCAAAACGCAATTGCTAGCCAGATGTCCATGGATAAGGCATTTGACACACCACGGGCTAGACGCCACAGTGCAATCAAAACATCTGCGTCCCAAGAAAGGACGACAATCACATATCCCTGGACAAATAGCACTAAGATTATCTCGGTCGCCACATCTAGAGCAACGACCTAGAATTTCAAAAACCAAATCTTTGCTAGGAATATATTTCGGATCGAGCGCTTGCATGATATCTTTTTCAGAATAATTTGCCTGTCTAACATCCTCAATTTTCTCTAGTGTGACAGTTGGCAGTTGCATGCAAAAGTTATGTAAGAAGTTAGAGCCAATGAACGTACCCTTATGACCACCTTCTGGATCCACCAAAATAGGATCAGAGAAACTTCCAACAATAAAATGCTGATGAACATCTTGATTGTTGATAACCGGGGAAATTTGTTGATCAGATGATCTCGTACCCATAGAACCTTGCTGAGAAAAACTGAACTTAGCCAATTATTGGGCAGATATAGAAGAAGTACCTTCTACATCACTTTTGTTAAGAAAGTCAAGATTAGGCTTGAACCAAATGGGGTTACGTTGAGAGATCGCCACATTTTCTTCCGAGGAGGACCAAGAAGGAGGCTCATGATCAAAACCAGATTCCTTAGGATGAATGCCACAGAAAAGGATGAAATGACAAACAAAATCTGGCCAAAACCTATCTTTGAGACCATAGATGAAATGTCCCACTTTGTTTGATGCCACCAAAAACCGAAACCTCCGATCACTTAATTGGAAAACATTGAATCTTGCAGCAATCCCACCAATGCAACATTGAAGGGCGAGGCTCACATATTCTTCATTGAGAGGGAAGGATGCCGAGGAGAACGAAACCACCAAAAAGAACTCTTTGGCAGTCAGGGAAGGAGAGAATGGACCGTGGATCCAAGATGTCAATGCACCTGAGTAGCTAGAGCCTAGCTAGGGGAGAAATCCCAGTGTAGGAGGGCTTCCATGGTGAACTTGGTGGGGGAAGAGACCTAGATCGCCGAGGGGTGGCCATCGCCATGGGCGCTACCAGAGGGGAGGGGTGGGTGGGAGCCATTAGATGAATGCAAGTGATATTGGATAGTATAGCTCTTTGGCCATGTATTCTTTAGAATTATGAGGTTTGATTTTCCCCGACCCTGACATTTTTCCCTTTCTACATCACCCAATTTTTGTGCCTAGATAGCCGGCCTTATGTGGTGGTGCGGTCGCGCGGATCAGACAGGTATGTTGGAGTTACTCGTCCAAGTTTAAGTATTTTATTTGGTTCCAAAAATGTCAATGATGTCCATATATTATTTGGTAGATATAAGAAACAATCTATCAAGGGCCCAATTTTAAGCACCGTGCTTAATATAGTGTTAAAGCAGGAATTCCATAAGCTAATACAAGAACAAGAGAGTTACCCGCTGGCAAAGAATCCAGCGAGGAAAAACTAAACACGTGAGAGGCCCACTTTGTGCCCCAAGTCAATGACCTTGGGTCGATAGAGAAGCTTGCTGTTCCGTGGCATTATTTTCAATAGTGGGCACGGGAAGGAGTTTAAAGTTTAGGGTAACGAGGAAGCAGCCGCAACTACATCTTGCCAACGCAAGTGAACACGGTATAGGTGCGCAGCCTCGCTGGTCCTGGCTTCTCGCCTTTCTTAATCTCTATGCTTGTTCTCTGTTTAATTCACTTCTTTTATGCACTGGTGGAAACGGGGCTATTGGTCCCGGTTGGTACGAGCTTTAGTCCCGGTTTCCCAACCGGGACGAGGCAATCGGGACTAAAGCCCTAACCTTTAGTCCCAGTTGCCCCACCAATCGGGACAAAAGGGTGCACACGTGGCAGCGGCAGAGGGCGAGGGCGGCAGAGCATTAGTCCCGGTTCGTACCACGAACCGGGACTAATAACCTTCTGCCGTGGCAGAGATTTGGCCCATTTCTCTGCCGTGGCAGAGAATTCATTTTGGCACATTTTGTTGCCGCGGCAGCATTTTTGCCACTTTTTGTGCCGTGGCAGAGAATTCATTTATGTTGTTTTATTGTTTATTTAGTGTTTTGCACTTATCAATGAAGGAACCTTATATTACACAAGATCATCATGATAATATTACAGTCAATACACGGATCGAGTTCATGCACTACATACAAAAGTTGTTATTCGATGCTACCGGCGAATTCCTTCAAAGTTGCTATTTTTACAATCCCTATTGTCTATACACAGCCGAATAGTATTCCCCTTTTGGGTTTAGGACTTCTGCATCCAAGAATCCTGCCAATTCCTCCTGAATTGCTCGTACGCGATCCTTTGGCAGAAGACCGTCCCGTAGACGTTCAATCTGATTTAAAAAATGAGTCAGTCTATATGAATGAAACTAAACACAATTTGTTTGTAATTAAAAACTACTGAAATTGTTTCCGTACGTGGAGTTGCTCTAAATTTCTGCCCTTCTCATCGCACGTCTGCCGGATAAACTCGCAAACATAGTATCCACATAGATTGTTACCTGGTCCCTGCGTCAGGAACTTTACGAGAACAGAGTTTAATCAAAATAATAATCAGGCATGATAATAACTGTATCAAAACTAGAATCAAAGAGATGCGCGGATATAGATAGTGGTGCTTACATTTAGTGGATGAAATGTAAGCTCCTCTTTCCAAACACCCCTAGCCTTATTGGTGAACCGTTTCCAAGCGCTGTCCGATGAAGAAAACGAATAAAAGAAGTTATTAATTACTTGATATCATAAAATTCACGAACGTTGCCGATATAGTGTCGTAATGATTAGAATTACCGCTGGAGAAGCATCTGCATGTCCTTCCACGTCTCAAGGGGTTTATGTTTCGAGTCCATGACTAGTACACGCCCTTTGTCAAGTTGAATGATTAACATAATATAGTGTAAGCTGCAAATGCATAACTAATCAATTATATACTTAACATCGAGTAAGCGAAATAGAAAGTGTATACAAGACAATAACACTCACTCAAAGTTGTAAGGAAAAAGTATTTCCCTTCTGGTTTCTTGAAACCTTAACTTGTGTACTATATTATCCTTCGTATCCTGGGGGCTTATTTTGAGATTAGCTTCATGAACCCAATATGGGTCAATGAAGACAATGTCATAAATTTGTCCTCTGCTGCATTCGAGAATCTTCATTCTGCATATTACAGTATGATTATATACATGCAATAAACAAAGTGAGATAGCTGGAGACTAAATTAATTACAGAATTAGTACTTACAGACAATAGGCACTGATGATCGATTTGTCCAAGGCGTCTTGATTGAATAATTGAAATAGTTCATCAAATTCAATGGATATCATGTCATCCTTTTCTTTCCTATGATGCTTTTTTGTAACCCTCAGCACTATCCAGTTAGGCCCGGCCTTTGTGGCATGCATGTACCAGTTATGTAATCTTCGCATTTTTGTTGGAAGATTGTTTACCTCCTCAGGTTTGACGAGAGGTTTCCCGTACTGGTATTTTTATGCTACTTCACTCACGGGGAAGAACTCTAACTGGGATAAGTATTGGGCAATACTCATACCTTGAGCAGCGACAGCTTCTCCGTATTGTGCAACTACCTCTAGATCATACTGATCTTCGGCCCCATATTTGCTCGACCCCACATTGGTTTGGGAAATCACCTTGAGAGGGGCGCAAGTCTATTTTGCTTGTTCTCCGAGCTGGGCAACAGATTTCTCGCTTGCATCAATACTGCTCTTCTAGGATTTTTGTGCCGCATGTGACTTGAGAATAGAACGCTCATAGTCTGATGACAGCTTTGGCTCAGGTTGATGAAGAGTCTTTAGCATTTTCAACACTTTGGCTTTTTCTTCTTTGGTGCTGGGGAACTCTAGCTCTTTCGGCCGCCTCAGCTTAGCGAAAAACGCTGTCGTTTCCGCATCAACGATCGCCGCAGTCTCCTCTTTAGTACAGTCATAAGATCTCTTGGGAGGAACCTTTGGTACTTTTCGAAGAGGCTCTTGTTTACGTTTCGGCGATCGCTTACCACGACGCACATTAGTGGTACGCTTACGCTTTTTATCCTGAGGCGCCGGCAATGGCTCCCGCGGCGATGGCTGCGCCGGAGATTGGTGAGGCGACGAAGACGGTTGCCGCGGCAGCGACGACCTCGCTGGAGACGGGTGAGGTGGCGACGAAGATGGCCTTGGCGTGTGATTTCGAAGCACGATACATTCCTTCGGCCGTAGAATGGTGACGTTTTTTGCGTCTCCCAGTACAGTCACATCCCCTTCACCTGCAGGGTAGTGAAGATCCAAAACTTCAAAGGTGGGCATGATTTCATCCACCCCGACAACAGCGTAGCCCTCTGGAACCGGACGACAGTAGTAAGTTGGTGTGGGTCCAATTGGTAAGGCATAGCCGATAGCCACCTTCATTGATATGTTCACAACTTTGACATGTAGCTCGCAGTGTGTCATCTCTATGATATCATCCACTGGGTAGCCAACAGGAGCCATCGTCGGTGCACCATCGTCATCGCCATTGTCATCACCCAGGACCTCGGTGGAAGCCACACTTCTTTTTCGATTATTCGATAGGCCGGTAGCATCGAATGCATTGTGCTGCTGAGATGGGCTGGTAGTACTTTGCTCTTTAAGTGCGTTAATTTCATCTTGTTGTTGCTTTAATCGTTCTTCAATTAAACGCATTCGCTCTTTCTGACTATCTGCTTCAACTTCCGCCTTGTCCTTTCTCCTCTGACGGCTTCTATCAGGATATTTCTTCCTCTCTTCGGGAAACCCAGTCCTCCATGGTTGGGAGCCTCTTGTGCCTCGTGTTCGTCCATCATGTTCCTTATTTCCAAGGGCGAGTGTGAGCTCATCATTCTCTCTATCGGGAATGAAGTACCCATCTTTAACAGCCTTTACTGCTTTTCTCATCCTCTCGATTGGCAAGGCAAGGGGTCTTCTTTATGTCGTATGTTATATATACACCTCCCTTCCGAGTCCAACGTGTCCCCATGCCCGTAAAACCAATTCCTTGCACGTTCTACCCAATCGTCTGTCTCTAGGGTGATCTTTTTATCACGCAGTTCATTCTCAAGTTTCTCCCACTTAGGAATGCCAGCCCTGTAGCCACATTGCCCCATAGTATGGTGATTCTTCTTGTTAGCAGCATTCAGCTTATTCGTTTCAGACATTTTCTTAGCTTTTTCTGATTTCTTGTATTCCACAAACTCAGCCCAAAATGGTTTTATCTTCTCAAACTGAATATTCTTGAAATCGGGAGTCTTCTTTTTCACGACATAGTCAAGGTGCAATCTTTTCTTCCAGTTGGTGAAACACAGGGCCATCTTCTTCAAAGCCCACTCCCTGACCTTAGCCTCCATGGATCTCCCATGTTGTAAGGCGTCCTCAACTGGATCCTCCGCATCTGGATCCAGCTCTATCTTCGGTAGTTCGAAATTAACCATGAGCCTCTTCCACAGTAAATCTTTGGCGTGGTTAGGAACAAATAAACATGTTCCCTCTTCATCCGCATTAGCAGGCCTATTCCAATTTCTAATGGTGATCGGGATTAAGTCCCTAACGATTACTCCGCATTGTGCCACAAATTTGGTTGCGACAACTTCGGGAGCCGTCGGTTTGCCGTCTTCAGCGACATCTTCGATCCTGAACCTCTCATGGTCTTGCAACTTTTTGGTTGGGCCTCGTCTGCTCTTTTCAGTAGATTCCTTCGATCCGGAGGGCTAAAAGAAGAAAGATCGTCGTTACTATTTCTATATAGATAGAAAATGATTAATTAATGAATTGATTATATTACATGCACCTCGCCGGAGCGGTCGTCTTCTCGATTACACAAGGCATCGCCTTCTCCCTCGCGGAAGGCAACACCTTCAACCTCAAACAAGTCGTCTATTTCGGTAAAAAGAGGATCACCCTCACTAGAGTTGTTCAGAAATGTTGATACGTCTAAATTTTCTTCCCCACAGATCACACCTTGGATCAACTCTTCCTTTTCTTCGTCTCTGACGTGTGGGTCCATATTTTCTGCATAGGTGGAAAAACGAATAAGTCAAAGCGGCTAAAGGAGAAAGTTAGGTACGGTGTTGAGAGATATAAACCCTAATTCAGATAAACCCTAATATATACATACACAATAATAAAAATGAAGAGAAACCCTAAACCCTAAACCTAGCTACAAAAAGGAAACCGTGTAGTAGATAGGTAACTCTAGCTAAAATCAACTAAAATCAATATTCCGGAGTTCCGAGGGGTGTAAAACCTAGTTCGGAGAAACCTCGGATGCATATGAGAGGGGAACATGAGTAGGGATGTCAAACGACGCGCCAGCGGCGCCACATATTGCCATATAATATTATCATAGGCTTATTTTCTTCCGGATTAATTTCTGCAATCATAAATCTATAACTAACAGCAAATAAGTGGCACTAAACGAGATGCCGTTTACATCCCTAAACGTGAGTATAAGGCTACAAAAGGGAAACTATCCAGCAGATAGGTAACACTAGATACTAACAAAATACCATATCTCGCAATGGTTTTGACGCGCGACCCCTTCGCCCATGTCTCGCCCACACGTGAGCGAACATGGGAACTCCCATCGGCGTCGCCTCCTCCCCCCTCTCCTAACCTTCCCCGAGCAAACAGAGCTTCTGCCTCTCTCTTGCCACAATACACCCGCCCCACGCGTCCCTGCATGCCTCCCATGTCATGCGGAACCGGCCACCGACATCCCCTTTTCCCGAGCCTTACAAACCCGACATGAGGGAGTATAAATCTATCATTGAGTAAATGTGATACTCCTATAGCAAACGAGGATAGTACGATGATAAGGATGCGATTAGGGATGGCAATGGGGCCCCGAAACCCACAAACCCGATGGATACCCGCCTTAAATGGGGAGGGTTTGGTAAAAAGTTAGACCCTCCAAGTTTAATGGGGCAGGTATGGGGGTGGCAAACCCATACCCGCAGACCCGCAGACCCGCGCTGAGCCTTAATCCTATCCCTAATAATCATATGAATAACCACACGTCCACGCGGGCCATGCACGCAGACAACACACATCACATGCACACGCTGGAATATGGAGTCCTGAAGACAGGACACGCACGCACGCGTCCATTTTCACCAAACCCATCCTACTATCCCATTGTTTTCTTCCCGCATACGTCAGCATCGCTCCCGTCTCATGCGCTAGTGGGTACCCGCCGGGGCCCCGAACCCGACCGGGTCACGGGTATGGTAAGAAATGAAACCCGAGAACTTAAATGGGGCGGGTATGGGGGGACCGGACCCGGCCCCAAACCCGGCGGGTGCCATCCCAGGATGCGATGATGCACAACCTTTTTTTGAAACAGGGGAAAAAGCTTTCCCTGGGCCGAGGCCCATCTCCTCTCTTCCCTTCCTGCACGCGCGCAACACCTAGCAGCAGCCGCCACCCACCACCGGAAGCCCACCAGCAGCACCTAGCAGCAGCCGCCGCTGCCCACCAGCAGCAGCAGAGGGAGGGGGAGGACAGAGGAAGGGAGGGGCGTACCTCTTCTGGAGGCGATGACGCGCGGCGGTAGGGGAAGGGCGCGGGCGGCGCGGTCGTTGGGGAAGGGCGCGGGCAGCACGGTCGTCGGGGAAGGAGACGCGGGCGGCGGTGGCGGCCGAAGCGCGCGGCGGTGGCGGCCGGAGGCGGAGGCAGGGCGGCGCGGTCGTCGGGGAAGGACGCGGGCAGCCTGGGCGTCATCGATGAAACAGAGAAGCAGAGAAGAGTGAGATGGAGAAGAAGAGAAGTTATAAAGGGGAGGGAGTATACGTCCCGGTTGGTGGCTCCAACCGGGACTAAAGGGGCATACGTCCCGGTTGGAGCCTCCAACCGGGACCTATACTCCAATTTTCAGCAGATGAAGGGGCGCGCGCGCAGGGGGTCTTTAGTCCCGGTTGGTGGCTCCAACCGGGACATATTCCCCTGTTTTCAAATTTTTTCAGGTATTTTCTCTCTGTTCCCGCCTTATTTTTTATTTTGGGTTTAAATTTGTATTGTTTTTTAAATGATAATTAATTTGGAATTTAGAAAAACTTTAAACACAAAACGTGTTTGGATTTGAATAAATAATTCAAAACCATTTTCTATTTTAAAAAATAATTAATGTAACCATTTAAAATATGAACCATTTAAAATTAAAAATGAATTAACTTATATTTTTTAATATCAATTTGGAATTTAGAAAAACTTTAAACATAAAAAGTGTTTGGATTTGAATAAATAATCCAAAACCATTTTCTATTTTTAAAAGTAATTAATGTAACCATTTGAAATTAAAAATGAATTAACTTATATTTTATTAATATCAATTTGGAATTTAGAAAAACTTTAAACATAAAAAGTGTGTGGATTTGAATAAATAATCCAAAACCATTTTCTATTTTTAAAAAATAATTAATGTAACCATTTAAAATTAAAAATGAATTAACTTATATTTTCTGAATATTAATTTGGAATTTAGAAAAACTTTAAACATAAAAAGTGTTTGGATTTGAATAAATAATTCAAAATCATTTTCTGTTCTAAAAAATAATTAATGTAACCATTTAAAATATGAACCTTTTACAATTAAGAATGAATTAACTTATATTTTTTTAATATCAATTTGGAATTTAGAAAAACTTCAAACATAAAAAGTGTTTGGATTTGAATAAGTAATTAATAATGGGCGGAAAGAAAATTTGATTAGGATAGAACTGGAATTAAAGTACATAACGCAACTAACACAAAGTTACATAGAAGAACTGAAAATTAAGATACATGGCCAGATTAATCCACAATCGGCCGAACTTGTTTTGCAATGTTGGAATAATTCAGTCATGCTCCTGCCTACACCTATAATACTCGCCACTGTAGTCGTCGAACTCGCCACTGTAGTCGTCGAACTCGTCGCTATCGTCGTCGGGGTCGCCGTAGTTGAACCTTGAAGGTTGAGTACGAGTGGGATGGACTTGAGGGTAGCGCAGGCGTGGGCTAGAGTCGGCGGCCGTGTCATAGTCCATGACGCTCTGGAGAGTCCGGCGCGCCACCACAGCTGACGGCCGGCCTCGTTGAAGTTCGGAGGAGGTGGGCCCTCCTCCTCGTGCCTGGCGAGTGCCCTCTCACGCCGATCCACGAAGAAGGCTTCCCAAGTCAGGAAATAGTCGGGATGCCATCTGGGATTCCTCCGCTGCTCCGGCGTGAGCTCGAAGTAGTAGTGGTTCGTGATGGCCATCCGATGTGCCACACCTAGAGGGACAGGAGGAACCGGCATGCCTCCGGTGCTCAGGATCCAGCCGACGGGGACACAGTAGCCCGGCGGGCAGGGGTAGTTCGAGGCGCAAAGCGCCTCCGCCTCCCTAGGAGTTAGTGCTACGGTGGAAGCCATGGGAAAGAGTGATGAGGTTGCAGATATGAGTCTAGAGATGTGCAATGACAATGGAGGCCAACCCTACATATATATATATATAGTGAAGAACTGGCGGGAAGAACCGGAGGGAAGAACTGGCGGGAAAAAATGGCGGGAAGAAAAATGGCGGGAAAAATGGCATGTCGACATTATGTCGTGCGGCGTGTACCCTGTCCCGGATGGTGTCACCAATCCCGGATGGTGTCGACATTAGGTCATTTTGTGAAGGTTTTTTCGAAACATGATCAATATACCAAGTCTGGTATTTTTCCTTTCATCTATGTAACATAATATGACACCACGCGAAGGATTTCATTGTTCAGATTTTTTTTGAATTTATTATGCCTGTTTTGAATTATCTAAATTTCTAACTATGGTCGAACCGGTGTGCATGAATATAGGGGATGAGCATCGTTAGAACTTGCATTGGATCTCTGAAGAAACCACATATTGCGAGTCTAAAAATGATTTTTTCAAAAAATCACGGGCGATATATCATGTACCTGTAGTACAAACCGGACCCACTTCCTACCGATTCGGCAGACATTTGTCCTTTTTACCCGGGATGGACGAAAAGGTTTAAGATGTACCGGTTGGGAGATAGTCCATGTAAGGTGGTCTAGTATTTTAGGAAAATGGAACGGTAGCATTCTGAAACGACATTTTGGTGGTTACTTCACAAAACGACCCATTTTTTGCGCTCAGAAAATGGAAAAGGGCTTTTCCGTGCGACAAAAAGGAAAACTTCCTCCTGCAACATTGTTCTCCATACCAATGTCCACACACATACATAATATGGGCACAATATCACAAACTATGCCGTGATTCAGCACATAACATCGGTCATTTGGACCGAAAGCCATGAAACCTCGAACATGATAGGTCATTTTGTGAAGGTTTTTTCGAAACATGATCAATATACCAAGTCTCACTACTAGGAAAATGGTCGTCTGTGGCGCACCTAAAAGGCCCATCCGTGGCGCACTAGTGGTGCGCCACGGGCCTTGCGCTACGGCTATCTCTCAGCCGTGGCGCACTGCCTAGTGCGCCACGGTTGTGTAGAGATAGGCGTAGTGCACCTCCTAGTGCGCCACAGAAGTTTGGCATGGTGCTCTACCCCTGGGATCTTCTGTGGCGCAGTACCTAGTGCGCCACCAAACTTCCATAGTGCGCTTTAGCTGTAGTGCGCCACAGAAGGTAGACCATGTGCGCCACAGATGTATTTTTTGTTTTTTTTTAATTTCCGAGCCATATTATATGCAATACAGATTATATACAATATTACAGCAGATATACACACACAGATACAAGATATACAATTATATATATAAATACTCAATATGAAAAACAAGATTGAAACAAATACATATAGATAAGTCTCATACATGAATACATAGTCTAAGTTACATTGTCTCGATCATGTTACAAAGTAGTAGTTGGTACATGCTAATACTATACATGTGTCGATCGAACAAGTTAGAGCTCGGAAGCTCGCCTAGACATCTAAAATAGCTAGCTAGACACAAACGCGGGATAAATAACCAAAGAAGATAAGCATGATCACCGCCGCGACGAAGGTGTAGGTCTTCATCCGGTTCCTTGTCCTAACTCCCGCTAGATAGCGCGTGTATCTATCTTCCGCCTCCGCCATAGTGTTGTACCCTTTGTAGCTATTGCCGCTGAAACGGTGCACCTATCTCCGGCTGTCTTCCCAATCATCGTAGACTCCGGGAACCCGTCCCTTGAACACGACGTACCACGTCATCTATAAGTTGACAATAATAATTAACCGACTATTGAAAAAAACATATATAATTAAAGTCGCATATGAAGATACACCTATAGAAAGTACTCCTAAATCAAAAAGACCAAACTCAGAAAGCATGCCTCATATATAACTAGGTTGTTCGACACAGGAATATGCTACGATGGAACTGTTCGCCAAGTAGGATGCACAACACCTGGACCTGTGCATAGCACAAGGCGAACAATCCCATCGCAGCACATTCACATATAGTGTGCCACGACATTTCAATCATCGGCATTATTCTCGAAAAATACCAAAGTAACTCAAAAAGCATGCCTCATATATATACATAGGTCGTTGGACACAGGAATATGATACGATGGAACTGTACGCCAAGTAGGATGCACAACACCTGGACTTGTGCATAGCACAAGGCATACAATCCCATCGTAGCACATTCACATATATAGGGTGCCACGACTTTCAATCATCGGCATTATTCTCGAAAAAAGAGTAAAGAAAAAAAGAAGGACCAAATTGAGCAAAGGACCAAAGAGTAAGCAAAAAAACCAAGCATTGATTGATATATAATAATAATAAGCAAAATAAGTTCACTTGTCGTCCACACACACACACAAAGGTCATCTATAGTTTGTAACTACAACTAGGCCAACATCAAGCCTTCTGGCTCGGCTTAGGGAACGGGAGGACGCCTTGTCTCGTCATGAACTTCCTATAGTCACCCTGCATCTCTAGGCGATCTTCTATGTCACGGTTATTCGGGATATTTCCTCCGTAGAAGATCCCCCCCGAAGTCATGACATCACGAAAGATGATTGCCCCAAACTGCTGCTGGATGCGATACATCTCTTGTCTAATATCCGAATCATTGATCTTGGCCTTTGATTCGGCCCACTGTTTGAGATGATCTGGCAGCGTAGAATTCTGCAGGTCAAGTAGGAACGCCCTCATGTGATGGAGTGCGTAGTAGGCTTCCTTCTTACTGTTTTCCGGCTGCTTCACGCAGGGGAACTCTGTTACGTGGTTGAAGACGTGCCTGCCGAACTTGACCTTCTTACGCACGAAGCTGGTGCCTTCCGTCGAGGCAAAGCCAGTGAGAGCATCATCCAGAACTTCCTTGATCTTGTCGTAATTTTTCTTCTTTTCTAGAATCCCGAGTCGAAATACGTGGCGTGGGAATGCTTCGGCGATAAGGAGATGAGCGTGCAGTGTTCATCTCTGCGCAAAAAATTCAAATGGAATGTGTTGGAAAAAGAATGATGATGATCTAATAAAGCCAATCGACGGTGGCGAGCGAATAACGACTTACTCGGTAAAGTAAGGCACGAGAATGTATTCCTTTGTCTTGTTCGCCACGAGGATTCTTTTTAGGTACGAGGCCACGATACGTCGTTCGGTGGGGGAACTGTGGCATCCCGCAAAACCACTACTAGAAAATCGCGTTGTTTTTGTGCATTGCATCGTCATCATCATGCATTGTTTGTCTGAAACTATTTTTGAAACGCCTAGTTTTGTTTTCTAAATAACCCCCGTCTCTATTACAAATTAAAACATCGGTCTGGTCAGATCTTTTATTTGTCCAAAAAGTATTTCCAAAATGTTTTACAAATAAAATTAAAGCATTAAAATCTTTTGTCCGGAGAGGCAGTCCGACCGGTCAGGCCAGAGGCCCAATCGGTCCAGACTACCTACAAACGGTCCACCCAAACTCTAAATCCTACCCCCACCCGATTCTAGTCTACCCACCTATCCTAGCTCGCCATCTCACCCTCTCCTCCAATCCCTACCCACCCCGCCACCTCACCAATCCCCCTCTTTTTCCCCCCTCTCTCCCTTTCTCACACAACCCATCTACCCTCTCTCCCTTACACCTCGGCCCCACCCCCTGGTCAAACCCACTCCCCTCCCCACTCTCTCTCCAGCCCGGACCCACCCCAGCCCACACTCAACACATGCACACACCCAGCAGCCCCTGCCGCCTGTCCCCCACCTCCTTCTCTTTGTCCCAGATCCCACCCCACCTGGGCGCGCCCTCCCCCGCTCGTGGCCCCACCCCTCTGTCCCCACCACTCCCTCTTCTCTCCCCCACGCCCCCGACAACCTCCCTCACCCCGCGTCCTCTCTTCTCCCTCCTCACCGGCAGCCGTGGCCGCCCCCTCCGACGCCCCGTCTCCCAGCTCCCTCGCCGGCGCCACGCCTCCACCCGCCGGCCGCCTCGCCTCCTCGCCTCTCTGCGCCACCGCCCCCGCGTCCGCCCTCGCCCCTCCGGCGAGCTCCGCCACCCTCGACCGCCTCTCCCCCGAGCCTCCTCCCCTCCGTCGGCCGACACCAACCTCCTCCCCGTCGCCTCCCCGCGGCTCCGCCTCCACGCGACGCCGGCCTCGCGTGGCTCCTCCCCGAGCTCGGCCCCCGTTCTCCCCTTCCCCCATCGCCGCTCGCCGCCAGAGCAGCCCGGCCCGCCGCTCGCCGTCGAGCCCGCTGCCGGCCGCGCCTCTCCCGTCACCGGTGCGTCCCACCTCGCCCGCCTCCGGCTACAACCTCCGTCGCCGCCTGGCTCTCCTCCCCGCCGGCCTCGTCTGCCTCCGCGGCCCCCGCCTCGCCGAACTTCTCTTCCTCGCCGCCCCTCTGCCGGCGCCCCTCCCGAGCCCGAGCTCTGCCCGCCGCCGGTCGTGGGCCGACTCCCGCGCGACCTCGGCCTCTGCTCGCCGTTCCTCTCCAGGCCCGGGTCCGAAGACCTATGACCGCCAAGTTCGACCTTAACTTGACAAGTTCTTCGCGCGGGCGCTCACCAATAAGACCGGCTCGATGCTGATGCGTTCAACAAATGAACAAGGCGGGACTCGAAGAATACCGGCGCTAATTCAAGATCGACAATGACACTCGTGACCAGAATTCGAAGGCGAAGGCGATGCCTCCCAAGATCTGCTTCACAGAACCCTGAAGACCCCGTCGCCGGATCCGAAGACCGATCCTGAACCGGCGCCACGCCAAGTACTCCTTCCGAACCCGTGGAACCCCGAAACCTCCCCAAGATCTATGCTGCGGAACAACAAGGCCATTGGAGTGGACTCGACAAGATCTACCGCCGGACGCCAAGTACTCCCTCGAGGACGCCGAGTACTTCACCCCGGACACCGAGACCCAGGACGGATCCGATGTGCCCCGACGCCACACGAGTCCTTCTTCCCGGAACGCCAAGCTCTTCATCTCGTATCCGACCTTCGAAGATACGATCCCGTCGAACCCTGAACCCTGAGACCGAACCCCGAACTCCGGAACCCCAAGTTCGTCGAGACCCTCTAATGTGTGATTCCTTTCCCGAGCCCTATTTTATAAAATGAAATATAAACCTGTCGCATATTAAATTGTTCATGCATGCATCCTTGTCTGTGGTTTGGGGGCCTTATGCCGTTTCACCTCATAATTAAATATGGGGCCCATATGCGGACAAATCTAGTCCCATATCGGTTCCATTTAAATTTGTGTAGCGAATCGGTGATCTAATTTTGCCTTGTTAAGACGACATTTAAATTGCGGGGTAGCTAAATAACTTGAACCGTTTAATTAATTGTCGGGACCCCCGGTTCTGCTTAATCTTGCCTAATTGCATCGCACCTTTGCCATGCCATGCATCATATCATAAGCATGCCGATCTTTTGCCGTAGTATTAAATATTGCATCCGGTGTTTATTCTAGTGTTTTGCTTCTTCGCGGATAAGGCCGTTGAGTTGATGTGAGCTTCGACCCGATCTTCGGATGAACCTTCGGCGATGTTTTCAGGCGAGCATCTTCCCCTTTCTACCTATCTTACTTTTATAGCATTTATTCCCTCCTGTTGATCTATTGCTATCTGTGTTGCGAAGCTCTAGTTTTCATACCCGTGATACCCCATGCAGCCTTATATTGCCTTGGACACATCCTATTACCTGTTGTTTGGTAGATAGTTGGACTTGCGCATCGTAGTCGCTTGCTCAAGTGCTGTTGCGTGACGTCCAGTACCACAGCTGTTGGAGTAATGCCACATGTTTGATGTTGGAGATGATCATGGCTTTACTCATCGTTCACTTTAATTCCTGTTTAACAACTAAAATTGAAGTAAGTAAGCAGAGGCACAGGTGGGCAATAGATGTTATTTGGTTGTTAACCGTCCACTTGTGTCCCGTAGGACCCCGAGTACTTGATACCTGTTCCTTGAATTTTCGCGCTATCCACATCCGGGAGGATTATGGGACCCCCCTGAGCCAGAGCTTGATTCATTCTTATTTCTTGGGGCCACAAACTAGTTTGAGGTTTTATTTACGATCCTGTACTTATGCCATGCTATAGCTTTATTTACGATTGTGCGAGGAGCACACTGTACTGTTTAGGTAAGCGGAGTGTTTTCGCGGTATCGACAAGCCCAGTTTTGGGTTCCCAGTCGTTTACAGCCATTGTCGCAAACCTTGAGTCCGTCTCGGAGTCAGCTAACTTCGTTGCGGGTCTACTCAATGGGATGGCCCCATGAAATATTTCTGAATCCTGTGATTGCTTTGTCGTGAATGCCTCGTTGGGTTTTGATTTGGTTTTTCCGAGGTTGATCGAGTGTGTGTTGCTATTGGTGCACCCCGGCCGGGTAAAACTTTCTGAAAGCCGTGTCCGCGGTTATGGACGACTTGGAGCACAGTATCTCGATCATAGACAACTATAACTAAAGTAGTGCTATAAACTTGACTTTATAATGACTAGTAATCAGCTTCACTATAATGGAATGGCTAAATAAAACTGCCAACAATTGCTTGTTTGGTTGTCGCTTGCGACCATTGTACCTGACTAGTAAGTATTGCAACTACAACAGAATGGCTAAATAAAAGTACCAACAACTGCTGGGTTTGGGATATCTCATGCTAATTGTATTTGACTAGTAAGTGTCGCAACTACAACGGAATGGTTAACTAAAATAGCCCACTGCTTATTTTATCAGAATGATTGTCTATACCTGACTAGTAATTGCTGCAACGATAAGTGAATAAATAAAACTGCCAACGGTGTGAGTTCCTCGGTTGACTTCCTCGTTTGGTCTCGAGGGGGAAACACCGGGATGGGTTTGTTAGATGGTAGCATCAGGTTGGTTCCGCATAGGTCTTTCTTATCCCCCTCTGGTAGACGACAGTTATACCGAGTCTCTGTAGGTTGTTTAGTGCATGTTGCCGCTGCCGCTCCAGTCCACCATACCTATGTAGGCGAGGAACACCGAATTCTAGCCTCACCGTGAACTGGCCTCAGTACTGCCGCTCCTCTTTTCCTTTGCCCTTTGTCGGCACCCCTTTTGTTTAAGCAGGTTTTGAGATGCGACGTCGTTAGCAGGGTTACCCTTCCGGCTTGGCCTGGACAGGGTTATGGACGCCATTTGATTATTCTTCAGGGCTCTTAGCCCCATTTGCATCTTGTCCATAGTCAGACGCGGTATCATTTTCAAGGTGATTTGGATCTTTGTACTGTATATCTGCATTCTTTACTCATGGAGTCGTGTTGTATATATATCTGTTCTGTGGGTCCCATCGAGGACTGTTGTGTAATGTTATTACTTCGTTTTCCACCCGCACGCAAGTGCCTGGTGGGCACCTTTGAATCGTTTCTATGCGGGTTTGGCGGGAAGCGCTGAAACTTGCATAGGGCCGATTCTGAGGGTGTTATAGAGTGGTATCAGAGCTCAGCAGTTGCGATAGCCCACAAGTCCAGCCTGTAGGATAACCTAGCTAACGGCCGAAGTAGAGTGTCAAAACTATTTTTGAAAATCGGTTGGATAGTTCTGATTAGGTCTGATTTTACTCCTTACCCCTTTGCTATTCCTCTCTTACCTCTACGTGTTTTGAATCCGCTCTCTTCTCTCTCTTCGAGTCCAGGATTTCTCGTGGTTGGGTTCCGTCGTACCTTGAGGGTTTCGCTTCCTCCTTTGGTAACGGTGTCGCTACATCTGATCTTCATGCTATCCGAGGAATCCTTCGTCTGTGGTATCATTCTTTGTTCCTTGTTTGTGCCTTCCGGTGTTTTCCGACGCGACGACATCATCTACGCCAGATCCGATGCAGAGTCTGCATCACTCCTTTGTTCTGCACCTTGTTGGTCGAGATCTTCAGTCTGAATTCCGAGAGTTGGTTGCATAATCCGCCTATTCGTGTGCAGAGTAATGGTTTGAGTGCGGGATGGAGTAGCTACCATACCACTATTCTTATCATTCGCTCTTGTACATTGAATTGGTGAATTAATGTGATTTTACTCCGTCCACGGAAGCTAGAGGTGGCTTTATTTGTTGATACCTCTACCTTCGACCTTTTGTTCCCGGAGTGTTCTCTCGACGATCACGGACAACGACCTCTTGTTAGTGGTGTCGCGAAGATCTACACGAAGCGAGAAGATGCGGATCGCCGACCTTCCTTCCGGTATCATGAGGCGGATCTCGAGGGCGAGATCCATTGTTAGTGGTGTCGAATTGTGGCATCCCGCAAAACCACTACTAGAAAATCGCGTTGTTTTTGTGCATTGCATCGTCATCATCATGCATTGTTTGTCTAAAACTATTTTTGAAACGCCTAGTTTTGTTTTCTAAATAACCCCAGTCTCTATTTCAAATTAAAACATCGGTCTGGTTAGATCTTTTATTTGTCCAAAAAGTATTTCCAAAATGTTTTACAAATAAAATTAAAGCATTAAAATCTTTTGTCCGGAGAGGCAGTCCGACCGGTCAGGCCAGAGGCCCAATCGGTCTAGACTACCTACAAACGGTCCACCCAAACTCTAAATCCTACCCCCACCCGATTCTAGTCTACCCACCTATCCTAGCTCGCCATCTCACCCTCTCCTCCAATCCCTACCCACCCCGCCACCTCACCAATCCCCCTCTTTTCCCCCCCTCTCTCCCTTTCTCACACAGCCTATCTACCCTCTCTCCCTTACACCTCGGCCCCACCCCCTGGTCAAACCCCCTCCCTTCCCACTCTCTCTCCAGCCCGGACCCACCCCAGCACACACTCAACACACGCACACACCCAGCAGCCCCTGCCGCCTGTCCCCCCACCTCCTTCTCTCTGTCCCAAATCCCACCCCACCTGGGCGCGCCCTCCCCCGCTCGTGGCCCCACCCCTCCGGCCCCACCACTCCCTCTTCTCTCCCCCACGCCCCCGACAACCTCCCTCACCCCGCGTCCTCTCTTCTTCCTCCTCACCGGCAGCCGCGGCCGCTCCCTCCGACTCCCCGCCTCCCACCTCCCTCGCCGGCGCCACGCCTCCACCCGCCGGCCGCCTCGCCTCCTCGCCTATCTGTGCCACCGCGCCCGCGTCCGCCCTCGCCCCTCCGGCGAGCTCCGCCACCCTCGGCTGCCTCTCCCTCGAGCCTCCTCCCCTCCGCCGGCCGACACCAACCTCCTCCCCGTCGCCTCCCCGCGGCGCCGCCTCCACCCGACACCGGCCCCGCGTGGCTCCTCCCCGAGCTCGGCCCCCGTTCTCCCCTTCCCCCACCGCCGCTCGCCGCCAGAGCAGCCCGGCCCGCCGCTCGCCGTCGAGCCCGCTGCCGGCCGCGCCTCTCCCGTCGCCGGCGCCTCCCACCTCGCCCGCCTCCGGCTACAACCGCCGTTGCCGCCTGGCTCTCCTCCCCACCGGCCTCGTCTGCCTCCGCGGCCCCCGCCTCGCCGAACTTCTCTTCCTCGTCGCCCCTTCTGCCGGCGCCCCTCCCGAGCCCGAGCTCTGCCCGCCGCCGGTCGTGGGCCGACTCCCGCGCGACCTCGGCCTCTGCTCGCCGTTCCTCTCCAGGCCCGGGTCCGAAGACCTATGACCGCCAAGTTCGACCTTAACTTGACAAGTTCTTCGCGCGGGCGCTCACCAATAAGACCGGCTCGATGCTGATGCGTTCAACAAATGAACAAGGCGGGACTCGAAGAATACCGGCGCTAATTCAAGATCGACAATGACACTCGTGACCAGAATTCGAAGGCGAAGGCGATGCCTCCCAAGATCTGCTTCACAGAACCCTGAAGACCCTGTCGCCGGATCCGAAGACCGATCCCGAACCGACGCCACGCCAAGTACTCCTTCCGAACCCGTGGAACCCCGAAACCTCCCCAAGATCTACGCTGCGGAACAACAAGGCCGTTGGAGTGGAATCGACAAGATCTACCGCCGGACGCCAAGTACTCCCTCGAGGACGCCGAGTACTTCACCCCGGACACCGAGACCCAGGACGGATACGATGTGCCCCGACGCCACACGAGTCCTTCTTCCCGGAACGCCAAGCTCTTCATCTCGTATCCGACCTTCGAAGACCGATCACGTCGAACCCTGAACCCTGAGACCGAACCCTGAACTCCGGAACCCCAAGTTCGTCGAGACCCTCTAATGTGTGATTCCTTTCCCGAGCCCTATTTTATAAAATGAAATATAAACCTGTCGCATATTAAATTGTTCATGCATGCATCCTTGTCTGTGGTTTGGGGGCCTTATGCCGTTTCACCTCATAATTAAATATGGGGCCCATATGCGGACAAATCTAGTCTCATATCGGTTCCATTTAAATTTGTGTAGTGAATCGGTGATCTAATTTTGCCTTGTTAAGACGACATTTAAATTGCGGGGTAGCTAAATAACTTGAACCGTTTAATTAATTGTCGGGACCCCCGGTTCCGCTTAATCTTGCCTAATTGCATCGCACCTTTGCCATGTCATGCATCATATCATAAGCATGCCGATCTTTTGCCGTAGTATTAAATATTGCATCCGGTGTTTATTCTAGTGTTTTGCTTCTTCGCGGATAAGGCCGTTGAGTTGATGTGAGCTTCGACCCGATCTTCGGATGAACCTTCGGCAATGTTTTCAGGCGAGCATCTCCCCCTTTCTACCTATCTTACTTTTATAGCATTTATTCCCTCCTGTTGATCTATTGCTATCTGTGTTGCGAAGCTCTAGTTTTCGTACCCGTGATACCCCGTGCAGCCTTATATTGCCTTGGACACATCCTATTACCTGTTGTTTGGTAGATAGTTGGACTTGCGCGTCGTAGTCGCTTGCTCAAGTGTTGTTGCGTGACGTCCAGTACCACAGTTGTTGGAGTAATGCCGCATGTTTGATGTTGGAGATGATCATGGCTTTACTCATCGTTCACTTTAATTCCTGTTTAACAACTAAAATTGAAGTAAGTAAGCAGAGGCACAAGTGGGCAATAGATGTTATTTGGTTGTTAACCGTCCACTTGTGTCCCGTAGGACCCTGAGTAGTTGATACCTGTTCCTTGAATTTTCGCGCTATCCACATCCGGGAGGATTATGGGACCCCCCTGAGCCAGAGCTTGATTCATTCTTATTTCTTGGGGCCACAAACTAGTTTGAGGTTTTATTTATGATCTTGTACTTATGCCATGCTACTGCTTTATTTACGATTGTGCGAGGAGCACACTGTACTGTTTAGGTAAGCGGAGTGTTTTCGCGGTATCGACAAGCCCAGTTTTGGGTTCCCAGTCGTTTACAGCCATTGTCGCAAACCTTGAGTCTGTCTCGGAGTCAGCTAACTTCGTTGCGGGTCTACTCAATGGGGTGGCCCCCTGAAATATTTCTAAATCCTGTGATTGCTTTGTCGTGAATGCCTCGTTGGGTTTTGATTTGGTTTTTCCGAGGTTGATCGAGTGTGTGTTGCTATTGGTGCACCCCGGCCGGGTAAAACTTTCTGAAAGCCGTGTCCGCGGTTATGGACGACTTGGAGCACAGTATCTCGATCATAGACAACTATAACTAAAGTAGTGCTATAAACTTGACTTTATAATGACTAGTAATCAGCTTCACTATAATGGAATGGCTAAATAAAACTGCCAACAATTGCTTGTTTGGTTGTCGCTTGTGACCATTGTACCTGACTAGTAAGTATTGCAACTACAACGGAATGGCTAAATAAAAGTACCAACAACTGCTGGGTTTGGGATATCTCATGCTAATTGTATTTGACTAGTAAGTGTCGCAACTACAACGGAATGGTTAACTAAAATTGCCCACTGCTTATTTTATCAGAATGATTGTCTATACCTGACTAGTAATTGCTGCAACGATAACTGAATAAATAAAACTGCCAACGGTGTGAGTTCCTCGGTTGACTTCCTCGTCTGGTCTCGAGGGGGAAACACCAGGATGGGTTTGTTTGATGGTAGCATCAGGTTGGTTCCGCATAGGTCTTTCTTATCCCCCTCTGGTAGCCGACAGTTATACCGAGTCTCTGTAGGTTGTTTAGTGCATGCTGCCGCTGCCGCTCCAGTCCACCATACCTATGTAGGCGAGGACCGCCGAATTCTAGCCTCGCCGTGTACTGGCCTCAGTACTGACGGTCCTCTTTTCCTTTGCCCTTTGTCGGCACCCCTTTTGTTTAAGCAGGTTTTGAGATGCGACGTCGTTAGCAGGGTTACCCTTCCGGCTTGGCCTGGGCAGGGTTATGGACGCCATTTGGATATTCTTCAGGGCTCTTAGCCCCATTTGCATCTTGTCCGTAGTCGGACGCGGTATCATTTTCAAGGTGATTTGGATCTTTGTACTGTATATCTGCATTCTTGACTCATGGAGTCGTGTTGTATATATATCTGTTCTGTGGGTCCCATCGAGGACTGTTGTGTAATGTTATTACTTCGTGTTCCACCCGCACGCAAGTGCCTGGTGGGCACCTTTGAATCGTTTCTATGCGGGTTTGGCGGGAAGCGCTGAAACTTGCATAGGGCCGATTCTGAGGGTGTTACAGGAACCCAAGAAGCCGTCACGCATGTAGTAGGGGTCCACTATAGCGATGCCCGGTGTGTTCTCTCTAATGATTTGCATGGCCAGGCTGAGAGAAAAGAGACGGACCATGGTATAGTGCAGCGGGTATAGGTGGAACATATTGAAGATGTCCTCGAACCGCAGGAAGAACAGATCCGCGGGGGCAGTGTCGACGAAGCCCAAGCCTAGTGGCACCTTAACCACGAATACCGGGTGCGAGGGATCTTTCTCCGATAGAAGGCGTCTCTCTATCGTCAGCACGCCGTCATGCACACTCTGAAGTTCCGAACTGGCGAGCTTCCGCAAATTCTTAGATAGCATGGGCTCACCCGCCACATGAATCCTCCACATAATACCCTCGGGTCTTGGTGGCCCATCCAGAAACCTGATCGGATTCGCAGTTGTTGACGCCACCGGCTGGCTCGAGCTGCTACATTTTCTTTTCCTGCCCTTTTTTCCTTTTGGAGAGCGGGAAGGAACCACAATCTGAGCACCGGCCGCCCTATGTAGTGTGTCAGGGCTTAGAATAAAGGGTCGGTTGGTTGTATCAGCTGGCTCTGTAAAGGCACAAGCTGGAGGCGTCTCCTGAGAACCAAACAGACGCTTGGTGATAGTGGCTTTCTCTGTGGGGCCACCAGCTAGGTCTTCTTCGTTGCCAAACTGAGTGCTGAAGAAGTGATCATTCCAGTCTTCGTTGTCCTCGGCCAGATCCTGCGCCATGTGCATATCATCAACATGATCATCCGACCCACCGCGTGGAGGTGACGGCGAGGGCGATAAGGGGGCCTTGCCACCGCTTGTCGCTGGCACGACAGGCGGTGCTGTTGTCTGTGGCGTGATGGCCCCCGCCGTCCCCAAACGGATCATGCTCTTTGGCCATAGCAAGAATAAGCCGAAGCAACTTCTGAGGACATACGGATCTTCTTCATCCGCTCCCGGGGGTTGAATGGGAGGTTCCAGGTCGTCGCAGCCCCTTAGCACCCGACTAATTTTAACCCTGTGCACGCTATCTCGCATCGGCTTTGAGTGGAACGTGCGCTGCAAGGGTTGAATGATGGTACCCTTGGCAACATCCCTCAGCTCGTTGTTCACGTAGCATAAGAGAGTGCAAGGAACATCCGTCTGCGGAAAACATGTACGGCGTCGTCAGAGCGAGATGCCATAAGAGTAATATATAGATGGCATGAAATAAGGCGGTAATTAAAGCAATTTGTTTACCGTGATGGCGTCGAGATCGGCTAATGTCGACGCACCGCATACGGCGACGGGCGTGCAAGAGACGGAAGGGCTGCTTGATGGCGCGGTGCTGGCCGCCGGTGTATTCTCCCTACCGACGGGTGCTTGGAGCTCCGGTGCCGCCGCGACGATGGCAGGGGGCACCAACATGTACTCCGGCGCCGCGGTGATGGCAGGGGGAGTCACCAACACTTGCGGCGCCACGGTGCTAGCGGGCGGAGTCACGAACACGTAGTTCGCCTGATTCGTCGGTGCCGCGTTGTTCGAGTGGCTGCTGACCATGCTTGGAATCGGGCACGGCCCTACTCGACCACCCGCACTCCAGTTCGCTATTGACTCCACCAAGGTAGGCAGGAAGGACGTGAGGGTGATTGCCAGGTTGTCTTGGATGATCTGCGGGATCCGCGCCACTTGTGCCTTAAGTTCTTGAACCTCTCGGTTTTCCTCCTCGCTCCTTCCCGACGGCGCCACATGCGTCCTCGTCGGTGGACCAAAATGATCCACCCAATTCTTACCCCCGAGGCCGGCCAGACGGCCAGCCGACGATGGCTTCTTCGTAACCGGCTCTATTTTCTTGGCCCGGTTCATCGCCCTGTTAAAAGGGTTATCCCACCGGGTGGCCGCCGTCGACCCCTGGGATGAGGAACCCTGGGATCCATGACTAGCAACAATTTCCTCCTCCTGCAGAAGAAGTAACAGTGAATCATTTAGATCACCGATTAGATTGCAATCGTGTTGATCCGTGGTAATTAGATTATACTTACCACAATTTCCTCGAATTCCTTCACCGCAGGATCCGCGGTGAGTTGTTTGGTTTTTGGGTCCACATGGTAACGGGCCCTGATGAAGTTTCAAACCTGCCCGGGTTTGAATTTGGCAAAGGGGTTTTCTATCCCCTTGGATCTATACTCTTCGTCCTCCTTATTCCATTTGGCCTCCGCGGTTCTGTATCCACTAGATCCGAGATGGTGATGACCTATATTCATCGCCTGCAGCACCTTTCCCCGATTACTATTGGCCAGGGCTCTTTCGGATTCACACCTCTCCTTGAACTCCCGGAACTGATCTTCGGTGATCTGCGGGTCAATCTTCTGGATCTCCTCGAGACTTTTACCTTCCTTATAGATCTTCTTCTTTATCCGGGTTCTCCAGCTGGCCAGGGCGGTGCTCATCTTTGTGAGGGCGGATTTGTTTACTTCGTTCCCATGATAATTTGTGTTCTGATACTTAGTGGGGAACTTGTATCTTGTGTGCAGCTTCTCTAAGAGGAGTGTGCGCAAGTGGCCATTATCTTTATGCCGGAGATTCTTGGTGTTGATCGAGATGGTTGTCCGGGTGATCGCCGCCACTTGCCCAACGTACCCTTTGACGACAAGGGCGGGCTCCAAAGGAACCCCTGATGGGCTCACTTCGGTAATTTCCTCCCTGACCGTGCCGACCGTGTTCGGGCGCCGGTCCTTCGGCTTCTTCTTCTTCTTCTTCATAGGAGGGTTGCTACCACTCCATGTGCCCTCGCCGCCATCAGTGGTTTCATCGTCCGCCGTTCCTTCGGCTTCTTCCTCCGCGTCTTCCATCTCATCATCCTCGCTCTCCGAAGGATGGTATTCTTCATCGTCTTCTAGACGCTGGGCCGCCTCCCAGAATGTCAATTGTTTATTCGGAGGTCTGAGTTCTCCTTCAGCGCTGATGCGCTTAGAACATCCAGCCTCGTCGTTGTCACACATCTTTGCACTAATAAAAAACAAATAATTGGTTAAATGCACGGAAAAATCCGGCATGACCTTTGCTAATTTTCTTAAACTAGGAGTGCCCGATTTCTGCCGAAACGGAAGTTAATCAACATTCCGGCAAAAATCGGGACTCGTTTCATACAAGAACCTGCATATATATGGCCAGCATAGCTAGAACACAATAAATGGCCATCATAGCCAGCACAACCAGCATAAATGGCCCAGTATAGCCAGCACAACTGCACAACCAGCACACAATAAATCTGTTTCAGCAAAAATTACTGGACTTGATGGTAGCAAGTTTTGCAAGGGACACCAACACTAGAACAGCTACCACATCTATGGGCATAATGGAACAAAGAAAATGGAGGAACCAGAACACCAGAACAGCTACCATATTCAGTCAGGGGCACAAACATGATCATATAACCTCCTGCACTACTCTGAACCCTAATGTGTCAACAACCTCCTGCACTACTTTGAACCCTAATGTGTCAATACTGTCAACAGAGATAAATCTGAACCTTATGTGTCAACAGAGTTTAAAAAAAATATTAAGTGTCGACCCAGGAGTGCAAAACCAGATGTTGTACAACCCTGAAGCATTAGCTTTCGCACTCTCTTATTTAAATTAATACCTAGAACTAGAAGTACTTGAGCATTTAAACCTTGGTGTACTGAATAATCCAAGGTCAATCTAAATTAAGCTTGCATCATTAGTGATATATATATATCTATCGATAGCATAATCCAAGGACAATTAAAAATGTTCATCAATAGCATACAATTGTATCTCTGTCAACTACCTATATCTCAGAGGGGAGCATTTAATTGAGAATATATGAATATTTCAGAGGGGAGCTTTTCCATCAGTTATTTACAACAAATGCATATTGGATGCAACACTAAAAGCAGAACCATATTAAGTATGGTAACAAACAGTGTAGACAATAAAGGGAGTTGCCTGTCATTATGTGGGATTAGTGTTTGCCTGTCATTTCTAATAATAGCATGCCAACACTACACCAAAAGCAGAACCTGGGAGTTGCCTGTCATTTCTAATGGTAATAGAACCTGGGAGTTGTGAACAACGAGTTGTTCTACCATGAACCCTAACTTTGCTGCACTACTCTGAACCAATAGCTGCACCAATAGCTGCACTACACCAATAGCTGCACTACTCTGAACCATGAACCCTAACTTTGATGTATGTTTTTCGATGGGGGCCAGAATTCACTAGCTATTCTACCATTCAGACATGAAAATTATTCTACCATTCAGACCTGCTAGCAGCAACCTAGCAACCTAGCAACCTCTGAACCCTAGCAACCTAGCAACCTAGCAACCTCTGAACAATGAACCCTAACTCTGACAGGGGAGAGAGGGAGAGAGGGAGAGGGAGAGACAGGGGAGAGAGGGAGAGAGGGAGGGAGGGAGAGACAAGGGAGAGAGGGAGAGACAGGGGAGAGAGGGAGAGATAGGGGAGAGAGGGAGAGACAGGGGAGAGAGGGAGAGAGGGAGAGAGGGAGAGACAGGGGAGGGAGAGAGGGAGAGAGGGAGAGACAGGGGAGGGGCTACCTCTAACGGGCGGACGACGGGCGGACGACGACGGGCGGCGCGATCCTCCTCCTCCACGAGAGCTTCCTCCTCCTCGAGAGCTTCCTCCTCCTCCACAACAACGGGCAGCGCGGCGGTGGTGGGCTTCCTCCTCCTCGAGAGCTGTCTGTGAGATGCAGAGCGGCGCGGTGCATGGTGTCGTCTGTGAGAGATGGAACCGGCGCGGTTGACTAGCGTCCAACAGACATAGGCGTAGAGCACCCTGGCCAAGTGCGCTACGGATAACCGTAGCGCACTTGGCCAGGGTGCGCTACGCCTATGTCTGTTGGACGACCAGATAAGAGGGCGGCCACCCCTTCTGTTAACACTACTACTGTCATAGCCCACTGGTTCTAGCCCCTTAGCTCTATTCCAAACTCTGAGCACCCAGGTTCGAATCCTGGTGCTCCACTTTTTTATTTTTATTTTATAAATACTTTTAAATGTTCACAAAAATGTCCAAAAGTGGTGATATATGCCATACAAGTTTTGTTTTGTTTTTAAAATACTTTTAAATATTCCAAACATGCCCAAAAGTAGTGATATATTTCATAAAAGTGTTACAAATATGATTCGAAGTATAACTAAATTTCATAATACTTTGTCCATGAATATTACAATCTTTTTCGACCACGCGTTTTACAATATTTTTGAGCTAGCGTTTTACAATCTTTTTTCCCTTCTTCTTTGCGGTTGAATAATTTAGCCCCGGCACTTTAATGTTTCTTCTTTCGAACGGGCTACCTTTTTTGGGTAGGGTTGTCCTTTTTCTTCTTGTGATGTATGTTGCTGCATCGTAGTCGTCATCATCTTCAATCTTTGGATCGCCGTACTGGTCGAAGTCTTGCTCGTTGGCGACTCCATCCATTCTGATGATGTTTCTTTTTCCTCTCCTCACGACAACACGGCTAGGCTTTGTCGGGTCGGTAATGAAAAAACATTGGTCCACTTTGGTAGCCAGTACCCATGGTTCATTTTTCGCGGCCACGTTTGCACCGGCGGCCTTGGATTTGGCTGCTTCGGGTATAATCATGGTTGTGAAATACCAGTCTTCTCTTTCGACACTCTTTGCCCATCTGACACGGAACATCGGCACCTTTTCTCCACAGTAGTCGAGCTCCCAGATCTCCTCGATTCTTCCGTAGAATCTTTCCTTCACGTTGTCATCGGTTTAGAATTCCGACGTTACGCCTGAGTTCTGATAATCACACTTGTTGTCCTTTTCCTCCGTGTAGAATGTGTAGCCGTTGATATCATACGCCTGATACGTCACCAGGTTTTGCATCGGTCCCTGCGACAAGGTGAATATGATCTTTTCCATGTCAGAAGAATGCGAGCGCGGGGGATTATCAAGGAGCGTCTGCCTAAACCAACGCATGAAATATGAGTTGTGCTCTTTGATTATTTCTCCCTGCATCCTCTGTATGCCCCGGTCACTGTACTTCTTCTCGATTAACCTTTTGTGCTTCTGTACCCAAGGATCGACCAGTTCTAAATGCTGTAGCGCGATGAGGTTTGCTCGATCAAAGTCTGCGCGTTGAAAATCGAAGTCTGCATGCAGTATGCGACGACCCTCGCGGTGACCAGATCCGTCGAGCTTGCCAAGGTGTCTGTTGACGGGAAGACCGACAGGGTTCTCGATGTCTAGATAATTCATGCAGAAAGAGATGCACTCTTCGACCAGAAAGCCCTTGGCTATGCTTCCATCTGGACGGGACCTGTTGCGAACGTATCCTTTTATGTGTCCGTTCATCCTTTCGAACGCCATCATGCTGCGGAGGAACATCGGCCCGAGTTGTACGATGTCCTCCACGACATGGACCAGCAGATGCACCATAATGTCGAAGAATGCGGGTGGGAAGTAGACCTCAAGCTCACATAGTATCACCACGATCTCCTCCTGTAGCCTTCCGAGCTGATTCAAGCCAATCGACTTCCTAGAGATGATGTCGAAAAACTTGCATAGGCCAAATAACGTTTCACGGACGTGCTCGTCCATTATCCCTCTTAGTGCGACCGGAAGTACCTGCGTCATTAGCACGACACAGTCGTGAGACTTCATGCCACTGAACCTCTGCTTCGCCTCGTCTAGGTATCTGCTTATCTTGCCCGCGTAGCCGTAAGGAAATTTGACTCCTAGAAGGCACTTGAAAAACTGTTTGATCTCATCCTGGCTTAGAGTGAAGCAAGAAGGAGGGCAGTAATATTCGTTCTTCTTGAACTTTTTACCCTTCCGACGACCTTGTGTCGTCTCCGACTCATGATCATCGTCATCTTCCTGATCATCAGGAGTAGTGCGTCCTCCGTGAAGCTCCTTCCGGATACCCAAGCATATCAGGTCGTGCCTTGCTTTTGGACCATCTTTCGTCCTATCTGGCATGTTGATTATGGTGGCGACCAGACTCTCACACACGTTTTTTGTGATATGCATGATGTCGAGGCTATGAGGCGTGCGGAGAAACTTCCAGTATGGAAACTCCCAGAAAACAGACCTTGTTTTCCATACCTTCATCAGCGGCTTGTCTTGTTGCTGCCTCTTTCGCTTCTTTCCAGGCTTAGGACAATCTTTCCAGTTTTTCAGCAACTCTTCCACTTCTTTGCTGCTCCTACGCTCTGGGATTCCTCGGGTCTCTGATTTGCCATCGAACAGGTCTCCACGTTTTCTCCATGGATCATTCTTGCCGAGCCACCTCCAGTGCGCCATGAACACGGTTTTCGATGACCCTGGATCTTTCTCTAGTTGGAGATAGCTTGTGTTATCCATGCACCTAACGCATGCGCAGAATCCTTGGATAACCTGCCCCGAGATATACCCGCAACCTGGATAGTCTTGCACCGTAGTGATCAACGCGTCTCTCATAGTGAAATAATCTTGTGCGACGGCGTCGTAAGTATTGGCTCCAGATTCCCATAACGTGGCTAGCTCCTCTTTCAACAGCCCGAGATACAGATTGATGTCGGTACCAGGTTGTTTCGGCCCTTGAATTAGCATACTCATTTGTATGTACTTCTTCTTCATGCACAACCATGGAGGGAGGTTGTACATCCATACAAACACGGGCCAATGCTGTGCGTGCTGCTCTGGCTACCGAATGGATTGAGTCCATCGGTGCTCACACCAAGCCTGATGTTCCTCGAATCTCCACCGAATTCTGGGAATTCGAGGTCCAATGCTTTCCACTGGCTAGCATCTGAAGGGTGCGTCAGCAGCTCATCCTTTTCGGGGTCATCATCATCTCCTGGCTTCTTCCTTTCCGCATGCCATCGCATGAGCTTCGCTTCCTTAGGGTCCGCGAAATAGCGCTGCAGACGAGGAGTGATAGGAAAGTACCATACCACTTTTCGAGGTGCTTTCTTCCCTTTCTTGTATCGACTCACCCCGATAAATGATGCAATCGTTGATGCATACGTGATATCTAACATGCGGTAGATCGAGAGGACAGACGATTTTCTTGGCATCCTCGATACTAGTTGGACATGTGTTCCCCTCCGGGAGACGATCGTGCCAGAATGCCATCATATCGTCGAAGCTTGCGTCGCTCAATTTGTGCTTTGCCTTCATCTCCATAGCCTTGAGCGTTACATTCAACCGGGTATCATCGGGCCTGCATCCTTCATAAAATGGAGTAACCGCGTCTTTCTCAAGTTGCGCAAGCTTGGCTTTCTCTCTAGCGGCAGCCCTGGCGTTACTCTTCTGCTTGAGAAGCATCTCTTGCACATAAGGGTCCTGCACCCAGCCTGACGTTGTTCCATCGTCGTCTGCTCCTCCGGCATCTAGATCATCATCATCCCGGTTTGCTTCCGCACCTTCACCATCTCCAGGAGACTCTTCATCATCTCGCCCGTTCTCGCCGTGATGATGATCATCGTCATGTTGGCCACCTTCTTCACTGTCTCCATCATCTATGTCATCGCTTATACAACGAGTGTATCCATCCATGAAACCATGGCGGAGCAGGTGCGCCTGCAGATTCCCGGAATCTGGGTCGATCACCCAGTTGAGTTTGCATCTTCTGCACGGACATCTTATATCTGTCTTGTTATTTCGTATCATGTCGGCCGTCGCACATTTCAAAAATCTAGCCACAATGCCTTCGCTCATTATGCGGACCATTTTTGCCTGCACGATGTACACGGTACAATTTTGAAGTCTATTAGAACCACATAATGAATGCATGCATGCAATGGTCGATAGAAAATTTTGGCATGAACTATCCTAAAATTAGGACCTTTGCGAAATGCCAAAGTCTTGCCAAAATGGAAATGAATCAACATTTTGGAAAAACAAATGGCAACTTGTTCACATACAAACACAAGAGAGAGAGAGAGACTGATCCATACACACATGAACATATCATTATCCTCTCCATACACGCATGCATGAGCATCATCGATACTCTCCATATACACACATATTCCCATCGATCCTCTCCATATACACACATCATGAGCATCGATCATCTACATACATATGAGAACATCATCCATATACACATGAACACATCCTTACATGGACAACTTACCGAGATGAGAGACCGATCACGAGAAAGATGGAAAGGAGAGGTGCGCGCGTCGACCGGAGAAGGATAGATGAGAGACCGGAGACCTCCTCTATTACTTATGTAACATCCAAAGCAAGTTTTACATGCTAAAAATGGTGAATGTGTGGAGAAATTGAGGTGGGAAGGAGAAGATCCCGACTAGATCTAAGGAGGAAGAAGAAGGGGAAAGTGAAGTGTGGGGTGGTGGATGTGGTCACACATGTGCAGATAAAGTGCTGCCCTAAAGAAATCGACACATCCGTGGCGCACACGGCCCTAGTGCGCCACAGGGAGTACAAACATCTATGGCGCACTATGCCACGTGCGCCACAGATGCTCCTACTCCCTGTGGCGCACTAGGCCGAGTGCGTCACAGAAGTTTGTGGCCGTTTCAGAGCAGAGGGGGGCATGCGCTTAGGCGTAGCGCACCAGACCCATGTGCGCCACAGATGACCCTAACAACCGTGGCGCACCTGACTATAGTGCGCTACAGATGTTTGGCGTGCAGCCAACAGGGCCCTGGCCCACACACATCTGTGGCGCACTATAGTCATGTGCGCCACAGTTGTTCTAGTTATTAGTAGGGCACTGCCCACAGGTGAGCCACGTCTGTTTTAGCCGTGGGGCACTTCAACAATGTGAGCCACGGAGTGCTGATTACCTATAGCCGTTTTCCTAGTAGTGTCTAGTATTTTTCCTTTCAACTATGTAACATAATATGACACCATGCGAAGGATTTTCATTGTTCGGATTTTTTTGAATTTATTATGCCCGTTTTGAATTATCTGAATTTCTAACTATGGTCGAACCGGTGTGCATGAAGATAGGGGACGAGCATCGTAAGAACTTGCATTGGATCTCTGAAGAAACCACATATTACGAGTCTAAAAATGATTTTTTCAAAATATCACGGGCGATAGATCATGTACCTGTAGTACAAACCGGACCCACTTCCTACCGATTCGGCAGACATTTGTCCTTTTTACCCGGGATGGACGAAAAGGTTTGAGATGTACCGTTTGGGAGATATTCCATGTAAGGTGGTCTAGTATTTTAGAAAATGGGACGGTAGCATTTTGAAATGGCATTTTGGTGGTTACTTCACAAAACGACCCGTTTTTTGCGCTTGGAAAATGGAAAAGGGCTTTTCCGTGCGACAAAAAGGAAAACTTCCTCCTGCAACATTGTTCTCCATACCAATGTCCACACACATGCATAATATGGGCCCAACATCACAAACTATGCCGTGATTCAGCACATAACATCGGTCATTTGGACTGAAAGCCATGAAACCTCGAACATGATAGGTCATTTTGTGAAGGTTTTTTCGAAACATGATCAATATACCAAGTCTGGTATTTTTCCTTTCAACTATGTAACATAATATGACACCACGCGAAGGATTTTCATTGTTCGGATTTTTTTTAAATTTATTATGCCCGTTTTGAATTATCTGAATTTCTAACTATGGTCGAACCAGTGTGCATGAAGATAGGGGACGAGCATCGTTAGAACTTGCATTGGATCTCTGAAGAAACCACATATTGCGAGTCTAAAAATGATTTTTTCAAAAAATCATGGGCGATAGATCATGTACCTGTAGTACAAACCGGACCCACTTCCTGCCGATTCGGCAGCCATTTGTCCTTTTTACCCGTGATGGACGATTTCGGCAGGCTGGGACAGGCAGCACTAATGATAGGGGTGAGTGTCGACATTATGTCGTTCAGCGTGTACCTTGTCCCGGATGGTGTCACCAACCGGTTGCTTCGGGCCTTGGATGAGCACTGGTATCATAATGAACTTACACTTCATGCACAACCAAGGAGGCAGGTTGTAGATACATAGAGTCACGGGCCAGTTGCTGTGACTGCAGCTCTGCTCCCCAAAAGGATTCATGCCATCCGTACTTAGACCAAACCATAAGTTCCTTGCGTCACCTGCAAAGTCTGGGAAGTCTCTCTCGATTTTTCTCCACTGTGACCCATCAGCAGGGTGTCTCAACTTCCCGTCTTTCTTACGGTCTTCTTTGTGCCATCGCAACAACCTGGCATGCTCTTTGTTTCTGAACATGCGTTTCAACCTTGGTATTATAGGAGCATACCACATAACCTTAGCAGGAACCCTCTTCCGGAGGGGCTCTCCCTCAACATCACCAGGGTCATCTCGTCTGATCTTATACCGCAACGCATTGCATACCGGGCATTTATCTAAATTCTCATACTCCTTACTGCGGTAGAGGATGCAGTCATTAATGCATGCATGTATCTTTTGCACATCTAATCCTAGAGGACAGAGAGTCTTATTTGCTTCGTAGGTACTCTCGGGAAGTTCGTTATGTTTTGGAAACTTCGGCTTCATTATTTTCAGCATCTTTTCAAATGAGGAGTCAGTTAGACCACACTCCGCCTTCCATCGCAACAATTCCAGTGTGGTACCAATCTTTGTGATGCCATCTTCACAATTTGGGTACAACAATTTCTTGTGATCTTCTAACATGCCCTCTAACTTCAACTTCTCATTTTCTGTTTCACAGTCTCGCTTTGCATCAGAAATGACCCTACCAAGTTCATCAGCCGGCTCATGTCATGCCCGTTCTTCACCTCTTTCCTCTCCATTGTCTTCCATTGCAGTATCACTGTATTCAGGAAACATATGATGATAGTTGTTATCATCATCTTCTTCTTCACCATCTTCCATCATAACCCCTCTTTCCCCGTGCTTGGTCCAGCAATTATAGTTGGGCATGAAACCTTTCATAATCACGTGGCCGCGAATGATTTTCGAGGAAGAGTACTCCTTATTGTTCCGATATTGAACACATGGACAACGTATAAATTCATTCTCTTTGTTTGCCGTAGCCACATCGATAAATTTATCCACGCCTTTCATATACCCGGCTACGCGCCGGTCACCGTACATCCATTCCCGACCATTCATCTGCATCATATAAGTAAGTTTATCAAAAAACAGGACATCATAAATAGTGAAATAACCAATTCACATCGACACATGAATTGTATCAGTGACCTAGAAAAGATAAGATTTCTAACCTCGATCGAGGGAAATAAAGAGGAGAAAGCTCCAGTGCGTCTCGGACACCTTCTATATTTTTTTCTATGAGAAATTCAACGGGATTATTCACTCAAACATTTCATCAAACACCTTCAATGCATGCATACAAGAGAAAAAACTAGCACACCCCTCACACCTTCCACCATTCGAAAAAACAGAGTGGAGGCAGAGGGGGCTGGGGCGTTGCATTTATAGAGGGCGGGAGAATACGTCCCGGTTGGAGCCAACAACCGGGACTAAAGGTGCGTGCCACGCCACGTGGCTGTGGCCAAACCTTTAGTCCTGGTTGGTGGCTCCAACCGGGACGTATTCCCCCTTACCAACCGGGACGCATGCCCCCTGGCCCCGTGCCCGCTCGAACCGGGACACGTGCCAGCATTAGTACCGGTTGGTGGCGCAGCCGGGACTAATGCTCTGAGGGGTCGCGAACGGATGGCCCTTTTTCCACTAGTGATGGTTACAAAATTTTCCTCGCGCATGATTTGTTACTGCTAGAAAATTGTATAAGTTTGTTCTTTGTCAGGAGTACAACACATTGAGACCATTGAGTTATAGTGGAGCTGATTTGTTTATTTTACCTTCTCACCGATCAGTAGGACAATCATAAGCAAATTCTAAGATTTTAGTTTAAATAATGTTCCAAGGATGGCACCAGATTCTTATTCCTTATACAGATAAACCTTTGATCTATGTGTTGCTGAATATGAGACTTTCTATTGGAATTTTTGTCTAAATAGGTCCAGCCTATTTATTATATGCCAATAAATTTTTAGAGGCCCATTTAGTCCATTCATGCAAGGCAAGAGCTGGACAAAAGTTTAGTTCCACATTGCTAGTTGAGTGCAAGTTGGACCAGCTTACAAGAAGAGCTCTTCCACAGCTTGTAAGAGCTTGAGAAGAGAAAACATGTACACTCGCGCTCCTCCTCCTCGGTCGCCTCGCCACGACGCGCGTGCCACGGGTTGCATACAGAAGCTGAAACATTTTGATCGAGTGGATTTTTAATAAGAGGTAAGTGGAAATGAATATGAATAGAGAGAGGTTGCGCCTCCTCTCGTACACACCGTCGCACAACCCTTTGCGCCTCGAGTTCCAGAGCACTGTGCTACCCAGATCTTCCCCATCCCGTCTTGCAGCGTGCATCGCGAGCCGGGACAGTAGGCCTCCGAGACCCGCTGCTTCGAGTCCTGTACGGGAGAAGGATGATAAGGTTTTAGAGGAGTGCTATTAGCGAGACTACTGGCTTCATCACAGACTCTTTCATGGATAGAGATAACACCGACGTCTTCCCCAATATGGACTTCTTCTCCGACGTCAGCAACCTCTTCCTCGATGACATGGTTGACGACAGTGCGAACGCGAACACTGGCGGTTCCTCTGCTGCTGCTGTGATGTACATCCTCTTGATCAACCTTGTTCTGATCGTATCTCAAGTTCTATGCCTTGCAATCCATTTGGTTATCTACCTTAATATGTACTTGCTATTTCACATGATTAGTATAATTTTTAATTTCTATTCATGTTTCATGTAGCGTTTATTATGGTTAATTCGTTTGGTAAATTGCTCTTTGATTCAACAATCAAAAAACCTTAATTTCAGGCAATTTTCCCCAATTGGCTTTGTTCCTTCTATGAAGGCACATGTGTTTCAAGGTGTCAATTAAAAACGATGGCGTGCGAGAGCAGTGCTCTGGTTTCAGACCATGATCTTCTATAACGCCATCTATGGTGCACCTGAGGGAGATCTTAATCCTGCTCAGGAAGAGGCGTTCCATAAACTTGATACCACTTGATACGCCAAATTTGCATCACCATTCTATACCATAATCTATCTCTATTCATTGATATTTGTCTTATTATGAGGTATTACTTATGGCTTTTCATCTGTTTATGCATGTTGGATGATTCTTAGTGGATGGACTGCTGGAGTCTAGATTCTGATGGAAAAGAAGGCGTTTTGATGCAATTTCGCGAAGACCAGAAAAATAAGGGAAAATATTATTTTTCCAGAAGATTGAGGAAGCCAGAAGGAGGGACGAAGAAGGACCGCATGGGGCCCACACCCACTAGGCGCGGGGCCATGCTGGGCCGCGCCTAGGGCAGGTTTTGCCCACCTTCCCGGCTCCCGACTCCGCCCCTTCGCCTATATCTTCCCTACAAAACCTTAAGGCCAGGAGAGCGACCATAGATAGATTTCCGCCGCCTCTGTGGGGGGGGTGCGAAAAACACCGAGAGAGAAAGATCCCTCCGGCAGATAGATTTCTGCTAGGGGAATTCATTTCCGGAGAGGGGAGATCGTCGCCATCAACACCATCGTCAAGCTAGGCTTCATCGGGATCATCACCATCATCCACACCATCATATACATCAGCACCATCATCACCACTCCATCCTGCTGTAACAATTGTGTTGGATATTGCTTTAGTTCTTAGGGGAAACTTTCCCGGTGTTGATTACTATTGTAGTTGATGCTTATGAGTGGAACCATTGGATTATTGTTTATGTTCAGATTGTTATCCATTATCATATCATCTTTGATCTTTATCCATATGATGTCTTGTGAGTAGTTCGTTTAGTTCTTGAGGACATGGGAGAAGTCATGTTGTTATTAGTGGGTTTGTGTTGAGTTATTATTCAATGGTTAGTATTTAAGTTGTGGTGCTATTCTTCTAGTGGTGTCATATGAATGTCGACTACATGATACTTCACCATTTATGGGCCTAGGGGAATGAATTGTGTATTTGGCTACTAATTGTGGGGTTGCCGGAGTAACAGAAACCTGAACCCCCGTTAGGACACCTTTGCACAAGGGAGTGTAGGATCTTAGAGTTTAAGGCTGTGGTTAGATTTATATCTTAATTACTTTCCTGTAGTTACGGATGTTTTTAGGGGGTTTAATCACAAGTATGTATTAGTCCAAGTAAAGTCGGTACATTAGCACAGGTTCACCCGCACAACACTTACACCACCAAAGAAGAGTACTCAGCTATTTGAAGAGAAAGAACTTGACAGAATTACCATGTGTCCTCGAGAACGTTTGGTCTTTATAAGTATTTCCACCGGATTGTCCTTTGCTAAGAAAGGATTGGGCCACTTGTTGTGTTTGTTCTTTGTTACTTGCACTTTGTTTTGTTGCTCTATCAGAAAACCACTAAAAATCTGTTAGCTAAGTATTTGAAGAGAGTTCCTGCTCCATACCATATTTTAGCACCTTCTGCTCCTCGTTGGGATCGACACTCCTATTTATTGAAAGTACTATGATACACCCCCTGTACTTGTGGGTCATCAAGACTATTTTCTGGCACCGTTGCCAGGGAGTGAAGCGCTATTGAATAGTGGAACTGGTAAATGAAACTTCTACTGTGAGTATTGATTTTTGTTACTACTTGTTACTTTGTTTCCAATATTTATAACCCACTTGGTTTTCTGTTTGGTAAAACTACTACCACTTCTAGGGTAGTAGATGAACCACCACCTGTTGAGATAGATCCTTTTAAGATAACTACAAGTATTGTTGATCGTGTTATGGATAATTATTATTTTGGGGATGGAGCTGTCCAACCTGGTGATCACTTGCTTTTTATCCATGAATTATGCAGGTTGTTTAAGTGTGCAGGTATCACAACTGAACATGTGAAGAAGAAGTTAGTCTCTATATCCTTGAAAGGGAGAGCTGAAGAATGGTATAAGCTGCTGAAGAATGGACAATACATGGAATGGGAGGACATGGCATCTCTCTTTTATTCTAAATTTTATCCTCCCAGTGAGATTCATAAGGATAGAAATCTAATATATAACTTTTGGCCTCATGATGGAGAGATTACATTTCAAGCTTTGGGGAGATTGAAGTTACTAATGCTTAAATGTCCTACCATGAACTCCCTAACAATATTATTATCAATAACTTTTATGCTAGGCTTTCTCTTCATGATAAAGATTTACTAGATGATTCTTGTGCTGGATCATTCACACGTATGAAGGACGAAGCTAAATGGGATCTACTAGACCTCATTCAAGAGAACACTGAAGCTTGGGAGAATGACAAAGGAAGAAAGTCAGGTATAAACTATGATTATGAATGCATTAAGTCCTTTATGGTAACTGATGACTTCCGTGATATTAGCAATGAGTTTGGTCTTGATTCCCAAAGTATTGCCAACTGTTTTAAGACCTTTGCCTCTTACATAGAAATTCCCCAAAAGAAGTGGAACAAGTACCATGCACCTTATAAAGATGTTGCTAATCATGTTTCGGTTAGAGTGCTGAAGTTTGTACTACTAATCATATTGTGCCTGAACCTTATGTTGAGAAAATGTCTTTCCCAGCTAAGGTAAAGGAGTATTCTATGATGATTAGTGCAAATAATAAAGGTACTAAGAAAACTATGGACCTGGTGAGCAATTGAATATTTAACCTGTGGTAGCTATTGTGAAAGATCTTGACGCTAGAGATATAGAGGATGAGAACATTTTCTTCTGTGAAAACGCTTCTAATATTATCTCTCATCCTAGTAAGGCTAGAAAAGCTAGTGTTCCTGTGCTTTCTGTTAAAATTGGTGATCATTACTACTATGGTTTATGTGACATTGGTGCTAGTCTAGTGCTATTCCTTATGAGCTTTACAGGGAAATTATGCATGAAATTGGTCCTTGTGAGATTGAGGGCATTGATGTGGTTATTCACCTTGCAAATAAGGAAAACATTTGCCCTATTGGTATTGTAAGAGATGTGGAGGTTCTTTGTGGTAAGATTAAATATCCTGCTGATTTTCTAGTACTTAATTCAGCAGCTAGTAAAACTTGTCCTATCATTTTTGGTAGACCTTTCCTGAACACTTGTGGAGCTATTATAGATTTTAAGAAGGAGAAAGTTTTAACTAAGTTTGACGGAGATTGTTATGAGTTTAACTTTTCCAAATTTGCTAAAACTCCTTGTGAAAATAGCTTGCCTAATGAAGATTTCAGGATGGAACAAATTGCTTCTATTGATCTGGTTTATGACCTTGGACCTCATTCTGATGACTGTAAGTATGCTCATTGTGATGATAGAGTTATTCCTTGTGACGGTTATATTGTTAACTTTATTCAAAGTGCTACTGAAAGTTATTATGAGAGAGGGAAACATGGTTTTATGCATCTCAATAATGTTAAGTTGCCCCGTTTTATGTTGAAAGCTTTGAAGTTGCATTTGTTTTGTCTTCCTATGCTAGTGGCTTTTTGTTTCAACAATTCGTTTCATCATGACACTCCCATGCATAGGAAGTGGGTTAGACTCAAATGTGTTGGTTATTTGCTTCTTGATTGTAACATCCCTAAAATCATATTTTCAAAACTTTGCATATCATCCATGCATTCATGATCATTTAGGGTCCATTTTCAAAGTCATTTCAAAACAGAAGCATTTGAATACTTATTATTTTATGTAAACAAAGCATTGATCCAATGCTACTCTCTAATGAGAGATTATTTGTTTTAAACCATTGTTGTTTTCTCATGAGTTTATAATTGATAAAATCCAAAGCTTGGACAAGGATTTTCAAAACAAAGAAACAAAATTAAACCACTTCTTTGTCTTTTTAAGCAATGGGTAAAAACATTGTTTATTTTGAAATTCCAAAGTGCCAAATCATTTTAAAGTGTGCAACTTTGTTCTGCAACCAAATGAGTACTTTTTACACTTTACAAAAATCCAGAACAAGTTTGAAATCAAACACATTTGAAAACATTTGAATTTGATTCCTGGAAAATCAAACATAAAATAGAAAAGGAGAAAAGAATTAGAAAAGGGCCGGCACTACTAATCTAGCCCAGAACCAGATGCAGCCTAAAAGCCCACCCGGGCCACTTTCCCTCTGTTTCTTATCTCACCCGCACCGAACCAACCCACACCGTCGCCGTCTGGTGGCCCCTCTCCACGTCATCGTAACCTTCCCCAAAATCTCGCACAGGAACACGTCGCCGTCGACCGTTTCTTCCTCTTCACTGCCTCGATCAATTGCATTGATACTGCGCGTAATCGTCGCCCCTGCTCTGGCTATAAAATCACCACCTCGCCGCGGTCCTTTCCCCCCAAAACCCACACCTAGTTGCCCCCAGGCTGCGCGTATTTGAACTCCCTCCGCCGCTGCACAGACGCACTCCGGCGTACGATTCCGGTGAGCTCTCGTCGCCCCTTGCCTTCTAATCTTTCCAGCATGATCGCAGCGACCTTGCGCATCCTCTAACCCCATTGGTGCGTTCTAGGACTATCTGGAGCCTCGCCAACGACGATGACCGCAAGTGCCCGATGCAGCCGCAAACTCCGACGAGCTCTCCTGGTTTGTACCGACCGCGTCTCCCTCTCTCATTCATACTCACACGCTCGCCTTGTCTGCACGCATCTAACACCACCTCTCTTGTGCCTTAGCGTGAGCCGTAGCATCGCCACCGTCTCCAGCCGCACACGCCCGACGACACCAATGACTCCGGTGAGCAATACCTGTCAACCGCGAGCGCCCCTTCGCCAACCAAACCCACCTCGAGCATTAGCAGCGCACGGCGAACTTGGTAAGCCACCCCCCCTCTTCCGCACGACCTAGATCATCGACAATGTCACTGACAGAGCCGCCACCGCCACTCGCTGCCGCTAGCGCCGCCAGGCTTTGGTCGTTTGATCGGCCACCGTTGGATCAAGATCCAACATGTAGGATAGATCACTTAACGAAGGGGTATGGAACAGATCTGGCCATGTGATTTAAGTTAGATCTGACGGACCTCATTGATCGATCCGCACGAATCGGTATCAACCAATCAGAACACGCCGCGTGTCTGTAGGTTTGATTTAAAATCAGAATTTAGATCTATTAGATGTTTAAACTTGTAAAATTCATAACTTTTGATTCCCACGTCCAAATTTGACAAATTTTATATCATTGGAATCAGGAGAGAAAATCCTTTCCATTTATGCAATGTGTTTAATGTTTTTCCTCTGTTAAAATGATTGTTTTTACAGAAACATTTGTAGGCATAATTTGTATATAGTAATTATTTGAAAAATGTTTTGTTGTTCAAATAAAGTTTAATTGGCAAGTTTTGAACTTGTTAAAGATTCAGTACTATGCACTTGTCTTGTTTGGTGTATAAAATCATCACATGGAATTTTGCATGCATTCATATATTTTTGTTTGTATATATATTGTATGTGATTTGGTGCCATTATTTATGTGTAGATTTTGGTGCAAATAGTGATTGTGATTGTGAGGATTGTTGCTACCCCCCAAACTACCAAGGAAAGTGGTGCTTCATGATTTTATTCCTATGTTTTTCAACTATTCACTAGAAATATTTTGCTAGACTTGCATGAATATTTTGATCTATATGCTATGATTGGGAAATCCTAGTAGTTGTAGAATTGCTAGAAATTTCTAAGTTAAGATGCTTATCAATGCCATTCTTATCCTAGCTAGTAGCGACCAAGGGTGGTTATATATTCATGCTATGAGAAAATATTTCTAAGTCTTTGGACTTGTATTTTTGCTTAATAAAACAACTAAGTGAATGAAACACCTGGGTGGAATGGAAAGAATGGTTTGTGTTGAGTGGTTACACAAGGCCCATGTCTATGGTTTACCTTGTGTATCTCACTTGTGGAAAGACACCCAGGAACAAAGGGATTTGAGAGGCCAAATGTTAAGAAGCTTCTAGTGCAGCCACATGGCATTATGGGCTCTGCCTGGACCACATAGGTTGCTAGAACTTAGCCATTTGGACTATTGGTGGTAGTGGGAATGATAGGTTGGAGCGCGTCCATTTGGTCTAAGGGAAGGCTTCTGAAAGGTCTTGTCTTGGTGAAAATCAAGTCTTGTGGGGAAAGTGCACAACCTCTACAGATGGAAGAATCTAAGTACTTAGCCATGTACCTGGTATTGGACAACTTGAGCATCAAGACATGGAAGCTATCAAGAATCTCCTCATCCCAATTTCTAAGTTAAAACTTTTGGGTGAACAGGGATGAAGGTTCACCAATTTCTATTGGTGGATCCTAGGGAAAGTTTTGTCAAAGAAAAACTTAGTGTTTTTCAACTGATAGGTAAAATCTATTTTGAGCAAAGCAAACCTAAGCTACACTTAGCCAAAATGCATATAGTATCTAGACTACTAATATTCTACTAAGGTATCACTTGCCAATACTATTCCAATGTGTTGACCCACTGTGGCTGTAACTGGTGATGTTGCAGGTTATTCTGATGATGATTAGGGGTTATGAGTCTACACTCAACATGCTTGCCTGTGGCACATGAAGATGAAGACTTATTTATCTTATTATATATTGAACTCTTGTATTAGGCCTATGGCCATGGAGTTTGTAAAAGACTTTGTTTGTCTGTGGAATGATATGTAATAATGACCCTTTTTCTGTGTACTTCATCTTAAACTGTGGATGCTAGCATTGATCCAGGGACTAGCATTGCAATCACAGGGATCCTTACCTTTATAAAGGGAGGGATCTTACAGATGGTTTCATAGCACTGTGTTGCCTGTAGGATTATGACCCTAGGATTGGAAACCACTAAAGAAAAAATTTCAACAACTTCCACACTTGTCTTTTCTTCTCTTAAACTTTTCTAATCTTCTTTCTCATCTCTATTTGTAGATGAACTCCATCAACGAAGCCGTGAGGAAGGGCCACTCATGACTATGACTTTGGAATGTGAGACAGAATTCCCCAAGGCTCTCAAGGACCTCATGGTTGCCATGGGAATACATGGTGCATTTGTGTACAAAGGTTTTCCTGTGGTGGATGAAGGAGTTGAGTACTGGTGGGTGCAACTTCACTTGTATAAAAACAAGGAAGACAACCACAAGGACTCAGGATTCTGCATGGTCACCAACTCAGTGATGCACACCACATTCTTTGATTCAGCAAGGGATGCAGCTTGGAAGGCCATCAAAGAGCTTGGTGATAGAATCAAGTGCAGAATGCTCAACACTCAGAATGACCTTAGGGAAGAAAAGAAGAATACCCAAGAGTTATATACTACCAACCAATGTTTAAGAGAGGACATCATAGACTTAGCAATGGAGTCATGTGATCAGGATCGACAGATTGCCTCTAGGGATGCGCTGTTAGCCAAAAATGTTGTTTAAAATAAGTTGAACCTTGGATGCTTGTAATGGATTTATGTATGACATGACTTGAGTGTTTGGATGGTCAAAGTTATGCATGTGATTCCTTGTCTTGTGATTTATCTTTAACTGTGTTGATTCTAACTTTTTCTATCTTATAAAATAGATGCCCAATGTTACTATCAGCACGGCTGAAGAGTTCAAGGGAACTCGTTTTGGCACTCGTATTATTGAGCTCACTAGTTTGCTCAATCTCCCACTTCCTACCATCATGATGCTTCCCCTCACCAAGTTCGAGAGGAAGGACCTTTGGGGCTTCAAGGTTAGTCAGCCAGGACACCAGACTGAGCCAGCCACGGAGGCCATGTGGCATCCCGCAAAACCACTACTAGAAAATCGCGTTGTTTTTGTGCATTGCATCATCATTATCGCATGGTTTTTCTCTGCGCATCATCATAACATCAGCATGCATCCATTCGTTTAAAACCATTTTTGCTAAAAACCCTATTTTGGTTTTCTATATTAATCGTCCCGACTTTTACTCAAACGCCAAACCCGCATATGTTCCGGATATTTTGTTTGTCTAAAACTAATTACAAAAGATATTTGAAAACAAATAAAATATTAGATTATTTTTGGTGGGGCAGTCGAACGGCCCGAACCGACCGAACGACCGCCCCAGAAAACTAAATCGGTCCGCTCTAATCCTAGACCTACCAGATATTCTACCCACCCCCCCCCCTTGGCCACATCACTCCCACCTATCCCGTCGCGCCACCTCACCCCTCCCTCTCCCTCACCCAGTCCTACCCTGCCACCTAGACACACCCAACACACCCACACCACACAGCCTTCCCCCCACCAGATCCCACCTCCCCCACGTCGGCCACACCTAACCCCGGCCCCACCCTGGGGCCCACCACGCACGCGGCCCCGACCTCCCCTCTCCTCCCGCTCGATCCCTCTGCTAGCCTCCTCCGAGCGCCACCGCCCCTGGCGCCGGCCGTCCCCTCGCAGCTCGCCGCCCCGACCCCCGTCGCCGCCGCCGGCGCCCCAGGGTCCCCGGCGCTCTCCCTCGCCACCTCCCCGCGGCGCCGCGGCCCCCTCGCCGCCGGTCTCCCTCCGCAGCCCCGCAGCGCCGCGCCGCCCCAGCACCTCCTCCTCTCCGCCGGACCCTCTCCGCGCCGCCCTCTCGCCGGCCCGTCCTCCCCAGCGGCGCCGGCGCGCGACCCCGCGCCTCCCGAGCCTCTCCCGCCCCGGCGTGCTCCGGCCGTGTCCTCCGCCCCTCGCCCCCAAGCTCGCGCCGCCGTTCACCGCGCCTCCCGGCCCCTCCGCGTCGAGCTCCGCCCTCGGCCTCCTCCGACCCTTCTTCGGCCGCGCTCGCCCCGACCCTGCGTCGCCGGTCCCGCCCTTCCTCAAGCCGTCTGCCCCGCCTTCTCCTCCTCCTCCGGCCGCTCTCCCCGACGCCGGCGCCGCCCTGTGCGACCTCGCCTGCGTCCGGCTGTTGTGCTCCGTCGAACCCCTGCTGCCCGAGCCTCCCCGCCGCCTTGGACCGTGCAGCAGCCCCGTCCAACCTCGACGTGTGTGCTCCTGCGTGCATGTGTCGGTGCTTGGGTGATGTACCAAGGCAACGCCCAAACCCATGGCTGCAGAACCCGTTCTCCGTCTCCAACCCGTCAACGCCATCTACACCGAGAGCCGCGGTACCTGGAGGACGACCTCAAACCGTAGAGCCAGGCCGCCGAGACCCCATCCCCGCAGGCCTCCGACAGGGAGCCGACAAGGTCTGCCACACGGAAGTGTCTCGGACTCGGAGAGACCCCCGGAACGACAAGATCGCCACACGGACTTGAGTACTCCGATGCCCCGTTCACGGAGTCCGAGGACCGATACCGCTGAACCCGAGCGCCAAGATCGCCTTCCTGGACCCCTGAAGACCGGACCGTAGCGCCAAGGCCCGAACCCGAAGACCGCCAAGAACGCCACCGGATATGACAAGCACTCCGCCCGGACACCAAGTTCTTCACCCCGAAGCCGACCCCGGCGCCCGGAGCCGAGAACCCCGTGGCGACAAGTGCTTCGTCCCGAACGCCATGACCGACAACGTGATCCGAAGACCACGGATGCGCCAAGACCTACCCCTGAGTCCGAGAACGACCTCGCCGAACCCTGAACCCTGAGACCGACCCCGAACCCCGGAACCCAAGATCGTCGAGCCCCCTCTGATGTGTGACCCCTTTTCCTTGAACCCTATTTTATAACATAACAACTTGATTGCATATTGAATTGTCATACTTGCATGCATATCTGTGGTTTGGGGGCCTTATGCCGATTCACCTCATAATTAAATATGGGGCCCATATGCGGGCAAATCTAGTCTCATATCGGCCTCATTTAAACTTGTGTAGCGAACCAATACTATAATCTTGCCTTGTTAAAACAACATTTAAATTGCGGGGTAGTTAAACAACTGGAACCATCTAATTGATGTCGGGACCCCGGTTCCGCTTAATATGACCTAATTGCATCGCACCTTTGCCATGCCATCCATCATGCATGCATCATGCCGATCTTTTGCCATCGAACCTTCGGCAATGTTTTCAGGCGAGCATCTCCCTCTTTCTACCTATCTTACTTTTATAGTATTTACTTCCCTCCTGTTGATCTTTGCTATCGGTGTTACGATGCTCTAGTTTCGTTCCCGTGATATCCCTTGCAGCCATATATAGCCTTGGACACATCCTATTACCTGTTGTTTGGTAGATAGTTGGACCCGCGTGTCGTAGTCGCTTGCTCAAGTGTTTTGCTTGTCGTCAAGTACCACCTTTGTTGGAGAATTGCCGCATGATGACGTTGGAGATGATCATGGTTTTAATTATTGTTCACTTTAATTCCTGTTTAACAACTAAAATTGAACTAAGCAGAGGCATCGGTGGGTGATAGGTAAGATTTGGTTTCCGACCGCCCACTTGTGTCCCGTAGGACCCCGAGTTCTTGACACCTGTTCCGAGATCGAGCGCGCTAACCACATGTGGGGAGATATGGGCCCCCCATTGATTATTACCTGATTTCAAAGTATTGTACTTGGGGCCACAAGTAGTTTGGGGCTTTATTACTATCCTGTACTTATGCCATGATTTACCGCTTTATTTACGATTGTGCGAGGTACTGCACACTGTACTGTTTTGGATGCGGAATGTTTACGCGGTATGGACAGTCCCCGTTTGGGGACCTGCTGTCGCATACTGCCATTGTCGCAAACCCTGAGTCCGTCTCGGAGACCGGCCGACTCCGTTGCGGGTGTCGACTCGGTGGGGTGGCCCCCGTGCTTGCTTTGGGTCTGGGAACGTCGTGACTTAGGCCCCGCCGACATACCGATGGGTGTATGTTAACTGATCTGGCAAAAAGGGTCGAAGTGCCTGTGGATACTTTGGTGCACCCCTGCAGGGTTAAATCTTTTCGAGAAGCCGTGTCCGCGGTTATGGACGACTTGGAGCACAGTGCTTGATCATAGACAACTATAACTAAAGTTTACTGTTTTAAATTTACTTGTATCCGATATGATTAGTAATTAGCTTCACTACAACGGCATGGCTAAGTAAAAGTACCAACAACTGCTGGGTTTTGGGTTATCTAATGCTAATTGAATCTGACTAGTAAGTGATGCCACTATAACGGAATGACTAACTAAAAGTGCCCACTGCTTACTTTATCAGGACGATTATCTAAACCTGACTAGTAAAGTGCCACAACTATAACGGAATAATTAAAACTGCCAACTGTGCGAGTTCCTCGGTTGACTTCCTCGTTTGGTCTCGAGGGGGGAAACGCCAGGATGGGTTTGTTTGGTGTTAGCTTCAGGTTGGATCCGGTTAGGCCATTCGCACCCCTCTCTGATAGCCGCCAGTTGTATCGAGTCTCTATAGGTCGTTCAGTGCATGCTGCCGCTGCCGCTCAGTCCACCATACCTATGTAGGGGAGGACCGCCGAATTCTAGCCTCGCCGTGTACTGGCCTCAGTACTGACGCTCCTTCTTTCTCCTTTGCCCTTTGTCGGCACCCCTTTTGTTTAAGCAGGTTTTTGAGATCAACGCCGTTAGCAGGGTTACCCTTCCGGCTTGGCCTGGACAGGGTTATGGACGCCATTGGTTATTCTTCAGGGCTCTTAGCCCCATTTGCATCTTGTCCGTAGTCGGACGCCCCATCGTTTTCAAGGTGATTTGGATCTTTGTACATTATATTTGTATTCTTGACTCATGGAGTCGCCGTTATATATGTATCTGTTCTGTGGGTCCCATCGAGGACTGTTGTGTAATGTATTACTTTGCTTTCCACCCGCACGAAAGTGCCTGGTGGGCACCTTCGAATCGTTTCTATGCGGATTTGGCGAGTTTCGCTAAAACTTGCATAGGGCCGATTCTGAGGGTGTTACAGAGTGGTATCAGAGCTCAGCAGTTGCGATACCCCACAAGTCCAGCCTATAGGATAACCTAGCTAACGGCCGAAGTAGAGTGTCAAAACTATTTTCGCAAAATCGGTTGGATAGTTCTGATTAGGTCTGATTTTACTCCTTACCCCTCTGCTATTCCCCTCTCATCTCGACGTGTTTTGAATCTGCTCTCTCCTTCTTCTTCGAGTCCAGGATTTCTCGTGGTTGGGTTCCGTCGTACCTTTAGGGTTTCGCTTCCTCCTTTGTCAACAGTGTTCTATCATCCGGTCTTCCTGCTGCCTGAGTGATCCTTGTCTGTGGTACCATTCTTTGTTCCTTGGTTGTGCCTTCCGGTGTTTTCTGACGCGACGGCATCCTCTACGCCAGATCCGATGCAGAGACTGCATCACTCCTTTGATCCGAACCTCGCTTGTCGAGATCTTCAGTCTGAATCTTGAGGGTTGGTTGCATAATCTGTCTATTCGTGTACATAGTAATGCTTTGAGTGCAGGATGGAGTCGCGACCATACCACTACTCTTATCATTCGCTTATGTACATTGAATGGTGGGTCGATGCAATTTTACCCCATCCATGGGAGTTAGAGGTGGCCTTACCTTTAACTTCGTCCGTTGTTTTCCGGAGTGTTCTCTTGATGATCGGGATCAACGACCTCTTGTTAGTGGTGTCGCGAAGATCTACACGAAGCGAGAAGACGCAAATCGCCGACCTTCCTTCCGGTACCATGAGGCGGATCTCGAGGGCGAGATCCATCGTTAGTGGTGTCGAATTGTGGCATCCCGCAAAACCACTACTAGAAAATCGCGTTGTTTTTGTGCATTGCATCATCATTATCGCATGGTTTGTCTCTGCGCATCATCATAAAATCAGCATGCATCCATTCGTTTAAAACCATTTTTGCTAAAAACCCTATTTTGGTTTTCTATATTAATCGTCCCGACTTTTACTCAAACGCCAAACCCGCATATGTTCCGGATATTTTGTTTGTCTAAAACTAATTACAAAAGATATTTGAAAACAAATAAAATATTAGATTATTTTTGGTGGGGCAGTCGAACGGTCCGAACCGACCGAACGACCGCCCCAGAAAACTAAATCGGTCCGTTCTAATCCTAGACCTACCAGATATTCTACCCACCCCCCCCCCTTGGCCACATCACTCCCACCTATCCCGTCGCGCCACCTCACCCCTCCCTCTCCCTCACCCAGTCCTACCCTGCCACCTAGACACACCCAACACACCCACACCACACAGCCTTCCCCCCACCAGATCCCACCTCCCCCACGTCGGCCACACCTAACCCCGGCCCCACCCTGGGGCCCACCACGCACGCGGCCCCGACCTCCCCTCTCCTCCCGCTCGATCCCTCTGCTATCCTCCTCCGAGCGCCACCGCCCCTGGCGCCGGCCGTCCCCTCGCAGCTCGCCGCCCCGACCCCCGTCGCCGCCGCCGGCGCCCCAGGGTCCCCGGCGCTCTCCCTCGCCACCTCCCCGCGGCGCCGCGGCCCCCTCGCCGCCGGTCTCCCTCCGCAGCCCCGCAACGCCGCGCCGCCCCAGCACCTCCTCCTCTCCGCCGGACCCTCTCCGCGCCGCCCTCTCGCCGGCCCGTCCTCCCCAGCGCCGCCGGCGCGCGACCCCGCGCCTCCCGAGCCTCTCCCGCCCCGGCGTGTTCCGGCCGCGTCCTCCGCCCCTCGCCCCCAAGCTCGCGCCGCCGTTCACCGCGCCTCCCGGCCCCTCCGCGTCGAGCTCCGCCCTCGGCCTCACCGCGCCCCCCGAGCTCCGGCCTCCTCCGACCCTTCTTCGGCCGCGCTCGCCCCGACCCTGCGTCGCCGGTCCCGCCCTTCCTCAAGCCGTCTGCCCCGCCTTCTCCTCCTCCTCCGGCCGCTCTCCCCGACGCCGGCGCCGCCCTGTGCGACCTCGCCTTTTTCTGGCTGTTGTGCTCCGTCGAACCCCTGCTGCCCGAGCCTCCCCGCCGCCTTGGACCGTGCAGCAGCCCCGTCCAACCTCGACGTGTGTGCTCCTGCGTGCATGTGTCGGTGCTTGGGTGATGTACCAAGGCAACGCCCAAACCCATGGCTGCAGAACCCGTTCTCCGTCTCCAACCCGTCAACGCCATCTACACCGAGAGCCGCGGTACCTGGAGGACGACCTCAAACCGTAGCGCCAGGCCGCCGAGACCCCATCCCCGCAGGCCTCCGACAGGGAGCCGACAAGCTCTGCCACACGGAAGTGTCTCGGACTCGGAGAGACCCCCGGAACGACAAGATCGCCACACGGACTTGAGTACTCCGATGCCCCGTTCACGGAGTCCGAGGACCGATACCGCCGAACCCGAGCGCCAAGATCGCCTTCCTGGACCCCTGAAGACCGGACCGTAGCGCCAAGGCCCGAACCCGAAGACCGCCAAGAACGCCACCGGATATGACAAGCACTCCGCCCGGACACCAAGTTCTTCACCCCGAAGCCGACCCCGGCGCCCGGAGCCGAGAACCCCGTGGCGACAAGTGCTTCGTCCCGAACGCCATGACCGACAACGTGATCCGAAGACCACGGATGCGCCAAGACCTACCCCTGAGTCCGAGAACGACCTCGCCGAACCCTGAACCCTGAGACCGACCCCGAACCCCGGAACCCAAGATCGTCGAGCCCCCTCTGATGTGTGACCCCTTTTCCTCGAACCCTATTTTATAACATAACAACTTGATTGCATATTGAATTGTCATACTTGCATGCATATCTGTGGTTTGGGGGCCTTATGCCGATTCACCTCATAATTAAATATGGGGCCCATATGCGGGCAAATCTAGTCTCATATCGGCCTCATTTAAACTTGTGTAGCGAACCAATACTATAATCTTGCCTTGTTAAAACAACATTTAAATTGCGGGGTAGTTAAACAACTGGAACCATCTAATTGATGTCGGGACCCCGGTTCCGCTTAATATGACCTAATTGCATCGCACCTTTGCCATGCCATCCATCATGCATGCATCATGCCGATCTTTTGCCGTTGAATTAAATATTGCATCCGGTGTTTCTTCTAGTGATTTGTTTCTTCGCGGATAAGGCCGTTGAGTTGATGTGAGCTTCGCCCGATCTTCGGTTGAACCTTCGGCAATGTTTTCAGGCGAGCATCTCCCTCTTTCTACCTATCTTACTTTTATAGTATTTACTTCCCTCCTGTTGATCTTTGCTATCGGTGTTGCGATGCTCTAGTTTCGTTCCTGTGATATCCCTTGCAGCCATATATAGCCTTGGACACATCCTATTACCTGTTGTTTGGTAGATAGTTGGACCCGCGTGTCGTAGTCGCTTGCTCAAGTGTTTTGCTTGTCGTCAAGTACCACCTTTGTTGGAGAATTGCCGCATGATGACGTTGGAGATGATCATGGTTTTAATTATTGTTCACTTTAATTCCTGTTTAACAACTAAAATTGAACTAAGCAGAGGCATCGGTGGGTGATAGGTAAGATTTGGTTTCCGACCGCCCACTTGTGTCCCGTAGGACCCCGAGTTCTTGACACCTGTTCCGAGATCGAGCGCGCTAACCACAGGTGGGGAGATATGGGCCCCCCATTGATTATTACCTGATTTCAAAGTATTGTACTGGGGGCCACAAGTAGTTTGGGGCTTTATTACTATCCTGTACTTATGCCATGCTTTACCGCTTTATTTACGATTGTGCGAGGTACTGCACACTGTACTGTTTTGGATGCGGAATGTTTACGCGGTATGGACAGTCCCCGTTTGGGGACCTGCTGTCGCATACTGCCATTGTCGCAAACCCTGAGTCCGTCTCGGAGACCGGCCGACTCCGTTGCAGGTGTCGACTCGGTGGGGTGGCCCCCGTGCTTGCTTTGGGTCTGGGAACGTCGTGACTTAGGCCCCGCCGACATACCGATGGGTGTATGTTAACTGATCTGGCAAAAAGGGTCGAAGTGCCTGTGGATACTTTGGTGCACCCCTGCAGGGTTAAATCTTTTCGAGAAGCCGTGTCCGCGGTTATGGACGACTTGGAGCACAGTGCTTGATCATAGACAACTATAACTAAAGTTTACTGTTTTAAATTGACTTGTATCCGATATGATTAGTAATTAGCTTCACTACAACGGCATGGCTAAGTAAAAGTACCAACAACTGCTGGGTTTTGGGTTATCTAATGCTAATTGAATCTGACTAGTAAGTGATGCCACTATAACGGAATGACTAACTAAAAGTGCCCACTGCTTACTTTATCAGGACGATTATCTAAACCTGACTAGTAAAGTGCCACAACTATAACGGAATAATTAAAACTGCCAACTGTGCGAGTTCCTCGGTTGACTTCCTCGTTTGGTCTCGAGGGGGGAAACGCCAGGATGGGTTTGTTTGGTGTTAGCTTCAGGTTGGATCCGGTTAGGCCATTCGCACCCCTCTCTGATAGCCGCCAGTTGTATCGAGTCTCTATAGGTCGTTCAGTGCATGCTGCCGCTGCCGCTCAGTCCACCATACCTATGTAGGCGAGGACCGCCGAATTCTAGCCTCGCCGTGTACTGGCCTCAGTACTGACGCTCCTTCTTTCTCCTTTGCCCTTTGTCGGCACCCCTTTTGTTTAAGCAGGTTTTTGAGATCAACGCCGTTAGCAGGGTTACCCTTCCGGCTTGGCCTGGGCAGGGTTATGGACGCCATTGGTTATTCTTCAGGGCTCTTAGCCCCATTTGCATCTTGTCCGTAGTCGGACGCCCCATCGTTTTCAAGGTGATTTGGATCTTTGTACATTATATTTGTATTCTTGACTCATGGAGTCGCCGTTATATATGTATCTGTTCTGTGGGTCCCATCGAGGACTGTTGTGTAATGTTATTACTTTGCTTTCCACCCGCACGAAAGTGCCTGGTGGGCACCTTCGAATCGTTTCTATGCGGGTTTGGCGAGTTTCGCTAAAACTTGCATAGGGCCGATTCTGAGGGTGTTACAGGCCATCACTTTCAAGCTCATGCATGATGACAAGGAGAGAGGCCTAGAGGTAGTCATGCAGGATTTGCTTGGACGCTTGTTAGGGAGACACTCTCGGGAGATTAGAGGTACTCACTTCCATGCCTTCGGTAGACGTGATGAGGATGGTGAAGCCATTGACTTCGAGGATACTTCTAGAGAGACGTCAGAGCCGATTCGTCTATACCTCCAGGACTTAGAGGTTCTTCTTAGGCACCTAGATACTGATAGGACCAACGTCATGCTCAGCAATGACGAACTCCAGGTGCAGCTTCGTGAGAAGTACAAGCTCTTCACGGAGCAAGATGAAATAGTCAAGGAAATGGAGGCCATGTTTGAGAGTCAGGATAGAAAGTTCAAGAGTCAAGAGAAGAGAGTCCAAGATAGGAACAAGAGGATTCGAGACATGACTGCAGAACTAGAAGCCAAGGACTTTGAGCTCGAGCATCAACAGGTGGTGATTGAGAGACTTCGTTCACAGAAGAGGGCTCTCAAAGCCAAAATAGATACCTTGACCACAAATGTCGAGGAGTACAAGACCTCTATGGAGAATGCAGATCTTACACTTGTTGATGAGGAGGTTGATGCAGAGGAGTAGTGATGACTACTCATTTACCGTTATTTACCATGCTTTTGATTATTGAGTCGCAATGACCATCCAACATGTGAATGGCTTGCTATTGGTGTGTTTATTTTCAGAAATTATTGTTTATGTGGTTGAACTTTTACTATGCATGTTTGGTGATTGTTTATGTGATGTATTGTGCAAGTTAGCATCTATGGGTATCTCATTATTATCTCTATTGAAAACCACAGATGCCTCCCCGACGTGCCAATCCCAACCCTAACAACAACAATATCACCCCCGAGATGCAGCAGATGATGATAGCTCAGACGCATCTGATGCAGATGATGACCACGTTCATACAGAATCAGAACAACAACAACAACAATAACAACAACAACAACAATAATAATAATCAGAACAACCCACCGGGTTTTGACATGCTTACCACATTCTTAAGACTGAGGCCACAAAGTTCTCAGGAACTACTGATCCCATGGTGGCCAATGATTGGTTACGCTCAGTGAACAAGGATTTGGTAACTGTTGGCTGTACTGATGAGGAGAAAGTCAGTTTTCCAGCAAACTTGTTGGAAGGACCAACAACTACTTGGTGGGATAACTTCCAGATCACCACTCCCATTGAGGATGTGACATGGGCTATCTTTGAAGATGGTTTCCGTACTGCTCACATCTCATCCGGAGTGATGAGTTTGAAGAAGAAGGAATTTCACAACTTGAAGCAGCGCCACCGCAGCGTGGCTGAATATATTGAGGAGTTCAACAATCTGGCGCGTTATGCACCGGATGAAGTTGACACTGATGCTAAGAGGAAAGAGAAGTTCCTTGAAGGATTGAACGATGAATTGAACCTGCAGTTAGCTGTGGCCTATGTCCCCACTTATCAGTCTCTTTGTGACAAGGCTGCTATTTTGGAAAGCAAAATAAAACAGGTTGAAAGCAGGAAGAGGAAGCACTCGGACAAGCACAACTCGGGATCGTCTCACAAGCATTCCCATTATGATGATAGTGGAAATTCTGGATCCCGCAAGCATGGGAAGTATAACAACCACAACCATCATCATGACAACAAACATCACCGTAGTCATGACAAGGACAAGTACAAGAATCACAAGAGTGGATATAAGAGCCACCACAATGGCAGTGGAAGTGGTAGTGGAAGCCAGCCTGTCAAGAAGGATCTTAGTCAGGTTGAATGTTTCAAGTGCAAGGAGATGGGGCATTATGCAAATGAATTCCCAGAAAAGAAAGTTGAAGGACCCAACAAGCCCAACCCTTTCCAGAAGGGGAAAGTGAACCACATCAATGTGGAGGAAATCTATCAAGAGTCATATGATGTGGCTGGTAAGTTCAAACTCAATTCTATTACAGCACTTGTTCTTTTTGATACTGGTGCATCACATTCATTCATATCAAAAGCATTTGTTGATAGAAATGGGATTTCAACTGAAAACATTGGGTGTCCAATAAAAGTAAGTTCTCCAGGTGGAGATATGATAGTAAGTCTTGGATGCCGGGATCTAGTAATAGAGTTTGGAAAGCATAAGTTTCCAGTGAGTCTGATAATCCTAGATTCCCAAGGACTGGATGTAATTTTGGGAATGGATTGGATGACCAAGTATGAAGGAGTACTAGATTGTGCCAATCGAACTTTTGCACTCACAACCTCGGAAAAGAAACGGATAAGATGCAAGTCTAATTTTGAATCAAAAGGGGGTAAGCTAAATTCTCTTAAGGGGGTTAGCATAGAAAGTGTGCCTATTGTGAGTGAATATCCGGATGTGTTTCTTGAAGAATTGCCGGGAATGCCACCGGATAGAGATGCGGAGTTTCTTATTGATTTGCTACCAGGATCTAGACCAATAGCAAAGAGACCGTACAAGATGTCAGTAGACGAATTGAAAGAACTCAAGAAACAACTTGGAGAATAGTTGCAGAAAGGATTTATTCAACCAAGTTCTTCATCTTGGGGAGCATCAGTTTTGTTTGTGGAAAAGAAGGATAGGAGTAAAAGGTTATGCATAGATTACCGCTCACTCAATGAGGTGACTATCAAGAACAAATACCCTTTGCCTAGAATCAATGACTTGTTTGATCAGCTAGAAGGATCCTGTGTGTTCTAAAAAATTGATCTCCGATCAGGATATTTCCAACTCAAAATAAGGGAACAAGACATACCTAAGATAGCTGTCACCACTAGGTATGGATTGTATGAGTACACTGTGATGCCTTTTGGTTTGACCAATGCCCCAGCTTATTTCATGAACATGATGAACAAGATGTTCATGGAGTTCCTTGACAAGTTTGTTGTCTTATTCATTGATGAAATTTTGATCTACTCCAAGAGCAAGGAAGAGCATGAAGGACACTTGCGTTTGATACTTGAGAAGCTTAGAGAGCATAAGTTATATGCCAAATTCAGCAAGTGTGAGTGAAAGAGGTTCGTAGTTTCCTTGGCTTGGCAGGATACTACAGAAGGTTCATTGAGAATTTCTCCAAGATAGCTAAGCCAATGACAGAATTGTTAAAGAAAGACAAGAAGTTTGCTTGGTCTGAAGGATGTGAACTCAGTTTCCAAGAGTTGAAGAAGAGGTTAGTAACAACACCAGTCTTATGTCTGCCAGATTTGGAGAAGGATTTCCAAGTGTATTGTGATGCATCTCGTCATGGATTAGGTGAAGTACTTATGCAAGAAGGGAAAGTTGTGGCTTATGCCTCGAGACAACTCAAAACTCATGAGGTAAATTACCCTACTCATGATTTAGAGTTAGCCTTTGTTGTCCATGCACTCAAAACATGGAGACACCATCTTTTGGGATAACGATGTGAAGTGTTCACTGATCACAAAATTTTGAAGTATATCTTCACCCAGAAATAAATTAACATGCGACAAAGAAGATGGCAAGAACTCATCAAGGACTATGACTTGAGTTTGCAATACCACCCCGGTAAAGCAAATGTTGTAGCGGATGCTCTAAGCCGTAAGGTTTTTGTGAATGGCCTTACTAAGGGAGAATTGCCAGATGATCTGTGTGCCCAATTTAGAGATCTCAGATTGGAGATTGTGCTTGAAGGACATCTCATGTCATTGGATGTTCAACCCACTTTGTTGGACAAAATCAAAGAAGCCCAAAAGATAGATAAGGAAATCGAAGAGATTAAGGAAAAGATCGGCAATGGAAAACCCAAAGGGTTCCATGAAGATGAACAGGGTACTTTATGGCATGGAAAACGTATCTGTGTTCCACAAGATCCGGATCTTTCGAAACTGATTTTACAAGAAGCACACAACTCACCATATTCTATTCATCCGGGAAACACCAAGATGTACATGTATATGAAAGAAAGATTTTGGTGGAATAATCTCAAGAAGGACATCGACGAACATATTGCTTTGTGTGATGTATGTAGTAGAGTGAAAGCGGAACATCAAAAGCCCGCAGGATTGTTACAACAACTACCTATTCCTGATTGTAAGTGGGACAAGATTGGCATGGATTTCATCACTGGATTGCCAAGGACCAGGTCAGGATATGATTCTATTTGGGTAGTAGTGGATCTCTTAAATAAAGTGGCTCATTTTATACCCGTGAAGACAACCTATACAAGTGCTAAGTTAGCCAAGATCTATATGAGTAGGATTGTATGTCTAAATGGCATACCCAAGAGTATTGTGTCCGATAGGGGAACTCAATTCACTTCTCATTTTTGGAGGCAACTACATGAGTCATTGGGAACGAGGTTGGAATTCAGCACAACTTTTCATCCTCAGACTGATGGACAGACAGAAAGGACCAACCAGATTCTTGAAGATATGTTGAGGGCATGTGCCCTAGACTATGGAGCCAGTTGGGATGAAAGTCTGCCTTGCGCAGAATTCTCTTACAATAACAGGTATCAAGCCAGCATTGAGATGGCACCATTTGAATTTCTCTATGGGAGAAAGTGTACCACCCCATTTCTATGGAATGGTGTGGGATAAAGAAGTTTGTTCGGACCAGAACTAATCAAGGAGGCTAAAGAAAAAGTCAAGCTAGTTAAGGACATATTGAAGATAGCACAGTCCTGATAGAAGAGCTACGCAGATCCTAAGCATAGAGAATTCACCTATGAAGTGGGTGATAGAGCTTATCTTAGAGTGTCACCACTTCATGGAGTGAAGAGATTTGGAGTCAAAGGGAAATTGGCCACAAGATATGTTGGACCATTCCAGATTCTGAGTCATAAAGGAGAAGTAGCTTATGAGATTGAATTGCCAGAATCATTGTCTGCAGTTCACAATGTGTTTCATGTGAGTCAGCTAAAGAAATGCCATCCAGAAATGGAAGAGACTTCTTTTAAGGATAATATACCGTTAGAGGAAGTTCAATTGGAAAGTGATCTCACTTATGAGGAAAAACCTATCAAGATTCTTGAGACTTCAGAAAGAGTTACTCGAACTAAGACTATAAAATTCTGCAAAGTTCAATGGAACCATCATTCCGAAGAAGAAGCAACATGGGAAAGAGAAGATGATCTTCGGAAAGACCACCCTCACCTATTTGCTAGCCAATCCGAATCTCGAGGGCGAGATTCACATTAAGGGGGTTAGATTTGTAACATCCCTAAAATCATGTTTTCAAAACTTTGCATATCATCCATGAATTCATTATCATTTAGGGTTCATTTTCAAAGTCATTTCAAAACAGAAGCATTTGAATACTTATTATTTTATGTAAACAAAGCATTGATCCAATGCTACTCTCCAATGAGAGATTATTTGTTTTAAACCATTGTTGTTTGCTCATGAGTTTAATTGATAAAATCCAAAGCTTGGACAAGGATTTTCAAAACAAAGAAACAAAATTAAACCACTTCTTTGTCTTTTTAAGCAATGGGTAAAAACATTGTTTATTTTGAAATTCCAAAGTGCCAAATCATTTTAAAGTGTGCAACTTTGGTCTGCAACCAAATGAGTACTTTTTACACTTTACAAAAATCCAGAACAAGTTTGAAATCAAACACATTTGAAAACATTTGAATTTGATTCCTGGAAAATCAAACAGAAAATAGAAAAGGAGAAAAGAATTAGAAAAGGGTCAGCGCTACTAATCTAGCCCAGAACCAGATCCAGCCCAAAATCCCACCCGAGGCCACTTTCCCTCTGTTTCTTCTCTCACCCGCACCGAACCAACCCACGCCGTCGCTGACTGGTGGCCCCTCTCGACGTCATCGTCACCTTCCCCAAAATCTCGCGCAGGAACACGTCGCCGCCGACCGTTTCTTCCTCTTCACTGCCTCGATCAATTACATTGATACAGCGCATAATCGTTGCCCCTGCTCTGGCTGCGCGTGTTCGAACTCCCTCCGCCGTTGCACAGACGCACTCCAGCGTACGATTCCGGTGAGCTCTCGTCGCCCCTTGCCTTCTAATCCTGCCAGCATGATCGCAGTGACCTTGCGCATCCTCTAACCCCATTCGTGCTAGGACTATCTGGAGCCTCGCCAACAACGACGACCGCAAGTGCCCGACGCAGCCACAAACTCCGACAAGCTCTCCTGGTTTGTACCGACCGCGCCTCCCTCTCTCATTCATACTCACACGCTCGCCTTGTCTGCACGCATCTAACGCCACCTCTCTTGTGCCTTAGCGTGAGCCATAGCGTCGCCACCGTCTCCAGCCGCACACGCCCGACGACAGCAATGACTCCGGCGAGCAATATCTGTCAACCGCGAGCGCCCCTTCGCCAACCAAACCCACCTCGAGCATCGGCAGCGCAAGCCAAACTTGGTAAGCCACCCCTACCTCTTCCGCGTGACCTAGATCGTCGGCAATGTCGCTGACAGAGCCGCCACCGCCACTCGCCGCCGCTAGCGCCGCCAGGCTTTGGTCGTTTGATCGGCCACCGTTGGATCTAGATCCGACATGTAGGATAAATCACTTAACGAAAGGGTATGGAACATATCTGGCTGTGTGATTTAAGTTAGATCTGACGGCCCTCATTGATCGATCCGCACAAATCGGTATCAACCAATCAGAACACGCCGCGTGTCTGTAGGTTTGATTTAAAATTAGAATTTAGATCTATTAGATATTTAAACTTGTAAAATTCATAACTTTTGATTCCCACGTCCAAATTTGACAAATTTTATATCATTGGAATTAGGAGAGAAAATACTTTCCATTTATGTAATGTTTTTAATGTTTTGCCTCTGTTAAAATGATTGTTTTTACAGAAACATTTGTAGGCATAATTTGTGTATAGTAATTATTTGAAAAATGTTTTCTTGTTCAAATAAAGTTTAATTGGCAAGTTTTGAACTTATTAAAGATTCAGTATTGTGCACTTGTCTAGTTTGGTGTAGAAAATCATCACATGGCATTTTGCATGCATTCATATATTTTTGTTTGTATATATATTGTATGTGATTTGGTGCCATTATTTTATGTGTAGATTTTGGTGCAAATAGTGATTGTGAGGATTGTTGCTACCCCCCAAACTACCAAGGCAAGTGGTGCTTCATGATTTTATTCCTATGTTTTTCAACTATGCACTAGAAATATTTTGCTAGACTTGCATGAATATTTTGATCTATATGCTATGCTTGGGAAATCCTAGTAGTTGTAGAATTGCTAGAAATTTCTAAGTTAAGATGCTTATCAATGCCATGCTTAGCCTAGCTAGTAGCGACCAAGGGTGGTTATATATTCATGCTATGAGAAAATAATTTAAGTCTTTGGACTTGTATTTTTGCTTAATAAAATAACTAAGTGAATGAAACACCTGGGTGGAATGGAAAGAATGCTTTGTGTTGAGTGGTTACACAAGGCCCATGTCTATGGTTTACCTTGTGTATCTCACTTGTGGAAAGCCACCCAGGAACAAAGGGATTTGAGAGGCCAAATGTTAAGAAGATTCTAGTGCAGCCACATGGCATTATGAGCTCTGCCTGGATCATATAGGTTGCAATAACTTAACCATTTGGACAGTTGGTGGTAGTGGGATGATAGGTTGGAGCGCGTCCATTTGGTCTAAGGGAAGACTTCTGAAAGGTCATGTCTTGGTGAAAATCATGTCTTGTGGGGAAAGTGCACAACCTCTGCAGATGGAAGAATCTAATTACTTAGCCATGTCCCTGGTATTGGACAACTTGAGCATCAAGACATGGAAGCTATCAAGAATCTCCTCATCCCAATTTCTAAGTTAAAACTTTTGGGTGAACAAGGGTAAAGGTTCACCAATTTCTATTGGTGGATCCTTGGTAAAGTTTTGTCAAAGAAAAACTTAGTGTTTTCAATAGATAGGTAAAATCTATTTTGAGCAAAGCAAGCCTAAGCTACACTTAGCCAAAATGCATATAGTATCTAGACTACTAATATTCTACTAAGGTATCACTTGCCAATACTATTCCAATGTATTGACCCACTGTGGCTGTAACTGGTGATGTTGCAGGTTATTCTGATGATGATTAGGGGTTATGAGTCTACACTCAAGATGCTTGCCTGTGGCACATGAAGATGAAGACTTATTTATCTTATTATATATTGAACTCTTGTATTAGGCATGTGGCCATGGAGTTTGTAAAAGACTATGTTTGTCTCTGGAATGATATGTAATAATGACCTTTGTTTCTATGTACATCTTAAACTGTGGATGCTAGCATTGATCCAGGGACTAGCATTGCAATCACAGAGATCCTTACCTTTATAAAGGGAGGGATCTTACATTGATGCTCTCTTTCACTTTAAATATATATCTCCTTTGTGAGCATGATTGAAAGTTTCAAGCCTAACTTAAATGCATTAAAGAAAAGTACTTGTTGGGAGATAACCCAAGAGTTTTGTCGAGTCTTGGGAGTTATAACTTTAGTAATAACCACTCCTTATCCTTTTTGTTTTGGTTTTTGTGTCAAGTTCAACTACTTTTGAGAAGTGGAGGAGTTGTGTTAAGTGGAGGAGTTGTGTTAAGTGGCTTTTGAGGGATATCAGTACGTCGGATGGAGCTGTATTTTTTTGAGTTTGTTCTCCAAGTTGTTACCCAACCTTCATTAGTTTTGCACTTTTTGATTTGAGCAACAGAAGGTTTTAGAAAAAATCAATCTTTACCTGCTGGTCCGTTTTGACAGATTTCTGTTATCATCTGCATTTGCCTCTTATAGAAGCCTCTGTTTTGATGGATTTTAGTTGAAGTGTGTACCTAAAGGTTTATTGTTTTTGCTTAAACCAATGTTGCCTTTGAAGTTTGTGTATTGCCTTGTGAGAAAAAGGAATTTCCAGGAGTAGGAGAAAAGGAGTCTGCAGAGTTCGTATTTGATTAGGTAAAAGTGGTGAAAATAGAATGTTCGTGAAATCCTGACCTTTTTATATTTTTGGTGTTTTTAATACATAAGGGAAGTTACGAGAAGGAATAGAGGAGGAACCGGAGGCCATGGTGGCCAAACCCACCCCAGGCGCGGGCCCCAGCTGGCCGCGCCTGGAGGGGGTGAGACCACCCCGAGCTCCGACTTCGCCTCGTTTTCGTGTCAAAACCTTCCTTATGCTTTGAAACTTCGTAATATATAACCCCCCGGATCCCCGAGGTTCTTGCGTCGTGTTTTTGTTTCGATCTGTTTCTGTCAGGAAATCTTCTCAATTTTAGAACACCATGGTCTCCGCCAATGATAAAGGCAAGAAGGCCGAGGAAGAACATCCTCAAAACCCCAAGGAGGAGATTTTGGTAGGGTAAGAAGGAGACATGGATGATGACAAGCATCCTGACACCCGTGCTACCGTCTCAAGCATTGGAGTGGTGGAAAAATCTACCAATCTTAGGAGGATATCCCGGATGTCTACAGGACGGAAACCTCCACGTCATATCCTCACTCCATGGACACTTCATCCTCGTACCACTCGTTCTAACCATGCAGGGAAGGAACACTCTAAGAAGGAAGAGTGGAAAAAGAATAACAAGGACTGGGATCCTCGGTCGAATTGATCATGAACTGCATTGAGCATAATTTAGAGTTGATTCGCACTCTGACCTTCGATATAGAGGATTTGAAGAAACTTATTGAGGAGCTTATCAAGGGAACACCACCACCAAAGGAGTAATTCGTCATCAGGTTTGGCATCCCCTTGGCTTGTTCCAAGCTTGGGGGAGTTTCGCGGTATCACATCATTATCTTTTATATTTTACCTTTTTAGTGGATTCATATCTTTGGTAGAGAGGTTATCTTATAGTTTGGTTTGCATGTGGAAGTATCTCTCCTTTAGTTGGTTATCTATGTATCCCTTGGTGTGAGTGCCTTTATGGAATATTAATGAGAAGTTTCATCTTTTACTTTTTGCACTTCTTATTTTAGTTTGCAATCTCCATTATATGATGGATCTTGTTGATCAGTATTGACATCACTTTGGGATCATCAAGTGGATCTAAATTGGTTTTGTCAAACCGAGTTCTGGTCAGTAGCAACACTTTTTGAGGTTTGAAAGAAAAAGAGAAAAGATTACATGTATTTAGTATCATTTGTTTTCTTTCTTGTTGGCTCATAAGCTTAGTATTCTTTATTTATGATCTTTTGTGTCTTCAAGGAAGATTGCATGTTTGGTTTTATTACTTGTATGTTTGCTTGTTTCTTTCAACTCTCTTGCTTGCTACCCAGCTTTGCTAGCCAAAAACCTATTTTGAGAAGTCATACTTCTCATGTTTCCATTCCCTTTGAACCAAAACCTTTGCCATTTGTGTCCACCTTATCTACCTAGTAGCAATTGGTATTCCAGGAAAATTCTCAAGCTTCATCTATCTTTCGAATTAAAAAGTATTTTGTTATGTGAAAACTAGTTAGTAAATCTCTCACGAACTTGATGGCACACCTTATTTTCTCGCCCCTAATAGACTTGAACAATTGTGTCATCAAATTTGTATATGCTTGCATCTATACGTTGGAATTAGTAGAATCGTGCTGTCACGAGGAACGCTTTCAACATTGCACTTGTACCTTGTACATAGTTGATATCGTGCACTTTTGTCTGTGGATGTCAACAGTGTGATATAAAGAGAGAACTTGTAAGTCCATGGAGTCTACATTTTGTGTTAGAGAAAATCCTGGGCCGCTAGCCTAAGCCATGCCTAATCATGGTGGAAACTTGTAGCATCACCATAATAAAAAGCTATGCACGTAGTAAATAAAAAGCTCGTTGAGATGCTCATTGTCTGCTTGCCTTGTCATTTTGGTTATAGGATAGCTCCTGTACCATGTGCAAGGGGTACCCCGTTGGCAGTTCTCTATGATACGCATGTACTTACAATGACAAGAACTTACCGGTAACTGAAGTTGAGTAGCATGATGAGTGGCCCTCATATTCAAGGGACATGAGATTGCCAACTTATATTTCGTCAAGCATATACTCCATATTTGTTCAGTTTAACCTTAATCATGTCAAGATGCCTATGATAGGGGCAATGAGGGCTCAAAGCTAGTAAGTACCATAATCTTTTGGAAGATCTTTATGACTTGTAATCCCTGCTACCCTCTATGAAGGGACCTTTCTCCTAGTTACCAGGTTGAGTCAGTAAACCTACTTCCTCTATCTCCAGCAAGCATTTGAGATGTTGTGTTGAGGGCATTCATATGGTGATTTACTCAATCATGTTCTTTATCTTCCTTGTTTGCACAAACTCTTATCTATTGAGTATTACTTTGAAAGGCTTCACTTGTGAAAAACCTTTTTGAGCAGAGTGCTCCTATTGTAAAACTTCTACAAAAAGATTTTTGTGAAACTGTTTGCTAGGTGTTCTCTAACAAAGGACAAGTTTTCCAATTCCAATTATGATTTATCTTTATGCATCTCTATTGTGACTGTTGTACTTGGTTGCAAGCTAAGTTATATAATGGCGAGTTGATTTCTTCTATGAGTTGTGTAATGGTAAGTGTGATGCTTCTTGTTCATATTCTTTTATTGACACTTCACTCTATAAACCTGTGGACATGTTTACCGAGATCAGTTTTCGCTTGGGGACAAGCGAAGGCCTAAGCTTGGGGGAGTTGATACGCCCAATTTGCATCACCATTCTATATCATAATCTACCTCTATTCATTGATATTTGTCTTATTATGAGGTATTACTTATGGATTTCATCTGTTTATGCATGTTGGATGATTCTTGGAGGATGGACTGCCGGAGTCTGGATTCTGATGGAAAAGAAGGCGTTTTAATGCAATTTCGCGAAGACCAGAAAAATATGGGAAAATATTATTTTTCCAGAAGATTGAGGAAGCCAGAAGGAGGGACGAAGAAGGGCCGTAGGGGGCCCACACCCCCTAGGGGCGAGCCCACCCTGGGCCGCGCCTAGGGCAGGTGTGGCCCAACTGCCCGGCTCCCGACTCCACCCCTTCGCCTATATCTTCCCTACGAAACCCTAAGGCTAGGAGAGCGACCACAGATATATTTCGGCCGCCTCTGGGGGCAGAAAAGACCGAGAGAGAAAGATCTCTCCGGCAGACAGATTTCTGCCAGGGGAATTCCTTCCCGGAGAGGGGAGATAGTCGCCATCAACACCATCGTCAAGATAGGCTTCATCGGGATCATCATCATCATCATCCACACCATCATCTCCACCGGCACCATCATCACCACTCCGCCCCACTGTAACAGTTGTGTTGGATATTGCTTTAGTTCTTAGGGGAAACTTTCCCGGCGTTGATTACTATTGTAGTTGATGCTTGTGAGTGTAACCATTGGATTATTGTTTATGTTCAGATTGTTATCCATTATCATATCATCTTTGATCTTGATCCATATGATGTCTTGTGAGTAGTTCGGTTAGTTCTTGAGGACATGGGAGAAGTCATGTTGTTATTAGTGGATTTGTGTTGAGTTATTATTCAATGGTTAGTATTTAAGTTGTGGTGCTATTCTTCTAGTGGTGTCATGTGAACGTCGACTACATGATACTTCACCATTTATGGGCCTAGGGTAATGCATTGTGTATTTGGCTACTAATTGTGGGGTTGTCGGAGTGACAGAAACATGAACCCCCGATAGGACACCTTTGCACAAGGGAGTGTAGGATCTCAGAGTTTAAGGCTATGGTTAGGTTTATATATTAATTACTTTCCTGTAGTTACGGATGTTTGCAGGGGGTTTAATCACAAGTATGTATTAGTCCAAGTAAGGTCGGTACATTAGCATAGGTTCACCCACACAACACTTATAACACCAAAGAAGAGTACTCAGCTATTTGAAGCGAAAGCACGTGACAGAATTCCCATGTGTCCTCGAGAATGTTTGGTCTTTATAAGTATTTCCACCGGCTTGTCCTTTTCTAAGAAAGGATTGGGCCACTTGCTGCATTTGTTTTTTGTTACTTGCACATTGTTTTGTTGCTCTATCAGAAAACCACTAAAAATCCGTTTGCAAGTATTTGCAGAGAGTTCCTGCTCCATACCACTGTTCAGCACCTTCTGGTCCTCGTTGGGATCGACACTCCTATTTATCGAAAGTACTACGATACAACCCCTATACTTGTGGGTCATCACCACTTCCAAGGCTACCTTCATCAGCATTCTTGGCGACAATATTGTCAATTTATATCTATCATTTAGCAATGGCAAGGATATGAGGGATGCGCTCGAGAGAAAATTTGGAGTCTCCGATGTTGGAAGTGAATTGTATATCATGGAATAATTCTATGACTATAAGATGATTGATGACCGCCCCGTTATGGAGCAGGATCATGAAAAATAGTCACTTGCCAAGGAGCTTGAGCACTTCACTTGTGTGTTACCGGAAAAGTATGTTGCTAGAGGCATTATTGCCAAGCTTCCCTAGTCATGGAGGAATTTTGCTACTTCTCTAAAGCACAAGAGACAAGAGTTTTCTCTGACGGATCTTATAGGGACTCTTGATGTGGAAGATAAGGCGAGAGCAAAAGACACATGTTCTCGAGGTATCGAGGGAGGTTCTAATCCCAATCTGGTATAGAAAATGAACTTTCCATCCTCACAAGTTTAAGAACAAGGGCAAGATTGATAGCAAAGGAAAGTTCGATGGAAAGGACAAGGCCTCACACTCTACCAGTTTCAAGAAGAAGACTGATAAGAAGAAAGGTGCTTGTCATGTGTGCGGTGATCCTGATCATTGGGCTCCTACTTGTCCCAACTGCTTTGACAAAATCCAGCATGTGAAGGGCAACAAGACTGCTAATGTTGTAATGAGCGACGTCGATATGTAATATGTTATGTATGGTATATTACCTACCATTCTTTCATTATGTCATTGATTGGTGGATTGACACGGGCGCTAATGTACATGTGTGTTCTGATATTTTCATGTTTTCTTCATATCAGGTCAAAGGGAATCAAACCATGCTAATGGGGAACGACTCGCATGCTTCTGTTCATGGTGTTGGTACAGTGGATGTGAAGTTCACTTCGGGAAAGACCATGCCCCTAAAGAACGTGCATCTTGTTCCCTCAATAAATAAAAATCTTGTTAGCAGATCTCTTCTGTGTCGAGACGTCTACAAGATTGTATTCGAGTCCAATAAATTTGTAATCTCTAAGTATGGAACCTTTGTTGGTCAACGTTATGAGTGCATGTCACATCCCAAGATTTTCTAAATCTTGTAATGTGAAAAATAAATGAATAAAATAAAACTTTGTTGAATTTCAGGGTGAGAAGAAACTTTTGAATCCATTTGGAAACTTTCAACACCTATTTGGATCAAATAAAATCCCAAAGGTATTTGAAAAGTTAAATAAACAAGAAACTTGAAAATATTTAAAATTACTGTTTTTGGATCTTTTAATAAAAGATTTTGTTTTTAAAAGAAAAGGTGGATTTATAAATAAAGATTATTTTATAAAGCCAAATTAAACCTTGGCCAATATTTTGAAATAAAATGTTTTGTTTTGATTAAAATTAGTAAAGGCTTATTTAAATAAAATAATAAGGATTTAATATCCAAGTTTATTTAAGTAAAGGATTTTTCCATTTTAAACAAACACTAAAACTTATTTATTTATTTTAAATAAGTTTTTCCAAGTATTTTATATTCTCAAATAAAACCTACTAAAGTGTTTTTGGTTTTATTTTAGTTTTCAAAATAAAGATTTTATTAAAACAAATCCTATTTGATTTAATAACTAAGGTCCATTCTATTTCATTATTAATGGAACCTAAAATAAAAATATTATTTTGTTTTAAACAAGATTTCCAAATATATTTTATTTTCAAATAAAACCTATTGATTTGGTTTTGAAAATATTTGGATTTCAAATGGAGTTTTTATTAATTAAATCAAACCCTATTTTATTAAATAACTAAAGGGCCATTTTATTTAATTAATGAATGGATCCTAAAAAGAATAAAAATATTATTTTATTTTGGGATATGGTTTATGTTGTTAAACAGAACCAAAAATTCATTACAAGTTTGGAAGTGTTTGAATTGTTTGAATGTTTGTTTTGTTGTTTGATTTGTGTCACATCAAATCTTGTAATGTGAAAATAAATGAATAAAAATAAAATATTGATATTCATGGCCAGAAGAAACTTTTTGAATTAAAATGGAACCTCAAACCCATTTGAATTAAATAAAATCCTAAAGGAATTTAAAGTTAAACATTTATTAAAGGAAATTAAAATGTTTTGGAATTACTATTTTGGAAACTTTTAAATAAAAGATTTGGTATTCAAAAGAAAAGATGGATTTATAAATAAAGAGTATTTTATAAAGCCAAATTAAAACTTTGGCCAAGCTTTTGAATTAAAACATTTTGTTTTGAATAAAAATAGCAAAAGGTTTATGTAAATAAATTAATAAGAATTTAATATCCCAGTTTTATTTAAATAAAAAGTCTTACCATTTTAATTAAAACGTCAAAACTTGTTAATAAGTTTCCAAGTGTTTTATGTTCTCAAATAAAACCTACAAAAGTGTTTTAATTTTATTTTTGATTTCAAAATAAATATTCTAATAAAACAAATCTTATTTGAAGTAAATGAATAAGGCCCATCTTATTAAATTGATTAATGGACCACAAATAAAGATGTTAATTTATTTTAAACAAGTTTTCCAAATATTCTTTATTTCCAAATAAAACCTACTGACTTTGTTTTGAAAATATTTGGAATTCAAAGGGAGATTCTATTAATTAAATCAAACCCTATTTTATTAAATAACCAATGAACCATTTTATTAAATTAAAGAATGAATCAATAAAAAATATTATTTTATTTTGGAATTTGGGTTTATGCTGACAAACAGAACCAAGTTCAAATTATGAAGTGTGGGTTATTTGAATTGGTTTGGTTGATAATTGTTTGTTTGAAAAATTCAAAACAGAATTCAGAAATAGAAAAAGAAAAAGTTACTGAATAAAAAAAATGGATTTGGACCCAGCCCAGCCGGCCAAGCCCAGGAAGCCCACCAACCAGCCCAGCTCCTCATTCCGCAGGAAAACATTTCACACCTCGCATCCGACCCACACAGAGACCGACAGTGGGCCTCCTCCTCGTTTCCTTTCCCCACTGACAGGTAGACCCACCTCCACTGTTCTTCCTCCCCACCCACGCGACTCCTTCTTCCTCCCTCGGCCACCGTTACCTGCTATGATTCCGCGCGTTCAATTCGCCATAACGCTGCGCCTTTACCTCGCTTTAACCATGCTCGATAAAACGCCAGCGCCTCCTCCTCCTTTTCCCCCAGACCACTCCTCCTCTCTTCCTCTAGGCAGTCGCCAATCTCGTCTGCACCACCGCCGTCTCCGACGAACTTATTCCCCCATTCCGGCGACACGACACCACCCCGAGCCTCCCCGAGCACACTAGCAGACTCCCCACTCCCAGAAAATCCTCCCAGTGCTTTTCGTTCGACCGCGGGCGCCCTAGAACACCGTCCTCGACAAACTCCGAGCACCGCCGCGTCTGCTCCAACTCCGGCGCATTCCTCAGGTGAAATCCGACCGCCCCTCTACTTCTCGATCACGCGAGCATCTTCGCCTTCGTTTTACGCACCTGACCATACTCCTGTCTTGCCTCCGCGTGACCTACAGCCTCGCCCTCGACCACGGCCACGCGCAACCGACGCCAGCTGGAACTCCGGCGAGCAATCCACTTCGCCCCCGTACGCCCCTCGACGAGATACTGACACGTTGAGCTTCCCCAGGCGTCTACGAGCACGGTGAGCCAGCCCACTCCTCCTCTAGCTCCCTGTATCACCGAAACCGTCGCGAACAGAGCCACGCCGCCGCACAGCCGCCGTTAGCGCCGCCCGTTCCTGGCAAGCACCTGGTAGCCGTAGGATCTTAATCGCATGGCCACGATAGATTGACTGAACGAAGGGGTACGCATTGATCTGAGCCGCACCTGCCCCTTTAATCCTGCGGTCCACGTTGTCGATCCGGCCGAACCGGTACCGTCCAGTAGAATACTGCCGCGTGTCACTGATCTGTTTAAAAACTGATTTGAAAACAGAATATTTTGCAAACTTCAAACCCCTGTAACTTTCAAACCACATGTCCAAAAATTTAAAATTTTATGTCGTTGGATTCAGGAGAGCAAGCCCTAGCCAACCATGGCCTTAGTTTGACAAATAGTATCTGTTAGCTTGTTTGAATTTGCAGAAACATTTGAGTACTTGTTTAGAGTAGAAAAATTGTTTAAAATTTATTTTAGGATTAAAACTTTAACAAAATAGTTTGTAGTGACCATACTGACCCTAGGAACCAACCCATAGTTTGAAAATGAGATTGGAAAAATTTAGAATGGATTAATTGAATTAGTCTAATTCTAGCCAAATAAAGATAATGGTTTTATTATGAAAAAGGATTTTGGAATAAAACTTTGAGAAAATATGTTGATTCAAAGCTACTGACCCAAAACAACAAATCTTGAAAGTAAGAAACTTTTGGTGAGAAACTTAAAAGATTTTTAGATTAATAACACCATTTTTCAACACATAAAATGTTGAATGGATTATAAATGGTTATTGTACAAAACTCTCTAACTAATGACTTTGCCATTTTGGTAAATAACCAATTTGGACCTTGCAAAGTTTATAAACCTAGTAGAGACCAACCTTGCAATAAAACCCTCCTTTGCATGACTTAGGTTCCATTGCTTTGTGAGTGTGAAATTGTTTGTTTAACCTTGATATGGAATGTTAGTTGATTCTGTGTTTTGCTTGATTGACTTGTAGTGAATTTAGCAAAGTGTGAGACTAGCAAGATCAAGGAGTGAACCACCATTCCATACCAAAAGGCAAGTGACACTATCATCAAAATTCCTACTATTTTCATTATACTTAGTGGATTTTGAAACATGCATGAAAATGCTTTTTATACTTAAGCTATGCTAATCCTAATAGGATTCCCTATACACTCCTTAGTGAAAATATTGAAGTTGTACATTCTTAGCCATGCTATGTTTTGAAAAGAGATACATGTTGAGATTTTACAAAGGTTGAGAAAAGGACTTGTGTTTTACATAATAAAACAAGGACTCAATGAACCACCTAGGTGGAGGATACTTGAAGTTTGGAGAAGGTGGCAACAAAAGGAACCATGTCTATGGTAATCAGTTAGTGTTGTACTCCAAATGAAAACCACCTAGGAAACTTAGAGATTGAACATGTTTCTCCAATTGTGGCTTTCGTGTGCAACCACATGCTATTATGGCTCTGGCTTAGTCAACTACATTAGGAAGACCCGTACATTGTCTTTAGTTACCGGACATGGGGATCTGGAATGCTTCATGGGGGCTGAAGACAAGCTAGCAATGATGTATGGGAGGACCTTTTGGAAAGACTTCGTCACATTCTCAGTCTGCCAGTACTCCATGTTGGTGAGCACTAATCCAGTAGGCCACTGGTGGCAACAAGATGGGATTGTGTCATGTGGGTAAAGTGTACTCCTTCTGCAGAAGTTAATAAAATCTAAGTACTTAGCCGTGTCCCCGGTTATGGACAATACTGAGCAACTAAAGTTTGAACCATGGGAGATCTCGACATTCCAATTTCTAATATAAAAACTTGATGCACTTGGGGGTACCAAGGAATTCAAAGAGATTTTGATAAGCTTGATGCACTTGGGGTTACCAAGGTGCTCAAGAGCATGATGTACTTGGGGTTACCAAGGAACTCATGAGATTTTGATAAAACTTGTTGCACTTGGGGTTACCAAGTAGCTCAAGAGATTTTTGACAAGGACTTGAACACTTGTGTTTCTACCAAGGAGTTCAAGGAACATGGAAAAGGGATTTGACAAATGACCAAAACCATTTTGAAAAGATAGGATAAATGTTGCTTTATGCAAATAAGCCTTAAACTCTACTTAGCCAAATATGCATGTAATGTTAGGATCCACCTATATTCCACATAGTAGTGAAACTTGCCAATACAATTCAAATGTATTGACCCTTGTGGCTGTAACTTGTATGTTGCAGGTTTGATTGTTTTTAGTGAAGATTGTTTGATTAGGATTACAAAGTCTACAACCAACATCTGCCTGTGGCACTTTGAATATGAAGGACCCCATGATTATTGTTATTCCGCTGCAATGTAATGTATTTGCCAAATGAGCTATGTATGATGTAATAAAATTATGTTATTCCTGGTTATAAAGTTATGTTATGACCTTTGTATCTTGGTATTACATCTTAACTGTGGATGCTAGCTATTGATCCAGGGACTAGCATTGTAAAACACAGGAGGAATCTACCTTATTAGGTTGAAACCTCTACAGATGGTATCAAAGCATTGTGTTTCCTGTAGGATTTGTAAACCTAGGATTGGACAAAAACCCTTAGAAAAATAAGAGTTGTTTTGTTCCAAAACTTATCTACAAAACAAGCTTGTAAATTCTTTCCTCAACCATTTTGGTTTCAACTCTACATCTCTTCTATTTCAACTGATGGAAAAACCAACCCCATGAGCAAAGACTACACCATGTACAAGGGACTTCTTCAACATCTTCAACTCTAATGACTTCAACATCTTCAGCATGTTCACCAAGGACTTCTAACTTGGAAACTACTAAGGACCACAAGTGAGACAAGGAGATCTTACTCAAGATTTAGAGACTGAGGGAATGCAAAATAAGAAGAAACCATCAACAACTTTGAAGTATTGTGACCAAGGGATTATCTCAAGGAAACCATGATCTCATGCAAGAAGAATCAATCAAGAAGGATGGAAAGATCACAAGTAAACCATATAGATGGACCACCATATTTTAGTTAAGTCAAAACACACCAACTTATGTGGTGTAACAAAAAAAAATTTTGTTGCCTAAGTATATGCTTGAATCTTGTTGTTTGAGTGGAATGTTGATTGTGATTACATGCACATTGTTTGTGTGAATTGTGATGTGTGTGATTAGAAAATTTCCTTAGAAATATCTTGCTTATTCTAATCTCCCTTCAACCCAAACAGATGACTACTCCAAAAGACTCCAAGGTTGATGACATCAACACCAACCAAGCTGACAGCATGAGAGAGCTCATAGCAACCCAACACCAGTTGAACCAACTAACAGCTCAGTTCATAGCCAACAATAGTGATAAAGATCCAGCACTACAAAGGTTTTTGGAGGAACAATCCCAACTGATGCTTAAGGTGACCAATCAAATGATCAGCATGACAAGAATATTGTTCTAGATGGAGCCCCAGCTTGCATTATTTGTGGAGACAAGGATCACACTTCCAAAGAGCATGAAGGTCAATGCCCCAACTGTGGAGAAGATCATCCTGTTGGACAATGTCCTACCTCTCAAGCTACTTGTTACCTTTGTGAAGGAAGTGATCATACTCCTAACCAATGTCCTATCTACTCCATGGTGGAACAAAGGAAACAGGAAGGATCCAAGTCTTCCAAAGGAAAAGGACCACTTATACCTCCAAACAAGATAACCCAATTCAAAGGACTAAAGAAATTTAAGAAACAAAAGCAAGACATGAGCCTTGCACAATGTCGTAAATGTAAGGAAATGGGACACTACTCCAGTGGATGCCCAGAGAACAAGAAGAATAAAGAGATTGACCAAGTGTGGTGCAACAACTTCAAAGAACCAGGCCATTATGTAGCCACTTGTCCACAAGAACAACGCAAAGAACTCAAGGACAATCATTGTTTCAACTGCAAGAATCCAGGACATTATGCAAGCAACTGTCCAGAAAGGATGAAAAACAAGTTGAACAAGCCTATGGAGAAACTCAACCTTGGCCCATGAGTCAAGTGTGGAAGCAAAGCAAAAGTTTGCTTAGAGAAGTTTTCCAGGACCCAAGAAGGCCAATATGTAATTTTTGTTTGAAAAATTTTAAGGGTGGTAGTACCCTAGTTGTTTTGAATTTGCTTGTAACCCAGCCTTCCCAAATCTCGGGACGAGATTTATTTTAAGGGTGGTAGCCTGTCACATCCCAAGATTTTCCAAATCTTGTAATGTGAAAATAAATGAATAAAAATAAAACTTTGTTGATTTTCATGGCCAGAAGAAACTTTTTGAATTAAAATGGAACCTCAAACCCATTTGAATTAAATAAAATCCTAAAGGAATTTAAAGTTAAACATTTCTTAAAGGAAATTAAAATGTTTTGGAATTACTATTTTGGAAACTTTTAAATAAAAGATTTGGTATTCAAAAGAAAAGATGGATTTATAAATAAAGAGTATTTTATAAAGCCAAATTAAAACTTTGGCCAAGATTTTGAATTAAAACATTTTGTTTTGAATAAAAATAGCAAAAGGTTTATTTAAATAAATTAATAAGAATTTAATATCCCAGTTTTATTTAAATAAAAAGTCTTACCATTTTAATTAAAACCTCAAAACTTGTTAATAAGTTTCCAAGTGTTTTATGTTCTCAAATAAAACCTACAAAAGTGTTTTAATTTTATTTTTGATTTCAAAATAAATATTCTAATAAAACAAATCTTATTTGAAGTAAATGAATAAGGCCCATCTTATTAAATTGATTAATGGACCACAAATAAAGATGTTAATTTATTTTAAACAAGTTTTCCAAATATTCTTTATTTCCAAATAAAACCTACTTACTTTGTTTTGAAAATATTTGGAATTCAAAGGGAGATTCTATTAATTAAATCAAACCCTATTTTATTAAATAACTAATGAACCATTTTATTTAATTAAAGAATGAATCAATAAAAATTATTATTTTATTTTGGAATTTGGGTTTATGCTGACAAACAGAACCAAGTTCAAATTATGAAGTGTGGGTTATTTGAATTGGTTTGGTTGATAATTGTTTGTTTGAAAAATTCAAAACAGAATTCAGAAATAGAAAAAGAAAAAGTTACTGAATAAAAAAAAATGGATTTGGACCCAGCCCAGCCGGCCAAGCCTAGGAAGCCCACCAACCAGCCCAGCTCCTCATTCCGCAGGAAAACATTTCACACCTCGCATCCGACCCACACAGAGACCGACAGTGGGCCTCTGCCTCGTTTCCTTTCCCCACTGACAGGTAGACCCACCTCCACTGTTCTTCCTCCCCACCCACGCGACTCCTTCTTCCTCCCTCGACCACCGTTACCTGCTGTGATTCCGCGCGTTCAATTCGCCATAACGCCGCGCCTTTACCTCGCTTTAACCATGCTCGATAAAACGCCAGCGACTCCTCCTCCCTTTCCCCCAGACCACTCCTTCTCTCTGCCCCTAGGCTGTCGCCAATCTCGTCTGCACCACCGCCGTCTCCGACGAACTTATTCCCCCATTCCGGCGACACTACACCACCCCGAGCCTCCCCGAGCACACGAGCAGACTCCCCACTCCCAGACAATCCTCTCAGTGCTTTTCGTTCGACCGCGGGCGCCCCAGAACACCGTCCTCGACAAACTCCGAGCACCGCCGCGTCTGTCTCCAACTCCGGCGCGTTCCCCAGGTGAAATCCGACCGCCCCTCTACTTCTCGATCACGCGAGCATCTTCGCCTTCGTTTTACGCACCTGACCATACTCCTGTCTTTCCTCCGCGTGACCTACAGCCTCGCCCTCGACCACGTCCACGCGCAACTAACGCCAGCTAGAACTCCGGCGAGCAATCCACTTCGCCCCCGTACGCCCCTCGACGAGATACTCACACGTTGAGCTTCCCCAGGCGTCTACGAGCACGGTGAGCCAGCCCACTCCTCCTCTAGCTCCCTGTATCACCGAAACCGTCGCGAACAGAGCCACGCCGCCGCACAGCCGCCGTTAGCGCCGCCCGTTCCTGGCAAGCACCTGGTAGCCGTAGGATCTTAATCGCATGGCCACGATAGATTGACTGAACGAAGGGGTACGCGTTGATCTGATCCGCACCTGCCCCTTTAATCCTGCGGTCCACGTTGTCGATCCGGCCGAACCGGTACCGTCCAGTAGAATACTGCCGCGTGTCACTGATCTGTTTAAAAACTTATTTGAAAACAGAATATTTTGCAAACTTCAAACCCCTGTAACTTTCAAACCACACGTCCAAAAATTTCAAATTTTATGTCGTTGGATTCAGGAGAGCAAGCCCTAGCCAACCATGGCCTTAGTTTGTCAAATAGTATCTGTTAGCTTGTTTGAATTTGCAGAAACATTTGAGTACTTGTTTAGAGTAGAAAAATTGTTTAAAATTTATTTTAGGATTAAAACTTTAACAAAATAGTTTGTAGTGACCATACTGACCCTAGGAACCAACCCATAGTTTGAAAATGAGATTGGAAAAATTTAGAATGGATTAATTGAATTAGTCTAATTCTAGCCAAATAAAGATAATGATTTTATTATGAAAAAGGATTTTGGAATAAAACTTTGAGAAAATATGTTGATTCAAAGCTACTGACCCAAAACAACAAATCTTGAAAGTAAGAAACTTTTGGTGAGAAACTTAAAAGATTTTTTGATTAATAACACCATTTTTCACCACATAAAATGTTGAATGGATTATAAATGGTTATTGGACAAAACTCTCTAACTAATGACTTTGCCATTTTGGTAAATGAACAATTTGGACCTTACAAAGTTTATAAACCTAGTAGAGACCAACCTTGCAATAAAACCCTCCTTTGCATGACTTAGGTTCCATTGCTTTGTGAGTGTGAAATTGTTTGTTTGACCTTGATATGGAATGTTAGTTGATTCTGTGTTTTGCTTGATTGACTTGTAGTGAATTTAGCAAAGTGTGAGACTAGCAAGATCAAGGAGTGAACCACCATTCCATACCAAAAGGCAAGTGACACTATCATCAAAATTCCTACTATTTTCATTATACTTAGTGGATTTTGAAACATGCATGAAAATATTTTTTATACTTAAGCTATGCTAATCCTAATAGGATTCCCTATACACTCCTTAGTGAAAATATTGAAGTTGTACATGCTTAGCCATGCTATGTTTTGAAAAGAGATACATGTTGAGATTTTACAAAGGTTGAGAAAAGGACTTGTGTTTTACATAATAAAACAAGGACACAATGAACCACCTAGGTGGAGGATACTTGAAGTTTGTAGAAGGTGGCAACAAAAGGAACCATGTCTATGGTAATCACTTGGTGTTGTGCTCCAAATGAAAACCACCTAGGAAACTTAGAGATTGAACATGTTTCTCCAATTGTGGCTTTCGTGTGCAACCACATGCTATTATGGCTCTGGCTTAGTCAACTACATTGGGAAGACCCATACATTGTCTTTAGTTACCGGACAAGGGGATCTGGAATGCTTCATGGGGGCTGAAGACAAGCTAGCAATGATGTATGGGAGGACCTTTTGGAAAGACTTCGTCACATTCTCAGTCTGCCAGTACTCCATGTTGGTGAGCACTAATCCAGTAGGCCACTGGTGGCAACAAGGTGGGATTGTGTCATGTGGGTAAAGTGTACTCCTTCTGCAGAAGTTAATAAAATCTAAGTACTTAGCTGTGTCCCCGGTTATGGACAATACTGAGCAACTAAAGTTTGAACCATGGGAGATCTCGACGTTCCAATTTCTAATATAAAAACTTGATGCACTTGGGGGTACCAAGGAATTCAAAGAGATTTTGATAAGCTTGATGCACTTGGGGTTACCAAGGTGCTCAAGAGCATGATGTACTTGGGGTTACCAAGGAACTACAGAGATTTTGATAAAACTTGTTGCACTTGGGGTTACCAAGTAGCTCAAGAGATTTTTGACAAGGACTTGAACACTTGTGTTTCTACCAAGGAGTTCAAGGAACATGGAAAAGGGATTTGACAAATGACCAAAACCATTTTGAAAAGATAGGATAAATGTTGCTTTATGCAAATAAGCCTTAAACTCTACTTAGCCAAATATGCATGTAATGTTAGGATCCACCTATATTCCACATAGTAGTGAAACTTGCCAATACAATTCAAATGTATTGACCCTTGTGGCTGTAACTTGTATGTTGCAGGTTTGATTGTTTTTAGTGAAGATTGTTTGATTAGGATTACAAAGTCTACAACCAACATCTGCCTGTGGCACTTTGAAGATGAAGGACCCCATGCTTATTGTTATTCCGCTGCAATGTAATGTATTAGCCAAATGAGCTATGTATGATGTAATAAAATTATGTTATTCCTGGTTATAAAGTTATGTTATGACCTTTGTATCTTGGTATTACATCTTAACTGTGGATGCTAGCTATTGATCCAGGGACTAGCATTGTAAAACACAAGAGGAATCTACCTTATTAGGTTGAGACCTCTACAATTTGTGAATTGATTTTCAAAACAGAAAATAGATTTGGAAAAAGAAAAAGGCTTCAGACAGAAAAAAATGTGAATTGGACCTGACCCAACTGAGCCAGCCCAACAAGCCCATTCGCAGCCCAGCTACACTTTCCCTCTGCGAAACGTTTTCTACCTAAAGACGCACCCGCAGTGACACTGATTGGTGGACCTCGTTTTCTTTTCTTATCTCTCGCTGCCAGTGGACCCCACAGCCACATGGTCGTCTTCTTCGCCGCGACTTCTTCCTCCCCCCAAACCACGTCGCAGTTACTGCCGTTGAAAGCTCCATCAATCCCCGTTAATTGCCGCGTTAATTCGTCCATCCAGCACGCAAGGTAAAAGCACCCCTTTCCCCTCTCTGGTTCCCCTCCGTCGCCAGACCTCCCTTGCCCCCAGGCTGCCAAATTTCTCCAGACCTCACCCACTGCCCGACGATGCTCCGGCGAAGATTCCGGCCAGCACACGCCACCTCTTGCCTCCTCGAGCACGCAGCTGCGATCAGCATCCCCCAGCGGACCTTTCTGCAGCCGCAGCTCGCTCGCGCGCGTCCCTGAGCGTCGGCAACGTCTTCCCCGAGCCAGCGCTGCCGTCTGCTCCAACTGCGGCGACGTCTCCCCGGTAAACCAGACCGCCCCTTCACCTCTCGTTCACGCACACAGCTTTGTCTTGATCCTGCGCGTCTAACCGCGTCTTCGTTTTGTCTCGGGGTGAACCACAGCACCGTCCCCGACCACAACCAGAGCCGTCTGACGCCAGGAGCAACTCCGGCGAACGATTACCGCCACGACAGAGCGCCCCTTGACCCAAGGAGACCACGTCGAGCTTCCTCAGGCCTTTGCGAACGAGGTGAGCACCTTCCCCTCCTCCCTCGCTTCCTATTTCACCAGCGCCGCCGTCGTCTGACCGTCGCCGCCACTAGCCACCGTTGAGCGCCACCGGATTTTGGTGAGTGAGTCAGGAGCCATAGGATGCGAAACATCTGGCTAAGATTAGATCCAATCGAACCGCGCGATATCAATTAGATCCAACGACCTGCGTCGCCTGATCCACACGAACCGTTTTCTACGAATCAGAACGCGCCGCGTGTCACTGGATGATTTAGAATAGAATTTGAAATCAGATTTAGATGCCATTTTGAAACCCTTGTAACTTTCAAACCACACTTCCAAAATTTGCAAACTTTATATCGTTGGAATCAGTGAGACAAGCCCTAGCCAACCATGCCCTTTGATTAGTCAAAAGCTTCTGGAAAAATGTGTGTTTTTGCAGAAACATTTGTATGCTTGTTAAGCATGTGAAAATTGTTCAAAATTGATTTTGGGGTTAGAATCTTTGTAAATTGGTGTGATTTGAACCTACTAACATTAGGAATCACTTTGTGGATTCAAAAATGAATTTGGTGAAACAAAATAATGATTCTTTGATTTAAAACCACTTCTAGTCAAATAGAAATGTGGTTTATTTGTTAAAAAATGGTTTTTGAAGAAAACCTTTGGGAAATGTTTTGTTTTAAACTCTCTGACCCCAAACACCAAGTTTTGTGGTTTAATAACATATTTGGTGAACCCTACAGATTAATGCCTTAGTAAAAAATATTTCTACATAAAATGACACTTTGTTTTGAAAATGGTTTTTGTAGTGAAACCTTTTGCAAATGACTTTGCCACTTTATGAAAATGACCATTAGGTGTTTTCCAATGTCTATGACCCATTAGGAACCACTTTTTCAAACAAAACAAAGCTTGGCATGGTTGCATGCATTACTTTGACTTTATGATTTTGTGTGTTGTTTTGTTTTATTATTTTATGTGCTGTTTTGCTTGTTTGGTAGATTGAGTTTGTGCCTTGCTTGATTGATTTGTAGTGACTTGAAGAGTGTGATTGTTGCAAGGACAAGGAGTGAACCTATACCCTCTACCAAAAAGGCAAGTGATGCTTCATACTTTTGTCCCATTAATTTCACTATGCATTAGTGATTTTCTCTAAGTAAAACTTGCATGGATTTTGCTAAGTATAAACCTTGCTATAGGAAAAACCTAGTAGATGTATCCTTAGTAGGATTTTTCCTAAGTTAAGACTCCTACTACTATCCATCTTAGCCTAGCTAATAGAAAACATGGGTGGAATATATATTCACACTATGGAAAAATTTCTAAGTCTGAGGACTTGTGTTTTGTTTAATAAAACAATTAAGTTAATGAATCACCTGGGTGGAATGGGACTTGATTGGTGGTTTTTGGTTGAGTGGTTACACAAGGCCAGGGGACTGGTGAACCTTGTGTATCTCACTTGTGGATTGCCACCCAGGAACAAAGAGATTTGAGATGTCAAATGATGAGAAGCTTCAAGTGCAACCACTTGGCAATATGGGCTCTGCCATGATCATATAGGTTGCAAGAACTTAGCCATATGGACAGTGGGTGGTAGTGTTTTGATAGGTTGGAACGCGTACATTTTGGTCTAAGGGAAGGCTTCTGAAAGATCTTGTCTTGGGAAACCAAGTCTTGTGGGGAAAGTGCACCACCTCTGCAGAGTGTAAAATCTAAGTACTTAGCCATGTCCCTGGTAAAGGACAATTTGAGCATCAAGACATGGAAGCAATCAAGAATATGATCATTCAAATTTCTAAGTTAAAAACTTGTGGTTTGAACAAGGGTTATTTGAAATCTTCAATCTTTGATTGAGAGAAGCCTTGGAAAAGATTTTGTCAAAACAAAAACTTAGTATTTTCAAAATGATAAGGAAAATCTATTTTGAGCAATGCAAGCCTCAACTCCACTTATCCAAATGCATATAGATGATAGACTCCACCATACTACCATAGTATCACTTTCCAATACAATTCAAATGTATTGACCCTTGTGGCTATAACTTGTAATGTTGCAGGTTTGATTGTTTTAGAGAAGATTGATTGATTAGGATTACAAAGTCTACAACCAACATGTCTGCCTGTGGAACTTTGAAGATGAAGGACCCCATGCTTATAGTTATTCTACTGCAATGTAATGTAATAGCCAATGAGCTATGTAAAATGTAATAAAAATTATGTTATTCCTGGTTATAAAGTTATATTATGACCTTTGTTTCTTGATATTACATCTTAACTGTGGATGCTAGCTATTGATCCAGGGACTAGCATTGTAAACACAGGGGACTCCACCTTATATTGTATAAAGGTTGGGACACTCCCTCTACAGTGCAGAGTCTTGTTCCACTTATCTCTGTCAGACGTTTGTAATAAAGTTGTTAATCATATTTACATGAATTTTGTATCAAATATCTGGCACTCTCATTTTTGCCATATTAATTTTATTTGTAGTACGTGGCAAGCCAAAATGAATTTAAGCCCTGATTTCACAACTGTTAAGGGATCTAAGTGCCAAGTCTGCGTGCAAGCTAAACAACCTCGCAAGTCACAAACGACTGCAGAAGTGAGAAATTTAACACCACTCGAGCTTATATATTCTGATCTTTGTGAGATGAATGGCGTGTTGACAAAAGGTGGAAAGAAATATTTCATGACTTTGATCGTTGACTCTATGAGATACTGTCATGTGTATCTTCTAAAATCAAAAGATGAGGCTTTGAGTTTCTTCAAAATCCATAAAGGTGAAGTAGAAAATCAACTTGATCGAAATATTAAGAGGCTTAGGTCTGATCGTGGTGGAGACTATTTTTTTGAAAAAGTTTGATTCCTTTTATGCGGAACATGGCATTATTCATGATACGATGCCTCCCTACTTACCCAGTAAAATGCAGTACACAAATAAAGAACCATACTCTAACAGATTTGGTTAACGCCATGTTAGATACATCGGGTCTCTCCAAGGAATGGTGGGGGAGGCACTATTGACTACGTGTTATGTCCTAAACCGAGTTCCCACAAAGAACAAATAAATTAATCCATTCAAAGAATGCGAGAAGAAAATGTTAAAACTATCTTAGGTACGTACTTGGGGTTGTTTGGCAAAGGTTAATGTATCAATCCCTAAGAAGCCCAAAAACCATTGATTGTGTTTTTCTGGGCTATGCTTTCCATAACATTGGTTATAGATTCTTGATAGTAAAATCTGAAGTACCTCACATTGATGTTGGTACAATCATGGAGTATACTGATGCGACTTTGTTTGAGGATATCTTTCCTATGAAGGATAAACCTAACTCATCAAATTCGGAGATACCTAGTTCATCTAATCAGGAATTTGCTACAATTTTTGAACCTAGCATTCCAATTGAACACTATGAAATTCCTAAGGAGGATGATAATGAAACTCCTAAAAGGAGCAAGATACAGAGGACGACAAAGTCTTTTGGTGATGATTTCATTGTGTACCTTGTGGATAACACTCCCACTTTCATTTTAGAACCATATGCATCTCCTCATGCTGACTACTGGAAGGAAGCTGTCCGTAGTGAGATGGATTCCATCTTAGCTAATGGAAGATGGGAGATCACTGGTCGCCCTTATGTATGCAAACCTGTAGGATGAAAATGTATATTTAAGAAAAAGCTTAGGCCTGATGGTACTATTGATAAGTACAAGGCACGACTTGTGGCCAAAGGTTATACTCAAAGACAAGGTGGAGACTTCTTTGACACTTACTCACCTGTTACCGGATTGAACACCATTCGAGTACTACTTTCATTGCCTGCCTCTCATGGTCTTCTCGTTAATTAAATGGACGTTAAGGCAGCTTTCCTAAATGTAGAGTTGGATGAGGAAATTTACATGGATCAGCCAGATGGTTTTGTAGTAAGTGGTCAAGAAGGAAAGGTGTGCAAATTGTTGAAGTCTTTATATGGCCTAAAACAAGGTCCTAAGCAGTGGCATGAGAAGTTTGAAAGAATTTTAAATACTGTAGGATTTGTTGTAAATGAAGCTGACATATGTGTGTACCATCACCATGGTGGGGGTGAGGGAGTCATACTTTGTTTGTATGTTGATCACATACTAATTTTCGTTACCATCCTTAAGGCAATTAAGGAGGTCAAGGATTTATTATCTCATTCTTTTGAGATGAAGGATCTGGGAGTAGCTGATGTTATCCTGAACATCAAGCTATTGAGAGATGATGATGGTGGGATTATGTTGGTTCGGTCTCACTATGTGGAAAAGGTCTTGAGTCATTTTGGGTATAGCGACTTCAAGTATTCTCCTACACCGTATGATCCTAGTGTGTTTCTTCGAAAGAATCGAGGAAATGCTAGAGACCAACTTATATACTCTCAAATTATTGGTTCGCTTATGTATTTAGCTAGCGCCACGAGGCCTGATATCGCCTTTGCTGTGAGAAAACTCAGTCGATTTGTTTCAAATCTATGAGATGATCACTGACATGCTCTTGAGAGAGTTATGCGCTATCTAAAAGTCATTATGAGATATGGCATTCACTATACCGGGTATCCGAGGGTACTAGAGGGTTATAGTGATTCAAATTGGATATCTGATGTTGGTGAGATAAAGGCAATTAGTGGATATGTATTCACACTTGTTGGTGGCGATGTTTCTTGGAAGTCTTGCAAGCAGAACATCTTAACAAGGTCAACTATGGAGGCAGAACTCACAGCATTAGACATAGCCACTGTTGAAGTAGAATGTCTTTGTGAACACTTGATGAACTTACCTTTGATTGAAAAACCAATACCCGCAATCCTTTTGAATTGCGATAATCATACTTTGATTTTCTAAGTAAATAGTTCTAAGTATAATATGAAGTCATCAAGACATGTCAAGAGGAGACTGAAATCTGTCAGAAAAATGAGAAACTCCGGAGTTATTGTATTGGATTATATCCAAACATCTAACTTGGCATATACCTTCACAAAGGGTCTATCACACAACATGATAGAAAACACATCGAAGGAGATGGGTATGAGACCCACAATATGCGTTTTCCATAGTGGTAAACCACTCTATGTGATTGGAGATCCCGTGAATTAGAATTGGAAGACAAGCTATTGGTTAGCTGAGAGGAAAGTAACCCTACTTTAATATAGACCACTCCATAAAATTCAATACTTTCCTATTCGGCACGTCATGTTGATTTATTATCTTAATGTGTTCTAAGTGGCTTATCTTAACTAGAGATGTTGTCCTGTAGAACATCTTTTAAAGAACACACCTATATGAGTCTAACTGTTAAATGTCGCAGTCTATGAGAGTAGGGTGCTCTCTAATAATGTCACATCCGAAGATTTTAGAAATTGGGATTGGAAAAAAAATATTTTACATGTCATCCATGGGCATTGCATTGCATTCATTTGAAATCTTCAAAATTTCGAATTAAAAAATCCTAATCCTAATTGGTTTTGCAAATGTTTCTGTAAGGCGTAAACAAGGATTTTATAAATCCAACATTATTTTACTAAATAAAAGTCTACAAAAATGATCCTAAAATTATCTAGTGATTATTGTAAAAATTTAAAAATAAATTTCAGCTTATTTGGAGTTAGTGTGAAAAAGTTATATAAGAAATACAAAAAACAAAAGAATAAAAAACAAAACCTAACCTACCGCGTCACCCTGGCCCAGCCCGCCACAAGCCGCGCAGCAGACAACCTCGTGCAGCAGCTATTCGCCAGCCAGTGGGCCGGCCCATTTCCTCCGCGAGCCGCAAGCCCAGCCCGCTTTACCTGCTCCTCTTGCTGCCACGCAGGGCCACTAGCCTTCTTCATCCTCCGGTCGAGAGACCACCTCCTGTATGTCTTTGAGCTCACGATGCGAATGATTTCTTCCCAATTTCTACGCAATTCCGCCACCCCCTCATCCACTAAAGCCCGCCAATAAGAGCCCCATACGCCCTCCTTCGAATCCCTCAAACATCAGATCGATTTTCGCTGCCAGTCTGCTGAAACGGAACTCATCTAGATCTCGACCATGCCGCCACATTGCTGACGATCGGAGCTTGAGGTTCCTTCGATCCAGACTTCCCTGCACCTCCTATTCCCCATAATCTTCCTCCCCTAGCTCAAGCGCATTTCCCTGATGTTTTAATTTCATCATCCGGAGCCCAGGATCGAACCCTCGAAGCCACCGGAGTTCGCCATCATACGACCCCCTCCGTTCGCGGATTGCGGCCTCCCGAGGACGAGAAAGTGCAGGACAAGGCCACCATCGACGTCTCCGTTCAATGCCTCTTCTCGTTCACCCCACCTCTGTCGCCTAAGAGCACCGGAGTGCCTTCAACCATCAGCGCCGAGCCTCCACCACCATCGTTGACCGCCGACCGCCATGGTTGACCTCCAACCTACAGCAAGCCAGGAAGGAATCGTTCGTGTCCATCGGATCTTAGAAGAATGACTCAGATTTGATCGGCTCTCCGAACCGGTATCGGCCAATAAGCCATCACCGTATGGCCTCCCAGTCTGCAAGCTTGTCAGCGCACGCGTCACTCGCCCAGGTCAGCAGCCACGTCAGCATAGTCAACTTCCAATCCGCGCCGATTTAATAAATGATTAAAGAAATAGTAAAATAGCAGAATATTTGGCAATCTTGTAAAATTCATATAATATTGAATATTTGTCCAAAAATTGCAAATGATATACCATTGGATTCATAAAATTGTGTAGAACATTAATACAAGATTATATCTAACTTTTACAACACATATCTATTGTAATAAATTAAATGATTTAATGGACCTTTTAGACTAAATAAATCATATTAACTTATTTGTATATCAGAAAAATACAAATAAAGTGTCTTTGGATTCGTAATTTCATGTACGACAATAATATACTGTTTTATCCAACTTTTTATAGTGTAGAATTACTATAGAGATTTAAATAGTTTTAATGGCCTTTTAGAGTATTAAATCCATAGAAAATAATTTATAGATCCAAAAAATATAAATAATATGTCCTTGGATTCACAATTCCATGTAGAATCTAGATCTGTTCCTAGATTTATTTTTGGTCGTGGCAAAACGGTTTAGATAATTTAAACTCTATTATGTAGTAATTAAATCATAGAATAAGATCTACAACTCCGTTTAAGGTGAATCCAATTTCTACTGGTTCATATTAATGTCCTATATCCATTACACTTAAGATCTAAATTTAATTCGACAACTAGTACAAAAGTTCCAACAGAACTATTAAAACTCATCTATTGGAAATTAAGACTTAATAATCAATACTCTGTTGCATTAAATGATCTCCTGCATGCATCATGTGTTTTAATATTGTTTATATAACTAATTACAACCATTATGAAAAATTAAATGATCATGCATGCATTTGTTCATCATTGTTTATTGTATTGTGCATTATTGCATTATTTTGAATGTTGTGTTTGTTGTGCACTTGTTTTAAACATTAGATTGTGAGGAGTGCAACAGCTGCGATTGGAACTACTATAATTGCAAGTATTATGATTGTGACGAGTGCAATGATTTCAATTGCAAGGATTGTTTGAACGACTACATCAACTAAAGGCAAGTGGCACTATCATAAATGTTCTAATTATTTTCCTATCCATTGTAGTTGTTTTAGTAAAACTGCATGTGTAGGAATATTTAGTGGAAACATCGTAGTTGTAGTATGCTTATCCCTGCTATAGAATCGGGGTCGAATATCATGTTATGATTATATGAGGTTGTAGGGGTCCCAATCTTTGATAAGGTAGATCCCTCCTGTGTTTTACAATGCTAGTCCCTGGATCAATAGCTAGCATCCACAGTTAAGATGTAATATCAAGAAACAAAGGTCATAATATAACTTTATAACCAGGAATAACATAAGTTTATTACATCAAACATAGCTCATTAGGCTATTTCATTACATTGCAGCGGAATAACTATGGTCAAGTGGTCCTTCATCTTCAAAGTGCCACAGGCAGATGTTGGTTGTAGACTTTGTAATCCTAATCAAACAATCTTCACTAAAATCAATCAAACCTGCAACATACAAGTTACAGCCACAAAGGGTCAATACATTTGAATTGTATTGGCAAGTGATACTATGGTAGTATAGTGGAGTCTATCATCTATATGCATTTGGCTAAGTGGAGTTGAGGCTTGCATTGCTCAAAATAGATTTTTCTTATCATTTTGAAAATACTAAGTTTTTGCTTGACAAAATCATTTTCCTCAATCAAAGATTTCAAGATCCTTGTACCAAGCCATCTCTCCATCAATGATTGAAGAATTCAAACAACCCTTGTTCAAACCACAAGATTTTAACTTAGAAATTTGAATGATGAGATTCTTGATTGCTTCCATGTCTTGATGCTCAAATTGTCCTTTACCAGGGACATGGCTAAGTACTTAGATTTTACACTCTGCAGAGGTGGTGCACTTTACCCACAAGACTTGGTTTCCCAAGACAAAATCTTTCAGAAGCCTTCCCTTAGACCAAAATGGACGCGTTCCAACCTATCAACACTACCACCCACTGTCCATTTGGCTAAGTTCTTGCAACCTATATGATCATGGCAGAGCCCATATTGCCAAGTGGTTGCACTTGAAGCTTCTCAACATTTGACATCTCAAATCCCTTTGTTTCCTGGGTGGCATTCCACAAGTGACATACACAATCCAAGCCCATGGCATTGTGAACCACTCAACCATTCTCCACCAAGCAAGCCCTTTCCACCCAGGTGATTCATTAATTTAGTTGTTTTATTAAACAAAACTTAAGTCCTCAGACTTAGAATATTTTTCCATAGTGTGAATATATATTCCACCCATGTTTTCTATTAGCTAGGCTAAGCTTGGTAGTAGTAGGAATCTCTAACTTAGGAAAATCCTACTAAGGATTCATGTACTAGGTTTTACTATAGCAAGGTCTATACTTAGCAAAATTCCATGCAAGTTTACTTAGCAAAATCACTAATGCATAGAGAAGGTAATAGGATAAAAGTATGAAGCATCACTTGCCTTTTTGGTAGGGAATGGTGGTTCACTCCTTGATCTTTCTAGTCTCACACTTCACTACAAGTCAATCAAGCAAACACCAATTCAATTTACATTCCAAACAAATAATCACTCAAACAAATTCACACACACAAGACAATGGAAACCAATTCATGCATGGCAGCATGCACAAGATAGTTTTATTTTGCAAAGGGGGTCTCTATGGGATTTCTAACTTTGTAAGATCCAAATTGGTCATATACCAAAGTGGCAAAGTCATTAGCAAGAGGGTTTTGTCCAAAAACTATTTTTAAATCCATTTATCATTTCATGTGGTGAAAAATGTTTTTATTAAGGCAAAACTCTTAACTTGTTCACCAAATGAGTTGCTAATTTGCAAAACTTGGTGTTTTGAGTCAGTGGGTTTGATCAAACCATTTTCTTAAAGTTTTCTTTCCATAATTATTTTTATAACAAAAACCATTCTTTTTTATTTGGCTAGAAAATGGCTAAGTCAAGTAATCCAACCTAAATCTTTCCATAATCATTTTTAACACCAAGGGTTGGTTTCTAGGGTCAGTAAGATCACAACAATCCAATTTGCAAAGGTTTTACTTCAAAATTATTTTCAATAAATAAATTACATTTCTATTTGACTAGAAATGGTTTTAAATCAAAGAATCATTTCTTAATTTCTCCAAATACATTTTTGAGTCCACAAAGTGTTTCCTAGGGTCAGTAGGTTCAAATCAATCCAATTGTCAAAGATTTTAACCCTAAATTCAATTTAAAACAATTTTTACATTCTTAACAAGCATACAAATGTTTCTGCAATTTCAAACAAGCTAACAGCTACTATTTGCTAAACTAAGGGCATGATTGGCTAGGGTTTGTTCTCCTGAATCCAACGACATAAAATTTGTAATTTTTGGACGTGTGGTTTGAAAGTTACAAAGGTTTGAAAATTGAATCTAGAACATATTCAAATCTGTTTTTAAATCAAAGCATGGCCACGCGTCACGTCGTGATTGGCCGATACCGGTTCGTCTGGATCGCGTGCTGCGGACCGCAGGATCTAGTTTGATCGCACGGCACAGGGCGCGTACCCCTTCGCTATTAAGTGAGACTATCGTGAGCGTCAGATCTTGATCGGACGGCTGTGGGGTGCTCGACCATAGACGGGCGGCGCTGCGGCGGCTGCTGGCGGCGGAGCGACCAGACGATGGCGGCGCCGGTGAAATAGGAAGTGAGGAAGGAGGAAAAGGTGCTCACCGGAATCGTTGACGTTTGCTGATGCTCAACGTGGTACTTGTCCGTCGAGGGGCGCTAGGGGGCAGCTGCGATTGCTCGCCGGAGTAGATGGCGGCGTCGGGCGCGTCAGGTGGTCGTCGGGTGCTGTGCTGTGGTTCACCCCAAGGCATACATCGACGCGGTTAGATGCAGAAGGATGTGGTGAGTATGGGAGTGTGAACGAGGAGGCGTGGGGCGGTCAGAGACTACCTGGGTGCTTGCCGAAGTTGGAGCGGACGGCGGTGCTCGAAAGTTCGACGTAGTCGATGCTCTGGGGCGCCCGCGGTTGAATGAGTGGTACTGGCAGATGCGCCTGGGAGTGGGGAAGCTGCCAGGGCGCTCAGGGAGGCAGGAGGTGGTGTGGCTTGGCCTGAATCGATCGGAGACGATGGTCGGAGCTGTGGCGATGCGAGCTGAAATTGTGACAGCCTCGGGGCAGAGAGGGAGTGGCGACAGAGGGGAAAGGAGGAGGGAGCGTGGGCGATTAAATGTGTGAGGTTACTGGGAGAATTCATTCAGCCATTTACTCGAATTGATGCGGTTAATTAGAGGCAGCAACGGCGACGAGGGGGAGGAAGAACCAGTCGCGGGGTGGGGAAGGAGAACAGTGGAAAGGGGTCCGCTGGTCAGTGGGAAAGGGAGAAGGAGAGGGGTCCACATGTCATCGTCTGCGCGGGTCAGATAGTTGGTTCGAATCGTTTTCTGCGGGGAGGAGAGAACTGGGCTAAGTGGGCTGTTGGGCTGGCTCAGTTGGGTCTGTCCTTTTCCATATTTCTTTTTCTGCCTGTTTGTTTTATTCTTTTCTATTTCTATTTTCTGATTTGATATTCAAACAAATGATTCAATCAACAATGCAAACCATTCAAACAATTCAAACTTGTAATGAGGTTTTGGTTCTGTTCAGTAGCATAAACCAACTTCCAAAAATAAAATAATATTTTAAATCTTTTTAGGTTCCATTTACTAATTAAATAAAATGGACCATGGTTTATTAATAAAATAGGGTTTGGTTCATTTAATAAAATCTCCATTTTAAATCCAAATATTTTCAAAACCAAATCAGTAGGTTTTATTTGGAAATAAGGAATACTTGGAAAATTGTTTAAAATAAAATACAATTTTATTTTAGGGTCCAATAACAATTAAATGAATAGTTTTTTTTTAATTCAATAGGATTTGTTTTATTAAAATCTTTATTTTGAAAACTAAAATAAAACTAAACACTTTAGTAGGTTTTATTAGAGAGTATAAAATATTTGGCAAACTTATTTTAAATAAATTTTAATAAGTTTTGATGTTTCAATTAAATTGGTAAAACTTTTTATTTAGACAAAGTTGGATATTAAATCCTTATTAATTTATTTAAATAAACCTTTGCTAATTTTATATTAAAATTAAATGTTTTAATTCCAAAGCTTGGCCAAGGTTTTAATTTTGGCTTTATAAAATAATCCTTATTTGTAAAACTTCTATTTCATTTGAAAACAAATCTTTTCATTTAATTGTTTCAAAATAGTATTTCCAAATGTTTTTATTTTCCTTTTATTAAATGTTTATCTTTTTAAATCCCTTTAGTTTTTATTAAATTCAAATGGGTTTGAAGTTCCAATTGCATTTAAAAAGTTTCTTCTGGCTCTGAAAATCAAACAAAGTTTTATTTTATTAATTTATTTTCACATTACAAGATTTGGAAAATCTTGGGATGTGACAGGCTACCACCCTTAAAATAAATCTCGTCCCGAGATTTGGGGAGGCTGGGGTTACAAGCAAGTTCAAAACAACTAGGGTACTACCACCCTTAAAAATTTTCAAACAAAATTACATATTGGCCTTCTTGGGTTTCTGGGAAAAATCTCTCTAAGTAAACAGTTGCATGTGTCCTTGGTTTCTTTACTTGACTCATGGGCCAAGGTTGAGATCCTTCATAGACTTGTTTAACTTGTTCTCCATCCTTTCTGGACAATTGTTTGCATAGTGGCCTAGTTCCTTGCATTTGAAACATGTGACAAGGCTGATATCTCTCAAAGGCTGGTTTATCTTATGCTTCATCTTTTCTGAACAGTAGTTTGCATAATGTCCTAACTCTTTACAGTGTTTGCACATAACTTGGCTAATATCTTTCCTTATCTTGGGTTTCACTAGCTTTTGTTTGTCTTCCTGTCTCTTCTTCTTTTCTGGGCATTCACTGGCATAGTGTCCCATCTCTTTGCAATTGTAACACTGCAATTGGCTTATGTCCTTTTTCTTCTTTTTGGGTCTCTCCAAAGCTAGGAGTTCTTCTAGTTCATGTTCTTCATAGGTGGGAGATCTTTCTCTCTTCTTGAAGCATTGATCTTCATGTTCCTTGGATGAATGATCCTTGTCTCTAAAAATATTGTTATCTTTGGTCACTTCTAGATCAGCATCTTTGTTATCCTTGTTGTCATTAGCTCCTTGGGAAAAGTTTTCTCTCATGTTGATCACTTGAGTAACTAGTCCTTGCAACAATTGAGATTGTAGTTTCAAAATCCTTTGTATGGTTGGGTCTAGTCCATTGTTGTTGGCTAAAAGCTGAGTTGTCTCTTGGCTCAACTGGTTTTGGGTTGCTATAAGTTCTCTCATGTTGTCTTCTTGGTTGTTGTTGATGTCATCTACCTTGGAGTCTTTTGGGGTAGTCATCTGTTTGGGTTGGAGGGAGATTAGAATAGGCAAGATATTTCTAAGGAATTATCTCTAATCACACACATCACAATTTACACAAGCAATGTACATGCATTCACAAACAACTTTTCACTCAAACAACAAAGTTCAAGAACATACTTAGGCAACAAAATATTTTTGTTACACCACATAAGTTGGTGTATTTGACCTTAACTAGAATATGGTGGTCCATCTATATGGTTCACTTGTGATCTTCCCATCCTTCTTGGGTTGATTCTTCTTGTATGAGATCATGGTTTCCTTGAGAAAAACCCTTGGTCACAATACTTCAAAGTTGTTGATGGTTTCTTCTTATTTGCATTCCCTCAGTCTCTAAATCTTGAGTAGGATTTCCTTGTCTCACTTGTAGTCCTTAGTGGTATCCATGTTGGAAGTCCTTGGTGAATATGCTGAAGATGTTGAAGTCATTAGAGTTGAAGAAGTTGAAGTCATTAGAGTTGAAGAAGTTGAAGTCATTAGAGTTGAAGAAGTTGAAGTCATTAGAGTTGAAAGTGTTGAAGAAGTCCTTTGTACATGGTGTAGTCTTTGGTCATGGGGTAGGTTTTTCCATCAAGTTTGAAATAGAAGAGAAGTAGAGTTGAAACCAAAATGGTTGAGGAAAGAGTTTACAAGTGTTTTGTAAATAAGTTTTTGGAACAAAACAACTCCTATTTTTCTAAGGGTTTTTGTCCAATCCTAGGGTTTACAAATCCTACAGGCAACACAATGCTCTGATACCATCTGTAGAGGTCTCAACCTAATAAGGTAGATCCCTCCTGTGTTTTAAAATGCTAGTCCCTGGATCAATAGCTAGCATCCACAGTTAAGATGTAATATCAAGAAACAAAGGTCATAATATAACTTTATAACCAGGAATAACATAAGTTTATTACATCAAACATAGCTCATTAGGCTATTTCATTACATTGCAGCGGAATAACTATGGTCAAGTGGTCCTTCATCTTCAAAGTGCCACAGGCAGATGTTGGTTGTAGACTTTGTAATCCTAATCAAACAATCTTCACTAAAATCAATCAAACCTGCAACATACAAGTTACAGCCACAAAGGGTCAATACATTTGAATTGTTTGGCAAGTGATACTATGGTAGTATAGTGGAGTCTATCATCTAAATGCATTTGGCTAAGTGGAGTTGAGGCTTGCATTGCTCAAAATAGATTTTTCTTATCATTTTGAAAATACTAAGTTTTTGCTTGACAAAATCATTTTCCTCAATCAAAGATTTCAAGATCCTTGTACCAAGCCATCTCTCCATCAATGATTGAAGAATTCAAACAACCCTCAATCAATTCAAACAAGCACTCAACTTCACTTTGAATTTGGTTCTGTTTTTCAATATAATCCAAAATAAAACAATATTTTTAAATCTATTTAGGTTCCATTTATTAGTTTAAATAAAATGGACCATGGTTTATTTAATAAAATAAGGTTTGGTTTAATTAATAAAATCTCCAATTGAATTCCAAATGTTTTCAAATCCAAATCAGTAGGTTTTATTTGTTAATAAAGAATATTTTGAAAACTTGTTTAAAATAATATAATCCTTTTACTTTAGGGTCCATTAACAATTAAATAAAATGGGTCTTAGTTATGAAATCAAATAGATAAAATCTTTAATTGAAACCTAAATATCTTCAAAACCAAAATAGTAAGTTTAATTTATATAATATTTTGGAAATTATTTTTAAAACAAAATATCCTTTTATTTTAGTGTCCATTATTAATTAATATAATAGGCTTTCATTACTATTTCAAATAGGATTTATTTTATTTGAGAAATTTATTTTGAAAAATAAAGCCAAAACACTTTAGTGGGTTTTATTAGAAAATATAAATTACTTGGAAAACCTATTTTAAACAATTTAATAAGTTTTGATGTTTTAATTAAAATGGTAAAACCCTTTTTATCAAATAAAGTTGGATATTAAATCCTTATTATTTTATTTAAATAATCCTTTATTATTTTTAAATAAACCTTTATTATTCTGTTTAAAATAAAATGTTTTATTTTCCAAAGCTTGTCCAATGTTTAATTTGGCTTTATAAAATAATCTTTATTTATAATTCCACCTTTTCATTTGGAAACAAAATCTTTTATTAAAAGATCCAAAATAATAATTGTAAAACATTTTAATTTCCTTTAATAAATGTTTATCTTTATAAATCCTTTTAGGATTTTATTTAATTCAAATGAGTTTGAAATTCCAATTGAGTTCAAAAAGTTTCTTCTAGCTCTGAAACTTAAGCAAAGTTTTATTTTATTCATTTATTTTCACATTACAAGATTTGGAAAATCTTGGGATGTGACAGAGGTATTGGAAAAGTTATGTTTTTATATAATAAAACAAGTACTTAATGAATCACCTAGGTGGAATATTTCTGTTGTTAAGTTTTCAAGAAGTGGCAACGAAGGGGACCGTATCTTTGGCTACCTCCCTCGTGTGCACTAGAAGAAGACCACCTAGGCATTTTAGAGATTGAACATGTTTCTTGTACAGTATTTTCCGTGTTATAGCCACATGCTAATATGGGCTCTGGATTAGTTAATTACATAGCGGAAGACCCTTTGCATTAGTATATATTCAGGTTAACTAGAATTGTGTATTGGAGGTTATACCCTTGCATTGGTGCCTGTTAGACGTGCTAGTATTGTGTATTGGGAGGACTTCTATGGAAAGACTTCGTAACATTCTCGTTCTGCCGGTATACCAATTCATGTGTACTAAACCAGCGGCCACTGGTGGCGTCAAGGAGAGATTGTGTCGTGTGGGTAAAGTGTATAACTTTTGCAGCAGATATAAATCTAATCGATTAGCCGTGTCCCCGGTTATGGACAATATTGAGCAACTAAGGCCTGAAGCTTATGGATAATCTCGACATTCCAATTTATTAATAAAATTTGATGGTTTGAACAAGGGAGTAGGAGCACTTGGAGTTGGCCAAAGTGTTCAGACAATTTTCAGAGAGGATTAAAACTATTTGGAAATATTAGGATAAAATGATTGCTTTATGCAAATCAGCCTGAAACTCCACTTAGCCAAATATGCATGTAATTGCTAGGTTCCATTTATATCCACATACTAGTGACACTTCCAAATACATTTAAAGTATTAACCATTCGTGGTGCAACCTTTCATGTTATAGGTTATATCGTTTATGAGTGATCATTATAGGTCACGAGACTCCACTCAACAATTGTTTGCCTCTGGCACATTTGAAGGATGGATATCTACCTTGTATTTGATTTCCGCTGTGTAATTGATTTAATAATGTAAATTCTAGATCATATTCGTTGTATTTATGATGCATAGTTATATTTGTTATTATTTTGTACTGTGTGTGCCAGTGAACCGATCCAGGGATTGGCACTATCACATGAACTCAGCCTTATCAGGCAAGGGTGTTACAGGTAAACTCATGAAAGGCCATGGAGTATGATGCATAATCTCCACCCATGGGGAAGTCCCACGGTATCCTAGTATCGGTCAAGACTTTGTGTGAAGCTAGGTTCGCAGCAAACTTGCAGTTCAAGGAATAATCTACTGTACAAGTTGCAGCCTAGTTTAACATAAAGCTCTAGGTAGAAGTTCAACTTAACATTCTCCACTGTAGTAAGGGTATATAAACAATGTTTTGGAACCAAAGGAAAACTTCATGTGTCTCTAGGATCTGGTGGGGGATTGTTGGAATTTTTGCCTAAATAGGCCTAGCCCATTTATTATATGCCAATAAATTCCTGAAATCCTGGAGGCTCATTTGGCCCATTCATGCAAGGTAAGAGCTGGATAAAAGTTTAGTCCCACATTGGTAGTTGAGTGGAAGTTGGACCATCTTATAAGCAGAGCTATTCCACCACTTGTAAGAGCTCGAGAGGAGAAGACATGTACACGCGCTCTCCTCCTCCTCCTCGCTCTCCTCGCCATGCCACGCCATGATGCGCACGCCGCAGGTTGCGGTTTGCGGGAATCTCGCCGAGCCGAGCTTTATTTTTCCACGCACGAATGGTATATGAACATAAGCTGCAACGTTTTGCTCGAGTGGATTTTTAATACGAGCTAAGTGGAAATGAAAACAAATTGAGTGGAGGCTTTCCGGTTGGCTGTCGCATGTTTGCTTCAACTTCCGCCTCTTCGTTTCATCTTCTGTGCAGCATGTCTGCCTTTCCTCTATGCCTATAAGAGAGAGGTCGTGCCTCCTCTCATACACACCATCGTACAACCCTTTCCGCCTTTTGTTCCAGAGCACTGTGCTACCCAGATCTTCCCCATCCCATCTTGTGGCGTGCACCGCAAGCCGGAACAGTAGGCCTCCGAGAGCCCGCTGCTTTGAGTCCTGTACGCGAGAAGGGCGATAAGGTTTTTGGGAAGTGCTATTGGCGAGATTACTGGCTTGATCACGTACTCTTTCATGGATAGCGATAGCGCCGACGTCTTCCCTAACAAGGACTTCTTCCCCAACATCAGCAACCTCTTCCTCGACGACATGGCTGATAATGATGCTAACATGAATGCTGACGGTTCCTGCTGCTGCTGTGATGTACATCCTCTTTCTCATCCTTGTTCTGATCGTATCTCAAGTTCTATGCCTTGCAATCTGTTTGGTTATCTGCCTTCATATGTACTTGCTATTTCACATGATTAGTCTAATTTCTATTATTATATTCATGTTTTATCTGGCATTTATTATGGTTAATTCGCTTGGTAAATTTCTCTTTTATTGAATAATCCAAAAACCTTAATTTTAGGAAATTTTCCCCAAGTGGATTTGTTTCTTCTATGAAGCCACATGTGTTTGAAGGTGCCAATTACAAACAATTGCGTGCGAGAGCAGTGCTCTGGTTTCAGACCATGAGCTTCTATAACGCCATCTATGGCACTCCTGAGAGAGATCTTAATCCTGCTCAGGAAGAGGCGTTCCAAAAACTTGATACCACTTTCAAGGCTGCCTTCATCAGCATTCTTGGCGAAAATATTGTTGATTCATATCTGTCATTTAGAAATGGTAAGGATATGAGGGATGCGCTCGAGAGAAAATTTGGAGTCTCCGATGTTGGAAGTGAACTGTATGTCATGGAACAATTCTATGAATATAAGATGGTTGATGACCGCCCCATTGTGGAGCAGGCTCATGAAAAATAGTCACTTGCTAGGGAGCTTGAGCACTTCACTTGTGTGTTACCGGACAAGTTTTTTGCCGGAGGCATTATTGCCAAGCTTCCCCATTCATGGAGTAATTTTGCTACTTCTCTAAAGCACAAGAGACAAGAGTTTTCTGTGACGGATCTCATTGGGACTCTTTATGTGCAAGAGAAGGCGAGAGCAAATGACACATGTGCTCGAGGTATCGAGGGAGGTTATAATGCCAATATGGTATATAAAAGGAACTTTCCAGCCTCACAAGTTCAAGAACAAGGGAAAGTTTGATGGCAAAGAAAAGTTCAATGGAAACAACAAGGCCTCACAGTCTACCATTTTCAAGAAAAAGACTGATAAAAAGAAAGGTGCTTTTCATGTGTGCGGTGATCCTGATCATTGGGCTCCTCCTTGTCCCAACTGCTTTGACAAATGCCAGCATGGGAAGGGAAGCAACACAGCTAATGTTGTCATGAGAGACGTCGAGATGAAATATGTTGGGTATGGTATATTACCTACCATTCTTTCATTATGTCATTCTCCTTACTGGTGGATTGACACAGGCGCTAATTTACATGTTTTTTCTGATATTTTCATGTTTTCTTCATATCAGGTCAAAGGGACTCAAACCATGCTAATGGGGAACAACTTGCATGATTCTGTTCATGTTGTTGGTACAGTCGATCTGAAGTTCACTTCGGGAAAGACCGTGCGCCTAAAGAATGTGCATCATGTTCCCTTAATAAATAAAAATCTTGGTAGTGGATCTCTTCTGTGTCGAGACAGCTACAAGATTGTATTCAGGTCCAATAAATTTGTAATCTCTAAGTATGGAACCTTTGTTGGTAAAGGTTATAAGTGCAGAGGCTTGTTCCACCTATCTTTGTCAGACATTTGTAATTAAGTTGTTAATTACATGAATTTTGTATCAAATGTCTGGCACTCTCATATTTTCCATATTAAATTTGGTTGTATGACGCGGCAAGCCAAAATGAATTGAATCCCTGATTTCACAACTATTATGGGATCTAAGTGCCAGGTCTGCGTGCAAGCTAAACAACCTCGCAAGTAACATACGACTACAGAACTGAGAAATTTAACACCACTAGAGCTCATACATTCTGATCTTTGTGAGATGAATGGTGTGTTGACAAAAGGTGGAAAGAAATATTTCATGACTTTGATCAATGACTCTACGAGATAATGCCATGTGTATCTTCTAAAATCAAAAGATGAGGATTTGAGTTTCTTCAAAATCTATAAAGCTGAAGCAGAAAATCAACTTGATCGAAAGATTAAGAGGATTAGGTCTGATCATGGTGGTGAGTATTTTTCCAATGAGCTTGATTCCTTTTGTGCGGAACATGGCATTATTCATGAGAGGATGCCTCCCTACTCACCCAGTCAAATGGAGTAGCCAAAAGAAAGAACCATATTCTAACAGATTTCGTTAACGCCATTTTAGACACATTGGGTCTCTTCAAGGAATGGTGGGGGAGGCACTATTGACTGCGTGTCATGTCCTAAAACGAGTTCCCACAAAGAACAAAGAAATTAATCCATTTGAAGAATGCGAGAAGAAAAGATTAAAACTTTCTTACATACGTACTTGGGGTTGTTTGGCAAAGGTTAATGTGCCAATCCCTAAGAAGCACAAGCTTGGACCAAAAACCATTGATTGTGTTTTTCTGGACTATGCTTTCCATAGCATTGGTTATAGATTCTTGATAGTAAAATCTGAAGTACCTCACATTCATGTTGGTACAATCATGGAGTAGACTGATGCGACTTTGTTTCAGGATATCTTTCCTATGAAGGATAAACCTAACTCATCAAATCCGGAGATACCTAGTTCATCTAATCAGGAATTTGCTACAATTTCTGAACCTAGCATTCCAATTGAACACTATGAAAGTCCTCAGGAGGATGATCATCAAACTCCTAAAAGGATCAAGAGATAGAGGACTACAAAGTCCTTTGGTGATGATTTAATTGTGTACCATGTGTGTGACACTCCCACTTCCATTTCAGAAGCATAGGCATCTCCTGATGCTGACTACTGGAAGGAAGCCGTCCATAGTGAGATGGATTCCATCTTAGCTAATGGAACATGGGAGATCACTAATTGCCCTTATGGATGCAAACCTGTAGGATGCAAATGTGTGTTGAATAAAAAGCTTATGCCATATGATACTATTGATAAGTACAAGGCACGGCTTGTGGCCAAAGGTTATACTAAAAAACAAGGTGAAGACTTCTTTGACACTTACTCACATGTTGCCAGATTGATCGCCATTCGAGTACTACATTCATTGCCTGCCTCCCATGGTCTTCTCGTTCATTAAATGGACGTTAAGGCAGCTTTCCTAAATGTAGAGTTGGATGAGGAAATTTACATGGATCAGCCATATGGTTTTGTAGTAAGTGGTCAAGAAGGAAAGGTGTGCAAATTGTTGAAGTCTTTATATGGCTTAAAACAAGGCCCTAAGAAGTGGCATAAGAAGTTTGAAATAACTTTAAATGCTGCAGACTTTGTTGTAAATGAAGCCGAAAATGTGTGTACCATCGCCATGGTGGGAGTGAGGGAGTCATCCTTTGTTTTTATGTTGATGACATACTGATTTTTGGAACCAGCCTTAACGCAATTAAGGAGGTCAAGGATTTCTTATCTCATTCTTTTGAGATGAAGGATCTGGGAGTAGCTGATGTTATCATGAACATCAAGATATTGAGAGATGTTGATGGTGGGATTACGTTGCTTCAGTCTCACTATGTGGAAAAGGTCTTGAGTCGTTTTGGGTATAGCGACTTCGAGTATTCTCCTACACCGTATGATCCTAGTGTTTTGCTTGTAAAGAATTGAGGAAATGCTAGAGACCAACTTATATACTCTCAAATTATTGGTTCGCTTATGTATTTATCTAGCACCACGAGGCCTGACATCAACTCAGTCGAATTGTTTCAAATCTAGGAGATGATCACTGGCTTGCTCTTAAGGGAGTTATGCGCTATCTAAAAGGCATTACGAGCTATGGCATTCACTATACCGGGTATTCAAGGGTACTAGAGGGTTATAGTGATTCTAATTGGATATTTGATGTTGGCGAGATAAATGCCATGAGTGGATATGTATTCACACTTGTTGGTGGCACTGTTTCTTGGAAGTCTTGCAAGTAGACCATCTTAACAAGGTGATCTATGGAAGTAGAACTCACAAAATTAGACTCAACCACTGTTGAAGCAGAGTGGCTTCATGAACTCTTGATGAACTTACCTCTGATTGAAAAAACAATACCCGCAATCCTTATGAACTGCGAATATCAAACTGTGATTTTATAAGTAAATAGTTCTAAGGATAATATGAAGTCATAAAGACATGTGAAGAGGAGACTGAAATCTGTCAGGAAAATGAGAAACTTCGGAGTTATTGCATTGGATTATATCCAAACATCTAAAAACTTGGCAGATCCCTTCGCAAAGGGTCTATAACGCAACATGATAAAAATTGCATAGAAGGAGATGTGTATGAGAACCACAATATGATTTTTCCACAGTGGTAACCACTCTATGTGATTGGAGATCTCATGAATTAGAATTGGGAGACAAGCTGTTGGTTAGCTGAGAGGAAAGTATCCCTACTTTAATATACATGACTCCATAAAGATGCAATACTTTCCTATTCTCCACGATAGGTTGATTTATTATCTTAATGTGTTCTAAATGGCTTATCTTAAGTAGAGATGTTGTCCTGCTGAACATCTTTTGAAGAACACACCTATATGAGTCTGACTATTAAATGTCGCAGTCTACGAGAGTAGGGTGCTCTCTAATAAACTCATGAAAGGCCATGGAGTAAGACACATAAGCTCCACCCGAGGATAAGTCCCACGGTATCCTAGTATCTGTCAAGACTTTGTGTGAAGCTAGGTTCGCAGCAAACTTGCAGTTCAAGGCATAGTCCACTTTACAAGTTGCAGCCTAGTATAACATAAAGCTCTAGGTGGAAGTTCAACTTAACAGTCTCCACTCCAGTACCGATATATAAACAATGTTTTGGAACCAAAGGAAAACTTCATGTGCCTCTGGGATATGGTGGGGGATTGTTGCATTTTTTGCCTAAATAGGCCCAACCCATTTATTATATGCCAATAAATTCATGAAATACTAGTGGCCCATTTGGCCCATTCATGCAAGGCAAGAGCTGGACAAAAGTTTAGTCTCACATTGATAGTTGAGTGGAAGTTGGACCAGCTTATAAGGAGAGATATTCTACCACTTGTAAGTGCTTGAGAAGAGAAGAGATGTACATGCGCGCTCCTCCTCCTCCTCGCTCGCCTCGCCATGCCACGCCACGCCACGCCATGCCATGCCACGCCAGGCCTCGCCTTGACTTGCCTTCCCACGCCACGCCATGCCATGATGTGCGAGCCGCGGGTTGCGATAATCTCGCCATGGTATATGTACAGAAGATGAAACAATTTGCTCGACTGGATTTTGAATACGAGCTAAGTGAAAATGAATACGAATTGAGTGGAGTCTATCTAGTTGGCTGTCACCTGTTCGCTTCAACTTCCACCTCTTCGTTTTCATCTTCTGTGTAGCATGTCTGCCTTCCCTCTATGCCTATAAGAGAGAGGTCGTGCCTCCTCTCGTACACACCATTGCACAACCCTTTGAGCCTCCAGTTCCAGAGCACTGTGCTACCCAGATATTCCACATCCCGTCTTGCAGCGTGCAACGCGATCCGGGATAGTAGGCCTCCGAGACCCCGCTGCTTCGAGTCCTGTACGAGAGAAGGGCAATAAAGTTTTTGGGGAGCGCTATTGGCGTGAATACTGGATTCATCACAGAATCTTTCACAAATAGCGATAGCACAGATGTCTTCCCCAACAAGGACTTCTTCCCCGACATCAGCAACCTCTTCCTTGACAACATGGCTGACAATGGTGCGAACGCGAACGCTGGCAATTCCTCAGCTGCTGCTGTGATGTACATCCCCTTGCTCAACCTTGTTCTGGTCGTATCTCAAGTTCTATGCCTTGCAATATGTTTGGTTATCTGCCTTAATATATACTTGCTATTCACATGATTAGTCTAATTCTGTTATTCTATTCATGTTTTATCTAGTGTTTATTATGGTTAAATTGATCGTTTATTCAACAATCCAAAACCTTAATTTCAGGCAATTTGCGCCAAGTGGTTTTGTTGCTTCTTTGAAGCCACCTATGTTTGAAGGTGTCAAACCATGAGTTGCTATAATGCCATCTATGGCGCACCTGTGGGAGATCTTAATCCTGCTCAGGAAGAGGCATTCCAAAAACTTGATACCACTTTCAAGGCTGCCTTGATCATCATTCTTGGCGACAATATTGTCGATTCATATCTGTCATTTAGCAATGGTAAGGATATGTGGGATGTGCACGAGAGAAAATTTGGAGTCTCTGTCGTGGTGGTGTCATGGCATATGCCATGGGTAGGCTTAAGTTGGGGCCGAATGGACGCTTGAGGTAACCGGGGAGGGAGTGCATAGTCTTACCACGCACAATGAACACGATGAATTCTCTAGACTTGTGATTGTTATTCCTTCTCGATGTTCTCTTAGACGCTACCTGCAAGGTAAGCTTACACTGGCTCTATACCCCAGCCGTTAATATCCGGCTGGTGTTCTCTTAGACTCGGCCTAAGCCAAGCTCGGCAATGTTTCACCCCTTATTTTAACATCTCAAAAATATTAATGACGATATCAATTTCTAATAAACCAAAATTAGGGTTAACAAAAGCTTTTAATAATAAACATTATATAATTGCATGTGTGTTATGAATGACGTATGAATGCTTGCAATGCCATGTTTGGTTTGTTGTAAATGACGAGGAAAGGTTTAAATATCAAAACCATATCATCTAGGTCAAATCCAAACCAGATTAAAACAAAATAAAATCAATATATGGAGCATATGACCTAATGGTCATTTTTGCAAAAGTTAACACCTAGCTCACTTTGAGCATCCCTAGCAATAATTTCAAATAGAAACAATCCATTTATTTTCTCACCTTGCTAGACCAAGTGACACTAAACACAATGGAGCTAACAAAACTTGCAGAAACAATTTCAAATCCATTTGAGAGGCAATTCAAAATTGAGTCTATCTTACACATCAAGATAGTCATTTTTGGAAAACCACTAAAACCTTCACCACTTAGTAAACCATTGCACCCAGAGACTACCAAGCTTATGACTAGCACACCCACCAAAAAGAATTGGAAAATTCAAAGGTTTAGTTCTAGTGGCTATTTAATCAAACACTTGGTGATCACAGTACAAGCATACCAACTATTTACTATTTTGAGCAACCTTTTGATCATCCTTGTGACCTCACCGAGCCTCCACTACTCTCCCTTAACTCTCCCAGTACCATCCCGTGCAATTGAGCTCATCTCACTCGCCATTATAACCAGTGGAAATCGTACCCGAGCTCACCCATGTCACCCCGATGCAAACACACTGCTACACACCCTGCCGCCCTCTCCCACGATGTCTAGGAGGTTGCCGTGACCTCACCGCCACTGCCTGTGCACGCCTCGACCAACGACTGCCCACGGAGACGCCAGCGCAGCCACGCCCATTTAACACTCGACCATGCTGATCGCCGTGCCAGAGCGCCGAGCAATCCCGCGCGACCATGCCGCGCCTCGCTCTCTCCTTGCTCCAATAAGTTCGCCACGACTCCCGCAATATCCTAGAAATGATCGTTTGACCCCGTGCGCTCCGTGACCACCGTACGCCCTGATGAACGCCGACGGCACCGAAGTAGAGCACGAACGTTCTAGAACGATGGATACCGCGCCTTGCCATGCCACAGTGCGCATGACGACCTCCATGAAGCCCTGCATCGACCTACACCCTTTGCCATGGCGATAGCTTCCTGTAATGACGTCGCCGATGAGCCCGAGCCATGCCGCCATGTCCAATTCACCTCAGTATAAATAGAGCCCTCCCCTTGCCTCAAAACGCACACCATTCCACTCCCCTCTCACCCAGCAATCTCTCTGCCCCGTCCCCGGAGCAAGGCAAGCACCACACCGCCAGAATTTCACCGGAGCCTGTTGTTGCAGTGAAGAAGAGGAACCAGCGTTAGGAGCTGCCCCAGGAGATGCCGCGACCACTAGTCGAACCACCGTCATCGACTCGCTCGTTCGCCCACCTCGCCGGACCTAGTTGGATCCCTGGTAAGCCCCGGACGACCCCCGCCGTAGCCCTAGGATTAGCATCACGCGCGCCCCGTGCGATGGAGACGACGACGCAGAGCCGTCGATCGTGCTCTAATCGTGCGGTCTAGATTGAAGGATATCGCTTCACGTTGATTTAGTCGCTGACGTGTGGGACCAACTCCGGTGTCGCTCTCTACGCGCGCACTGCATAGTTGGGCCGGCCTGTTAGAACTCCCGCGTGAGCCCCAGATTCAAACTTAGATTTTCCCTTTTAATTTAAAATCCTATACTGTAGGTAACTTTGAAATTCAACTTAGGAAGATTCACTGAACCAAATTGAATGAAACCAATTTTTTTAGAATGTAGATGAAAATATCTAAACTCCTCCATTGGATTCAAACAGTTTGAAATTATAGATTATCCTTAGTAAAAATAACAAAACAGTAGCTTTTACCACTTCAAACATTTTTATAAAATCAACCATAAATGATTTTGAGTTGATTTCAACTCTCAAAAATAACATTGGCCATGATATATCTGAATATGTAAAAATATATAGATTTACATATAGTAGTCCTGGACCAAAAATTAAAGAATGACTTTATAGTCATTTCTAGTCACTTAAATATTATTAAAGGGCATTGTTAAACTTTGCAATTTAAGCCAACCACTTTAAATCACATTCTTAAGTATTTGAACATGTGGTGATGACATGTGTCAATATGATCTCATATTTTAATTGGATAATATTAAATCTTAAGTAGTTTTCAATGAGTAGAAATTACTTTTCTACAATAGGATAAATAAAATTCTTGTCACCCCTTTTCTTTTAGTGATAGAGATGATGCTAGATCATCTAGTGTGGATCCTTGTGTGCTAAATAGAAGTAGTTAAGTATTGTTTGGTGATTGTGTACCTTGTATTTATTTATAGACGCTGGTAACAATCCGGGCTACGAGGATGAAGAATTCTATGAAGAGGAAGAAGAGAACTACGACCACTGTACCCACCAAGGAAAGCTAAGATAAACCATGAAAACCTCACTATGCATACTTTTATTGACCACCTTAATTATACCCATCCCAAGTTTTACTTGCAAGCTTTATCTTTTCTTTTCTATTCAAAGTTTCTCAAATAGATAATTAATTGGTGATTAGTAGAAAAATAGGAAAATGTCATCAAGAGTATGGACTTGATGTAGGTAGTTACACTTGATTAGTACCCCTCAATAGTGACACCCTCATTGATAAATGCTAGTGCTAAATTAATCTTCATGACTATAGATGGGAACACTTGGAGAAAATGATTGTGAAAACCTTGGAATGATGAGTCATTATATTGAAATGTCTTGACATGTGTTATTGAACACAATGAATTAAAGATGATACTGAATGGAGTATGTGCACTGACTTTGATAAAAACTGATGGTTGAGTTCGGATGCGATACCATTCCATTTTTACCGTACAACCACAATACCCGAGTTTGGGTAGGGCTTAACTGGAAGTTTATGTGTCTTAGTATGGGTTACCTCACGGAATGAGGTGAGCTGAGGATACCTTGTGAATATGAATGCCCACCTATGAAGTGCCCAGGATGGCAGATGGCCATGGCTGGGAGGCCAAACTCATAGGGGAGGTGCCTATACTAGGGTGTGTAATTGAAAAGTTAGGATTGATTATCCGCATACCAAGTATGATGATTCAGGGTTATCCCTGACGGATGTATCGACTATTGTGGTGAAAGTGTACCACCTCTACAGAGTGTGAAACTATTAGAATAGCCACGTCCACAGTCATGGACAATTGGATGGCCATACTGTTCCGTTGTCAGATGTTTTCAAAATGACTTGTGACTTGAAGTATGACATTGACTTGACTCAGCAAGGATGTTGACATGAAACTAGTTTCCCTCTTGAGTAATATAGAAAACTAAAGTTAGGTCTTCACTACTAAGTACTTGTGAAATAAAACTAGCTTATCGCAAACAAACCTAGAGCTTAGGATTCCTACTAGAATGGTCTTATTGCTTTAGTGATAGTTTGCGAGTACTTAAAAGTACTCATGGATTTCTCCCTTCTATTCCAATGGCCAGACTATGAAGGAGAATACGAGGAGGATGGACAATAGTAAGCCTTTGATAACTAGGATCATCTCCCATCGTCAGCATTGCCTGTGACAATGAAGATGGATCCTCTACTACGCGATTATTCCGCTACTTTGTTATGTAATCAGACTCGATCATGAGATAAAATATTTGTAAGACTATTATGGTTTGTAATGGATGATGTACTGTGCTACCAATTCTGTTATGTCTCGCAAAAATGGTAATCCTAGGATTGTGATGTACGGCATAACAGGCATCTGCGATTAAAAATCTGGGTGTTGACAAGTTGGTATCAGAGCCATCTGACCATAGGAGACCCTAGTTAGAATGGATGTCAGAAAAACTTAGTTTCCAAAACAAAGAAAGTGAGTATTTATTAAAAACCTATTCTCACTCTCATCCTTGAGATTCTTTCCAAAAAAGAGAATCATACGTTCCTCAATTTTTTTTGCAATCCTACATAAAATTTGGCACACTTGATCACCTCTCTAACTTATTCATCTTAATTTCTTATAGATGGAAGTCAAGTATAGCAAGTTTTACCAGCTGGGCAACGAAGGAGACCTCATCTTCGAGAGGGACATGAGTCAGCTTGCAGACTTTCTTGAGCACCGACACCCGGAGTTCTATGGAGCTCAGCTCAATGATCAGCCCGGAGGGGAAATATAGTGGCTGATAGTTGCCGATCTGAGAGGAAAGATGGAGACACCCACATCTGAGAAGATCCAGTTCAGCTCGAGGGAAAACAACTGGCTGTAAGGACTTGCGAGAGTAATGCAGGAAGCACTTTCTCGTCTGTGTGGGCAGAACGTCAATCAGCTCGCCAGAACCCGCTTCGCTCACTATACCAGATGTGACTCCCAGGGACAACCCTTGGTCGTGCCAGTACATCCGCAGTTGAGGCATCATGTGGATCATCTCGCCTTCATGCTGCACGAGAACCAAAAGGAGTTGGACAACGCCCGAGGCGACGCCAACTAGAAGCATAGTGTTGTGGTTAAGAAGGAACAGACCTCGCCATCCTCGTGAAGGAGCGCAAGTCACTTCACCGCCAGCGCGATAAGAAGGACCTCATCATTGCTCGCCTCTGTCATAAGGTGTCAGCCCTTGAGGAAACCATCCATGATCGAGACATGCAGCCTGAGGAGAAGAAGCTGAAGGTGAAGACATTTGTGGGGATCCCTATTCGTACCTCAAGGATGATGATGACTATCTGGAGGTCATCAACATGGAGTTCCACACTGACGATGAGGACCGCGACTTCATCGATGACGAAGAGGCCACCGGTTCTGATGATGAGTAGTAGCACCACCATATCACTATCGTAGGTGTGAGTTTGTACCCGGTTCCACTATATCGTAGCTTGCCAGACTGGTTCTTTAAATCATCTCGTTTGTTGTTGTGATGTGTTTGGACTATGTAGTTTGTATGAGTTATTTGGAATGAATGAAATTTGAGTTGTTGGATTTCAAACCCTAGTCTTGCTCAAAGTTTAAAAGTTTCTAAACCAAAACCATAAAACTTAGAAAAATATCCCTCTTGTCCTATGATCTATCTCAATCTTCAGATGACTCGTGGATGAAGCAGCTCATCCCAGGACCCGATGGTCCAAATTCTGCAAATGCCAGTACCCGATCGAGCAGCCGGTAGAACCGAGCGTCAAGCCGATCTCGCCACTCTTCAATAGATCGCCCAACCGGAACATAACAACCAAGACCATGGAAATCTGGATCACCATGGATCTAAGCTTAAAAACTTCCAGAACACCAACCCCCCTAACTTTAGCAAATCTAAAGAGCCCTTAGATGCTGATGACTGGTTGCAAACCATGGAGAACAACTTAGAAGTTGCAGGAGTAGATGCTGTGAAGAAAGTACTATTTGCCACCCACTATCTGGCAGGTTCTGCAAGAGCATGGTGGAATTGCACTCGTACAATGAATAGAGGACAAATGATGATTTGGGAGGAATTCAAAATCACGTTCAGCAGAACTCATGTGCCTCCAGGTTTGATTCTGAGGATGAGGGATGAATTCAAGGAATTGAAGCAGGGAAGGATGATTGTAGTGGAATACCTTGACATATTTCTGTCTCTATACAGGTATGCCCCTGATGAGATTGGTACTGAAGTCAAGAAGGAAAGGTTCCTGAATGGTCTACACGATGATATGCAGATAGTGATAGTCAATATTCCTTTTGCCGATCTATAAGCTCTAGTGGATTCTTCTATCCTGATGGAAGGAAAGATCAATCAAGACATTGAGAACCGCAAGCGTCGTAGGACCAACCTAGACCACAACATACCCCAAGTATCGCCCCAGCTCGTCTGTAGGATTCGCACCAAGGACCAACATGCCACCTATGCCCTGTTCGAACTTTCCCAATCATAGCGGAGGAAACCTGAGGCCCAGATCCAACAACAACTACAACACCAGCAACCCCAGTAACTTCAACCATGCACTGCCAAGGCCCACCAACAACACCCGAAGGACTGGAAGCAATGTTGTGCCTATTGCTGGGAAGGACAAGTCAATGATCACTTGTTTTGAATGTGGAATCACGGGCCACTACTCCAATGAGTGCTGAAGAAGCTTACTGCATAACCCAATGCCACTGCACCTGCCCAGCAGTAGCGTCATGTCCAGCCTAGAAAGAGATTTGCCCCAGGCAACCCGCACAACCATACCGGTCGTCTGTTCCACATGAATGCTGAAGAAACCCAGGAAACGCCAGATGTCGTGTTGGGTATGTTTTCTATTAACTCAGTACTTGCAAGAGTGTTATTTGAATCTGGAGCATCACACTCGTTTGTTACAGAAGAATTTGCATGCACTAGTAAGATTCAACCAACAAACTTGAAGCATGTATGATAGTTCAAATACCTGGGTCAACTACCAAAGCTAGAAAAATTTGCAAGGCCATACCTATCAGAATACATGGAATAGATTTTTATGCCAACTTTATAGTACTTGGAACAAAAGGTTTGGAAGTAGTACTAGGATTGGATTGGATGTCAAAACATCAAGGATTAATAGACTGTGCCAAGAAATCCATAACCATGACCAATAGCACTGGAGTATCAATAGAGCATGTGTCTGAGATGCTTCCCTGTCAATTCAAGTTAAACAATAGTTTAGTCCAACTAACCCTAGACCAAGTCAGAATAGTCTGTGGATACTCCGATGTGTTCCTAGATGAATTACCCAGTATGCCCCCAGATCAAGATATCGAGTTTATCATAACTAATTCATGGAACTGGACCCATATCTCGGAGACCCTATAGTATGAACCCAGCAGAATTAGTGGAGCTCAAGAAGCAACTTGATGACATGTTGAGCAAAAATATGATTCAATCAAGTTCATCGCCATGGAGATCACCTGTTTTGTTTGTGGATAAGAAATATGGTGCCACCTGTTTATGTACGGATTACCGGAATCTGAATGACGTAACCATCAAGAACAAGTACCCACTACCGAAGATAGAAGATTTGTTTGACCAGTTGACTGTTGCCAGAGTATTTTCTAAGATTTATCTTAGGACTGGTAATCAACTAAAAATCCACGTAACGGATATCCCAAAGACTTCCTTCACTACCCGATATGGATTGTATGAGTACAAGGTCATGTCATTTGGATTAACCAATGCCCCCGCTTATTTCATGAATCTCATGACTAAGATTTTTATGAACTTCTTGGATAAGTTTGTCGTTGTTTTCATTGATGACATTATGATTTATTCCAAGTCGGAAGAAGAACATGAACAACCCATAATGACCATCCTTGGAACCCTTAGAGAGCATCAGTTTTATGCCAAGTTTGGCAAATGTGAGTTCTGGTTAAAGGAAGTAGGATTCCTAGGACATATCTTGTCAGCCAGAGAAGTTTTCGTCGACCCCGCCAAGATTAAGGATGTGGAAGAATGGAAATCCCCAAACACTCAAACCGAAGTTCGTGCATTCCTTGGATTAGCGGGATATTACCGCAAGTTTGTTGAAGGATTTTCAAGCATCGCCAGGACGATGACCCAGCTGTTGAAGGAAGACAAGAAGTTTGAATGGACGGACAAATGTGAAGCAAGTTTTCAAGAGCTTAATAAGAGATTAATTTCAACCCCAATTTTGATCATGCCAGATATCATGAAGCCATTTGACGTATATTGTGATGCATACAAAATTGGTCTCGGATGTGTGTTGATGCAAGAAGGCAAAGTGATATCATATCTGTCCCGATAACTGAAGCAACATGAGCAGAACCAAGCCATGACTTAGAGTTAACTGCCGTAGTTTTAGCCTTGAAGACATGGTGTCATTACCTCATGGATAACCGCTGTGAGACTTATTCATATCACAAGAGTTTGAAGTATATTTTTACCCAGAAGGAGATGAATATGAGACAAATGAGATGGATAGAGTTAATCAAGGATTATGACCTTGACATTCACTACCACCCTGGAAACACCAATGTGCTAGTGAATGCTCTGAGTAACTACCGTGTAGATTAAACACAATGATTATGAAAGAGTAGCTAAGTTTGCATAAAGAGTTGGAGAAATTCAGAATGGTGCTAGTTAACGAAGGATTCCTAGCTAGTATCGAACTTGAACCCACTTTGATCGGTCAGATAAAGGAAGCTCAGAAAGGAAATGCAAGTATCGACAAAATTAAGTGTTGTACCGGTACAGGGAATTTACCCGGATTCATGGAAGATGAAGAAGGAATACTGTGGTATAAGGGACGAATCTGTGTGACCGCAGATTCAGAGTTTAAGCAAGTTATTTTGCAAGAATCCCATGATACTCTTTATTATATTCATCCGGGAGGAACGAATATGTATCAGGATTTGAAGGAGCAATTTTTTGAAGGAAATATTCCCTAGAGGCAATCATAGAGATGATTATATTTCTTATGTATCCATGAGTTATTGTAATGTTCCTTAAATATCCATATCAGGCAACTTGTATTGATTGACAATTATGTGAATTGTTTGTGGAACTCTTTACTTGTATGGTTATTTAATAGTTGTCCCTCGTCGGAGTTCATGTGAGGACACATGTGAATATTAGACCGGCACATCGATTGGTTGATGACTATGTTTCGCAAGTCATAGACATGGAGATGTCAAACCAATGATGTGGACACATGTTATGAACATGGGGTTGGACTGACCCAACTTGAGACTGGAAATTAGTTGCAGCTCTCTCTCTACACATCGTGTACGTTTTGTCCTTAGACCTGAGATTGTCGCATGTACTTGAGATGTGGATCGACATACTTTGGGGCTATCAGACGCTACTCCATAACTGGGTAGTTATAAAGGTAGCTTTTTTGGTTTGTCCTAAAGCATGCTACAAGGCATGGTCAATCAAGATGGGATTTGCCCCTCTCTACTTGAGAGAGATATCTCTGGGCCCCTCGAGTGATCGGATCCAAAAATGCATGGCCGTGCTACATATGGTTAAGAGTTAACCTAGTAAAGGGATTCCAAATCACAGTATCGAGAAAGGGAGGTCAGCTTGGAGCTAGACCAAATATCGTGAGGCAAAGGGAAAGACGTGTACTAAACCTCGTGATGGTTCGTCCGATATGATCTTTGTATGTGTTTAGGAGTTGGCATGTATTGCTACAGGCCGCTACCAACTATTGACAGAATAAGTGTATCCGTGTCATTTCTATACGTATATGAACCTATAGGGTCACACACTTAAGGGGATGGAAGCCTAATGAGGATTGGATCCAAATGAGACCAGGCTTAGGCTACTAATGGGATGCTAATGTAGAAGACCACTAGGGATGCCTATATAAGAGAAGGCGGGGCGAGCTGACCAGGGTTAGACCATTCCTCCCAGCCACCACTCCTCACGCCTGTGTTGCACGTGCGGACCTAGCAGTCCGGCGTCTGAAGCTTCCACCCTGTACGTGTGGATACCTCGGAGGCGCTGCATCTGTAGCGCTTGGACGAGCCGCGCAAGGGGAGATGCTCGTGGGACGAGAACGAGGAGGAGACGTAAATCGTCTGCACTTCCTTGACGCGCTTCATCAAGTTCCACAACTGCGCGTCTAGTGGTAATCCCGTGATCTATGCCAATGGTAATCCTAGTTTACGCGGTAGAAAATTTTGATTTGCGCTAGTGTAGCCTACCCGTATCCCTTCAGTGGTATCAGATCCAATGCTGTTCAGTTATAGATTCGGGATGGTTGCATATGGTGATATGCAGATTGATATGAATGATGTGATCGTTTGTATTGCGGTGGTTCAGGAATGATCTATGATCTTGCTTTCCGTGATCGTGATTTCTAGGTTGTCGAACGACTTACCCCTACCGGTCGGCTTCCGCCATGGGGGGTTGTCACATCCCAAATTTTAGATTTGGTTCTGCTTATCATTCATACCATTGCATCATACTTTTCCATGCAAAACCGTCGATTGAAAAGAATCGGCGAAACGCTATTTTCTGAACCCTACTCTATTCTACTACGGGGCTCCTGCGGGAGGCATTAGTAGTACTAGTGTAGTCCACCCTTGTAGCCTAGTGTTTTTACTCAACCATTGACCGTAGATTGTTCCCCTCGATTTTACAAAAGCGTAGGAGCAAGAATCGCTCGATTCGGAGCTCGTACGGAAAAGTTACGGCCGTTTTACTAAAAGATAGAAAATCGGGCCAATTTCCGTGTCCGTTTCCAACCGCGCGCCATGTTCGGGTAGGACCCCACGAGGGGGCCCCACTTAAGAGGCCCCACACAGCCGCCGCCGCCCTGCCTCGATTCCCGCACCCCCGCCTCGACCCCCGCGGCCCGCGCCCTCGATCTCCGAGCCGCGCCGCCTCCCCTCGGGATCCACCCGCGCCGCCGCCGTAGGTACCGCCGCCGCCGCGCCTCTCTCTCCCTCTCCTCTCTTCCCCGCGCCGCCCGCCTCCCGCCGTGCGCCGCCGCCGCCCCGGGCCACTCGCGCCACCGCCCGCCTCCGCCCGCCAGCGCCCCGACCCCGCCCTGCTCGCGCCGCCTCGCGCGCGTTGCGCTGCGCCCGCGCTGCGCCTGCCCCGCCGCCTCGCGCACCCGCCGAGCCGCTTGCGCCGCGTGCCGCCTCGCCACCTGCTCCGCACGCCGCCGTTGCTGCTGCTGCACCGCCAGCAGAGCCGCCCCGCGCAGCCTCGCCACCCGATCCGCTGCCGCTGCTGCGCGCCAGCGCGCCCTCGCACGCGCTGCTCCGCCGCTTCGCGCGCCGTGCCACCGTCACGCGCCGCCGTTGCTGACCGCCTTGATCCGCGCGCTGACCGTCTCCCTTCCGCGCAGGAAAACGCCGTCGCCGGAACCGATCGCCGCCTCCGTCCCGAGCTCGTCGCCGTTCGTCTCCGGTGAGTCCGCAGCCGCCATTAGATCTCAGATCAACGGTCCAGATCAGCTGTTGACCGGTCAGTATCCAGGCGTTGACTAGTCAGACGCCCAGTCAGCGCCCAGTCAGCAGCCGCGTTGACCAGTCAACAGACACAGTTGACTGGGTTTATTCTTTAATCGTTTTAGTTGGCAGATTTTGGTAAAATCTTGTAAATTGCGTAGAAATTAAACCGATGGGCCAAAAATTGCAAATAAAATATGTGTAGATTCAGTGAGTCGTGTAGAATCTTGCTGTACCATTGTTTCACACTTTTGCAGCAAGATTTAGTACTTTTTAATCAAATAGGTTAATGGCCTTTTTGGACTAATTAATTCGTAGAAAAAGGTCTGTAACTCCAAAAATTGCGTATGATATGTCCCTGGATTCAGTGGAATGAGGGGAATCTCATAGTGAATTAAAAAGTTAGGCTTACAGTGAAAACTTCTGCAGAAATTGTCTAGTGGCTTTCTGCAGTGTTTTAATTACTCCGGGAGTTTTATAATCCCTTTTCGAGTAATTCCAATTGGTACTTTTCCTAAATAGCAATGCCTATTCTGTAGAATTTTACCAAGATTTTACAAACAGTATACTACCGGTAGTGAATTATTTGGGTTCTAGTTCTAGTTTCGAGTATTATATTTTGTATATTAGTTTCCCTTGCGCTAAAACTATTTTCCATGCATGCAATCAGTACCTCTACTGATTTATATTATGTGGTGCAGCTGTAGCACCAATCCACTTGTCATGCATGCATACATACATCATCCTTGTTGCATATGATTGTGGATTGTTTGTTTATGAATGCAATTGTATCGTGTAGATTGCGACGAGTGCAATGCTTGCTCGTGTGTGGATTTTTCTTCCGACCACTACAACCAAGGCAAGTAGATGCTACTTTGTTCATGATATCGTCCTACTATTTTCAATGCATTGTCGTGTATTTTGTAGATGCATGTGTAGGATGATACTATCGCTATGCTATGTCCTATTATGTGGTAGGGCTTTCCTTGTAGATGAACCACCGTTGGTAGATGTGCTTAGCCATGCCATGATGTACGAGGGCTGGGTTACATCAGTGAGACTTGTTTCTAAAAGTATTGGTTTGTGAAAACTAAAACAACTTAATCAATGAATCTCCTGGGTGTGATGGTATTGATATTTTTGGTGGTTTCATTGCGGAAAACCACCCAGGTATCTAGAGAAATTGATTGGCTTCTTTATTTGGTAGCTTACGTGTACAACCATGTGCCAATAATGAAATGGGCGGTTGGTTGGACTTAGTAGGTTGTGGTAACCTGAACCCGCGTATCCAGAGATGTAGAATTTTGGTAGGTTGGACCGGTGCGCGTCGGGATTGGGGAGCTACTTCCCGAACAGTCTCTTCTTGGACTTCTCCCTATCATCACCCAAAATGAGAGTGATGGTACGAGCTGGGCTGGCCAAGTCACATGGGTAAAGTGTACTAACCCCTGCAGGGTGTGTAATCTAATCGATTAGCCGTGTCCCCGGTTATGGACAACTGAGTTTCTTGATATTGATCCCATGACATGTTTCTCTCTCATTCTAATTTCATAATTGTTTTAATATTGTTGGGTTAATTTAATTGGGATCTTTTCAAAGAAAATCTAAAACTGTTTACGAAAGTAGGACAGAGGTATTTGCAAATGCAAGCCAGACACAGCCCCACTTGCCAAATATGCATGTAGATGTTAGTACTATTGTCTCCATTACTAGCTCTACTTGCCATACATTCCATGTATTGACCCTTCGGGGCTGCTACGTTTCATGTTGCAGGACATTCCGATTCTGAGTAATCGATATAGGCCACGGTACTCCACTCGGCACTTGTTCACTTGTGGGCAATTTGAAGAATGGAGGATTTACTTTATTTATGTTGCTACCTGGATAATTTGAGCTAGCCTTGAGCTAAGATTTTATTGTAATAATGGTACTCTGGATCTTCGTTATTTATGATAAACGGATATTTTGCTATGTTATTCATCTCATTCTATTGTGAGCCAATGAACCGATCCAGGGATTGGCATGTCACATAGAAGCCTCGGTCTTTTTAGAACCGCGGTGTTACAAGATGGTATCAGGGCCAGGTTGTCGACTGTAGGATCGTGACCTAGGATTGGATTAGGAAGCCATAGATTTATTAAGCCTATATTGACTCTGTCTTTCATCTTATGCCCTTCACCCTCGTAAATTCTTACCATATGCTATTCTCACACTTTCCTCTTTTACTTGATAGATGGGAGAAGTCAGGACTGAGTATGTAACCATGGAGTCACCAAGGCCCTTTGCAAGGCAGTTAGCTCAGCTCTCGCAGTCATTGGGATTGCCACTGCCCATGTTCAAGGGAAGAAGGTTGTACACCTATGGATATGGAGAGGATGCATGGGAGATCACTACCTTCATATTCAGGGATGCCGCCTTGCCAAATCCAGTGCATCTGATCTACACCAAGACATACTGCAACTGGGGACTTGAATCAACTTGGCCATACATGAAGCCCTGTCTCGCCAGTGCCATAATGTCCGACACCTACTGCCAGCAGATTCACCCTACCGTGACTATGGGAGGCGTGATGAAGATGGGCACATTGTGGTTACCCCGGGCGACAGGAACAACATGCCGCCCCGTCGGAGGCACATAGAGGAAATGGAAAGGGAGAATGGAGCTCTAGCTGAGAAAGTGATGATGATAAAGGAGATTGCAGACTTTGCTAGCAATGGTATGGTGGTCCAAGGACAGGAGATTGACACCCTGCATGAAGCTGTGGGAGTTCTGGAGAATGCGCTGATAGCCAGAGATGCAACCATAGCTCATCTTCATGGTACGGTGCAGGAGAACACCCAGAATATACAACAGTTGCAAGGGACCGTCCAGGAAAGGGATCAAACTATTGAAGCTATGACAGCCCAGATTGCCGCTCTCCAAGCACAGCTAAATCCACCCTCTGCCGATGACAATGGAGATGATGGCAACAATGGGGATGATGATGACAGTGGGAACGATGATGATGATGAGGACGAGGATGATGATGATGGAGACGATGATGGTGGAGGAGATGAAGCTGTTGCAGTTGCAGCTGAAAGTGAAGAAGAAGAGGAGGATCCAGAAGAGGTGGAGTTTGAAATCTCAAGTGATGATTCAGGAGAAGTGTACACTCCGCTGCGATGGCTGTACCGCGAACCGAAGTGCCAACGCATGAGTGCAAGGACCTACCGCAAGAAGTAAATAGAAGTCCACCAATTAGTCCACGTTAGGCAAATTCGTTAGGATTAGTCTCGATCGATGTGAATCTTAGTTCGTGTTAGTTTAAGAGTGATTAGTTGCTTATTTTTGTACTCCTATATCCCAGGAATTATTTGTGCAAATTTTATGAAAGAGTTATGGCAATTTTGGTTCACATCTGTGTTATTTTCGCTGCAGTTTTTCTGCTGATACAGCAGTACTGTGCGATTTTTCATATTTTTCTGGTAACTGGGAAAAATCTGAAAAACATTGGGCTGATGCAAAACTATCTGTACTATATGTGCAAAAATCATCTAAATTTTCTGACGAGTCTAAGTCAGGCGGAAAAATTCGTGAACGCTGCTGGACTGTTCTGGCAGGTTGCTGTTTTTGCTGTTTAGTTGATCAACTTCTTAGTTAACCATTGCCAACTCTTGTAAAACTATTTCAGTAGGTATATACTGCTAGGATAACCCCTGGGATGTTGCTGGATCACTTGTTTGTTGATGTGTTGCTTGCTTGTGATTGTCTGCTATTGTTTGTTGTTGTTTGATCATATGCATGGGTAGAATCCTATTGTCGTAGTTGATTCTTTCTAAACTTACCTGTGCTGAACCGCAGATGCCTCCCCGCCGTCAACACACTGAGTTGGAGCAGCTCATGGAAGCTCAGGCACAGCTGACCCAAGTGATGACTCAGTTCATGGCAGCTCAGAACAACAACAATGGAAACAATCAGCCTCAGGGAGATGCTCTCACCAGATTTCTGAGGCTAAGGCCAGCTAAGTTCTCTACTGCAACAAAACCAATGGTTGCTCTCGACTGGTTGCGTTCAGTCAACAAGGATCTGGTAACTGTAGGATGCACTGATGCCGAGAAGGTGAGGTTTGCCGCTCACCTACTGGAGGGACCAGCCGCTTCTTGGTGGGACACATTTCAGATCACCCACCCGCTGGACACTGTGACTTGGGCAATGTTTGAGGAAGGTTTCAGGACCAACCACGTGTCTTCAGGAGTTCTGAGCCTGAAGAGGAAGGAGTTCCGCAACTTGCGCCAAACCAATCGCACCGTGGCCGAGTACATTGAGGAGTTTAACAACCTGTCCCGTTATGCACCTGAGGATGTTGACACTGATGCAAAAAGGAGGGAGAGATTCCTGGATGGTCTCAGTGATGAGCTTTCAGTACATCTACTGGTGGTTTATTGCCCCACTTTCCAGGAGCTTATGGACAAGGCCAGGATCTTGGAAGGGAAGCACAAGCAGGTGGAGAACCGCAAGAGGAAGAGTAACAATCACCACTCTGGTTCACACCACAAGTCTCGCACTTCATATGATGGGTACTCCAAGAATGTAGGGAGTGACCATGGGAGCCATGACTGCCACCACCATGGAGGCGATGGACATCGCCATGACAACCACAAGAGCAACCACCACAGCCACAAGGGAGGACACTCTCACCACTCTGGAGGGCACGGTGGACATGACCGCAACCGCGATCGCAGTTTGTGAAGAAGGATCTGAGTGAGGTGACATGCTTCAAGTGTAAATAGAAGGGACACTATGCTGACAACTGTCCGGAGAGGAAAGGACTGAAGCCAACCAACAACGAGAAGGCCACAGTGAACCACATGAATGTGCAGGAGATCCCAGATGAGCCTGACCTTGTGATTCGTAAGTTTCCAATCAACACTTACCCTGCACTTATACTTTTCGATACTGCTGCATCGCATTCATTCATATCAAGGGCTTTTGTGGATAAGTATAAGCTACCTACTGAGTCTATGAAAAGGTCTATTAGAGTGAGTTCACCTGGAGGAGACATGATAGCTAGCGCGGGATGCCGCGACTTAACTGTGAGGATTGGAACACACAACTTCATTGCATATCTAGTAGTGTTGGAATCACAGGGGTTAGACGTTATTCTGGGTATGGATTGGATGTCTATGCATGAGGGACACATAGATTGTGCACATCGAGCTGTTTCACTCAAAGCCCCGGACGGTAAGAGGATTAGATTCAAGTCAGCTGTGAGACCGCGAAGGTGTAAGTTGAATTCTCTTAAGGGGGTTAGCATGGATACTGTGCCAGTGATTAGGGATTACCCTGGCGTGTTTCCGGAAGAGCTGCCAGGAATGCCACCTGACAGGGAAGTAGAGTTTCTTATCGACCTGATGCCGGGAACAGGACCAATAGCAAAGAAACCATATAAGATGGGTGTGGATGAGCTGAAGGAATTGAAGAAGCAGTTGAAAGAGCAGCTGGAAAAGGGATTCATTCAGCCTAGTTCGTCGTCATGGGGTGCACCTGTTCTGTTTGTGGAGAAGAAAGATAGCAGCAAGAGATTAGTAGTGGACTATCGCTCGCTGAATGAAGTAACCATCAAGAACAAATACCCCCTGCCGAATATAAATGATTTGTTTGATCAACTGGAAGGAGCAAAGGTGTTCAGCAAGATTGATCTGTGATCAGGCTACTTCCAATTGAAGATCCGGGAGGAGGACGTACCAAAAACCGCCTTCACCACTAGGTATGGTTTATATGAGTATACGGTTATGTATTTTGGACTAACGAATGCCCCGGCATACTTCATGACCATGATGAACAAGGTATTTATGGAGTACTTGGACAAGTTCGTGGTGGTGTTTATTGATGACATACCGATATATTCCAAGGATGATGCTGAGCATGAGAAACATCTGCGACTGATTATGGAGAAGCTGAGAGAACACAAGTTGTATGCCAAATTCAGCAAGTGTGAATTCTGGCTTAACACTGTTGGATTTCTTGGACACGTAGTGTCAGGAGAAGGAGTCGCTGTGGATACAAGCAAAGTGACTGCAGTGACAGAATGGGAAGCGCCCAAGAATGCGGGAGAGATTCAAAGCTTTTTGGGACTTGCTGGATATTACAGGAGGTTCATTGAAAACTTTTCCAAGATTTCTAAGCCGATGACTGAACTTCTGAAGAAGGAGCGGAAGTTTGAATGGTCAGACGTATGTGAAGCCAGCTTTCAGGAACTGAAGCGTCGACTAGTGACCGCGCCTGTTCTGTGTTTGCCAGATCTTCAGAAGGATTTCCAAGTGTACTGTGATGCTTCTCGACAGGGACTTGGGAGTGTGCTGATGCAAGATGGGAGAGTAGTGTCATATGCCTCGCGACAACTCAAGCACCATGAGCGGAATTACCCCACACATGACTTGGAGTTAGCGTCAGTGGTTCATGCGCTCAAGGTATGGAGGCATTACTTAATGGGAAAACACTGTGATGTATACACCGACCACAAGAGCCTGAAGTACATATTTACACAGAAGGAACTAAACATGAGGCAAAGGAGATGGTTGGAACTTATCAAGGACTATGATATGAATCTGCAATACCACCCAGGAAAGGCCAATGTAGTAGCAGATGCTGTAAGCCGGAAGGTTTATGCCAATGGACTGACAATTGGGGAATTGCCTGAGGATTTGTGCAAGCAATTCAAGGACCTTAGACTGGAGGTAGTATTTGGAGGATACTTTTCAACAATGGAAGTCCAACCAACGCTACATGATAGAATCAGGAAGGCTCAAGTGGGACAAGGAGATAGATGAAATAAGGGAAAAGATGAAGGAGGGTCGAGCAAAGGAATTCCGCGAGGATGAGCAAGGAACCTTGTGGTATGGAGATCGTTTGTGCGTTCCCAACGATCCCGGGATAAGGAAGTTGATTCTGCAGGAAGCTCATGACTCACCATACTCTATACATCCGGGCAATACGAAGATGTTTATGGACCTAAAGGACAGATTCTGGTGGAACAACATGAAAGGAGACATCGCAGAGCATATTGCCCTATGTGATGTATGTAGCCGAGTGAAAGCGGAACACCAGAAGCTAGCAGGACTGCTACAACCATTGCCCGTGCCGGATTGGAAGTGGGATAGAGTGGGAATGGATTTTATCACAGGATTGCCCAGGACCAGGTCAGGATATGACTCCATTTGGGTAGTGGTCGACCATTTTACTAAGGTAGCCCACTTTATACCGGTGAAGACGACCTATACGAGTTTAAAGTTGGCCAAGATCTACATGGACATAATTGTGTGCCTACATGGAGTCCCCAAGAGTATCGTATCTGATAGAGGCACCCAATTTACCTCACACTTCTGGCGCCAGCTGCACGAGTCACTCGGTACTATATTGGAGTTTAGCACAGCGTTTCACCCGCAGACTGATGGACAGACCGAGAGGGTGAATCGGATTTTGGAGGACATGCTGAGAGCTTGCGCTTTGGCACATGGTTCTAGTTGGGATGAGAATTTGCCATACGCTAAGTTTTCCTACAACAACAGCTATCAAACCAGCATCAAGACGTCACCGTTCGATGTACTATATGGGAAACAGTGCCGGACTCCATTGCTATGGGATGGAGTAGGAGAACGTCAGTTGTTTGGACCCGATTTGATCAAGGATGCTGAGGAGAAGGTCTCCTTGATTAGGGACAGGCTAAAGGTAGCACAATCAAGGCAGAAGAGCTACGCTGACGCCAAGCGCAAGGAAGTGGTGTATGAGATAGGTGATAGAGCATACCTCAGAGTGTCGCCACTTCGTGGAATCAAGAGATTTGGAATTAAGGGTAAGATGGCACCTCAGTTTATTGGACCGTATCGGGTCTTAGCACGCAAAGGAGAAGTTGCTTATCAATTGAAGTTGCCAGAAGCTCTGTCCGCTGTTCACAATGTGTTCCACGTATCCCAGCTGAAGAAGTGCCATCCGGAGATGGCGGATACACCATTGAGAGACACTGTACCGCTAGAGGAGGTTTAGCTTGAGAACGACTTGACCTATGAGGAGAAACCGGTCAAGATTCTGGAGACAGCGGAGAGGACTACCCGTACCAAGACAATCAGGTTTTGCAAGGTGCAATGGAGCAACCACACCGAAGAGGAAGCCACTTGGGAGCGTGAGGATGACATCCGAGAGGACTACCCACACCTATTTGCTAGCCGCGCCGAATCTCGGGGACGAGATTCATCTTAAGGGGGTTAGTCTTGTCACATCCCAAATTTTAGATTTGGTTCTGCATATCATTCATACCATTGCATCATACATTTCCATGCAAAACCGTCGATTGGAAAGAATCGGCGAAACGCTATTTTCTGAACCCTACTCTATTCTACTACGGGGCTCCTGCGGGAGGCATTAGTAGGACTAGTGTAGTCCACCCTTATAGCCTAGTGGTTTCACTCAACCATTTACCCTAGATTGTTCCCCTCTATTTTACAAAAGCGTAGGAGCAAGAATCGCTCGATTCGAAGCTCGTACGGAAAAGTTACGGCCGTTTTACTAAAAGATAGAAAACCGGGCCGATTTCCGTGTCCGTTTCCAACCGCGCGCCGTGTTCACGTAGGACCCCACGAGGGGGCCCCACTTAAGAGGCCCCACATAGCCGCCGCCGCCGTGCCTCGATTCCCGCACCCCCGCCTCGACCAGCGCGCCCCGCGCCCTCGATCTCCGAGCCGCGCCGCCTCCCCTCGGGATCCACCCGCGCCGCCGCCGCAAGTACCGCCGCCGCCGCGCCTCTCTCTCTCCCTCTCCTCTCTTCCCCGCGCCTCCCGCCTCCCGCCGTGCGCCGCCGCCGCCCCGGGCCACTCGCGCCACCGCCCACCTCCGCCCGCCAGCGCCCCGACCCCGCCCTGCTCGCACCGCCTCGCGCGCGCTGCGCTGCTCCCGCGCTGCGCCTGCCCCGCCGCCTCGCGCGGCCGCCGAGCCGCCTGCGCCGCGTGCCGCCTCGCCACCTGCGGCGCACGCCGCCGCTGCTGCTGCTGCACCGCCAGCCGAGCCGCCCCGCGCCGCCTCGCCACCCGTGCCGCTGCCACTGCTGCGCGCCAGCGCGCCCTCGCACGCGCTGCTCCGTCGCCTCGCGCGCCGTGCCACCTTCCCGCGCCGCCGTTGCTTGACAGCCTTGATCCGCGCGCTGACCGTCTCCCTTCCGCGCAGGAAAAACGCCGTCGCCGGAACCGATCGCCGCCGCCGTCCCGAGCTCGTCGCCGTTCGTCTCCGGTGAGTCCGCAGCCGCCATTAGATCTCAGATCAACGGTCCAGATCGGCCGTTGACCGGTCAGTACCCAGGCGTTGACTAGTCAGACCCCCAGTCAGCGCCCAGTCAGCAGCCGTGTTGACCAGTCAACAGACACAGTTGACTGGGTTTATTCTTTAATCGTTTTAGTTGGCAGATTTCGGTAGAATCTTGTAAATTGCATAGAAATTAAACCGCTGGGCCAAAAATTGTAAATAAAATATGTGTACATTCAGTGAGTCGTGTAGAATCTTGCTGTTCCATTGTTTCACACTTTTGCAGCAAGATTTAGTACAGTTTAATCAAATAGGTTAATGGACTTTTTGGACTAATTAATTCGTAGAAAAAGATTTGTAACTCCAAAAATTGCGTATGATATGTCCCTGGATTCGTGGAACGAGGAGAATCTCATCGTGAATTAAAAAGTTAAGCTTACAGTGAAAACTTCTGCAGAAACTGTATAGTGGCTTTCTGCAGTGTTTTAATTACTCCGGGAGTTTTATAATCCCTTTTCGAGTAATTCCAATTGGTACCGTTCCTAAATAGCAATCCCTATACTGTAGAATTTTCCCAAGATTTTACAAACAGTATACTACCGGTAGTGAATTATTTGGTTTCTAGTTCTAGTTTCGAGTATTATATTATGTATATTAGTTTCCCTTGCACTAAAACTATTTTCCATGCATGCAATCAGTACCTCTACTGATTTCTATTATGTGGTGCAGCTGTAGCACCAATCCACTTGTCATGCATGCATACATACATCATCCTTGTTGCATATGATTGTGGATTGTTTGTTTATGAATGCAATTGTATCGTGTAGATTGCGACGAGTGCAACGCTTGCTCGTGTGTGGATTGTTCTTCCGACCACTACAACCAAGGCAAGTAGATGCTACTTTGTTCATGATATCGTCCTACTATTTTCAATGCATTATCGTGTATTTTATAGATGCATGTGTAGGATGATACTATCACTATGCTATGTCCTATTATGTGGTAGGGCTTTCCTTGTAGATGAACCACCGTTGGTAGATGTGCTTAGCGATGCCATGATGTACGAGGGCTGGGTTACATCAGTGAGACTTGTTTCTAAAAGTATTGGTTTGTGAAAACTAAAACAACTTAATCAATGAATCTCCTGGGTGTGATGGTATTGATATTTTTGGTGGTTTCATTGCGGAAAACCACCCAGGTATCTAGAGAAATTGATTGGCTTCTTTATTTGGTAGCTTACGTGTACAACCATGTGCCAATAATGAAATGGGTTGTTGGTTGGACTTAGTAGGTTGTGGTAACCCGAACCCGCGTATCCAGAGATGTAGAATTTTGGTAGGTTGGACCGGTGCGCGTCGGGATTGGGGAGCTACTTCCCGAACAGTCTCTTCTTGGACTTCTCCCTATCATCACCCAAAATGAGAGTGATGGTACGAGTTGGGCTGGCCAAGTCACATGGGTAAAGTGTACTAACCCGTGCAGGGTGTGTAATCTAATCGATTAGCCGTGTCCCCGGTTATGGACAACTGAGTTGCTTGATATTGATCCCATGACATGTTTCTTGCTCATTCTAATTTCATAATTGTTTTAATATTGTTGGGTTAATTTAATTGGGATCTTTTCAAAGAAAATCTAAAACTGTTTACGAAAGTAGGACAAAGGTATTTGCAAATGCAAGCTAGACACAGCCCCACTTGCCAAATATGCATGTAGATGTTAGTACTATTGTCTCCATTACTAGCTCTACTTGCCATACATTCCATGTATTGACCCTTCGGGGCTGCTACGTTTCATGTTGCAGGACATTCCGATTCTGAGTAATCGATATAGGCCACGGTACTCCACTCGGCACTTGTTCACTTGTGGGCAATTTGAAGAATGGAGGATTTACTTTATTTATGTTGCTACCTGAATAATTTGAGCTAGCCTTGAGCTAAGATTTTATTGTAATAATGGTACTCTGGATCTTCGTTATTTATGATACACGGATATTTTGCTATGTTATTCATCTCATTCTATTGTGAGCCAATGAACCGATCCAGGGATTGGCATGTCACATAGAAGCCTCGGTCTTTTCAGAACCGCGGTGTTACAGGGGTAGACAGTGACACATAAATCCTATTGAATCACGCGAAGATCAATATGATTGATCGAATTGGAACCTAGATCTAAAATCGATGTACCGTGATCAAAGGAGTTTGATCGAATCGGAACAAGAGTCGGTTTATGGTAAATTTGATTTGTCGATCAAAATCCTTAAAGAAGATTGTGTAGATTCGATCTTCCATTTTTCACAGTCGTAGCCCCTTTTGTATCTCCTTCGAACCCCGCAGGGGGAGACCCCCTAGACCCCCCTAGTCGTAGCCCCTTTTGTATCTCATTAAGGTAACTAGGTGCTGCGAGTTCACATGATCCGGTAGAATACAATTTTATGCATAACTTGTTTTTGCAGGATGTATGTGATCAGTATGGCCCATATATGTATGTGATGCATGTATGCAAATTTTCATGACCTGCGTGTCGTGAGTAGGGCAACACGGCTGGAGCCATATGTGTTGTCAATTATTGTAATGGCCTGCGTGCCAACTTGTGATGATCCCAATACTATGTAATTTTGATTACTAGCTGTTAGGAGTAATAGCTTGTATTAGTTCTTAGAGGACTCATCACTTGGAGGATGGCTCGCATGGAACATGAAGATGGAGATCATCATGGTGGAAAGGTTCTATGGCGATAGAGATCACCATGAGAAAATGGGCCATACTGTGTCACAACTATGTGAATGCTATTCTTATGCGTTTTACTCTATGCATGCTTAGATGATAGAAGTAGAATGATCCCTCACAAAGTTTAAGTTAAACCATGCCCTCCCAACCAAACCTTGCACCATCCTATGCCCTGTACAATCGTTGGTGGGCCTATGAAATTAGGGTGCCGCGGTTTTCCTTGGCTGCATGGGTTTGTATCGGATACCTACACGCATAAGGGTTGGTGAGCTTGACAAGGTAATCTTAACAGTTAAGGACCTTGGGGCATAACGGTTGGGCGCTAGTTTTGACATAGAGATGTCACCCAACAACAAGAGTCATATGTGATGTGATTAGCAAGTGTTGCTTACCTATTTACCTTGTCTTCTAGCAGTGATGCTAAAGCTCATTAGTCGACTTGTTAATTGTGGATCTTGAATCACTTAGTATCAATAGAGGGATATTGATTTAAGTGGGAGTATATGCTATTAAATTGGTTAATATGTTTTACTCTTTCGTGGTTACATGGCTTAGTATTTTGCATGTTTTCTGTTGTAGATCAATGGCACCGAACACCGCATCACCTTTTTCTTTGCGTTTGATTCTTGACAAAGATAAACAAAATGGAACAAACTATACGGACTGGGTCCGTAACCTAAAAATTGTTCTCAGGTCTGATAAAAAGGAAACGGTTCTGGATACCCCAATCCCCGATGAACCTACTGATAATGCATCTACTACCCTAAAGAATGCCTACAAGAGAGCATGTGATGATTCTCTTGAGGTTAGCTGTCTTATGCTTGCATGCATGGAAACTGAACTTCAAAAGAAGTTTGAGGATCAAGATGCGTATGATATGATCGTTGCGCTTAAGGACATGTTCCAAGATCAGGCAAGGACTGCGAGGTAAAATGTTGCCAAGTCCTTTGTTGAATGCGAGCTAGTAGAGGGAGCAGCTGTAGGCCCCCATGTGATCAAAATGGTTGGTTATAGTCAGACTTTTGAAAAGCTTGGTTTTCCACTAGGCCAAGAGTTGGCCACTGACTTCATTTTGGCGTCTCTTCCATCCAGCTATGGGAATTTCATTTCGAACTACCATATTCATGCGGTGGAGAATGGCCTTAATGAGTTATGCGGAATGCTAAAAACAGCAGAAAGTGACATGAAGAAGTGTGTAGGGCATAGCCATGTGATGGCTGTGCAGAACAAGCCTAGCTTCAAGAAAAAGGGTACTTCTTGGAAGAAGAAGAAGAAGAAGAAGGGCAAGGCTAAGGATGCGATCCCTAAGCCTGCACCCAAGGAAAAGGCTGGACCTGTAGAAGACACTGAGTGCTTCTTTTGTCATGAACATGGCCACTGGAAGAGAAACTGCAGCAAGTACCAGGCTTCTTTGAAGAAGAGTGCAAGTAAGAGTACTTCCCACTCAGGTATGCTTGTTGTAAATGTTGTGGACATTCTTCTCGCTGATTCCTATGTTAACTCTTGGGTATTTGATATCGGATCGGTTGCTCATATTTGCAATTCGATGCAGGGGCTAATAAGGACTAGAGAAGTGCAGAAAGGCGAAGTGGATTTTCGCGTCGAAAATAAAGCAAGGGTTGATGCATTGTTCGTCGGCGTCATGCAACTTCACCTTCCGTCAGTATTTATTATGGAGTTGAATAATTGTTATTACATTCCTAGTATGGGTCGAAACATTTTATCACCTTCATGTTGATTAGGATGGTTATTCATTCGCGAGTGCAAACAATGGTTGTGTAATCTCTAAGAATGATATGTTTATGGCTCATGCTCCCATTGTGAATGGGTTATTTATTTTAAATCTGGATGATGCATCTGTTTACAATGTTAGTGCTAAAAGGCTTCGGCCTAATGATTTGAGTCCTACCTATTTATGGCATTGTCGTTTGGGGCATATAAGTGAAAAGCGCATGAAGAAGCTCCATGGTGATGGTCTTCTAACTTCGTTTGCTTTTGAATCATACAAGACATGTCAGGCTTGTTTACTTGGAAATATGACCAAATCGCCTTTTTCGGGTTTACCCGAGAGAGCGACAGACTTGTTGGAACTCATACATATTGATGTGTGTGGACCAATGAGCACGACAGCTAGAGGAGGATATCACTACTTCATTACTTTCACTGATGATTTCAGTAGATATGGTTATGTCTATTTGATGAAGCATAAGTCTGAAACTTTTGAAAAGTTCAAGGAGTTTCAGAATCAGGTAGAGAATCAACATGGCAAACAAATAAAGGCCTTGCGATCTGATCGCGAAAGTGAATATTTGAGTCACGAATTTAGCAATCATCTTAAGAGTTGAGGAATTGTTCCATAGCTCACGCCGCCCGGAATGCCTGAAAGAAACGGGGTCTCTGAATGGCGCAATCGAACTTTGTTGGACATGGTTCCATTGATGATGAGCCAGTCGGATTTACCATTATCTTTTTGGGGTTACGCTCTAGAAACGGCAGCTTTCACACTTAACAGGGTACCATCTAAATCCGTAGTTAAGACACCATATGAGATGTGGACTGGAAAGAATCCCAGTTTGTCTTTTCTAAAGATTTGGGGTTGTGATGCATTTGTCAAGCAACTTCAGTTGGACAAGCTAACACCCAAATCAGATAAGTGCATTTTCGTGGGATATCCGAGGGAAACCTTAGGGTATTACTTCTACAACCGAGAAGAGGGCAAAGTATTTGTCGCTCGTAGTGGTGTTTTACTAGAGAAAGAGTTTCTCACAAAGGGAACAAGTGGAAGGTCGGTGCAACTTGAAGAAGTTCAAGATGAGCCAGTTGGGGATGCTTCTCCAAGTGATGCTATTGTAGCAGAACAAATTGAGGAACCCGTGGCAATAGAAGCACCACAACCATGAAGGTCGGCGAGGCTCCGCGAAACGTGTGAATTGTTATTGTTAGACAATGATGAGCCTGCGACCTATGCAGAAGCAATGGTGGACCCAGACTCTGAGAAATGGCTGACCGCCATGAGGTCCGAGATAGAGTCCATGGGAGACAATCAAGTTTGGAACTTGGTTGACCTTCCTGATGGTTTTAAAACCATCGAGTGCAAATGGATCTACAAGAAGAAGACTGATATGGATGGAAATGTTCACATCCATAAAGCTCGACTTGTTGCAAAAGGTTTTCGACAAGTTCAAGGAGTTGACTACGACGAGACTTTCTTTCCCGTAGTGATGAACTCAGTGTGAAGGGTTACACAGATGCGAGTTACCTTAACGACTCAGATGATTCAAAATCTCAATCAGGTTATGTTTTTGTCATGAATGGTGGTGCTGTGAGCTGGAAAAGTTCCAAGCAAGATACGGTGACCTCCTCTTCAATAGAAGCTGAATATATTGCTTCCTCGAAGGCTGTAAAGGAAGCTGTTTGGATTAGGAATTTCCTGATTGCTCTCGGTGTGGTTCAGGGAGCGTCCAATCCCTTGGACGTTTATTGTGACAACAATGGTGCTATTGCACAAGCCAAGGAGCCTAGACAGCACGAGAAGAACAAACATATTCGCATGCACTACCATCAGATTCGTGAGTACGTTGAGGATGGTAGTGTCATGATATGCAAAATACATACGGACTCAAATGTTGCTGATCCCATGACTAAGCCTCTCCCACATCCCGTGCATGAAGCGCACACAAGAGCAATTGGTATTAGATACATTTTAGATTGACTCTAGTGCAAGTGGGAGACTGAAGGAAATATGCCCTAGAGGCAATCATAGAGATGATTATATTTCATATGTATCCATGAGTTATTGTAATGTTCCTTGAATATCCATATCAAGCAACTTGTATTGATTGGAAATTATGTGAATTGTTTGTGAATGTAAGATACCTCCTTTATAAAGGAAAAGGATCCCTCTGATTGCAATGCTAGTCCCTGGATCATTGCTAGCATCCACAGTTTAAGATGAAGTACACAGATACAAAGGTCATTTATTACATCCATTCCAGAGATAAAAATAGTCTTTACAACTCAAGGCCATAGGCCTAATACAAGAGTTTGAATAAGTAAATAAATATAAGTCTTCATCTTCATGTGCCATAAGCAAACATGTTGAGTGTAGACTCATGACACCTAATCCTCATCAGAGTAACCTGCAACATCACAAGTTACAGCCACAGTGGGTCAATACTTTGGAATAGTATTGGCAAGTGATACCTTAGTAAAATTTAGGTGGACTATATTACTATATGCAATTTGGCTAATTGTAGTTTGTCTTGCTTTGCTCAAAATAGGTTTTTCTTATTAGTTGAAATCACTAAGTTTTTCTTTGACAAAACTTTTCCCAAGGAGCCACCAATAGATATTGAGGTCCTTCACCCTTGTTCACCCATAAGTTTTTACTTAGAAGTTGGAATGATGATATTCTTGATAGCTTCCATGTCTTGATTCTCAAATTGTCCATTGCCATGGACTTAGCTAAGTACTTAGATTTTTCCATCTGTAGAGGTTATGCACTTTCCCCACCAGACTTGCTTTCCCAAGACAGGACCTTTCAGAAGACTTTCCTTAGACCAAATGGACGCGCTCCAACCTATCATTCCCACTACCACCAATAGTCCAAATGGCTAAGTTCTAGCAACCTATGTGGTCCAGGCAGAGCCCATATTGCCAAGTGGCTGCACTAGAATCTTCTCAACACTTGGCCTCTAAAATCCCTTTGTTCCTGGGTGGCTTTCCACAAGTGAGATACACAAGGTAAACCATAGCCATGGGCCTTGTGTAACCACTCAACCAAAAACCACCAATCAAGTCCCATTCCACCCAGGTGTTTCATTGACTTAGTTGTTTTATTAAGAAAAACATAAGTCCAAAGACTTAGAAATAATTTTCATCATAGCATGTAAATTTCACCAACCCTTGTTTGCTACTAGCTAGGCTAAGCATGGCATAGATAATAACTTAACTTAGAAATTTCCTAGCAATTCTACAACTACTTAGGATTTCCCAACATGGCATTTGGCAAAAAATAGTAACATGCAAGACTTAGCAAAATATTTCTAATGCTTGTATAAAAATATAGGGATAGAAATATTCATGAAGTACCACTTTCCTTGGTAGTTGGGAGAGTATCACTCTTCACAATCACAATCACTAGCACCAAAATCTACACATAGAATATAGCCACAATCACATACAAAACATATACAATCAAAAATATATATGCATGCATGCAAGATGCTAAGGGATGATTTTTTTAAAACTCAACCAAGCAAGTGCATAGTACTGAATTCAAAACAATTCAAAAACTTGCTAAACCAAGTTTATCTGACACTAAAACAATTTCCTAAACAATTCATAAACTCAAAATAGTCTTAAACAAGTTTCTGCAATTAAAATCATTTTAATAGAAGCTAAACACTAAACACATTGCATGAACAGAAAGGGCTTGTTTTCCTGATTCCAACGGTATAAAATTTCCCAAAATCTAACGTGGGAATCAAAAGTTATAGCTAAATCAAATTTGGATATAAATCTGATTCAAATTCTGTTTTTAAAACGAACCCTAGCCACGCATCACGCTCTCATTGGCTCGTACCGTTTCGCGTCGGATCACGCTTCTGAGCCGCTAGATCTAACTTAATCGCGCAGCTCAGATCTAATCTTACTGCTTCGCTCGCGTTCTATCCTATCCGCATGATCTGGATCCAACGCTCCTGAGCAGCCTGACCATCTAGTGTCGGCTGGTCAAGGGGCACGCTGTAGAGGCTGGGTGAGCTCGTCGGAGTTGTGCACGGCGTCGGGTAGTTGCTGTCGAAGTTGTTGCCGATGTTCCGCGTCGCCCTAGCACGAACCAAGTGGTTTAGGAGATACGCAAGACGGTGGCGAACAACCTAGTATGCGAGGGGGATCAAGGGGCGTGCTCTGCTTACCGTAATCGGTCGCCGGAGTTGAGTGGCGGCTCGGTCGGTTGCGGTCACGAATGGGGACGGCGTCCTGGGTCACGAGAAGGCAAGCAAAGGGTGTCAGAAGATGCACGAGATCATGCTGGGCACATTCGTTTGAACCAGAGGCACAGGGGCGGTCGGGACTCACCGGAATTTGCTGCCGGAGATCGTCCGAACAGCGGCAGCGTCGAGCGAGTTGCGAGCAGCCTGGTGGCGTGGAGAGGAAATTGGGTGAGGGGAAATGGCCGCGAGAGGGAGGGGCTTAAGTAGGTAGAGGCTCGACAAGAAACGCTCAGTGATTCAATGCCAATTACACCGTGAAATCAACGCAGCAACGGCCAGCGGCGGTGTTCGTGCGCGGAAATTTGGGGAAGATGATGACGACATGGACGGGGCCCGCTTGTCAGCGAATGGAGTAGAGAGGGAGTGGGGTCCGAGCGTCAGTGTCTCCGTGGGTGCGTCTGCGCGTGCGAGAGAGAGAGAGGGGACCCGGGTGGGCTAGCTGGGCTGGTTTCGCTGTTGGGCCAGAATAGGAGCGCTGTCCTTTTTCCTTTTCTTTGTTCCTTTTCTTTTTCTAATTTGATTTTCTGGAATGGTTTTCAAATGAATTCAAACTCTATTTGAATTCAAATCTTTTCAGGATTTTTGCAATGTGCAACAGTCACAAATCTAGGCATAAAACCATGTGGTCACCTTGAGTGTGATTGGTCCTTTTTGGAAAGACAAAATAACAGTGACATTGCACTTGGTTTCTAAATGTTTGAAAATGGTTTTGAAACCATTTTTATTTTTTAAAAATTTTGTTAAAATTCCACACTCAAACCAATCAACAAGGAAGCAAACAAACTTGGTTTTAAAACACTAAGCCCTCAAATGAGGATGGTCATTTGATTTAAGTTTGCTCACATAAAATGATAGCACTATGTGCTTCTGTTTTCTTGAAATTGATCTCAAAACTATATGCATGCATGAATGATATGCAATCTTTGAAATCATGATTTTAGGGATGTTACAAATCTAACCCCCTTAAGGTGAATCTCGCCCTCGAGATTCGGATTGGTTAGCAAATAGGTGAGGGTGGTCTTTCTGAAGATCATCTTCTCTTTCCCATGTTGCTTCCTTTTCGGAATGATGATTCCACTGCACTTTGCAAAACTTGATAGTCTTAGTCCTTGTGACCCTTTCTGCAGTTTCAAGAATCTTGATAGGTTTCTCCTCATAAGTGAGATCACTTTCTAGTTGAACTTCCTCCAAAGGTATAGTATCCTTCAAAGAAGTTTCTTCCATTTCTGGGTGACATTTCTTAAGCTGACTCACATGAAACACATTATGAACCGCTGACAGAGATTCTGGCAGTTCAATTTCATAGGCAACTTCTCCTTTGCGACTCAGAATCTTGAATGGCCCAACATATCTTGGTGCCAATTTTCCCTTGACTCTGAATCTCTTCACTCCACGAAGTGGTGACACTCTAAGATAAGATCCATCACCAACTTCGTAGGTGACTTCTCTACGCTTAGGATCTATGTAGCTTTTCTGTCGGGACTGTGCTATCTTCAACCTGTCCTTAACCAACTTGACCTTCTCTTCGGCTTCTTTGATAAGGTCTGGCCCAAATAAACTTCTTTCTCCCACACCATTCCATAACAATGGTGTGGTACATTTTCTTCCGTGGAGAAACTTAAATGGTGCCATCTCAATGCTGGCTTGATAGCTGTTGTTATAATAAAATTCTGCGTAAGGCAGACTTTCATCCCAACTGGCTCCATAGTCTAGGGCACATGCCCTCAACATGTCTTCGAGAATCTGATTAGTCCTTTCTGTTTGTCCATCAGTTTGAGGATGAAAAGCAGTACTGAATTCCAACCTCGTTCCCAATGACTCATGTAGTTGCCTCCAAAAATGGGAAGTGAATTTGGTTCCCCTATCTGACACAATACTCTTGGGCACACCATGTAGACATACAATTCTACTCATGTAAATTTTGGCTAACTTAGCACTTGTATAGGTTGTCTTCACGGGTATGAAATGAGCCACTTTAGTTAGGCGATCCACTACTACCCATATGGAATCATATCCTGACCTTGTCCTTGGTAATCCGGTAATGAAATCCATACCAATCTTGTCCCACTTCCAATCAGGAATAGGTAGTGGTTGAAGCAAACCTGCTGGTTTCTGATGTTCCGCCTTCACTCTACTACACACATCACACAAAGCAATATGTTCGGCGATGTCCTTCTTGAGATTATTCCACCAAAATCTTTCTTTCATGTCCATGTACATTTTGGTGTTACCCGGATGAATGGAATACAGAGAGTTCTGTGCTTCTTGCAAATCAGTTTCTGCAATTCCGGGTCTTGTGGAACACAGATACGTTTCCCATGCCATAAAGTACCCTGTTCTTCTTCTTGGAACCCTTTGGCTTTTCCTTTGCCAATCTTTTCCTTAATCTCTGCAATTTCCTTATCAATCTTCTGGGCTTCTTTGATCTTGTCCATACGAGTGGGTTGAACATCCAAAGACATGAGATGTCCTTCAGGCACAATCTCCAATCTGAGATCTCTAAATTGGGCACCCAAATCATCTGGCAATTCTCCTTTGGTAAGGCCATTCACAAAAACCTTACGACTTAGAGCATCTGCTACGACGTTTGCTTTACCGGGGTGGTATTGCAAACTTAAGTCATAGTCCTTGATAAGTTCTAGCCATCTCCTTTATCTCATATTAATTTCCTTCTGGGTGAAGATATACTTCAAACTTCTATGATCTGTGAACACTTCACAACACTTTCCCAAAAGATAGTGTCTCCATGTGTTTTAATGCATGGACAACAGAGGCTAACTCTAAATCATGAGTAGGATAGTTCACTTCATGAGTTTTGAGTTGTCTCGAGGCATAAGCCACAACTTTACCGTCTTGCATAAGTAATGCACCCAAACCCTGATGAGATGCATCACAATATACTTGGAAATATTTTTCCAAATCTGGCAGACACAAGACGGGTGCTGTCACAAGTCTCTTCTTCAATTCTTGAAAGCTGAGTTCACAACGTTCAGACCATACAAACTTCTTGTCTTTCTTTAGCAATTCAGTCATAGGCTTAGCTACTTTAGAGAAATTCTCTATGAACCTTCGGTAGTAACCTGCTAAGCCCAGGAAACTTCGAACTTCTTTCACGGACTTGGGAGATTCCCATTCCGTTACCGCTGAAACTTTAGCAGGATCAACTGCTACACCATCCTTTGTCATAACATTACCAAGAAAACCAACTTCATCCAACCAGAACTCACACTTGCTGAATTTGGCATAAAGTTTATGCTCTCTTAACTTCTCAAGTATCAATCGTAAGTGTCCTTCATGTTCTTCTTTGCTCTTGGAGTAGACTAAGATGTCATCGATGAAAACGACAACGAATTTGTCAAGGAATTCCATGAACACCTTGTTCATCATATTCATGAAGTATGCTGGAGCATTGGTCAAACCAAAAGGCATTATGGTATACTCATACAATCCATACCTTGTAGTGAATGTTGTCTTAGGTATGTCTTGTTCCCTTATCTTGAGTTGAAAATAGCCCGACCGGAGATCAATCTTTGAGAACACACATGCTCCTTCTAGTTGATCAAACAAGTCATTGATTCTAGGCAAAGGATATTTGTTCTTGATAGTTACCTCGTTGAGTGAACGGTAATCTATGCATAACCTTTGACTTCTATCTTTCTTCTCCACAAACAAGATTGGGGCTCCCCAAGATGAAGAACTTGGTTGAATAAATCCTTTCTGCAACTGTTCTCCAAGTTGCTTCTTGAGTTCTTTCAGTTCATCAACTGACATTTTATATGGTCTCTTTGCTATTGGTCCAGACCCTGGTACCAAATCTATAAGAAACTCCGCATCTCTATCTGGTGGCATTCCTGGCAATTCTTCTGGAAACACATCCGGAAACTCACTCACAATTGGCACACTGTCCATGCTATCCCCCTTAAGAGAATTTAGCTTACTTCCTTTGGATTCAAAGTTGGACTTGAATTTAATTCTTTTTCTTTCTGGGGTTGTGAGTGCAATAGTACGATTAGCACAATCTAGTACTGCTTCATACTTAGCCATCCAATCCATTCCCAATATTACGTCCAGTCCTTGGGAATCTAGGATTATCAGACTCAGTGGAAATTTATGCTTTCCAAACTCTATTACTAGATCCCGGCATCCAAGACTTACTATCATATCTCCACTCGGAGAACTAACTTTTATTGGACACCCAATGTTTTCAGTTGGAAACCCATTTCTATCAACAAATGCTTTTGATATGAATTAATGTGATGCTCCAGTATCAAAAAGAACAAATGATGGAATAGAATTGAGTCTGAACTTACCAGCAACAGCATCAGGCTCCTCATAGACCTCCTCCACACTGATGTGGTTCACCTGTCCTTTCTGGAAAGGATTGGGCTTGATGGGTCCTTCAACTTTCTTTTCAGGGCAGTCATTTGCATAATGCCCCATATTCTTGCATTTGAAGCATTCAACCTGACTTATGTCTCTCTTAACAGGATGACTTCCACTTCCACCTCCATTACCACTGTGGTGGCTCTTATGTCCACTCTTGTGGTTCTTGTACTTATCATTGTCATGACTACGGTGATGCTTGTTGTCATGACGGTTGTGGTTGTGGTGCTTGTTGAATTTCCCATGCTTGTGGGATCCTGAGCTTCCACTTTCATCATAATGAGATCGTTTGTGAGACGATCCCGAGCTGTGCTTGTCGGAGTGCTTCCTCTTTCTACTCCCAACTTGCTTCATTTTGTTCTCCAAAATAGCAGCCTTGTCACAGAGCGACTGATAAGTGGGAACATAGGCCACAGCCAATTGCAGATTCAGCTCATCATTCAAGCCTTCCAGAAATTTTTCCTTTCTCTTGGCATCGGTGTCAACTTCATCCGGTGCATAACGCGCCAGATTGTTGAACTCCTCAATGTATTCAGCCACGCTGCGGTGGCGCTGCTTCAGATTGTGGAACTCTTTCTTTTTCAGACTCATCACTCCTGATGAGATATGAGCAGTGCGAAAGCCATCCTCAAAGATAGCCCATGTCACTTCATCTATGGGAGTGGTGATCTGGAAGTTGTCCCACCAAGTGGCGGCTGGCCCTTCCAGCAGATGTGCTGCAAATCTGACTTTTTCAGCATCCGTACAGCCCACGGTTACCAAGTCCTTGTTTACTGAGCGTAGCCAATCATTGGCCACCATGGGATCAGTCGTTCCTGAGAACTTTGCTGGTCTCAATCTCAAGAATCCGGTAAGCATATCAAAGCCCGGAGGGTTGTTGTTGTTATTGTTGTTGTTGTTGTTATTTTGGTTCTGGATGAACGTTGTCATCATCTGCATTAGCTGTGTTTGAGCAGTCATCATTTGTTGCATTTCTGGTGTGATGTTGTTGTTGTTGGGGTTTGCATGACGGGGAGGTATCTATGGTTTGTTCAAATAGAGATAAGAATGAGATACCCATAGATGCTTTCATGCACATTACATCACATAAGCAAACACAAGCATGCAACACAAGAAAATAAGTTCCACAACAAGATAACAAGTTCACAAGGTAAAACACACAAGTAACAAGCCATCCACATGTCGGATGGTCCAATAACAAGTTCTCAAATAACAAGTACGATAATAAAAGATAAAGTAGTCAAATCTACTCATCGGCATCAATCTCCTCCTCGACAAAGGTAAGACCTGCGTTCTCCATCGCGGTCTTCTTCTCCTCGATGCTAGTGGTCAAGGTCTCTATCTTGGCCTTGAGAGCCCTCTTCTGGGAGCGAAGCCTCTCTATCACTGCCTGCTGCTACTCTAGCTCGAAGTCCTTGGACTGAAGTTCTTCAGTCATGTCCCGGATCTTCTTGTTCCTATCCTGGACACGCTTCTCCTGACTCTTGAACTTCCTATCCTAGATCTCGAACTTCGCCTCCATTTCCTTGATATCTCGTCTTGCTGCGCGAAGAGCTTGTTCTTCTCGCGAAGCTACACCTGGAGCTCATCGTTGCTGAGCATGACATTGTCCTGTCTGTGTCCACGTGCCTAATGAGAGACTCTAAGTCCTGGAGGTACAGGCGTATCGGCTCTGCTGCGTCCCTCGAATCGTCCTCGAAGTCGATGGACTCTCCATCCTCATCACGTCTTCCGAAGACGTGGAAGTGGGTGCCTCTAACTTGCCGGGAGTGTCGTCCTAGCAGACGTCCTATCAGATCCTGCATCACTACCTCAATGCCTCTCTCCCTGTCATCGTGCATAAGCTTGAAGACGATGGCCTCCGTAGTAGGCTTTGTCTGGCGTCCGGGCTGGTTCACCTTGAAGCCCTAGAGGTCCTTCCTCTAGAACTTGGTGAGAGGATGCACCATGATGGTGGGAAGAGGAAGGTTGAGCACAAAGTAGTAAGCTCAACGATACGAGGACCAAAGCGGGTAACCTGGAACTCCTCAACAATGCTGATGGTAATAGGCATCTATTTATAAGATAGAAAAGTTAGAACAACACAATTCGAGATAAAACAAAAGACAAAACCTCACATACATATCCTTGGGAAGCAAAACACACAAGTCATGCATACAAGAAACCATTACAATATCTAAGGTTCAAACTTATTTTAAAGCAACATTTTGTAAAATAGGGTGATAGGTGGTGGTCCAACTAACGAAGTACGTTTACAATCCTATCTCATTGGATCTGTTGGCTAACACAATGTTTCTAGAAGCAATCAGCCTATCTTGCTCACATGATTCCATCAATAAGTCTATAATGTCTCCTCTTAAGGTTTGGTTGGTAGCTTCCAACTCTTGGGTATGTTCCTTCTCTTTCCTTAGATCATTTTGGAGGTTGAGCATTCTGCACTTGACTCTATCACCAAGTTCTTTGATGGTCTTCCAAGCTGCATCCCTTGCTGATTCAAAGAATGTAGGGTGTACCACTGAATTGGTGAACATGCAGAATCCTTTTTCCTGATGGTTGTCTTCCTTGTTTTTATACAAGTGAAGTTGTACCCACCAGTATTCCACTCCTTCATCCATCACTGGATAACCTTTGTACACAGCTGCACCTTGTATCTCTAATGCAACCATGAGGTCCTTGAGAGCCTTGGGGAATTCTGTCTCACACTCCAAAGTCATTGTCATGAGTGGTCCTTTCCTTACGGCTTCGTTGATGGAGTTCATCTACAAATAGATTAGAAAAGTTTATGAGAAGAATAGACAAGTGTAGGAGTTGAAATTTTTTTCCTTAGTGGTTTCCAATCCTAGGGTCATAATCCTACAGGCAACACAGTGCTCTGATACCATCTGTAAGATCCCTCCTTTATAAAGGAAAATGATCCCTGTGATTCCAATGCTAGTCCCTAGATCATTGCTAGCATCCACAGTTTAAGATGAAGTACACAGATACAAAGGTCATTTATTACATCCATTCCAGAGATAAACATAGTCTTTACAAGTCAAGGCCACAGGCCTAATACAAGTGTTTGAATAAGTAAATAAATATAAGTCTTCATCTTCATGTGCCACAGGCAAACATGTTGAGTGTAGACTCATGACACCTAATCTTCATCAGAGTAACCTGCAACATCACAAGTTACAGCCACAGTGGGTCAATACTTTGGAATAATATTGGCAAGTGATACCTTAGTAAAATTTAGGTGGACTATATTACTATATGCAATTTGGCTAAGTGTAGCTTGGATTGCTTTGCTCAAAATAGGTTTTTCTTATTAGTTGAAATCACTAAGTTTTTCTTTGACAAAACTTTTCCCAAGGAGCCACCAATAGACATTGAGGTCCTTCACCCTTGTTCACCCATAAGTTTTTACTTAGAAGTTGGAATGATGATATTCTTGATAGCTTCCATGTCTTGATGCCGAAATTGTCCATTGCCATGGACTTGGCTAAGTACATAGATTTTTCCATCTGCAGAGGTTGTGCACTTTCCCTACCAGACTTGGTTTCCCAAGACAGGACCTTTCAGAAGCCTTTCCTTAGACCAAATGGACGCGCTCCCACCTATCATTCCCACTACCACCAACTGTCCAAATGGCTAAGTTCTAGCAACCTATGTGGTCCAGGCAGAGACCATATTGCCAAGTGGCTGCACTAGAAGCTTCTCAACACTTGGCCTCTAAAATCCCTTTGTTCCTGGGTGGATTTCCACAAGTGAGATACACAAGGTAAACCATAGCCATGGGCCTTGTGTAACCACTCAACCAAAAACTACCAATCAAGTCCCATTCCACCCAGGTGTTTCATTGACTTAGTTGTTTTATTAAGAAAAACATAAGTCCAAAGACTTAGAAATAATTTTCATCATAGCATGTAAATTTCACCAACCCTTGTTTGCTACTAGCTAGGCTAAGCATGGCATAGATAGTAACTTAACTTAGAAATTTCCTAGCAATTCTACAACTACTTAGGATTTCCCAACATGGCATTTGGCAAAAAATAGTAACATGCAAGACTTAGAAAAATATTTCTAATGCTTGTATAAAAATATAGAGATAGAAATATTCATGAAGTACCACTTTCCTTGGTAGTTGGGAGAGTATCACTCTTCACAATCACAATCACTAGCACCAAAATCTACACATAGAATATAGCCACAATCACATACAAAACATATACAATCAAAATATATATGCATGCATGCAAGATGCTAAGGGATGATTTTTTTTTAAAACTCAACCAAGCAAGTGCATAGTACTGAATTCTAAACTATTCAAAAACTTGCTAAACCAAGTTTATCTGACACTAAAACAATTTCCTAAACAATTCATAAACTCAAAATAGTCTAAAACAAGTTTTTGCAATTAAAACCATTTTAACAGAAGCTAAACACTAAACACATTGCATGAACAGAAAGGGCTTGTTTTCCTGATTCCAACGGTATAAAATTTGCCAATATCTAACGTGGGAATCAAAAGTTATAGCTAAATCAAATTTGGATATAAATCTGATTCAAATTCTGTTTTTAAAACGAACCCTAGCCACGCGTCACGCTCTCATTGGCGCGTACCGTTTCGCGTCGGATCACGCTTCTGAGCCGCTAGATCTAACTTAATCGCGCGGCTCAGATCTAATCTTACTGCTTCACTCGCGTTCTATCCTATCCGCACGATCTGGATCGAATGCTCCTGAGCAGCCTGACCATCTAGTGGCGGTGACCGGCGGCGGCGCGTCTGTCAGTGGCGGAGCTGACGTTCTAGGTCGCGCGCAAGAGGGAGAAGGGGCTTACCGGAATCGCAGAGGGCTGCTGATGATCAAGGTGGTGTCGGCTGGTCAAGGGGCGCGCTGTAGAGGCTGGGTGAGCTCGTCGGAGTTGTGCACGGCGTCGGGTAGTTGATGTCAAAGTTGTTGCCGAGGTTCCGCGTCGCCCTAGCACGAACCAAGTGGTTTAGGAGATGCGCAAGACGGTGGCGAACAACCTAGTATGCGAGGGGGATCAAGGGGCGCGCTCTGCTTACCGTAATCGGTCGCCGAAGTTGAGTGGCGGCTCGGTCGGTTGCGGGCACGAACGGGGACGGCGTCCTGGGTCACGAGAAGGCAGGCAAAGGGTGTCAGAAGATGCACGAGATCATGCTGGGCACAGTCGTTTGAACCAGAGGCACAGGGGCGGTCGGGACTCACCGGAATTTGCTGCCGGAGATCATCGGAATAGCGGCAGTGTCGAGCGAGTTGCGAGCAGCCTGGTGGCGTGGAGAGGAAATTGGGTGAGGGTAAATGGCCGCGAGAGGGAGGGGCTTAAGTAGGTAGAGGCTCGACAAGAAACGCTCAGTGATTCAATGCCAATTACACCGTGAAATCAACGCAGCAACGGCCAGCGGCGGTGTTCGTGCGCGGAAATTTGGGGAAGATGATGACGACGTGGACGGGGCCCGCTTGTCAGTGAATGGAGTAGAGAGGGAGTGGGGTCCGAGCGTCAGTGTCTCCGTGGGTGCGTCTGCGCGTGCGAGAGAGAGAGAGGGGACCCGGGTGGGCTAGCTGGGCTGGTTTCGCTGTTGGGCCAGAATAGGAGCGCTGTCCTTTTTCCTTTTCTTTGTTCCTTTTCTTTTTCTAATTTGATTTTCTGGAATGGTTTTCAAATGAATTCAAACTCTATTTGAATTCAAATCTTTTCAGGATTTTTGCAATGTGCAACAGTCACAAATCTAGGCATAAAACCATGTGGTCACCTTGAGTGTGATTGGTCCTTTTTGGAAAGACAAAATAACAGTGACATTGCACTTGGTTTCTAAATGTTTGAAAATGGTTTTGAAACCATTTTTATTTTTTAAAAATTTTGTTCAAATTCCACACTCAAACCAATCAACAAGGAAGCAAACAAACTTGGTTTTAAAACACTAAGCCCTCAAATGAGGATGGTCATTTGATTTAAGTTTGCTCACATAAAATGGTAGCACTATGTGCTTCTGTTTTCTTGAAATTGGTTTGAAATTGATCTCAAAACTATATGCATGAATGAATGATATGCAATCTTTGAAATCATGATTTTAGGGATGTTACAGTGAAACTCTTTACTTGTATGGTTATTTAATAGTTGTCCCTAGTCGGAGTTCATGTGAGGACACACGTGAATATTAGACTAGCATATCGATTGGTTGATGACTATGTTTCGCAAGTCATAGACATGGAGATGTCAAACCAATGATGTGGACACATGTTATGGACATGGGGTTGGACTGACCCAACTTAAGACTGGAAATTAGTTGCAGCTCTCTCTCTCTACACATCGTGTACGTTTTGTCCTTAGACCTAAGATTTTCGCATGTACTTGAGATGTGGATCGACATACTTTGGGCTATCAGACGCTACTCCGTAACTGGGTAGTTATAAAGGTAGCTTTCGGGTTTGTCCTGAAGGATGCTGCAAGGCATGGTCAATCAAGATGGGATTTGCCCCTCTCTACTTGAGAGAGATATCTCTGGGTCCCTCGAGTGATCGGATCCAGAAATGCATGGTCGTCCTACATATGGTTAAGAGTTAACCTAGTAAAGGGATTCCAAATCACAGTATCGAGAAAGGGAGGTCAGCTTGGAGCTAGACCAAATATCGTGAGGCAAAGGGAAATACATGTACTAAACCTTGTGATGGTTCGTCCGATATGATCTTTGTATGCGTTTAGGAGTTGGCACGTCTTGCTAGAGGCCGCTACCAACTATTGACAAAATAAGTGTATTCGTGTCATGCTTATACGTATATGAACCTATAGGGTCACACACTTAAGGGGCTGGAAGCCTAATGAGGATTGGATCCGAATTAGACCAGGCTTAGGCTACTAATGGGCTGCTAATGTAGAAGCTCACTAGGGACGCCTATATAAGAGAGGGTGGGGCGAGCTGACCAGGGTAGGACCTTAGACCATTCCACCCAGCTGCCACACCTCTCGCCTGTGTTGCACGCGCGGACCTAGCAGTCCGGCGTCTGACGCTTCCACCCCGCACGTGTGGATACCTCGGAGGTGCTGCATCTATGGCACTTGGACGAGCCGCGCAAGGGGAGCTTATCGTGGGACGAGGACAAGGAGGAGACATGGAACGTCTGCACTGCCTCGACGCGCTTCATCGATTCTGCAAATGCGCGTCTAGTGGTAATCCCGTGATCTATGACAACAGTAATCCTGGTTTACGTGGTAGAAAATTTTGATTTGTGCTAGTGTAGCTTACCCGTTTCCCTTCACCAGTCGGGTGGCCGCCTCCACCCAGCTCAGCTCGGATTCTATGGAGAGCATGGAGGGGGTGACTCTCCTTGCAGGGAATGCCTCTGGCCCTCCTCCATCACCAGGCAAGCTGGCGTGCCATCACAGTCAGTGCTACTCGACAAAGATAAAGAAAAGTGGTCGGCTGACCGCCCAAAGCAATCCGGTGACCGTTAAAGCAAGGGTGACGCCCAAAATGAAGCCCGGGTGACTGCTAAAGGAGAGGATGATGCTAGAAGTAGGGCGGACTGGGTCCTGGCCCACCGGCTGGGCCCTGCAGCCGGCCCTGCCCTATAAACCCGTATCTAAATAGTAAACCCTAGGGCCCAACTTGTAATCTGCCCCCTAGGCCAGTATATAAGGGAGGGCGGAGCTGGCGTTCTAGGTAAGGAACAATAGAAGATAGAAGTGTTAGCCTCTAGTTTTCATCTTCCTCTAGCTCTCGATAGTTGCTAAGGAAACAGCTCCAGGAGCATCCGTACTAGCCATTTTCCCTCCGCATAGTTCGTCTTGCAGGAGTAGGGGTGTTACCTCACCGAGAGGGCCCCAAACCTGGGTACGTCACTGTGTCTGCAGTTCATCGTGCCCAACCCGTTGCGTGAGCCACCGATTGCATCTGAGTGTCCCATCTTTGCCATCCCCCATGGCACTGTTGTGTTCCACACCATGACAGTTGGCACCCACCGTGGGGCACAGCGCTTCGGCTAGGATCATCTTACGCATGGGACTTTCGCTTGTCGCCGGTGAATGCGTGGCCTCCGGCCTTGTTCTCACGTTCGGCGCTTTCGACATTGTCGTCGACAATGCCACGTGCTTCGCCGGGAACACCTTCCCCGCCAACGGCTCCATCATGCACTTTGGGGACATCCGCATCTATGTCGCCACGTCGCCGAGGTCTTCCCTAGCGTGGTCACCTCCATCCTCGACGTGCCTCTCAGCCACCTCGCCAACGGCCCGACCGCGGCGAGCGGTTGCGTCGAAGTCATGGTGGTAAACGCCCGCAAAAACCACCGCCCGCCTTAGGAGCACCGAGCGGGAGGAGAGAGCTCCGCGCTCGAGCAAGAGCAAGATCCGCTCACTGCCTCCGTCCAACACCTATGCGCTCCGGTCATCGTCGAAGCGGACCCGGCAACTGCCGTGGCCGCACCAAAAGCTCCTGGAGGAAGCCACCAAGGTCGCAGCTAACCAGCGCCGACTAAATGCCACCGTGCATGAGTACAACGCTGCCCATGGCTTCGTCAGGAAGATCCAACACCGGGGGCGTGACCTACACTACTAGGAAAACAGCTATAGGTAATCAGCACATCCGTGGCTCACATGGTTGAAGTCCCCCACGGCTAAAACAGGCGTGGCTCACCTGTGGGCAATGCCCTACTAGTAACTAGAACAACTGTGGCGCACATGACTATAGTGCGCCACAGATGTGTGTGGTCCAGGGCCCTGTTGGACGCTCGCCAAACATCTGTATCGCACTATAGTCATGTGCGCCACGGTTGTTAGTGTCGTCTGTGGCGCACATGGGGGGGTGCGCTACGCCTAAGCGCACGCCCCCTCTGCTGTGAAACGGCCACAAACATCTGTGGCGCACATGGCATAGTGCGCCACAGATGTATAAACTTAGCCGTAGGGCACTCTGCCCTAGTGCCCTACGCCTAAGTGGCATGCAACAACTCCACACCCCCCCCGTGGATCGCCTTTTTAGGGTTTGCAAAAAATAAACGAAAATGATAAAAACTTCAAAAAATTAAATCCTTTCATATTTAGGTAGGTAATGTGGTATAGCTTCTAGTAAAATTAACAAAAATGAGTTTCGACTTTATTTGCAAAAAAAAGTCATGCCACGGTAAAAAGGCCGTAACTTTTGCATAGGATATCGAAAAAAATCGTATAATATACCAAAATGACGAGAACGAGATTTCGCATAATATACCTCTGGTCGTTTAGCGATTTTTTAGATTTTCAAAATTCGAAAAGAGTAAAAAGTTATGGTCAAAAGACCGTTTTTTCCTGCAGAAAAAAAAATAGAGGGCGACTTACCCGTAGCGCACCACCACCTAGTGCGCCACGGATAAGCTTGGGCGGGATTCAAATTTGAATCCCCACCCCGCCCTCCTCCCTTTTCCTTTCCCCTTTTCCCTTCCCCTTTTCCCTCTTCCTCTCCCTTTCCCTTCTTTTTCTTCTTCCTTCTTCCTTCTTCCTTCTTCCTTCTCCCTTCTCCCTTCTCCTTCTCCTCTCCTTGCAGTGATGGCGCGACGTCGACCTCCTTCTCCTCCTCCTCGGAGTGACAACGGGCGACGTCGACCTCCCTTCCTCCCTCTCTTCCTCCATCTCTTCCTACCTCCCTCTCTTCTTCTCCTCCTCCTCTTCTTCTCCTCATCTTCCTCCTCTGCCTCCTCTTCTTCTCCTCCTCTTCCTCCTCTGCCTCCTCTTCTTCTTCTTCTCCTCCTCTTCCTCCTCTTCTTCTTCTCCTCCTCTTCTTCTCCTCCTCTTCCTCCTTTGCCTCCTCTTCTTCTTCTCCTCCTCTTCTCCTCCTCTTCCTCCTATTCTCCTCCTCCTCCTTGCAGTTCCGACAATGACAACAAGGTGACGACGACGAGGCGACGACGGCGACCTGCACCGACGCACGACGGCACTGACGACGAGATCCATATCTGCTGCTTTTTTTTTAATTTTGAAATTTATATCCGTGGCGCACAGCACCTAGTGCGCCACGGTTATCGTTTCATACGCGTGGCGCACCTGCCCAAACTTCTGTGGCGCACTGGCATGTGCGCCACGCCTGTATCTAAACTTCTGTGGCGCACCATGCAGTGCGCCACGGCTACGAGATAGCCGTAGCGCGAGGCCCGTGGCGCACTGCTAGTGCGCCACAGAAGGCCTTTTCATGTGCGCCACGAATAGGCGTTTTTCTAGTAGTGCTAGCGTCGGAACTGGACTGCGCGCCGATTCACATGCAGGCGTGGCGCAGCCCATCTACAGAACTCCCGCCAAGAACATGAGAGCGGCCGAGGCGGCGGCCGCGGAACTTAAACACCTCAAGGGCGAAGAGCTTCCCAAGGAAAGAAGACACGCGCCCCGAATGAAGGAGAATATGCAAACAAGGACCCGCCCGCGTCGCGTCTGAAGGCCCAGCTCGGCCCCCGAGAACCGGCTGACGCGCGCGAGCGCATCGACCTCTTGGTGCAATCACGCATGCTTGATGGGGATATGCCTACCGGGGTATGCCCAGCAGGACATTTCCTATTGGCCCAAGCTGCCAGCGAGTGGGCCTGTAGGACGGCGACTGGATCGAGACTTGGCATGGACTTAGGCGACTGGAAGCTGGAGGCCCAGAAGCGTAGCTAGGCCCAGTCGGACTAGGTCAAAGACCCTCCGAATCCTTAACCAATTCGGTTAGATCTATAAACCCTAGCGAGGTGAGCCTATATAAACCTCCCTAGGGTACGCATAGAGGACACGTTCCATCATACACCCCAGCGAGTCACCTCCTAGTCGTCGAGCTCGCCCTTATACTCTCTCCATAATACAATCTAGCAGGAGTAGGTCTTTACCCTCCGGGGGGGCGAACCTGGTTAAACCCTTGTGTCTCCACCCTCATCTCGCACATCAGATGGCTGGCCACCCTTGCCCCATGTTCTACTACTCGCCGCCGATTGCAGCATCTGCCGTAGCCATTCCCACGACAGTGGCACCCACCATGGGGCCTGGCCGGTCAGGCCAGTGTTCTGCGGCGAGATCCAATCTACCCATCAACAAGACGATCTCCATCGGCCGCATGATCACGATCGGCGAGATCCTCCAGATCTTGCCAAGCAGCTACGTCCCGGCGGCACGCCCCATCACGCACAGCGTGATCATGCCGGTCGGCACGATCAGCCTCTTCGTTGGCTTCACCGACGTCATCGTCTCGGAGGGCTCGGCTCGCATCCGCGAGTCGCCTCCACGTGACCAGCTCTCTGAGAGCCAGGTCCGCACGATCCACGGCCTCGCCTCCGAGTACGACTCGGCCTACATCAACGTGGCCGAAACCGCCATGGTCGCGGATGACGCGGCCCTCAACGACGACGCCGACTCGGCGACCCCGGCGTCGGTCGCCGGATCCCTCGTCGCTGCATCTCCCGCGGGCTCCATCACCCAGGTCTCCAATGTGGGATATTTCGAGGACCCCTCCATCCTTGGGATCTTCGACTTCGACTACGGGTCGGAAAACTCTGCCGACCTCCACGACGGGTCTGGTCGCCATGTCGCGGCCTACATGGCGAATGTCGCCGACCCCCTGCCAGACCCCTTCTCCACGCCGATCCCACCGAAAGCAACAGCAACAGAGGTCGAGGAACTCCGCCTGTTGCTGGAGGAGGCGGTACGCAAAGAACAAGCCGAGCACGAAAAATTTCGCCTCGAGTAAGTGACAATGTAAGAACTCTCGCGCTTCCACCAACTCCGAATCAGGTCGCGCCTGAACCCCACCATTAAGGGAAGCACCCTTAACTTCGACGACGAGAATGACCCGGCTCGTGTAGCCGAACGCGCGATCTGCGAGAACGCGCCGCCGGGAGGAAGCTCCCAGCCCCCACCAAGCGCGACGGCCAATGGCGCACTACCACCACCCAACCGCGCGCCCCTAGGGACCAACCAAGAATCGTGGTCTCCTCGTGGGAGCTAGATGCAAACGGCCTCCCGCTTTTCTCCACTCCGATGGACAATGTCGTCGCGAGCCGAGCAGCGGTCGACAACATAAACGTAACTGGGGAAGGCGCCCTGCAGATCCAGTACGCCAAGGCTCTACTTGCCAAGGCAGTCGAGCAATAAAATGCGGGTGCCGACTCACAGGGTCACATGTACTCGCATTCGTCAGGCAGCAGGGTGGCCTCGAGCGGCCGCCCAATGGTGGCGAAGACCCTCAACTGTCCACCACCCGAGCCCCTGCAGCTCCAACATCGACCCACGCACGTGGCACTCTCCACCAATTACCCGCGGCCAGCGAACAGCTTCATTGCCGCCAACGGGCAGCCAGTCGACGCGCACACCAAAATCATCAACAACCAGAGCTAGCGCGCACGCCAGCCCGACGACCTGAGGCATACCCTCACCAACTGCCGCGAGGGCAAACCAAGGGGATCGCTGAGTCGAGTCGGACCCTAGTGCTTCGGACCAATGATACAAGGCGAAAAATACCCGGCGAACTTCGAGGCGCCGAAGGAGATCGAGAAGTACGACCCCTCATACGACTCGTCCGTGTGGCTGGATACCTACCTCATGGCAATGGGAATTGCTGGCCACACCGACCTGCTCGCCGCCCGCTACCTCCCCCTGATGATGGAGGGAGCGTGTAGGCAATGGAACAACACCCTCCCAGCGGACAGCATCGACTCCTGGGACCCCGCGAGTCGACCCGCAGCTGGGTCCAATGATGGCAAGACCTGTGGTATAACGCGGCCGAAATCCATTCGGACACCGCGACCACTGTTTCAAGAACTCGTGCCGCTACGAGCCCCTGGTCGCCAAGCTCAAGCGAGTGTACAGAACACTCGATAAAATACCGGACCTCCTGGAGATCTCCAAGCGGTATGCGGAAGAGGACCCAAACCAAGAAACCGACGATGAGTCGGGAGGGAATCGCCACACTAGCGGCCACGACAACGGGAAGCGACCCGAGCTACGCTACAGCAACACTCGCCTCACCGGCAAGCGCCGCGGTGATGGGCGAGTTGACTTTGTCTACGCGCCGCGTGAACCCAAGAGCTTCCGCCGCGACGGAGGCCAGCACTGCGATGGCGGCAACTACAAGGCGAAGCCGAGGTTCGGCCCCACGGCTCTCCTCAACCAACCCCGTGTGTTCCACAGCAGGGTAGGGAAGCCCGCCACACACATGACCGCCGACTGCCACTCCCTAAAGGAGATTGAGAAGGCACGGCACACACGGGAAGACCCCGACAACAACCCGCCAAATGGAGGAAAATTCGGCAGCGTCGCCGGCTCGCTCCACACCTTCACAGGCTTCAACACGAAGCGTGAGAAGAAGGTCATTGCCCACTCCATCGCCGTCAACGCGGTGTCCCAGGTAGACATCCCCCAGTTCCTTAACTGGTCCTAGCAACCAATCACCTGGAGCCGCGAGGACCACTCGCCACGGATCGAATATCCGGGCTGAGTCGCCTTGGTGGTCAAGCCCAAGGTGGGGGACTATTGGCTCCCCAAGACGCTGATGGACGGTGGTAGCTCCATCAACATTCTATACCTAGACACATTCAGGCGACTGCGGCTCCCGCAGTCGATGATCAAGACGACCTACACCACCTTCCATGGCATCATACCCGGTCGGAAGGCGTACCCAATCGGCAAGGTGATGCTGCCAGTCACCTTCGGCACACCAGCAAACTTCCGCATCGAGCGGATCGTCTTCGAGTTGGTGCCGTTCAACAGTCCCTACCACTGTGTCCTGGGGCGCCAGGCGTTCGCCAAATTCATGGCAGCACCCAGTATGCATACAACGCGATGAAGCTCCCCTAGACGTGTGGCATCATCACTGTCCATGGCATCCCGACATGGCTGCAGAATGCGAGGCCAAAGGTGCTGAACTCGCTGACGCCGTCATTGCGGCAGAGGCGAACCACGCTGAGGAGCTTGCCAAGTACGCGAGCGGGGTCAACAACGACGACCCCACCATACTCAAGAAGCCCAACTTGGAGGGTGGCAGCTCCACCGCCTTCGAGGCAACGACGCACACTCGCACCGTCGAGCTGGTCCCAGGCGACTCCAGCCATACGGTGACGATCAGGACGGGCATGGGCCCAGCATAGGAAGGCGCTCTCATCGAGTTCCTACGTGAGAATCACGACATCTTCGCATGGAAGCCATCCGACATGCCTGGTGTCCCGAGGGAACTCGCTGAGCACAAACTCAACGCCGACCCCAAAGTGCGACCTGTCAAGCAGTCGCTGCGGCCCTTCAATGAAGAGCGCCGCCGAGCAATCGCCGAGGAGGTTCAGCGTCTACTCGCTGTAGGCTTCATTCAGCCAATCAAATACTCCAAATGGCTGGAAAACCCAGTCCTTGTCGAGAAGAAAAATGGGACCTGGAGAATGTGTATTGACTACACAAACCTCAACAGCGCCTGCCCGAAGGAGCAGTTCGTCCTCCTGCGGATCGACCAAATCATCGACTCGACCGTAGGCTCGGAGTCGCTATGCTTCCTCGACACCTACTCTGGGTACAACCAGATCAAAATGGCAGTCGAGGAAGAAGAGAAGACGGCGTTCATGATGCCATTTGGCGCCTTTACTACACCGCCATGACCTTCGGCCTCAAGAACGCCGGGGTGACCTACCAGAGGTGCATGCAGGAGTGCCTTGCGAGCCAAATTGGCCGCAACATCCACGTCTACATCGACGACATGGTGGTAAAATCCACTCGCCAGGACGATCTACTCGCCGACCTGGTGGAAACCTTCGCCAACCTGCGGAGGTACAAGATAAAGCTAAACCCAGGAAAGTGCACCTTTGGTGTACCCACTGGAAAGCTGCTGGGATACGTCGTCTCCAAGCGCGGGATCGAGGCGAACCCCGACAAGATCCACACGATCACCCGGCTCGACAGACCCGAGTGCCTACGCGACGTCTAGAAGTTGGCCGGGCGAGTCGTGGGCCTCATTCGCTTCATCCCCCGGCTAGGCAAAAAGGCGATGCCCCTCTACCGCCTAATGCGCAAGAACCCCACCCTCCAGTGGGACAAGGAGGCCGACGATGCGCTCCACGCTCTCAAGGAGGTGCTACTCGTAGCACCGCTACTCGCCGCCCCCGTTGACAAGGAGCCCATGCTCGTCTATGTCGCGGCTTCTGAGCGTGTCGTCAGCACCGTCATGGTCGTCAAACAACCAAAGAAGGCAAGGAGCGCCCGGTGCAGCGACCCGTATACTACATCAGCGAAGTCCTCACCGAATCGCGCCAGTGCTACCCGCAGTACCAAAAATTGGTATATGCGGTCTTCAAAGAATAGCGGCGACTGCTGCACTACTTCCAAGAGCACCCAATAATGGTCGCCTCCTCAGCACCGTTGCAGGACATCATCCGCAACCGTGAGGCGACCGGGCGAGTCGCCAAGTGGGCCGTCGAGATCGGCATGCACAACATCAGGTACGTGCCGCGCAAAGCGATCAAATCGTAGGCTCTCGCTGACTTCCTCGCCGACTGGGAAGAGGCCCAGCTGCCAGAGAAGCTGCCATACCTCCATTACTAGAGCCTACACTTCGACGGTTCCAAGAACACAGATGGCGCAGGAGCGGGGATCGTGCTAACATCTCCGAAGGGCGACAAGCTAAGCTACGTCCTCTACCTTGACTTCACCCCTTGCACCAACAACATGGCCAAGTACGAGGCGCTACGTACTCCACGGCATGCTGGCAGCCAAGGAAATGAACATCAATCGCCTGCACTGCTACGGAGACTCCGACCTCGTCGTCGGGCAAGTCGTCGGCACCTGCGACGCAGTCTCCCCCACCATGGCGGCATACCGCCAAGCAGTGGACCAGTTTGGAGGCCACTTTGCAGGCTACTCCGTCGAGTGGATCGACAGGCGGAAGAACGGGAGGCCGACGTACTCTCCTGCATCGGCTCGGCTCGACTCGCACCACCCGCTGGCGTCTTCCTCGATACCATCACCAAGCCCTCCATCTCTCCGCCAAGGGATATCAACATCGGAATTCTGCTGCAACCAGACGCAGCCCTGGTCGCACTAATCGCCAAGCCAAGAGACTGGACCATGCCATACGTCGCTTACCTGAAGGGAGGCACCCTACCCGCAGATGATACGGAGGCCCGGATGATAGCATGCCGCTGCAAATCCTTCGTCATCATCAACGGCGAGCTCCACAAGCGCAGCGTGACCGACGTGTTCCAACACTGCGTCCAACCCGCTGAAGGACGCAAGATCCTCCAGGACATCCACTCCGGCGATTGCGGCCACCACGCCGGCGTCCGCTCCCTGGTCGCCAAGGCCATGCGACATGGCTTCTACTGGCTCATCGCACACACCGACCCGGTCGACATCGTCCAGCGATGCATCGGGTGCCAGAAGTACGCCAACCAGACTCACGTACCGAGCTCGACGCTCAAGACAATCCCCATCACCTGGCCGTTCGCCGTATGGGGCATGGATATGGTAGGCCCCTTCAAGAAGGCCCCCTCCGGCTTCACCCACCTCCTAGTGGCAGTCGATAAATTCACAAAATGGGTGGAGGCCAAGCCAGTCCGCAAGTGCGACGGGATGACCGCTACAAAATTCCTAAGCGAGCTCATCTATCTCTACGGGTTCCCAAACAGCATCATCATGGACAACGGCACCAACTTCGCCAAGGGAGCCATGGCCGAGTTCTGCGAGGAGCACAACATCCGACTCGACCTCGCCTCAGTCGACCACCCAGAGTCCAATGGCCAGGCGAAATGCGCCAACCAGAGTATCCTCCACGGCCTGAAGCCACGGCTACAAGTCCCACTCGAGCGCACCGCCGGGTGCTGGGTCGAAGAACTCCCCTCTGTCATCTGGGGGCATCCGCACCTCCATCAACAGGTCGACGATGTTCACCCCCTTCTTCATGGTGTATGGTGCCGAGGCAGTCATGCCAACTGACCTCGAGCACGACTCACCTTGTGGTCAACTACACAGAGGCTGACAACGAGCTCGCACGCCAAGACGGAGTCGACCGGCTCGATGAAGCACGCGACCTAGCTCGCTCCCGCACCACCATCTACCAGCAAGGGCTTCACCGCTACCACAGCTGGCGAGTACGGACTCGCACTATCCAGGAAGGCGACTTGGTACTGCGTCTAATCTAGGACAAGAAAGGCATGCACAAGCTCTCCCCCCTTGGGAGGACCATTCGCCATTGGGCGGGTCCTGGGCAAAAAACGCCTACTACCTCACCGACGTCTGAGGCGACGGAAAACTCGACATCAAGCGGCCATGGAATGTAAACCTCCTGCGAAAGTTCTACTCTTTGAACTCCAGACATGTACCCCCTACCCGCTATGAAATAAAGCAGATACACTCCCCGAGCCAAGATTTGTGGTGGTGGCACGGAAGATGCCATGGGTAGGCTTAAGTTAGGGGCCGAATGGGTGCTTGTGGTCACCGGGGAGGGTGTGCATGGTCGAGCCATGCACGAAGAACAAGAAGAACTCTCCAGACTTAGAAATTCGATTGATTCCCCAAAGATTACAAGTGCTCCTTGAGATGTATATGCTAGAGCTCTCTGCCCTTGTTCACTACTTGGTCCAACCTCCTTCTACTTCTTCTATGCCCTCCCTTATATAGGCAGTGCTAGCTAGCTAATACCCCTTTGGGTTCTAGGGTTTACTGTTTTGATCTTGCTCCCTACGATGTGGGCCGAGTCATGGGCTTTCTCTAAGCCCGATGGCCCAGTCCATAAAGCTTGACAGCTAACGGTCTTCTGGTACGCTGCTTCCTGTTCCTTTTGGCGTCACACTGTTACTTTGTACGTCAGCGTATGCTTTGGGCATCACTAGGCTCCTTTCGTGTCACCCGGCGTCGCCCTTCTCTTTTGACCATGCTTTACCATGGTCCCTCCTGAACCTTACTCGAAAAGGTGCCACGCATCCTTCTTGACTCGGCCCTTCCCTAGTCGACTCGGTTCGTCGGTTCCTGCAAGGGTTTCAATTTTGTCCTATGCGGGCCAACATAGTTTATACGTCGGCTGCACATGCTTATCTTACCCGGCAGTTCTTACCTGGCCTGGTTCTTTCTTTACTCGGAGCCAACCCAGCTGCGCTACGTTTACCCTCTCGTGACCCTACCGGGGGTTATCCCCTCGACATTAGTCCCCGAAGCTGGTGAGGTCTAGGAGTTCAAGATGTTAGGCGTCTCCAGGTTCCTTTTGTGTGAGTGGAACTTAGTTGTTGTCTTTATGTGTCGCAATTTCGCACCTTGCCGGGTCAGTCTGACAGTTTCTGGGTCGACTATTTGACTTCTTGGCTCATTCTTGCCTCGAGCCAAGTTATTTTGGCCAACTCCGAGTCATTTTCGACGCGCTTCAGTCACTGACAGCTGGTAATCATGATTACTTGCCTCAATTTTGTTCCAAGCTCTGGCGGCACAGTGACGGCTGCGCAGTTATTCCCCGTCACTATGGCAGTCCCATCGGTATGCGCCTCTTGTCCTTCCAGTCATGACGTGGCACGGGATTTTTTGTGTATCTTTGGCTATGTGGCGCTTGCTGATTGGCTTTCCCAGCCTGGTACGCGGCCACACGCTGGCCGCACGGCACAGATAGATCTCACCACAGGGGTTTTTACTCTCCTTAAGTAGTGGTTGGGGGTTTCCACTTCCCCCACGCCCGTTCAGTTTTCCCTTGCCCTTTCTTCTTCCTTGCACCCGCAGAATCAAACTGCCCCCTTTGTGGTTTCCTCTTCCTCTTGTCCTTGTGTTGCAATAGCCCCTTTCTTCTTTCCATTCCACTACGGATCCACGATGTTACAAGCCTCTTCCAACCGCAGAGGATACTGAATCTGCTGATCTCATGGATGCTCGCGATGGTGCTGATGGTGCTGAGGAGCAGGAGATTCCCACCGGCGAGTGCGGCGACTGGGAAGGCTCGGAGGTCTCCACCGAAGAGGTGGAGTGGCTTCGCTCCACCAGACGCATTCCACTGCAAAAGGATTTCCGTCTCCCCGCCGGTGAGATTTCTCCCAAACCCCAAGAAAACGAGTGGGTGGTTTTCGTTTCTCACTTTGAGCGCGGTTTTGCTCTTCCGGTGAGCACCTTCTTATCCTCGTTTCTTTCTACCTTCCACATGCAGACCCACCATCTTCCTGCCAATGCGATTGGATCTCTTTGTTGCTTCATCTCTGCTTGCGAGGTCTACCTTGGAATTTGGCCTACAGTTCCTTTGTGGGCCAAATATTTCGGCTTTAAGGTTCAGGTTGTTCCCCAGCCTGGAGTTCCCGATCCGAGAAGAGGCCGACCCGGTGTGTTGTTGCTATCATCACTCCCAGGAGAGATTCCATCTTTCCTCGGGTCACTGGTATCGATTCCTGCAAGAAATGGCATAGGACTTTCTTCTATGTCCAAAACAGCGGGTGTACCGATAACATCCGGCTCCCCCCTTTCTCGGATGAGGTCCCCAACAAGAAGCACTGGTAGATTGACCTGCGTGACCAAGACGCTGCAGTAAACGAGGGTAACGCGATCTTGGAAAGGTTGCTGTCGCTGGATGAAAACATTCATCTTGCCGACTCTGACCTGATGTGCACCTTCGTCTCACGCCGGGTAAGCCCCATCCAAGCGAGGAGCCACAAAATGTGCTTCATGAGCGGCTCCCACGATCCCACTCGGAACTCCACTAAGGAGCTCACCCATGACTCCATCGCCCGCCGAGTAAGCTCAATATTTAAACTGAACTTGGCGGATGATTGGGCTTGGAGTTGCCCTCCGTTTAGCCGGGTCAGGCCTGTACCCTGGGTAAGTTTTCCGAGTCACTTTCTTCACGATTAGTCTTTAGCTATTTTGCCACTCATAGTTTAGTTTTTTGATTACTCATTCTGTTTGTCTTCCGTAGAATCTCCTTCACCAGGTTGATGACAGTACTGTCCCTCCTGCTGGTTATAATCGGGATCGCTCCGACTCGGATGAGGTAGAGTATGACGTGGAGTGCTTCATGCCTATCCCGCACGCTGCGGCTGCTTCAGCTTCGGGTAAGAGTCAATCTTGCAATCCCTTAGAAGATTGGTATAACGATGATGAGGATGATGATTGTACGCTTTTGGACTTACATGCCTTGTGACCTTAGTCTCCCAGCTTATCCGATTAAGCCCGTTATTTACTTGTGCAGCTGTCCAGGTACATGACACTCCTCCTCTCGCCGTGGGTGGAGTCGGCAAGGTCCCCGTCGCCAAGCCGAAGCGATGTGGAGCCTCCTCCAGCACCCATCCGACCAAGAAGAGCAAGCCCACTCCGGCAGCTCCTGTTGCCTCTGCTGCTGCCAGCCTGGATGAGACTCGCCAAGCTGCTGGGCTCCGAGTCACACGTCGAGTCATCCGTGACCCGGTTTCCACCGGGTATGTTTTTGTACTCTGCCTTCTTTGTTCTTTTTTTCCTCACTGACGTTTTCTTATATATGTCTCGTTGTTTTCAGCGCCGCACCTTTGTCTGCAAGCTAGGCTGCTTCTAGCATTGCCTCGCTGCTAAGGCCTGCACCTCCCCCAGCTGACTCGGCGGTGCCGAGCCCTATCCTGGTCGAGGCTCCCACTGTTGAGGCTCACGCCTCTCAGTGTTAGTCAGACTCGGTGGGTCATTCGGCTGACGCCCCTAGCGCTAGCTAGGAGAAACTTCCTGATCTTGGTACCAGTGATTCTAGCGCCGAGAAATCTTCCACCACCAGTTCCTCTAGCATCGGCCCTCACGCTGGTGTGAATGAACAACTTCCTGATCTTGGAGCCAGCAAAACTGCTGAGCCCAGTCAGCCGGCTCCATGATCTTCTCCAAATCCTCCTGCTCGCTCTCTCTCCAGTTCTGTCAAAGGGCCAGACCCAGCCCAAGGCTTCTGGCTCTTCTTGCCCTACATCCGGAAAATCCACCTCCTCTAAGAAGACAACGCTGGTCTGTGCTCCGGGTTCTGCTCCCCAGATCCGGCCTCCGACGTTGGCGACCGTGGTCGCTTCAACGGGTAAGGGGGGCGAATCCACGGCTGTCGGGTCAGGTGATGGCTCTAAGGCTGTTACCCTCGATGCTAGCTCCGCAGTGACTCGTACCAATGTGGGAACCACCCTGAAAATGGGTCAAGTTCTCACTCGGACGCTCAGTGGAAATAGCCTTGGTTCGGCTGAGCCTTACGCTGTGGCATGGAATGCAGCTGGCGAGCAGGAGGTCAACACCCATGCCAGCAAGAAACTGAAGCTGGGCCCTAAGGCCGTCTCTGACATGACCCAGCAGGCTATTTCTTTGATGGCCCATGCCGACGAAGTGAACGAGGTAAAGTAACTTCTTACTCTTTTGTACTGTTGAGTATTTCCTTTATGCATATCACCTAGTCCCCGAGTTTACGATTGAGTAAGGCACTTACTCGGCCATAAGCTCTCACTAATCCCTTTAGTCTTCGAATCACAAGCTTGCATGTTAGAGCTTCGATCCCTAGCCCTCAAGGTTACTGTCGAGTAAGGAACTTACTCGGCTGTAAGCTCTTAAGCTCTTTGATTTCCTTATGCCAAAATCATGTTAGAGCTTCAATCCCTAGCCGTCGAGGTTACTGTCGAGTAAGGAACTTACTCAGCTATAAGCTCTTAAGCTCTTTGATTTCCTTATGCCAAACTCATGTTAGAGCTTCAATCCCTAGCTGTCGAGGTTACTGTCCAGTAAGGAACTTACTTGGCTGTAAGCTCTTAAGCTCTTTGATTTCCTTATGCCAAACTCATGTTAGAGCTTCAATCCCTAGCTCTCGAGGTTACTGTCGAGTAAGGAACTTACTAGGTTGTAAGCTCTTAAGCTATTTTATCCAGCCGGCTGCTTGACTTGACCTTTCCTTATTGTATATCTTCTTTGTTCAGCTCACACATAACGAGCGCACCAAGGTGCACCAAGCTCTCGTCCTGGTCATCGCAAGCTCGAGCTTGCGTATGAGAAGCTACAGACTGACACCCAAGGCCAAGGTAATATCCTTACCCGTCCTTTCTATTTCGGTGAAATTTCCTTTGGTTCATTATCTCAATCCTTTCTCGCTCTTTTTTCGCAGCCTCTGCTCAATCCACCATAAATGCTCTCCACTCGCAGATCAGCGAGGCCGAGAGTAAGTTTCTTGATTCATTGATGTGATAGCTGAAGGTTTCTGCTGGTGCTGACAAGTAATCTTTTTGAATAAGCAGAGAAGAACCAAGTCGAGCTCCAGAAGGAGAGAGATGCGGTGACTCGGCTGAAGAAGATGATGGCCGAGTCGGAGCAGAAGAACTTGGCCGAGGTGAAAGGGTTGAAGGAGGAACTTGCTGAGAAGAATGAGCAGCAGGCCGCCAGCACCGAGAAGACCAAGAGGCTGATCGACAAGGCCGAATCATCGTCCGAGTCGTCAAATCTGAACTTCGACGCCCTCCAAGCCAAGGCCAAGACTTGGCATAGCAAACTCGCCGCCATCAACTTCTTTCTTGGTAGTTAGTTCTTACTCTTTGCGCACTGTATGAGTCCCTCTAGACTTCTTCCATCTGCCATTGTTATTTGCTAACTTTCACTTTTTGCTTGTAGAGAATTTTCCTGAGGCCGATATGTTTGCCATCCGAGCCATGAAGAAAGTGAGAGCCAAAGCTGGTGCTCCTGCTGACGACGAGGTGTCCATGGAGGAGCTTCTCAAAGCGGTGTCAGAACGGGTCAAGACCCTCAGGTCTTGTGGTGTGGATTTGCTCAAGTCGGCTATTCATGCCTTTCGCATGCTCTGGCCGGATGAAGATGCACCCAATCTCATTGAGCCCCTTGTTGAGAGATTGCTCCTTACCGAACATCAGCTTGATCAATGGCGTGTCGGCCGGCCGAGCTGCAGCGGACAAGGCTCTCTCCTTCGTTCTTTCATGGTACGAGGATATCAACCTTGATGTTCTCGCTCGCATAAGGGGGGATGGCAAATGGCTGACCGATCCGGAGCTGATCAAGAAGTGCCAGGAGCGAGATTATGCCATGATCGAGTACACCATGGTGCACGCTTGGTGCGACGGGCCCAGCTTCCTTGATCTTGGCAACCCGCCTGTCGAAGTTGCTGATGAAGAGGGTGGTGACAGCGAGGCAACCGAGTCAGATGATCCGGATGACCCGGCCACAAATGCCTCTCACCCGGCCGATGCTCCAAGCAATTCTCCTTGCTCTGAGAGTGCTCCTCCGAGTTCTTCTGCTTCTTAGGCTAACAAACACTCGAACTTTGATCAGATCCCCGGTATGACGGGTACATATGTAACATACATTGCACTTTTAAGTTTGATTTTGCGCCTGCTAATGGGCTTTATATATTTGCATTATGTTCTAAGTGTGAATCATTCAAGGGAAAGTCCCCGAGTTTCATTTTGCCGTGTCACCTTTCCTTGACTTTGGCCCCTGTCTACCTTTTTCGGTGTTCGACATTAGAGTCTCAAAGTAATAAGGATATAGTTAGCGGGTATGAAAGTTGGATCACTTGGCCGAGATTACTCGACCATAGTATAACGCGACCTGCAGAGAGTTAGGCAAAAAACTAAAGCCGACTGGCGTTTCTCCTTTGTACTTATCCGGCGTCCGTGTTTACCCGTCATACATCCTTTTCGCTTGCTTGCCATGAAGCCGTGTTTTCGGACAACAGCATAGTCGAAGAGTTGATTTCTTCCGAGTAAACACTACTTGTTCCGAGATAAATTTCGGGTATCACGCCAGCCGACATAAAATAATTGAGATGGAAAATTCAAGGGGTAGTCCCCGAGTCAGTTTTTCGAACCATACCATTTTATTATCAGCACATAGCCAGCACACACATCCGACATCTGAGAGTTTGAGTGATACATGTATTGCTTCTCCTAAATATAGAAGGGACGAAGTAGTGCCACATTCCATGGCCTTTTGGTCTCATCTCCTGACCTATCCACCTTGTTCTTTTGCGCTTCACGAGCGTTTATGAGATAATAGGAATCATTGTGCAATGCTTTGGTTACAATGAATGGACATTCCCATGGGGGTGATAATTTATGCATTCCTGCTGTGCGCTACACCAGCCTGAGCACCATATCCCCTTCTCGATAAACACGAGGTTGCACTTTCCGGCTATAGTAGCATCGGAGATTTTGTTGATATATAGCGGATCTGGATAATGCCAGCTCCCTTGCTTCTTCGAGTAAGTCTACTCCATCTTCTCGAGCCTCTTTTACCTCGGCGTCCCAAGTACTGCCTTATCCTTGGCGAGTCATATTCTATGTCGGCAGGCAAAACTGCTTCAGCCCCATACACAAGGAAAAACGACGTATATCCAGTTGACCGATTCGGAGTTGTTCTTAGGCTCCATAGTACTGAGGGTAGTTCCTCTATCCAACAACTAGGTGATCTCTGGAGTGGTTCCATTAAGCGGGGTTTTATCCCTAACAGCAACTAAGCCATTTGCCCGTTCAACTTGTCCATTTGATTCTGGATGGGCGACGGATGCTACATCGAGTCTTATTCAGTGTTTCCCACAGAAACGAGCAAAAGCTCCTTCGGCAAAGTTCGTGCCATTATCAGTGATCACACTGTGTGGGTAACCATATCTGAGGATTATATCCCTTAAGAATGTGACAGCTGTTTTACCATCCAATTTTTTGATTGGTTTCACCTCTATCCACTTGGTGAACTTATCTATCATGACCAAGATATGAGGCATGCCTCCCCTTGCTGGCTTGAATGGTCCCACCATATCTAGGCACCACACTGCAAAAGGCCAAGTGATTGGTATAATCTTTAATTCAGACACTGGTAAATGCGACTTGGATGCATAATGTTGAAAACCACTGCATCTTCCGACTAACTCTTGCGCTTGTGCCAATGCGCTTGGCCAGTAGAATCCATGTCAGAATGCCTTGGCCACCAATGCTCTTGATGACGCATGGTGCCCGCATTCTCCTTGATGAATATCCAATAAGATCTACTGGCCTTTATCTGGGCTGATACAATGCCGCAGTACACTTGTCACACTTCTCTTGTATAGTTCCTTGTTGATTATGGTGTACGCTTTTGCTCTTCGTGCTGTTTGCCTTGCTAACGTTTCATCACTCAGCAAGGTCCCATCTTTCAAATAGCTGAATATTGGTTGTGCCCACGTTGGTATTAGTGGTTCCGGGTCTCCTTCAACATCAATATCCATTGGTTCTGCCAACATATGCTCTGCCGACATGACCTGAGGAGTCCCCGAGTGTGATTCAACGATCCCTGAATTGAATGGATCAGTCCCCGAGTGACTCGAACCTACCCCTAAGTCGATGTCCATTGGTACCACATCTGGCTCCTGACTCGCCGGGATGACCCTGATTGATTCGGACTCTGGTGACGACTTGATCGATGGCTTCCTGATATGCTCCAGCGCTACCCCTGGCGGTATTGCTTGTCGAGATGATCCTAGTTTGGATAGTACATTTGCTGCATCATTTTCTGCTCTAGGAATGTGATGGAATTCACAACCGTCAAAATATCCCGAAATCTGTTGCACATGGAAAAGATATAATGCCATGTTTGCGTCCAGCGCATCTGTAACATCCCAAAAATACTAAACTTAGATCATCAAACTCTAATCATCAAATTTAGGGTTAACAAAAACTTTGCTAAAATAAAAACATGAAAGCATGCATGTGGGTATGCCTTTCATTTTGAATTCTTTTGAACCAACTTGTTTGTGTGTTTCTTTGCTTGTAAATGGATGCTTAGGTGAAATAAACATCATCTACACAATTCCCAAACTTTTCTCAAAGACAAGTAAATCAAAACAAATAAAATAAGGGAATGGTCATTTTGACCAATTTAACTCCCATGCCTACTTTGGCTGTCTCAAACTTTCAGAACTTAACAGAAACTTTTCTGGATCTTTGCACCCCTTGATTTTACTCATAATAAAGTATCAAGGCCCACTTTGTGATCATCCAGAAACATTGAAATGCATAGTTTAAAGGACAGTTCAAAATTGAATCTTTATCATATGGGAAGATCCCACTTTTTCAAAAAACCACTCAAACAAGCTCAACTTTCAAAACCCAAGCATCTTCAGACTCACCAGCATCAACCTAGCACACCCACCAAAAATCTTTTCAAAATTCAAAATTTGAATTCTTGCGGCCATTTCATCAAACACCTTGCAGATACAAATCTAACAAAATCAAAACACTGTTTTGAGCAGTGAATTGAGCCTAACGTGTTCCCTCTCTGGACACCACTAGCCTTAGTAGATCATCTAACCACCTTAACTAATCACTAGCCTCACTGTGAGCTTGCCAATGCCATCAATGGTGAACAGCCAAAGCCACCCATGCCACCCCAGTGTAGACAGCAAGCTAGGAGAGAAACTAGTCGTGCCAACCTTGTCTGGGAGATTACCCATGCCTCACCGCCCCCTCTCGACCAGCCCTGCCTCGAAGACATCGACCAGAGCACCCAGGAACGCCGCGCCCGTGCCTCTGTCAACAAATGCCAAGCGTGCGCCAGAGTGCCACACTCGACCGAAGCCCACAGACCGCGCGCCGCCCGCGCCGCGTGCATACATGATCGCCACTGACCCAGGAGACCGCTAGACATCACCGTTCGTCGCCCCATGCCGCACAGCCACCGCTCGCCGTAGAAGACGCCCCCTCTGCCGCGCAGAGCATCGCGCGTTCTAGACCAAACCGCACCGCCCCTACATGCGCATTAAATCCATAGAGCATCGCCAGAGACCACCAAGCGATCGCCACCGCCGGCCATGCCTCTAGCCGCCCGTAGCCATGTCGCCACCGCCTCCTGCCTATGCCGTTCGGTCTCGTCGTCGCGACTATAAATAGAGGCCACCCCCAGCCGAATTGAGCACACCATCTCACTCCCCTCTCCTCACTGATCGTGCCACCCCGTTCCTGGAGCAAGGCGAGCAGCAGTTCGCCAGAATTTTTCCAGAGCCTGCCGCCACCGGAGAAGAAGGGAGCCGGCGATTGGAGCTGCCCCAGGAGAAGCTGCCGGTACCAGGAGGTTCGCCGTGGTCGACTTCGTCGTTCACCCGCCTCGCCGACCCTCGCCTGAACCCCGGTGAGCCCCCAACGACCCTCACTGGCCGCGCTAGGTTTCTGTCTCGCCGGCGTTGCCCAACATCGACGATGACCCTCAGCCGTTGGATTAGAATCAGATCGAACGTACCACATCGCCCATACCGCTTCGCACCCCATAATGTTCAAGTACTAAATGAATGCTACATAGGCATTTCTAGTCACTTTATTTAATTAAAATAAATGGGTGAAACCTTATTAAATTGTGACACCACTTTAAATCACATTCCCATGGACTAAAATATGTGGTGATGACATGTGTCAACATGATCCCATGTTTGGTTTGGCGAATATTAAATCTTAAGTAGTTTTTCAATGAGTAGAAATTACTTTTCAAAAAAATAAAAGGAATTAAACCAATCTTTAATCTTGTAATGTTAGTGATGATGCTAGATCATCTATAGGACCCTTTGGTGTGATGATTGCAAGTAGTTAAGTATTGTTTGGTGATTGTGTACATCGTATTTATTTATAAACGCTAGTACCGACCAAGGATACGAGGAGGAAGGAGGATTCTACAAAGAAGAAGCCAAGGAGAACTTCAACCACTGCTCTGCACAAGGCAAGCCTAATGCTACTAGTTGAATGTGCAAGCTAACACTTGCAATTATGAGAGTTAAATAACCTATGCAATGCACTAAGCATGCTTGGTTAGATACATTTGATGATACCCAATCCTAGTTTTACTCGCAAGCTTATTGCTTTATCAAAGCTTACTTAGAGTTACTGGAATAAATGGTAGATACTAGAAGGATAATTGAAGGTTGCATAAAGAGCATAAAATTTGGCCTAAGCTAGATAATCTTGATTTCATCCTAAGGCATGAGATTAAACTTAGTTAAACTCCACTAGTTTACCACCCCTCATTAGTGCTTACCCCCACTTGTAGATGCTAGTGCTAAGCATAAAACTTGATCAACATTAGATGGTAATACTTGGTGAAAATGGTTATGAAAACCTTAGAATGATGGATCATTCTACTAAGATGTTTTGACATGTGTTTCCGAACACCAAATGATTTTGGTGATGAAAATGTTGAGGCATGAGCCTTAGCACTTTATAAAACTGATGATTGTCTGGATGCGATACCATTCCAATTTTATCGTACAACCACAATACCCGAAGATTGGGTAGGGTTTGACTAGAAACTTATATACCTTAGTATTAGTTCCCTCACGGCCAAGGCTTGAGCTGAGGCTACCTTGTGAAGATTGTCCACCTGTGCAGTACCCAAGATGACAGTTGGTCATGGTTGGGAGGCCAAACTCACGGGAGAGGTGCCTATACTAGGGCGTGTAATTGAAAGGTTAGGATTGATTATCCGCATGCTGAGTATGGTGAATTCAGGATTTGTTCCTGAAGGATGTATCGAATGTTGTGGTGAAAGTGTACAATCTCTGGAGAGTGTCAAACTATTCGAATAGCCGCGTCCGCGGTTATGAACAGTTGGAGTGGCCATACTGTTCCCCCATTAGACTTTTCAAAATGACTTGCGAAATGAATTGAGACTCTGAATTGACCACAACAGGGTTGTGGTATGAAATACAAGTTCCCACTTAGGTGTTATAAAACTTCAACTAGCATTCGTTGCTTCTAAACTTTGTAGATATAAATCTGGCTTTTCCAAAACAACCCTAGAGCCTAGTGTCCTATTATCAAAATAAACCCTTGCACTTGTTAGTATTAGTTTGCGAGTACTTAAAGAGTACTCATGCCTTTGTCCCTGGCTATTCCCGTGGCTAGACTATCAAGAGGAGTACCTGGAGGATGGACCCCAGGAAGGTTATGACAACTAGGATCATCTCCCATCGTCAGCATTGCCTGTGACCCCGAAGATGGATCTTCGCCAATGCTACCGTTATTATTACGTATTCCGCTGCTTGAAGTTGTATTAAGAACTGGATCATGAGATCCTTATTTGAGTAAGGCCTTATGAATGGTTTTTACTGGATTATGTACTGTGGTATCTAATTCTGTTATGTCTGGCAAAAATGGTAATCCTGGGATTGCGATGTATGGCATAACAGGCATCTGGGATTAAAAATCCGGGTGTTAACAACATCCCAATGTCTAGACACTTTTGATACAAATTTCCTTGGCTACCAATTCCATGGACAAGTGCTTCATACTCGGCAACGTTGTTATAAGCAGCAAAATGAATCTGTAACACGTACCTCAGTTGCTCCCTCTTTGGAGATGTGAGCACTATCCCGGCGCCCAGACCCATTTTCGTCTTGGACCCGTCAAAATGCATTTTCCAGTAATTCAGATCTGGCAGGGGTGGTTCGTACTGCATTTCCATCCATTCTACAAAGAAATCTGCAATAGCTTGAGACTTTATTGCATCTCGCCTATCATATTGTAGAGTATATGGTGCCAGTTCGATGGCCCATTTGGCAACTCGACCGCTGACATCTTTTCTTCCCAATATATCCGAGATATGTGCCTCGCATAATACCCGGATTAGGTGTTCTTGAAAATAATGTTTCAGCTTCTTTGCTGCCATATATACCCCATATGTCATCTTCTGATAATGCGGGTAATTCTGTTTCGATACCGAGAGCACTTCGCTCAATTAATACACCGGTCTTTGGACTGATTTGCCCCCTTCTACAGGTTCAACCACTATTACTGCACTTACAACTCTATTAGTTGCAGCGACATAGAGCAACATTGGCTCCTTCGATAGTGATCATGCTAATATTTGTGCTATTGCCAACATTTTCTTTAATACATGTAAAGCGCTATCAGCTTGCTGTGTCCATGTGAATTTGTCTAATTTCTTCCAGCTGATATAGTGGTAGGGGTTTTTCGCCTAGCTGACTAACAAACCTGCTCAACGAGGCCAGGCATCCAGTAAACTTCTGGACATCATTGAGGGTTTTTGGCAATTCCATTCTTTCGATGGCCCTGATTTTTGTCGGGTTGGCTTCAATTCCTCGGCTGGATACAAGAAATCCGAGTAACTTGCCAGCCGAGACACCAAATGTACATTTTTCCGGGTTAAGCTTCATCCGGAATCTTCTCAAGTTCGCGAATGTTTGACACAAGTCCTCAATTAGAGTATGACTTTGAGTGGTTTTTATTACCACGTCATCGACGTATACTAGAACATTTTTGTCCAATTGATCTTGCAAGCATTTTTGCATGCATCTTTGATATGTTGCGCCTGCATTTCTCAATCCGAATGGCATGGTACGATAGCAATAAGCCCCGTACGGGGTGATAAAAGCTGTCTTTATTTGATCATTTGGGTTCAGTGGTATCTGATGGAATCCTGAATACGCATCCACAAACGATAACAACTCACACCCAGTAGTAGACTATATGACTTGATCGATCCGAGGCAGGGGAAATGAATCTTTTGGACATGCCTTATTGAGGTTCGTGTAATCAATTCACATGCACCATACCACTACCACGTTCAGGTCATCTTTTTTCTTCTCGACCAAGACTGGATTTGACAACCAGTCTGGGTGCAGTACTTCCATGATGAATCCAGCAGCTAAAAGTCTGGCAATCTCGGCAGCTATCACTTTCCTCCTATCTTCTGCGAAGCGGCGGAGGGGTTGCTTCACCGGCTTGGCATCTGGTCTTACATGAATAGAGTGCTCAGCCAGCTCCCTCGGAACTCCTTGCAGATCTTGAGTGGACCATGCAAAGATATCCTGATTCTCACGGAGGAAGCTGGTGAGCTCGCTTTCCTATTTGTCTGTAAGGCCATCCCCGATGGTAACTGTACGCTCTGGGAAAGTTTCATCCACCTGTACCTTCTTGGTTTCTTTGGTAGCTTGAAATTACGCATGGACATTTGTCCTGCTTTGGCCAAGGCTGCCACTTCCAACATCTGACTTTTTTCGTGTCCTATGACGAGTGACTCGGCCAGTGAAGATCTGGCTGAGGCACAAGCAATAGATCTTTTGTAGTCCCCTTCAACTGTAATCACCCAACATGGGACTGGCAGCTTCATCTTTAAGTAAGCCATGTGGGTAGTAGCCATGAATCTTGCCATAGCCGGCCTGCCGAGTAAGGCGTGATATGAGCTGACCAAATCCACTACCTCGAACTCTATGGCCTCAGTGCGATAGTTCTCTCTATTGAAGAATAAGACGTCGACCCAGATCTTGCCAATTGGCTCACAGGACAATCCCGACACAATACCGTGGAAACTGGTCTTAGTCGGCTCCAGCATGTTCATGGTAATGCCTAACTTGAGCATTGTATCCTTGTACATGATGTTGATGCTACTGCCACCATCAATCAACACTTTTGACAACTTGACGTTAATATCTGGGCCCATGAATGTTGGATCCAAAACTAGAGCATATCCTCCTGGGGTTGGCATGATCTTGGGGTGATCTTTTATACTCCAAGTTATCTCTTGCTCAGACCAATGCATGTACTTGGGGATTGCAGGCATCGTGGCATTCACCTCCATCATTCGTCGCTGCTGGCTCTTTTTATCATTTGGCTCTGTGACGAAAAAAACATAGCTCTGGTGATGTTCTCTGTACTCATTTCTAGTTCCATGAACGACATGAGAGTCGTCACCTCTCGGATTGTGCACCTGGTGCACAACTTCTCTTCTTTCTTGATTCTGATACCTCGGTTGCCTGTTTTCATATATGTTGTGTGCTCCCACTACCTAAGCATTTCCTCCAGTAAGTGGTGGAGGGGGAGGTGGTGGAAGCTGCTTATTCGGCGAGTCCACTCTATCTCCTTTATTAAACCAAGTGCATTGCCTTGTTGTGTGATTGGCTGGTTTACTCGGACTAGGCGTGTGAAACTTACACGGCTGATCCAGCATCATTTCATAGGTGTATTTCTTTCGGTCATGATACTGGTTCCTCTGATCGTATGGCCTTTTGCCGTCATTCTTTGGCACCCATTGTTGTTGTCCACTTGTCCTTTGATGCTGACTGCTGCCAGCATCTGGATGATCCTGACTCACGGCCGCCACCTGAGTCGAAACATACCTGTAATCTGGTCTTTCGACTCATCTCTTGCTTCTGTATTCGGATCTTTCCTGATGCCTTTGTGACCCGGCAGCATCATAGATCTGATTCTCAGTCATCCCGTCTGCTGACATGAGTAGCGGCTGAGTTACGCATCGTACACCACCTTGTGAGGAATTCCCTGTTTGTTTCATTTGGTCTTTGCTTGCACATTGCCAGTTGTTGTGGACGATTCGGCCTCTTGTTAGTGCTCGTCAAATTGCTCACGAAAGCGTCGTGAAAATTGATCCAACTGTTAATGCTTCCGGGTGGAAAATTGTTCAACCATACCCGAGCTGGTCCTTCCAGCATCTACGGCACATAACGTACTGCCCATCTCAAGTTTCCCTGCGCGATCTTCACAGCAGTTCCATAATCTATGAGCCAGTCCTCTGGCTTTGTGCTTCCATCATACGTTTTTGTCCCTCTGGCCAGCTGGAAATTCGGCACCGGTGGCTCCTTCATGATCCTTGGGCCAAAGCACGGTGGACCCTACGGACCTTGCGACTCAATTGTCTCTGCCATTTTTATTCGGTCAAGCTTCAGCCTTGCATCATCCGGCTGAAGGTTCCTGCCTCCGAATCTTGCTCCCATTGCTTTATATGCATTATCCGGCAGTTCATATCCGTCATTTACCATATCCGAGTAACCATCATTATACTTATTTGCTTTCAGGTCAGCAGGCTGTTGAACTGCTTTTCCCGTGCTTTGCTATCTTCTTTCTTGCTGAGCTGGTGCGCCATTCGGAGCTGGATTTCCTCCTCCTGCAGAGTGAGTTCCACGCCTAGCATGAGGCGCAAAATTTTGCCCTCTGTTGTCATTTCTTTGCCCTGCTTTTTCCTGGTTTTCATTTCCTTGGGCATTGTTTCTTTTTGCCCCTTGCGCATGTGTCGGGTTTCCTTGAACCACTGCCGGATCATAAGCGACCATTTGCTTGTTTCTTCTAGAATCCACACTTTTTTCTTTTCTCGGCCTATGCGCCGCTCCGGGTGAGGATGCCGTGTGCCCAACCGATCTCGCCGGGACAAGAGTCGCCGAGTGAACCAGCTGTGACCTTCCTGCTATACCCCATGCTAGATGCTTTTACCATTTCATTGACTCGTTCTTGTTGCCTTTTCTTCACTTCCCCCTCCAAGTGGGGCAATTTTGCCATTCCTGCCTCTGCTGCTCGCAGATTAGCTGCTGATGTTTATATGTTGGCCGAATCATTGTCACGTTGTTGTTCTCCGGAGTTATCTTCGATGTCGCATCTGCCAGCTCTTCGTTGAGGTTCCTTCCTCTCAATCTCGTTGCATCAAGCTGGGACTTTGCTCCCTTGACTGGATTTGCCGAGTTAAGCTCTCGAATAGTGATATCCACTTCCTACTGTAATTGTGCTAGCTCCTTGGCTTTCTCCGGGACTTTTATCCTGGCTTTCTCCGGGACTTTTATCCTGGCTTCCTCTAAGCCAGCTTGCACGCGTGCCGGGTCTGTTGCCTGTTCCACTGGATCTGCTAACTTGTCTATTGCTTCCTGCAGCTCCTTAGCTCTCTTGCTCCTAGCTATGTTCTCTGGTGTTTTCAGCGGCGCCTTTGCTGTTCTTGCGGCCCATGGCGTTTCCTCATGATTTCCTCCCTCTACGTTCTCATTCGCTAATGGAACTACTAGGGGAGCTACGGGGTTTGGGGCTGCCATCATTAGTTCCATGGAGACGAGTTTGTGAGGTATCCCAGCGATAGGATCCGCTGGAGGATCCGGCGCCAGGACGACGCGCTCAGGATATGCGCGCTCCATGCGCACAGTGACATAGACCTGGTGCTCGCCAAACTTGATGAAGAGACCGCCCCTAGGGAACGGCTTGGTCCCGAAGCAGCCCGCATTGTCGCTGACGAAGTGGAGCGCTCCAAACCTCTTGATGAGGCCGGAGTAGACGCGCTCGCCGGTCTTGGCGATGATGTTGCCCGTCCGAATGAAGACTACATCAAGCACCTGCTTCTGCCCCACGGTGGGCGCCAACTGTCGTGGTGGTGGCACGGCAGATGCCATGGGTAGGCTTAAGTTGGGGGCCAAATGGGTGCTTGTGGTCACCGGGGAGGGTGTGCATGGTCGAACCATGCACGAAGAACAAGAAGAACTCTCTAGACTTAGCAATTCGATTGATTCCCCAAAGATTACAAGTGCTCCTTGAGTTGTATATGCTAGAGCTCTCTGCCCTTGTTCACTACTTGGTCCAACCTCCTTCTACTTCTGCTACGCCCTCCCTTATATAGGAAGTGCTAGCTAGATAATACCCCTTTGGGTTCTAGGGTTTACTGTTTGGATCTTGCTCCCTATGATGTGCGCCGGGTCATGGGCTTTCCCTAAGCCCGATGGCCCAGTCCATCAAGATTGACAACTAACGTTCTTCTGGTACGCTGCTTCCTGTTCCTTTGGCGTCACGCTGTTACTTTGTACGTCAGTGTATGCTTTGGGCATCACCCGGATCCTTTGGTGTCACCTGGCGTCGCCCTTCTCTTTTGACCATGCTTTACAATAGTCCCTCCTGAACCTTACTCGGAAAGGTGCCACGCGTCCTTCTTGACTCGGCCCTTCCTCGGTCGACTCGGCTCGTCGGTTCCTGCAAGGGTTACAATTGTGTCCTATGCGGGCCGACATAGTTTATACGTCGGCTGCACATGCTTATCTTACCCGGCCGTTCTTACCCGGCCTGGTTCTTTCTTTACTCGGAGCCAACCCAGTTGCGCTATGTTTCCTATCTCGTGACCCTACCGGGGGTTATCCCCCCGACACAAGACGACTGCATTCGCTTCGCACAGCGACCTAGTCCTCCACATCCTCGGTGTAGCGACTCAAACGGCAGAGTACCACTAGCCCAAAGAAGAGCGGCTAGGAAAAAACGCCAAGTAAGAGAGCACGCCCAGACTCGCCATGCGACTGGTCTTACGGATCAGGCAGAGCGACACGCCTAACACAACACGCCTAGTCCTCACCTACCTCGGTCATGCGACTAGAACAGCCAAGTACCACACTCGGGGACTCGGCGACCCGACCCCGTTCGCGCTCGAGAAAACGGCCAAGTAAAGAGCACTCCTGGGAGTCGCCATGCGACTGGCTTCTCGAGCCATGGCGAGTCGACCCTAACTCATTAACGATTCACACAACATATAAAAATGAGGTTAACCCCATAAAAAGGGCGGACGCTCTCGGGGACTTGTACAACCAACACTCAAACCACAAAATCAATGACAACATAACTCGCTCATTCCTTCATAGTAGCAAAAATTGTTCGCATACAAGGAGAATTACATGTTTATCTTACACTAACGCCGAATGGTAAAACACTCTATTCTGCAGGCTTCGAAGAGGAAGCTCCACCGTCCTTGCGGTTGCGGATAAAGGGAACCTAGGGATTCGACGGGTACGTCATGAGCTCACCCGCCATCGCCGCACGAAACGGTTGCTCCACCTTGAAGTCACGGTGCGTCGGTTCGGGGTTATTGGGGGCGATGACCGTTTCCTGATAGGGAATAAGGTCGCCCATCACCCAAACGCGGTCGGAGTACTCCGCGGCTCGCTCCATCAGCCTCAACACCTCGGCAATCTAGACCGAGCTCGTCGACGAGGGGTACCCGCTCGTGATGTCGTCGAGGTCTAAACCGTCGGGAAAATGTGCGAGCCCAAGGCTCAGCGCAGTCGCCGCTCCACGATGGAAGGCCGACCACGTCATGAACTTCACGACCGACGTGGCCTTCTCAAGATAGCGTCATACCTCGACGAGGTCGCTGGGGATCACCTCCGTGGGCGAGATCTCCCGAAGATACGCCCGGAGGCAGCTCGCTGACAGTGCGGCTGAATCGATCAGGGTTGTCACGCATTGCCGTGCGTCGTACGGCTGTGCATCTTCAGCGTTATCAGTGATCTGGCCTGCAACACACAAGCAAACAGTGAGCGAAGCACCAAAATCACAATGTGGTACGCGCGCTCGGAAAGTGGCTGAAGGAAAACTCACCAATCAACGGGTGGCAGAGGTCCGTGATGAAATTCTGATGCGCCGAGAGGTCATTCTGCAACCCGGCGACTAGTGCATCTGACACCTTCCGCTCCTCAGCAGCGGAAGTGACGACCGCCTTGGCTCGTCCTTCCACCGAGCTCGCTTCCGCCTTCGCCTCCTTGAGCTCACGCTCCAGTTCAGTGATTCGCTTCTCTGCGACGTTCAAGGAACACTGAGTCGTCGTCAACTCACCCGCCGGAACAAGGCCCTGGCGAGCCTCCTTCACTGTGGCCGCACTATTCTCTTCTTCCAAAACAAAACTGTCACAAACGTAACAAGTTCGCGACAAGCGCCAAACAAGACAAACACTCACCCGCAGTCGCTCGAAGCTCCTTGTTCGTATCCTGAACAACAAGAAGCTCCTTCTCCACACGACACTTGGCAGCAAGCCGCTCGGCCGACTCGCGCTGCAAGCTTTGTGCAACAATCACAGAGTCAGCAACCAAAAATTCCTAAGTGCCCAGCCTCTGAAATTCAGCGACTAGGCACTCGGGGACTGAATGACAAAATTCCTAAGTGCCTAGTCGCTAAAATTCAGCGACTAGGCACTTGGGGACTGGATGGCGAAAAAACAGTAAGAATCCGACCACTGAAATTCAGTGGCCAGATCCTCGGGGACAGGACATACCTGGATGGCGGAACCTAGCATGCCGTGAAGCTCCATCGCATCCACCGACGAAAGCACGAGCAGAGTGTGCCCGCGACGCTGTTCGACCTCCATACTGGTGGCTCTAGAGAAGTGGCTTGATGGCACCGAGGCACTCGCCGTGGCGGCCCTCGCTACAAAGCGAGGGAACGTCGCCACCGCGGCCCCCGCGCCACTCGAAGGCGGCCCGACCACCTCAATCGAAACCATGGGGCCTGCCTGCTGTGACCCCGCATCCTCCGATGTCTTCAGAGCTACATCCACCGCAATCGGGGCTTCGCTCAGCGCAGCCGCTGGCTCGTCCGATATTGTGACGACTTCATCGCCTTTGGTTCTCTTAGTGCCTTCGGCGGGAGACTCAGTCTCGTCGCCCTTCCTCTTCTTCGAGGGATCAGCCGGCACCTCCGCGGAGACCGATGGAACCTTGGCCACCGAAGGGTGACCTATCTTCTTTACTCTAGTTCTGCGAGATGACTCCGTTAGTAACACTCGCCAATCGAAACACGAATCAAGCAGACAGATGAAAGGCTGAGGAATACTCACTTGGCGACTGGGATAAATCGTAGGCCAGTGCGAATGCTGGCCGGCTTTTCCAGTTCTGACCCCAGTTTCCGACTGAGGCCCGTCTCCAACATGCTCTGTGCCCAAGACACTGACGGTTTCTTCGAGGATGAGGCCACGGCAGGAGGTTCAGTGGCAATTGCCGCGGGAGCTCCACTTGGTGGCGAGGCCCCTGCGGCTGGAGCGGCCACCAACCCGGTGACTGTGGCGAACGGCGGCGGTAGTGATGCCAGCGGCGCCTCGTATTCCACGATGGTCGCACCAGTCGCTGTAGTCGTGTGCGTCGCTATTTCTTCGGTTGCGCCGGTAGCATCGGAGGCGGAGACACCGGCTTGTCCGGCTTCGTCTTCTTCTTGGGTGGCGGCAACTTCTTCTTCGTTAACGGCGTGGCCTCACGCCGTGAGGTATGCTCGGGGAGCTCGTCGTCGTCATGGGCCTCGAGGATTTTGCTGGCTTCGAGTTCACACTGGTGTTGCCCGCGAGTCTTGCGGACCGTGGGGGCAGCAACCTCCACGGCTTCGTTGCCGTCATAATCATCGTCGTCATCACCATCGCCACCCCCGTGGCTCCTGACATCGCCCTTGTCAGGCAATGACTCGCTCTCGTCCTCGGCGGACGAGTTCGAGTTCTCGTCATCTACGGGTGGAAGCCAACCTTCCACCACTTGGAATAACTGCAACGATCAAACAACATTAAGCACAACCGCGAATGCACAAACTGCGACTGCGAGTGCAAGGGAATAGAAACTCACCGGTGGAGCTGGGCGCTTCACGGTATAAGGTGCGACCCCGGACTTTGCGTCGAGATACACCGCCTGGGTGATCTTTTTTAGGGCCTGGGTGTAGTCGTTGAGTCTCCACTTCGTCGGGTCGTCCTTGCCCGTGTACTCATACATATAGTGGGCACGGCTGGCCAGAGGCATGAGCCGTCGCCCCAGCCAGCAATTGTAGAGGTTGATGGTTTAGAGGCCTTTCTTCTTCAAGTTGCGGATGGTCTGCAGCATCTCATCGACGACCATCCGCTGATCTAGCGGAAGCTTGGTGACTTGGAGCCGACGCGGCTCAGGCCGGTCGGCGGAGTACCTTGGAAGTTCCACCTCATCGTCCGGCGTCGACTCGGTCACGTAGAACCATCTCTTCTTCCATTCATTCGCTGCCTTGGCGGGAAGCATCAGATTGAATAACGACGCCTTCGACTTCAGTTGGAAGGTCAGGCCGCCCGCGGCTAACATTGGGCCGCCCGCCTCTTCGCGGCTGATCCTCCCATGGAACAGATCTTGCCATAGGGTAAAGTATGGCCGACAGCCTAGGTAGCACTCGCAGAACGCCACGAAGATGGCGAGCTACTCGATGTTGTGCGGTCCCAGGTCCGACGGCTGGATGTCGTAGTAGGCGCAGAAGCGGCAGAAGAAGAGGGAAGTGGGGAATCCGAGCCCCCGTTCCAGGTGGCTGGTGAAGCAAACGAATTCCCCCTCGCACGGATCTAGAATCACTTCTCCGGCCGCGGGGATGCACCATATCCCGGCGCGGAGGATTCCTTCCTCCTCGAACGATCTCAGCAGCGCCTTCGTGCACTTGGATCTGCCCCATGGTTCTACAGGAGGGGCCATCAGCTGGGGGATCGGGGGTTACGAATCTCTCTCGGTCACTCTGGTCATTGCGCGGAATGGAGGAACAAGAATGCGCGAGTTCGGAGGAAGTGATGGAAGTATTTTCCCCTCACCCGTTACTCTCCTTATATAGTTGTTGTTACCCGCCATTTTTGGGAGCCGTTACCACGCGGTAATTACGCCGATATTACCGCTTGATTACCCAATGGCTAGTTTGACCAAGATGATGGTCCAACTTCGTCCACTCGACTCGCTATCTTCAGAGATTCGACGATTCGCCGACCCGATCACTATAACAGTGACTTGACTATTCGCCGACCCGTTCGCCAAGCTGCGATCTGATTGGTCGCTGTTATTTCTACTAAAATGACTAGTTCTTTAGTTTGCTCAGGAGTCCACCGCCGATTCGGCTGGGCGTCTGCATTGGCCCCGCATACTCCGACTGCCAACGAACACCTGCGACGAATCAACGACGGCCTCGGGGACTACTGATGGGGATATGCCTACCGGGGTATGCCCAGTAGGACGTTTCCTATTGGACCAAGCTGCCAGCGAGTGGGCCTGCAGGACGGCGACTGGATCGATACTTGGCGTTGACTCAAGCGACTGGAAGCTGGAGGCCCAGAAGCGTAGTTAGGCCCAGTTGGACTAGGTCAAAGACCCTCCGAATCCTTACCCAATTCGGTTGTAGATTTTTAAACCCTAGCGAGGTTAGCCTATATAAACCTCCCTAGGGTACGCATAGAGGACACGTTCCATCATACAGCCCAGCGACTCTCCGCCTAGTCGTCGAGCTCGCCCTTGTACTCTCTCCATAATACAATCTAGCAGGAGTAGGTCTTTACCCTCTGGGGGGCCGAGCCTGGGTAAACCCTTGTGTCTCCGCCCTCATCTTGCACCGCAGAGGGCTGGACGCCCTTGCCCCATGTTCTACTACTCGTTGTTGATTGCAACATCTATCTTGGCCATTCCCACGACAATGCTGGAGGAGGAAAGACCGGCTGTCCCGAAGTGTTTCGGTCCACGCATCCGGAACGAGCCGTTTCCAAAGTTATTCGCTTCCAAGGGACACGCCAAAATATAATGGCACAGTCAAGCCTGAGGATTTGTTGGTGGATTACACTACAGTAGTGGGAATCGCCAACGGAAATCTCCACCTGGCCGGCCGCTATGTTCCTCTCATGCTCGTCGATTCGGCAAGAACATGGCTCAACAGCCTCCTCGACAACAGCATCAACGCTTAGCTGGACTTCGAAGAAGCGTTCATTCACAACTTCACCGGAACATTAAAGCGGTCAGGTCGATCTCGCGAGCTTTCCCTCTGTGTGAAAGGCAAGGATGAGTCCGACCGCGCCTACCTCACCCGGTGGACTAGCATGCACAACTCATGTGAAGGGGTGCGTGAGCACCAAGAAATATACTTCTTCACCAATGGTTGCCGAGACGACACCATGTTGAAGCATAATCTCAGCCGGGCAGACCCGCAAACCATGGCCTAGGTCATGGCCATCGCGGACAAGTACTCCACCGCTGACGCGGCTATGAAGAAGCACATCGTGCTGGACGACCAAGGCCAAATCATCACAGACGAGCAGGCGGAGTGCCACCAGCCGGGCGACCATCACCCCAGGCGGCACGACCATGACAATCACCATGGTAAGAGGAAAGACGACCAACCAGATAGCCGGTACGACATCAAGCAAGTAGCTGTTGTGCATGAGGACCCAGCTGCAGGCGACAGCCGGAGGGAGAGACCAGATGACCGGCCGCCTCAGCCCAAGTACACCATGGAGTCTATGCTCGATGGGCCATGCAAGTTACACAGCAGCGGCAGCAAGCCTGTAAACCACACAACGCGCCAGTGCAGCTGGATGAAGAAGATGGCTGAAGCCGGTGGGCTCCCACCACCACCTCCACCGCCAGCCGGAGGCCCACCAGACAATAGGGAGCGGCGCATCCGCCGTGAGGAGGACGAGGATGGTTACCCACGACAAGTGGGCAACTACAGCATCTTCCTCGTGGAGCCAGAGACAAAGCACGCCAAGAGGAGGCGCGAGGAGGAGGTGAACGCAATCGTTCCACCCCGTCCCCCAATACCTACATTGGTCGGACCAGGCGATCACCTGGAGCAAGGAAGACTAGCCGGCCATGCTACCAAGCCCTGGCAGCTACGCATTGGTCCTCGACCCCATCATCATCTCCAAGAAACACTCGTGTCGTTTCTCCCGTGTACTCATCGAAGGAGGCAGGAACATCAACCTCCTATACCGCAGTAGCCTCGAGCGGCTCGGCATCAGCGAGTCCCAGTTGCATCCCTCAAGAACTTCATTCCACGAGGCGGTGCCAGGCCTGTCGCGCACGCCAATCGTCAAGATCCGATTGGACGTCATCTTCGGCAGCGAGAACAATTTTCGTCGCGAGCCGATCTGGTTCGAGGTGGTGAACCTCTCCAACGCCTACCATGCCATACTAGGGCTCCCAGCCCTCAACAAGTTCATGGGAGTGCCGCTCTATGCGTACCTCAAAATGAAGCTTCCAGGCCCAACGGGAGTGGTCACCGTTGATGGCTTCTACAAATGTTCGATCGAGTGCTCCAGAGACGGGTCCAAGCTAGCCGAAGCGATGATCATCGTTGAGGAGAAGCGTGTCATAATGCAGAACATGGCAGCTCTGCAGAAGGATAAGACGGCTAGAGATCCTAAGCCTCGCAGGGCACACAGAAGATCCTGTTAAACAAGGAGTACCCAAGCAAGTTCGTCCTGGTCGGAGACGGCCTGGAAAACAAATAGGAAAGCGCGCTCGTTGACTTACTCCGTGAGAATTGGGATATTTTTGCATGGTGCCCCAAAGACATGCCAGGTGTCCCGAGGGAACTCACCGAGCAATCTCTTCATGTTCGACCGGATGCGAAGCCGGTCAAACAATCTTTACGCTGCTTCGCGGAAGAAAAAAGAAGAATAATTGGTGAGGAGATCACACAACTACTCGCAGCCGGCTTCATCATGGAAGTTTTCCACCTGGAATGGCTGGCCAACCCGGTGCTGGTAATAAAGAAGAACAAGACATGGCGCATGTGTTTGGACTACACCAGCCTCAACTAGGCATGCCCCAACGATCCTTTCGCTCTGCCGCGGATAGATCAAGTCATTGACTCCACCGCTGGATGTGATTTGTTGTCTTTTCTAGACGCTTACTCGGGTTATCACCAGATTAAGCACAATGTAACCAATCGAATAAAGACATCGTTCATAACCCCGTATGGAGCTTACTGCTACACCACCATGCCCTTCGGTCTTAAAATTGCAGGAGCAACTTACCAGCGCTGCATGCAAAAATGCCTGCAAACGTAGATTGGTAAAAACGTGCATGCCTACGTCGACGATGTCTTCATCAAGACCAAGGAGGGGCACACACTGCTCGAGGACCTGAAGGAAACATTTGACAATCTCCACCGCTTCCAGATCAAGCTGAACCCGGAGAAGTGCGTCTTTGGTGTCCCAACAGGTAAGCTCCTCGGTTTTCTCTTCTCCGAGCGAGGGATCACTATAAGAAATGTGTTAACTTGTGACCTTCTCGTAGAGACGGGAAATGAAATCGTCATAGATTTATGACGATTTTGCACAAGATGGTCGTAGGCTATTTGGTGAGATCAAAGTCCTGTAGAATTACGACGTTTTTGTTAGAATCTTCTCAATTTCATCGAATGAAATCGTCATAATCTATACGGTACATATTAGATCCTTACTTGTAGTCGATTACGACCAATTTAAATCGTCCTATTGTCTAAAATAAAATAAATTGATTTAACTGATTGTCCATATCAACAAACATGCTTACGTGACATGTCCATGTGTCAATATGCGTCTACGTGTCAAATAGACCAACCAAACTGAAATAAATTGAGCAAAAAGAAGTGGAGAAGGGGAATGAACCCAAGACCCCATGAACATGCTTGCTAGTGATCAAACCTGGAACCACCAGGTCACACTATTATTACCGATCGAATTGTCCAGTTGTTCTGTATTAACATAACATTTTTCACAAATTCATGATAAATAGCATAAAAAGATGGAGAAACCAAGGGTTGAACCTGGGACCTCGTCAAACAAATACAACACCCTCACCATCCCGCCTTGATCTAAGCTAACGGAGTCCGTGTTGTGTAGATGCGCAGCGGGCCAAGGACCTGAATGAGATGTTCCTTGTGCTTGACCCAGAGGCGGTCCCCTTCGCGAGCCCTAACGGCGCCCCTGAATGTCATCGTCGAGGACGAACGATCCCATACCCCTCCTCCGTGTCCTAATGGCTTACGCATCTGGCCCGTTCTCGCAGGTTTCTGGGAGCCGCTTGTGCATGGCACCGAGATGGAGGCAGTCGGCGTGCGTCAGTGGCCCGGATCTCGCCTTCGGGGCGTCTGTGTGAGGTGAGGACATGTCGTCGGGGCGTCTTCATGAGTCCATCCATGAGCGTGTCACTGAGTTCAACATCTTCATCACTAGCAAGTAAGTGCCTCATCCCCTCTCTCTGATCCCTCCACTTGCCCAGATGCAAATTAGTCGATCAGTAGCATAAGTGATATACATTTACTTGTAGTTTAGTTGACTAATTAGTAGCAAAGTAGTATTAGAAATTTCCATAGCATAAGATCCCTGGGCTAGTCACAATATTTATTATTTTTGGTTGTTCCATCTACCAAGATCTGGGAGTCCATCCATTTGGTTTCCAACCCCATCTTGATATGCGCCTATGTATGTGTAATAGGTCACTTAACTAGATTGTAAAAGTAGCACAATTCAGTTTCCATGTAACCATCGATCTTATCTATTTCGCAGTACCTTTTTTTCATTTGCTAACTTGCTAATATGTTTCTCAAAAGGAACTTGCTACTAGTCTGAATTTATGGCTGTTGTGGTACTAGTCCATTGTATACATGGTTTTTTATGGCTGCTATGGTACTAGTCTGAATTTTAACTTGCTAATATGTTTCTGAAAAGGAACTTGCTACTTTATCTTGTATATGTTGGTAAAATGTTGTGTTGCTATTTAAGATTTTCTCAGCTAAGCTATGAATGGAATTAGTCATTTGCCTACCTTGTTGTTTCATGGCTGTAATGAAAGAGTCAAACTTTGACTGCAATTTGTTTGGCTTTCTAGGAAAATCAACATAACATATTTGTTGCTGCTACTTTCAATATCTATTGGTTTTCTATCAGCATGTCTGTGAACATGTGTTGTTGCTGGCACTAAGCATGCACATTCTATTTGTAGGACAAAGAACTAGAGCTGGCCAGGAGATAGTGGTTGTCTTCCTATACATCTCGGTGGTTTATATAGGTGAGTAACCCTTGTCTCCTCTACGTGCTCTATTGTGATATACCATGGCCATGTAGAGCCATGGTTGAACTGGCGATCAATTCGATGGCGAAGCTTGTTTAGGTTCATCTTGTGGTATTTGTATAATCAATTAGGTTGTTGTTAGTAGGTTGTTGCTAGTAGGTTGTTTATCTGTTGTGATAGTACCTTTTATAATTGCACACTTAATAGGTTGTTGCTATCAAGATTTTAACTGTTGAAGTTGATGAACTAGAATTAAGTCTTGAAGAATCACACACGAACAACCATTTCTAGAGTCGATGTTAGTCTGTTTAGGCCACCATAGATGTTGGTCTCTTTGGTGATGTGCTCAAAGTCTGTACCATCCGTATGATTATATAGATGCTACAGCTTGTAATATGGTATGGTTTTTATACATACTTCTGTCCTGGTAGTAGGAATCAGGTTTAGAGATTTATCACATTTAATCCATGTTAAGTACTATCATCTACCAGTGATACATTTATGTGTTATTTTAATAACTTTAGAAATGAATATCCATCTCTAAAAAAACTGTTATAACATACTGAAGCATTTATTAATGTTGGAAGGAGCACATGGTGGACTCCTACATGAACAAGTACCTCCAATGGCCAGCGTCAACGACGACACGGACCGGATCTTCTTCAACTACAATAAAGTCTTTGATCTATGCACTGCGAAAGTCTTTGATCTTTCTCTGCTATGTGATGGTAACATCCATAGCTATGTTATCTTGAAAGTTTGGTTAATCCACTAAGTTCTGAACCAGTGATGGTCAACTGCTGTTAATTTTTATGCTTAGAATATCATTTGTGCCTTAATTATACTAGCACTTGTCGTAAGAAACATGTTTGTATAATGATTATTGAGAAAGAAAGTGATTGTCTCTTCTCATATGTTGCTGGTATTTACTTCAGCATTTCTCCACTATAATATTTGCTAATAATAATTTTCTACTATTATCCATGCCCTCAAGGTTCAAGATCGACTCCTAGCTGCTTCTAGAAGTGTTCATTATTATGTTTCTAGCTGTTGTATGTTGTATGCTATTGTTATCCATGCTTCAGGATCAACTCAACTCCATTCTTTTACTAAGGAAAGAAGTATGAGCTCCAGGCTAAAGTTGGAAGAAGTGAAGGATTCATACTCCTCAAAAGATTGTAGTACTTAGCTAATTATTTGTTTCTGGGTGATTCAAAATATAGAAAGGTTGTAGTATTCGTACTTTTGTGGATGTTTTATGTTCCTAGGTGATGTGAAGTATGCAATTGTAGTATATATTGTAATTTGTGAAAAAATTATGTGAATCAGGTTCTTTTGGCTAAAACATCAATTATTTGTTGTCGGTACGTTGAAACCAAAGAAATGCTATATGGGCTCTAAAAAGGACTAGGCCTGAACTATACTTGACTGCAAAAATGTACTATTCTGAAAACATAACGAAATGGTTGAAAATAAAAAGAAATGGACGTAGAAAAGTTCTCCAGTCTAGAAAATAAAAAAGTTAATGGGCTTGGCCCATGTAATTAACAAGAATTCATCGGGAAAAAGCATAAACGAACCGATTTAATGGGCTTGGCCGATGTAGACCACTAAAATGGACCGGGCTAATTTCACAGTATGACAATTTGATTTCGTCACAATTTTAACACGCCGGACTAGCCACATAGGATCTGACATGGCCATGCCATTTTTTCCATGATGATATTAGATCGTCATAGAGGTTATGATAATATAGTCATGGACGGTTATGACGATTTCGTGGAAAACGTCGTTGTGTGCAATTACTGACGCTCAGTTTTTGATGATCTGTTTTTTGTCATAAGATCGTCATATATTGTAGATAATGACGATTCAGTGACGAAAATGGAGGGTCATGTATTAGCAGATTCCTTGTAGTGGATCGAGGTGAACACGGAGAAGATCGGAGCCATCAAGCGCATGGAGATGCCACAAAGCCTGCACGACATACGGAAGTTCACCGGGTGCCTGGCTTCCCGCAGCCGGTTCATCAGCCGGCTAGGTGAGAAGGCCCTCCCCCTGTATCAGTTCATGAATTAGACGGACAAGTTCGTCTGGACAACCCAAGCGGACGAAGCCTTCCAGGACCTCAGACGCATGCTCACCTCACCACCTATTTTGGCGGCACCAGCAGCAATGGAGCCAATGGTGATGTGCATCGCTGCCACAAATAGAGTTGTCAGCGTGGTTCTAGTAGTGGAGAGGCTAGAGGAAGGGAAGGCTCATCCGGTCCAGCGTCCCGTGTACTACCTAAGTGAAGTACTGTCGCTCTCCAAACAGAACTACCCCCACTACCAGAAGCTGGTGTACGACGTGTACATGGCTGCCAAGAAGCTCAAGCACTACTTCCAAGAACATTCCATCTGGGTGGTGGCATTGGCCCCTCTTGCGGATATTATTGGCAACAAGGACGCCACCGGGCGCGTGGCAAAATGGGCCATAGAGCTCGCTGCACACAACATTCAGTACGAGCCAAGGATAGCAATAAAATCTCAGGCACTGGCTGACTTCATCGTCGATTGTGCAGAGACGCAGTACATGCCACTGGTCCCTGACTCAACATACTGGAAGCTGCACTTCGACGACTCCAAGATGCATGGAGGACTCAGAGCCGGAATCGTGATAACCTCGCCCAAAGGCGACCGACTGGAGTACGCCCTCTAGATCCACTTCAAGGCGTCCAACAATTTCGCTGAATATGAAGCACTCATCCATGGGCTCAAGATGGCCAAGAAGATAGGCATTCAGAGAATACTATGCTTCGGAGATTCAGACCTGGTGGTGCAGCAGGTGTCCGGCGAATGGGACGCAAGGGACGCGAACATGGCCCTCGGCCGTTTCTTTGTTCAGCAGCTGTGCGCTTGCTTCGAAGGATGTGAGTTCCATGACGTACCCAGGGCCAACAGCGAAGCTGCTGGCGCCTTGGCCAGGGTCGGCTTGACAAGACAGGCCATACCGCCTGGAGTCTCCCTCGAGCACCTGCGCAAGCCCTTCATCACCCCATCACCGAAATCCGACTCCATCGTACTCAACGCAGACCCAGGAACAGCTAGTGCCGCGCCGCACCCGGTCGAGCCGCACCGTACCCGGGGACCGCCACGCCTCACCCAGGGACTGCCTCGTCGCACCCGGGGACTGCCCCACAGCAGCCTGCGGTCGACACCAGCAAGCTCCCACCCAACAAATCTCCCGACGTGCCAGAGCCAGCCATCCGCGAGGAGATCAAGCTCATCATGTAGTCGGTGTAAGACATTCGGGAAACACCCGTGGGCGATGCCATTCATGAACTTCTTGGCCAAGGACGAGCTCCTGACGGAGGAAGTGGCAGCACGAAAAGTGCGACGAAGATCAAGCACATACACCATCAACAACGAGCTATACAAGCGCATCGTCGGGGGCATCTATCAACGATGCATAAGCCAAGAGGAAGGAACCAAGCTCCTAGAGTACATACAATAAGGCGAGTGTGGCCACCACGATTCATCAAGGGCAATAGCAGCCAAATCTCTTCTACATGGTTTCTATTGGCCGACAGTGCTGAAGGACACTCATGAGTTAGTCAAAGCATGCAATAGTTGACAGCGATTCAGCCAGCTGAAGCACACGCCATCTGCTGCACTCAAGACGATACCAATCACCTAGCCATTTGCAGTCTGGGGGCTAGACATGGTTGTGCCGTTCAAAACAGCTCGGTCCGGTATGACACACCTGCTCGTCGTCATAGACAAGTTCACCAAATGGATCGAGGCAAAGCCCATCAAGAAGCTGGATGGAGCAATGGTGATCAATTTCTTAACGGACATCATAATCCGATTTGGCTACCCACACAACATCATCATGGACAATGGCACCAACTTCGCTAAAGCGGTTTTTGGCCGCTTCTATGGATAAAAGGGAACCCGTCTGGACCTGGCATCGGTCACACACCCACAATCCAATGGGCAGTGTGAGCATGCTAACGGCTTTGTTCTAGCCAGAATCAAGCCAAGGCTGATGGAACCACTCATCAGGTCACCCGGATGCTGGATCGAGGAGTTGCTAGCTGTGCTATGGAGCACGCGCACCACCCCGAACCATTCAACCGGCTTCACACCATTCTTCATTGTCTATGGGGTGGAGGCAGTCCTCCCAATGGACATCCAGTTCGACGCACCCAACAAACATCTCTACACGGAGCAGGAATCCAAAGAAGCACGGGAGGACAGCGTGGACCTGCTCGAGGAATCGCGAGACCTGGCTCTGTCCAGTAAGCAATCTATCAGCAGGACCTACGGCGCTACCACGCCAGCCGGATCCGGCCTACTTCTTTTCGTGAAGGAGATGTAGTGCTGCGCCTGGTCCAGAGCACAAAAGGAATGCACAAGTTGTCCCACCATGGGAAGGCCTATTCCTCGTCGGCCGGGCGCTTCACAACAACTCATACTATCTGATCGACGCCTAGCAGCCGGCAAAGAACAAAGCAGATCGCTCGGATGAGGAGACGGAACAGCCATGGAACGCGAGCCTACTCCGACCGTTTTACACTTGAACCAGAAGTGTATGTATCTTCCCTTTCATGTAATAAATGAACACGTTAGGAAGCCTAGGCATAGTCCCGAGAACTTTGTACCAATTTGCGCACCACGTTCGTCTCCGTACCGGCTGGCCCGGACACCCATGATTTCTACAGGCGGCATAATATTGTATGGGGCGCCTAGAGCAAACTCTTCGGTTACGGATTCATACCGCAAGACGGCTAACGACCCGGCAAGAGCGAAATCTCGAAGTACTTAATGCAAGAAAATGCCAAATAAGAAAGCAAGGGCACCTGGGCGAACCGGTCGCGCCTACAAGAGCTAAGCTGACAACAACGAACCGAAGTATCGCGAGGTACGCCAGCTAAGTCGTTCCTTCGGTTCCGGCTGCAGACCACAACCCGGCTGGCAGCCGGCAAGGACAACGGTTGAAATGCCAATGCTCGCTGAGAAAAGGGGAGCTGTTAACGGCCTAGCTCGAAAGGGCACCTTTCCTTGTTTTTGTTCAAATCATAACTATAAATGGGCGTGCATATAATGAAACTAACCCAAAGCAACGATGTGTCTCGCATGACACGAGCCACAACTTGGCAGGAAATAAGGTGGCAAAGAGCTTCGACCCAGCTGGCTACCCCAGTCGGCCCGAACATCGGGGACTACACCCAGTGGGCATGCTCCCAAGCAACCATCAACCTAAGTCAATGTGGCAAAGAGCTTCGACCCGGCTGGCTACCCTAGCTGGCCCAAACCTCGGGGACTACACCTAGTGGGTGCGCTCCCGTGCACCCATCAACCTAAGTCAAGGTTGCAAAGAGGTTCGACCCGGCTGGCTACCCTAGCCGGCCCAAACCTCGGGGAATACACCTAGTGGACGCGCTCCCGTGCACCCATTAACCTAAGTCAAGGGGGCAAAGAGCTTCGACCCGGCTGGCTACCCCAGCCGACCTGAACGTTGGGGACTACACCCAGTGGGCGCACTCCCGCACACCCATAGTCAAGGTGGCAAAGAGCTTCGACCCAGATGGCTACCCCAGCCGGCCCGAACCTCGGAAACTATACCCAGTGGACGCGCTCCCGCGCACCTATTAACCCAAGTCGGCTCAATTCCAAAAACGCCAATGACAAACAGACAAGGCAGATTGATCTCAAGACAGAAAGGGGCGCCAAGCCAATAAGCGGAACACCAAGGTTCCACACAAAATTCAAAGTTTGACGTCACAGATTCACCAACATGTAGCACCAAAAAAAGGCCAGTTTGACAAATACACCTGGCATACCAGGGATCAATGCTCTGGAGCCGGAGCGGTAGAGGGAGCATCAGCAGCAGGAGCAGGAGGCGGACCGACAGGAGGAGCGCCAGCGTCGGCTGCTGGAGCTTGGCTAGTGGAGGCAACATCGACGGAATTCCAGGGAGCTGGGACCCAGTGGAAAGACAATGGCTCGGAGGGGTCGCGGAAGTCATGCTCCAGATCCACGTAGGTGCCAATCTTCACCCTATAGGACCGGTTCGTTGGAATGCTATCACGGAGGCCCTCGTAGCTGGTCCCAAGATGGAAACCGCGAGTGAGCGCGCCTTGATCAGCCCCCGGATACCAGGACTTCACCAGGGCCAGATCCATCTCCACGCCGTCGCGAGCCGCCCATTCCTTGTAGATATCCAGCACGTCGATGCCGCGAGACAAGGCAACAGCTAAGCTGGCGATGTCATGCAGATCACCTGTCTCCGGCCAGATGTAATGGAAGAGGTCTTTAGCAACGGAACGAAGTCCATTGCTCTCCTCTGCCAGCACCTTACCCAGATCCAGGGCGGTCAGGTCGCGGCCAGCCTCCTCCACCGGCAGCTTCTCCTGAGCCATCTCGGTCGACTCAGGGTAATGAGCTGCAACCAAAGACAGGAGTGAGCGGCAAGACTCGATTCAGCTAGCCACGTTACAAAGGAGGCAAGGAGCAGAAAAACTTACTGACAACCATCTCCGAGATGCTCTAGAGGTGTTGGGTCAGCTCCTCTTCTCAGGAGCGGAGAATCTTGATCGTCTCCTCCCTTTGGGCGGAGATCGTTTCAAAATTCTTCAACGCCTCACCCGGATGACAGCTGCCTTCTTGCCCCTCTCCACACTAACCTCAAGCTGATTTGTGGCTGCGGCCAGTTGGTCGAACTGCGCTTGCCGCATCCTGTTCGACTCCTCCAGCCGGGCAACCTCAGCCTTGAGGCGCTCCACCTCCTTCTCCTTATCTAGGATCATGGCTGTAGGAGGATACCCGATGGTCAACAAAAAAAAGGAAAAGCGAGCCAATCGCCAAGACAGGTCGGAAGAAGCAATCTTACGGCCTAGATCCTGGGTATTCTTCACCGACTCCGAAAATGCTCTCTATAAAGAGAAACGAGTAAGAGACGGAATGATAAACCGGCTGGAAAAACAAAGCACGAAAAAAGATAATGGGGAGAGACACCTACCTCCATCAAAACAGACAAATTTTTGGCCTCACCAAGGCCCTTCTCCATTCCCTCAACCAGGTGGCGAACATGGCTGAGTGCGATAGGCGCCGCGCCCGAGAGCTGGGCGAGGATCGTACCCAGCGTCATCATAGCCAGAGCTGGCCTTGAGCCGGTAACAACGACCTCGTCATCATCAGCGGCCGCACCCGAAGATGCGACCACCACCAACTCCCTCCCAGACGGCTCGGAAGCACCCGACTAGTCGCCGCCCGCTGCAGCCGTCTATGTGTCCGCAGCCTCCTCCGTCACCTCCGTGATGACGGGCCTAGTGGAACTGGCTGGAGCATCACTCCAGGCCGGGTTCACACCAGCCCCAGGACGAAGGAGGGGGTCTCGGGGTCATGTGCAGCCACGAACAGCTGCCCCAACCGCGAAGATGCGAGCACCTGGTGGAGCAGCCCCGTGGTTGGGGAACCCTGAGGAGCCCTAGGCAGAGACGGCGTAGCAAACGCAGCCGGCGTGGGTGCAGCCAGCGACCTCACCACCTCCTCGACCGCCGGAGGCGGTGGAGGAGCAATGGCGGTGGCACCAGCGTCGCCAAGCGACATCGCCTCGCTGCATGGAACAAAATTGAGAAAAAACCACGGTAGAACCACAAGACAAACGAAGAAGATAGGACAAGGAAAGATGCTGACCCAACGACGGATAGTGCGATGACAACCTGGCGCCCTCGGCGCGTCCTTTTTTTCTCAACGAGAGCCAGCGCGGCAACTGGCATTCCCCCGGGCCTTCGCTGTGGCCTTATCTCGGCCGGCCTCATCGGTGGCATCGACTGTAACAAGAGAAAAAATCTTACCACCGCTCCATGGGCCAGGACGAAGAAAGGAACCGCAACCGGCAGCTTACCATGAGGATCCGAGGGGCCGTCGTCCGCCCGGATGGGAAACCCTTCAGGCTCCGTCTGGGGATACTTCTTCGGCTTCCTATCCGCCAAGAACGAGGGGAGCGGGAAGTCACCCATACCATCTTCGGCTAGCTGCGCCGTGAACAACTACTCAAAAATGGGAGTATAAGGCACCCAAGGAAAGCTAACAACAAGGAAGAAAAACCCAAGGAAACCATAGAACAACTTACCCGGGGTGGCAGGCGGTCGCGATGGTACGGCGGGCAGGAGTATGCCCATCTTGCCTCCACGCGGAACTTGGAGATCATGGAGATCCAGTTCCGCAGGTCCTCGTAGGGCACATCCTTCCGTGACGTTCACGTCGTATCATCGGCGGTCGACAGATGGCACATCTTGTGCGACCGCTTCTGTAGCGGAAGCACGCGACGCGACATCCACTACAACACGATGTCCCAGGCGGTGAGCTGCTCCGTCTCCACCAGCGCCTCCACCCGGTCGGCCATCCGATCAAGGTCTACCGCAGCGCCCATACCCTTCGTCGTCCAGCCCTTCTGTGTTGAGGGCACGTTGACGAAGGGCGGCAGGCAGATCCAATCCACCTCCATGGCGTTGCTGACATAAAAATATGAGCGCTGCCACAGCTTGACGGTGTCGGGAAGCTCGAACCTCAGCATCTGCGAAGAAGGCCGCGGGTAGATGGCGTAGCATCATGTCTGCGTCAGTGGACCGTCTTTAACGGTGTTCTCGGCTTTGAAGTGAAAGAACTTGACAAAGTTCGCCACCTCGGATCACACCCCAAGGTATGATTCGCAGCAGGCCGCATGATGCCACAGCTGCGCGATGGCGTTCGTGCCAAGGTGGTGGAGTTGGAGGTCGAAGAATACAAAGAGTTGGAGGAGAAAGGGGCTTACGGGGAGGCCGAAGTTGCAGGCGAAATGCGTGAAGAAGACAACACGCTCCCCCGGCCGAGGGTCCGGGACCCGCTCCCCCTCCTGCGTGAGCTGATGCTTTACCAGCATCGACTAGGGAATAAATCTACCCCGCCGATACTTGTAAACAAGGTCATTGGTCACGAAGGACCCGCACCAACCACCGCGCTGTTCCGGCAGCATATCGGCAGAAGAAGCGACCGTGATGGACGGTGCGTGGTGACTCCGGCGGCAACAAAGGGGAGGCACAAGGAGCGAGATGCGCTAGGAGGCAGGGGAAGGAGAGCCGGAGGAAGAGGAAGTGTAAACCTCGCTCCCCTCTAGAGCCCTATTTACGGGGTCGACTGTACCGTCGCCCCCTCACCTTCCACGCGACGTGTGGCAACGAGGAACCCCGTCCACACTATGCTATGGATCCGAATCCTCTGCACCGTCAAAACTAACCACAGAAGATCCACCCGTTACTAGGAGACGAGGCATGCGCGCTCGCCTCGAGAAACCGCTGCGACAAGTGGCGTGTGCAGTTGTCAAAAACTGACACAACAACGCGGAAGTCCAAATGACCTGACTTGCTCCAGAGCAACAGTAGTGGATGACGACATCACCAACCTCATCAAACTGACGTTTCGTCTCCAGCTTCGCCAGTCGGTCCCTGCCTTCGCTGTCTACACCCAGTGGGCGGCCATCGATTCCGCAGCCGGTTGAATCCAGCCGGAAAGCAAAAGCAAAAGATGCAGCCGGACGTAGACAACCAACTACATCAAGACACAAAAAGAGCACGCAAGTCCTTACCCACCGGCCAAGTCCATAAGCGCTCGGGGACTAGTGTCGGGGGGATAACCCCAGGGTGGGGAAAGCCAGGCACAATTAGGCTGGCTCTAGAAGGAACACGCCGCCTGGCCGTCAAGGAGGACAGTTCCAGATGGTTGGCTAATATCGCCCGGCTGGGCTTAAAACTTTCTTGGCTGGCCCGTCTAGCCGGTAGCCAGAAGAACCGGCCGGGTGGCCACCTCCACCCCGCTCACCTCGGATTTGATGGAGAACATGGAGGGTGTGACGCTCCTTGCGGGGTATGCCTCTGGCCCTCCTCCGTCACCAGGCAAGATGGCGTGCTGTCACAGGCAGCGTGACCCGACGAAGATAAAGCAAAGTGGCCGGCTGTCCGCCCAAAGCAGTCTGGGTGACCGTTAAAGCAAGGGTGATGCCCCAAAGGAAGCCTGGGTGACCGCTAAAGGAGAGGATGATGCTAAAAGAAGGGCGAACTAGGTCCTGGCCCACCAGCTGGGCCCTGCAGTTGGCCCTCCACATAGTTCATCTTGCAGGAGTAGGGGTGTTACCTCGCCGAGAGGGCCCCGAACCTGGGTACGTCGTTGTGTCTGCAGTTCATCGTGCCCAACCCGTTGCATGAGCCACGATTGCATCCAAGTGTCCCTTCTTTGCCATCCCCCTTGGCACTGCCGTGTTCCACACCACAATAGTGTCTTAGTATGGGTTCCCTCGCGGAACGAGGTGAGCTGAGGCTACCTTGTGTATATGAATGCCCACCTATGTTGTGCCCAGGATGGCAGATGGACATGGCTGGGAGGCCAAACTCATAGGGGAGGTGCTTATACTAGGGTGTGTAACTGAAAGGTTAGGATTGCTTATCCACATACCAAGTATGATGATTCAGGGTTATCCTTGACCGATGTAGCGAATGTTGTGGTGAAAGTGTACCACCTCTGCAAAGTGTCAAACTATTCAAATAGCCGCATCCGCGGTCATGGATAGTTGGATGGCCATACTGTTCAGTTGTCAGATGTTTTCAAAATGACTTGTGACTTGAAGTATGACTTTGACTTGACTCCACAAGGATGTGGCCGTGAAACTAGTTTCCCTCTTGAGTAATCTAGACAACTAAAATTATGTCTTTACTACTAAGTACTTGTGAAATAAAACTGGCTTATCGCAAATAAACCTAGAGCTTAGGATTCCTACTAGAATGGTCTTACTAATTTAGTGATAGTTTGCGAGTACTTAAAAGTAGTCATGGCTTTGCCCTGGCTATTCCCATGGCCAGACTATGAAGGAGAATACAAGGAGGATGGATAGCAGGATGCCTTTGATAACTAGGATCATCTCTCATCGTCAGCATTTCCTGTGATAATGAAGATGGAGCCTCTACTACGCTATTATTCCGCTGCTTTGTTATGTAATCAGACTTGATCCTAAGATCAACTATTTGTAAGACTATTATGGTTTGTAATGGATGATGTACTGTGCTACCAATTCTGTTATGTCACGCAAAAATGGTAATCCTCGGATTGCGATGTAAGAAAAATACGCATCTGGGATTAAAAATCTGGGTGTTGACACTTATGACCCTACCGACAATTTTTGCTGTTAGGCGTCTCTAGGTTGCTTTAACGCACTTGGAACTTCACTTTTTATTCTACATTTCTCATGCAGAATGGCCTATTTGGCCCAACCTCGACTTTGCCGAGTCTACCAAGGTGTTTTCAGGTCCTATCTTTGACGTAGCGAGATCTTTTTGACCTTCGCCGAGTCATATCTGGCTTTGCCGAGTCAACTTGGACTTTTTATATTAACCTTAGTCATTGACAAGTTGTAATCATGATGGTTTGCCCCAAATTTTGTCTCAAATCCTGACAGCATAGTGATGGAAGCGCATTTACTCCATTCCATGTGGCAGTCACATCGCTTAGCGCCTCGTGGCTTGCGCAGCGTGACGTGGTATGGCCTGACTCGTGTATCACACACACGTGGCACTTGCTGATGAGTTTACCCGGCCGTGTACAGGTCCACACCATGGCCACACGACACACAGGGATCCCACGCCTGGGGTTTTTACCCCCCTTAAGTAGGGGCATGGGGGGAACTTAACCGTCCTGCCGCTTCAGTTCCCCCCCCCAGCCTTTTTCTTCCTCGCGCACAAATTTACAACTGCCCTTTAGCTCTTCTTATCTCTTGCACCACTGGCCAAGCGTTTCCTTCTTCCTTCCTTCGATTCCTCAATGGGTCCTTGTCAATCTAGGCCGCTTCTGAAGGAGGAGGAGCAAGAGCCACTGGATTTCATGGACGCCCGCGACGGAGGCAAGGAGGTGGAAGAACACGAAACCGCCGGCGAGCGCGGCCCCTGGGAGGGCTCAGAGGTTAGTCTACGGGAGATCGAGTGGCTGCGCGCTACCAGGCGCATCCCTCTTGATGTTGATTGTTGCCTTCCTCTTGGTGAGATTTCTCCCAAGCCCGAGCCCGATGAATGGGTAGTTTTTCTGTCCCACTTCGAGCGTGGCTTTGCTCTTCCTATCTGCCATTTTTCAAGTAATTTGTGTCCACTTTTCACTTGCAAACTCATCATCTTCCTGCCAACTCCATTGGCTCCGATTCTTGCTTCATTTCTTCCTGCAAGGGCTATTTTAGTCTCTGGCCCACTATTCTTCTTTGGGCCAAGTACTTTAATTTTCAGATTCAGGTTGTTCCGGATCCCTGTGTTCCTTCCTCTGAGAAGAGGCCTAACCGGTTTGGTGCTGCTAGCATCACACCTAGGAGGGACTCCATTTTTCCTCGCGTCACTGGTATTGACTCTTGCAAGAAGTGGCATAGAAATTTTTTCTATGTCAAGAACAATGGACACCATGATTTTATCCGCCTTCCCACCTTCAAAGATGAGATTCCTAGCAAGGACCTCTAGAAGCTTGACCCGCAGGACAAGAACCCAGTGGTGAACGAGGCTCGTGGCGTCATTGAGAGGTTGCTTGACCCGAAGGAAGAATTCCACTTGACTGAGGAGGATCTCATGTGCACTTTCATCTCCCGTCGAGTAAGCTCCATCCAAGCCAGGTGTGATAAGGTCTGCTTTATGAGCGGCTCTCATGATCCCACTCGCCACTCTACTCTTGAGCTTCCCAATGATTCTATGGCCCGCCGAGGTAGCTCCATCTTCAAGCTAAACTTGGCGGAAGACTGGACTTGGAGATGTCCCCACTTCAGCCGGGATAGACTCGTTCGATGTGTAAGCCTCCGAGTAACCAAACGCTGTCGACATATTTTACTCGGCATCTACTCGTCATTTGTTTCTTGTATTGATTTTGTTCTCTTTGCATTTCGCATAATCTTGTGCACCAGGTTAACGATAGCACCGTTCCTCCTGGCAATTACTTTAGCGATCTATATGACGATGATGAGGATGAGTTTGACTTGGAGTTCTTCGTGCCAATTCCCCATGTTTCTACTGCTCTGATTCCAGGTAAGAATCTCACCTGAAATGCTTTGCGGGATTGGTCGGACGATGACGATGATGATTGTGAGATTTTGGAGGTACTTAATCTTTGCTTTAATCTCTTGGATTATACCGTTGAATCTTTCATTTACTGATGCGGCTGGTCAGGTACATGAGGATCCTCCCCTCGCTGTTGGTGGTCGTGGAAAAATCCCTGTTGCCAAATTGGGTAAGCGCCGCGGGGCCTCCTCCAGTGGCCAACCTTCCAAGAAACACCGAGTTGATGCTGCTGCATCCCCGGAAGCCGGGAATTCGCAGCCCCGCAAGGATCCACGCCGTTTTGGTCGATGCATGCTACGCGACCCCATCGTTTCCGAGTAACTTTAGCTATTTGTTACCCTACTTTCTTGTTCTCTTGCTTTCTTTCCCTATAAGTTTGAGCTTTTGTTTTCAGTGTTGCTATGTATGCAAGTCAGTCTGCCACTTGCATGGTATCCTCCATCCCCCAGTCAGTCTCCCCTTCCAGTGCTTCTCTAGAAACATAGAGCACTGTTCGGGTATCTGCTCCTACGGTTGAGGCTTCTAAGCCAAAGAGTAAAGCTGACCCGGCAGTGCATTCAGCGGGGGAGACTCGGCCTGCTTCTCCAGTTGCCTCTGAGAATGTGAGTTTGGGACCCGGAACCAGCAACATCAGCGCCGAGTCCACCCATAATGTGTCTACTACAATAGTTTCTCCTGTTAGTGATCAACCAGACAAGTCTGCTTCTGCTTCCCAGCCAGTCACTGAGCATGCTCATTTGGCTCCTCCTCCCCAGCAAACAAGTACAAAACCTGCTTCTCCAGCTCCAGCAACCAAGAGCCAAACCCGGCTTGCTTCATATGGTCAGACCTAGACTACGCCTGTCAAGACGATGGGTGCCAAGTAGCAGACTCTGGTTTTTTCCCTAGGCTTATCTCCGCAGATCAAGCCAACCCCATCAACAAAGAAACCTGCCTTGGCAGGTCAGTTGCGAAAATCTGCCTCTGGTGCTGGACTCGGTGATGCCCCTAGAGCTAGTGCGTTACATGTCAGCCCCACTACTTCGCGTGCCGTTATAGGAGCTGCCTCGAAGAAAGGCCAAGTTCTTACTCGAACACTCAATGGGCACAGCCTTGGCTCTGCTGAACCATTCGCCTTGGAGTGGAACGCTGCGGGCGATCAGGAGGTTAACTCAGGCGCCCCTTCGGGTTTGGGTCAGCAGTTGCAGCTGGGCCCTAAGATAGTGTCCGAGATGACCCACCAGGCCATCACAGTTATGATGCACATCGACCGGGTGAACGAGGTGTGCCCCTGTTTCACTCTTTCATGTTCCGAGTATTTTTATATTCACATATTCCCTAGTCCCCGAGGTTACTGCCGAGTTAGGGACTTATTCGGCTGTAAGCTCCTAGTTAATACATGCTTTTCCTTCTTGCCAAGACCTTGTGTTGAAAATCTGATCCCTAGCCCCCGAGGTTACTATTGAGTAACACGGTTACTCGACTGTAAGCTTAGAATCAAAATGCATATATTTTTATTTTATGCCGGGATGGAATATCTTGATTCACTAATTACTTTCTGTTTATCTCTCTTCTTGTAGCTGGCACAATTAGCAGACCAAGATACACCAGACCCTGATATTGAAGTATTAGAAACTCACTGCTGCTCATCGCCACTTGAAGGCCGAGAGCCAAGGCCGAGGTATATCTTATTACTCGGCTTCCCTCTCGCTGGCCATTTTTGTCCTTTTCAATCTTAACCTACTTTTATTGATATTTTCTACAGTTACTGCCCAATCTACCATCAATGCGCTTCACAAGAAAATCTCTGACGTTGAAGGTAATACCCTTTTCCTTAGAAATTTTGCAGCTTCCTGGCCTTAGTGTTTCCTTGTCTGTTTATTGTATCTCAGAGTAGCCGAGATACTCTTTCTCGCGGAACTACTCCAGGATATTGATTTTGCACCGTGATTGATGGAACACACTCTTGAATAAGCAGGTCAGCACCAGATCAAGCTCCAAAGGGAGCAAGACGAGGTGACTCAGCTCAAATAGCAGATGGCGGATATGGATAAGAATCACAAGTCTGAGGTTAAGGGTCTGCGCCAGCATCTCGCTGAGAAGGAGGTGCATCTTTCTAGGGAAACTGAAAAAATGAATGAGCTGCTCAAGAAGGTCGAGTCGGCTTTAAACACGGCTCACCAAGACCTGGATTCCCTTCAGGCGAAAGAAAAAGTTTGGCAGAGCAAGCTTGGCTCCCTCAAATCTTTCATCGGTAGTGAGTCCTTACCCTTTTCACTGTGTTCTTGTTCTTATTTCCATCTCTTTTGCTCTCCTTTGATGATTTCCTCTTTTCTTGCAGAGAACTTCCCTGAGTCCAACATGTTTGCTTTGAGGGCCATGAAGAAGGTGTCGTCCGATTCTGGTAACCCGGCAGCCGGCAAGGTTACTATTGACGAGCATTTGTCTACCCTCTCAGAGTGCATTTGGCTGCCCTCTTGAGTCGATGATCCTTGTCTTTAGGATGCTTTGGCCAGATGAAGACGCTCCTGAGCTCATTGAGCCTCTGGCCGCCAAGCTTCTGCTCGCTAAAGAACGGCTGGATGAGTGGAGTGAGTCGGCTGCCGCGCTGCCGTAGACAAGGCCTTGTCCTTCATGGTCTCTTGGTATGAACACATCAATCTTGATGTTCTTCAGAACATGAGGGCCGAAGGCAAGTGGACTCATGACCCAGAGCTCATAAAAAGGCGCCAGGAGTGAGCCTATGCCATGGTCGAGTATGCTTTGGTCCATGCTTGGTGTGACGGGCCAAGTTTCCTTGATGCTGCAGAGCCTGTTGAAGAGGGTGCCACTGACAGCGAAGCCAACGAGTCAGATGTGGTTGCCTCAGCCGACATTCATTACTCGGTTGAACCTGACAATGTGTCGAGCTCCAAATTGGACAAAAAATGCCCTCCGAGTCTAGATGCCTCTTAAGTTGGACAAAAAACACACAAATTTTATGAGATCCCCGGTACGCCGGGTGCAGATGTAACAAATACTGCAGTTCTTTTGGGTGTGTGCCTTTTTGAAGACAAAAACTTATATTGTGGCTAAGATGCGAATCCCTCAGGGGAAAGTCCCCGAGTTTCATTTGTCCTTTCCCTATCCCTTGACTCTGGCTCTTGTCTACCATTTTTGGCATACGAAATTAGAGTCTCAAAATCATAAGGATTAAGTTAGCGGGTATGAAACTAGGCAACTTGACCTAGAGTCATTCGACATATAGGCCGTGATTTCCTGCAATGGGTTATTTATAAATATATATAGGGTCAATTCACGTTTTTTCCTTTGCTTATCCGATGTTCATGTTTACCCGTCCTTGGCCTTTTTCTCTTGCTTGCCATGAAGCCGTGTTTTTGGACAACAGTAGAGTCGAAGAGGTGACCTTAGATGAGTATACACTACTATTCCGAGATAAGTTTAGGCGACAATGCCAACTGACATAAAGATAAAATGCAATAAGTATGAGGGGGAGTCCCCGAGTCAGTTTTTCGAGACATGCCATTTTTATTATTAGCACATAGCCGGCATATGCATCCGACATATGAGAGTTTGAGATTTACAAACATTTCTTTCCTTAGGTATAGAAAGGATGAAGCAATGCGACACTCCATGGACTTTTTGTTTCATCACCTAACATGTCCGCCTTGTTCTTTTGTGCCTCGTGGGCGTCTATCAGATAGTATGAATCATTGTGCAATGCTTTGCTTACAATGAACAGTCCTTCCCATGGGGATGACAACTTTTGCATCCCAGCTGTGCGTTGCACTAGTCTGAGCACCAAATCCCATTCTCGGAATACACGAGGTTGGACTTTCCAGCTGTGATAGCGTTGGAGATTTTGTTGGTATATGGCGGATCTAGACAATGCCAGTTATCGAGCTTCTTCGAGTAAATCCACTCCATCTTCTCAACCTTCTTTTACCTCGGCTTCCGAGTATTGCCTTACTCTTGGCGAGTCATGCTCTATGTCGGCAAGAAAAACTGCTTCTGCCCCATAGACAACGAAGAACGGCGTGTAGCCAGTTGATCGATTCGGAGTTGTTCTCAAGCTCCACAATACTGAGGGTAATTCCTCTATCCAGCAGCCAGGTGTTCTCTGGAGTGGTTCCATTAGCCAAGGTTTTATCCCGGATAGAACGAGCCCATTAGCTCGTTCAACTTTCCCATTTTTATTCTGGCTGAGCGACCGACGCTACATCGAGTCTTATTCGGTTATCCCGGCAAAATTGAGAAAGGCTCCTCAGGAAAAGTTTGTAACATTATCCGTAATTATGCTATGCGGGTAGGCATATCTTAGGATTATATCCCTCGAGAATGTGACAGTTGTTTTTCCATCAAGCCTTTTGATGGGCTTCACTTATATCCATTTCATGAACTTGTCAATCATCACTAGGATGTGAGTCATGCCGACACGCGCAGGTTTGAATGGTCCTACCATATCCAGGCACCATACCACAAATGGCCAAGTGATTGGTATAGTCTTTAGCTCTGATGCCGGCAAATGTGTTTTTGCTGCGTATCGTTGACACCCATTGCATTTTATTACTAAGTCATGTGCCTCCACCAGTTCGCTTGGCCAATATAATCCATGACGGAATGCCTTGGATACCATTGCTCTTGCCGAGGCATGATGCCCACATTCTCATTTGTGAATATTCAACAGTATCTCTTGGCCCTGCTCTGAGCTGATGCAATGTTGTAGCACACTTGTCACACTCCTCTTGTATAACTCCTTCTTGATTATGGTATATGATTTTGCCCTTCTTTTTGTTTGTCTTGCTAATATCTCATCATTAGGCAAAGTTCCATCTTTTAGGTAGTTGAATATTGGTTGTGCCTAAATTTGTATGACTTGTGCGGAGTCTGTATTTTCATCAACTTCCATTGCCTCAGCCGACATAGTTTCTACCGACATAACCTGAGGAGTCCTCGAGTGTAATTCGGCAGTCCCCGGATTCTATGGAGCAGTCCTCGGGTTACTCGAATCTTCCCCTGTGTCAATGTCAATTGGCACAGCATCCGACTCCTGGCTTTCCGCGATGAAGATTGACTCGGATTCGGGTGATGGCTTGATTGATGGATTTCTAAGATTTTCTAGTACTACTCCTGGAGGGATTGCTTGCCGAGATGAGCCTAACTTAGATAACACATCAGATGCCTCATTTTTTTCTCTAGGTATGTGATGAAACTCACATCCATCAAAGTATCCCGAAATTTGCTGCACATGGAAACGATACAGTGCTATATTTGCATCTAGTGCGACCTAGTGCCCAGATACTTGCTGGATAACTAAGTCTGAGTCGCCAAAGAACATGGTCCTTTTGATGCCAATATCTTTAGCCACTTTTATCCCATAAACAAGTGCTTCGTACTCGACAACATTGTTGGATGCAACAGAGTGAATCTGCAACACATACTTGAGCTGATCCTTCTCAGGTAAGGTAAGAACTATGCCAGCACCCAGAACCATATTCGTCTTGGATCCGTTAAAGTGCATCTTCCAGTAGTTGGAGTATGGCAATGGTGGTTCATATTGCATTTCCATCCAATCCACGAAAAATTCTGCCGCATCTTGAGATTTAATGGCATTTCGCCTATCGTATTTTGGAGTATATGGTGCTAGATCTATGGCCCATTTTTTCCCTCTTCCGCTGGAATCTTTAATGCCCAAGATATCCGAGATGGGTGCCTCGCCTATTACCCTAATTTGGTGTTCTTGAAAAAAATTCTTCAGCTTTTTTCTGCCATATATACCCCATATGTCATTGTCACATCCCAAAATTTTCCAAATTTCGAAATGTGAAAATAAACAAACAAAAGAAATAAAGGATGAAATTTAGGGGGAAAATAAACTTTTTTTCTTCTAAATGGAAACATCAAAACCTTACTTAAACCAAAAAATAATTTTGAATGAGAAAGAGACAAACAAGTTTTCAAAAAAAAAATTCAAATACATGTCATGCATCATCATCATTAAGAACTTGCATTTTAAACCAATGGAAAAGGAACATACCCAAAACCTAAAGCCTAATAAGAAAATCATCACATCAATTTCAATTCATATCTAAGGCAACGTTCCATATAGTTATTTTTGAGAAAAGTCATTTCTAAGTGATATAATGGTAAGTAACAATATTAAAAGAACAATAGGAATTGATTTCACCTTATTTGGGTCCCTAGATACGAAAAATTAACCATATAAGATAAAAAGGAATAATCAAATATACCCAAAGTCAATTTACGATCATAGAAAAATCTGTGTTTAAATGGAACCAAAATATTCTAAAATGATATGTAATAGTAATGAACAATTAAATGCAACCATATGAATTTTTTTGAACCTAGATCAATAGATATGATTTATATAAGACAAGAAGAAAAAGAAATAAGACATATTACAAAGTCAATTTAAGCAATGGACGAAATCCATAATTGAACGAAACGGTACTATACTTAAATGATATTTAATAATAAATAATTATTTTATAAAAGTTTACAAACTTGTTTGACCATTTTTGGAGCTCTAAATCAAAAGATATGAAATAAACAAGAATTAAGAAAATATATTGTATAGGCCTACTTGCCATGCCCAATTTCTAAATGAATTATACTTTATAAAAAAATATTACAAATACTCTAATTAGACTAAATAACCAGCTTATATTTTATATCAATTTGTCTAAAAATATTTGATACAAATTTGAATCAATTTGGATAGACAAAATAAAGACTACAAAAAGAAAAACAAACAAATTTAAAAAAGGAACCGACCGACCTTGGCCGACCCAACCTGGCCCATCAAGGCGTCGATCGATCTGCTTCCTCACGTTCACGTAGAGAACCTGAACGTCGCAGCCATGGCTACCCTAACTCTCTCCCTCTCTCTAGACCATTCAAGACCACGAAACGGATAAACTTAAACACAAAACTTATTATAAATTTAGTGGGTTTCCGTTCAGGGTATTAATTTACCATTTTATTGTGTTAATTGCCCAAGCAAAAACGATGGTCCGAACGTCATACGTCTCCCGATCTCCCTCCCTAGAGCATATCAAGACGAACCGAGATATCCAGCATGTACCTCTAGTCCTCCTCCTTTACTTTCATTCCTAAACTTTGTCGAGAGGAGATCCGTAGAACACACACGAACCATGCCAAGATTAGCCTTAAAATGAAGTTTTTCGTCAGATCTTGTTTTCCTCGGTGAGTCCCTCGTCGATTCCTTCTATCAGAAGACTAGTCTTGATGTTGGCTACCTTTAGGACATGATGGTTTACCTTCTTATTGTAGTTGGTCACGCCGTCGATGTCACGCGTTGCTCCAGCAAAGGATTTCTGCCTCTCTTGGATTCTACCAACGATGCCATGGTGTCCATCGTATTCGCCTCTTCATTCTCTATGTGGTCAATGACTTCATCGACTTTGGTGACTTTCCTAGCAACGGGAACGTCAACGCCAAGCCCGTGCCCGCTATTCCGGCGATCTCTCCGGCGAGCTATTCCGGTGAGCTCTTCTAATCCATATGATCTTCATCTAAAGGTTGAAATCAGATCACTTAAACGAAGGGGTACATGCCAATACAAATCTGTCACTTGTCTTATAGAGTTCTATTTTCGGATTTTTAGATATAAGAACATCGAAAGTTGCAAAAATCATATCTTTAGTTATGTTTATCCAAATGTAGCAAATAATGTGTTTATGGATTCAAAAAAATGAGTAGAACACAGTGGAGCCATAATTTAGTATTTGTGACTCGGTTAAAATCACGTTTTATACAGAACCATTTGTGGAGTATTTTAAGTATAAAAATTGTTTTTTAAATTATTTTTAAGTGAATCCTTTTGTAAATAGTTGTATATTGAACCCTCTAACCAGAAACATCAACATAAGAAATTAAACATATAATTTTACTATAGTAGCATTAATCCTATGAGTATAGCCTTTTTCTAGTAATAGAAAACGCTACTAAATAATCTTTTTGCAAAAAATGTTGGATTAGGCATCAAACCTATATAAAACGGTCAGTAGAATATTTTTAGTATTTAGAACCTTGCTATAAAAATTTATCAAATAAAATCATCATGTTGCATGCATTTCATTGTATTCTTGTGATTGTTTTGTGATGCTAGTTTTGAGTGTTTCTTTTTTTCTTGATTGTATTGTTGTATACTTTGAGGAGTGTGATATTTAAAGATCAAGGAGAGTGCCTAAATATTCTACTATAAATGCAAGTGATACTTTGGTCATCAAAAGTCCTATCTTTTCTATATTTCATTAGTGATGTTTTTTGTAGTGTGTATGATAGGACTATTATGTATATTACTATGGTATGCTATTCCTATAGTATCTACCTTGGTAGTATTTACTAAAGATAGGAGAAATCGTCAGATTAGAATGCTTAGTCTTGCTATATAGATTCGTGGGTGGAAATAATGATATGATGTCTTATGGAAATATAAGTATTTTTGGACTAATGAAAACAACTGATGTTAATGAAACACCTGGGTTGAAATGGGACTTGTATGGATTATGTTGAATGGTTACTCAGGGCCCATGTCTATGGTTTACCCTGGTGTATCGCACTTGTGGATGGCCACTCAGGAACAAAAAGAGATTGGAGACGTTCTTGTCGCGAAGCTTCTAGTGCAGCCACATGGCATAGGGGCTCTTCCTTGACCGATTAAGTTGCGAGAACTTAGCCAGACAGACAGAGGGTGGTAGTGATGATAGGATGGAACGCGTCCGTGGTGGTCTTGAAGGGTTTCGCGGCATAGTAAATCAAAATTTTCTACGGATGCGAACAGAGGGAAGCCAAGATCTAATATAGGAGATGCAAACAACGAGAGAGATTGGATTAGATCTTCATACCCTTGAAGATTCGCACAGCGGAACGTTCGTCGGAACATGGGTGATGTAGTCGTACTCGCTTCTCCTCCTCGCGATCCGATCCGATCTAGCACCACAAGTGGCGGTGCCTCCGTGAGATGCACACGTGCAGCACCTCGATGTCTCCTCCTTCCTTGGTCCAGCAAGTATGGTGGAGAGATGGGTTGGATCTACAACGCGACGGCACGGTGCAATTGGTGGAGAGTTTCTGCAGCAGGGCTTCGCCTAGACGCAGTCGGGAGGGAGAGAGAGAGAGGAGGGCAGCAGGGCGGCTAGGGTTGAGGAGGTGGTGCGCCCTAGCCCTCTATATATAGAGGGGTGGGCACCAGCCCTAACCCCTCCCCCAAGCCCAAAACCGGCGGCCAAAGGAGGAGGAGTGGGGGGCAAGGAAACCACCCCCCCTTCTAGAAGGTCCAATTAGGGTTTATCCCTTCTTGGCCGGCTGGGCCCTATGGGGCCTTGTGCCCCTGGCCCAATGCGGCCAGGGCACTCCCTCATAGGCCCATGCCCCTCCCGGAAGGTGGGGCCACGTTGGTCCCCTTCCGGAAGGTTCTAGAAGCTTCCGGTACAATACCGATTAACCAGGAACAATTCCGAACTCCAAAACTGCACTGCCTTATATGAATCTTATTCTCCGGACCACTCTGGAACCTCTCGTGATGTCTCGAATCCCATCCGAGAAACCGAACAAAAACTCATAAACCAACTATGCAATCTATCCTAGCGTCGAGACACGTTAAGTGTGTGACCCTTCGGGTTCGAGAATATGCAGACATGATCTTCTATCAATAATCAACAGCGGGGTCTGGAAACCCATATTGATTCCCACACATTCATCGATGATCATTTCGGATGAACCATGATTCCAGGATTCAATCAATCCTATATATATATATTCCCTTCGTCTCGCGATATTTTACTTGCTCGAGATTTGATCGTCGGTACCGTCATACCTAGTTCAATCTCGTTCACAGCAAGTACTTTACTCGTTCCGTAATCCGATATCACTTTGTGATTAACTCCTTAACCACATACTTGCAAGCGTTGTTGATATCGATTACCGAGTGGGCCCGAAGTATATCTCTCCGACTTGGGAGGGACAAATCCCATCTCGATACATACAACCCAACAGATACTTTCCGATCACCTGAGAGACACCTTCATGATCATCCTCTCATAGGATGACGTTTGATGACCTCAAAGCTTTCTTCCGATACCAGGGAGTTGTATTATCTCATGGTCTAAGGAATACAATATTTGACATAAGAAAAGCTTCGCAAAGATGAACACGATGACACGATCTAATTGCTTTGCTTAGTTTGGGTCTGTCCATCATATCATTCTCCCAATGATATGATCTCATTATTAATCGACAACTCATGTCCATGGTTAGGAAACCTTAACCATCATTAATCAATGAGCTAGTCCATAGAGGCGTACTAGGGACACAGTGTTGTTCACAAACCACACAAGTATTAAAGTTTCCGCTCAATACAATTCTAGCATGGAATATAAACATTATCATGAACAAGAATTATAATAATAACATCTTTATTATTGCCTCTAGGGCATAATTCCAATAATCTCACACCCATGGCACTAAGGTGTTGATCATGTTTTACACGTGGAAGAGGTTTAGTCAATGGATCTGCGACATTCAGATCTGTATGTACTTTGCTAATTTTCAGATCTCCATCTGCTATATAATCTCGGATTATATGAAACTTGCGGTTGATATGCTTGGTCTTTGGATGATATCTTGGTTCCTTAGAGAGTGCTATGGCTCCAGAGTTGTCACACAATATCTCCAGTGGGTCGAATGCACTTGGAACCACGCCAAGCTCAGTGATGAAGTTCCTGATCCAAACTCCTTCACTTGACGCTTCTACAGCAGCCATGTATTCCGCTTCTACTGTAGATCCCGCGATCACGCTTTGCTTGTAGCTTCTCTAGCTCACAGATCCTCCATTCAAAATATACACGTATCCTGTCTGAGATTTAGAATCATCCTTGTCGGTGTCAAAACTAGCGTCGACGTAACCTTTTACGACGAGCTGTTCATCACCCCATAGACTAAGAACATTTATTTAGTCCTATTTAGGTACTTTCGGATGTTCTTCACGGCTGTCCAGTGTTCCACTCCTAGATCACTTTGATATCTGCTCGTCAAAGTAAGAGCATTGGACACATCCGGTCTAGTACACAACATGACATACATGATAGAACCTATGGCCGAGGCATAAGGCACTTTGCTCATAGCTTCCCTATCATTTACCGTAGCTGGACACTGAGCCTTGCTCAATATCTTACCTGACAACATAGGCACAGAACCTTTCTTTGCCTTATCCATTCTGAACCTTTTCTGAACTTTGTCTAGGTATGTACTCTAGCTTAAAGCTATCAGGCGTCTTTGTCTATCTCTATAGATTTTGATGCCCAATATATAAGCAGCTTCACCTAGGTCTTTCATTGAAAAACACTTGTTCAAATAACTCTTCACATCGTTAAGCATGTTAATGTCATTTCCAATAATCAATATGTCATCCACATATAGTACCAGAAATGTCACCGAGCTCCCACTCACTTTCTTGTAGATGCAAGCTTCGTAGCAATTTGGAACAAATCCAAAGATCTTGATCACTTGATCAAAACGAAGGTTCCAACTCCGAGATGCTTGCTTCAGTCCATAAATGGAACGTTGAAGTTTGCATACTTTATCAGCATCCTTAGGATCGACAAAACCTTCGGGTTGCATCATATACAACTCTTCGTCAATGTTTCCATTGAGGAACGCGGTCTTGACATCCATCTGCCATATTTCATACTCATGAAACGCATCAATTGCTAATAAAATCCGAATGGAATTAAACATCGCTACGGGAGAGAAAGTCTCATCGTAGTCAACACCTTGAACTTGTCGAGAACCTTTCGCGACAAGTCGTGCCTTATAGACGGTAACATTACCATCCGCGTCCGTTTTCTTCTTGAAGATCCATTTGCACTCAACGGCCTTTCGGTCGCTAGGAGGGTCCACCAAAGTCCATACTTGGTTTTCGCTCATGGATCCCAATTCGGATTTCATGGCTTCTAGCCATTTCTCAGAGTTTGGGCTCATCATCGCTTCCTCATAGTTCGTAGGTTCGCTGTCTTCTACTAACAAGACAGTCAAGACAGGGTTGCCGTACCACTCAGGAGGGGCACGCGACCTTGTCAACCTGCGACGTTCAGTAGCAGCATCATCCGAAGCTTCATGATCCTTGTCATTAGCTTCCTCTATTGTTGGTGCAGTCGGCACTGGAACAATTTCAGGTGCTGCGCTACCCTCCAATTCAAGAGAAGGTTCAATAACCTCGTCTAGCTCTACTTTCCTCCCACTCACTTCTTTCGAGAGAAACTCCTTCTCAAGAAAGGAACCGTTCTTTGCGACAAACACTTTTCCTTCGGTTCTGTGATAGAAGGTATACCCAATAGTTTCCTTAGGGTATCTTATGAAGACGCATTTCTCCGCTTTGGGTTCGAGCTTGTCCGGCATCAACTTCTTGACGTAAGCTTCGCATCCCCAAACTTTAAGAAACGACAACTTAGGTTTAGCACCAAACCACAGTTCATACGGTGTCGTCTCAACGGATTTAGATGGTGCCCTATTTAAAGTGAATGCAGCGGTTTCTAATGCATAACCCCAAAATGATAACGGAAAATCAGTAAGAGACATCATCGATCGGACCATATCTAATAGGTTTCGATTCCGGCGTTCAGACACACCATTGAGCTGTGGAGTTCCGGGTGGCGTGAGTTGCGAAACGATTCCGCTTGCTTTAAGATGCGTGAGAAAATCATAACTCAAATATTCACCTCCACGATCGGATCGTAGAAACTTAATCTTTCTGTTACGATGGTTCTCCACTTCATTCTGAAATTCTTTGAACTTTTCAAATGTTTCTGATTTATGTTTCATTAAATAGATATACCCATATCTACTTAAGTCATCGGTAAAAGTGAGAAAATAGCGATACCCACCGCGCGTCGAAACACTCATCGGTCCGCATACATCGGTATGTATGATTTCCAACAAGTCCGTTGCTCGCTCCATCATACCGGAGAACGGGGTTTTAATCATCTTGCCCATGAGGCATGGTTCGCATGTGTCAAATGATTCAAAATCAAGAGACTCCAAAAGTACATCAGAATGGAGTTTCTTCATGCGTTTTACACCAATATGACCTAGATGACAGTGCCACAAATAAGTAGTTTTATCACTATCTACTTTGCATCTCTTAGCCTCAATGTTATGGATGTGTGTTTCATCCCTTTCGAGATTTAGAAGAAATAAACCATTCACAATAGGTGCATGACCATAAAAGATGTTACTCATACAAATAGAACAACCATTATTCTCCGATTTAAATGAATAACCGTCTTGCAATAAACAAGATCCAGAAAAAATGTTCATGCTCAACGCAGGCACATAATAACATTTATTGAGGTTTAAAACTAATCCCAAAGGTAAAACTAAGGAGAGGGTGTCGACGGCCATCACATCAACTCTTGATCCGTTGCCAACGCGCATCGTCACCTCATCCCTCGCAAGCTGCCGTCTATTCCGTAACTCCTGTTTCGAGTTACAAATATTAGCAATTGAACCAGTATCAAATACCCAGGCACTACAATGAGGGCTAGTAAGTAAAACATCAATAACATGTATATCAAATATACCTTTGATGGTGCCAGCCTTCTTGTCCGCTAAGTACTTCGGACAGTTGTGCTTCCAGTGACCCTTGTCCTTGCAATAGAAGCACTCAGTGTCCGGCTTGGGACCAGACCTGAGCTTCTTCTCCGCAGGGGCAACGCGCTTGCCACCGCCTTTCTTGAAGGGCTTCTTTGCACCCTTACCTTTCTTGATGGTGGGGGGCTTGTTGACCATCAACACATGATTATCCTTTTTGATGTCCACCTCCGCAGCCTTCAGCTTTGCGAAGAGCTCGGTGATCGTATCAGTGGAACCAATATGATTGTGAGTCACTACAAAACTTTTGTAGCTGGGAGGGAGTGATTGCAGAACCCTGTCAGTCTTGAGCTCCTCTGGAATCTTGCAGTCCAGTTGCTCAAGGCGTTGAGTGTAGCCCGACATCTTAATGGCGTGCTCACTAACGGAACTCCCTTCCTCCATCTTGCAGTTAAAGAACTTCTCAGAGATCTCATATCTCTCAGAACGGGCTTGAGTCTGAAACATGGTTTTCAGCTTCTCGAGAATCTCAAAGGGCCCGGGATAGTCTTCAAAACGATTTTGAAGGTCCGATTCCATAGCAAACAACATGGTGCTATTAATCTCACCATAATCATCTTTGCGTGACTGATAGACAGCTTTCTCATCAGCCGGCGCAGTAGCAGCAGGGGCGTCACCTAACGCATTCTCAAGGACATAGTCCTTTTGACCGCTAGAGAGAATGATTCTCAGATTGCGGAACCAGTTGGTGAAGTTAGACCCGTTGTTTTTAAGCTTTTCCTTCTCAGCAAAAACGTTGAAGTTGAAGTTGGACTTAGCCATTTGATCTACAATATTTGCAAGTACAAATTAGACTATGTTCATGATAACTAGTTCAACTTTTAATCAAATTACTAGATGAACTCCCACTAAATTCAACATCCCTCAAGTTGTTTAGTGAACACGATCCAAATTCACCACACCTAATCCGATCTTCACGAGAAGAGATGTGGTTTCAATGGTGGACAACGAAGTGTCGATCATATCATTCATATGACTCATGCTTAACCTTTCGGTTCATGTGTTCCGAGGCCATGTCTGTACATGCTAGGCTCTTCAAGTTAGACCCAAGTATTTTCGTGTGTGCAAAACTGGCTTCCACCCGTTGTATGTGAACGTAGAGTCTATAGCACCTGATCATCACGTGATGCTTGGACACGACGAACTTTCGCAACGGTGCATACTTGGGGAGAACACAGTTTTTATCTTGATCTTTAAGTGAGGAATCATCTTATAATGCTACCGTCGCGATCTAAGCATAATAAGATACATAAAAGCATAAACATCACATGCATATAACTTTATGTGACATGGTATAGCCAATATTCGCGCAATGATCTCCATCTTGTGCGTGCCGGCATGATCTCCATCACTCCACCATGATTGCCTCCACCACGAATAGCAACTACAACTATTGCTAACTACTTAGCGATAAAGTGAAACTATTACATGGCGTATAAGAAGTTGACACACAGGTCATACACAATTATAAAGACAACCATATGGCTCCTGCCGGTTGTGTACTCACCGACATGCAAGTCGTGAAACATTACAAAACATGATCATCGCATACATTATACACATCACATCTTGGGCCATACCATATCACAGAAAACACTCCTTGCAAAAACAAGTTAGACGCCTCTACTTTGTTGTTGCATGTTTTACGTGGCTTATGGGAGTAGCATGCTAAGAACGATTCTTACCTACGGAAAGCCACAACGGTGATATTATGGTTGCCAAACTATGGTGTAAATCCCATGACAATTATAGTGAGAGAAACTGGCATCCACCAACTGCATGTGTGGAACAAGCCACACGTCAAGTGCGGAGCCGGTCTCGCGAACGACGTCGCCTAAGGTTGGCCTGGACCGCTTCAATCTCACTATCCCGCGTCATAAGAAGAACACAAACAAGAGTCTTGAAACAGAAAACATCAACTCCCGCAACAACCATGTTGCGTTCTACTCGTGAAACACATCTACGCATAGATCTAGCTCTGATACCACTGAAGGGTTTCGCGGCATAGTAAATCAAAATTTTCTACGGATGCGAACAGAGGGAAGCCAAGATCTAATCTAGGAGATGCAAACAACGAGAGAGATTGGATTAGATCTTCATACCCTTGAAGATTCGCACAACGGAACGTTCGTCGGAACGTGGGTGATGTAGTCGTACTCGCTTCTCCTCCTCGCGATCCGATCCGATCTAGCACCACAAGTGGCGGTGCCTCCGTGAGATGCACACGTGCAGCACTTCGACGTCTCCTCCTTCCTTGGTCCAACAAGTATGGTGGAGAGATGGGTTGGATCTACAACGCGACGGCGCGGTGCAATTGGTGGAGAGTTTCTGCAGCAGGGCTTCGCCTAGACGCAGTCGGGAGGGAGAGAGAGAGGAGGGCAGCAGGGCGGCTAGGGTTGATGAGGAGGTGTGGGGGGGTGGTGCGCCCCAGCCCTCTATATATAGAGGGGTGGGTGCCAGCCCTAACCCCTCCCCCAAGCCCAAAAACCGGCGGCCAAAGGAGGAGGAGTGGGGGGCAAGGAAACCCCCCCTTCTAGAAACTCCAATTAGGGTTTATCCCTTCTTGGCCGGCTGGGACCTATGGGGCCTTGTGCCCCTGGCCCAATGCGGCCAGGGAACTCCCTCATAGGCCCATGCCCCCTCCCGGAAGGTGGGGCCACGTTGGTCCCCTTCCGGAAGGTTCTAGAAGCTTCTGGTACAATACAGATTAACCCGGAACAATTCCAAACTCCAAAACTGCACTGCCTTATATGAATCTTATTCTCCGGACCACTCCGGAACCTCTCGTGATGTCTCGAATCCCATCCGAGACTCCGAACAAAAACTCATAAACCAACTATGCAATCTATCCTAGCGTCGAGACACGTTAAGTGTGTGACACTTCGGGTTCGAGAATATGCAGACATGATCTTCTATCAATAATCAACAGCGGGGTCTGGAAACCCATATTGATTCCCACACATTCATCGATGATCATTTCGGATGAACCACGATTCCAGGATTCAATCAATCCTATATATATATTCCCTTCGTCTCGCGATATTTTACTTGCTCGAGATTTGATCGTCGGTACCGTCATACCTAGTTCAATCTCGTTCACAGCAAGTACTTTACTCGTTCCGTAATCCGATATCACTTTGTGATTAACTCCTTAACCACATGCTTGCAAGCGTTGTTGATATCGATTACCGAGTGGGCCCAAAGTATATCTCTCCGACTTGGGAGGGACAAATCCCATCTCGATACATACAACCGAACAGATACTTTCCGATCACCTGAGAGACACATTTATGATCACCCTCTCATAGGATGACGTTTGATGACCTCAAAGCTTTCTTCCGATACCAGGGAGTTGTATTATCTCATGGTCTAAGGAATACAATATTTGACATAAGAAAAGCTTCGCAAAGATGAACACGATGACACGATCTAATTGCTTCGCTTAGTTCGGGTCTGTCCATCATATCATTCTCCCAATGATATGATCTCATTATTAATCGACAACTCATGTCCATGGTTAGGAAACCTTAACCATCATTAATCAATGAGCTAGTCCATAGAGGTGTACTAGGGACACGGTGTTGTTCACAAACCACACAAGTATTAAAGTTTCCGCTTAATACAATTCTAGCATGGAATATAAACATTATCATGAACAAGAATTATAATAATAACATCTTTATTATTGCCTCTAGGGCATAATTCCAACAGGTCTGAGGGATTGATTCTGAAAAGTCTCGTCTTGATGCATTTCGAGTCTTCTGGGGAAAGTGCACCCCCTCTCGAGAGGGTAAAAACTAAGTACTTAGTTGTGTCCTCGGTTATGGACAACTTTTGAACATCAAGACATGAAGCAGAATCAAGAATCTCATCAAACTAATTTCTCTAAGTTAAAACTTGTTCGGTGAACAAGGGAAGCACCTAGAGGGAATCCAGAGTGCCAAGTTTGATGAAGTGTTGATAAAAAAGAGAAAAACTATTTTACAAAGGATAGGGAAAACTTACTTTATGCAAAGGCTAGCCAAAACTCCACTCAGCCATATATTCATGTAGATGTTAGGTTTTCTATATCAATATGGTATCACTTGCCAATACAATTCAAATGTGTTGACCCTTGTGGCTATAACTTATCATGTTGCTGGATTACTTGATGATAGTGAAGTTTGATGAGTAGGGATTACGAGTCTGCAACCAACATGTTTGCATGTTACACATGAAGATGAAGGACTTCATTCTTTATAGTTATATCTGTTGCTTTGTAATAAGATAGCCATATGATCTATGTAAGTTGTAATGAACTATTTTTATTCCTGGATATGCGATGTAATATGAACTTTGTTTCTTGATATTACATCTTAACTGTGGGTGCTAGCTATTTGATCCAGGGACTAGCACTATAAACACAGGGATTCGAGCCTTATCGGTTTCGGTCCGCTACAGATGGTATCAGAGCATTGTGTTGCATGTAGATTCGTAACCCTAGGATTTGGAAAAAATCCCTTAGAATAATAGGAGTTCCATTTGTGGAAGTTATTTACGAATAATATTGTAAATTATTTCCTTAGTATTCTGTTTTGTTTCTACATATCTCCCTTTTTCAATTTGATGGCTAAGGACTTCAACTTCTACATCGCTAATGACTTTATCCTCAACATCACAAATGACTTCAACATCACGAAGGACTTCGGATTCATCATTGCTAAGGACTTCAACTTCGGCATCACTAAGGACTTCAAGACCACCTACTAGGAATTGGACTTCTCGACATCCTCAACATGCTGGATCTACATATCTCCATCATCAAAAGAAACCAAGTGAAGTTTTAGAAGGAAGAACTGTTCTTCAATATTTCTAGGACTTAGAAATTTTATATAGGAATTTGATGATGATATGAGAAACCAACTACTTAGGACCTGATGAGCTACATGCCCATCTCAAGGAGAAGGACAAGGCATTCCAGGATCAAGAAGATAAGTCAAGATCAATGGAGGAAGTTCAAGTTTATTAGAAAAGAAGATAAGAGCAATTTGGAAAGAGCCTAGGATTAAGGAACTTATCTATTATGGTTTTACTAGGTTATATTTGATTTTTTTTTTCGTGGATGTGGAACTATCTTAATTCATCTGTCAAGCATCAAAAAATCTATCAAGGAAGACAATAACAAGCCAATGGGACTTTGGATGTTCACCAACTCAAGACCTCATACGTCATTATTTGACTCTACAAGAAGTGTTGCATGGAAAGCTATTGAAGAAATTGGAGAAATACTTAGGCATACACTGCAAAACACTTGGAAGGACTTCAAGGAAGATAAGAAGAATACTCAAGACTTGCAGACTAAGGAAACTCAACTTAGGAGGAACATTATAGACATTGCCTTAGAACTTTGTGATAAGGTGACATAATTTTTTCCAAGAACGCCTTAATCTCATTCCTGATGTAGTAGCTATGGTGAAGTATAGAATGATCTCAAGTGATAGCCTATAGTTGGACCACCATACTAATTATTTCGTTTAAATCGACTTCCTGATCGTTTATTGATCATACCAACCTATGTAGTGTGATAATAATATTTTGTTTGCCTAAGATATGCTTGAACCTTGTTATTTGAGTTATATAATGTATGATTGATATTGCTTGCATATTTCTTTGTGTGATTTGTTGTGTATGAGTAGAATTCTTTCCCTAGAAATCTTTTGTCTTTTCTAATCCAAACCCAACCCAAGCAGATGACTACTCCAAAGAGACCACAACTCCAACATCAACCCTGAGATGCCCACTACAATGCAACTACTAGCAACCCAAACTAAGTTAACTCAAATGACAACCCATTTTTTAGCCAACAACCACGACAACCCTAAGTTATACCCAAATATGCTAAAGGTGTTGGAATTCCAAGATTAATTATGCCAAATGATGGCCAATCAAATTATCAACATTAGCAACAACCCTCTTTAGAATGACTATAACAACAATAACACCAATGATGATCTTGTGACAAGACCATAAGCCTGAAAAATCTATGGAGACATAGGATAGTTATAAAGAGCATACTGATCAGTGCCCGAAGCCATCCATCTAGAGAATGCTCCACATCTTAGGTTACATGTTTCCTATGTGAAGGAACTGATCATGTCCCTGTCCAATTCCACATATACCTTGTAGTTCAACATATGAAAAGTCAAGGCTTGAATTTTTCAATCTCCCAATGATAACCCCGAAGGTACAATATCCACCAAGACTGATGAAGCCAAAGTAAATTCTCAAGACACAATCTTGTTGAATTATTTTAAGGGTGGTGGTACCCTAGTTGTCTTGAAACCAACCTACCCGTTTTAGCCTTCCCGAATCTCGGGACGAGATTCCTTTTAAGGGTGGTAGCCAGTCACATCCCAAAATTTTCCAAATTTTGAAATGTGAAATATAAACAAACAAAAGAAATAAATGATGAAATTTAGGGGGAAAGATACTTTCTGGCTTCTAAATGGAAACATCAAAACCTTACTTAAACAAAAAAATAATTTTGAATGAGAAAGTGACAAACAAGTTTTCAAAAAAAATTCAAATGCATGTCATGCATCATCATCATTAAGAACTTGCATTTTAAACCAATGGAAAATGAACATACCCAAAACCTATATCCTAATAAGAAAATCATCACACGAATTTCAATTCATATCTATTGCTACGTTCCATATAATTATTTTTGAGAAAAGTCATTCCTATGTGATATAATGGTAAATAACAATATTAAAAGAATAATAGGAATTGATTTCACCTTATTTGGGTCCCTAGATACGAAAAGTTAACCATATAAGATAAAAAAGGAATAATAAAACATCCCCAAAGTCAATTTATGATCATAGAAAAATCCTTGTTTAAATGGAACCAAAATATTCTAAAATGATACGTAATAGTAATGAACAATTAAATGCAACCATATGAATTTTTTTGAACCTATATCAATAGATATGATTTATATAAGACGAGAATAAAAAGAAATAAGACATATTACAAAGTCAATTTAAGCCATGGACGAAATACATAATTGAACGAAAAGGTACTATACTTAAATGATATTTAATAATAAATAATTATTTTATAAAATTTTACAAACTTGTTTGACCATTTTTGGAGCTCTAAATCAAAAGATATGAAATAAACAAGAATTAAGAACATATACTGTATAGGCCTACGTGCCATGCTCAATTTCTAAATGAATTATACTTTATAGAAAAAATATTACAAATACTCTAATTAGAATAAATAAACAGCTTATATTTTATATAAATTTGTCTAAAAATGTTTGATACAAATTTGAATAAATTTGGATAGACAAAATAAAGACTACAAAAGAAATCAGAAAACAAAAAGAAAAAACAAACGAATTGAAAAAAAAGAAACCGACGGACCTAGGCTGACCCAACCTGGCCCATCAAGGCGTCGATCGATCTTCTTCGTCACTCACTATAACATCCCTAAAATCATGTTTTCAAAGATTGCATATCATCCATGCATGCATAATCATTTAGGGATCATTTTCAAGTCATTTCAAGAAAACAGAAGCACTAAGTGCTTATTATTTTATGTGGCAAGCATTGATCTAATGCTACTCTCTAGTGAGAGGATATTTTTTTCAAACCAAGATTTGTTTGTTCATAAGTTGGTCTGGTTGAGTTCCAAAGCTTAGACAAAAAAATTCCAAAACAAATTATAGTTTTAAAACCATTTTCAAATCTTTATCAAATCTTGTGCTAAGGCACTATTTATTTTAAAACTTCAAAGGAACCAAACTAGTCCAGTGAGACAAAATGGTTTTATACTAAAAAATATGCAGGTTTCATTTTGCAAAAATCCAAAACAAGTTTGAAATCAAACACATTTGATTTCATTTGAATTTGATTCCTAGAAATTCAAACAGAAAGAAAAACAATAAAGAATTGCAAAAAGGCCGGCGCCATCTTTTCAGCGCAACGAACTGAGCCCAGCAAGCCCACTCGGGGTTTTTCTCTCTCTCACACATGGCGCAGACCTCCCCCGCGCTCGCTGACTGGTGAACCCAAATGCCACGCGAGCATCGTCCCCAAACCACGCACCCCCACACCCCGTCGACGCTGCCGTTACCTCCATCACTGCCGCGAATGAAGCAGGCTTAATTGCCGGTGTTTCCTCGCGTGATCCTCGCCCCTGCTCCGGCTATAAAACCCTCTCCTCACTCCGCGTCTTTCCCCTCACACCACAAGCTCGCTCTGCCACCAGGCTGCCACAATTTCACGTTGCAACGTCGCTGTACCGACGAGCTCCGACAACGAAATTTCGGTGAGCCAGACCACCCCTTCCCTTCTAATTCAAACGAGCATGTTCCTGGCAACCTTGTGCACCTCCTGACGACTCCCGTTTGGCCGTGCTTGACCTAGGCAGCCGTTCCCGTCCATCCCTGCAAGCAACAGAGCCGCCGCTCAACTCCGACGAGGAATACCGGTAATGTCCGAGCGCCACTTGCTTCCTCTCTGACCCTGTCATGTTCGCCGCAACCTTGTGCATCCTCTGAAACCACTGGTTCGTGCTAGGGCGGTCTACATCGTCGGCAAATACTCCATCCACAAGCACCCGACGCCGCCAGCAACTCCGACGAGGTCCTGCCGTTAAATCTGTGCGCCCATGTCTCTTCCTCGGCCACCTCGAGCATTGTAGCGACCACGCGAACCTAGTAAGCATCTCCACTCCTCCACGTGCGACCTAAATCGCCGGCAACTTTTTTAACAGAGCCGCCGCCGCCACTCGCCGCCGCTGGCGCCGCCAAACCTTGGTCGTTTGATCTGGAGTCGTTAGATCTAGATCTAACACATGCGATAGATTCACTTAGCGAAGGGGTATGGTTAGATCTGGGCCATGCGCAGCCACTTTAATCCAACGGCCCTCATCGATCGATCTGCGTGAATCGGTATCAGCCAATCAGAGCACGCCGTGTGTCCTGAGTTTAGATTTAAAACAGAAATTTGATCTATTAGTGATTCAAACTTGCAAAATTCATAACTTTTGATCCACACATTCAAATTTTACAAAATTTATATCATTGGAATCAGGAGAAAGAATCCTATATGTTATGCAATGTGTTTAATGTTTTGCCTCTGTAAAAAATGGTTATTTTTGCAGAGATATTTGTAGGCTTAATTTGACTATGGAAATTATTTGAAAAATGTTTTAAAGATCAAATAAAGTTTATTTCGAGTATCTTGGACTTGTTTATGTTTTAGTACTGTATACTTGTCTTGTTTGGTGTAGAACATGGCATTTGCATGCATTCATATATTTTTGTTTGTATATTTTGTTATGTGATTTTGGTGCCATTATTTTATGTGTAGATTTTGGTGCTAATAGTGATTATGGTTGTGAAGATTGTTGATACTCCCGAAACTACCAAGGCAAGTGGTGCTTCATGTTTTATTCCTATATTTTTACCTATGCATTAGGAATATTTTGTATAGGACTTGCCTGAATATTTTGCTAAGTATCTTTATGCTATTCTTGGGAAATCCTAGTACTTGTAGAATTGTTAGAGTTTCCTCTAAGTAAAGAAGCTTACCATTACCATGCTTAGCCTAGCTAGTAGCAACCAAGGGTGGTTTATATATTCATGCTATGTGAAATATTTCTAAGTCTTTTACTTGTGTTTTTGCTAATAAAACAACTAAGTGAGTGAAACACCTGGGTGGAATGGAAAGAATGGTTTGTGTTGAGTGGTTACATAAGGCCCATTTCTATGGTTTACCTTGTGTATCTCACTTGTGGATGGCCACCCAGGAACAAAGGGATTTCAGATGCCAAATGTTAAGAAGCTTCTAGTGCAGCCACATGGTATTATGGGCTCTGCCTGGATCACATAGGTTGCAATAACTTAGCCATTTGGACAGTTGGTGGTAGTGGGATGATAGGTTGGAACGCGTCCATTTGGTCTAAGGGAAGGCTTCTGAAAGGTCCTGTTTTGGTTAATATCAAGTCTTGTGGGGAAAGTGCATAACCTCTGCAGATGGAAGAATCTAAGTACTTAGCCATGTCCCTGGTATTGGATAACTTGAGCATCAACACATGGAAGCTATCAAGAATCTCCTCATCCCAATTTTCTAAGTTAAAACTTGTGGTTGAACAAGGGTGAAGATTCACCAATTTCTATTGGTGATTCCTTGGGGAAGTTTTGTTAAAGAAAAACTTAGTGTTTTCAACTAATAGGTAAAACCTATTTTGAGCAAAGCAAGCCTAAGCTACACTTAGCCAGATTCATGTAGCAACTAGATGTTATTATTCTACTAAGGTATCACTTGCCAATACTCTTCCAAATGTATTGACCCACTATGGCTGTAACTTGTGATGTTGCAGGTTATTCTGATGATGATTAGGGGTTATGAGTCTACACTCAACATGCTTGCCTGTGGCACATGAAGATGAAGACTTATTTATATTATTCGATATGTGAACTCTTGTATTAGGCATGTGGCCATGGAGTTGTAAAAGACTATGTTTGTCTCTGGAATGATATGTAATAATGACCTTTGTATCTGTGTACTTCATCTTAAACTATGGATGCTAGCATTGATCCAGGGACTAGCATTGCAATCACAGGGGTCCTTACGATTAAAAGGGAGGGATCTTACAGATGGTATCAGAGAACTGTGTTGCCTGTAGGATTATGACCCTAGGATTGGATTAGAAACCACTAAGGAAATTTTTTCAACATTCTCCACACTTGTCTTTTTCTTCTCGTAAACTTTTCTAATTCTTCTTTCTCATCTCTATTTGTAGATGAACTCCATCAACGAAGCAGTAAGGAAGGGACCACTCATGACCATGACCCTAGAGTGTGAGACTGAATTTCCAAAGGCCCTCAAGAACCTTATGGTTACCATGGGGATACATGGTGCAGCTGTGTACAAAGGTTTCCCTGTGATGGATGAAGGAGAAGAATATTGGTGGGTGCAACTTCACTTGTAAAAAAACAAGGAAGATAACCACAAAGAATCAGGATTCTGCATGGTCACAAACTCAGTGATGCACACCACATTCTTTGAATCTGCAAGGGATGCAGCTTGGAAGGCCATCAAAGAGCTTGGTGATAGACTCAAGTGTAGAATGCTCAACACCCAAAATGACCTTAGAGAAGAAAAGAAGCATACCCAAGAGTTGGAAACTACCAACCAACAACTAAGGGATGAAATCATAGACTTGGTTTGGGAATCTTGTGAACAAGATAGGCAGATGGCTACTAAGGATGCTTTGATAGCCATTTTGTCTAGTGAGTGAGAGTTGTAATGTACTTCGTTTTTTGGAACCACACTTATCATTTTATTTCCAAAAGTTTGTCTAAGTTATGTTGAACCTTGAATGCTTGTAATGGATTTATGTATGCCATGACTTGTGTTTGTGATATGCTTGTGATGCTTTGTCTTGTGATTTTCTCTATCTATGTTGATTCTAACTTTTTCTATCTTATAAAATAGATGCCTAATGTTACTATCAACACGGCTGAAGAATTCAAGGGAACTCATTTTGGAACTCGTCTTATTGAGCTCACTAGTGTGCTCAATCTTCTGCTTCCTAGCATCATGATGCTTCCCCTCACCAAGTTTGAGAGGAAGGACCTTTGGGGCTTCAAGGTTACTCAGCCAGGACGCCAGACTGAGCCAGCCACGGAGGCTATCACCTTCAAGCTCATGCATGATGACAAGGAGAGAGGCCTAGAGGTAGTCATGCAGGATCTACTTGGGCGTTTGTTAGGGAGACACTCTCGGGAGATTATAGGTACTCACTTCCATGCTTTCGGAGGAAGCGACGAGGATGGTGAGACTATTGAGTTCGAGGATACTGCTAGAGATACGGCAGAGCCGATTTGTCTGTACCTTTAGGACCTAGAGGTTCTACTTAGGCACCTAGATACTGATAGGACCAACGTCATGCTTAGCAATGACGAGCTCCAGGTGCAGCTTCGTGAGAAGGACAAGATCTTCGCGGAGCAAGACGAGATAGTCAAGGAAATGGAGGCCAAGTTTGAGAGTCAGGATAGGAAGTTAAAAAGCCAAGAGAAGAGAGTCCAAGACAAGAACAAGAGGATTCGAGAGATGAATGCAGAACTAGAGGCCAAGGACTTCGAGCGCGAGCATCAGCAGGTTGTGATTGAGAGACTTCATTCACAGAAGAGGGCTCTCAAAGCCAAGGTAGAGGCCTTGACTACCAATGTCGAGGAGTACAAGACCGCTATGTAGAATGCAGGTCTTACACTTGTCGATGAGGAGGTTGATGCAGAGGAGTAGTGATGACTACTCGTTTATTTATCATTTAACATACTTATGATTTTGAGTCGCAATGACCATCCAACATGTGGATGGCTTTCTATTGGTTTGTTTACTCTTCAAACTTGTTGTTACATCGTTGAACTTTTGTTACTTGATGCTTGTTTGGTGATTGTTTATATGATGTATTGTGCATGTTAAGCATCTATGGATATCTCATTCTTATCCTTTTTGAAAACCACAGATGCCTCCTCGACGTGCCAACACCAACCCGAACAACAACAATGTCAACCCCGAGATGCAGCAGCTGATGACAGCATAGACACAGCTGATGTAGATGATGACTACTTTCATATAGAATGAGAATAACAACAACAACAACAATAACAACAACAACAACAATCAGAACAATCCACCAGGTTTTGACATTCTCACCAAATTCCTAAGACTGATGCCAGCAAAGTTCTTAGGTACTACTGATCCCATGGTGGCCAATTATTGGCTACGTTCAGTGAACAAGGATTTGGTAACTGTCGGCTGTACCGACGAGGAGAAAGTCAGGTTTGCAGCACACTTTTTGGAAGGACCAGCAGCTACTTGGTGGGATAACTTCTAGATCACCACTCCCATTGAGGATGTGACATGGGATATCTTCGAAGATGGTTTCCATATAGCTCACATCTCATCCGGAGTGATGAGTTTAAAGAAGGAGTTCCATAACTTGAAGCAGCGCCACCGCAGCGTGGCTGAATATATTGAGGAGTTCAACAATATGGCGCGTTATGCACCGGATGAAATTGACACTGATGATGCCAAGAGGAAAGAGAAGTTCCTCGAAGGACTAAACGATGAAATGAATCTGCAATTATCTGTGGCCTATGTCTCCACTTATCAATCTCTTTGTGACAAGGCTGCCATCTTGGAGAGCAAGATGAAAAAGGTTGAAAGCAGGAAGAGAAAACACTCTGACAAGCACAGCTCGGGATCGTATCACAAGCGTTCCCATTATGATGATAGTGGGAGTTCTGGATCCCACAAGCATGGAAAGTACAACAGGCACCACAACCACAACCGTCATCATGACAACAATTATCACAGTAGTCATGACAATGACAATGACAAGAATCACAAGGGTGGATATAAGAGCCACCACAATGGAAGTGGAAGTGGTAGTGGAAGCCAGCCTGTCAAGAAGGATCTTAGTCAGGTTGAATGTTTCAAGTGCAAGAAGATGGGGCATTATGCAAATGAATGCCCAGAAAAGAAAGTTGAAGGACCCAACAAGCCCAACCCTTTCCAGAAGTGACAAGTGAACCACATAAATGTGGAAGAAATCTATGAGGAACTTGATGCTGTTGCTGGTAAGTTCAAACTCAATTTTGTTCCAGCATTTGTTCTCTTTGATACTGGTGCATCTCATTCATTGTTGAAAGAAATGAACTACCAGTAGAAACTATTGGGTGTCCTATAAAAGTAAGTTCTCCTGGCGGATAAATGATAGTGAACTCAGGATGTCATGACCTAGTCATAGAGTTTGGGAAGTATAAGTTTCCCGTTAATCTGATAATCCTAAATTCCCAAGGATTGGATGTCATTTTGGGAATGGACTGGATGACCAAGCACAAGGGATTTCAAGATTGTGCCAACCATAATGTCACACTCACAACTCCGAAAAACAAAAGGATTAGATTCAAGACTAACTTTGAACCAAAAGGGAGTAAGCTAAATTCTCTTAAGGGGGTTAGAATAGACAGTGTGCCAATTGTGAGTGAGTATCCGGATGTGTTTCCATAAGAATTACCAGGAATGCCACCAGATTGAGATGTGGAATTTCTGATTGATTTGCTACCAGGATCAAGACCAAGAGCAAAGAGACCTTACAAGATGTCAGTTGATGAGTTGAAAGAACTCAAGAAACAACTTGGAGAACATTTGCAGAAAGGATTTATTCAACCAAGTTCTTCATCTTGGGGAGCACCAATTTTGTTTGTGGAAAAGAAAGATAGAAGTCAAAGGTTATGCATAGATTACCGTTCACTCAATGAGGTGACTATCAAGAACAAATACCCTTTGCCTAGAATCAAGGACTTGTTTGATCAGTTAGAAGGAGCATGTGTGTTTTCAAAGATTGATCTCCGGTCAGGTTACTTCCAGCTCAAGATAAGAGAATGACACATACCTAAGACATCTTTCACCACTAGGTATGGATTGTATGAGTACACCGTGATGCCATTTGGTTTGACTAATGCACCAGCTTACTTCATGAATATGATGAACAAGGTGTTCATGGAGTTTCTTGATAAGTTTGTTGTCGTTTTCATCGACGACATTTTGATTTACTCCAAGAGCAAAGAAGAGCATGAAGGACATTTGCGTTTGATACTCGAGAAGCTTAGAGAGCATAAGCTGTATGCCAAATTCAGCAAGTGTGAATTTTGGTTAAATGAAGTTGGATTTCTTGGACACGTTGCGTCAGGAGATGGTGTAGCAGTTGATCCCGCTAAAGTGTTAGCTGTAACTTAATGGGAATCACCTAAGTCCGTAAAAGAGGTTCGTAGTTTCCTTGGCTTGGCAGGATACTACAGAAGATTTATTGAGAATTTATCCAAGGTAGCTAAGCCAATGACGGAGTTGCTAAGGAAAGACAAGAAATTCGCTTGGTTTGAAGGATGTGAACTCAGTTTCCAAGAATTGAAGAAGAGACTAGTGACAGCACCAGTCTTATGTTTGCCAGATTTGGAGAAGGATTTCCAAGTGTATTGTGATGCATCTCATCATGGATTGGGTGCAGTTCTAATGCAAGAAGGGAAAGTTGTGGCTTATGCCTCAAGACAACTCAAAACTCATGAGGTAAATTACCCTACTCATGATTTAGAGTTATCCTCTGTTGTCCATGCACTCAAAACATGGAGACATTATCTTTTGGGAAAGCGATGTGAAATGTTCACATATCACAAGATTTTGAAGTATATATTCACCTACAAAGAAATCAACATGAGACAAAGAAGATGTCTAGAACTCATCAAGGACTATGACTTGAGTTTGCAATACCATCCCGGTAAAGCAAATGTTGTAGCAGAGGTTCTAAGCCGTAAGGTATTTGTGAATGGCCTTACTAAGGGAGAGTTGCCAAATGATCTGTGTGCCCAATTTAGAGATCTCAGATTGGAGATTGTACCTGAAGGACATCTCATGTCATTGGATGTTCAACCCACTTTGTTGGACAAAATCAAAGAACCCCAAAAGACAGACAAGGAAGTTGAAGAGATCAAGGAAAAGATTGGTAAAATAAAAGCCAAAGGATTCCATGAAGACGAACAGGGTACTTTATGGTATGGAAAACGTATCTGTGTACCACAAAATCCGGAGCTTCGAAAACTGATTTTACAAGAAGCACACAACTCACCATATTCCATTCATCCGGGTAACACCAAAATGTACATGGATATGAAAGAAAGATTTTGGTGGAATAATCTCAAGAAGGACATCGCCGAAAATATTGCTTTGTGTGATGTATGTAGTAGAGTGAAAGCGGAACATCAGAAACCAGCAGGATTACTACAACCACTACCTATTCCTGATTGGAAGTGGGACAATATTGGCATGGATTTCATCACTGGATTGCCAAGGACCAGGTCAGGATATGATTCTATTTGGGTAGTAGTGGATCGCCTAACTAAAGTGGCTCATTTCATACCAGTGAAGACAACCTACACGAGTGCTAAGTTGGCTAAGATATATATGAATAGGATTGTGTGTCTGCATGGAGTACGCAAGAGTATTGTGTCTGATAGGGGAACTCAATTCACTTCTCATTTTTGGAGGCAATTACATGAGTCATTGGGAACGAGATTGGAATTCAGCACTGCTTTTCATCCTCAAACTGATGGACAGACAGAAAGGACCAACTAGATTCTTGAAGATATGTTGAGGGCATGTGCCCTAGACTATGGAGCCAGTTGGGATGAAATTCTGCCTTACGCAGAATTCTCTTACAATAACAGTTATCAAGCTAGTATTGAGATGGGAGAAAGTGTACCACCCCATTACTATGGAATGGTGTGGGAGAAAGAAATTTGTTCGGACCAGAACTAATCAAAGAGGCTGAAGAGAAATTCAAGCTAGTTAAGGATAGATTGAAGATAGCACAGTCCCGACAGAAGAGCTACGCAGATCCTAAGCGTAGAGAAGTCACCTATGAAGTGGGTGATAGAGCTTATCTGAGAGTGTCACCACTTCGTGGAGTGAAGAGATTTGGAGTCAAAGGAAAATTGGCCCCAAGATATGTTGGACCATTCAAGATTCTGAGTCATAAATGAGAAGTAGCTTATGAGATTGAATTGCCAGAATCATTGTCTGCCGTTCACAATGTGTTTCATGTGAGTCAGCTAAAGAAATGCCATCCAGAGATGGAAGAGACTTCTCTGAAAGATACTATACCGTTGGAGGATGTTCAATTGGAAAGTGATCTCACTTATGAGGAAAAACCAATCAAGATTCTTGAGACTGCAGAAATAGTTACTCGGACTAAGACTACCAAATTCTGCAAGGTTCAATGGAACCATCATTCCGAAGAAGAAGCAACATGGGAAAGAGAAGATGATCTTCGGAAAGACCACCCTCACCTATTTGCTAGCAAATCCGAATCTCGATGGCGAGATTCACCTTAAGGGGGTTAGATTTGTAACATCCCTAAAATCATGTTTTCAAAGATTGCATATCATCCAAGCATGCATAATCATTTAGGGATCATTTTCAAGTCATTTCAAGAAAACAGAAGCACCGAGTGCTTATTATTTTATGTAGGCAAGCATTGATCCAATGCTACTCTCTAGTGAGAGGATATTTGTTTCAAACCAAGATTTGTTTGTTCATAAGTTGGTTTGGTTGAGTTCCAAAGCTTAGACAAAAAAATTCCAAAACAAATTATAGTTTTAAAACCATTTCAAATCTTTATCAAATCTTGTGCTAAGGCACTGTTTATTTTAAAACTTCAAAGGAACCAAACTAGTCTAGTGAGACAACATGGTTTTATACTCAAAAATATGCAGGTTTCATTTTGCAAAAATCTAGAACAAGTTTGAAATCAAACACATTTGATTTCATTTGAATTTGATTCCTGGAAATTCAAACAGAAAAAGAAAAATAATAAAGAATTGCAAAAAGGCCGGCGCCAGCTTTTCAGCCCAACAGCGAACTCAGCCCAGCAAGCCCACCCGGGGTTTTCCTCTCTCTCTCTCTCTCACGACGCAGACCTACCCCATGCTCGCTGACTGGTGGACCCAAATGCCACGCGAGCATCATCCCCAAACCACGCACCCCCACGACCCCGTCGACGCCGCCGTTACCTCCATCACTGCCGCGAATGAAGAAGGCTTAATTGCCGGCGTTTCCTCGCATGATCCTCGCCCTTGCTCTGGCTATAAAACCCTCTCCTCACCCCGCGTCTTTCCCCCCAGACCACACGCTCGCTCCGCCACCAGGCTGCCACAATTTCATGTTGCAACGTTGCTGTACCGACGAGCTCCGGCGATGAAATTCCGGTGAGCCAGACCACCCCTTCCCTTCTAATTCAAACGAGCATGTTCCTGGAAACCTTGTGCACCTCCTGACCCCTCTCGTTTCGCCGCACTTGACCCAGGCAGTCGTTCCCGTCCATCCCTTCAAGCAACAGAGCCGCCGCACAACTCCGACGAGAAATACCGGTAATGTCCGAGCGCCCCTTGCTTCCTCTCTGACCCTGTCATGTTCGCTGCAACCTTGTGCATCCTCTGACACCACTGGTTCGTGCTAGGGCGGTCTACATCGTCGGAAACTACTCCATCCGCAAGCACCCGACGCCGCCAGCAACTCCGAAGAATCTGTGTGCCCCTGTCTCTTCCTTGACCACCTCGAGCATCGCAGGGACCACGCGAACCTAGTAATAATCTCCACTCCTCCCCGGGCGACCAAAATCGCCGGCAACTTCTCTGACAGAGCCGCCGCTGCTGGCGCCGCCAAACTTTGGTCGTTTGATCTGGAGCCGTTAGATCTAGATCTAACGCATGCGATTGATTCACTTAGCGAAGCGGTATGATTAGATCTCGGTCGTGCGCAGCCACTTTAATCCAACGGCCCTCATCGATCGATCCGTCCAAATCGGTATCAGCCAATCAGAGCAAGCCGCGTGTCTTGAGTTTAGATTTAAAACATAAATTTGATCTATTAGTGATTCAAACTTGCAAAATTCATAACTTTTGATCCACACGTTCAAATTTTACAAATTTTATATCATTGGAATCAGGAGAAAGAATCCTATCTGTTTATGCAATGTGTTTAATGTTTTGCCTCTGTAAAAATGGTTATTTTTGCATAGACATTTGTAGGCTTAATTTGAGTATGGAGATTATTTGAAAAATGTTTTAAAGATCAAATAAAGTTTATTTCGAGTATCTTGGACTTGTTTATGTTTTAGTACTGTATACTTGTCTTGTTTGGTGTAGAAAATTCATCACATGGAATTTGCATGCATTCATATATTTTTGTTTGTATATTTTGTTATGTGATTTTGGTGCCATTATTTTATGTGTAGATTTTGGTGCTAATAGTGATTGTGGTTGTGAAGATTGTTACTACTCCCCAAACTACCAAGGCAAGTGGTGCTTCATGTTTTATTCCTATATTTTTACCTATGCATTAGAAATATTTTGTATAGGACTTGCATGAATATTTTTCTAAGTATCTTTATGCTATGCTTGGTAAATCCTAGTAGTTGTAGAATTGTTAGAGTTTCCTCTAAGTAAAGATGCTTACCATTACCATGCTTAGCCTAGCTAGTAGCAACCAAGGGTGGTTTATATATTCATGCTATGTGAAATATTTCTAAGTCTTTTACTTGTGTTTTCGCTAATAAAACAACTAAGTGAATGAAAAAACTGGGTGGAATGGAAAGAATGGTTTGTGTTGAGTGGTTACACAAGGCCCATTTCTATGGTTTACTGTAAGATCCCTCCCTTTATAAAGGTAAGGATCCCTGTGATTGCAATGCTAGTCCCTGGATCAATGCTAGCATCCACAATTTAAGATGAAGTACACAGAAACAATGGTCATTATTACATATCATTCCAGAGACAAAATAGTCTTTTACAACTCCATGGCCACGGGCTTAATACAAGAGTTCAAATATAAATAAGATAAACAAGTCTTCATCTTCATGTGCCACAGGAAATCATGTTGAGTGTAGACTTATAACCCCTAATCATCATCAGAATAACCTGCAACATCACAAGTTACAGCCACAGTGGGTCAATACATTGGAATAGTATTGGCAAGTGATACCTTAGTAGAATATTAGCATCTAGATACTACATGCATTTGGCTTTCTTTGCTCAAAATAGGTTTTACCTATCAGTTGAAAACACTAAGTTTTTCTTTGACAAAACTTTCCCAAGGAATCACCAATAGACATTGGTGATCCTTCACCCTTGTTCAACCACAAGTTTTAACTTAGAAATTGGTATGAGGAGATTCTTGATAGCTTCCATGTCTTGATGCTCAAGTTCTCCAATACCAGGGACATGGCTAAGTACTTAGATTCTTCCATCTGCAGAGGTTGTGCACTTTCCCCACAAGACTTGATTTTCACCAAGACAGGACCTTTCAGAAGCCTTCCCTTAGACCAAAGGGACGTGTTCCAAACCTATCATCCCACTACCACCAACTATCCAAATGGCTAAGTTATTGCAACCTATATGATCCAGGCAGAGCCCATAATGCCATGTGGCTGCACTAGAAGCTTCTTAACATTTGGCATCTCAAATCCCTTTGTTCCTGGGTGTCTTTCCACAAGTGAGATACATAAGGTAACCATAGAAATGGGCCTTGTATAACCACTCAACACAAACCATTCTTTCCATTCCACCCAGGTGTTTCATTCACTTAGTTGTTTTATTAAGCAAAAACACAAGTCCAAAGACTTAGAAATATTTTCACATAACATGAATATATAACCACCCTTGGTTGCTACTAGCTAGGCTAAGCATGGTAATGGTAAGCATCTTAACTTAGAGAAATTTCTATCAATTCTACAACTACTTGGATTTCCCAAGCATAGCATATAGATCAAAATATTCATGCAAGTCCTATACAAAATATTTCTAGTGCATAGTTGAAAATATAGGAATAAAATCATGAAGCACCACTTTCCTTGGTAGTTTGGGGAGTAGCCACAATCTTCACAATTACAATCACTATTTTCACCAAAATCTACACATAAAATAATGGAACCAAAATCACATATCAAAATATACAAACAAAAATATATGAATGCATGCAAATGCCATGTGATGATTTTTCTACACCAAACAAGACAAGTAAACAGTACTAAAACATAAACAAGTCCAAGATACTCAAAATGGACCTTATTTGATTTTTAAAACATTTTTCAAATAATTTCTATATCCAAAATAAGCCTACACAAGTTTCTGGAAAAAAAATCATTTTTACAGAGGAAAAATATTAAACTCATTGCATAAACAGATAGGATTTTCTCTCCTGATTCCAATGATATAAAATTTGCAAAATTTGAACGTGGGATTCAAAAGTTATGAATTTTACAAGTTTGAATCACTAATAGATCTAAATTCTGTTTTTAAAACAAAAAACTAGCCACGCGGCGCTCTCTGATTGGTTGATACCGTTTCGCACGGATCAGGGTTTCCGGATCGTTAGATTAAAAGTGCATCGCACGGCTCAGATCTAAACTTACCGCTTCGCTTAGTGATCTAATTCTACGCATCAGATCAAGATCCAACGGCGCACAAGCGTTTGGCCAAAGATGGGCGGCGCGCGACGGTGGCTGGTGGCGGCGCGCTCGGGCGGCGATGTTTCTGGTGATACAGGAAGCGAGGGAGGCAGTGGAATAGCTCACCGAGTTCGCGTGATGACGTTGGTGCTCTAGGTGGTCTTCGTTGGCGAAGGGGTGCACCGTGGAGGTCGCTGGGGCTCGTCGGAGTTGTGTGTGGCGTCGGGTGTTCACTGCCGGAGACGGAGGCGACGTTCTACGGTGCAATGAGATGAACGAAAGGCATTAGGAGATGCACAAAAGCAAGGTGAACACAGTTGTAAGATTTAGGGGTCAAGGGGCGGTCTGGTTTTACCGTGATTGTTCGTCGGAGTCGGGCGGCGCTTCGGTCGTTCGCGGGGCTCGACGGAGACGATGACCTGGGGCGTTATAGAGCAAACCGAAAGTGTGAGAAGATGCGCACGGGAAAGACAGGTAATCTCGTATGAACGAGAGGTGAAGGGGAGCACGGGGTTCACCGGAATAGGTCGCCGGAGTGCGTCGGGCAGTGGTGTTGCAGCTCGAATTTCCGGCAACCTGGTGGCGGAGTGGGGTTGCTGAGTGAGGGGAAAGACTCGCGGTGCGGATGGGTTTAAGTAGGAAGGGGCTCGGCAGGAAACGCCTGCAGAATCAATGGCAATTACGCCGCGCGATCAACACCAGCAATGGCAGCGGCAACGTGTTCTTTGCGGGATTTGGGGAAGACGACAGTGACGTGCACGGGGCCCAGTAGTCAGCGAGGGGGGGGGGGGTTCTGCGCGGGTGAGGAAAGACAGAGAGAGGAGTGTCCCGGGTGGGCTGTTTTGGCTGTTGGGCTGAAAAGATGGCGCCGGGCCCAGTTCTATTTCTAATCCCTTTTCTTTTTCCAAATCGATTTTCAGGAATCTTTTTCAAACAAATTCAAAAGCATTTGAATTCCAAATCTTTCTGGATTTTTTGTAAAGTGTAACCTGCATAATTTTGAATATAAAACCATGCTGTCTCATTAGACTTGCTTGGTCCTTTTGAAAATTCAAAATAAACAGTGCCTTAGCACATGATTTGATAAAGATTTGAAAATGGTTTTCATACCAAATTTTGTTTGGAAAATTTTGTCCAAGCTTGGAACTCAACCTACCAATCCTATGAAGTCACAACAATGGTTCCAAAACAAATATTCCCTCACTAGAGAGTGGCATTGAAAAAGCTTGCTGACATGAAATAATAGAACCCAAAGTTTCTGTTTCTTCAAAAGAGTTTGAAAATGAACTCTAAATGAATATGCATGCATGGATGATATGCAAAGCTTTGAAAACATGATTTTAGGGATGTTACAAATCTAACCCCCTTAAGGTGAATCTCGCCCTCGAGATTCGGAAGGGCTAGCAAATAGGTGAGGGTGGTCTTTCCGAAGATCATCTTCTCTTTCCCATGTTGCTTCTTCTTCGGAATGATGGTTCCATTGAACTTTGCAGAATTTGATAGTCTTAGTCCGAGTAACTCTTTCTGCAGTCTCAAGAATCTTGATAGGTTTTTCCTCATAAGTGAGGTCACTTTCCAACTGAACCTCTTCCAAAGGTATAGTATCCTTCAAAGAAGTCTCTTCCATCTCTGGATAGCATTTCTTAAGCTGACTCACATGAAACACATTGTGAATGATAGACAATGACTCTGGAAATTCAATCTCATAAGCACTTCTCCTTTACGACTCAGAATCTTGAATGGTCCAACATATCTTGGGGCCAATTTTCCTTTGACTCCAAATCTCTTCACTCCACGAAGTGGTGACACTCTAAGATAAGCTCTATCACCTACTTTATAGGTGACCTCTCTACGCTTAGGATCTGCGTAGCTCTTTTGTCGAGACTGTGCTATCTTCAATCTGTCCTTAACTAGCTTGACTTTCTCTTAAGCCTCTTTGATTAGTTCTGGTCCGAATTAACTTCTTTCCCCCACACCATTCCATAAAAATGGAGTGGTACACCTTCTCCCATAGATAAATTCAAATGGTGTCATCTAAATACTGGCTTGATAGCTGTTATTGTAAGAGAATTCTGCGTAAGGCAGACTTTCATCCCAAGTGGCTCCATAGTCTAGGGCACATGCCCTCAACATATCTTCAAGAATCTGGTTGGTCCTTTCTGTTTGTCCATCAGTCTGAGGATGAAAAGCAGTGCTGAATTCCAACCTCGTTCCCAATGACTCATGTAGTTGCTTCCAAAAATGAGAAGTTAATTGATTTCCCCTATCGGACACAATACTCTTGGGTACTTGTCACATCCCAAGATTTTCCAAATCTTGTTATGTGAAAAATAAATGAATAAAATAAAACGTTGTTGATTTTCAGGGTGAGAAGAAACTTTTTGAATCCAATTGGAAACCTTCAAACCTATTTTGATCAAACAAATCCTAAAGGGATTTTAAAAGATAAACAATTAATAAAGAAAATTTTAAATAAGTAAAATTACTATTTGGGATCTTTTAATAAAAAGATTTGGTTTTCAAATAAAAAGGTAGAAATATAAATAAGGATTATTTTATGGAGCCAAATTAAACCTTGGCCAAGTTGTTTTGAAATAAAATATTTTGTTTTGATTAAAAGAGCAAAGGTTTATTTAAATAAAATAATGAGATTTTATTAATAAACCAATTTTATTAAAGTAAAGGGTTTTCCTATTTTAATTAAAAAACATCAAAACTTGTTAAATTATTTTAAACAAGTTTTCCAAGTATTTTATATTCCCAAATAAAACCTACTGAAGTGTTTTTGGTTTTATTATAGATTTCAAAATAAAGATTTTAATAAAACAAATCCTATTTTAATTAAATGATTAAGGTCTAGTCATTTAATTATTAATGGACCCTAAAATAAAAATATTATTTTATTTTGGGACTTGGATTTGTGTTGTTAAACAGAACCAAACTCAATACAAAGTTTGGTAGAAATTTGTTTGATTGAATGTTTGAATTGATTGATTGAATTTCAAAACAGAAAAAGAAATGGAAAAAGGAAAAAGTATCTGAACAAAAAAAATATGAAAGAGACGACCCAGCCCAGCTAAGCCCACCTGGCCCAGTTAGCCCAGCTCCTCTCTCTCCCGAAGAAAACGATTCGCACCTACTTACTGACCCACGCAGACACCGACGAGTGGACCCTCTCCCTATCTATCTTCCTCGCTGACAGCAAGGCCCCACCACTCCTATTCATCGTCTTCAAACCCGCGCCGATTACTCCTCGCCGTTTCTGTCTTGAATTGCAGCGATCAATTCGCGTCAATGGAGGCATAAATATCTCCAACGTCTACGCCCTTTTAATCGCCTCTGTCTCCTCCTCCTTTCCCCTCAAACACCGCTGCACGAGAGCCACCAGGCTGCCCTGAATCGAAATTACACCGCCGCTGCTCCGGCGAGCCTCACCGAGCAATTCCGGCCAGTAGACACCGCCCCTTGCCTCATCGACCAAGCTCACACACTCCCCAGCCTTTGGCGCTTCTCCCTGTGCATTCCTTTCAACCGCGCTCGCCCCAGAACGTCGACAAGGACAAGCACAAACACGCCGCCGCGTCTGCCACCTCTCCGGCGACCCCTCCCCATAAGAACCGAACGCCCCTTTCGCTCTGCTTGTAAGCCGCGTTTTCAGTATCTTCATGCGCACCTACCTGCGTATTTATTTTGCTCTGGCATGGCCTATATCCTTTCCCCCGACAAGAACCAGACGGACCCGACAGTGACCATAGCTCCGGCGAGCAATGCACTCCATTCCTGTGCGCCCCTCGCCAGACCAGCATCACCTCGAGCTTCACCACGACCTCGCGAACACGGTAAGACCCTCCTCTGTCATCCTTGCTTCCTGCAACCTCCGCTAGCACATCGTCCGACCGCGCGCCGCCGCTCACCAGCGTCAGCGCCGCTCGAGTATGGTCAATTAGATTTACACCGTTAGATCTTGATCTTGTGGCTAAAAATAGAACTTAAGCGAAAGGGTAAGAAGCAGTATGAGCCGCGCGATCTGTTTAGATCCAATGCCTCACAAAGGCCGATCCGTGCGAACCGGTACCGCCCAATAGTATTGCGCCGCGTGGCACTAGTTCTGTTTAAAACAAATTTTGAATCTGATTTAGATGCAAATTTTTAAACCTCATAACTTTTGATCCACACGTCCAAAAATTGCAAATTTTATATCAATGGATTCAGCAAGACAAGCCCTAGCCAACCATTCACTTTCCAACTGAACCTCTTCCAAAGGTATATTATCCTTCAAAGAAGTCTCTTCCATCTCTGGATAGCATTTCTTAAGCTGACTCACATGAAACAAATTGTGAACGGCAGACAATGACTCTGGCAATTCAATCTCATAAGCACTTATCCTTTACGACTCAGAATCTTGAATGGTCCAACATATCTTGGGGCCAATTTTCCTTTGACTCCAAAGATCTTCACTCCACGAAGTGGTGATACTCTAAGATAAGCTCTATCACCTACTTTATAGGTGACCTCTCTACGCTTAGGATCTGCGTAGCTCTTTTGTCGAGACTGTGCTATCTTCAATCTGTCCTTAACTAGCTTGACTTTCTCTTCAGCCTCTTTGATTAGTTCTGGTCCGAATTAACTTCTTTCCCCCACACCATTCCATAAAAATGGAGTGGTACACCTTCTCCCATAGATAAATTCAAATGGTGTCATCTCAATACTGTCTTGATAGCTGTTATTGTAAGAGAATTCTGGGTAAGGCAGACTTTCATCCCAAGTGGCTCCATAGTCTAGGGCACATGCCCTCAACATATCTTCAAGAATCTGGTTGGTCCTTTCTGTTTGTCCATCAGTCTGAGGATGAAAAGCAGTGCTGAATTCCAACCTCGTTCCCAATGACTCATGTAGTTGCTTCCAAAAATGAGAAGTGAATTGATTTCCCCTATCGGACACAATACTCTTGTGTACTTGTCACATCCCAAGATTTTCCAAATCTTGTTATGTGAAAAATAAATGAATAAAATAAAACTTTGTTGATTTTCAGGGTGAGAAGAAACTTTTTGAATCCAATTGGAAACCTTCAAACCTATTTTGATCAAACAAATCCTAAAGGGATTTTAAAAGATAAACAATTAATAAAGAAAATTTTAAATAAGTAAAATTACTATTTGGGATCTTTTAATAAAAAGATTTGGTTTTCAAATAAAAAGGTAGAAATATAAATAAGGATTATTTTATGGAGCCAAATTAAACCTTGGCCAAGTTGTTTTGAAATAAAATATTTTGTTTTGATTAAAAGAGCAAAGGTTTATTTAAATAAAATAATGAGATTTTATTAATAAACCAATTTTATTAAAGTAAAGGGTTTTCCTATTTTAATTAAAAAACATCAAAACTTGTTAAATTATTTTAAACAAGTTTTCCAAGTATTTTATATTCCCAAATAAAACCTACTGAAGTGTTTTTGGTTTTATTATAGATTTCAAAATAAAGATTTTAATAAAACAAATCCTATTTTAATTAAATGATTAAGGTCTAGTCATTTAATTATTAATGGACCCTAAAATAAAAATATTATTTTATTTTGGGACTTGGATTTGTGTTGTTAAACAGAACTAAACTCAGTACAAAGTTTGGTAGAAATTTTTTTGATTGAATGTTTGAATTGATTGATTGAATTTAAAAACAGAAAAAGAAATGGAAAAAGGAAAAAGTATCTGAACAAAAAAAATATGAAAGAGACGACCCAGCCCAGCTAAGCCCACCTGGCCTAGTTAGCCCAGCTCCTCTCTCTCCCGAAGAAAACGATTCGCACCTACTTACGGACCCACGCAGACACCGACGAGTGGACCCTCTACCTATCTATCTTCCTCGCTGACAGCAAGGCCCCACCCCTCCTGTTCATCCTCTTCAAACCCGCACCGATTACTCCTCGCCGTTTCTGTCTTGAATTGCAGCGATCAATTTGCGTCAATGGAGGCATAAATCGCTCCAACGTCTACGCCCTTTTAATCGCCTCTGTCTCCTCCTCCTTTCCCCTCAAACACCGCTGCACGAGAGCCACCAGGCTGCCCTGAATCGAAATTGCACCGTCGCTGCTCCGGCGAGCCTCATCGAGCAATTCTGGCCAGTAGACACCGCCCCTTGCCTCATCGACCAAGCTCACACACTCCCCAGCCTCTGGCGCTTCTCCCTGTGCATTCCTTTCAACCGCGCTCGCCCCAGAACGTCGACAAGGACAAGCACAAACACGCCGCCGCGTCTGCCACCTCTCCGGTGACCCCTCCCCATAAGAACCGAACGCCCCTTTCGCTCTGCTTGTAAGCCGCGTTTTCAGTGTCTTCACGCGCACCTACCCGCGTCTTTATTTTGCTCTGGCATGGCCTATATCCTTGCCCCCGACAAGAACCAGACGGACCCGACAGTGACCATAGCTCCGGCGAGCAATCCACTCCGTTCCTGTGCGCCCCTCGCCAGACCAGCATCACCTTGAGCTTCACCATGACCTCGCGAACACGGTAAGACCCTCCTTTATCATCCTTGCTTCCTGCAACCTCCGCTAGCACATCGTCTGACCGCGCTCCGCCGCTCTCCACCGTCAGCGCCGCTCGAGTATGGTCAATTAGATTTACACCGTTAGATCTTGATCTTGTGGCTAAAAATAGAACTTAAGCGAAAGGATAAGAAGTAGTCTGAGCCGCACGATCTGTTTAGATCCAACGTCTCACAGAGGCCGATCCGTGCGAACCGGTACCGCCCAATAGTATTGCGCCGCGTGGCACTAGTTCTTTTTAAAACAAATTTTGAATCTGATTTAGATGCAAATTTGTAAACCTCATAACTTTTGATCCACACGTCCAAAAATTGCAAATTTTATATCAATGGATTCAGCAAGACAAGTTCTAGACAACCATGCGCTTTGTTTAGAAAAAAGCTTCTGGTAAAATGTTTGTTTTTGCGGAAACTTGTGTATGCTTGTTTAGGTTATAAAAATTATTCCAAAATGATTTTGAGGATAAAATCTTTTGCAAATGGTGTGTTTTGAACCTACTGACCCTAGGAATCACTTTGTGGTTTCAAAAATATATTTGGTGATGCAAAAGAATGAATCTTGGATTTAAAACCAATTCTAGTCAAATAAAAATATGGTTTATTTATTAAAAATAGTTTTGGAAGAAAACCTTTGGGAAATGTTTTGTTTTAAACTCTCTGACCCTAAACACAAAGTTTTATGGTTTGAAAACATATTTTGTGAATCCTATAGATTAATGCCTTATTGAAAACATTTTTACACCACATAAAATGATACCTTGTTTTGAAAAAGGTTTATGAAGTGAAATCTTTTGCAAATGACTTTGCCACTTTATAAAATGACCATTAGGTGTTTTCAAATGCTTATGACCCATTAGGAACCACTTTTTCAAATAAAACAAAGCTTGGCATGCTTGCATGCATTATCTTGTTTATATGATTTTTTGTGATGAATTGCTTGAATGGTAGATTAAAATGTTGTTTGCTTGATTGAATTGTAGTGACTTGAAGATTGTGATTTCTGCAAAGACAAGGAGTGAACTTATACTCTCTACCAAAAAGGCAAGTGATGCTTCATAATTTTGTCCCATTACTTTCACTATGCATTAGTGATTTTTCTAAGTAAAACTTGCATGGAATTTTTGCTAAGTAAAAACCATGCTATGGGAAATCCTAGTAGATGAAACCTTAGAAAATATTTCCTAAGATAAGATCCCTACTACTATCATGCTTATCTTAGATAGTAGAAAACAAGGGTGGAATATATATTCACACTATGGAAAAATTTCTAAGTCTGAGGACTTGTGTTTTGTTTAATAAAACAACTAAGAGAATGAATCACCTGGGTGGAATGGAAGGAATGGTTTGTGTTGAGTGGTTAACAAGGCCCATTTTTATGGTTTACCTTGTGTATATCACTTGTGGATGGCCACCCAGGAACAAAGATATTTGAGATGTCAAATGTTGAGAAGCTTCAAGTGCAACCACTTGGCATTATGGGCTCTACCTGTGTAACATCCCAAAAATCATGGTTTCAAAACTCATTCATATCATCTTTACATCATTCATTCATTTAGGGTTTTCTCAAAAATCACTTAGAAACAGAAATTGGAGCTATGATTTCATGTGGGCAATTTATCCTCAAATAACCATCACCCTTTGGATTTTGAGAGCTTAAGTACATGATTGCTTGACTTCATTGTTGGAAAGGTTAGGTGAAGCTTTTAAACAGGATTTAAAAGTTTAGAGATGATTTCAAAACCCTAATTCAAATATTTGCAAACTAGAACAACTCTCAGTTTATTTTGAAAAATCAAGCTTGACCCAGCCTTGCAGGATAAACACTTAGTGAGAATGAATGTTTTTGAACCCATAAAACCTTGCAAAAAGTTCCCAAAACAATTGAACTCCAAAAAGATTTGAATTCATATTAAATTCATACCAGAAAATGGAAATAGAAAAAGAAAAGAGCATCTGAATAGAAAAGGGCCACGCGGCCAGAAACTGGCCCAGCAACCGATCGAGCCCAGCAAGCCCACCCGGGGATCCACGTTTCTTCTCACACGCGCGAGCACACTCACCGAGCCACTGACGGCCAGACCCCACACCCATCTCGCGCATATCGCTGACGAGTGGACCCTGGACACGCTGTCATCGTCTTCCCCAAAACTCGCCCGCGACCACGTCGCAGCTGCAGTGACTGCCAGTGATGGCGCGGCTTAATTGGGCATTTAAACGCAGGCGTTTCCTGTCGAGGCACCAGCTATAAGATCCCCACCTCCCCACGATCATTTTCCCCCAGTCAATCGCACACTCACGCCCCCAGGCTGCCCTCAATCCTCCGCGAATCGCCGCTGACAGAGCCCCTCCGGCGACCAATTCCGGTGAGCCTCGAGTTCCCCTCTGTCCCTCATTCACACTATCTTGTTCAGTGAACTCATACGCATCTTCTGACACTCGCCGTTTGCCTTCGCATGACCCCTAGCTTTGGCAACATCGACGACTGGCCGCCACCGTCTTCTTCACGAACTCCGGCGACCTCTCTCCGTAAGTAGCCACCGCCCCTTGCCCTCTGGTTGATACGCATAGAATCCTCATCATCGTGCGCATCTGACAGTGTCCCTATTTTGGCCTAGCACGACGAGGAGCCTCGCCAACGTCGACAACTGACCGTGGCTGACGTTTTCGCGAACTCCGGCGAGCAATCCCAGTAAGTTTCGAGCGCCCCTTGCTTTCTTGTCCACCCGAGCGTGTTCGTAGTTTTCCTGCGCATTTTCTAAACCCGTTGGTTCGTGCTCATGCGACGCAGAACATCGGCAACGACTCCGACAACCCCCACTTGACGCCAGACGCAACTCCGACGAGGTCTAGAGCCCATCTCCGAACGCCCCTCCACAAGCCAGTACCACGACGAGCTTCAGCAGCCTCCGGCGAACCTGGTAATACCCCTCTCCCTCTCGCGGACGACCTAGAACAACGGCACTGCCACTGACTGACGCGCCGCCGCCTGTCACCGCCGGCAGCGCCGCTCGTTTTTGGTTAGAAGAATTTTAGCCGTTAGATCTAAATCCTACGCGTAGAAACACTTCACTTAACGAAGGGGTATGGACGGATCTGAGCCGCGCAGTGTTAGTTAGATCCAACGGTACAGAAGGGTGATCCGGTGCGAACCGGTACGCGCCAGTAATAACGCGACGCGTGGCAAGGTTTGGATTAAAAACAGAATTTAAAATCTGATTTGGATTCAAACTTCAAATGCTTATAACTTTTGAATCCCACGTTGGATTTTTACAAACTTTATACCGTTGAATTCAGTGAAACAAGGCCTTTCTGAATATCCACTTTATTTAACATATAGTAACAGTAAAAGTGATTTTATTTGTGGAACAAGTTTTGGGACTAGTTTAGATATAGTTTTATTCTTGTTTATTATTTTGGGACCAAATAAGTGTAATTGGCAAACTTGTGACATATTAGGTTTCAGTACTCATGAACATACTTGGTATAATTTTCAAAAATCACCACATAGTAAATTCTTGCATGCATGCATTCATATTATTTTTGAGTGTATATAATTGTGTGTAATTGTATGTTATTGTTTCTTGTGTAGAGTTTTCTAGTGATTGTGATTGTGAAGAGTGCTACTCTCCCCACTACCAAGGCAAGTGATATTTTCATGAAATTCCTATTTTAGATTCTATACTTGCATTAGATATTTTGCTAAAAGTAAAATGCATGATATTTTGCTTAGTACTAAGATGGGAAATCCTAAGTAGAGTGAAATAGTAGAATTGCTAGGGAAATTTCTCCTAAGATAAGGTGCCATACTTTGCTTAGCCTAGCCTATAGTAAACAAGGGTGGTGAACATCTATTTACTCTATGATAAAAATATTCTAAGTCAAAGGGACTTATATTTTCTTAATAAAACAACTAAGTCAAATGAACCTCCTGGGTGGAATGGAAAGATTGGGTTATGTTGAGTGGTTACACAAGGCCATGGACTTGGGTTGTGTATCTCACTTGTGGAATGCCACCCAGGCACAAAGGGATTTGGAGGCCAAGTGTTGAGAAAGCTTACAGTGCAACCACTTGGCAATATGGGCTCTGCCATGATCATATAGGTTGCTAGAACTTAGTCATTTTGGACAGATGGTGGTATTTGGGTTGATAGCTTGGAGCGCGTCCATCTTGGCTAAGGAAAAGCTTCCGAAAGGTCCTGTCTTGGGAAACCAAGTCTGGTGGGGAAAGTGCACAACCTCTGCAGATGGAAAAACTAAGTACTTAGCCTAGTCCAAGGAAAAGGACACTTTGAGCATCAAGACATGGAAGCTACAAGAATCTCATCACTCCAACTTCTACAATAAAAATTTGTGGGTGAACAAGGGAGAAGGACCCCAATGTCTATTGGTGGTTTCCTTGGGAATGTTTTTGACAAAGAAAAACTTAGCAGTTTCAACTAATAGGAAAAATCTATTTTCAAGCAAAAGCAAGCCAAGCTACGCTTAGCCAAAATGCATATAGTTATATAGTCCACTTAAAATATACTAGGGTATCACTTGCCAATACTATTCCAAAGTATTGACCCTCTGTGGCTGTAACTTGTGATGTTGCAGGCTATTCCGATGATGATTAGGAGTCATGAGTCTACACTCAACATGCTTGCCTGTGGCACATGAAGATGAAGACTTATGTTTATTTACTTGTTCCTTAAAACTCTTGTATTAGGCCTATGGCCATGAGTTGTAAAAGACTATATTTTATCTCTGGAATGAATGTAATAAACGACCTTTGTATCTGTGTACTTCATCTTAAACTGTGGATGCTAGCAATGATCCAGGGACTAGCATTGCAATCACAGGGATCCTTTCCTCTATAAAGGAGGGGTTTAACAGATGGTATCAGAGAATTGTGTTGCCTGTAGGATTATGACCCTAGGATTGGAAAACTACTAAGGAAAAAGTTTTTCAACTACTTCTACACTTGTCTATTCTTCTCGTAAAACTTTTCTAATCTCTTTCAACTTCCTTTGTAGATGAACTCCATCAACGAAGCCGTGAAGAAGGGACCACTCATGACCATGACCTTGGAGTGTGAGACTGAGTTTCCCAACATTCTCAAGGACCTTATGGAGGCAATGGATGCACATGGTGAAGCCGTGTACAAGGGATTTCCAGTGATGGATGAAGGAGTGGAGTATTGGTGGGTGCAACTTCACTTGTACAAAAACAAGGAAGACAACCACAAAGAAAAGGGATTCTGCATGTACACCAACACAACAATGCACACCACGTTCTTTGAGTCAGCCAGGGATGCAGCTTGGAGGACTATCAAGGAACTAAGTGCTAGAGTCAAATACAGAATACTCAACCTCCAAAAGTACTTAGAGAAATAGAAAGAGCTTACTCAAGAATTGGAAGACAACAACCAAGAAATAAGGGGAGATGTGATAGATTTAGTGATTGAGTCCAGAGAGCAAGATTGGTGGATTGCCTCTAGGAACATTGTGTTTAATAATAGATCCCGTGAGATTGGACTATAAGAAACTACGTTAGTTGGACCACCACCTATCACCTTATTTCCAAAACATATTCTAATTAAGTGTTGGACCTTTGATTAATGTAATAGACTTATGTATGCATGATTTGTGTGATGATTGTATTCCATGGATATGTATGAATGTTTGTCTCGAATTACCTTGATTTGTGTTGTTCTGACTTTTTCACTCTTATAAATAGATGCCTATTGCCATCAGCACTATTGAGGAGTTTCGGGTTACTCGTTTTGGTTCCCGTATCATCGAGCTTACCACTCTGCTTAATCTCCCTCTTCCTACCATTACGGTGTACCCACTCACCAAGTTCGAGAGGAAGGACCTCTGGGGCTTCAAAGTGAATCAGCCCGGACGCCAGACTGAGCCTACCACAGAGACCATCGTCTTCAAGTTGATGCACGATGACAGGGAGAGAGGGATGGAGGTAGTCATGCAGGACCTGATAGGACGACTGTTAGGCCGTCACTCCCGACAGGTTAGAGGTACTCACTTTCACGTCTTCGGAAGACGTGATGTTGACGGAGAGTCCATCGACTTCGAGGACGACTCGAGGAGCACCGCAGAGCCGATACACCTTTATCTTCAGGACTTAGAGACTCTTCTCAGGCACGTAGATACGGACAGGACGAACGTCATGCTAGGAAATGACGAGCTTCAGGTGCAGCTTCGCGAGAAGGACAAGCTTTTTGCGCAGCAGGATGAGATGATCAAGGAAATGGAGACAAAGTTCGAGGCTCAGGACCGCAAGTTCAAGAGTCAAGAGAAACGCGTCCAGGATAGGAACAAGAGGATCCGGGATATGACCGAGGAACTGAAGTCCAAGGACTTCGAGCTTGAGCAGCAGCAGATGGTTATTGAGAGGCTTCGCTCCCAGAAGAGGGCTCTCAAGACCAAAGTTGATTCTTTGACCACTACGATTGAGGAGAACAAGACCGCGATGGAGAACGCAGGTCTTACTTTCGTCGAGGAGGAGATTGACGCTGATGAGTAGACTTGACTACTCGTTTATCTTTTATTTCATACTTGTTTTTGTGAACTTGTTATTGGACCATCCGACATGTGGATGGCTTGCCACTTGTGTGTATCACTTCATGAGCTGGTTATGTGGTTGTTGAACTTTTATTCTTATGTTGCTTGTTATGTGATTGCTCATGTTGTATTGTGCATAAAACATCTATGGGTATCTCATTCTTATCTATTTGAACAAACCACAGATGCCTCCCCGTCGCGCAAACCCCAACCCCAACAACATCACCCCGGAAATGCAACAAATGATGAACGCGCAAACCCAGCTTATGCAAATGATGACAACGTTCATCCAAAACCAGAATAACAACAACAACAACGAACCCAACAACAACAACAACAACAACAACAACAACAACAACAACAACCCTCCGGGTTTCGATATGCTCACCAGATTTCTGCGTTTGAGGCCAGCAAAGTTTTCGGGAACAACTGATCCCATGGTAGCCAATGACTGGTTACGTTCTGTGAACAAAGACTTAGTGACCGTGGGATGCACGGATGCTGAAAAGGTCAGGTTTGCAGCACATCTGTTGGAAGGACCAGCCGCCACATGGTGGGACAACTTCCAAATCACCACTCCTATTGATGAGGTGACTTGGGCTATCTTTGAAGATGGTTTTCGCACCGCTCATATCTCATCAGGAATGATGAGTCTGAAAAAGAAGGAGTTTCACAACCTGAAACAACGCCACCGTAGCGTGGCAGAATACATAGAAGAGTTTAACAATCTGGCGCGCTACGCACCGGATGAGGTTGATACAGATGCCAAGAGAAAGGAAAAATTCTTGGAAGGTTTGAATGATGAGCTGAACCTACAGTTATCTGTAGCATATGTTCCAACTTATCAGTCTTTGTGTGACAAGGCTGCTATTTTGGAAAGTAAAATGAAGCAAGTCGAGAGTAGGAAGAGGAAACACTCCGACAAACACAGCTCGGGAACGTCTCACAAGCGATCTCACTATGATGACAGTGGCAGTTCAGGATCCCATAAAAATGGGAAATTCAGCAAGCACAACCACAACCGTCATGACAACAAACATCACCGCAGTCATGACAAGGACAAGTACAAGAACCACAAGGGTGGACATAAGAGCCACTATGGTGGAAATGTTAGTGGTAGTGGAGGCCAACCTCCTAAAAGGGACATCAGTCAGGTTGAGTGCTTCAAATGCAAAAAGCTAGGGCATTATGCAAATGAGTGCCCTGAAAAGAAAGTTGAAGGACCTAACAAGCCAAATCCTTTCCAGAAAGGACAGGTTAACCACATAAATGTGTAGGAAGTCTATGAGGAGCCTGATGCCGTGGCTGGTAAGTTCAGACTCAATTCAATTTTAGCATTTGTACTCTTTGATACCGGTGCATCTCATTCATTCGTATCAAAGGCATTTGTTGATAGAAATGGGTTTGCATCAGAAAACATTGGGTGTCCAATAAAAGTTAGTTCTCCGGGGGGAGACATGATAGTAAGCCTTGGATGCCGGGATCTCACCATAGAGTTTGGAAAACATAAATTTCCAGTAAGCCTGATAATCCTAGATTCCCAAGGATTAGACGTAATTTTGGGAATGGACTGGATGGCTAAGTATGAAGGAGTATTAGATTGTGCCAATCGTACCGTTACACTCACAACCCCCGAAGGAAAAAGAATAAAATTTAGGTCAAACTTTGAATCCAAAGGAAGTAAGCTGAATTCTCTTAAGGGGGTTAGCATGGACAGTGTACCAATAGTATGTGAGTATCCGGATGTGTTTCCGGAAGAGTTACCAGGAATGCCTCCAGATAGAGATGTGGAGTTTCTGATAGATTTGGTGCCAGGATCTGGACCAATAGCTAAGAAACCGTACAAAATGTCTGTTGATGAATTGAAAGAACTCAAGAAACAGCTAGGAGAGCAATTACAGAAAGGGTTTATCCAACCAAGTTCTTCATCTTGGGGAGCCCCAGTATTGTTCGTGGAAAAGAAGGATAGAACACAAAGGTTATGTATTGACTACCGTTCTCTCAACGAGGTTACCATCAAGAACAAATATCCTCTGCCAAGAATCAATGACTTATTTGACCAGCTAGAAGGGGCATGTGTATTCTCGAAGATTGATCTCCGGTCAGGGTATTTTCAACTCAAGATACGAGAACAAGACATACCAAAAACAGCATTCACCACAAGATATGGATTGTATGAGTATACTGTGATGCCTTTTGGATTAACCAACGCTCTAGCATACTTCATGAATATGATGAATAAAGTGTTCATGGAATTCCTTGACAAGTTCGTTGTCGTTTTCATCGATGACATCTTGGTTTACTCCAAGAGCAAGGAAGAGCATGAAAGACACTTACGCTTGATACTTGAGAAACTGAGGGAACATAAACTATATGCCAAATTCAGCAAGTGTGAGTTTTGGTTAGAGAAAGTTGGTTTTCTTGGTCATGTGATGACAAAAGATGGTGTGGCAGTTGACCCTGCTAAGGTTTCAGCTGTGACGGATTGGGAATCACCCAAGAATGTAAAAGAAGTTCGTAGTTTCCTCGGCTTAGCAGGTTACTACAGAAGGTTCATAGAAAATTTCTCGAAAGTTGCTAAGCCTATGACAGAATTACTAAAGAAGGACAAGAAGTTTGCTTGGACTGAAGGTTGCGAAGTCAGTTTCCAAGAATTGAAGAAGAGACTTGTAACAGCACCAGTTCTATGTCTGCCAGATTTGGAAAAGGATTTCCAAGTGTATTGTGATGCTTCTCATCAAGGTTTGGGTGCCGTACTTATGCAAGATGGTAAAGTCGTAGCTTATGCTTCAAGACAACTCAAAACTCATGAAGTAAACTATCCTACTCATGATTTTGAGTTAGCTTCTGTCGTCCATGCACTCAAAACATGGAGACATTACCTTTTGGGAAAGCGTTGTGAAGTATTCACCGATCACAAGAGCTTGAAGTACATCTTCACCCAGAAGGAAATCAACATGAGACAAAGAAGATGGCTAGAACTTATCAAAGATTACGACTTAAGTTTGCAATACCATCCTGGTAAAGCAAATGTAGTAGCAGATGCTCTAAGTCGTAAGACATTTGTAAATGGCCTGACAAAAGGGGAATTGCCAGATGACTTGTGTGAGCAATTCAAAGAACTCAGATTGGAGATTGTACCAGAAGGGCATCTCATGTCCTTAGATGTTCAACCCACTCTGTTGGACAAGATCCGAGAAGTCCAGAAGACTGATGAGGAAATTGAAAAGATTAAGGTAAATATTAGTCTGGGAAGGCTAAGAATTTCCATATAGATGAACAAGGTACTTTATGGCACGGGAAACGTATATGTGTTCCACAAGACCCGGAGTTACGGAAACTGATCTTACAAGAAGGTCACAACTCTCCATATTCTATTCACCCAGGAAACACCAAGATGTACATGGATATGAAAGAAAGATTTTGGTGGAACAATCTCAAAAGAGACATCGCCGAACATATCGCTTTGTGTGATGTGTGTAGCAGAGTCAAAGCGGAGTACCAGAAACCAGCAGGTCTGCTTCAACCACTGCCTATTCCTGAATGGAAGTGGGAAAATATTGGTATGGATTTCATTACCGGATTACCAAGGACCAGATCAGGGTATGATTCCATATGGGTAGTGGTGGATCGCCTAACTAAGGTGGCTCATTTCATACCTGTGAAGACCACCTATACAAGTGCCAAGTTAGCAAAAATTTACATGAGCAGAATTGTATGCCTTCATGGTGTGCCAAAGAGTATTGTGTCTGATAGAGGAACACAGTTCACATCTCACTTTTGGAGACAACTACATGAATCCTTAGGAACGAGATTGGAGTTTAGCACTGCTTTTCATCCTCAAACGGATGGACAAACAGAAAGGACCAATCAAATTCTTGAGGACATGTTGAGAGCCTGTGCATTAGATTATGGAGCAAGTTGGGATGAAAGTTTGCCCTACGCGGAGTTCTCTTACAATAACAGCCATCAATCAAGTATTGGAATGGCACCGTTTGAGTTACTCTATGGAAGAAAGTGTACCACCCCATTATTATGGAATGGTGTGGGAGAAAGAAACTTATTTGGACCTGATCTTATCAAGGACGCCGAAGAGAAAGTTAAATTGGTTAAGGACAGGTTGAAGATAGCACAATCCCGACAGAAAAGCTACGCGGATTCTAAGCGTAGAGAAGTCACCTACGAAATTGGGGATAGAGCTTATCTCAGAGTATCACCACTTCGTGGAGTGAAAAGATTTGGAGTCAAAGGAAAGTTGGCCCCAAGATATGTTGGGCCATTCAAAATTCTGAGCCGCAAAGGAGAAGTTGCATATGAAGTTGAATTGCCAGAATCTCTATCAGCAGTCCATAACATATTTCATGTGAGTCAGCTTAAGAAATGCCACCCAGAAATGGAAGAGTCTTCTTTGAAGGATACCATACCTTTGGAAGAGGTTCAACTAGAAAGTGATCTCACTTATGAAGAAAAGCCTGTCAAGATTTTAGAGACCGCAGAGAGAGTCACCAGGACCAAGACTATCAAGTTTTGTAAAGTACAATGGAACCATCATTCCGAAGAAGAAGCAACATGGGAAAGAGAAGATGATCTTCGGAAAGACCACCCTCACCTATTTGCTAGCCAAACCGAATCTCGAGGGCGAGATTCATCTTAAGGGGGTTAGATTTGTAACATCCCAAAAATCATGGTTTCAAAACTCATTCATATCATCTTTACATCATTCATTCATTTAGGGTTTTCTCAAAAATCACTTAGAAACAGAAATTGGAGCTATGATTTCATGTGGGCAATTTATCCTCAAATAACCATCACCCTTTGGATTTTGAGAGCTTAAGTACATGATTGCTTGACTTCATTGTTGGAAAGGTTAGGTGAAACTTTTAAACAGGATTTAAAAGTTTAGAGATGATTTCAAAACCCTAATTCAAATATTTGCAAACTAGAACAACTCTCAGTTTATTTTGAAAAATCAAGCTTGACCCAGCCTTGCAGGATAAACACTTAGTGAGAATGAATGTTTTTGAACCCATAAAACCTTGCAAAAAGTTCCCAAAACAATTGAACTCCAAAAAGATTTGAATTCATATTAAATTCATACCAGAAAATGGAAATAGAAAAAGAAAAGAGCATCTGAATAGAAAAGGGCCACGCGGCCAGAAACTGGCCCAGCAACCGATCGAGCCCAGCAAGCCCACCCGGGGATCCACGTTTCTTCTCACACGCGCGAGCACACTCACCGAGCCACTGACGGCCAGACCCCACACCCATCTCGCGCATATCGCTGACGAGTGGACCCTGGACACGCTGTCATCGTCTTCCCCAAAACTCGCCCGCGACCACGTCGCAGCTGCAGTGACTGCCGGTGATGGCGCGGCTTAATTGGGCATTTAAACGCAGGCGTTTCCTGTCGAGGCACCAGCTATAAGATCCCCACCTCCCCACGATCATTTTCCCCCAGTCAATCGCACACTCACGCCCCCAGGCTGCCCTCAATCCTCCGCGAATCGCCGCTGACAGAGCCCCTCCGGCGACCAATTCCGGTGAGCCTCGAGTTCCCCTCTGTCCCTCATTCACACTATCTTGTTCAGTGAACTCATACTCATCTTCTGACACTCCCCGTTTGCCTTCGCATGACCCCTAGCTTTGGCAACGTCGACGACTGGCCGCCACCGTCTTCTTCACGAACTCCGGCGACCTCTCTCAGTAAGTAGCCACCGCCCCTTGCCCTCTGGTTGATACGCATAGAATCCTCATCATCGTGCGCATCTGACAGTGTCCCTATTTTGGCCTAGCACGACGAGGAGCCTCGCCAACGTCGACAACTGACCGTGGCTGACGTTTTCGCGAACTCCGGCGAGCAATCCCAGTAAGTTTCGAGCGCCCCTTGCTTTCTTGTCCACCCGAGCGTGTTCGTAGTTTTCCTGCGCATCTTCTAAACCCGTTGGTTCGTTCTCAGGCGACGCAGAACATCGGCAACGACTCCGACAACCCCCACTTGACGCCAGACGCAACTCCGACGAGGTCTAGAGCCCATCTCCGAACGCCCCTCCACAAGCCAGTACCACGACGAGCTTCAGCAGCCTCCGGCGAACCTGGTAATACCCCTCTCCCTCTCGCGGACGACCTAGAACACCGGCACCGCCACTGACTGACGCGCCGCCGCCTGTCACCGCCGGCAGCGCCGCTCGTTTTTGGTTAGAAGAATTTTAGCCGTTAGATCTAAATCCTACGCGTAGAAACACTTCACTTAACGAAGGGGTATGGACGGATCTGAGCCGCGCAGTGTTAGTTAGATCCAACGGTACAGAAGGGTGATCCGGTGCGAACCGGTACGCGCCAGTAATAACGCGACGCGTGGCAAGGTTTGGATTAAAAACAGAATTTAAAATCTGATTTGGATTCAAACTTCAAATGCTTATAACTTTTGAATCCCACGTTGGATTTTTACAAACTTTATACCGTTGAATTCAGTGAAACAAGGCCTTTCTGAATATCCACTTTATTTAACATATAGTAACAGTAAAAGTGATTTTATTTGTGGAACAAGTTTTGGGACTAGTTTAGATATAGTTTTATTCTTGTTTATTATTTTGGGACCAAATAAGTGTAATTGGCAAACTTGTGACATATTAGGTTTCAGTACTCATGAACATACTTGGTATAATTTTCAAAAATCACCACATAGTAAATTCTTGCATGCATGCATTCATATTATTTTTGAGTGTATATAATTGTGTGTAATTGTATGTTATTGTTTCTTGTGTAGAGTTTGCTAGTGATTGTGATTGTGAAGAGTGCTACTCTCCCCACTACCAAGGCAAGTGATATTTTCATGAAATTCCTATTTTAGATTCTATACTTGCATTAGATATTTTGCTAAAAGTAAAATGCATGATATTTTGCTTAGTACTAAGATGGGAAATCCTAAGTAGAGTGAAATAGTAGAATTGCTAGGGAAATTTCTCCTAAGATAAGGTGCCATACTTTGCTTAGCCTAGCCTATAGTAAACAAGGGTGGTGAACATCTATTTACTCTATGATAAAAATATTCTAAGTCAAAGGGACTTATATTTTCTTAATAAAACAACTAAGTCAAATGAACCTCCTGGGTGGAATGGAAAGATTGGGTTATGTTGAGTGGTTACACAAGGCCATGGACTTGGGTTGTGTATCTCACTTGTGGAATGCCACCCAGGCACAAAGGGATTTGGAGGCCAAGTGTTGAGAAAGCTTACAGTGCAACCACTTGGCAATATGGGCTCTGCCATGATCATATAGGTTGCTAGAACTTAGTCATTTTGGACAGATGGTGGTAGTTGGGTTGATAGCTTGGAGCGCGTCCATCTTGGCTAAGGAAAAGCTTCTGAAAGGTCCTGTCTTGGGAAACCAAGTCTGGTGGGGAAAGTGCACAACCTCTGCAGATGGAAAAAATAAGTACTTAGCCTAGTCCAAGGAAAAGGACACTTTGAGCATCAAGACATGGAAGCTACAAGAATCTCATCACTCCAACTTCTACAATAAAAATTTGTGGGTGAACAAGGGAGAAGGACCCCAATGTCTATTGGTGGTTTCCTTGGGAATGTTTTTGACAAAGAAAAACTTAGCAGTTTCAACTAATAGGAAAAATCTATTTTCAAGCAAAAGCAAGCAAAGCTACGCTTAGCCAAAATGCATATAGTTATATAGTCCACTTAAAATATACTAGGGTATCACTTGCCAATACTATTCCAAAGTATTGACCCTCTGTGGCTGTAACTTGTGATGTTGCAGGCTATTCCGATGATGATTAGGAGTCATGAGTCTACACTCAACATGCTTGCCTGTGGCACATGAAGATGAAGACTTATGTTTATTTACTTGTTCCTTAAAACTCTTGTATTAGGCCTATGGCCATGAGTTGTAAAAGACTATATTTTATCTCTGGAATGAATGTAATAAACGACCTTTGTATCTGTGTACTTCATCTTAAACTGTGGATGCTAGCAATGATCCAGGGACTAGCATTGCAATCACAGGGATCCTTTCCTCTATAAAGGAGGGGTTTAACAACCTGGATCACATAGGTTGCTAGAACTCAGCCATTTGGACAGTTGGTGGTAGTGGGATGATAGGTTGGAATGCGTCCACTTGGTCTAAGGAAAGGCTTATGAAAGATCTTGTCTTGGTGAAACCAAGTCTTGTGGGGAAAGTGCACCACCTCTGTAGAGTGTAAAATCTAAGTACTTAGCCATGTCCCTGGTAAAGGACCATTTGAGCATCAAGACATGGAAGCTATCAAGAATCTCCTCATCCAAATTTCTAAATTAAAAACTTGTGGTTTGAAAAAGGGTTAAAGGATCTTCAATCTTTGATTGATAGATGCCTTGGGTGATTTTTGTCAAAGCAAAAACTTAGTATTTTCAAATGATAAGGAAAATCTATTTTGAGCAAAGCAAGCCTAAGTTCCACTTAGCCAAATGCATATAGATGATAGACTCCACTATACTACCATAGTATCACTTGCCTATACAATTCAAATGTATTGACCCTTGTGGCTGTAACTTGTTATGTTGCAGGTTTGTTTGATATTAGTGAAGTAGGATTACAAGTCTACAACCAACATGTCTGCCTGTGGCACTTTGAAGATGAAGGACCCCATGCTTATAGATATTCTGCTGCAATGTAATGTAATAGCCAAATGAGCTATGTAAGATGTAATAAAATCATGTTATTCCTGGTTATAAAGTTGTATTATGACCTTTGTTTCTTGATATTACATCTTAACTGTGGATGCTAGATATTGATCCAGGGACTAGCATTGTAAACACAGGGATCTCTACCTTATTAAAGGTTGGGAACCTTACAAATGGTATCAGAGCATTGTGTTGCCTGTAGGATTTGTAAACCTAGGATTGGACAAAACCCCTTAGAAAAATAGGAGTTGTATTTGTCCCAAAACTTATTTACAAAAAAATCTTGTAAACTCTTTCCTCAACCATTTTGGTTTTGAGTCTACATCTCTTCTATTTCAACTTGATGGAAAAACCTACCCCGTGGCCAAAGACTTCACCATGTGCAAAGGACATCTTCAACTCTAATGACTTCAACATCTTCAACATTTTCACCAAGGACTTCAACCTTGGATATCACTAAGGACTACAAGTGAGACAAGAAATCTTGCTCAAGATTTGGAAACTAAGGAAACACAACTTAGAAGGAGCCATCAACACCTTTTAAGTATTTGTGACCAAGAGTTTTCCCAAGGAAACCATGATCTCATGCAAGAAGAATCAACCAAGAAAGATGGAAAGATTGCAAGTGAACCATATAGATGAACCACCATATTTAGTTTAAGCCAAACCCACCAACTTAAGTGGTGTAACAAAAATATTTTTGGTTGCCTAAAAATGTGCTTGAAACTTGTTGTTTGAATAGAGTGTTTTGTTTGTGATTGCTTGCACATTTCTTTTGTGAATGGTGATGTGTGTGATTAGAACTAGTTCCTTTAAAATATTTCTGCCTATTTTAATCCCAATTCAACCCAAACAGATGACTACTCCAAGAGACTCCAACATCAAGGTTGATGACAACAACAACAACCAAGAGATGCACATGAGAGAACTACTAGCAAACCAAACCCAGTTGAGCCAAGTGACAACTCAGCTTTTAGCCAACAACAATGGACTAGACCCAGCCATACAAAGGATTTTGAAACTTCAATCCCAATTGTTGCAAGGATTGGCTACTCAAATGATCAACATGGGAGAAAACTTTTCCCAAGGAGCTAATGACAACAAGGATGACAAAGATGTTATTTTAGAAGGAACCAAAGCTTGCAATATTTGTGGAGACAAGGATCACACTTCCAAGGAGCATGGAGATCAATGCCCCAATTGTGAAGAGAGACATCCAACTAATCAATGCCCCACATCTCAAGTGACTTGTTTCCTATGTGAAGGAAATGATCATGCCCCTCTTCAATGCCCCATCTATCCTATAGTTCAACGAATGAAGCAAGATGGAATGCATCAAATGTTTGGGAACCTCCATAAGGGAACAACTTCTACCAATATGGATGAAGGCAAAGTCAGAACCATGCCACATAAAGCCAAATCCAAAGTGACCACAAAGTGTTGCTACTCTTGTGAAGAAGAAGGTCATATCTCTAGTAACTGCCCCAAGAAGAGAGAAAGATTTCCCACCTTTGAGGTGAGATATGAAGAGCATGAACTAGAAGCACTCCTAGCTTTGGAGAAACCCAAGAAGAAGAAGAAATGCCCCAACCCTATCAAGAAGGATATTACCCAAGAGCAATGTTACACTTGCAAAGAGATGGGACACTATGCTAATGAATGCCCAGAAAAGAAGAAGAACCAAAGAAACAAACAAGAGGCAATGATACCAAAGGAAAAGAAAGATATCATCCAAGTGATGTGTTTCAGATGCAAAGAACTAGGCCATTATGCAAGCAAGTGCCCAGAGAAGTTTCCCCAAGATCCCAAGCAGGCCAAAATGTAAATTAGTTGGAAAATTTTAAAAGGGTGGTAGTACCCTAGATGCTTTGAGCCAATTTGTAACCCTAGCCTTCCCAAATCTTGGGACGAGATTTATTTTAAGGGTGGTAGCCTGTCACGTCCCAAGATTTTCCGAATCTTGTTATGTGAAAAATAAATGAATAAAATAAAACTTTGTTGATTTTCAGGGTGAGAAGAAACTTTTTGAATCCAATTGGAAACCTTCAAACCTATTTTGATCAAACAAATCCTAAAGGGATTTGAAAAGATAAACAATTAATAAAGAAAATTTTAAATAAGTAAAATTACTATTTTGGATCTTTTAATAAAAAGATTTGGTTTTCAAATAAAAATGTAGAAATTTAAATAAGGATTATTTTATGGAGCCAAATTAAACCTTGGGCAAGTTGTTTTGAAATAAAATATTTTGTTTTGATTAAAAGAGCAAAGGTTCATTTAAATAAAATAATGAGAGTTTATTAATAAACCAATTTTATTAAAGTAAAGGTTTTTCCCATTTAATTAAAAAACATCAAAACTTGTTAAATTATTTTAAACAAGTTTTCCAAGTATTTTATATTCCCAAATAAAACCTACTGAAGTGTTTTTGGTTTTATTATAGATTTCAAAATAAAGATTTTAATAAAACAAATCCTATTTTAATTAAATGATTAAGGTCTAGTCATTTAATTATTAATGGACCCTAAAATAAAAATATTATTTTATTTTGGGACTTGGATTTGTGTTGTTAAACAGAACCAAACTCAATACAAAGTTTGGTAGAAATTTGTTTGATTGAATTTTTGAATTGATTGAATTTCAAAACAGAAAAAGAAATGGAAAAAGGAAAAAGTATCTGAACAAAAAAATATGAAAGAGACGACCCAGCCCAGCTAAGCCCACCTAGCCCAGTTAGCCCAGCTCCTCTCTCTCCCGAAGAAAACGATTCGCACTAACTTACTGACCCACGCAGACACCGACGAGTGGACCCTCTCCCTATCTATCTTCCTCGCTGACAGCAAGGCCCCACCCCTCCTGTTCATCGTCTTCAAAACCGCGCCGATTACTCCTCGCCCTTTCTGTCTTGAATTGCAGCGATCAATTCGCGTCAATGGAGGCATAAATATCTCCAACGTCTACGCCCTTTTAATCACCTCTGTCTCCTCCTCCTTTCCCCTCAAACACCGCTGCACGAGAGCCACCAGGCTGCCGTGAATCGAAATTGCACCGCCGCTGCTCCGGCGAGCCTCACCGAGCAATTCTGGCCAGTAGACACCGCCCCTTGCCTCATCGACCAAGCTCACACACTCCCCAGCCTCTAGCGCTTCTCCATGTGCATTCCTTTCAACCGCGCTCGCCCCAGAACGTCGACAAGGGCAAGCACAAACACGCCGCCGCGTCTGCCACCTCTCCGGCGACCCCTCCCCATAAGAACCGAACGCCCCTTTCGCTCTGCTTGTAAGCCACGTTTTCAGTATTTTCACGTGCACCTACCCGCGTCTTTATTTTGCTCTGGCATGGCCTATATCCTTGCCCCCGACAAGAACCAGACAGACCCGACAGTGACCATAGCTCCGGCGAGCAATCCACTCCGTTCATGTGCGCCCCTCGCCAGACCAGCATCACCTCGAGCTTCACCACGACCTCGCGAACACGGTAAGACCCTCCTCTGTCATCCTTGCTTCCTGCAACCTCCTCTAGCACATCGTCCGACCGCGCGCCGCCGCTCACCGGCGTCAGCGCCGCTCGAGTATGGTCAATTAGATTTACACCGTTAGATCTTGATCTTGTGGCTAAAAATAGAACTTAAGCGAAAGGGTAAGAAGCAGTATGAGCCGCGCGATCTGTTTAGATCCAACGCCTCACAGAGGCCGATCCGTGCGAACCGGTACCGCCCAATAGTATTGCGCCGCGTGGCACTAGTTCTGTTTAAAACAAATTTTGAATCTGATTTAGATGCAAATTTGTAAACCTCATAACTTTTGATCCACACGTCCAAAAATTCCAAATTTTATATCAATGGATTCAGCAAGACAAGCCCTAGCCAACCATTCACTTTGTTTAGCAAAGAGCTTCTGGTAAAATGTTTGTTTTTGCAGAAACTTGTGTATGCTTGTTTAGGTTATAAAAATTATTCCATAATGATTTTGAGGATAAAATCTTTTGAAAATGGTGTGTTTTGAACCTACTGACCCTAGGAATCACTTTGTGGTTTCAAAAATATATTTGGTGATGCAAAAGAATGAATCTTGGATTTAAAACCAATTCTAGTCAAATAAAAATATGGTTTCTTTATTAAAAATAGTTTTGGAAGAAAACCTTTGGGAAATGTTTTGTTTTAAACTCTCTGACCCTAAAAAAAAAGTTTTATGGTTTGAAAACATATTTTGTGAATCCTATAGATTAATGCCTTATTGAAAACATTTTTACACCACATAAAATGGTACCTTGTTTTGAAAAAGGTTTATGAAGTGAAATCTTTTGCAAATGACTTTGCCACTTTATAAAATGACCATTAGGTGTTTTCAAATTCTTATGACCCATTAGGAACCACTTTTTCAAATAAAACAAAGCTTGGCATGCTTGCATGCATTATCTTGTTTATATGATTTTATGTGATGAATTGCTTGAATGGTAGATTGAAATGTTGTTTGCTTGATTGAATTGTAGTGACTTAAAGATTGTGATTTCTGCAAAGACAAGGAGTGAACTTATACTCTCTACCAAAAAGGCAATTGATGCTTCATACTTTTGTCCCATTACTTTCACTATGCATTAGTGATTTTTCTAAGTAAAACTTGCATGGAATTTTTGCTAGGTATAAACCATGCTATGGGAAATCCTAGTAGATGAAACCTTAGTAGAAATTTCCTAAGTTAAGATCCCTACTACTATCATTCTTAGGTTAGCTAGTAGAAAACAAGGGTGGAATATATATTTACACTATGGAAAAATTTCTAAGTCTAAGAACTTGTGTTTTGTTTAATAAAACAACTAAGAGAATGAATCGCCTGGGTGGAATGGAAGGAATGGTTTGTGTTGAGTGGTTCACAAGGCCCATTTTTATGGTTTACCTTGTGTATCTCACTTGTGGATGGCCACCCAGGAACAAATAGATTTGAGATGTCAAATGTTGAGAAGCTTCAAGTGCAACCACTTGGCATTATGGGCTCTGCCTGGATCACATAGGTTGCTAGAACTTAGCCATTTGGACAGTTGGTGGTAATGGGATGATAGGTTGGAACGCGTCCACTTGGTCTAAGGAAAGGCTTATGAAAGATCTTGTCTTGGTGAAACCAAGTCTTGTGGGGAAAGTGTGCCACCTCTGTAGAGTGTAAAATCTAAGTACTTAGCCATGTCCCTGGTAAAGGACAATTTGAGCATCAAGACATGGAAGCTATCAAGAATCTCCTCATCCAAATTTCTAAGTTAAAAACTTGTGGTTTGAACAAGGGTTAAAGGATCTTCAATCTTTGATTGATAGATGCCTTGGGTGCTTTTGTCAAAGCAAAATCTTAGTATTTTCAAATGATAAGGAAAATCTATTTTGATCAAAGCAAGCCTAAGCTCCACTTAGCCAAATGCATATAGATGATAGACTCCACTATACTACCATAGTATCACTTGCCAATACAATTCAAATGTATTGACCCTTGTGGCTATAACTTGTTATGTTGCAGGTTTGTTTGATATTAGTGAAGTAGGATTACAAAGTCTACAACCAACATGTCTGCCTGTGGCACTTTGAAGATGAAGGACCCCATGCTTATAGATATTCTGCTGCAATGTAATGTAATAGCCAAATGAGCTATGTAAGATGTAATAAAATTATGTTATTCCTGGTTATAAAGTTGTATTATGACCTTTGTTTCTTGATATTACATCTTAACTGTGGATGCTAGCTATTGATCCAGGGACTAGCATTGTAAACACAGGGATCTCTACCTTATTAAAGGTTGGGAACCTTACAGATGGTATCAGAGCATTGTGTTGCCTGTAGGATTTGTAAACCTAGGATTGGACAAAACCCCTTAGAAAAATAGGAGTTGTATTTGTCCCAAAACTTATTTACAAAAAAATCTTGTAAACTCTTTCCTCAACCATTTTGGTTTTGAGTCTACATCTCTTCTATTTCAACTTGATGGAAAAACCTACCCCGTGGCCAAAGACTTCACCATGTGCAAAGGACATCTTCAACTCTAATGACTTCAACATCTTCAACATTTTCACCAAGGATTTCAACCTTGGATATCACTAAGGACTACAAGTGAGACAAGAAATCTTGCTCAAGATTTGGAAACTAAGGAAACACAACTTAGAAGGAGCCATCAACACCTTTTAAGTATTTGTGACCAAGAGTTTTCCCAAGGAAACCATGATCTCATGCAAGAAGAATCAACCAAGAAAGATGGAAAGATTGCAAGTGAACCATATAGATGGACCACCATATTTAGTTTAAGCCAAACCCACCAACTTAAGTGGTGTAACAAAAATATTTTTGGTTGCCTAAAAATGTGCTTGAAACTTGTTGTTTGAATAGAGTGTTTTGTTTGTGATTGCTTGCACATTTCTTGTGTGAATGGTGATGTGTGTGATTAGAACTAGTTCCTTTGAAATATTTCTGCCTATTTTAATCCCAATTCAACCCAAACAAATGACTACTCCAAGAGACTCCAACATCAAGGTTGATGACCACAACAACAACCAAGAGATGCACATGAGAGAACTACTAGCAAACCAAACCCAGTTGAGCCAAGTGACAACTCAGCTTTTAGCCAACAACAATGGACTAGACCCAGCCATACAAAGGATTTTGAAACTTCAATCCCAATTGTTGCAAGGATTGGCTACTCAAATGATCAACATGGGAGAAAACTTTTCCCAAGGAGCTAATGACAACAAGGATGACAAAGATGTTATTTTAGAAGGAACCAAAGCTTGCAATATTTGTGGAGACAAGGATCATGGAGATCAATGCCCCAATTGTGAAGAGAGACATCCAACTAATCAATGCCCCACATCTCAAGTGACTTGTTTCCTATGTGAAGTAAATGATCATGCCCCTCTTCAATGCCCCATCTATCCTATAGTTCAACGAATGAAGAAAGATGGAATGCATCAAATGTTTGGGAACCTCCATAAGGGAAAAACTTCTACCAATATGGATGAAGGCAAAGTCAGAACCATGCCACATAAAGCCAAATCCAAAGTGACCACAAAGTGTTGCTACTCTTGTGAAGAAGAAGGTCATATCTCTAGTAACTGCCCCAAGAAGAGAGAAAGATTTCCCACCTTTGAGGTGAGATATGAAGAGCATGAACTAGAAGCACTCCCAGCTTTGGAGAAACCCAAGAAGAAGAAATGCCCCAACCCTAGCAAGAAGGATATTATCCAAGAGCAATGTTACACTTGCAAAGAGATGGGACACTATGCCAATGAATGCCCAGAAAAGAAGAAGAACCAAAGAAACAAACAAGAGGCAATGATACCAAAGGAAAAGAAAGATATCATCCAAGTGATGTGTTTCAGATGCAAAGAACTAGGCCATTATGCAAGCAAGTGCCCAGAGAAGTTTCCCCAAGATCCCAAGCAGGCCAAAATGTAAATTAGTTGGAAAATTTTATAAGGGTGGTAGTACCCTAGATGCTTTGAGCCAATTTGTAACCCTAGACTTCCCAAATCTCGGGACGAGATTTATTTTAAGAGTGGTAGCCTGTCACGTCCCAAGATTTTCCAAATCTTGTTATGTGAAAAATAAATGAATAAAATAAAACTTTGTTGATTTTCAGGGTGAGAAGAAACTTTTTGAATCCAATTGCAAACCTTCAAACCTATTTTGATCAAACAAATCCTAAAGGGATTTGAAAAGATAAACAATTAATAAAGAAAATTTTAAATAAGTAAAATTACTATTTTGGATCTTTTAATAAAAAGATTTGGTTTTCAAATAAAAATGTAGAAATATAAATAAGGATTATTTTATGGAGCCAAATTAAACCTTGGGCAAGTTGTTTTGAAATAAAATATTTTGTTTTGATTAAAAGAGCAAAGGTTTATTTAAATAAAATAATGAGAGTTTATTAATAAACCAATTTTATTAAAGTAAAGGTTTTTCCCATTTTAATTAAAAAACATCAAAACTTGTTAAATTATTTTAAACAAGTTTTCCAAGTATTTTATATTCCCAAATAAAACCTACTGAAGTGTTTTTGGTTTTATTATAGATTTCAAAATAAAGATTTTAATAAAACCAATCCTATTTGAATTAAATGATTAAGGTCTAGTCATTTAATTATTAATGGACCCTAAAATAAAAATATTATTTTATTTTGGGACTTGGATTTGTGTTGTTAAACAGAACCAAACTCAATACAAATTTTGGTAGAAATTTGTTTGATTGAATTTTTGAATTGATTGATTGAATTTCAAAACAGAAAAAGAAATGGAAAAAGTAAAAAGTATCTGAACAAAAAAAAATGAAAGAGACGACCCAGCCCACCTAAGCCCACCTGGCCCAGTTAGCCCAGCTCCTCTCTCTCCCGAAGAAAATGATTCGCACCTACTTACTGACCCACGCAGACACCGACGAGTGGACCCTCTCCCTATCTATCTTCCTCGCTGACAGCAAGGCCCCACCCCTCCTGTTCATCGTCTTCAATCCCGCGCCAATTACTCCTCGCCGTTTCTGTCTTGAATTGCAGCGATCAATTCGCGTCAATGGAGTCATAAATATCTCCAACGTCTACGCCCTTTTAATCGCCTCTGTCTCCTCCTCCTTTCCCCTCAAACGGCGCTGCACGAGAGCCACCAGGCTGCCCTAAATCGAAATTGCACCGCCGCTGCTCCGGCGAGCCTCACCGAGCAATTCCGGCCAGTAGACACCGCCCCTTGCCTCATCGACCAAGATCACACACTCCCCAGCCTCTGGCGCTTCTCCCTGTGCATTCGTTTCAACCGCGCTCGCCCCAGAACGTCGACAAGGACAAGCACAAACACGCCGCCGCGTCTGCCACCTCTCCGGCGACCCCTCCCCGTAAGAACCGAACGCCCCTTTCGCTCTGCTTGTAAGCCACGTGTTCAGTATCTTCACGCGCACCTAACCGCATCTTTAGTTTTCTCTGGCATGGCCTATAGCCTCGCCTCCGACAAGAACCAGACGGACCCGACAGTGAGCACAGCTCCGGCGAGCAATCCACTCCGTTCCTGTGCGCCCCTCGCCAGACCAGCATCACCTCGAGCTTCACCACGACCTCGCGAACACGGTAAGACCCTCCTCTGTCATCCTTGCTTCCTGCAACCGCCGCTAGCACATCGTCCGACCGCGCGCTGCCGCTCACCGCCGTCAGCGCCGCTCGAGAATGGTCAATTAGATTTACACCGTTAGATCTTGATCTTGTGGCTAAAAATAGAACTTAAGCGAAAGGGTAAGAAGCAGTCTGAGCCACGCGATCTATTTAGATCCAACGCCTCACAGAGGCCGATCCGTGCGAACCGGTACCGCCCAATAGTATTGCGCCGCGTGGCACTAGTTCTGTTTAAAACAAATTTTGAATCTGATTTAGATGCAAATTTGTAAACCTCATAACTTTTGATCCACACGTCCAAAAATTGCAAATTTTATATCAGTGGATTCAGCAAGACAAGCCCTAGCCAACCATGCACTTTGTTTAGCAAAAAGCTTCTGTTAAAATTTTTGTTTTAGCAGAAACTTGTTTATGCTTGTTTAGGTTATAAAAATTATTCCAAAATGATTTTGAGGATAAAATCTTTTGCAAATGGTGTGTTTTGAACCTACTGACCCTAGGAATCACTTTGTGGTTTCAAAAATATATTTGGTGATGCAAAAGAATGAATCTTGGATTTAAAACCAATTTTAGTCAAATAAAAATATGGTTTATTTATTAAAAATAGTTTTGGAAGAAAACCTTTGGGAAATTTTTTGTTTTAAACTCTCTGGCCCTAAACAAAAAGTTTTATGGTTTGAAAACATATTTTGTGAATCCTATAGATTAATTCCTTATTGAAAACATTTTTACACCACATAAAATGATACCTTGTTTTGAAAAAGGTTTATGAAGTGAAATCTTTTGCAAATGACTTTGCCACTTTATAAAATGACCATTAGGTGTTTTCAAATGCATATGACCCATTAGGAACTACTTTTTCAAATAAAACAAACCTTGGCATGCTTATATGCATTATCTTGTTTATATGATTTTATGTGATGAATTACTTGAATGGTAGATTGAAATGTTGTTTGCTTGATTGAATTGTAGTGACTTGAAGATTGTGATTGCTGCAAAGACAAGGAGTGAACTTATACTCTCTACCAAAAAGGCAAGTGATGCTTCATACTTTTGTCCCATTACTTTCACTATGCATTAGTGATTTTTCTAAGTAAAACTTGCATGGAATTTTTGCTAAGTATAAACCATGCTATGGGAAATCCTAGTAGATGAAACCTTAGTAGAAATTTCCTAAGTTAAGATCCCTACTACTATCATGCTTACTTAGCTAGTAGAAAACAAGGGTGTAATATATATTCACACTATGGAAAAATTTCTAAGTCTAAGAACTTGTGTTTTGTTTAATAAAACAACTAAGAGAATGAATCACCTGGGTGGAATGGAAGGAATGGTTTGTGTTGAGTGGTTCACAAGGCCCATTTTTATGGTTTACCTTGTGTATCTCACTTGTGGATGGCCACCCAGGAACAAAGAGATTTGAGATGTCAAATGTTGAGAAGCTTCAAGTGCAACCACTTGGCATTATGGGCTCTGCCTGGATCACATAGGTTGCTAGAACTTTGCCATTTGGACAGTTGGTGGTAGTGGGATGATAGGTTGGAACGCGTCCACTTGGTCTAAGGAAAGGCTTATGAAAGATCTTGTCTTGGTGAAACCAAGTCTTGTGGGGAAAGTGCACCACCTCTGTAGAGTGTAAAATCTAAGTACTTAGCCATGTCCCTGGTAAAGGACAATTTGAGCATCAATACATGGAAGCTATTAAGAATCTCCTCATCCAAATTTCGTAGTTAAAAACTTGTGGTTTGAACAAGGGTTAAAGGATCTTCAATCTTTGATTGATAGATGCCTTGGGTGATTTTTGTCAAAGCAAAAACTTAGTATTTTCAAATGATAAGAAAAATCTATTTTGAGCAAAGCAAGCCTAAGCTCCACTTAGCCAAATGCATATAGATGATAGACTCCACTATACTACCATAGTATCACTTGCCAATACAATTCAAATGTATTGACCCTTGTGGCTGTAACTTGTTATGTTGAAGGTTTGTTTGATATTAGTGAAGTAGGATTTCAAGTCTACAACCAACATGTCTGCCTGTGGCACTTTGAAGATAAAGGACCCCATGCTTATAGATATTCTGCTGCAATGTAATGTAATACCCAAATGAGCTATGTAAGATGTAATAAAATTATGTTATTCCTAGTTATAAAGTTGTATTATGACCTTTTTTTCTTGATATTACATCTTAACTGTGGATGCTAGCTATTGATCCATGTAGACATACAATTCTACTCATATAGATCTTGGCTAACTTAGCACTTGTATAGGTTGTCTTCACGGGTATGAAATGAGCCACTTTAGTTAGGCGATCCACTACTACCCAAATAGAATCATATCCTGACCTCGTCCTTGGTAGTCCAGTGATGAAATCCATGCCAATCTTGCCCCACTTCCAATCTGGAATGAGTAGTGGTTGTAGCAATCCTGCTGGTTTCACTCTACTACATACATCACACAAAGCAATATGTTTGGCGATGTCTTTCTTGAGGTTATTCCACCAAAATCTTTCCTTCATATCCATGTACATTTTGGTGTTACCCGGATGAATGGAATACGGTGAGTTGTGCGCTTCTTATAAAATCAGTTTCTGAAGTTCCGAATCTTGCGGAACGCAGATACGTTTTCCATACCATAAAGTACTCTGTCCATCTTCATGGAATCCTTTGGCCTTCCCTTTACCAATCTTTTCCTTAATCTCCTCAATTTCCTTATCTGTATTTTGGGCTTCTTTGATTTTGTCCAACAAAGTGGGTTGAACATCCAATGACATGAGATGTCCTTCAGGCACAATCTCCAATCTGAGGTCTCTAAATTGGGCACACAGATCATCTGGCAACTCTCCTTTAGTACGACCATTCACAAAAACCTTACGGCTTAGAGCATCCGCTACAACATTTGCTTTACCGGGGTGGTATTGTAAACTCAAGTCATAGTCCTTGATGAGTTCTAGACATCTTCTTTGTCTCATGTTGATTTCTTTCTGGGTGAAGATATACTTCAAACTTTTGTGATCTGTGAACACTTCACATCGCTTTCCCAAAAGATAATGTCTCCATGTTTTGAGTGCATGGACAACAGAGGCTAACTCTAAATCATGAGTTGGGTAGTTTACCTCATGAGTTTTGAGTTGTCTCGAGGCATAAGCCACAACTTTCCCTGCTTGCATTAACACTTGACCTAATACATGATCAGATGCATCACAATATACTTGGAAATCCTTCTCCAAAACTGGCAAACATAAGACTGGTGTTGTCACTAGTCTCTTCTTCAATTCTTGGAAACTGAGTTCACAACCTTCTGACCAAGAAAATTTCTTGTCTTTCTTTAGTAACTCTGTCATTGGTTTAGCTACTTTGGAGAAATTCTCAATAAATCTTCTGTAGTATCCTGCCAAGCCAAGGAAACTACGAACCTCTTTTACTGACTTAGGAGATTCCCATTCAGTTACAGCTGACACTTTAGCAGGATCAACTGCTACACCATCTCCTAACACAATGTGTCCAACAAATCCAACTTCATTTAACCAAAATTCACACTTGCTGAATTTGGCATACAGCTTATGCTCTCTAAGCTTCTCAAGTATCAAACGCAAATGTCCTTCATGCTCTTCTTTGCTATTGGAGTAGATCAAAATGTCATCGATGAAAACAACAAAAAACTTGTCAAGGAACTCCATGAACACCTTGTTCATCATATTCATGAACTAAGCTGGTGCATTGGTCAAACCAAATGGCATCACGGTATACTCATACAATCCATACCTAGTGGTAAAAGCTGTCTTAGGTATGTCTTGTTCTCTTAAATTGTGCTGGAAATAACCTGACCGGAGATCAATCTTTGAGAACACACAGGCTCCTTCTAGCTGATCAAACAAGTCATTTATTCTAGTCAAAGGGTATTTGTTCTTAATAGTTACCTCATTGAGTGAACGGTAATCTATGCATAACCTTTGACTTCTATCTTTCTTTTCCACAAACAAAACTGGTGCTCCTCAGGATGAAGAACTTGGTTGAATAAATCCTTTCTGCAATTGTTCTCCAAGTTGTTTCTTGACTTCTTTCAACTCATCAACTGAAATCTTGTACGGTCTCTTTGCTATTGGTCCAGATCCTGGTAGCAAATCAATCAGAAATTCCACATCCCTATCTGGTGGCATTCCTGGTAATTCTTCCGGAAACACATCCGGATATTCACTCACAATAGGCACACTGCCAATGCTAACCCCCTTAAGAGAATTTAGCTTACTCCCTTTTGGTTCAAAGTTAGTGTTGAATCTAATCCTTTTGTTTTCCGGAGTTGTGAGTGTGACAGTATGGTTGGCACAATCTAGCACTCTTTTGTGCTTGGTCATCCAGTCCATTCCCAATATGACATCCAATCCTTGGGAATTTAGGATTATTAGATTAACGGGATACTTATACTTCCTAAACTCTATGACTAGATCATGACATCCCGAGTTCACTATCATTTCTCCGACAGAAGAACTTACTTTTATAGGACACCCAATAGTTTCTACCGGTAGTTCATTTCTTTCAACAAATGCTCTTGATATGAATAAATGAGATGCACCAGTATCAAAGAGAACAAATGCTGGAACAGAATTGAGTTCGAACTTACCAGCAACAGCATCAGGTTCCTCATAGATTTCCTCCACATTGATGTGGTTCACCTATCCCTTCTGGAAAGGGTTGGGCTTGTTGGGTCCTTCAACTTTCTTTTCTGGGCATTCATTTGCATAATGCCCCATCTTCTTGCACTTGAAACATTCAACCTGACTAAGATCCTTCTTGACAGGCTGGCTTCCACTACCACTTCCACTTCCATTGTGGTGGTTCTTGTACCCACTCTCGTGATTCTTGTACTTGTCATTGTCATGACTACGGTGATGCTTTTTGTCATGCTGACGGTTGTGATTGTGGTGTTTGTTGTACTTTCCATGCTTGTGATCCAGAACTCCCACTATCATCATAATGGGAACGCTTGTGATTCGATCCCGAACCGTGCTTGTCAGAGTACTTCATCTTCCTGCTTTCAACCTGTTTCATCTTGCTCTCCAAGATGGCAGCCTTGTCACAAAGAGACTAATAAGTGGGGACATAGGCCACAGATAGATGCAGGTTCAGTTCATCATTCAATCCTTCGAGGAACTTCTCTTTCCTCTTAGCATCAGTGTCAACTTCATCCGGTGCATAACATGGCAGATTGCTGAACTCCTCAATATATTCAGCCACGCTGCGGTGGCATTGCTTCAAGTTGTCAAATTCCTTCTTCTTCAAACTCATCACTCCGGATGAGATGTGAGCAGTACGGAAACCATCTTCAAAGATAGCCCATGTCACATCCTCAAAGGGAGTGGTGATCTGGAAGTTATCCCACCATGTAGTTGTTGGTCCTTCCAACAAGTGTGCTGCAAACCTGACTTTCTCCTCATCAGTACAGCCAACAGTTACCAAATCCTTGTTTACTGAGCGTAGACAATAATTGGCCACCATGGGGTCAGTAGTTCCTGAGAACTTACCAGGCCTCAGTCTTAAGAATCTGGTAAGCATGTCAAAACCTAGTGGATTGTTCTGACTGTTGTTGTTGTTATTGTTGTTGTTCTGATTCTGCATAAAGGTGGTGATCATCTGCATCAGCTGTGTCTGAGCTGTCATCAGCTGTAGCATCTCTGGGGTGACATTGTTGTTGTTCGGATTGGGATTGGCATGTCGAGGAGGCGTCTGTGGTTTTCAATAAGGATAAGAATGAGATACCCATAGATGCTTAACATGCACAATACATCACACAGACAATCATAAACAAGCATCAAAATAATGAAAGTTCAACAACATAGACAACAAGTTTAAAAAGCAAACACACCAATAGCAAGCCATCCACATGTTGGATGATCATTGAGACTCAATAATCAAAAGTATGGTAAATATAAGATAAATGAGTAGTCATCACTACTCCTCTGCATCAACCTCCTCATCAAGAAGTGTAAGACCTGCATTCTCCATAGCGGTCTTGTATTCCTCGACATTGGTAGTCAAGGCCTCTACTTTGGCTTTGAGAGCCCTCTTCTATGTACGAAGTCTCTCAATCACCACCTGCTGATGCTCGAGCTCAAAGTCCTTGGCCTCTAGTTCTGCAGTCATCTCTCGAATCCTCTTGTTCCTATCTTGGATTCTTTTCTCTTGACTCTTGAACTTTCTATCCTGACTCTCAAACTTGGCCTCCATTTCCTTGACTATCTCATCTTGCTCCGCGAAGAGCTTGTCCTTCTCACAAAACTACACCTGTAGTTCGTCATTGCTAAGCATGAAGTTGGTCCTATCAGTATCTAGGTGCCTAAGAAGAACCTCTAAGTCCTGGAGGTATAGACGAATGGGCTCTGCCGTCTCTCTAGCAGTATCCTCGAAGTCAATGGCCTCACCATCCTCGTCAAGTCTACTGAAGGCGTGGAAGTGAGTGCCCCTAATATCCCGAGAGTGTCTCCCTAACAGACGTCCAAGCAAATTGTAACATCCCTAAAATCATGTTTGCAAAGATTTCATATCATTCATGCATGCATATAATTTAGGAACCATTTTTTTCCAACTCATTTCAAGGAAACAGAAGCACTTAGTGCTATTATTTTATGTGAGCAACTATCAATCAAATGCCACTCTAAAATGAGAGTGTAAACATTTTTTAAACCAAGCTTGTGTTTGCTCCCTTGTTGTTTTAGTTGAATGCTAGAGTTTGGGCAAAATTTAGAAAACGAATATGGTTTTAAAACCATTTTCAAATCTATATCCAACCATGTGCTAAGGCACTGTTATTTTTTAAAATCTTCAAAGGACCATGCTAGTCCAACAAGACAGTATGATTCTATACTCAAAATTATACAAGTTTCACTTTACAAAAACCCAGAAAAGATTTGAATTCAGTTGCTTTTGAATTTGATTGAATTTGATTCCTGAAATTCATTATAGAAAAGAAAAGGAGTTAAGAAAACCAATTGGGCCTGGCGCCACCAATCTAGCCTAACAACAGACGCAACCCAGCAAGCCCACCCGGGGATTTTCCCTCCTTCTCTCACGCGGCACAGACCCACCCCGCAGTCACTAATCAGTGGACCCTCTCCACGTCAGCTCCTTCTTCCCGAAATTCTGCGCGTAGACACCGTCGCCGCCCGTTTCTTCCCTCTTCACTGCCGCGATTTTAATCCACTTAATTGGCGATGAATGCGTGCGTAATCTCCCCCCTGCTCCGGCTATAAGATCCCCTCCCCTCTCCGCTCATTTCCCCTTGCTCAGCACAGTCACCACGCCACTAGGCTGCCGGTAATTCGAGTTGCATCGCCGCCGTACCGAGAGACTCCGGCGAGCCATCACGGTGAGCACCGAGCGCCCCTTGCTTTCTGGTTCACGCAAGCTGCTTCGCAATCATCTTGCACATCTTCTCATGCCTCTGTTTTTTTCTGAATTGCCCTAGACCGTCGCCATTGTCCACCTCTGGAAGCGACTGAAGCTCATCTCGACTCAGGCGACTAATTCCGGTGTGCCCCGCGTTCCCCTCTGTTTCTGAATCACACGGTCGTGTTCGCCAGTGTCTAGCGCACCTGCTAACACCTTCTGTTTGGATCCTTGCACTCCAGAACATCGTCTTCGACTTTGACAGTAAGCACCCGACATCTCCAGCAACTCCGACGAGGTCCTGCTGCCAAGTCCGTGCGCCCCTGTCCCTCTGTTGACCACCTCGAGCACCGCGACGACCTCACGAGCTTGGTAATCCCCTCTGTTTCCTCCCTTGCTTCCTAGAACCACCGGAACATCGTCTCCAGTAACCAGTTGCGCCGCCGGTTTTGGGTCAGAGAGTTTTGATCCACTAGATCTAGATCCAGTGGTTTAGATTAGAGGCCAAGCCGAAGAGGTACGGGCAGATCAGAGCCGCATGATTTAAGTTAGATCTAATGGTGCATGTGTGTGATCCGCGCGAAGCGGTACCATCCAATCAGGAAGCGCCGCGTGGCCAGTTCTTCGATTTAAAATCAGATTTTATATCTATTAGATGTTTAAACTTGTTTAATTCATAACTGTTGGTTCGCACGTCCAAATTTGACAAATTTTATATCATTGGAATCAAGAGAGAAAATCCTTTCCATTTATGCAATGTGTTTAATGTTTTGCCTCTGTTAAAATGATTGTTTTCACAGAAACATTTGTAGGCATAATTTGTGTATAATAATTATTTGAAAAATGTTTTGTTGTTCAAATAAATTTTAATTGGCAAGTTTTGAACTTGTTTAAGATTCAGTACTATGCAATTGTCTTGTTTGGTGTAGATAATCATCACATGGCATTTTGCATGCATTCATATATTTTTGCTTGTATATGTTTTGTATGTGATTTTGGTGCCATTATTTTATGTGTAGATTTTGGTGCAAATAGTGATTGTGATTGTGAGGATTGTTGCTACTCTCCAAACTACCAAGGCAAGTAGTGCTTCATGATTTATTCCTATGTTTTTGTAAGGGTCCCAACCTTTAATAAGGAAGAGTCCCCTGTGTTTACAATGCTAGTCCCTGGATCAATAGCTAGCATCCACAGTTAAGATGTAATATCAAGAAACAAAGGTCATAATACACTTTATAACCAGGAATAACATAATTTTATTACATCTTACATAGCTCATTTGGCTAATACATTACATTGCAGCAGAATATTTGTAAGCATGGGGTCCTTCATCTTCAAAGTGCCACATGCAGACATGTTGGTTGTAGACTTTGTAATCCTAATCAACACACTTCACTAAATCAATCAAACCTGCAACATAACAAGTTACAGCCACAAGGTTCAATACATTTGAATTGTATTGGCAAGTGATATTATGGTAGTATAGTGGAGTCTATCAACTATATGCATTTGGCTAAGTGGATTTGAGGCTTGCATTGCTCAAAATAGATTTTTCTTTAACATTTGAAAACACTAAGTTTTTTGCTTGACAAAATCATTTTTCTCAATCAAAGATTGAAGATCCTTTAGCCCTTGTTCAACCACAAGTTTTTAACTTAGAAATTTGAATGATGAGATTCTTGATTGCTTCCATGTCTTGATGCTCAAATTGTCCTTTACCAGGGACATGGCTAAGTACTTAGATTTTACACTCTGCAGAGGTGGTGCACTTTCCCCACAAGACTTGGTTTCCCAAGACAAGATCTTTCAGAAGCCTTCCCTTAGACCAAAATGGACGCACTCCAACCTATCAAACTCTACCACCAACTGTCCATATGGCTAAGTTCTTGCAACCTATATGATCCAGGCAGAGCCCATAATGCCAAGTGGCTGCACTTGAAGCTTCTCAACATTTGACATCTCAAATCTCTTTGTTCCTGGGTGGCCATCCACAAGTGAGATACACAAGGTAAACCATAATCATGGGCCTTGTGAACAACTCAACCAAAATCCACCAAGCAATTACCATTCCACCCAGGTGATTCATTAACTTAGTTGTTTTATTAATAAAACACAAGTCCTCAGACCTAGAAATTTTTCCATAGTGTGAATATATATTCCACCCTTGTTTTCTATTAGCTAGGCTAAGCTTGATAGTAATAGGAATCTTAACTTAGGAATATTTCCACTAAGGTTTCATCTACTAGGTTTTCCTAAAGCAAGGTTTATACTTAGCAAAATTACATGCAAGTTTTACTTAGAAAAATCACTAATGCATATTGAAAGTAATGGGACAAAGTATGAAGAATCACTTTCCTTTTTGGTAGAGGGTATAAGTTCACTCCTTGTCCTTGCAACAATCACACTCTTCAAGTCACTACAATTCAATCAAGCAAGGCACAAGTTCAATCTACCAAACAAGCAAAACATCACATAAAATCATAGAACCAAGATAATGCATGCAAGCATGCCAAGCTTTGTTTTATTTGAAAAAGTGCTTCCTAATGGGTCATAGACATTGGAAAACACCTAATGGTCATTTTATAAAGTGGCAAAGTCAGTTGCAAAAGGTTTCACTTTATAAACCATTTTCAAAACAAAGTATCATTTTATGTGGTGTAGAAATATTCTTACTAAGGCATTACTCTATAGGGTTCACAAAATATGTTTTCAAACCAAAAAACTTTGTGTTTAGGGTCAGAGAGTTTAAAACAAAACATTTCCCAAAAGTTTTCTTCCAAAACCATTTTTAATAAATAAACTATATTTTTATTTGACTAGAAATGGTTTTAAATCAAAGAATCATTCTTTTGTTTCACCAAATAGATTTTTGAAACCACAAAGTGTTTCCTATGGTAAGTAGGTTCAAAAAAATCCAATTGCAAAAGATTTTATCCCCAAATTCATTTTTAAACAATTTTTATAATCTAAACAAGCATACAAATGTTTCTGCAAAAACAAACATTTTACCAGAGGCTTTTTACTAAACAAATGTCATGGTTGGCTAGGGCTTGTTCCACTGATTCCATTGATATAAAGTTTGCAAATTTTGGACGTGTGGATTAAAAGTTACAAGGGTTTTAAATCTGCATCTAATGCAGATTCAAAGTTTGTTTTAAATCAAACCAGTGACACGCGTCCTGTTCCTATTCGCAGATACCGTTTCGGGTGGATCGAGTGATGCAGGCCGTTGGATCAAGTTGAATCGCATGGAACTGGCTGCATACCCTTTCAACGTTAAGTGATCTAATCGCGTCACTTCGATTTGGATCGAACGACTCCTATCCACTAGCCAAGAACTGGCGGCGCTCGACGGCTGCGCGCGGCGGCGACGGTCAGACGACGGTGAAACTGGCGATGCATGAAGCGAGGAAGGAAGGGAGTATGCTCACCGTGTTCGCAACGTCGTGGGGAAGCTCAACGTGGTCTTCTTGGGTGGAGGGGTGCTCGCGGTTGCCCTCGATTGCTCACCGGAGTTCGCTCGGCGTCGGGCATGCTCTGGAGGTCGTCGGGGATGGGGTTACAAGGCACCCTAAGGCAAGATAGGGGAATGGTTAGACACGGAATGATCTGGGGAAGTTGTGTGCATCATCGAGAGATCTTAGGGCGGTCGGAGTTCACCTGGAATGCTCGACGGAGCAATGGCAGACGGCAGCGCACGCTCGGTGTCGACGAAGCCGAGGTTACAGGGCACTCGCGGATGAATGAGGGGCACGGGGAGATGTGCCAGGAGGTGGGGAGTATGTATGCGTGGTTGATGAGGCAAGGGGCGGCGCTGGGTCGCCGGAATATGCACCGGACCTCGTTGGAGTCAGTGGCGGTTTGGAGACGATTCGAGCAGCCTGGTGGCTCTCTAGTGGTTCTGGTTTGGGGGAAAGGGAGAGAAGGGCGAGGCGATTAAGACAGCGTGGTCGCGGCGAGAGATTAACGCTGCATTAAGGCATATTCAACTGGAGAAATCAATGGCAGCAACGTCTGGCGAGTTTAACGCGAGGAGGAAAAAGATGAGCTGGAGGGGTGGGGTCTAGCTGTCAGCGAGAAAGTGAGAGGGAAAAGAGGTCCACCACTCAGCGTCTGCACGGGTGCGGGTCTGAGTAAGAAAATGTTTCGGCAGAGGGGGGAAATAGGTGGGCTTGCTGGGCCTAGTTGGGCTGGGTTTGTTTACATTTTTTTTCCTGATTGTTTTGTCTTTTTCCAATTCTAATTTCTGTTTTGAAATTCAAACAACCAATCAAGCATTCAAATATATTCAAAGATTCACCACACTTGTAATTTGAATTTGGTTCTGTTTAACAACATAACCAAAGTCCAAAAAAATTATTTTTAATCTTTTTAGGATCCATTCATTAATTAAATAAAATGGACCATAGTTATTTAATCAAATAGGGTTTGATTTATTTAATAAAATCTCCATTTGAAATCTAAATATTTTCAAAACCAAATAAGTAGGTTTTATTTGGAAATAGAGAACACTTTGAAAACTTGTTTTAAAAATAAAATAAAATTTTATTTTAGGGTCCACTAATAATTAAATAAAATGGACCTTAGTCATTAAATCAAATAGGATTTGTTTTATTAAAAACTTTATTTTAAAAATCTAAAATAACACCAAAACACTTCAGTAGGTTTTATTTGAGAATATAAAATACTTGGAAAGCTTATTTAAAATAAATAAATAAGTTTTAGTGTTTATTTAAAATGGGAAAAGCCTTTACTTAAATAAAATTGGATATTAAATCCTTATTATTTTATTGAAATAAACCTTTAGTATTTTTATCAAATAGAAATATTTTATTTCAAAAGCTTGGCCAAGTTTTAATTGGGCTCTATAAAATAATCCTTATTTATAAATCTACCTTTTCTTTTGAAAATCAAATCTTTTTATTAAAAGATCAAAAATAGTATTTCCAAATATTTTTATTTTCCTTTATTAATTGTTTAACTTTTCAAATCCCATTAGGATTTGTTTGATCAAAAAGGTTTGAAGGTTTCCAATTGGAATCAAAAAGTTTCTTCTCACCCTGAAAATCAACAAAGTTTTATTTTATTCATTTATTTTTCACATTACAAGATTTGGAAAATCTTGGGATGTGACAGTTTTTCAACTATGCATTAGAAATATTTTGCTAAGTCTTGCATGGATATTTTGATCTATATATGCTATGCTTGGGAAATCCTAGTAGTAGTAGAATTGCTAGAAAATTTCTAATTTGAGATTCTTATCAATGCCATGCTTAACCTAGATAGTAGCAACCAAGGGTGGTTAATAAGAAAATATTTCTAAGTCTTTGGACTTGTGTTTTGTTTAATAAAACAACTAAGTGAATAAAACACCTGGGTGGAATGGAAAGAATGGTTTGTGTTGAGTGGTTACACAAGGCCCATTTCTATGGTTTACCTTATGTATCTCACTTGTGAAAAGCCACCCAGGAACAACGGGATTTGAGATGCCATATGTTAAGAAGCTTTTAGTGCAGCCACTTGGCAATATGGGCTCTGCCTCGATCACATAGGTTGCAATAACTTAGCCATTTGGACAGTTGGTGGTAGTGGGATGATATGTTGGAACGCGTCCATTTGTCTAAGGGAAGGCTTCTGAAAGGTCCTGTCTTGGTGAAAATCAAGTCTTGTGGGGAAAGTGCACAACCTCTGTAAATGGAAGAATCTAAGTACTTAGCCATGTCCCTGGTATTGGACAACTTGAGCATCAAGACATGGAAGCTATCAAGAATCTCCTCATCCCAATTTTCTAAGTTAAAACTTGTGGTTGAACAAGGGTGAAGGTTCACCAGTTTCTATCGGTGATTCCTTGGGGAAGTTTTGTCAAAGAAAAACTTAGTGTTTTCAACTAATAGGTAAAACCTATTTTGAGCAAAGCAAGCCTAAGCTACACTTAGCCAAAATGCATATAGTATCTAGACTACCTATATTCTACTAAGGTATCACTTTCCAATACTATTCCAATGTATTGACCCACTGTGGTTGTAACTTGTGATGTTGCAGCTTATTCTGATGATGATTAGGGGTTATGAGTCTACACTCAACATGCTTGCCAGTGTCACATGAAGATTAAGACTTATTAATCTTATTATATATTTGAACTCTTGTATTATGCCTGTGGCCATGGAGTTTGTAAAAGACTATGTTTGTCTCTGGAATGATATGTAATAATGACCTTTGTTTCTGTGTACTTCATCTTAAACTATGGATGCTAGCATTGATCCAGAGACTAGCATTGCAATCACATGGATCTTTTCCTTTATAAAGGAGGGATCTTACACAAATCCTACATGACTACCTCTAGGCCTCTCTCCTTGTCATCATGCATGAGCTTGAAGGTGATAGCCTCTGTGGCTGGCTCAGTCTGGCGTCCTGGCTGAGTAACCTTGAAGCCCCAAAGGTCCTTCCTCTCGAACTTGGTGAGGGGAAGCATCATGATGCTAGGAAGCGGAGATTGAGCACACTAGTGAGCTCAATAAGACGAGTGCCAAAACGAGTTCCCTTGAACTCTCCAGCCGTGCTGATAGTAACATTAGGCATCTATTATATAAGATTGAGAAAAGTTCGAAATAACATCAACGGAAAAACACAAAACAAGGTAGCACAAGCATATCATTTGCAAACCATACACAAGTCATGGCATACATAAATCCATTACAAACATCCAAGGTTCAACATAACTTAGACAAAATTTTGGAAATAGAATGATAAGTGTGGTGGTCCAACTAACGAAGTACGTTACAACTCTCACTCACTAGACAAAATGGCTATCAAATCATCCTTAGTAGCCATCTGCCTATATTGTTCACAAGATTCCAAAATCAAGTCTATGATGTCTTCCCTTAGTTGTTGGTTGGTAGTTTCCAACTATTGGGTATGTTTCTTTTCTTCTCTAAGGTCATTATGGGTGTTGAGCATTCTGCGCTTGAGTCTTTCACCAAGTTCTTTGATGGCCTTACAAGCTGCATCCCTTGCAGAATCAAAGAATGTGGTGTGCATCACTGAGTTGGTGACCATGCAGAATCCTGATTCTTTGTGGTTGTCTTCCTTGTTTTTGTACAAGTGAAGTTGCACCCACCAATACTCTTCTCCTTCATCCATCACAGGGAAACCTTTGTACACAGCTGCACCATGTATCCCCATGTAACCATAAGGTTCTTGAGGGCCTTTGGAAATTCAGTCTCAAACTCTAGGGTCATGGTCATGAGTGATCCCTTCCTTACATCTTCGTTGATGGAGTTCATCTACACATAGAGATGAGAAAGAATAATTAGAAAAGTTTACGAGAAGAAAAGGACAAGTGTGGAAATTGTTGAAAAAATTTCCTTAGTGCTTTCTAATCCAATCCTAGGGTCACAATCCAAACGGCAACATAGTGCTCTCATACCATCTGTAATATCCCTCCCTTTATAAAGGTAAGGATCCCTGTGATTGCAATGCTAGTCCCTAGATCAATGCTAGCATCCACAGTTTAAGATGAAGTACACAGAAACAAAGGTCATTATTACATATCATTCCAGAGACAAAATAGTCTTTTACAACTCCATGGCCACAAGCCTAATACAAGAGATCAAATATAAATTAGATAAACAAGTCTTCATCTTCATGTGCCACAGGCAAGCATGTTGAGTGTAGACTTATAACCCCTAATCATCATCACAATAACCTGCAACATCACAAGTTACAGCCACAGTGGGTCAATACATTGGAATAGTATTGGCAAGTGATACCTTAGTAGAATATTAGCATCTAGATACTACATGCATTTGGCTAAGTGTAGCCTAGGCTTGCTTTGCTCAAAATAGGTTTTACCTATCAGTTGAAAACACTAAGTTTTTCTTTGACAAAAATTTCCCAAGGAATCACCAATAGACATTGGTGATCCTTCACCCTTGTTCAACCACAAGTTTTAACTTAGAAATTGGGATGAGGAAATTCTTGATAGCTTCCATGTCTTGATGCTCAAGTTGTCCAATACCAGGGACATGGCTAACTACTTAGATTCTTCCATCTGCAGAGGTTGTGCACTTTCCCCACAAGACTTGATTTTCACCAAGAGAGGACCTTTCAAAAGTCTTCCCTTAGACCAAATGGACGCGTTCCAAACCTATCATCCCACTACCACCAACTGTCCAAATGGCTAAGTTATTGCAACCTATATGATCCAGGCAGAGCCCATAATGCCATGTGGCTGCACTAGAAGCTTCTTGACATTTGGCATCTCAAATCCCTTTGTTCCTGGGTGGCTTTCCACAAGTGAGATACGCAAGGTAACCATAGAAATGGGCCTTGTGTAACCACTCAACACAAACAATTCTTTCCATTCCACCCAGGTGTTTCATTCACTTAGTTGTTTTATTAAGCAAAAACACAAGTCCAAAGACTTAGAAATATTTTCACATAACATGAATATATAACCACCCTTGGTTGCTACTAGCTAGGATAATCATGGTAATGGTAAGCATCTTAACTTAGAGAAATTTCTAGCAATTCTACAACTACTAGGATTTCCCAAGCATAGCATATATATCAAAATATTCATGCAAGTCCTATACAAAATATTTCTAGTGCATAGTTGAAAATATAGGAATAAAATCATGAATCACCACTTGCCTTGGTATTTTGGGGAGTAGCAACAATATTCACAATCAAAATCACTATTTGCACCAAAATCTACACATAAAATAATGGCACCAAAATCACAAATCAAAATATACAAAAAAAAAATATATGAATGCATGCAAATGCCATGTGATGATTTTTCTACACCAAACAAGACAAGTAAACATTACTAAAACATAAACAAGTCCAAGATACTCAAAACGGACCTTATTTGATTTTTAAAACATTTTTCAAATAATTTCTATATCCAAAATAAGCCTACCCATGTTTCTGCAAAACAACCATTTTTACAGAGGCAAAATATTAAACATATTGCATAAACAGATAGGATTTTCTCTCCTGATTCCAATGATAAAAATTTGCAAATTTTGAACGTGGGAATCAAAAGTTATGAATTTTACAAGTTTGAATCACTAATAGATCTAAATTATGTTTTTAAAACAAAGAACTAGCCACGCGGCACTCTCTGATTGGTTGATACCGTTTCATGCGGATCAGGCTTTCTGGATCGTTAGATTCAAAGTGCATCGCACTTTTCAGATCTAAACTTACCGCTTCGCTAAGTGATCTAATTCTACGCATCAGATCAAGATCCAACGGCGCACAAGCGTTTGGCCAAAGATGGGAGGCGCGCGACGGTGGCTGGTGGCGGGGAGCTCGGGCGGTGATGTTGCCGGCGATACAGGAAGCGAGGGAGGCAGTGGAATAGCTCACCGAGTTCGCGTGATGACGCTGGTGCTTGAGGTGGTCTTCGTTGGCGAAGGGGCGCACCGTGGAGGTCGCTAGGGCTCGTCGGAGTTGTGCGTGGAGTCGGGTGTTCACTGCCGGAGACGGAGGAGACGTTCTATGGCGCAATGAGATGAACAAAAGGCATTAGGAGATGCACAGAAGCAAGGCGAACACGGTTGTAAGATTTAGGGGTCAAGGGGCGGTCTGGTTTTACCGTGATTGTTCGTCGGAGTCGGGCGGCGCTTCGGTCGTTCGCGGGGCTCGACGGAGACGATGACCTGGGGCATTATAGAGCAAACCGAAAGTGTGATAAGATGCGCAGGGGCAAGACAGGCAAGCTCGTATGAACGAGAGGTGAAGGGGAGCACGGGGTTCACCGGAATAGGTCGCCAGAGTGCGTCGGGCAGCGGTGTTGCAGCTCGAATTGCCGGTAGCCTGGTGGCGGAGTGGGGGTGATGAGTGATGGGAAAGACTCGCGGTGCGGAGGGGTTTAATTAGGCAGGGGCTCCACAGGAAACGCCTGCAGAATCAATGGGAATTACGCCGTGCGATCAACGCCAGCAACGGTAGCGTCGACATGTTCTTTGCGGGATTTGGGGAAGACGACGGTGACGTGGACGGGGCCCAGTAGTCAGCGAGGGGGGTGGGTTCTGCGCGGGTGAGGAAAGACAGAGAGAGGAGTGGCCCGGGTGGGCTGTTTTGGCTGTTGGGCTGAAAAGCTGGCGCCAGGCCCAGTTCTATTTCTAATCCCTTTTCTTTTTCCAAATCGATTTTCAGGAATCTTTTTGAAAAAAATTCAAAAGCATTTGAATTCCAAATCTTTCTGGATTTTTTGTAAAGTGTAACCTGCATACTTTTGAATATAAAACCATGCTGTCTCATTAGACTTGCTTGGTCCTTTTGAAAATTCAAAATAAATAGTGCCTTAGCACATGATTTGATAAAGATTTGAAAATGGTTTTAATACCAAATTTTGTTTGGAAAATTTTGTCCAAGCTTGGAACTCAACCTACCAATCCTATGAACTCACAACAATGGTTCCAAAACAAATATTCCCTCACTAGAGAGTGGCATGGAATCAAAGCTTGCTCCCATGAAATAATAACACCCAAAGTTTCTGTTTCTTTCAAAAGAGTTTGAAATTGAACTCTAAATGAATATGCATGCATGGATGATATGCAAAGCTTTGAAAACATGATTTTAGGGATGTTACATTTACCTTGTGTATCTCACTTGTGGATGGCCACCCAGGAACAAATGGATTTGAGATGCCAAACGTTAAGAAGCTTCTAGTGCAGCCACATGGCATTATGGGCTCTGCGTGGATCACATAGGTTTTAATAACTTAGCCATTTGGACAGTTGGTGGTAGTGGGATGATAGGTTGGAACGCGTCCATTTGGTCTAAGGGAAGGCTTCTGAAAGGTCCTGTCTTGGTGAAAATCAAGTCTTGTGGGGAAAGTGCACAACCTCTGTAAATGGAAGAATCTAAGTACTTAGCCATGTCCCTGGTATTGGACAACTTGAGCATCAAGACATGGAAGCTATCAAGAATCTCCTCATCCCAATTTTCTAAGTTAAAACTTGTGGTTGAACAAGGGTGAAGGTTCACCAGTTTCTATCGGTGATTCCTTGGGGAAGTTTTGTCAAAGAAAAACTTAGTGTTTTCAACTAATAGGTAAAACCTATTTTGAGCAAAGCAAGCCTAAGCTACACTTAGCCAGATTCATGTAGCAACTAGATGTTATTATTCTACTAAGGTATCACTTGCCAATACTATTCCAATGTATTGACCCACTATGGTTGTAACTTGTGATGTTGCAGGTTATTCTGATGATGATTAGGGGTTATGAGTCTACACTCAACATGCTTGCCTGTGGCACATGAAGATGAAGACTTATTTATATTATTCTATATGTGAACTCTTGTATTAGGCATGTGGCCATGGAGTTGTAAAAGAATATGTTTGTCTCTGAAATGATATGTAATAATGACCTTTGTATCTGTGTACTTCATCTTAAACTGTGGATGCTAGCATTGATCCAGGGACTAGCATTGAAATCATAGGGGTACTTACCTTTAAAAGGGAGGGATATTACACTCACGTACATAACCTGAACGTCGCAGCCATGGCTACCCTAACTCTCACCTCTCTCTAGACCATTCAAGACCACGAAACTGCTATACTTAAACACGAAACTTATTACAAATTCAGTGGGTATCCGTTCAGGGTATTAATTTTCCGTTTTATTGTGTTAATTGCCCAATCTAAAACGATGGTCTGAACATCACCCGTCGGCATACGTCTCCCGATCTCCCACTATAGAGCATATCAAGACGAACCGAGAGATCCAGCATGTACCTCTAGTCCTCCTCCTTTACTTTCTTTCCTAAACTTTCTCGAGAGGAGATCAGTAGAACACACACGAACCATGCCAAGATTAGCCTAAAAATGAAGTTCATCATCAGATCTTGTCATCCTCTATGAGTCCCTCGTCGATTCGTTCTATCAGAAGACTAGTTTTGCTGTTGCCTACCTTTAGGACATGATGGTTTACCTTCTTATTGTAGTTGGTCGTGCTGTCGACGTCACGCGTTGCTCCAGCGAGGGATTTCTTCCTCTCTTGGTTGCTACCGATGATGCCATGGTGTCCATCGTATTCTCCTCGTCATTCTCTACGTCGTCCATGCCTTCATCGACTCCTGTGACTTTTGTAGCAAAGGGAACGTCAACGCCAAGCCCGTGCCCGCTATTCCGGCGATCTCTTCGGCGAGCTATTCCAGTGAGCTCTTCTAATCCTTCCGGTATTCATCTAATGGTCGAAATCAGATCACTTAAACGAAGGGGTACGGGCCAATAAAAATCTGCCACTTGTCTTATAGAGTTCTATTTTCGTATTTTTAGACATAAGAACATAGAAACTTGCAAAAATCATATATTTATTTATGTTTATCCAAATTTAGCAAATAATATGTCTATGGATTCACAAAAACGAGTAAAACACAGTGGAGCCATAATTTAGTATTTTTGACTCGGTTAAAATCACGTATTATACATAACCATTTGTGGAGTATTTTGAGTATAAAAATTGTTGTGTAAATTATTTTTGAGTGAATACTTTTGCAAATAGTTGTATATTGAACCCTATGACCAGAAACATCAACATAAGAAATTACACATATAATTTTACTGCAGTACCATTAATCCTATGAGTATAGCCTTTTTCTAGTAATAGAAAACGCTACTAAATAATCTTTTTGCACAAAATATTGGATTAGACATCAAACCTATATAAAACGGTCAGTAGTATATTTTTAGTGTTCAGAACCTTGCTATAAAAATTTCTCAAATAAAATCATCTTGTTGCATATATTTCATTGTATTCTTGTGATTGTTTTGTGATGCTAGTTTTGAGTGTGTGCTTTTTGCTTGATTGTATTGTTGTAGACTTTAAGGAGTGTGATATTGAAAGATCAAGGAGAGTACCTAAATATTCTACTATAAAGGCAAGTGATACTTTGGTCATCAAAAGTCCTATCTTTTATATATTGCATTAGTGATGTTTTTTGTAGTGTGCATGATAGGACTATTATGTATATTACTATGAGATGTTGTTCCTATAGTATCTACCTTGGTAGTATTTACTAAAGATAGGAGACATCGTCAGATTAGAATGCTTAGTGTTGCTATATAGATTCATGGGTAGAAATCATGATATGATGTCTTAATGAAATATAAGTATTTTTGGACTAATGAAAACAACTAATGTTAATGAAACACCTGGGTGGAAATGGGACTTGTATGGATTATGTTGATTTGTTACTTAGGGCCCATGTCTATGGTTTACCCTGGTGTATCGCACTCATGGATGGACACCCGGGAACAAAGAGATTGGATACGTTCTTGTCGCAAAGCTTCCAGTGCAGCCACATGGCATATGGGCTCTGCCTTGACCGATTAAGTTGCGAGAACTCATCCAGACGGACAGAGGGTGGTAGTGATGATAAGATGGAACACGTCTGTGGTGGTCTGAGGGATTGCTTCTAAAAAGTCTTGTATCGATGCATGTCGCTCCTTGTGGGGAAAGTGCACCACCTCTCGAGAGGGTAAAAACTAAATACTTAGATGTGTCCCTAGTTATGGACAACTTTTGAGCATCAAGACAATGAAGCAGAATCAAGAATATCATCATTCTAATTTCTCTAAGTTAAAACTTGTTGGGTGAACAAGGGAAGCACCTGGAGGGTATCCACAGTGCCAAGTTTGATGAAGTGTTGATGAAAAAGTGAAAAACTATTATACAAATGATAGGCAAAACTTTATGCAAAAGCCAGCCAAAACTCCACTCAGCCATATATTCATGTAGATGTTAGGTTTTCTATATCAATATGGTATCACTTGCCAATACAATTCAAATGTTTTTACCCTTGTTGTTGTAACTTATCATGTTGCAGGATTACTTGATGATAGTGAAGTTTGATGAGTAGGGATTACGAGTCTACAACCAACATGTTTGCCTGTGGCACATGAAGATGATGGACTCCATGCTTTATTGTTATATTTGTTGCTTTGTAATAAGATATCCATATGAGCTATGTAAGTTGTAACGAACTATTTTTATTCCTAGATATGCTATGTAATATGACCTTTGTTTCTTGATATTACATCTTAACTGTGGGTGCTAGCTATTCGATCTAGGGACTAGCACTATAAAAACAGGGATTCGAGCCTTATCTGGTTTGGTCTACTATAGTCATTTTTTGATAATGAGGGTAATTTTGTTTTGAGGTTGAGAGCACTTCGCTCAAGTAATTAACTGGTCTCTGGACTGATTTTCCCTCCTCTTCGCGCTTTACCACTATTACCACACTATCAACTCGACATGGAAAGCGCTATTAGCTTGCTGTGTCCATGTGAATTTTTCTGATTTTTTCATCAGTTGATATAATGGTAAGGGTTTTTCGCCTAGCCGACTCACAAACCTACTCAATGAGGCCAGGCATCCTATGAACTTCGGTACATCATTGAGGGTTTTCGGCAATTCCATTCTTTTGATGGCCCTGATCTTTGTCCGGTTAGCCTCTATTCCTCGGCTGGATACAAGGAATCCGAGTAGTTTTCTAGCCGGGACACCAAAGGTGCATTTTTTCGGGTTAAGTTTTATCAGGAATATTCTTAACTTTGCGAATGTTTGACGCAAGTCCTCGATTAGAGTATGAATTTTTTTGGTTTTTATTACCACATCATCAACGTATACTTGAACATTCTTGTCAAGCTGGTCTTGTAAGCATATTTGCATGCACCTTTGATATGTTGCACCTGCGTTTCTCAATACAAAAGGCATAGTACAATAGCAATAAGCCCCATACGTGGTGATAAAAGCTATCTTTATTTGATCACTCGGATTCAGTGGTATCTAGTGGAAACTAGAATACACATCTACGAATGACAATAACTCACACCCGACAGTAGAATCAATGACTTTATCGATCTGTGGCAATGGAAATGTATCTTTTGGGCATGCCTTATTGAGGTCGTGTAGTCAATACACATGCTCCATACCACTACCACGTTCGGGTCGTCCTTCTTTTTCTCGACCAAGACTGGATTTGACAAGCAATCTCGATGTAGTACTTCCATGATAAACTCGGCAGCTAAAAGCCTGGCTATCTCGGCAGCTATCACTTTCCTCCTATCTTCGGCGAAGCGGGGAGGGGTTGCTTCACTGGCTTGGCATATGGCCTTACATGCAGAAAGTTCTCAGCCAACTCCCTCGGAACACCTTGAAGATCATGTGTGGAACATACAAAATATCCCGATTCTCACAGAGGAATTTGGTGAGATCGCTTTCCTATTTGTCAGATAACCCGTCGTTAATACTTATTGTGCACTCCGGGAAATCCTCATCAGTCTGTATCTTTTTTGTCTCCTTAGTATCTTGGAAGGATACATTACCATGCGGGTTAGTAAGTGCTGACATAGACATTTGTGTTGCCTTAGCCAATGCTGCAACCTCCATCATTTGCTGCTTTTCCTGTGCTATGACCAGAGACTCGGCCAGCGAAAAGCCGGCGGAGGAGCATGCAATAGATCATTTGTAGTCACCCTCAACTGTAATAACTCCACACCGACCCGGCAGTTTCATCTTTAGATAAGCAATGTGAGCAGTGGCCATGAACTTTGCCATAGCGGGTCTGCCGAGTACCGCATGATATTAGATGACAAGGTCTACCACCTCGAACTCTATGGCCTCAGTATGGCAATTCTTCCTGTTTCCGAATAAGACGTCGACCCAGATCTCCCCAATTGGCTCACATGACAATCCCGGCACAATGCCACGAAAAGTTCTCTTAGTCGTCTCTAGCATGTTCATGGTGATGCCCAGCTTGAGCATTGTATCCTTGTACATGATATTGATTCTACTGCCATCATCTATCAACACCTTGGAGAACTGCACATTGATATCCAGGCCCATAAAGTTTGGATCCAGCACTAGAGTGTATTCTCCTGGAGTTGGCATGATCTTGGGGTGATCTTTTATGCTCCACATTATTTCCTGTTCAGACCAATGCATGTATTTTGGTATTGCTGGCATTAACTTCCATCATCCGTCTCTGTTGACTTTTCTTGTCATTCGGCTCTGTGACAAACACAACATAACTCTGGTGATGCTCTCTGTAGAAGTTTCTGGTACCATCGCCGACATGAGTGCCATCGTTCCTTGGATCATGCACTTGGTGCACATCTTCTCTTCTTTCTTGATTGCGGTATCTCGACTATTGGTTTTCATACCTCTTCTCAGCACCAATAATATGAGCATTTCCCCCTATAAGTGTTGGTGGGGGAGGTGGTGGTAGCTGCTGAATTGGTGAATCTACTATGTCACCCTTTTGGAACCAAGTACATTGTCGAGTTGTGTGGTTTGCCATATTACTTGGACTCGGCGTGTGAAAATTGCATGGTTGGTCCAACATCATCTCGTAAGTGTACTTTTGTATTTCCTGATAAGGCTTCCTCTGTTCGTATGGCTTTTTGCCGTCATTATTTGGTACCCATTGTTGTTGCCCACTTGTCCTTTGAAACTGGATGCTTCCAGCATCAGGATGATCTTGACTTACAGCTGCAACTTGAGTCGAACCATACCTGTAATCCTTCCTCTCATCTCGTCTTTTGCTCTTGTACTCACTTCTCTCTTGGCGCCTTTGTGACCCGGCTGTGTCGTAGATCTGAGTCTCTGTGACCCTGTCTGCCGACATGAGAAGAGGGTGAGTCGGATCTCCTAGTGCATATGAGTCGGTGATTCTTATCGTTTCGGTTAAGCTAGTCGTCATATCCCTTTGCAATCTTTGCCATAGCAAACTTCCGTTCCGTCACCTTTGTGCAAACCACGCAATGGACCGAGACTCAATTACTCCAGTGAGAAATTCTCTATCTGTTTCATTTGGCCTCTGTTTGCACATAGACAGTTGCTATGAGCGATTTGGCCTCTTTCAGGTGCTTTTGAAATTACTCACGAAGGCTTCTTGGAAATCCATCCAGTAGTTGATTCTTCTGGGTGGCAAGTTATTCAGCCATACCCTTGCTGGTCCTTCTAGCATCTTCGGCACGTACCGCACTGCCCATCTCAGATTACCCTGCGCGATTTTTATCGCAGTTCCATAATTGGTAAGCCAATCCTTTGGTTTGGTGCTTCCATCATATGTCTTTGTTCCTCTTGCTAGCTGAAAGTTTGGCACTGGTGGCTCTCTAATGATACTTGGGCCAGAGCATGGTGGACCCTGTGGTCCCTGTGACTCGATAAGCTCTGCCATTTTTATTTGGTCAATCTTTAGTCTTGCATCATCTGGTTGGAGGTTTCTGCCTCCCAGCATTGATCCCATTACTTGGTACACGTGATCCGGCATTTTGTACCCATCATTCACCATAGCCGACTAACCATCATTGTACCTATTAGCATTTGGATCTGTGGGTTGCTACACCGCTCGTCCTGCACTTTGTTGCCTTCTTTCGAGTTGGACTGGTCGTGGATTCGGAGGTGGGTTTCCTCCTCCTGCCGAGTGAGTTCCTCGCCTAGGTTGTGGCGCGAAGTTTTGGCCTCCATTATCATTTCTTTGTCTAACTTGCTTTTCCTGGCCCACAGTTTCTTGGTTTTTGTTTCCTTGGCCAGCACTTCTCCTTGTGCCTTGGGCACGACCTGGGTTCCCTTGAGCCTCTGTGGGATCATAGGCAACCATCTGTTTGTTTTTTCCTGAGTCCGCACTTTTTTATTTTCTCTATCTCGGCGCATCCCCTGGCGAGGAGGCTGTATGCCCTGCAGATCTGGCTGGGATTAGGGTTGCCAAGTGAACGAGTTGTGACCTTCCAAATATACCCTGATTTGCCCTGTAGTACGCCTCATTCAACTTTCCTGCTGCTCTCACCAACTCGTTTACTCGTTCCTGCTGCTTTTTCTTTGCCTCACCCGTCAAGTGGGGTAATTCTGCCATCGCTGCTTCTACAGCTCTCAGGTTCGCTGCTACCGTATTATATGTCGGCTGTATAGCTATTTCGTTGTTGCACTCTGGGGTTACTTTGGATGTAGCATCCGCCAGCTCCTCATTGAGTTTCCTTCCTCTTATCCTCGTCGACTCGAGTTGGGTCTTTGCGCCCTTGACTCGGTGCGCCGAGTTATACTATCGGATTGTGATATCCATATCCTGTTGTAACTTGGCTAGTTCTTTTGCTTTTTCCAACACCTTCTTCCTAGTTTCCTCTAACTCGGCTTACGTATGTGCCGGTTCGGCTACTGGTGCTACTGGATCTGCTAATTTTTCTATCGCTTCCTACAACTCCTTGGCTCTTTTACTCTTTGCTATGTTCTCTAGCTTCTCCAGCGGAACCTTCTCAGTTCTTGCTGCCCTTGGTGTGGGATCTGTGTCCTCTTCCTCGGCATTCTCATTCACCACAGGAGCTACTGGAGGCGCTGGGGGACGCGATGGATCACGAGCGGTCATCATTACATAGGCAGAAGCAAGCTGGTGAAGCCCTCCTGCGGCGTGAACCACGGGTGGATCCAGTGCCAAGATGACGCGCTCGGGGTATGCGCGCTCCATACGCACGGCGACGTAGACTTGGTGCTAGCCGAACTTGATGAAGCGACCGCCCCTAGGGAACGTCTTGGTCCCGAAGCAGCCTGTATTGTCGCTGATGAAGTTGAGCGCTCCAAACCTCTAGATGAGGCTGGAGTAGACACGCTCGCCCGTTGAGGCGATGATGTTGCCCGTCCGGATGAAAACTCCATCAAGCGCCACTGATTGCCCCATGGTGGGCGCCAACTGTCGTGATGGTGTCACTGCAGATGCCATGTGTAGGCTTAAGTTGGGGTCCAAATGGACGCTTGAGGTAACCGAGGAGGGAGTGCACGGTCTTGCCGCGCATGATGAACTCTCCACACTTGTGACTATTTTTCCTTCTCGATGTTTACAAGTGCTCCTTGAGTTGTTTTCGCATACTCTCAGGGCACTAGTTCTCTACTTGGTTGATCCCCCTAAACCCTAGCTATGCCCCTCCTTATATAGGCGATGGGGTAGCTAGGTTACATTTAGGGTCCTAGGGTTTACTGTTTGGATCTTTGTCCTTACTATGCGGGTCGGGTCATGGGCCAGCCCATAGCCCCTGACCTAGTCAATAAAGTTGTATATCCAACGGTCCTTCTGTATGTAGACGCCAGCTCTACGGCGTCATATGTTGCTTTATAGATCACCTCTTGCTTTTGGCGTCACCCGGCTCCTTTATCGTCACCCGGCGACACCCTTCTCTTTTGAGCATGTTTTACCATGGTACCTCCTAGATCTTACTCGGAAAGTAGACACGTATCTTTCTTGATCCGGACTTTCCTCGTGAGACTCGGCTTGTCGCTACCTGCAAGGTAAACATCTTCGTCCTGTTCGGGCCGACATACTTCTTATGTCGGCCTTACACAAGCTCTATACCCCAGCCGTTAAGACCCGGCTGCTGTTCTCTTTGACTCGGCCTAAGACAAGCTAGGAAATGTTTTACCCCTTATGACCCTACCAGGGGTTATCCCCCCGACAGTCTCTGATGCTAGTAGTGAAATGTATATCATGGACCAATTCTATGACTATATTATAGTTGATGACCGCCCCATTGTGGAGCAGGCTCATGAAATACAGTCACTTGCCAGGGAGCTTGAGCACTTCACTTGTGTGCTACCAGACAAGTTTGTTGCTGAGGCATTATTGCCAAGCTTCCCCAATCATGGAGGAATTTTGCTACTTCTCTAAAGCAAAAGAGACAAGATTTTTCCATGATGGATCTCATTGGGACTCTTGATGTGGAACAGAACGCGAGAGCAAAAGGCACATGTGCTCGAGGTATAGAGGGTGGTTCTAAGGCCAATCTGGTACAGAAAAGGAACTTCCAGCGTCACAAGTTCAAGAACAAGGGAAAGTTTGACGTCAAAGCAAAGTTCGATGGAAAGAACAAGGCCTCACAGTCTACCAGTTTGAAGAAGAAGACTGATAAGAAGAAAGGTGCTTGTCATTTGTGTGGTGATCATGATCATTGGGCTCTTGCTTGTCCCAAACGATTTGACAAACACCAAGATGGGAAGGGCAGCAAGACTGCTAATGTTGTAATGAGCGAGATTCAGATGAAATATGTCGGGTATGGTATATTACATACCGTTCTTTCATTATGTCATTCTCCTGATTGGTGGATTGACACGGGCGCTAATGTACATGTCTGTTCTGATATTTTCATGTTTTATTCATATCAGGTCAGATGGAGTCAAACCGTTCTGATGGGAATGGCTCACAAGCTTTGGTTCATGGTGTTCGTACGGTCGATCTTAAGTTCACTTAGGGAAATACCATGCGCCTGAAGAACGTGCATCATGTTCCCTCAATAAATAAAAATCTTGTTAGAGGATCTCTTTTGTGTCGAGACGGCCACAAGATTATATTCGAGTCCAATAAATTTGTAATCTCTAAGTATGGAACCTTTGTTGGTAAAGGTTATGAGTGCGGAGGCTTGTTCCGCTTATCTCTGTTAGATTTGTAATAAGTTGTTAATCGTATTTATACGAATTTTGAATCAAATGTCTGGCACTCTCGTCATTGCCATATTAATTTTGGTTGTATGAAGCGGCTAGCCAAAATGAATTTAATTCCTGATTTCACAATTGTTAAGGTATCTAAATGTAGGGTTTCGTATCATGGAAAAGAAAAAAATTATATCGCGTGAACACACACAAGCCAAGATCTATCTACTAGATTGTAGCAACGAGTTGATAGATTACTAACCCTCTAAGATCACAAGCGGTTAACGAGAGCAAATTCTCGTGGGTGATGTAGTCGTTCACTTGCCGATCTCAATATCGCGTAGCCGATCCTTCCGATGTCGTGTTACAGCAGCGCTCCCGTAGTCGGTCACACATACGGTACTCGATGACGACCTTCCTCTCCCTTGTCCAGCAGGCAGCGGAGGTTGTAGCTCTCTCCTCGCAATTCCGGCAGGGAGACGGCATTGTGTCGGAAGTAGAGGGGAGATCCCGCAGTGCTTCGCCTAAGCTGGAGCGAGTATGGTGGAGTAGAGAGAGCCTTGGGGCTAGGGTTTAGATGCCAAGGGAAGAGGGAAGGCGACGGCTAGGGTTCAGGATAGACGGCAGTGGCGGTTTAGAGGGGATATAGGGCACCAGCGGCCTGGGGGGGGCAGCGGCGGCCTAGGGATTAGGTCTTGGGCGCCTTAGGCAAGGGGGATTTGAATTTTTCAAACTACCTTTTTTACTTTCAAATTAGAGTTTGATTTCTCTCTCAAGTTTCTAGCCAATTGACCTAGGACATGATGCAACCATTCCACTTTGTCATCACACATCCATGTACCCTTCCCCTTGTTGGACCTTCTAGACACTTCTAGAACATTCCGGTAAAAACACCGAAACCATTCCCGAACTCCGGAATTGGACTTTACTTATATGAATCTTATTCTCCGTACCATTTCGGAACTCCTCGTGATATCCCTAATCTCATCCTAGACTCCGAACAACACTCAGTCTTCTTACTCACATTCCATATCTACTAAAAAACATTGAATCTTTGAGTGTGTCTCCCTACGGTTCGTGAATTATGCAGACATGACCGAGAGTCTTCTCCGATCAATAACCAATAGAGGAATCTAGAAATTCATATGGCTCCCACATATTTCTATGATTACTTCGTGATTGAATGAACCATTTACATATGATACCAGTTTCCCTTTGTCTCGTGATACTTTACTTATCTAAGGTTTGATCGTCGGTATCTCTCCATACCTAGTTCAACCTCGTTACCGATAAGTACTCTTTACTCGTTCCTGTGATATGTGATCCCTTGTGAGCTAGTCACATGCTTGCAAACCAATTGGATGACATTCCACCAAGAGGGCCCAGAGTATATCTATATGTCATATGGATGGACAAATCCCACTCTTGATCCATGTGCCTCAACACATACTATTCGAACACTCAATGCCACCTTTATAACCACCCAGTTACGAAGTGGTGTTTGATGTCATGTAGAGGTCTCAACCTGATAAGGTATAGATCCCTGTGTTTAATATGCTAGTCCCTGGATCGAATAGCTAGCATCCACAATTTAAGATGTAATATCAAGAAACAAAGATCATATTACAACTTATAACTAGAAATAAAATAATCCATTACATATTACATAGCTCATATGGCTATCTCATTACAATGCAGCAGACATAACTATATAGCATGGTGTCCTTCATCTTCAAGGGCCACAAGAAATAATGTTGGTTGTAGACTTGTAATCCCTACTCAACAAACTTCACTAACATCAAACAAACCTACAACATAATAAGTTACATCCACAAGGTTCAATACATTTGAATTGTATTGGAAAGTGATACTATGGTAGAATAGTAGTATCTAACATCTATATGAATTTGGCTAGGTGTATCTTAGGCTTGCTTTGCTCGAAATAAAGTTTTCCGTGTTAGCTAAAAACAATAAGTTTTTTTTTCAAAAACTCCCAAGGAACCACCAATAGAAATTGGTGAACCTTTACCCTTGTTCAACGAGAAGTTTTTAACTTATAAATTGGGATGAGTAGATCCTTGATAGCTTCAATGTCTTGTTGCCCAAAATGTCCATTGCCGGGGACACGGCTAAGTACTTAGGTTTTACCCTCTCGAGAGGTGGTGCACTTTCCCCACAAGACTCGACATGCATCGAGACAAGATCTTTCAGAAGCCTTCCCTTAGACCACATGGACGCGTTCCATCCTATCACCCCTGACACCATCTGCCCATCTGTCTAAGTTATTGCAACCTATATGATCAAGGCAGAGCCCATATGCCATGTGGATGCACTAGAAGCTTCTCAACATTAAACATCTCAAATCTCTTTGTTCCTGGGTGGCCATCCACAAGTGTGATACACAAGGTAAACCATAAACATGGGCCTTGTGTAACCACTCAACACAAACCATCATACCATTCCACCCAGGTGATTCATTCACTTAGTTGTTTTATTAATCAAAACACAAGTCATTGACTTAGCAAAATTTCATAGCATGAATAATCCACCCTTGTTTTCTACTAGCTAGGATAAGCATGATAACATGGCAAGTTTCCTAACTTAGTATAATTCTACTAAGACAACATATAGGATTTCCCATGGCATAGCTTATACTTAGAAAATTTCAATGCAAGTCCTACTCAAAATATCACTAATGCATAGTAAAATAATAGGACAAAATACATGAAGCACCACTTGCCTTTTTAGTAGAGAATATAGGTACTCTCCTTGATCTTGCAATTGTCACACTCTTCAAAGTTCACTACAATTCAATCAGGCAAAGCACACATTCAAAAACTAGCATTCAAACAATTCACCACATAAAATGGTAAAAACAAGGAAATGCATGCAAGCATGCAAAAAGGTTGTTTTATTTTAAAAGTGGTTTCTGATAAGGCTATAAACATTTAAAAACACCTTCTGGTCATTTATAAAGGTGTAAAATCATTTGAAAACAAGTTAGTGAAAATAGTCCTTAAATCATTTTTGTTTTACTAGAAATGCTTTTACTCAAAGGAATAATTCCCTAGGGTTAGCCAAATATATTTTTAAATCTAAAAGTTAGTTTTTATGGTCAGAGGGTTCAAAAAGAACCATTTAAAAAAGGTTTTACTCAAAAATCATTTTTAGAACAAATTTTATATTCAAAATAGTCCTAATAATGTTTCTGCAAAAACACCTAATTTTTAAGAGGAAAATGACCAAACCAGGGCTATAGTTTCAAAGTTTACAATTTTCTGAATCTATTGATATAAAGTTTGTAATTCATGGACATACAGATCAAAAGTTATGATTTTTGCAAATTCAAACCACTAATAGATCAAATTCTGTTTTTAATACAACAGTCAGGCCATGTGTCTAGTTCTTATTGGACGATACCGTTTTGTTTGGATCGTGCAATGTGGGGCATTGGATTTAAGTGGATCTATGCGGCTAAGATCGAGTGATACCTCTTCGGTTTAAGTGACCTATCGCAACCACATGATCTGAATCTAGCGACGTTAATTAGACTAGCCATGAACTGGCGGCGCAAATGACGGTGTGCGGTGGCAGCGCTCTGCCTACGATGGTCCGGTGAATATAGGAAGCAAGGAAGAGTGTATAGGGCCTTAACGTGCTCGCAGGGTTGTCGCGGTGCTCAAGGTGGCCGCAGGAGGGACAGGGGCGCACAGATTCGCCGTGTATTTCTCGCCAGAGTTGTTACTAGCGTCGGGCACGCACGAGCCTTATCGGAGGAGAGATCCTAGGTCGCACAAAATCATACCAAAGTGTCAGGGCGATGCACACATGTATGAGGGTTGTGGAGAAACTCATCAGAGGTCAAGGGGAGCACGAGGTCAACGACTATGGCTCACCGGAGTTGCAGGGGTCGTCGGTGGCGCTCAGACAAGGTCGGAGTCGATGCTCTGGGGAGCGCGGGAGAAAGCGAACACTATTAGAGGTGCGCACGCAAAGGCGAGCAAGTTAGTGGAAGCTAGGGGGCAGGGGCGGTCGGGCTTCACCGGAATTTGAGCTGGAGCTCGCCGGAGACAGCGGTGGCACGAGGCAAAATCAGTGCAGGCTGGTGGCTCTCTAGAAGTAGCGTATGAGAGGAAAGAGAGGGGAGAGGGAGGTGGTTAAGAAGGCGTGGTCGTAGGGAGGATTAAACGAGGCATTTACGCAAATTAACGTAAAGGAGAATCAGCAGGAAACGACCGGGGAGAGGGGGAAGAACTGGTCTCGCGGGTGAGGACGATGAGACAGCCTGGCAGTGGGTCCTGTTTGACAGTGAAGGGGTGGGTTGGGTGCATGGTTGATACGTCCAAAAAGTATCTACTTTCCTGAACACTTTTGCTATTACTTCTCCTCTAAACTTGTGTGATTTGGATACAACTAACACGGACTGACGCTTTTTCAGCAGAATTACCTTGGTGTCTTGTTTTTGCGCAGAAAATCAACTATCAGGAAAAATCTCAGAAAATATGCCAAAAATTATATTTCACCAGAAGATCCACGGAGCCAGAAGACGAGACGCAGAAGGGTCCTGGGGGGCCCACACCCCTGCCAGGCGCGGGCCCACCACTAGACGCGCCTAGGGGGTGCAGCCACCCCAGGCACCCCCTCGGGTTCCCTCTATGCCTATAAGTTGCCTCTCAACCTAAAAACAAAGGGGGGTTCGATAGTTTTTCAGAAAGAGCTGCTCCGTCACCGCCACCAGAAACCAAGATTCGGATCCAGAAACTCCATTCTAGCACCCTGCTGGGACGGTGAATTTCGAGAGGATCATCGCCATCATCATCACCAAGGCATCTCCATCAACCACCGATGTTTCCCACATCCATGAGTGAGTAATCCCCCGCTGTAGGTTGGGGATGGTAGGGATTGGATGATTTCTATCATGTAATCAAATAAGATCTATTAGGGCATAGTGCCTAGTATCTCTATTAGTGCTATTTGACTTTGTTGCAACTTGTTATGCTTAATGCTTGTCACTAGGGCCCGAGTGCCATGATCTAAGATCTAAACTTATTATTGAATAATTATGATAGTATTGTTTGTGATCTTATCTGCAAGTTGTGTACATATATCATTGTCCGGATCCAAAGGCCCCAAAGTCGCAATAATTGGGACAACCGGAGGGGATAGCTGTGGTGTGAGGATCACATGTGTTCACAGAGTGTTAATGCTTTGCTCCGGTGCTCTGTTAAAAGGAGTTCCTTAATTGCTAGTAGTTTCCTAGAGGCTCCTCTGCCACAGGCTGGCTGGACAGAAGATGTTGTACAATTTCTCATCGCGAGCACGTATGACTATATATGGATCACATGCCTAGGATTGTTTAGTAATTGGATGCTTATTATTATTTATCTTCAATGCCCTAGATCTTGAAGTTACATGTTTAGACTCGTTCATGTAACGCCCGTCCATCCATCCCTATGCCTACCGCACTCGAATCCCACTGTTTACTGTTACTGTTACTATTGCTCCTGTTTTACTGTTACTGTTACTACTACCAAACTGTTGCTACTGATAAACTTCTGTGAGCAAGAACTATTTCCAGGTGCAGCTGAATTGACATCTTAGTTGTTAAGGCTTGCAAGTATTCTTTGGATCCCCTTGTGTTGAATAAATAAATTGGGTAATACTACTCGTGAAGACTATTGTGATCCCCTATACTTGTGGGTCATCAAGACTATTTTATGGCGTCGTTGCCGGGGAGCATAGCTTTATTTGTAAGTTCACTTGGATCTATTATTGTTCACTTCTACTCCTTTCATCATGGGGAAGTCTCGTGATGGAAAGTTCCCTATTTTACCATCCACTACAAAAAGAGGTACAGTCCTAAACACCTTTGTTGCTCTTGATTCACCGTCTGTTATAAGTAAGCTTGTCACACCACCACCATATACTAATGCTACACACACTACTACTACTACTGAATCTGAAACTGCTTTTGATGCTCATGATGTTACTTCTACTGTGCTTGATGCGAGTGGTTCATTAGGTCCTTTCCTAGATGCTACTATGGCTAGTCTAGGAAATACCGAAACTACTAGTGAAGAAACTGTTACACTTATTAGCTCATCCCAGTCTAGAGAGAGTTATGATATTACTGATGGTTACATTGAGTTCACTGATGAATTTGTTGAAGAGTGTCGAAACACACATGGTACTAGTGCTATTTAGAGTCTCCTTGCTAGACACACTATTATGCCTAAACTGTCCTCTGATCCTAATTTTGTCACCTCTCCCATAGATATTAAAGATAAAGATTATGATTTCTCTCTTGATTTATCCTATTTGGACATTGTTGAGAAAGAACCTTTCTGTGGGACTGAAAATGAGAGTGTTGTGTCTCATATGAATGAGCTTTCTACTATGAGTGCTTTATTCTCTGATAATTTTAAGATGCACAAATACTTTGTTACTAAGATCTTCCCTTTTTCACTAAAAGGAGAACCTAGGGCTTGGTTTAATAGATTACCTCCTGGTTCCATTGATAGCCTTGATTGCTTGATTGCTTCTTTCTTCCAAAAATATTTTCCTCCCAGTGCTAGACATGCTGCTTTGCAGAGACTTCTTGATTTTAAACAGGGAGAAGAAGAGAAATTGCCTGAGTCATGGACAAGGTTCTGTGCCTTGATTCATGCACATCCTGGATGTCCATTGCATAAGAATGATCTTCTTGATATTTATTATAATGGACTAACTAATGATTCTAGGATATACCTAGATAGCTTTGCTGATTGTGTTTTCAGGAAAAAAATCCTATAGATGGTGAAGAATTAATGGCTAAGATAAGCAAGAATTATGATTATTGGACTTCAACTGAGCTAAATACACATGAGCCTATTACTCATGAACCAGTTCCAACACCAACACCAAAGAAGAGAGGAGTTATTGCATTAAATGATGAAGTGATGAAGGAAGCTAACAAATGTCTAAAGGAGAAATGTATTAGAGCTGAAGATGTGAAGAATCTACCTCCTATAGAAGAATTATGTAAGCCAATTCCCCACTCATCCACTATTGAGGTACACTCTCTCCAACACTTTGATGAAGGTGATATTCCTTATGGTAAGCCTCCTGATCAATGTTTAGAGGAACTTGACATTTTTATTGTTAAGCAAGGTAATTTTAATAAACAAGTTCGGAATCATTTATTGGAAAACTCTAGAGCTATCCATGAGTTGAAAGATATTGTAGAAAGAAATTCTAATGATATTAAAATGCTTTGTAAACACTTTCAAATGTTTGAAACCCAACTTGATTAACTTGCTAAGGTACAAAAAGATATGCTAGTTAATGCCTCATGAGATAAACATGCTTATGGTATTAGAACTAGGAGTGGTATAGCTACTCAAGATCCTTTATATCCTGAAGGACACCCTAAAAGAATTGAGCAGGATTCTCAATAAGGTGAAAGTAGTGGTAGTCCTCGTAAGAGAAAGAAAAAGAAACACAAGGTTGTTGAGGAACCCCTTGAACCTGCTGTAGATCCTAATAGTATATTTGTATCTGATGCTGAAACTGAGAGTTGTAATGATAAAAAATGATGCTCCTGATAAGGAGTAAGTTGAGGAAGAACCTGAGAAGCACACTAAGGACACTAGGTACACAAAGGAAGATTTTATTGCTCATAAGCATGGTAAAGAGAGAGAACCTTGGGTGCAGAAACCTATGCCTTTTCCAGGTAAGAAACACAAGTCAAAGGAGGAAGAACACTACAACAAGTTTTGTGAGTGGACGAAACCTTTATTTTTGCAAATTCCTTTGACTGATGCTATTAAATTGCCTCCTTATTCAAAGTATATGAAGGATATTATCTCTAATAAAAAGAAGATTCCTAATGAGGAGATTTCTACTTTACTTGCTAATTACTCCTTCAATGGTAAGGTTCCAAAGAAACTTGGTGATACAGGTATACCAACTATTCCTTGCTCTATTAAGAATAATTATGTTAGAACTGCTTTATGTGATTTGGGAGATGGAGTTAGTGTTATGCCTTTTTCTCTTTACAAGAGACTCCAGCTAGAAAAGTTGATACCAAATGATATATCATTGCAAATGGCTGATAAGTCAACTACCATTCCTGTTGGTATATGTGAGGATGTTCCTGTTCAAGTGGCTCATAATTGCTTGGTTTTGACTGATTTTGTGGAGCTTGAAATGCCTGAAGATGATAATATGTCCATTATTGTTGGGAGACCTTTTCTTAATACTGCAGGTTCTGTCATTAATTGTAATCAAGGAAAAGTAACATTCAATATTGATGACAAAGAGCATACTGTTTATTTCCCCAAAAAGGTTGTTAGAAGCTATTGCCTGAATTCCATTGAAAATATTGAGAGCATCAAGGTTGGAGAAATATATTGTCCCATTCCACAAGAAAATTTTGAAACTATTATGATTGGGACCATTGCTATCAAGTATGAGGTAACATAATCACCTTGTGCAATGCAAAGTTTTGTTTCATATAAGATTGTTTCATATAAGATTGTTTTGTTAATACAAGGATTTTAATGAACGAATTTTTTTCCACTGTGGTTATACTTGCTTTCTTTTACTTTTCTCCTTCCTAGTCTTTGCCTTTCTTTTGCTAGCTTTGGTTTTTCTAGTTGTTTGCTTGTTAGAGTTTCTTAGAGCTCATGTAGTTTGGCTTTTTGTTTGCTGTTGCTTCTTCTGAAAAAACTGATTCTGCGAGAAAATCAATTTTCATACCCTGAAAATTGGCCAAAAATAAAGTTTCCCGAAAAATACCAGAAAATTCAAAATATTTTTTTCCTCAAAAACAGTGGCGGAGATACACCTGAAGTGACCCAGGGGGCCACCCCAGGCCACCACACCCATGGTAGGCGCGGCCTACCTGTGGGTGGCGCCTAGGAGGGTCTAGCCCACATAGGCCCCTTCAAGGTTCCCCCTCATAGCCATCTTCTTTCTCTCTCCCGAAAAACACCAGAAAATTTGCTCAAGCTCGAGTTCTTGCTATTCTTGCTCGCGATTTTCGATCTCCTTGCTCAGCCCATCTTTTCTGCTAATTTTTGGAGAGATTGCTCCTTGGTATGTGCCTCCTCCACTTGTCCAATTAGATTTGTGATTGGTAGATTGTATCTTGAGTATTTTTCTGCTATAGGTGACAGGTTGTTTGAGCTTGCATGCTTGTTCTATGCTTAGAAACTTTATTTTGATGCATGTGTAGTCCTCTAGCAAGTTCCTATAGTAGTTGATCATCGTTTATCAACTTAGAAATCACTTGGTTTGCTGCTTGTATAAAATTTCAGAAAAGAGAGGTCAAGGACCACCACACATTTGGTAAAATATTTGAGGGTGATGCACCTAGAAGGGAAAGGCTTACAAGATCATCCACCAGTGTCAGGCCCTCATACAATGAGGATCTCATCACTCCGCGATTTGGTGACGAGGGTGATGAGGGGGATGCGCATCCCTCCGCCTTTCCTTGCCAAACCTTCTTGTGGGCAGCTGGGATTCTTGATGATTTTATGACCTTGGTTTGGAGGGTTGGTCTAACAAGTCTTATGCAGGATGACAGCGTGCAATATGCTATGATAACTAAAACATTTGTGGAGAGCTTCTCCTTCACTAAAATCTTGTTCCATCCAGATGTTTCTTTCAAAGTTTATGGCAAGTCTTACCAAATGACATTGACGAAATTTTGTGAAGCTCTAGGACTTGGTACAGCTGGGTTAGCAAAGAAGATTCTAGCTCAACCCGCTGATTTGTTGGAGCTCTACCATGGAATAAACAACGATGATAACCATAGATCTCAATGGGGAAAGATAAGAAACATTCAGCTTCCATCCATTAGGTACTTCACTTATTTTCTCGCCACTAGTGTTCTTGGTAGGGAGAACACCAGTAATATTTCCAGTTATCATTTGTCTTTCTTAGATGCTGCGCTCAACAATGAAACCAAGTATAATATTGGTTCTCTCATTGCTCATCGCTTAACAGCTAAGGGACCCATTTATGGGGGAATTATTGCTATGCGTGCTGCTGCTGCCTTGGACATTGCTGTTGATCCAAATGATACAGTATTGGCTCCTGAGAGGCTTGATCTTGCTGCCATGAAGGCGCATCACTTTGTCACCACTATCTCTACCCTTGAGAACTTGGTTTATAGAATGTTGTTTATTGATGGGGAAGAGAGAGATCCCTCTCCCCCAAACCACTTTGTTCAGTATTTCTTAGGCACCTTTGTCACGCTCCCAGGAGGAGATGGATGAGATGTTGCACTCTCTTGCCTTCCATGGGCACTATCAGGAGGAAGCGCCCTCTTATGACCCCGCGGTACACTACATAGGGGAGTTCTCGAGCTCGTACAAGGACGAGGGAGCCTCCTCGTCATACTACGGAGGTGCATCTACTTGGGCACCATGGGATTGAGCCCCACTTAGGACAAAATCCTAAGCTTTGGGGGAGGTATACCGACATCACACTCATATATATATATATATATCATGTTCGGTCGGTTCTTTGTATATCCATTGTTTCTCTTTATTTTTGGTTCTTGTTGCTTCTTTCTCAAAAACACAAAAATACCAAAAATATTTTCGTTGTTTCTCTTTATTTTTTTTGCTTCTTGTTTGGTTTTCCTTAAAATAAAAAAATCCAAAAAGATTTTGCTTTGCTTGGTTTGTTTTTGCTTTGCTATTTTTGATTTGTTGGCTTGTTTCTAAAAAATCGAAAACACCAAAAATATTTGTTGTTCTTCTTTGGCTTTGTGAGTTCTTTGCAGGGTTCAGCCGTCCTCAATGGATTTTGGTTTCATTTTAGTATTCAAGTCACACAAGTGAAGGGCAATAATGAAGATTAAGACAACTCGAGGTGTGGTAAGAGGCTGGTAGCGAACTCTATTTGTTTCATTTTTGTACATATACTCATCATTGTGAGCATGCTTAGCCTGTTTGTGTAAGGTGTATGTCATTATGGATGCTTCGTAGTCTTTGTTGTCTATGATTATCTCCAGCTTGATAATAGTTTGTAGCATGTCATATAGATGTTTGCTTACATTGTTTTATTCATATTTTGGTATGATATTGTGGTATCTTCCTCTGACTGTTCATGTGAATCGACTTGGCACATGCTCACGCATGCATATGACTAATCAATAGTCAGTAAGCCTCGATAATTTATTTTGCCTCAGAGTTCTTGTATCACTTTCATGCCATAATTAGCCCTGTTTTGTTGCAAGCATGATTATGACAGTTATTGCTCCCCTGTTTGTCGCTCCCTCTATTTTTGCTAGCCTTCACTTGCACTGAGTATGAGCTCTACATGTGCTTCCAACTCCCCAAAACCAATATTGCGAGTTGTGTCCACCATATCTACCTATTAGTATTGTTTGCTATTTTAGTGCATATTCAATATGCCTTGTTTTCTTCCAAATAAAATGTTTGTCTGTTTTGAGAAAGTTAGTTAGTAAAGCTCTCACGAACTTGATGGCACACTTAATTCCTTGCACTGAATAATCTTGAACCATTGTGATTTGTCCATGAAAGTTATATGCTTGCAAATTATATGCTGGGATTCAACAGAACCGTGTTGTCATAGGGAACGCTTTCAACACTTTTTGTATACCCTATCCAGTTAATACTTTTCTCTTTTGTTTACGGATGTCGACAATGTGAAATAAAAGGGGAGATTGTGAGTTCATGGAGTCTATACATTGTGTTAGATAAATGCCTGGGCCGCTAGCCTAAGCCATACCTAATATGGGTGGAAACTTGTTGCATCACCATAATGATCATTCTATGAAACATCCTCAATAACAAGCTATGCACATAGTAAATAAAAACATCACTGAGATTCTCATTGTCTGCTTTCCTTGTCATTTTGATCACGACATAGCTCCTGTATCATGTGCAAGGGGTACCCCGTTGGGGATTCTCTATTATATGCGTGTATTTACAATGACAAAAACTTACAGGTAACCAAAGTTGAGTAGCATGCGGAGCGGCCCTGGTACTCAAGGGACTTAAGATTTTCAGTCTATGGTCTGTGAAGCATATGATTCAAAGTGGACCTCACTTTCACCTTAACCACATGAAAATGCCTATGATAGGGGAAATGAGAGCTCAAAGCTAATGAGTACCTTCCTTTCAGCATTAGGAATCCTTTCGAACTTTTGAAAAACCGTTTTCACTTCCTTGTTGAGTAACCACTTATTCTATGAGCACCTTCTTGAGAGCATAGTTGTCATTCTTGTGTTTGTCTCAAAACTTGGTTAATTATGTCATGACTTTGATGCTTGTATCTTTGATATCTTTACTTCTAGTCTTCACTTGAACTTCAGAGGTGCCTTGGAATTTATATTGTGCTCTACAAACAAAGGCAAGCGAGATACCACTCTATCATACCTTACTATGAGCATTGCAATGTTGCTTATATTTATGTTTCATGCTACTTATTATTATTGAGTTGGTTTCTCTTCATAGCTTGCAATCACTATTGAGTAGACTTAGTTGCATACTTCTTATTATGAATGGTTTAAGCATCTACTCCTGTGCTGAGAATATATATATCATATGAAGCAAATGTGTCTGTGAAAGTTCTTTTATCGCACTCAGTTTTCAATTGAATTTCTTGAGGACAAGCAATAAGCTAAGCTTGGGGGAGTTGATACGTCCAAAACATATATACTTTCCCGAACACTTTTGCTATTGTTTCTTCTCTAAACTTGTGTGTTTTGGATACAACTAACATGGACTGATGCTGTTTTCAGCAGAATTACCTTGGTGTCTTGTTTTTGTGCAGAAAATCAACTATCAGGAAAAACCCCGGAAAATATTCCAAAAATTATATTTCACCAGAAGATCCACGGAGCCAGAAGACGAGACGGAGAAGGGGCCTAGGGGGCCCACACCCCTGCCAGGCACGGGCCCACCACTGGCCGCGCCTAGGGGGGTGCAGCCACCCCCTCGGGTTCCCTCTGCGCCTATAAGTTGCCTCTCAACCTAAAAACAGAGGGGGGTTTGATGGTTTTCCAGAAAGAGTTCTGCTCCGCTGCCGCCACCAGAAACTAAGTTTCGGATCTAGAAAATACATTCTAGCAACCTGCCGGGACGGGGAATTTGGAGAGGATCATCGTCATCACCAACGCATATCCATCAACCACCGATGTTTCCCTCATCCATGAGTGAGTAATCCCGCGCTGTAGGTTTGGGGATGGTAGGGATTGGATGAGTTCTATCATGTAATCGAATAAGATCTATTAGGGCATAGTGCCTAGTATCTCTATTAGTGCTATTTGACTTTGTTGCAACTTGTTGTGCTTAATGCTTGTCATTAGGGCCTGAGTGCCATGATCTTAGATCTGAACTTATTATTGAATCATTGTAATAGTATTGTTTGTGATCTTATCTCCAAGTTGTTTACACATATCATTGTCCGGATCCAAAGGCCCCAAAGTGACAATAATTGGGACAACCGGAGGGGATGGCTATGGTGTGAGGATCACATGTGTTCATGGAGTGTTAATGCTTTGCTCCGGTGCTCTATTAAAAGGAGCACCTTAATTGCCAATAATTCCCTAGAGGCCCCGCTGCCACGGGCTGGCTAGACATAAGATGTTGTGCAAGTTCTCATTGTGAGCACGTATTACTATATATGGAGCACATGCCTAGGATTGTTTAGTACTTGGATGCTTATTATTATTTATCTACAATGCCCTAGATCTTGAAGTTACATGTTTAGACTCGTTCATTCAACGCCCGTCCATCCATCCCTATGCCTACTACACTCGAATCCCAATGTTTACTATTACTATTGCTCATGTTTTACTGTTGCTATTGCTACTACCAAATTGTTGCTACTGATAAACTTCTGTGAGCAAGAACTATGTCCAGGTGCAGCTGAATTGACAACTCAGTTGTTAAGGATTGCAAGTATTCTTTGGCTCCCCTTGTGTCGAATCTATAAATTGGGTAATACTACCCGCGAAGACTGTTTTGATCCCCTATACTTGTGGGTCATCAGCAGTGAGAAAAGGGGTAGGGGAGAGAGGGGTTTCCAGGGTGGGCTGCGAGTTGGGCATGCTGGGCTGGGGGTACTGGGTAGGTTAATTGGGTCTGGTCTGTTTTCATTTTTTTTATTTTCAAAGGTTTTTCTTTTTCCATTCTATTTTCTGTTTTCATTCAAACCAATTTGATTTCAAACTAATTTGAATTCATATTAATTCCAAATCTCTTCAACGGGTTTCAATCAAGTTAGTTGTTGATTAATTAACTCGTTTTGGAATATTTCAAATATTCTCTTATGATTTATTATTTATTTAAATTAGGAATTTTTCTTTATTTAAATAAAATAAAAAATGGTTCAAGCCCATATAATTTTATTCAAATAATCTTTTATTCCTTTATTTTATTTAGTAAACTTTTATTCCATTTGCTTGTGGATTTGTCCAAGGATTTAATTTGTCTTTTAAATATTTCTCATTTATTTATTTCTTGCTTTGTCTTATAAAATTCATATCTTTGTATTTATAGCTCCAAAAATAGTGATTCCACTTTGTATAATTTTATTTAATATTTATTTATCTTCTAAATCTTTTTAGGATTATTTTGTTCACAATTTGGTATGGAGTTTATCTAGGAGCTTTATTAGCTTTGGAAATTATTTCCTTTTATATTATTAAATTCATAAGATTTTATCCATGGCTTCAAATTGAGTGAAACCAATTTTCCAAGGTTTTGTAATATTTTTGTTTATCAATTATGATCGTTTATAAATGTTTTTTTCCAAATTTTTATATGGAACAAATACATAGTCTTTGGGTGATTTGAAAAAAATTATATGGAACAAATACATAGTTTTTGATTTAACTTTTCCAAGTGCTTAAATTCAAGATTCTTTCCATGCATAAATGCATTTGATCTTTATTAAAAAAATGGTTGCTTGTTCATTCAAATTTTGTTCAAGTATGGTTTTGATGTTTCCATTTAGAAGCAAAAGTTTTCATTTCACCATAAATTTCAACACTTGTTTATTTTGTTTGTTTATTTTTCACATTTCAAAATTTGGAAATCTTTTGGGATGTGACAGACTACCACCCTTAAAAGGAATCTCGTCCCGAGATTCGGGAAGGCTAGAGGTTACAAGTTGGCTTCAAGTCAACTAGGGTACTACCACCCTTAAAAGATTTCTAACTAGATTACATCTTGACTTACTTGGTATCCTGATGTAACTTCTCTGGACAGTTGTTTGCGTAGTGTCCTTTGTTTCCACATTTGAAACATGTGACAAGGTTGATGTCTCTCATAGGTTTGCTTTTCTTGTCTTTCTACTTATCTGGACAATGTGATGCATAACGGCCTAGATCTTTGCATTTGTGGCACACCACTTGGCTAATATCCTTCTTCTTTTTGGATCTCTCCAAAGCTAGGAGTTCTCTTATTTCCTGTTCTTCATACTTCACCACAAATGTGGGAAATCTTTCTCGGTTATAACGGTTCCTAGGATAACGTCCATGTTTCCTCTTTTGTCCACCATGGTGAGTTACAATGTATGGAGGTGCAAACTGAGGTTTGACTTTGTCTTCATCCTTCTTGGTAGAAGTTGTTCCTTCATGGAGGTTTCCAAAGACTTGATGCATTCCATCTTGTTTCATCTGTTGCACTATAGGATAGATGGGGCATTGGATAGGAACATGATTATTTCCTTCACATAGGAAACAAGAAACTTGAGATGTGGGGCATTGTCCAGTTGGATGTTTCTCTTCACAATTAGGACATTGGTCCATATGCTCTTTATAAGTGTGTCCTATGTCTCCATAGATTTTGCAAACTTGTGTTCCTTCTATAATATCATCCTTGATATCATTGTTATCACAATCTCTTTGGGAAGGGTTGCTTCTCAAGTTGATCATATGATTGGTCATCCTTTGCAACAATTGAGATTGGGTTTCCAAAAACTTTAGCATGGCTGGGTCTAACTCAATGTTGTTGGCTAAAAACTGAGTTGTCACTTGATTCAACTTAGCTTGGGTTTCTAGCAGTTGTTCTGTCATGTGCATCTCTTGGTTGTGGTTACCATCCTTGATGTTGGAGTTGGGGTCTCTTGGAGAAGACATCTATTTGGGTTGGATTGGGATTAGATTAGGCAAAATATTCCTAGAGGAAAGGTTCTAATCACACACAACAATTCACACAAGGAAATGTGCAAGCAATCACAATCATGCATTCCACTCAAACAACAAGATTCAAGCATATTTTAGGTAACAAAATATTTTTGCTACACCACATTACTTGGTGTGTGTGGCATCCCGCAAAACCACTACTAGAAAATCGCGTCGTTTTTGTGCATTGCATCGTCATGACCGCATGCTCATGTCATCATGCCACATTGCATTTGAGCATCGTCATCATCATGCATATTATTTTACTTGAAACTATGTCGCGAAAGTCTACTATTTTCTGAAACTAGCCCTCCTTCTATTTCAAATTAAACCCCGGATGCTTCCGGATATTTTGTTTGTCTAAAATCTATTTATAAAGCTTATTTCAAAAATTAAATAAGAGTTATATTATTTTAGTGGGGCAGTCGAACGGGCCGATTCGACCCGAACGACCACCCCAGAATAACGGTCCACCCCATACCCTTTTCTACCAACCTATCTACCCACAGCCCCCCCTCCACCTCACCCCACCCAATCCCCACCTGCCACCTCACCTCTCTCCCTCCCTCCACCACTCCCTAGCTGACACATCACCACCCCTCTCCCCACTCAATCCCTCCCCCAGACCCACCTGCCGGCCCCTCTTTCCCTCTCTCCTCTCCCTGTCCCGCGTGGACCCGCGCCCCGGCCCCACCCCCTGGCCCCGCGCTCACCCTCCCTCTCCCCCACGTCCTTCTCCTACCTCCCGACGCCTCCTTCCCCAACCTCCCTGGCCACCCACACACCCCACCGGCGCCTGCTCTCCCCAACCCCGCTCCCTTGCCCCGCCGTTCCGCCGGCTCCGCCGCTCCCCGCCGCCCTGCACCGGCCGTCCACCTCCTGGCCATCTTCCCCTATCTCCCCCTCCGCGCTCCCTTCTCCCGCAGCAGCCACCGCGGCCCTCTCCCTCGGCAGCCGGCCGCCCGACGCCGCCCTGCGGGCCCCCGCCTCCACGCCGTTCGCCTCCGTCAGCGCCGCCTTTTCCCGCCCCCTCCGGGCCTCCTCCGGCCGCCCGCGTCTTCCCTCCGGCAGGCAACGCCGCTCCGACCTCGCCTACCTCGCCGGCCCCGCACCCCCGTCGTCCCCGCCGGCCTCCGCCGCTCCGCCTCGCCTGGGCCACGCCCGTCCCTCAGCCTCCGTTCGAGCTCTGCAGCACGGCGCCCCTCCCCAAGCTCCCCACCGCCTTCTGCCCGCCGGTGCCCGCGCAGGCCCGCCTCCCCAGGCCCTCCGCGATGCGTCAGCGACCGGTGGTGGCCGAGGTGCACCGCGGGTCCCGAGCCCCGCAGCGCCCAGCACGGTAGCTGTGGTCGCTGCCGCCCTCTGGCCGGTGCGCCGGTCGTGTCTTCTCCCGCGTCCGTCGCCGGCCCATCCCTGCCCCGCGTGCAGCGTCGCCGACCCCCTTTGTGCGCTGCCCGGCCCGTGTGCAAGCGCGACACGCTGCCTGCGTGGTTGCATAATGTCCCGGATCTCCGACATGGCATAGATGGACAAGCCTCGAAGACCGTTCCCCGGACCGCCATGATCTTCTTCTCGGACCCGAAGACCACCAAGTGCTCCGTCATGGATAAGATGTCCGGACCCCGAAGACCGACCCCGGTGTTTGAATACCGAACCCCAAGATCTGCCTCACGGGACCGAACCCCGGAAAACCCCGATGCTTTCGACACGGATGCCATGATCTTCGTCACGAAAGCCGAGACCCCCGGACCCGAAGACCACACGTGCGACAAGTACTCCTTCCCGGACCCGAACCCCGGTACCGGACAAGTTCGCCATCGACCTTGAGAACGCCTGCACGGAACAACAAGACCGCCACACGGACGCGAACCCCAAGACCCTGAGGCCCCGAACCGAAGACCGAACCCGAACCCCCGGAACCATCAAGACCTGCGTCACGGACACACCGAGTTCGCCATCGAGGAAACCAAGGTCGTCGACATGGAACCAAGGGACGCCAAGTACTACCCTCGGACGCCAAACCCGCACCGGAAGGACGCCAAGATCGCCACAAGAACGACAAGTTCTACTTCCGAACGACAAGACCGGCCGATCCGTGGACCGACAAGATCGACCGCTTGGAACCAAGATATCCGGCATGTCACGACAAGTTCTCCTCTTGTATCTGAACCTCGCCGAGCCCGTCGAACCCTGAGACCGACCCCGAACCCCGAACCAAGATCGTCGAACCCTAATGTGTGAACCTTTTCCCGAGCCCCTATTTTATAAATGCTAAATATAAAACCTGTTGCATAGTAATCATTCATCTCGCATGCATCTTTGTGTGGTTTGGGGGCCTTATGCCGATTCACCTCTAATTAAATATGGGGCCCATATGCGGGCAAATCTAGCCTTATATTGGCCTCATTTAAATTTGTGCATCGAACCGTTGTCATATCTTGCCTTGTTAAACAACATTTAAATTGCGGGGTTTCTAAACCATTTGAACCGTCTAAGTAAATTGTCGGGACCCCGGTTCCGCTTAATATGACCTAATCGCATCGCACCTTTGCCATGCCATACATCATACATGCATCATGCCCGATCTTTTGCCATAGTATTAAATATTGCATCCGGTGTTTCTTCTAGTGTTTTGCTTCTTCGCGGATAAGGCCGTTGAGTTGATGTGAGCTTCACCCCGATCTTTGGATGAACCTTCGACAATGTTTTCAGGCGAGCACCTCCCCCCTTTCTACCTATCTTACTTTTATAGTATTTATTCCCTCATGTTGATCTATTGCTATCTGTGTTGCGTTGCTCTAGTTTTCGTACCCGTGATATCCCTTGCAGCCCTATATTGCCATGGCCACCTCCTATTACCTGTTGTTTGGTAGATAGTTGGACTTGCGCGTCGTAGTCGCTTGCTCAAGTGTTGTTGCGCGTCGCCATGTACCACAGTTGTTGAAGTATTGCCACATGTTTGATGTTGGAGATGATCCCGGCTTTATTTATCGTTCACTTTAATTACTGTTTAACAACTAAAATTGAAGTAAGTAAGCAGAGGCATCGGTGGGTGATAGATAATATTTGGTTTCCGACCGCCCACTTGTGTCCCGTAGGACCCTGAGTACTTGATACCTGTTCCTTGATTTATCGCGCTATCCACATACGGGGAATTATGGGACCCCCTTAGCCAGAGCTTGATTCCGTCTTATTTCTTGGGGCCACAAACTAGTTTGAGGTTTTGTTTACTATCCTGTACTTATGCCATGCTTTATTACTGTATTTACGATTGTGTGAGGAGCACACTGTACTGTTTAGGAATTGTGACCCGTTTTCGCGGTAACGACAAACCCAGTCACACTTTCGGGTTCCCAGTCGTTTACAGCCGGCCCCACAAACCTTGAGTCCGTCTCGAAGTCAGCTAACTTCGTTGCGGGTCTACTTTAAGGGGTGGCCCCCTGAAATATTTCTGAATCTTGTGATTGCTCTGTCGTGAAAGCCTCGTTGGGTTTTGATTTGGTTTTTCCGAGGTCGATCGTGTGTGTGTTGCTATTTGTGCACCCCGGCCGGGTTAAAACTTTCTGAAAGCCGTGTCCGCGGTTATGGACGACTTGGAGCACAGTATCTCGATCATAGACAACTATAACTAAAGTTTACTGTTATAAATTGACTTGTATCTGATATGATTAGTAATCAGCTTCAACTACAACGGAATGGCTAAATAAAACTGCCAACAATTGCTTGTTTGGTTTGTCGCTTGCGACAATTGTATCTGACTAGTAAGTATTGCAACTACAACGGAATGGCTAAATAAAAGTACCAACAACTGCTGGGTTTTTGGGTTATCTCATGCTATTTGTATCTGATTAGTAAGCGTTGCAACTATAACGGAATGGTTCACTAAAACGGCCCACTGCTTATTTTATCAGGATGATTATCTATACCTGACTAGTAATTACTGCAACGATAACAGAATAAATAAAACTGCCAACTGTGTGAGTTCCTCGGTTGACTTCCTCGTTTGGTCTCGAGGGGGAAACGCCAGGATGGGTTTGATTGGTGGTAGTATCAGGTTGGTTCCGAATAGGTCTTTCTTACCCCTCTCTGATTGCCGCCAGTTGAATCGAGTCTCTATAGGCTGTTTAGTGCATGCTGCCGCTGCCGCTCAGTCCACCATACCTATGTAGGCGAGGACCGCCGAATTCTATCCTCGCCGTGTACTGGCCTCAGTACTGACGCTCCTCTTTTTCCTTTGCCCTTTGTCGGCACCCCTTTTGTTTAAGCAGGTTTTGAGATCGACGTCGTTAGCAGGGTTACCCTTCCGGCTTGGCCTGGGCAGGGTTATGGACGCCATTGGTTATTCTTCAGGGCTCTTAGCCCCATTTGCATCTTGTCCGTAGCTCGACGCTCTATCATTTTCAAGGTGATTTGGATCTTTGTATATCATATATGTATTCTTGACTCGTTGAGTCGCTGTTATATATATCTGTTCTGTGGGTCCCATCGAGGACTGTTGTGTAATGTTATTACTTCGTTTTCCACCCGCACGAGAGTGCCTGGTGGGCACCTTTGAATCGTTTCTATGCGGGTTTGGCGGGAATCGCTGAAACTTGCATAGGATCGATTCTGAGGGTGTTACAGTGTGATCAATAAATCAATTTAAACTAAACACTAGTGTGGTGGTCCAATTATGGGGTTCACTTGAGATCATTCCATCTTCTTAGTTGTTACTTCATGAACAAGATCATGGTATCCTTGGAAGAAATTCTTGCATCTTGGTTAGAAAGTCCCAAAGGTGATTATGGTTCCCCCTAAGTTATGTTTCCTTAGTCTCCAAGTCTTGAGTATTATTCTTGTCTCACTTGTAGTCCTTGGTGATGTCCAAGTTGAAGTCCTTGGTGAAACTAAAGTTGAAGTCATTGGTGATGGTGAAGTCCTTGTTCATGTTGAAGTCTTTGTCCATCAAGTAGAAAAGGGAGAGATGTATAATCAAAACAAAATGTTGAGGAAAGAGTTTACAAGATTGTTTGTAAATAAGTTTGAACAAATAAAACTCCTATTTTTCTAAGGGGTTTTGTCAAATCCTAGGGTTTACAATCCTATAGGCAACACAGTGCTCTGATACCATCTGTAGTGGTTCAACCTGATAAAGTAGAGATCCCTATGTTTACAATGCTAGCCCCTGGATAGAATAGCTAGCATCCATAGTTTAAGATGTAATATCAAGAAACAAAGATCATATGTCAACTTATAACCAGGAATAAAATAATTCATTACATCTTACATAGATCATATGGCTATCTCATTACAATGCAGCAGACATAACTATATAGCATGGTTTCCTTCATCTTCAAGTGCCACATGCAATCATGTTGGTTGTAGACTTATAATCCCTACTCAACAAACTTCACTAACATCAAACAAACCTGCAACATAATAAGTTACAGCCACAAGGGTCAATACATTTGAATTGTATTGTTAAGTGATACTATGGTAGAATAGTAGTATCTAACATCTATATGAATTTGGCTAGGTGTAGCTTAGGATTGCTTTTCTCAAAATAAGGTTTTCCTTATTAGTTGAAAAAACTAAGTTTTTATTTGTCAAAAACTCCCAAGGAACCACCAATAGAAATTGGTGAACCTTTACCCTTGTTCAACCACAAGTTTTTAACTTAGAAATTGGGATGAGGAGATCCTTGATAGCTTCAATGTGTTGTTGGTAAAATTGTCCATTGCCGGGGACACGGCTAAGTACTTAGGTTTTACCCTCTCGAGAGGTGGTGCACTTTCCCCATAAGACTTGACATGCATCGAGACGAGATCTTTCACAAGCCTTCCCTTAGACCACATGGACGCGTTCCATCCTATCACCCCTACCACCATTTGTCCATCTGTCTAAGTTATTGCAACCTATATGATCAAGGCAAAGCCCATATGCCATGTGGCTGCACTAGAAGCTTCTCAACACTAAACATCTCAAATCTCTTTGTTCCTGGGTTGCCATCCACAAGTGTGATACACAAGGTAAACCATAAACATGGGTCTTGTGTAACCACTCAGCAGAAACCATCATACCATTCAACCCAGGTGATTCATTCACTTACACTGTGTTTGGATGTTGGAAAATAACCTTGGAATTGAATTGGGCTGAAGATTGCAAATCCAAGATGGAAAGGAAATGGCCTCTATTTCCAATTCTGCCATTTGGATGTGCAAGGAATTTTCTGTTGGAATCAAAGGATAGTACCCAATTCCAAATCATGTTTGGATGTACATAACATGGAATTGAATGTTTTTTTGAGATTTGACAATATAAACTTCTCTACATGTGTATGCACAATAGTATATTATATATATGAGGTTTATATATTATTTTTCACACATGACAACATAAAAGTATAATGAATAAAGTCACCACAATAACAAAATTGTAAATGAAGCATGACACAAAATAGTTATTAAGTACCAACGACAATCACAACACGGATAATAAATTTGTCTCTTACAAGTAGCGGAAGTAGACAGTTTATGTCTCTTACACATAATGCACTCATAACAGTAGTGGACAGTTCACAAACAACAAAGTAGATTGTAACTAATAAGAACAAGCACTCGTTTTAGCAACCATCAAGGCAAGGTAAGTAGATAGTTCTTCTTGAACTTCTCAGGAAGTGACATGAATGCTTCATATAAGAGCTCATTGACAATCAACTTTGCATAAGCTGTTATCATATCAGATTCCTCCAAACCATCTACTTTCTCGAGCGCAGCAAGGATTTCAGCCGGAGGAGTCCCCTTTGTCATAGGAAGTGGCTCGGTTGCTTTCATATCATCATCGAAAGATGTACTCATCTTTCCTATCATGGACAAGATAGCATCTCCCATCTGTTGCCTCTTCGTAGGCACCTCAGGAGATTCTTCAACAACCTGTGAGTCCAGTTCTTGAACACTCTCAGCTCCTGTCCTAGCACCTGCACCAGTCGCATGGTCTTTAGAATATATAGCGACTATGGACTCCCAATTCTTTGCCACTTTGGTCCTATAGCCACGTGCATCCTTGTTAGCCTGCACAATGCACACAAATATTAGAGTTGATAATGAAGATGCAAAAGTAAGAACGAAATAAAATTTAGTGTTAAGTACCTCCACATATCTATCCCACACTTCGTCACTTTCAACCATCACCATGTTCTTTTCCCAATCCCATACAAAGCCACTTTGAGCAAGCATCTTTGTTATGATCTCATATTGCTTGTCAAATGTTTTAATTCTTCCAACAATATTATCCTTCGTGATGTCAATGTTACATTTTCCTTGACATGCTGAATAAAAGCATGGTACACATGTGGCTTCCAACCATTTTGAGCATGGTCACCATTGTTGTGATGATCAACAAGGACGGATAACAATGTCGTGTCCATCTCACTAGACCATGTAAGATAACTCCTAGTAGTAATTTTCTTTGCTTTTGGTTCAGCCATGCTTCTATACAAATTAAAAAGAAATGGATATTGACAAATGTAAGAACAAAATAGAAAGCAAGGTAAAGCATATATATTAGTTTCCACAAGTTGCATGTACAAAAGATCACACAAAAGGCCATCATCATGAAGCTAGCTATATACTCCATAACTACTTATCTACTCGAACTCTAGTTCTCCTCGTGCCACTAGGTAATCAGCATACATCTCATCTGCAAATTGTTGCCTAAAATTAGACCATGCAGCAGTTTGTTGGACACTTCTAATTAAAGAAGCATTGTCTACAGGTTTAGGAACCATAGACTCTAGTTCGGCGTCGACTTCTTGCAGCAACAAATTATCCCTCACATGTTGCCTATCCCTTGCATAGTTGTGTAACACACAACATGCATTAATAAGCCGAATCTGCAAATGTTTAGTTCATAGTCAACATTTATTGTTTCATATTGATTATCTCAACCATATGGACATGTCGTACCTGTTCCTCTATGGGAAAGAAAGAACATGAACGCAAGAAGGCCCATTTTTTCTTCAACAAACCAAAAGTTCTCTCCACAACATTTATAGCACGAGCATGGCGCAAATTATACAACTGCCTCTCATTTCGAGGGTTGTTGTTGACTTGCAACCCACTCTTTCAAGTGGTATCTAGTGGATCTGAATGGAGATAGAAATCCAGGTCCATTGGTATAGCCAGCATCAACTAGGTAGTACTTTACTATTGTCAAGTAAATAAGTTAGCTAGCAATTAAATATGAGAAATAAAAATCCAAGAGAAAGAGTCATACCCTGTGGTACAACAAATGCATCTTGGCGATCGTTTCTCATGGCATCTTTTAGCACTCTAGATTCCGATGCCGAGCCCTCCCGACCAGGTAGCACATATAGAAATTTCATATTCCAATCAACCACACCTAACATGTTAGTGGTGATATCTTGTTTTTGATTTCTATACCTCCCTTTATCAGCGGCTTTAACGAACACAGGAATATGACACCCATCTAGTGCTCCAAGTGCATTTCCAAACCACTTCCATTTGTAATCATCGGGAGGGTTGATAGAGGATCGGGAAGCTTGATGAACTCCCCATGTAAAGATAGGATGGCTGATAACATAGTAGAGAGATGCCTACTTATAGTCTCTAAAGACCGTTGGTATGTGCCACCCAACATTCTCATTTTAATTCCATGTCCAACAACTTGTAGGAACATAGAAACATTCTCTTCTACTGTCACATATGTGCTATCTTTGAGACCACACTTCGCATGCAACATAGCACAAAGATCATGAAAGTTTCTTTTAGTTAAGAGAAACTTATCATAGCAAGTTGTCTTGGAACCATAATATGTTTGTTTCAAGATGTACTTTCTATATGCAACCTTCTCCTCATCATCGTTGAAGCATCCTAGATTTCTTGGTCCCCGCTGCGTACTAACATAAGCTAGAGCAAGACATGATATCTCAAAAAACTTCTTTCTCAATAATATCCTTTTTCTTTTTCTTCTTTTGTTCTCTTCGGTAATGTAAGCAACCAACTCTTGTTGGGACATGATTATTCTACAATGTAAACAATGTTTAAAATCTAATTATGTAGAGCATAGGCATCACACAATCATCCATATCTCATCTTATTAGAAGCACATGTCACAAATATATGTTTCTATCACACATATGGTCATATCATAAATCGGTAAACAACACAACAACCAATAGTACATATCAAGAAGTTTATACCTTCAATTGGACTAAGGTGGTAAGAATTCTTGAAGAAATCTGCAGTTCGCATATAGAACAAATTAGGTGTTCATACAAGAAAAAAATTACAGCAACATCCATTGGAGAAGAAGGGGAGGGAGGAAGGGAGAGGGAGTGTAACATCCCTAAAATCATGTTTCAAACTCATGCATATCATCCATGCATCCATGATCATATAGGTTTCATTTCAAACAAAATCATTTCAAAACAGAAGCATATATGCTTATTATTTCATGTAAGTTTGCTCTAGCCTTAGTGCTATCTTCCAATGGGAAGAGTACTTGTTTTGGTTCAGTAAGGTTTGAAATTCAAACTTAGGCACCATCAAAAGTTTAAACAAAGTTTCAAGACAAAATGAGAAAACAAAACCAATATTATGCGTATTGTATATATATCATAAAGGATTGGTTTTATTTTTATTTTCATTTGATCAAAGTGTTTTCAGTAAACAGTAGTGTTTGACACACTTTTGAGTGCAAGGTTTGCAGTATAAAAACCTAGAGAAGTTTTGAATTCAAACTCATTTGGTTTGGAGTTGAAAATCATTTCAGAAAAATCAAACAGAAAAATAAAAAGGTTAAAAGGAAAAAAAGCTAACAGGCGAATCTGGCCCGACTAGCCCAGCTAAGCCCAGCAACCCCCCCCCCCCACACAAAACGTTTTATTCACTAATCACCGCACCCGCTAAGTGACTGACAGACAGGACCCACTCCCCCTTTGTTTCTCTCGCTGACAGTCGTGGCCCACCCAGCGTCGTCGTCTCCACCCCCCCGCGACGTGTTCTTCCCCAAATCACACCGTGCGTTTCCTGGATTGATTCGCTCGTCAATTCGCGTTGATTGCAGGAGTAAATCACGCCCCCCTACCTGCCTACTTAAACCCCCTCTTCCCCCTCTCCGTTTTCCCCCAGACTCCGAGCACAAAGCGGCCCCAGGCTGCCCGCAATCATCCTCGCACCGCCACAAACAGAGCGCACTCCAGCGACCAATCCCGGTGAGCCCCGTGCGCCCCTTCTTCTTTGGTTCTTGCAGACAGCATCTCCACTTCCTTGCGCACATACTGACACCGTTGGTTCCTTCTATACCTCCCATGTCGTCGTCTTCGACAAGAACAGCAAGGTTCCGACGACGTCCTCAACTCCAGCGATTAAATTAGGTGAGCCCTTTATTCCCCTTCGCCTCTGATTCACACGATCATGTTCGCCGTAGTCTTGTGCATCTCCTAATGTCGTTTGTTCATGCTAGGGTGACCAGGAGCGTCGCCAACATCGTCGTCCACCCGAGCCAGACGCTGACAGTAACTCCGACGAGCTCGTGCAGCCGTGTCCGTGCGCCCCTTGCCAAGCCGTCGCCAGGTTCAGCATCAGTGCATCGCCACGATTCTGGTAAGCATCTCCGACGACCCCAGAGCCACCTGTAGCGCCGCGCCGTCGTAGACCAAGCTCGCCGCCGCCAGTAGCCACCGCCAGCGCCGCCCATCTATGGTCGATTGATCTAGGACCGTAGGATCTAGATCCAGCGCACATAAACAGATCACTTATCGAAGCGTTACGAGTAGATCTAGGCCGTGCAGATTAAGTAGATCTAATGGCTCACAGACGTGATCCTGAGTGAACCGGTACGCACCAATCAGGTTAAGACGCGTGGCTAGAGATTAGTTTTAAAAACAATATTTGATTCTATTAGTGGTTTGAATTTGTTTTAGCTATAACTTTTGATCCCCACGTCCAAATTTGATGAATTTTATATCAATGGAATCAGGAGAACAAGCCCTTTCTAAATATGCAATGTTTTTTAATGTTTTGCTTCTGTTAAAATGGTTTTATTTATAGAAACATGTGTAGGGATATTTTTAGTATATAAATTGTTTAAGAAATGTTTTAAGGTTTAAATAAATATTGTTTGGCAAGTTTTGAACTTGTTTATGAACCAGTACAGTACACTTGCTTTGTAGAATTTTAAAAACCATCACATATCATATTGCATGCATTCATATATTTTTGTTTGTGTATATTTTGTATGTGATTGTTGCTATGATTTTATGTGTAGATTTTGGTGCCAAGGGTGATTGTGATTGTGAGGAGTGTTTCTACTCTCCAAACTACCAAGGCAAGTGGTGCTTCATGATATTTTTATCTCTATGTTTTCTACTAAGCATTAGAAATATTTTGCTAGTCTTGCATGCTATATTTTGCTTATATGCCATGTTGGGAAATCCTAGTAGTTGTAGAATTGCTAGAAATTTCTAAGTTAAGATGCTTATCTATGCCATGCTTAGCCTAGATAGTAGCAACCAAGGGTTGGTGAAATATACATGCTATGATAAAATATTTCTATGTCTTTGGACTTGTGTTTTGACTAATAAAACAACTAAGTTAATGAAACACCTGGGTGGAATGGAAGGAATGGTTTATGTTGAGTGGTTACACAAGGCCCATTTCTATGGTTTACCTTGTGTATCTCACTTGTGGAAAGCCACCCAGGAACAAAGAGATTTTAGAGGCCAAATGTTAAGAAGCTTCTAGTGCAGCCACTTGGCAATATGGGCTCTGCCAGGATCACATAGGTTGCTAGAACTTAGCCATTTGGACAGTTGGTGGTAGTGGGATGATAGGTTGGAACGCGTCCATTTGGTCTAAGGGAAGGCTTCTGAAAGGTCCTATCTTGGTGAAAATCAAGGCTTGTGGGGAAAGTGCACAACCTCTGTAGATGGAAGAATCTAAGTAGTTAGCCATGTCCCTGGAAAAGGACAACTTGAGCATCAAGACATGGAAGCTATCAAGAATCTCCTCATCCCAATTTCTAAGTAAAACTTGTGGGTGAACAAGGGTGAAGGACCTCAATGTCTATTGGTGGTTCCTTGGGAAAAATTTTGACAAAGAAAAACTTAGTGATTTCAACTAATATCCAAAACATATTTTGAGCAAAGCAAGCCAATCTACACTTAGCCAAATTGCATATAGTATCTATTCCACCTAAATTATACTAAGGTATCACTTTGCCAATACTATTCCAATGTATTGACCCACTGTGGCTGTAACTTGTGATGTTGCAGGTTACTCTGATGAGGATTAGGAGTCATGAGTCTACACTCAACATGTTTGCCTGTGGCACATGAAGCTGAAGACTTTTATTTATTTACTTATTCAAACTCTTGTACTAGGCCTGTGGCCTTGGAGTTGTAAAGACTATGTTTGTCTCTGGAATGACTGTAATAATGACCTTTGTTTCTGTGTACTTCATCTTAAACTGCGGATGCTAGCATTGATCCAGGGACTAGCATTGCAATCACAGGGATCCTTTTCCTTTATAGAGGAGGGATCCTACTGGGAGGGCGCCGCCTCCAGTAACCTGCTACAGCTAGACCTCCCGCCGGCTCTAGTATATCCACTTGCCACTGCCATGGGGTTAGGGTTCGGGGGGTGGAGCGCCCCCAGCTGTGCTAAGAAGGGGAGGGACGAAGGGAAGGGGAGGGGAAGGGGAGGGGAGGGGAGGGGCGGGGAAGGGGAGGGACGGTAAAGGGGAGGGGCGGGGAAAGCTCACCGGCGTGAGGGAGGAGAGCGGAGTGCTGCAGGGGGCGTGCCTTGCGAGGAAGAAGGTCATGGGCGGGCAGGGGCGGGGGGCTACGCTCGCGCGGAAGCTTTCCATACGTTTCCGAGCAGAGGGGCTCGGAAAATATCGGGACGGGGCACAGTGCTTGCGAGGAGATTTTGGTGCCAATAGTGATTTTGATTGTGAGGAGTGTAGCTACTCTCCAAACTACCAAGGCAAGTGGTGCTTCATGATATTTTTATCCCTATGTTTTCTACTAAGCATTAGAAATATTTTGCTAGTCTTGCATGCTATATTTTGCTTATATCCCATGTTGGGAAATCCTAGTAGTTGTAGAATTGCTAGAAATTTCTAAGTTAAGATGCTTATCTATGCCATGCTTAGCCTAGCTAGTAGCAACCAAGGGTTGGTGAAATATACATGGTATGATAAAATATTTCTAAGTCTTTGGACTTGTGTTTTGCCTAATAAAACAACTAAGTTAATGAAACACCTGGGTGGAATGGAAGGAATGGTTTATGTTGAGTGGTTACACAAGGCCCATTTCTATGGTTTACCTTGTGTATCTCACTTGTGGAAAGCCACCCAGGAACAAAGAGATTTTAGAGGCCAAATGTTAAGAAGCTTCTAGTGCAGCCACTTGGCAATATGGGCTCTGCCAGGATCACATAGGTTGCTAGAACTTAGCCGTTTGGACAGTTGGTGGTAGTGGGATGATAGGTTGGAACGCGTCCATTTGGTCTAAGGGAAGGCTTCTGAAAGGTCCTGTCTTGGTGAAATCAAGGCTTGTGGGGAAAGTGCACAACCTCTGCAGATGGAAGAATCTAAGTACTTAGCCATGTCCCTGGAAAAGGACAACTTGAGCATCAAGACATGCAAGCTATCAAGAATCTCCTCATCCCAATTCCTAAGTAAAACTTGTGGGTTGTAAGGTTCCCATCCTTTAATAAGGTAGAGATCCTTGTTTTTACAATGCTAGTCCCTGGATCAATAGCTAGCATCCACAGTTAAGATGTAATAACAAGAAACAAAGGTCATAATACAACTTTATAACCAGGAATAACATAATTTATTACATCTTACATAGCTCATTTGGCTATCTCATTACAATGCAGCAGAATATAACAATAGCATGGGGTCCTTCATCTTCAAAGTGCCACAGGCAGACATGTTGGTTGTAGAATTGTAATCCTAATCCTTAAACTTCACAAATATCAAACAAACCTGCAACATAACAAGTTACAGCCACAAGGGTCAATACATTTGAATTGTATTGGCAAGTGATACTATGGTAGTATAGTGGAGTCTATCATCTATATGCATTTGGCTAAGTGGAGCTTAGGCTTGCTTTGCTCAAAATAGATTTTCCTTATCATTTGAAAACACTAAGTTTTTGCTTGACAAAATCTTTCCCAAGGCGTCTCCCAATAGAAATTGGTGATCCTTCAATCCCTTGTTCACCCACAAGTTTTTAACTTAGAATTTGGGATGAGGAGATTCTTGATAGCTTCCATGTCTTGATGCTCAAATTGTCCTTTGCCAGGGACATGGCTAAGTACTTAGATTTTACACTCTGCAGAGGTGGTGCACTTTCCCCACAAGACTTGGTTTCACCAAGACAAGATCTTTCAGAAGCCTTCCCTTAGACCAAAATGGACGCGCTCCAACCTATCAAACCCCTACCACCAACTGTCCATTTGGCTAAGTTATTGCAACCTATATGATCCAGGCAGAGCCCATAATGCCAAGTGGCTGCACTTGAAGCTTCTCAACATTTGACATCTCAAATATCTTTGTTCCTGGGTGGCCATCCACAAGTGAGATACACAAGGTTCACCAGTCCCCTGGCCTTGTGTAACCACTCAACACAAACCATTCCTTCCGTTCCACTCAGGTGATTCATTAACTTAGTTGTTTTATTAAACAAAACACAAGTCCTCAGACTTAGAAATTTTCCATAGCATGAATATATATTCCACCCTTGTTTTCTACTAGCTAAGCTAAGCAATGATAGTAGTAGGAATCTTAACTTAGGAAATTTTACTAAGGTTTCATCTACTAGGATTTCCCATAGCTTAGTTTATACTTAGCAAAAATTCCATGCAAGTCCTACTTAGAAATATCACTAATGCATAGTGAAAATAATGGGACAAAAGTATGAAGCATCACTTGCCTTTTTGGTAGAGGGTATAAGCTCAATCCTTGATCTTTGCAATGTTCACACACTTCAATCACTACAATTCAATAAAGAAACAATATTTCAATCTACCATTCAAGCAATTCATCACATAAAATGATAGAAACAAAACAATGCATGCAAGCATGCTAAAGATTGTTTTATTTGTAAAAGTGGTTTCTAATGGTTCATAAACATTTGAAAACACCTAATGGTCATTTTATAAAGTGGCAAAATCATTTGCATAAGATTTTACTTCATAAACCATTTTTAAACTAAGTCATTATTTTATGTGGTGAGGAAATGCTTTTAATAATGAAAAATTCTATAGGTTTCACAAAATATGTTTTCAAACCATACAACCCTGTGTTTAGGGTCAGAGAGTTTATTTCCAAAACATTTCTCAAAGGTTTTCCTCCAAAATCATTTTTAACAATTAAACCATATTTGTATTTGACTAGAAATGGTTTAAATCAAAGATTTATTCTTTTGCTTCACCAAATACATTTTTGAAACCACCAATTGATTCCTATGGTCAGTAGGTTCAAAATAAACCATTTTCCCAAAATTTTATCCCCAAAATATTTTTAGAACAATTTTTATATCCTAAACATGCATACACAAGTTTCTGCACAAACAATCAATTTGACAGAAGCTTTTTACTAAAAAAAAAGTGCATGGTTGGCTAGGTCTTGCCTTGCTGAATCCATTGTTATAAAATTTGCAAAATTTGGACATGTAGATTAAAAGTTATAGATTTTAAAAAATCTAGCATCTAATAGATCAAATCTGTTTTAAATCAAACGGACTGGGACACGTGGCTAGTTCTCATTCGCCCGTACCGTTTCGGTTGGATCAGTAATGTGAGGCGTTGGATCTAATGACGATCGTGCGGCACAGATTCATCCATACCCTTTCAGTTAAATGAATCTATCGTGTCCTTTGGATCTGCATCTAACGGCTCTAAGCGTCTGGTCATGGATTGGCGGCGCTAGCAACCGTGAGCGGCGGCGACGTGTTCAGGCAGTGGTGCTCCGACTAATACAGGAAGCAAGGGGGGTGGGGAATAAGATCACCGGGTTCGCTGGGTCGCGGTGATGCTCAAGGTGTCCACGGGATGGTCAGGGGCGCACGGAGTCGATGTTGATTGCTCGCCGGAGATGCTCCTGGCGTCGGGCTCCTCTGTTCGTCATCGGAGGCGAAGGTACGGGTCACGCCAAACCAAACAAACCATGTAGTTAGATGTGTACGGGATAGGCGAAAAGGTGAGTATCGGTCAGAGGGGATGGGGCGTCAGAAGTTACCAGGGGTGTCGCCGGAGTGGAGGCAGACGGCGGAGGTTCTCGGTTGTCATCGTTGCCGATGTTTCAAGGCGCGCACGAGTGAGTGGGTGGTATGGGGAGATGCAGGGCATGATGGGAATCACACTCGTGTGCTCTGGGGGCAGTGGGGAGGTTCCTGCTCGCCGGAATTGCTCGGAGGGTTCGTCGGAGCAGAGAATGCTCAAGCGCGAAATCAAGGCAGCCTTGTGGCCGAGAGGGGAGGGTGAGCGAGGGGAAAGAGAGAGGAGAGGCAGGCGAGTTAACGGGCATGATCATGGGGAGGGATTAGTGCGGTAGTAACGCGTATTGAAACGATCATTCAATGGCCAGTAACGACGAGGTGAGGGCGTGGTCACCGCGGGGGGGTGACGAAGAAGATGACTTGGCGTGGGGTCGCTTGGCAGTAAGAGAGAGAGAATAGGTGGGGTCCTGTCGTCAGCGACCTTGCGGGTTTATAAGTGGGTGCGAATCGTTTTTCTGCGGGATAGAAAGAGAGGTGGGCTGGACTGGGCTTAATTGGGCCTGTTGGCTGGGCTGGGTCCTTTTTACATTTTTTTGTTCAGTTTGTTTTTCCTTTTCCATTTCTTTAATTCTGTTTTTATTTTGAATAAGCAATTCAAACACTCATTTGAATTCAAACCTTTGTCAAAATTTGTGTAGGTTTAAATACTGATTAATAAAACATTCTGATATCATTTTTAGAATAATTTATTTATTCTTTATAAGTTCTTTTAATTATTCAAAATAGGCTGTAGTTTTAAATCAAATAAGATTTAATAATAGTTTCAAACACCATTTAAATTTATATATCCTTCTAAATCCTTTCAGTAGGTTTTTACTTGTTTAATAGGGTGTCAAATAATTCATCTTGAATTATTTGGAAAGTATTTGATATGATTCATAAATCATTTGAATTAGGTATTTGTTTTAATTCCAATGGAATTTAATATAGTTTTAATTCCCTAAATTTTATTTGGAAGATTTATTTTATTTTCTTTAAGTTGAATTAAACCACTTTTATTTCACTTGGGTAAATTCCAAAATACTATTTTCTCAAGATTTACCTAACCATTTCGAATAGGGATTTTGTCTTTATTCAATTTGATTAATGCCATCTTACTTCATTTTGGAAATTCTTTTATCCTTTTATTTTATTTGGATTTGGATTTGGATTAGATTCATTCCATTTGCTTATGGTCTTGGCCAAGATTTCATTTGGTCTTTAAATATTCCTTATTTAATATTTCTTTCTTCATCTTATAAAATCCATATCTTTTTATTTAGAGATCCAAACTTGGTGATTCCAGTTTGAGAAATCTTATTTAATATTTATTTATCCCTTTAAATATATTTAGGTTTATTTGCTCACCATTTGGCTTGGATTTTTAGATAAGTGCTTTAATAGCTTTGGAAATTCAATTTCCTTGTCTTATTAATTTCATAAGATTTTATTCATGGCTCCAAATTAAGTGAAACAAATTTATATGATTTTATAATATTTCTATTTGTCTCTTTGATCACTTATAAAGTTTTGATGGTCAATTTTTATATGGATCAAATCCATAGGCTTGGTGATAACTTTGGAAATGATTTTTATTCCATTAGGGTTTAGGGTTTGGATTTATTTTCCAAGTGTTTAAATTTCTAGATGCATTTAATGAGGAAAGAATTTCTCTTGATTTGGATTTTGTTGAATTCAAACTTTAATTAAAGTTTGTTCAAGATGGGATTTTAAGTTTCCATTTAGAAACAAAGTTTCTTTTCACCCTGATTTTCAACAAAATTTTATTTTGTTTATTTATTTTTCACATTACAAGATTTGGAAAATCTTGGGATGTGACATGGGTGAACAAGGGTGAAGGACCTCAATGTCTATTGGTGGTTCCTTGGGAAAAGTTTTGACAAACAAAAACTTAGTGATTTCAACTAATAGGCAAAACTTATTTTGAGCAAAGCAAGCCAAGCTACACTTAGCCAAATTGCATATAGTATCTAGTCCACCTAAATTATACTAAGGTATCACTTGCCAATACTATTCCAATGTATTGACCCACTGTGGCTGTAACTTATGATGTTGCAGGTTACTCTGATGAGGATTAGGAGTCATGAGTCTACACTTAACATGTTTGCCTGTGGCACATGAAGATGAAGACTTTTATTTATTTACTTATTCAAACTCTTGTAATAGGCTTGTGGCCTTGGAGTTGTAAAGACTATGTTTGTATCTGGAATGACTGTAATAATGACCTTTGTTTCTGTGTACTTCATCTTAAACTGTGGATGCTAGCATTGATCTAGGGACTAGCATTGCAATCACAGGGATCATTTTCCTTTATAAAGGAGGGATCCTACAGATGGTATCAGAGCACTATGTTGCCTGGAGGATTATGACCCTAGGATTGGAAACCACTAAGGAAAAAAATTTAACAACTTCTACACTTGTCTATTCTTCTCGTAAACTTTTCTAATCTTCTTTCTCATCTCTATTGTAGATGAACTACATCAACGAAGCCGTAAGGAAAGGACCACTCATGACAATGACCTTGGAGTGTGAGACAAAATTTCCCAAGGCTCTCAAGGACCTCATGGTTGCAATGGAAATACATGGTGCAGCTGTGTACAAAGGTTTTCCTGTGATGGATGAAGGAGTTGAGTACTGGTGGGTGCAACTTCACTTGTATAAAAACAAGGAAGACAACCACAAGGAATCAGGATTCTGCATGTTCACGAATTCAGTGGTGCACACTACATTCTTTGATTCAGCAAGGGATTCAGCTTGGAGGACCATCAAAGAACTTGGTGATAGAGTCAAGTGCAGAATGCTCAACCTCCAAAATGACCTAAAGGAAGAGAAGAAACATACCCAAGAGTTCGAAGCTAACAACCAAACCTTAAGAGGAGACATTATAGACTTAGTGATGGAGTCATGTGATCAAGATAGACTGATTACTACTAGAAACATTATGTTAGCCAATAGATCCAGTGAGATAGGATTGTAAACGTACTTCGTTAGTTGGACCACCACTTATCACCTTATTTTCCAAATGTTGCTTAAAACTAAGTTGAACCTTGGTTGTTGTAATGGATCCATGTATGCCATGACTTGTGTGTTTTCATTTCCAAGGATATGTATGTGATGCTTTGCCTTGTGTTTATCTTAAATTGTGTTGTTCTAACTTTTTCTATCTTATAAATAGATGCCTAATGTTACCATCAGCACTGTTGAGGAGTTCCAGGGAACTCGCTTTGGTCCTCGTATTATTGAGCTCACTACTTTGCTCAATCTCCCTCTTCCTACCATCATGGTTCTTCCCCTCACCAAGTTTGAGAGGAAAGACCTTTGGGGTTTCAAGGTCAATCAGCCTGGATGCCAGACTGAGCCTACCACGGAGGCCATCATCTTCAAGCTCATGCACGATGACAAGGAGAGAGGCCTGGAGGTAGTTATGCAGGACTTGATTGGACGTCTGCTAGGGAGACACTCTCGACAGGTTAGAGGTACACGTCTTTGGTAGACGTGATGAGGATGGAGAGGCCATTGACTTCGAGGACACTTCGAGGGATATAGCTGAGCCGATTCGCCTATACCTCCAGGACTTAGAGGATCTCATTAGGCAAGTGGACACTGATAGGACCAACGTCATGCTCAACAATGACGAACTCCAGGTGCAGCTTCGTGAGAAGGACAAGCTCTTCGCGGAGCAAGATGAGATAGTCAAGGAGATGGAGGCAAAGTTCGAGAGCCAAGAAAGAAAGTTCAAGAGTCAGGAGAAGCGAGTCCAGGATAGAAACAAGAGGATTCGGGACATGACTGAAGAACTGCAGGCCAAGGACTTCGAGCTCGAGCATCAGCAGACGGTGATTGAGAGGCTACGTTCCCAAAAGAGGGCTCTCAAAGCCAAAGTAGAGACCTTGACCACCAATGTCGAGGAATACAAGACCGCGATGGAGAATGCAGGTCTTACCTTTGTTGAGGAGGAGGTTGATGCCGAGGAGTAGAGTTGACTACTCATTTATCATTTATTTATCATACTTTATTTGTGTCACAATGACCATCCAACATGTGGATGGCTTGTTATTGGTGTGTTTACCTTGCAAACTTGTCGTTTTTGTTGTTGAACTATTATTATGATGCATGCTTTGTGATTGTTTAGGTGATGTATTGTGCATGAAATCATTTATGGGTATCTCATTCTTATCTCTATTGAACAAACCACAGATGCCTCCCCGTCGTGCCAATCCCAACCCCAACAACAACATCACTCCTGAGATGCAGCAAATGATGACAGCTCAGACTCAGCTGATGCAAATGATGACGACGTTCATCCAGAACCAAAACAACAACAACAACAACAACAACAACAACAACAACAACAACAACAACAACAACAACAACAACAACAACAACAACAACAACAACAACAACAACAACAACAACAACAACAACAACAACAACAACAACAACAACAACAACAACAACAACAACAACAACAACAACAACAACAACAAACAACAACAACAACAACAACAACAACAACAACAACAACAACAACAACAACAACAACAACAACAACAACAACAACAACAACAACAACAACAACAACAACAACAACCCACCGGGTTTTGACATGCTTACCAGGTTCTTGAGATTGAGGCCAGCAAAGTTCTCAGGAACAACTGATCCCATGGTGGACAATGATTGGCTATGCTCTGTGAACAAGGACTTGGTAACTGTGGGCTGTACTGTTGCAGAAAATGTCAGATTTGCAGCACATTTGCTGAAAGGACTAGCCGCCACTTGGTGGGATAACTTCCAGACACCACTCCCATAGAAGATGTGACATGGGCTATCTTTGAGGATGGCTTTCGCACTGCTCAAATCTCATCTGGAGTGATGAGTCTGAAGAAGAAAGAATTCCATAATCTGAAGCAGCGCCACCGCAGCGTGGCAGAATATATTGAGGAGTTCAACAATCTGGCGCGTTATGCACCGGATGAAGTTGACACTGATGCTAAGAGGAAGGAAAAGTTCCTTGAAGGGCTGAATGATGAACTGAACTTGCAGCTATCAGTGGCATGTGTTCCCACTTATCAGTCTCTCTGTGATAAGGCTGCTATTTTGGAGAGCAAAATGAAGCAAGTCGAAAGCAGGAAGAGAAAGCACTTAGACAAGCACAGCTCGGGATCGTCTCACAAACGTTCCCATTATGATGATAGTGGAAGCTCAGGATCCCACAAGCATGGGAAATTCAACAAAAACCACAACCACAACCGTCATCATGACAACAAGCATCATCGTAGTCATGACAATGACAAGTACAAGAATCACAAGGGTGGATATAAGAGCCACCACAGTGGTAGTGGAAGCCAACCTGTCAAGAAGGACATTAGTCAGGTTGAGTTCTTCAAGTGCAAGAAGATGGGGCATTATGCAAATGAATGCCCGGAAAAGAAAGTTGAAGGACCCAACAAGCCTAACCCTTTTCAGAAGGGACAAGTGAACCACATCAATGTGGAGGAAATCTATGAGGAGCCTGATGCGGTTGCTGGTAAGTTCAAACTCAATTCCGTTCCAGCATTTGTTCTCTTTGATACTGGTGCATCTCATTCATTCATATCAAGAGCATTTGTTGAAAGAAATGAACTGCCGGTAGAAACTATTGGGTGTCCTATAAAAGTAAGTTCTCCTGGCGGAGAAATGATAGTAAATTCAGGATGTCATGATCTAGTCATAGAGTTTGGGAAGTATAAGTTTACCGTTAACTTGATAATCCTAAATTCCCAAGGATTGGATGTCATTTTGGGAATGGACTGGATGACTAAGCATAAGGGAGTGATAGATTGTGCCAACCATACTGTCTCACTCACAACTCCAGAAAATAAAAGGATCAGATTCAAGACCAATTTTGAAGCAAAAAGGAGTAAGCTAAATTCTCTTAAGGGGGTTAGCATAGACAGTGTGCCAATTGTGAGTGAATATCCGGATGTGTTTCCGGAAGAATTGCCGGGAATGCCACCAGATAGAGATGTGGAGTTCCTTATTGATTTGCTACCAGGGTCTGGACCAATAGCAAAGAGACCGTACAAGATGTCAGTGGATGAACTGAAAGAACTCAAGAAACAACTTGGAGAGCAGTTGCAGAAAGGATTTATTCAACTAAGTTCTTCATCTTGGGGAGCCCCAGTTTTGTTCGTGGAGAAGAAAGATAGAAGTCAAAGGTTATTCATAGATTACCGTTCACTCAATGAGGTGACTATCAAGAACAAATACCCTTTGCCAAGAATCAATGACTTGTTTGATCAGTTAGAAGGAGCTTGTGTGTTCTCAAAGATTGATCTCCGGTCAGGTTATTTCCAACTCAAGTTAAGGTAACAAGACATACCTAAGACAGCTTTCACCACGAGGTACGGATTGTATGAGTATACCGTGATGCCATTTGGTTTTACCAATGCCCCAGCATACTTTATGAATATGATGAACAAGGTGTTCATGGAATTCCTTGATAAGTTTGTTGTCGTTTTCATCGATGACATTTTAGTCTACTCCAAGAGCAAAGAAGAACATGAAGGGCATTTGCGTTTGATACTTGAGAAGCTTAGAGAGCATAAACTTTATGCTAAATTCAGCAAGTGTGAATTCTGGTTGAATGAAGTTGGATTTCTTGGACACGTTGTGTCAGGAGATGGTGTAGCAGTTGATCCTGCTAAAGTTTCAGCTGTAACTGAATGGGAATCTCCCAAGTCAGTGAAATAAGTTCGTAGCTTCCTTGGCTTAGCAGGTTACTACAGAAGGTTCATTGAGAATTTCTCCAAGGTAGCAAAACCCATGACAGAATTGCTTAAGAAAGACAAGAAATTTGCTTGGTCTGAAGGTTGTGAACTCAGCTTTCAGGAATTGAAGAAGAGACTTGTGACAGCACCAGTCCTATGTTTGCCAGATTTGGAGAAGGATTTCCAAGTGTATTGTGATGCATCTCATCATGGTTTGGGTGCAGTACTTATGCAAGAAGGAAAAGTTGTGGCTTATGCCTCGAGACAACTCAAAACTCATGAAGTGAACTATCCTACTCATGATTTGTAGTTAGCCTCTGTTGTGCATGCACTCAAAACATGGAGACACTATCTTTTAGGAAAGAGATGTGAAGTGTTCACAGATCACAAGAGTTTGAAGTATATCTTCACCCAGAAGGAAATTAATATGAGACAAAGAAGATGGCTAGAACTCATCATGGACTATGACTTGAGTTTGCAATACCACCCCGGTAAAGCAAATGTTGTAGCGGATGCTCTAAGCCGTAAAGTTTTTGTGAATAGCCTTACTAAGGGAGAATTGCCAGATGATCTGTGTGCCCAATTTAGGGATCTCAGATTGGAGATTGTGCCTGAAGGACATCTGATGTCTTTGGATGTTCAACCCACTTTGTTGGACAAGATCAAAGAAGCCCAGAAGACTGATAATGAAATTGAAGAAATTAAGGAAAAGATTGGCAAAGGAAAAGCCAAAGGATTCCATGAAGACGAACAAGGTACTTTATGGCATGGGAAACGTATCTGTGTTCCACAAGATCCGGAGCTTCGGAAACTGATTTTGCAAGAAGCACATAACTCACTGTGTTCCATTTATCCGGGTAACACCAAAATGTACATGGATATGAAGGAAAGATTTTGGTGGAATAATCTCAAGAAGGACATCGCCGAACATATTGCTTTGTGTGATGTGTGTAGTAGAGTGAAAGCGGAACATCAGAAACCAGCAGGTTTGCTTCAACCACTACCTATTCCTGATTGGAAGTGGGACAATATTGGTATGGATTTCATTACCGGGTTGCCAAGTACCCGGTCAGGATATGATTCTATGTGGGTAGTAGTGGATCGCCTAACTAAAGTGGCTCATTACATACCCGTGAAGACAAGTTACACAAGTGCTAAGTTAGCCAAGATCTATATGAGCAGAATAGTGTGTCTACATGGAGTACCCAAAAGTATTGTGTCAGATAGAGGAACCCAATTCACTTCCCATTTTTTGAGGCAATTACACAAGTCATTGGGAACGAGGTTGGAATTCAGCACTGCTTTTCATCCTCAAACTGATAGACAGACAGAAAGGACTAATCAGATTCTTGAAGACATGTTGAGGGCATGTGCCCTAGACTATGGAGCCAGTTGGGATGAAAGTCTGACTTACGCAGAATTTTCTTATAACAACAGCTACCAAGCCAGCATTGAGATGGCACCATTTGAGTTTCTCTACGGGAGAAAATGTACCACCCCATTGCTATGGAATGGTGTGGGAGAAAGAAGTTTGTTCGGACCAGAACTTATCAAAGAAACCGAAGAGAAGGTCAAGTTGGTTAAGGACAGATTGAAGATAGCACAGTCCCGTCAGAAAAGCTACGCAGATCCTAAGCGTAGAGAAGTCACCTACGAAGTTGGTGATGGAGCTTATATTAGAGTGTCACCACTTCGTGGAGTGAAGAGGTTCGGAGTCAAAGGAAAGTTGGCCCCAAGATATGTTGGACCATTCAAGATTCTGAGTCGTAAAGGAGAAGTTGCTTCTGAAATTGAATTGCCAGAGTCTTTGTCAGCTGTCCATAATGTGTTTCACGTGAGTCAGATTAAGAAATGTCATCCAGAAATGGAAGAAACTTCTTTGAAGGATACTATACCATTGGAGGAGGTACAATTGGAAAGTGATCTCACTTATGAGGAGAATCCTATCAAGATTCTTTAGACTGCAGAAAGAGTCACACGGACTAAGACTATCAAGTTTTGCAAAGTGCAATGGAACCATCATTCCGAATAGGAAGCAACATGGGAAAGAGAAGATGATCTTCGGAAATACCACCCTCACCTATTTGCTAGCCAATCCGAATCTCGAGGGCGAGATTCACCTTAAGGGGGTTAGATTTGTAACGTCCCTAAAATCATGTTTCAAACTTATGCATATCATCCATGTATCCATGATCATATAGGTTTAATTTCAAACAAAATCATTTCAAAACAGAAGCATATATGCTTATTATTTCATGTAAGTTTGCTCTAGCCTTAGTGATATCTTTCAATGGGAATAGTACTTGTTTTGGTTCAGTAAGGTTTGAAATTCAAACTTAGGCACCATCAAAAGTTTAAACAAAGTTTCAAAACAAAATGAGTAAATAAAACCAATATTATGCCTATTGTATATATATCATAAAGGATTGGTTTTATTTTTATTTTCATTTGATCAAAGTGTTTTGAGTAAACAGTAGTGTTTGACACACTTTTGAGTGCAAGGTTTGCAGTATAAAAACCTAGAGAAGTTTTGAATTCAAACTCATTTGGTTTGGAGTTGAAAATCATTTCAGAAAAATCAAACAGAAAAAGAAAAAGGTTAAAAGGAAAAAAAATAAGATAACAGGCGAATCTGGCCCGACTAGCCCAGCTAAGCCCAGCAACCCCCCCCCCCCCCCGCACGAAACGTTTTCTTCACTAATCACCGCACCCGCTAAGTGACTGACAGACATGACCCACTCCCCCTTTGTTTCTCTCGCTGACAGCCGTGGCCCACCCGGCGTCGTCGTCTCCACCCCCCCCCCCCCCGCGACGTGTTCTTCCCCAAATCACACCGTGCGTTTCCTAGATTGATTCTCTCGTCAATTCGCGTTGATTGCAGGAGTAAATCACGCCCTCCTCCCTGCCTACTTAAACCCCCTCTGCCCCCTCTCCGTTTTCCCCCAGACTCCAAGCACAAAGCGCCCCCAGGCTGCCCGCAATCATCCTCGCACCGCCGCAAACAGAGCTCACTCCGGCGACCAATACCGGTGAGCCCCGTGCGCCCCTTCTTCTTTGGTTCTTGCAGACAGCATCTCCACTTCCTTGCGCACCTACTGACACCGTTGGTTCCTTCTATACCTCCCCAGGTCATCGACTTCAACAAGCACAGCAAGGTTCCGACGACGTCCTCAACTCTGGCGATTAAATTCGGTGAGCCCTTTATTCCCCTTCGCCTCTGATTCACACGATCGTGTTCGCCGTAGTCTTGTGCATCTCCTAATGCCGTTTGTTCATGCTAGGGTGACCAGGAGCGTCGCCAACGTCATCGTCCACCCGAACCCGACGCTGACAGCAACTCCGACGAGCCCGTGCAGCCGTGTCCGTGCGCCCCTTGCCAGGCCGTCGCCAGGTTCAGCATCAGTGCATCGCCACGATTCTGGTAAGCATCTCCGACGACCCTAGAGCCACCTATAGCGCCGCGCCGTCGTAGACCAAGCTCGCCGCCAGTAGCCACCGCCAGCGCCGCCCATCTGTGGTCGATTGATCCAGGACCGTAGGATCTAGATCCATCGCACATAAATAGATCACTTATCGAAGCGTTACGATTAGATCTAGGCCGTGCAGATTAAGTAGATCTAATGGCTCATAGACGCGATCCTGAGTGAACCGGTACGCACCAATCAGGTTAAGACGCGTGGCTAGATATTAGTTTTAAAAACAAGATTTGATTCTATTAGTGGTTTTAATTTGTTTTAGCTATAACTTTTGATCCCCACGTCCAAATTTGATGAATTTTATATCAATGGAATCAGGAGAACAAGACCTTTCTAAATATGCAATGTTTTTAATGTTTTGCTTCTGTTAAAATGGTTTTATTTACACAAACATGTGTAGGGCTATTTTTAGTATATAAATTGTTTAAGAAATGTTTTAAGGTTTAAATAAATATTGTTTGGCAAGTTTTGAACTTGTTTATGAACCAGTACAGTACACTTGCTTTGTAGAATTTTAAAAACCATCACATATCATATTGCATGCATTCATATATTTTTGTTTGTGTATATTTTGTATGTGATTGTTGCTATGATTTTATGTGTAGATTTTGGTGCCAATAGTGATTGTGATTGTGACGAGTGTATCTACTCTCCAAACTACCAAGGCAAGTGGTGCTTCATGATATTTTTATCCCTATGATTTCTACTAAGCATTAGAAATATTTTGCTAGTATTGCATGCTATATTTTGCTTATATGCCATGTTGGGAAATCCTAGTACTTGTAGAATTGCTAGAAATTTCTAAGTTAAGATGCTTATCTATGCCATGCTTAGCCTAGATAGTAGAAACCAAGGGTTGGTGAAATATACATGCTATGATAAAATATTTCTAAGTCTTTGGACTTGTGTTTTGCTTAATAAAACAACTAAGTTAATGAAACACATGGGTGGAATGGAAGGAATGGTTTATGTTGAGTGGTTACACAAGGCCCATTTCTATGGTTTACCTTGTGTATCTCACTTGTGGAAAGCCACCCAGGAACAAAGAGATTTTAGAGGCCAAATGTTAAGAAGCTTCTAGTGCAGCCACTTGGCAATATGGGCTCTGCCAGGATCACATAGGTTGCTAGAACTTAGCCATTTGAACAGTTGGTGGTAGTGGGATGATAGGTTGTAACGCGTCCATTTGGTCTAAGGGAAGGCTTCTGAAAGGTCCTATCTTGGTGAAAATCAAGGCTTGTGGGGAAAGTGCACAACCTCTGCAGATGGAAGAATCTAAGTAGTTAGCCATGTCCCTGGAAAAGGACAACTTGAGCATCAAGACATGGAAGCTATCAAGAATCTCCTCATCCCAATTTCTAAGTAAAACTTGTGGGTGAACAAGGGTGAAGGACCTCAATGTCTATTGGTGGTTCCTTGGGAAATTTTTTGACAAAGAAAAACTTAGTGATTTCAACTAATAGGCAAAACATATTTTGAGCAAAGCAAGCCAATCTACACTTAGCCAAATTGCATATAGTATCTAGTCCACCTAAATTATACTAAGGTATCACTTTGCCAATACTATTCCAATGTATTGACCCACTGTGGCTGTAACTTGTGATGTTGCAGGTTACTCTGATGAGGATTAGGAGTCATGAGTCTACACTCAACATGTTTGCCTGTGGCACATGAAGATGAAGACTTTTATTTATTTACTTATTCAAAATCTTGTACTAGGCATGTGGCCTTGGAGTTGTAAAGACTATGTTTGTCTCTGGAATGACTGTAATAATGACCTTTGTTTCTGTGTACTTCATCTTAAACTGTGGATGCTAGCATTGATCCAGGGACTAGCATTGCAATCACAGGGATCCTTTTCCTTTATTGAGGAGAGATCCTACAGGGAGGGCGCCGCCTCCAGTAACCTGCTACAGCTAGACCTCCCGCCGGCCCTAGTATAGCCACTTGCCACTGCCATGGGGTTAGGGTTCGGGGGGAGGGGCGCCCCCAGCTATGCTAAGAAGGGGAGGGACGAAGGGAAGGGGAGGGGAAGGGGAGGGGAGGGGAGGGGAGGGGCGGGGAAGGGGAGGGACGGTAAAGGGAAGGGGCGGGGAAAGCTCACCGGCGTGAGGGAGGAGAGCGAAGTGCTGCAGGGGGCGTGCCTCGCGAGGAAGAAGGTCGGGGGCGGGCAGGGGCGGGGGGCTACGCTCGCGCGGAAGCTTTCCATACGTTTCTGAGCAGAGGGGCTCGGAAAATATCGGGACGGGGCACAGTGCTTGCGCGGGGCCCCTCGGAATCGGTCCGTTTTCTATGCTTTAGTTTCTAGACCATTCCAAACGGCTGAATTAGATCTAGTAATTCCAAAATTCCAATTCCAAGGTTATTTTCCAACATCCAAACACAGTGTTAGTAGTTTTTATTAATCAAAACACAAGTCATTGACTTAGCAAAATTTCATAGCATGAATAATCCACCCTTGTTTTCTACTAGCTAGGATAAGCATGATAACATGGCAAGTTTCCTAACTTAGGATAATTCTAGTAAGACAACATATAGGATTTCCCATGGCATAGCTTATACTTAGAAAATTTCGATGCAAGTCCTACTCAAAATATCACTAATGCATAGTCAAAATAATAGGACAAAATACATGAAGCACTACTTGCCTTTTTAGTAGATAATATACGTACTCTCCTTGATGTTGCAATTGTCACACTCTTCAAAGTTCACTACAATTCAATCACGCAAAGCACACATTCAAAAACTAGCATTCAAACAATTCACCACATAAAATGATAAAAACAAGGAAATGCATGCAAGCATGCAAAAAGGTTGTTTTATTTTAAAAGTGGTTTATAATAAGGCTATAAACATTTCAAAACACCTATTGGTCATTTATAAAGGTGGAAAATCATTTGAAAACAAGTTAGTGAAAATAGTCCTTTTTAAATCATTTTTGTTTTACTAGAAATGCTTTTACTCAAAGGAATAATACCCTAGGGTTAGCCAAATATATTTTTAAATCTAAAAGTTAGTGTTTATGGTCAGAGGGTTAAAAAAAACATTTGCAAAAGGTTTTACTCAAAAATAATTTTTAGAACAAATTTTATACTCAAAATAGAACAAATAATTTTTAGGGCTCTCTTTCTGTTTTCCTTTTCCCTTTGTCGGCACCCTTTTGGCTTGACAGGTATGTGAATGACGACGTTAGCAAAGGTTACCCTGACGGCTTGGCCTAGGCAGGGTTATGGACACCGCTTGGTTATTCTTCAGGACTCTTAGTCCCATTTGGATCTTGTCCGTACTCGGATACTATTTAGTTTTCTTTATGATTTGTATCATTTGTATTTTTGACTCGTTGAGACGCTGTTGTATATATATAAGTTCTTGTGGACTCTGTTGTAAACTACTGTGATGTAACTACTTGTATACATATCCCACCCACACGAAAGTGTCTGGTGGGCGTCTTCGAATCGCTTATATGCGGATTTTGGCAGGAAATGCTGAGATCTGCATAGACCCGATTGGGGGGTGTTACAAGTGGTATTAGAGCAAAGGTTTACGATACCCCACTGGTCCATCCTGTAGATTAACCTTGCCAACAGACGTTATAGAGTGTCAAACTGTTTTAATACAAATGCGTTGGATAGATCTAATTAGCTCCGATTTTACTCCTTACCTCTATTCTTTCTCCTCTTACCTTTGCAAGTTTGAATCTGATCTCTTACCTTCTTCAAGTCCAGGACTTCTCGTGGTTGGGTTTCTATCATACCTTTAGGGTTCCGCTTTCTTTCTTTTGCAACGATGGCGCTACATCTGTTTTTCTCTCTACCTGAGCTTTCTTCATATGTTTCCGGTGATGTACCTTCTAATACGATGATCTCCCCAATATAGATATTTCTCTGAAGCTTTAGAAATACCGTTTGTCAAGATCTTCAATCTGAATTCCTAGAGTTTAGTTGGACGATCCTCCTATTCATGTACAGAGTAATGCTTTGAGTGCGGGATGGAGTCATGACACGAGTGTCGACCCGATCTTCGGGTGAACCTTCGACAATGTTTTCTGGCGAGCATTCTCCCCCTTCTACCTACTTTGCATTTATAGTCTTTACTTCCTTCCTTTGATCTATTGCTATCCTTATTATCGATGCTTTAGTACCGATCCTTTATTTACCTGCTCCAGTATATTGCCTTGGTTATCCTATTGACTTGTTTGATTAGCTAGCTTTGTCCTTGCGAGTCGTAGGCATGCTTAGTACCGCTCTTATACAGGTGGAACATATTACTTGGATATTGTTGGTGATAAGATAATTAAATTGGTGATGTTGGTTATGGTTATGGTTTCACCTAATGATAAGGCCCCGGCAGGGACCACCTTCGGATGGGTTATGTTTGGTGTTATATTATGCTATCGTATAGTGCTCTCTTATCTCGCTGTAATAGCCGAAGTTGTAGAGTGTCTCTATATTTAGATAGTGCAAGCTTTGCTGCCGCTGAGCCCACCACACCTATGTAGGAGAGGACCGCCGAATTCTAGTATCGCCGTGTACTGGCCTCAGTACTGACCGCTCTCTTTCTGCTTTCCTTTGCCCTTTGTCGACACCCTTTTGGCTTGACAGGTATGTGAATGACGACGTTAGCAAGGTTACCCTTACGGCTTGGCCTGGGCAGGGTTATAGACACCGCTTGGTTATTCTTCAGGACTCTTAGTCCCATTTGGATCTTGTCCGTACTTGGATACTATTTAGCTTTCTTTATGATTTGTATCATTTGTATTTTTGACTCGTTGAGATGCTGTTGTATATATAAGTTCTTGTGGACTCTATTGTAAACTACTGGAATGTAACTACTTGTATTCATATCCCACCCACACGAAAGTGTCTGGTGGGCATCTTCGAATCGCTTCTATGCGGATTTTGGCAGGAAATGCTGAGATATGCATAGACCCGATTCGGGGGCGTTACAAAGTTCTAGGCCACTTCTCCTAGGATCATTCAACATACAAAGCAATATAACCCGTAGTGGGTTATTAAAAAACATACATAGGGTCGACTCGCGTTTTTCCCTTTACTTGTCTAGTGTTTGTGTTTACTCATCATTGATCTTTTCCTCTTGCTTTCCATGAAGCCGTGTTTTGGGACAACAGAACAGTCGAAGAGTTGATTCTATCCGAGTAAACATTACTTGTTCCGAGATAAGTTTTAAGTGTCAACGCCAGCCAACATAGAATAGTTAAAAGATAAACATAAGGGGCAGTCCCGGAGTCAATTTTTCGAGTCATACCATTTTATTATCTGCACATAGCCGGCATAAGGGTCCGATATATGAGAGTTTGATAGATACATACACTGCTTCTCCTACGTGTAGAAAGGACGTAGCAGTGCCACATTCCATGGCCTTTTAGTCTCATCACCTGATCTGTCCGCCTTGTTCTTTCTGCTTCACGAGCATCTATTAGATAATATGAGTCATTATGCAATGCTTTGCTTACAATGAATGGTCCTTCCCATGGGGGTGACAATTTATGCATTCTAGCTGTGCGTTGCACTAGTCTAAGCGCCATATCCCCTTCTTGGAAAACACGAGGTTGAAATTTCCGGCTATGGTAGTGTCGGAGACTTTATTGGTATATGGCGGATCTGGACAATGCCAATTCCCTTTCTTCTTCGAGTAAGTCAACTCCATCTTCTCGGGCCTCTTTTACCTCGGCTTCCGAGTATTGTCTTACTCTTGGCGAGTCATATTCTATGTTGGCAGGCAGAACTGCTTCTGCCCCATATAAAAGGAAGAACGGCGTATAACCTGTTGATCGATTCGGAGTTGTCCTTAAACTCCACAACACTGAGGGTAATTCCTCTATCCAACATCCAGGTGTTTTCTGGAGTGGTTCCATTAAGCGGGGTTTTATCCCGGATAGAACTAAGCCATTAGCTCGTTCAACTTGTCCATTTTATTCTGGATGAGCGACTGATGCTACATCAAGTTTTATTCGGCTTTTTCCACAAAAATGAGTGAAAGCTCATTCGGCAAAGTTTGTGCCATTATTTGTGATCACACTGTGTGGGTAACCGTATCTCAGGATTATATCTTTTAGGAATGTGACAGCTGGTTTGAATGGTCCCACCATATCCAGGCGCCATAGTTCAAATGGACAAGTGATTGGTATAGTTTTTAACTCAGATGCTGGTAAATGTGACTTTGACGCCTAACGCTGGCAACCGTTGCATTTTCTCACAAGTTCATGTTCCTCTGCCAGTGCGCTTGGCCAATAGAATCCATGTCGGAATGCCTTGGCTACCAATGCTCTTGACGATGCATGGTGCCCACATTCTCCTTGGTGAATGTCCAACATTATCTCTTGACCTTTCTCTGGACTTATACAACACTGCAATACACTTGTCACACTTCTTTTGTATAACTCCTTGTTGATTATTGTGTTTCCTTTTGCTCTTCTTTCTGTTTGCCTTGCCAGTATCTCGTCATCTGGCAAAGTTCCATCTTTCAAGTAATTTAATATTGGTTGCGCTCATTCTGGTATCAGTGGTGCCGGATCTGTTTATTCATCAATTTCCATTGGCTCAACCGACATATGTTCTGCCGACATAACCTGAGGAGTCCCCGAGTGTGGTTCAGCAACCCCTGAGGTGAGCGGAATAGTCCCCGAGTAACTTGAACCTGCCCCTGCGTCGATATCCATTGGCACAGCGTCTGACTCCCGATTTGCCGGGGTGAGCCTAATTGACTCGGATTCTGGTGACGGCTTGATCGATGGTTTTCTGAGATGTTCCAATGCTACTCCTGGTGGTATCGCTTGTTGAGATGATCCTAACTTGGATAGTACATCCGCTGCCCCATTCTCTTCCCTAGGTATGTGATGAAATTCACACCCGTCAAAATATCCCGAAATTTGTTGCACATGAAAATGATATAATGCCATGTTTGCATCCAACGTGTCCCAATGCCCAGATACTTGCTGGATAACCAAATCCGAGTCACCAAAACACATGATCCTTTTGATGCCAATCTCTTTGGTCACTTTAATGTCGTGGACAAGTGCTTCATACTCAGCCACATTATTGGATGCAGCAAAGTGGATTTGCAACACCTACCTGGGCTGATCCCTCTTTGGTGATGTGAGCACTATCTCGGCACCCAGACCCATCTTTGTCTTGGATCCGTCAAAATGCATCTTCCAATAATTTAGATTTGGCAATGCTGGTTCGTATTGCATCTCCATCCAATCCATGAAGAAATCAGCTACGGTTTGAGATTTGATAGCATGTCGCCTATCATATTGTGGAGTGTATGGTGCTAGCTCTATGGCCCATTTTGCGACTCGGCCACTTGCATCTTTGCTTCCCAATATATCTGAGATTGGTGCCTCACATATTACCCGCATTGGGTGTTCTTGGAAATAATGCTCCAGCTTCTTTCCTACCATATACACCCCATACATCATTTTTTGGTAATGGGGGTAATTTTGATTTGATATAGTAATAAACTGGCCTTTGGACTCATTTTCCCTCTTCTTCGTGTTTTACCATTATTACTGCACTTAAAACTCTGTTGGTTGCGGCGACATAGAGTAGCATTGGCACTTTGGATAGCGGTGACGCTAATATTGGTGTTGTTGCCAACATCTTTTTGAGTTCATGCAAAGTGCTATCAGCTTGCTGTGTCCATGTGAATTTGTCTAATTTTTTCATTAGTTGATATAGTGGTAGGGATTTTTCACCTAGCCGACTAATAAATCTACTCAACGAGGCCAGGCATCCTATGAACTTCTGGACATTGTTGAGGGTTTTTTGCAATTCCATTCTTTCGATGACCTTGATCTTTGTCAGGTTAGCCTCAATTCCTCGGCTGAATACAAGGAATCCGAGTAACTTTCCAGCAGGGACACCAAATTTGTATTTTTTGGGGTTAAGTTTCATCCAGAATCTTCTTAAGTTTTCGAATGTTTGACGCAAGTCCTCAATTAGAGTGTGACTTTGTTTGGTTTTTATCACCACGTCATCGACGTATACTTGAAATTTTTTGTCCAATTGATCTTGCAAGCATTTATGCATGCATCTTTGGTATTTTGCACCTGCATTCCTCAATCCAAACGGCATAGTGCGATAGCAATAAGCCGCATACGGGGTGATAAAAGCTGTCTTTAATTGATCATTCGGATTCAGTGGTATCTGGTGGAAACTAGAATACGCGTCCACAAATGACAACAACTCACACCCGGCAGTAGAGTCTATGACTTGATCGATCCGTGGCAGGGGAAATTGATCTTTTGGACACGCCTTATTGAGTTTCGTGTAATCAATACACATGCGCCACACCACTGCCACGTTCGGGTCATATTTTTTCTTCTCAACCAAGACTAGATTTGACAACCAATTTGGGTGCAGTACTTCCATGATAAACCTGGCAGCCAAGAGCCTGGCTATCTCGGTGGCTATCACTTTCCTCCTATCTTCGGCGAAGCGGAGGAGGGGTTGATACACCGGCTTGGCATCTGGCCTTACATGAAGTGAGTGCCCAGTCAGCTCCCTCAGAACTCCTTGCAATCCTGTGTGGACCATGCAAAGATATCCCGATTCTCACGGAGGAAGCTGGTGAGCTCGGTTTCCTATTTATCAGTCAGCCTAGCACCAATGGTAACTATGCGCTTTGGGAAAGTCTCATACACCTGTACCTTCTTGGTTTCCTTAGTAGCTTGGAATGATACACTGCCATGCAGATTAGTAAGTTCCGGCATGGACATTTGTGCTGCCTTGGCCAATGCTGCCACTTCCATAATTTGATGTTTTTCCTATGCTATGACCAGTGACTCGGCCAATGAAGATCTCGCTGAGGCACAAGCGATAGATATTTTGTAATCTCCTTTGACTGTGATAACCCCACGAGGACCTGGCAGTTTCATCTTTAAGTAAGAAATGTGAGGAGTAGCCATAAACTTTGCCATAGCCGGCCTGCTGACTAAGGCATGGTATGAGCTGACCAGGTCAACCACCTCGAAATCTATGACTTCAGTGCGACAATTTTCTCTGTTTCTGAATAAGACGTCAACCCATATCTTTCCAATTGGCTCAAAGAACAATCCTGGCACAATGCCATGGAAAATTGTCTTAGTCGGCTCCAGCATGTTCATAGTGATGCCCAACTTGAGCATGGTATCCTTGTACATGATGTTGATGCTACTTCCATCATCGATCAGTACCTTGGAAAATTTCACATTGATATCAAGGCCCATGAAAGTTGGATCCAAGACAAGAGCATAACCTCCTGGTGTTGGCATGATCTTGGAGTGATCCTTTATGCTCCAAGTTATCTCCTGTTCAGACCAATGCATGTACTTTGGAATTGTCGGCATTGTGGCATTTACTTATATCTGTCTCTGCTGACTCTTTTTGTCATTCGGATCTATGACAAATACAACATAGCTTTGGTGGTGCTCTCTATACTCATTTCTGGTTCCATGGCCGACATGAGCGTCGCCACCTATTGGGTTATGCACCTGATGCACAACCTCTCTTCTTTCTTGGTTATGATACCTCGGCTGTCTGTTCTCATATCCATGCTCAACTCCAACAACCTGGGCATTTCCTCCTGTGAGCGGTGGAGGGGGAGGTGGTGTTAGTTGCTTAGTCGGCGAATCCACTCTATCTCCCTTCTGAAACCAAGTGCATTGTCTTGTTGTGTCATTTGCTGGCTTACTCGGACTTGGCGTGTGGAACTTACACGGTTGGTCCAACATCATTTCGTAAGTATATTTTTTCCTGCCCTGGTATGGATTTCTCTGTTCGTATGCCTTTTTGCCATCATTCTTTGGGATCCACTGTTGTTTCCCAGTTGTCCTTTGTTGTTGGCTACTTCCAGCAACTGGATGATCCTGACTCACAGCTGCCACTTGAGTCAAACCGTACCTGTAGTCTGGCCTTTCATCTCTTCTTTTGCTTCTATACTCGGCTCTTTCCTGGTGCCTTTGCGACCCGGCAGCGTCATAGATCCGAGTCTCAGTCATCCCATCTGCCGACATGAGCAGAGGATGAGTCGAATATCCTAACGCATATGAGTCGGCGATTCTTATTGTTTCTACTAAGCTTGCCAGCATATCTCTCTGTAGCCTTTGCTGTAGTACACTTCCATGTCTGCATCCCTATGCAAACCATGCGATGGCTTGAGACTCGATTACTCCTTCGCAAGAGTTGCGCATTGTGCACCACCTTGTGAGGAATTCCCTGTCTGTCTCATTCGGCCATTTCTTGCACATAGCTAGCTGTTATGGGCGATTCGTCCTCTTGTAGGTGCTTGTGAAATTGCTCACAAAAGCATCCTGAAAATCGATCCAGCTATATATGCTTCCGGGTGGCAAGTTATTCAGCCACACCCTTGCTGGTCCTTATAGAATCTGCGGCACATATCACACTGCCCATCTCAAATTTCCCTAAGCATTTTTACAGCAGTTCCATAATCTATGAGCCAGTCTTCTGGCTTTGTTCTTCAATCATAGGTCTTTGTCCCTCTGGCCAGCTAGAAGTTTGGCACTGGCATCTCCTTCATGATCCTTGGGCCAAAGCATGGTGGACCCTGTGGACCTTGCGACTCGATCAATTCTGCCATCTTTATTCGATCGAGCTTCAGCCTTGCATCATCTGGATGAAGGTTTATGCCTCCGAGTCTGGCTCCCATTGCTTGGTATGCATGATCCGGAAATTCGTACTAGTCATTTACCATTGCCGAGTAACCATCATTGTATCTATTTGTGTTCTGGTCTGCAGGTTGTTGTACTTATTTTCCCGCGCTTTGCTGTCTCTTTTCGGGTTGAGGTGACGCAGTATTCGGTGCTGGAGTTCCTCCTCCTGCCGAGTGAGTTCCACGCCTAGGTTGAGGCGCAAAATTTTTCCCTCCATTGTCATTTCTTTGTCCTGCTTGCCTTTCTCGGCCTGCGTTTTCCTAATTTTCATTTCCCTGAACAATATTCCTTCTTGTTCCATGTGCATGTGCTGGGTTTCCCTAGGATATCGCCAGGTCATAGGTAACCATTTGCTTGTTCCTTCCCGAATCCACACTCTTCTCTTTTCTCTGCCCCGGTGCCACACCTGGTGAGGAAGTTGTATGACCTGCTGATCTTGCCGGGATTGGAGTTGCCGAGTGAACCAGCTGTGACCTTCCAGCTATACCCGGATTCACCCTGTAGTATGCTTCATTTAGCTTCCCTGCTGCTCTCACCAATTCATTGACTCGCTCTTGTTGCTTTCTCTTTGCTTCACCCGTCAGATGGGAGAGATCAGCCATTGCTGCCTCTGCGGCTCTCAGATTCGCTGTTGCAGTATGGTATGCCGGTCGCATAGCTATTTCATTACTATTTTCTGGTGTTATCTTTGACGTTGCGTCCGCCAATTCTTCATTGAGGTTTCTCCCTCTCAACCTTGTTGCATCAAGATGGGTCTTAGCGCCCTTGACTCGATTAGCCGAGTTGAGCTGTCGGATTGTGATATTCACGTCCTGCTGTAACTGCGCTAATTCCTTTGCCTTCTCTAGTACTTTTATCCTTCCCTCCTCCAACTTGGCCTACACGCGCGCCAGATCAGCCGCTTGCGCTACTATCTAATTTGTCAATTGCCTCTTGCAATTCTTTGGCTCTCTTACTCCTAGCTATGTTCTCTAGCTTGTATAGAGGTGCTTTGATGTTCTTACTGCCCTTGGCGTTTCTTCTTGACTTCCTCCCTCAACATCCTCATTCACTACGGGAACTACAGGAGGTGTTGCAGGGTTAGGAGTTGTCATCATTACCTCAACGGAGACGAGCTGGTGAAGTTTTCCTGTGGCAGGAACTGCAGGTAGATCCGACGCCAGGGTGACGCGCTCCGGGTATGCACGCTCCACGCGCACTGTGACATAGACCTGGTGCTCGCCAAACATGATGAAGCTACCGCCCCTAGGGAACGGTTGGTCCGAAGCAGCCCGCGTAGTTGCTAACAAAGTCGAGCGCTCCAAACCTCTGGATGAGGCCGGAGTAGACGCGCTCGCCGGTCTTGGCGATGATGTTGACCGTCCGGATGAAAACTCCATCAAGCACCTGCTTCTGCCCCAAGGTGGGTGCCAACTGTCGTGGTGGTGTCACGGCAGATGCCATGGGTAGGATTAAGTTGGGGGCCGAATGGATGCCTGTGGTAACCGGGGAGGGAGTGCACTGTCTAGCCGCGCACGAAGAACAATATGAACTCTCCACACTTGGGAATTTTATTGATCCTAGCAGTTTACAAGTGCTCCTAGAGCTATATGAACTAAGCCTCAGGGCACTAGTTTCCTACTTGGTCCAACCTCCTCAAACCCTGGCTATCCCCCTCCTTATATAGGAAGGCTAGCTAGGTTACACCCCTTTGGGTCTTAGGGTTACTATTTGGATCTTAGTCTTCACTGTACGGGCCGGGTCTTGGGCTAGCCCTAAGCCCCTTGGCCCAGTCCACAAATCTAGACAACTAACGGTCTTCTCATATGTAGCCTCCAGTTCTTTTGGCGTCACGCAGTAACTTTGTACGTCATCCCTTGCATTAGGCGTCACCCGGCTCCTTTCGTGTCAACCGGCGTCACCCTTCTCTTTTGACCGTGCTTTACCATGGTCCCTCCTAAACCTCACTCGGAAAGGTGCCCTGCATCCTGCCTGACTAGGCCTTCCCTCGTGAGACTCGGCTTGGGGCTTCCTGCAAGGTTAACAATCTTGTCTTATACGGTCTGACATAATTCCTATGTCGGCCATATATGACCATCTCACCCGGCTGTTGTTACTCGGCTAGGTTCATTCCTTACTCGGCATAAGCCAAGATGGGCAATGTTTTACCCCTTATGACCCAATCGGGGTTTATTCCCCCGACACTTCAGTAGGTTTTAATCAAGTTAGGTGTTGATTAATTAACTCACTTTGGAATATTTTAAATATTCTATCTTGATTTATTATTTATTTAAATTAGGCATTTGTTTTTATTTTAATAAAATTAAATATGGTTCAAGCCCATATAATTTTATTCAAATAATCTTTTATTCCTTTATTTTATTTAGTAAACTTTTATTCCATTTGCTTATGGATTTGGCCAAGCATTTAATTTGTCTTTTAAATATTTCTCATTTATTTCTTTCTTTCTTTGTCTTATAAAATTCATATCTTTTTATTTATAGCTCCAAAAATAGTGATTCCACTTTGTATAATTTTATTTAATATTTATTTATCTTTTTAAATCCTTTTAGGATTATTTTGTTCACAATTTGGTATGGACTATAGCTAGGAGCTTTATTAGCTTTCGAAATTATTTCCTTTTATCTTATTAAATTCATAAGTTTTTATCCATGGCTTCAAATTGAGTGAAACCAATTTTCCATGGTTTTGTAATATTTTTTTATCAATTTTGATCATTTATAAAAGTTCGTTGCCAAATTTTTATATGGAACAAATCCATAGTCTTTGGGTGATTTGAAAATGATTTCTCTCACTAGGGTTTTAGGGTTTTTGATTTAACTTTTCCAAGTGCTTAAATTCAAGATTATTTCCATGCATAAATGCATTTGATCTTTATAAAAATTGTTTGTTGCCTTTTCATTCAAATTTTGTTTAAGTAGGGTTTTGATGTTTCCATTTATAAGCAACAAGTTTCTTTTCACCCTAAATTTCAACACTTGTTTATTTTGTTTGTTTATTTTTCACATTTCAAAATTGGAAATTTTTTGGGATGTGACATGTCATCAAAGCATCCATCCGGTGATGGTGATTGACATGATCTCATGGTCAAAGGATTTAGGTTACTATGTATTTGAAATCTTATAGCAAGTGAACTATTTAAATGACGTGATCTTATGATACGCTTAACTATAGGAGTATGTCCATCACATCATTCTCCTGATGATATGACCTTGTTGTTAATAACATCTCAATGTTCATGATCAGGAAACCATGATCATATATTAACTAACAAGCTAGTTTAAAAAGAGGCTTTACTAGGGACTCTTTTATGTTTACAAACCACACAAGTAGTAATGTTTCCGGTTAATACAATTATTGCATGGTATGTAAACATTTATCATACGTACGAAGATATGGTAATAACCAATTTATTATTGCCTCTTGGGAATATCTCCAACACTAAGTGTCAAAACCCGGGTTTTTAATCCCAGATGCCTGTTATGCCATACATCGCAATCCTAGGATTACCATTTTTGCGAGACATAACAGAATTGGATACCATAGTACATCATCCATTACAAACCGTACATAAGTTCTTACACAAATAGGGATCTCATGATAAAGTTCTTAATACAACATCAAGCAGCGGAAAACGTAATAATAACGGTAGCGTGGGAGCTCCATATTCGGGGTCACAGGCAATGCTGACGATGGGAGATGATCCTAGTTGTCGTAACCTTCCTGGGGTCCATCCTCCAGGTACTCCTCTTCATAGTCTGGCCATGGGAATAGCCAGGGACAAAGCCATGAGTACTCTTTAAGTACTCGCAAACTAATACTAACAAGTGAAAGGGGTTTTTGATAATAGGACACTAGGCTCTAGGGTTGTTTTTCAAAAGCCAGATTTATCTCTACTAAGTTTAGGAGCAACGAATGGTAGTTGAAGTTTTATAAAACCTAAATGGGAACTTGTATCTTATATCACAACCCTGTTGTGGTCAAGTCAAAGTCTCAATTCATTTCACAAGTCATTTTGAAAAGTCTAACGGGGGAACAGTATGGCCACACCAACTGTCCATAACCGCGGACGCGGCTTTTCGAATAGTTTGACACTCTGCAGAGATTGTACACTTTCACCACAACATTCGATACATCCGTCAGGAACAAATCCTGAATTGACCATACTCAGTATGCGGACAATCAATCCTAACCTTTCAATTACACGCCCTAGTATAAGCACCTCTCCTGTGAGTTTGTCCTCCCAACCATGACCAACTTTCATCTTGGGTACTGCACAGGTGGACAATCTTCACAAGGTAACCTCAACTCAGACCTTGGCCGTGAGGGAACTAATACTAAGGTATATAAGTTTCCAGTCAAGCCCTACCCAATCTTCGGGTATTGTGGTTGTACGATAAAATTGGAATGGTATCGCATCCAGACAACCATCAGTTTTATAAAGGGCTAATGCTCATGCCTCAACATTTTCATCACCAAAATCATCAGGTGTTCGGAAACACATGTCCAAAACATTTCAATAGAATGATCCATCATTCCAAGGTTTTCATAACCATTTTTCCACAAAGTATTCCCATCTAAAGTTGATCAAGTTTTATGCTTAGCACTAGCTTCTACAGGTGGGGGTAAGCACTAATGAGGGGTGGTAAACTAGTGGAGTTTTAACTAAGTTCAGTCTCATGCCTTAGGATGATATCAAGATTATCTAGCTTAGGCCAAATTTTATGCTCTTTATGTGACCTTCACATATCTTTCTAGTATCTACCATTCACTTAGGTAAAATCTAGGTAAGAGCTTTGATAAAGAAATAAAATAAGAAGCTTTCAAGTAAAACTAGGATTGGTTTATCAAGTGGATATGATCATATATGCTTAAGGCATATAGTTGGCATGGTAACAAATAATGGTTTGTTGCATCAGTAGAGTATCTTGCAAGTGTTAGCTTTCACATTAACTAGTAGTATTAGGTTTGCATTGGTCAACTTGATTAGTAAAGCTTGCCTTGTGTAGAGCAGTGGTTGAAGTTCTCCTTGGCTTATTCTTCGTAGAATCCTCCTTCCTCCTCGTATCCTTGGTCGGTAGTAGAGTCTATGAATAAACACGAGGTACACAATCACCAAACAATACTTAAGTACTTGCAATCATCACACAAAAGGGTCCTATAGATGATCTAGCATCATCACTAACATTACAAGATTAAAGCTTGGTTTAATTCCTTTTATTTTTAGAAAAGTAATTTCTACTCAGTGAAAAACTACTTAAGATTTAATATTCTCCAAACCAAACATGGGATCATGTTGAGACATGTCATCACCACATATTTTAGTCCATGGGAATATGATTTAAAGTGGTGTCACAATTTAATAAGGTTTTACCCTTTTATTTAATTAAATAAAGTGACTAGAAATGCCTATGGGGCATTCTTTTATTACTTGAACATTATTTCTGCAAGTAAACCTATAGATTTTTATATATTCTGAAAGCTATGGTCAAATGTGATTTTTGAGAGTTGGAATCAACTCAAGAGCTATTATGGTTTAAATTTGAAAAATGTTGGAATGCAGAAAAGCTTCTGCCTTGTTATTTTTACCATGGGTGATCTATAGATCCAAATGACTTGAATCCAACTGGCTTGGATTCAGCATTCCCAGACCTTTCTAACAAAATTAGTTTTAATCAATTTGGTGCACTGAATCGATCTGGGTTGATTTTTGAAACTGGGCACAAAAGTGTGTTTGAAATAAAATGGAAAAAGTTTAATTCAAATAGTTGGGCTGCGCGGGAAAAATTAACGGGCCGGCCTGCTAAGTGTAGCGCTTCCATGGGCTGTTTAAGTTGCTGTCCCCACTCATCAGTGAGACAGGGGGGGTGCAAAGCAGTATGGGGCGATGTGGGGCGTTCGATTTGGTTATAATCCAACGGTGTAACTACCTCGGTGAATTACGCTCCTAGTTACAAGCCTGGATGAGCGGAAATGGTTGAAATAGTACGGTGGGGCCCAAATGCCACTCACAGGTAGACCTTTAGGCCGTCCCAACCATTTCCAAACATCGGGACAAGAAAGGGCGGCGTAATCGGCAGGCGAAGGGATCAACTACATACACAAATGAGTATGTATGCAAGCCACCATACAACAGTACATCAGAGCCATTTCATCTAAAAAGAAAGGAAATATAGCAACGCCATACGGCAAGATTCAAATGTCCTAGATAGGTATAATAGTTTAGGATATCTCCTCATACATCAAACATCAGAGTATCAGGCAGAAGCGGCAAACAAGATCCGAGTACGGATAAGAAGCAAATCGGCATAAGATGCCCCATAAATAAGCACATCCCGCCCACAGATCTCACGGATCCCCGTTCCCGGAATCTCTACACCGAACGATCGTTGCCCACATCGTCCGCCTCCTCCACCCAGTATCCATCTCGTGAGGGTACCTGTTCATCTGAATCAAACAATTTATCGTGTGAGACCCTAGGGGTACTCAGCAAGTCTTTATGCCTCTAAAGGGGACACAACCTGGGGTGACGCAATTGCGGCAAAATATAAACCCTAACAATTCTATAGATACTCGCTAACCATCCGCCTAACCAATGATAGACGGATGTCCGTGAATTAATGAAAACAGTTATAACAGTAATATCCACCAGATCCATCCTCCTCCTCGCTTACCAACGAGGAAGCGGACGAACAACCCCCATCCATTGGCAGTTTTATTAACCATTCCATGAGAGTTGCACTAGTTACTAGTCAGTTACTTAGTCAAATTAGAAGCGGTACTTTAGTTATACTTGTCTATGATCGAGAAACTGTGCTCCAAGTCGTCCATAACCGTGGACACGGCTTTCAGAAAGTTTTACCCTGCAGGGGTGCACAAATAGCAACACACACTCGATCAACCTCGGAAAAACCAAATCAAAGCCCAACGAGGCCTTCACGACAAAGCAATCACAAGATTTAGAAATATTTCAGGGGGGCACCCCATTAAGTATACCCGCAACGAAGTTAGCTGACTTCGAGACGGACTCAAGGTTTGTGGGGCCGACTGTAAACAACTGGGAACCCGAAAGTGTGACTGGGCTTGTCGATACCGCGAAAACGGGTCACAATCCTAAACAGTACAGGTGCTCCTCGCACAATTGTAAATACAGCAGTAAAGCATGGCATAAGTACAGGATAGTAAATAAAACTTCAAACTAGTTTGTGGCCCCAAGAAATAAGAATGAATCGAGCTCTGGCTCAGGGGGGTCCCATAATCCTCCCGGATGTGGATAGCGCGAATATTCAAGGAACAGGTATCAAGTACTCGGGGTCCTACGGGACACAAGTGAGCAGGAAAAACCAAATAGCAGATATTGCTCACCGGTGCCACTTTCATTAGTTATCCCATTACTACTCAGGTTAAGTTGTTTAGGTACCTCGTTATCCATCAGACACTCACATACCCTACACATGTTGTTCTACGACTCACATGGCTCAAACAACTCCTGTAGTAATGGCTCATGGGATGGAGGAACAAGCTTCGGTGGGGTTTAAGAGTAAAGGCTATGCAATACTTGGGATTCAATTTAATGCAATCGCGACTCAATGATGCAGGAATAAGATAGAGGCAATAGGGCCAACATAAATATAGTGCACAAGCATATGAATCAAATGCGACAAGCAAACAATCATGCCATGATGAATGATGCACAATTTGCATGGCATTAAAGTAGCATGGCATGGGTGAGGTGTGGAATACAAGAATAGATCATTTTATTGAGTTTTGGCCACATTTTATCCTCATATTAGTTGCTGTATACATTATATTTATATGATGCATGCTGCAATTCAGAACAGGGAATGCATTAACAGAAAGGTCTCGTCGAGCTGATCATTTTAGACATATCATTTGTTAAATTTGGAGTTATAAATCAGAAGTTATTAAGTAATTAAGAAAAGTGCATTTTGTTGTAATTTTAGCCAACTTGAAATTTAAAGTGTTCAAAATATATTTTAGATAGCATATTTTAATTCCTCACATTTTTCTGATTTGAAAACATATATTACATGTATTATTTGGAATTATGAATTTAAATTTATTTTAAAGTCAAAATTATTAATTAGGGTCAAAGTCAAAGGTTTGACTATTTTAAATCAATTCTGAAAATATTTGATTAAAGATTTGAATTGTCATTCAAAAACAAAACATATTTCATATAAGGTTTGAATTCAAATTCCAAATATTTAAATAGTTATGAATTTATTTGATATTAATCATTTACTGAAATTTTAATTGATTTAAGAAATATCTGCAGGTTTTTCTTACTCGGTCTAGAGCTACCTAGAGCCGCTGATCAGTGGGGTCACAGGCGGCCTGGCCCACTGCGCGAGTGAACGCACGGGGGCGTGCCACGTGGGCAGCAGCGGGGCTGCGGGTTGGAAAGAACAAAAAGCGAGGGGCCCTTTTGCAAAATTGCGGTTGCTCTACTATCTAACGAAACTGAAAACCAACGCGAAACCTGCTAGCTGAGCTAAACTTCAGAGGACGATGGCGATCAATCCATTGGGAATTTGGTGAGGAAAAATCCGCAAAAATGAAAATTGTAGAGGGACGATAGGGCTACAACTTTCGTGTTTGAGTTTACGTCGGTGGAGGACTGGAGCACCTGGAACCATCGATGAACAAGCGACGAAAAACATCGGCGTTTAGCTGACGAATCTGACAGAAGCAACTGCGAGGTCGTCTCGATTTCAGAGGATGATTTCGAGAGATCTACCACTCCGTTTAATGCGCCGTTTGATCCTACTGAAAGCTGGAAGTGCCCTCTTTGTAATAGCGCAAGGGTATGTGCCTAAATAGATCTATGTAGGCCAGGAGATGAGTGAGAATTTCGGTACTGCAGGTGTCGCGCAGGGTGCTGCTGAAACTGTCGAGCTCCTGACTGGGCCTGACGTGCGCGATGGTGACGAGGGAGGGGAACTATGGCTGCGGTGGCGAGCTCTCGTGCGGCAGGGAGGGCATAGGATGGAGGGGAATGGAAATGGGGACTTACCAGGAGGCCGGTGGAGGCCTAGGTAGGCTCGGGAGTGGAAGGAGGCGAGGTGGAGAAAGCGACGAACAGCAGGCAGAGGTGCTCTTGCTCTTCGATGGGAAGAAGATGGTAGCTGCCTCTGGGCGCGTCTGGCTCCTGCTGGTGCTTCACAGTGACGTCGGGGTTGCGGCCTTCTTCTTCTCCTGTTGTAGCTCCGGTGGAAGAGGTCCAACGGGCGGTGAGGTCATGCTCGGTTTCCTCTCTGGTCTGGAGAACTCGAAGAGAAGAGAGGGAGGCAGATAGCAAGGAACCGGCGGCGTGGGGAAGGGATAAAGGGAGAAGCTAGGGTTCCAAGGCTCGATCTGGGGATGGATAAGAAGGGCAGGTGGCTGTGGTGACGCGACTGACGGAAGGGACGGCGACCTGCCCCATTTGCTGGTCTTCAGAGAGGAGGGAGCAAACGGAGAAGAGGCACAGGGGCGACGGCGTCGAAGCGGTGAAGGGGTACTGGGCCGAGGGTGGGCTGCTGCGCTGGTACTGCTACTGGGCTGCAGGTCAGGTTTTTCTTCTCTTATCTCTTTTTATTTTAAGAAAAACTGTTTTGTTTTGTTGCAGGTTTAAACAAACCTAAGAAATACCCCTTTTTGGAAACTTTTAGCAAAATTTTTGATATAGCCAGAGATAGCTATGGAGTGAGGGGAGGGCTTGGATCTAGGCTAAGATGAGCTGAAAAAGTAATCAAGGAAAAGAGAAGGAAAAGAATTAAGGGAAGAGGCCTCATTTGCATAAGGAAAAGGAAAGGAACAAATGGTGTAGATGAGATTATGGAGATGGTGGGAAGGTATGTAGATGATCCCACAGAGAATGGATCACTAAACCCAAGAAAAACAAATAGTTAAAGGTGAGGGATACTCTTGCATGGCCCATGCAAAAATGATAATTGTCATGATTAAATTCTTGTGAAAACAATATTATTAACATGGCATTATTCTTATGCATTTCCAAAAGTGGAATAAGGCCAAGCAAAAGGATTTGTAGAATTGGACCCTCCCTATCTCCCATGAGCTAGATTAAATACCAAAAGAAAAATAATTACAAGCTCATGGATAATGGGATGGTGGAATTGTAAGGTGGTGAAAGAAAGGGTAGTGGAGTGGAATAAAAGATATGCCCCCAACTCAACTTGGGAATTTAAACAATATATCAAGAACCAGATACAATATCAAGAGGCAAATACAATTTACAATGCATATGAGAGAAGAACCAAATCAAAAAGGGTTTTATATGATGCCCAAATGCAAGGTGGCATGATGACATGAGCATGATATAATGATGATGCAACAATTATATATAGGAAGTAGCCATTATATTACTAAACCAAGTAGCATTACAGTTGTTAGACAAATGGGATGCTACAAACGGCTGGGAGTCATCATCGACGTTGGGCAACGCCGGCGAGACAGAAACCTAGCGCGGCCAGTGGGGGTTGCTGGGGGCTCACTGGGGTGCAGGCGAGGGTCGGGGAGGCGGGAGAACGACGAAGTCGACGACGACGAATCTCCTGGTACCGGTGGCTCCTCCTGGGGCGGCTCCAATCGCTGGCTCCCTTCTTCTCTAGAGACGGCGGGCTCCGGTGAAATTCCGGCAAAGTGCTGCTCGCCTTGCTCCGGGAACGGTGTGGCACGATCAGTGAGGAGAGGGGAGTAGAATGGTGTGCTCAATTCGGCTGGGGGTGGCCTCTATTTATAGTCGAGCGAGGGGACCGACGGGGCGCACGGTGAGCTCATCGGGGGCGATGGTACAGACGGCTATTGGCATGGGCGAAGGTAGGGGACGGTGCGGTGTTCCCTGGCGATGCTCAACAATACGGTGGCGAGACGTGGGGCGGTGCGGTTTGGTCTGGAACACGCGACGCTCTGTGCGGCAGAGGCGGCGTCTTCGACAGTGAGCGGTGGCTGTGCGGCATGGGGCGGCAAACGCGGATGTCTGGCGGTCTCCTGGGTCGGTGGCGATCGTGTATGCACGCGGCGAGGGCGGCGCGTGGTCTGTGGGCTTCGGTCGAGGGTGGCGCTCTGGCGCATGCTCGGCACGGTTGGCAAAGGCACGGGCGCGGCGTTCCTGGGTGCTCTGGTCGATGTCTTCGAGGCAGGGCTGGTCGAGAGGGGGCAGTGAGGCATGGGCGATCTCCGAGACAAGGTTGGCATGGCTAGTTCCTTTCCTAGCTTGCTGTCTACACTGGGGTGGCAAGGATGCACTCGGCTGTTCACCATTGATGATATTGGCAAGCTCACAGTGGTGCTAGTGCTTGGTTAATCTTGCTAGATGATCTACTAAAATGGTTGTGAGCTAGATAGGGAACCAGTTAGGCCCAAAACACTACACACTATAGTGTTTTGATTTTGTTTGATTTGTGTCTGCCAAGTGTTTGATGAAATGGCCGCATGAATTCAAGTTTTGAATTTTGAAAATATTTTTGGTGGGTGTGCTAGATTGGTGCTGGTGAGTCTGCAAATGCTTGGGTTTTGAAAGTTGAGCTTGTTTGAGTGGTTTTTGAAAAAGTGGGATCTTCCCATATGATAAAGATTCAATTTTGAATTGTCATTTAAATTATGCATTTGAAAGTTTCTGGATGATCACAAAGTGGGCCTTGATACTTTGTTATGAGTACAATCAAGGGGTGCAAAGATCCAGAAAAGTTTCTGTTAGGTTCTGAAAGTTTGAGACAACCAAAGTAGGCATGGGAGTTAAATTGGTCAAAATGACCATTCCTTTATTTTATTTGTTTTGCTTTACTTGTCTTTGGGAAAAGTGTGGGAAATGTTTAGATGATGTTTATTTCACCTAAGAAACATTTTACAAGCAAAGAAACACACAAACAAGGGGGTTCAAAAGAATTTCAAATTAAATGCATACACAGATGCATGCTTTCATAATTTTATTTAGAAAAGTTTTTGTTAACCCTAATTTTAATTATTAGAGTTTGATGATTTAAGTTTAGTATTTTTGGGATGTTACAAACCTTCCCCCCTTAAACAAAATCTCGTCCCGAGATTTGAAAAGGGACGAAAAGATTACCTAGGATTTGAAGAGATCGGGAAACTCTGTCCTGATGTGATCTTCGCGCTCCCAGATAGCTTCCTCTTCTGTGTGGTTGCTCCACTGAATCTTGAGAAACTTGATGCTTCGGGTTCGGGTAGTTCGAAAAGCTTCTTCCAAAATACGGATGGGTACTTCGTGATAGGTCAGGTCATCGTTGATCTCTATGGTCCGGTGATCGATATTTTTGAACACTTCGGTCTTCTTTGGGACTTTGAGACACTTGCGAAGTAACGAGATATGGAACACATTGTGCACGGCTGACATCTCTTCGGGTAATTCCAATTGATATGATACTTCTCCTCGACGGTTCAGAATCTTGAAAGGTCTGATATATCTGGGGGCTAACTTTCCCTTGAGTTGGAAACGCCGCATTCCCTTCAATGGCGACACTTTCAGATAAACAAAATCTCCTATGTTGAAGGCGAGGTCTCGACGTCTCTTGTCGGCGTAACTCTTTTGTCTGGATTGGGCTGTCTTGAGGTGCTCACGAATCTTGTGAACCTTCTCTTCTTCTTCTCGTAGGATGTCGGGTCCGAAAATCAGACTCTCTCCTACTTCCGACCAGTTCAAAGGGGTGCGACACTTCCTTCCATACATAAATTCAAATGGAGCCATTTGCAAACTGGCTTGATAACTGTTGTTGTATGACAATTCTGCAAACGGCAGATAGTCTTCCCACTTGGATCCATATTCTAACACACATGCTCTCAGCATATCTTCGAGTATTTTATTTACTCGCTCCATTTGTCCATCGGTCTGAGGGTGATACGCGCTGCTGAAATCCAGACGGGTTCCTAAACCTTCTTGGGCTTTCTTCAAGAATCTCGAGGTAAACTGAGTTCCTCGATCCAATATGATGTTCTTGGGGACTCCATGCAAACTAACGATTCTAGTGGTCTTGACGGATAAGAAATGGGCGACTTTGGACAATCTGTCCACTATGACCCAGATAGAGTCATTTCCCCAACTAGAAGTAGGCAGTCCAGTGATAAAGTCCATTCCAACAGAATCCCATTTCCATTCCAGAATCTGTAATGGTTGCAACAATCCAGCGGGTCTTTGATGTCCTGCCTTGACTCGCTGACATATATCACACTTGGCGATATAGCTTCCGATTTCTCTGTTCATCTTATGCCACCAAAATTTATCTTTCAAATCTTGATACATCTTAGTTCCTTCGGGATGGATAGAATAAAGAGTATCATGAGCCTCCTTCAAAATCACTTCTTTCAACTCAGAATCTGCTGGTACACAAAGGTGTCCTTTGTACCACAAAACTCCTTCGTCCTCGATGAATCCGGGTACTTTGCCTGTACCGATACGACGCTTGATTCCGTCAATACTAGCATTTCCCTTCTGTGCCTCTTTAATCTGACTGATCAAAGTGGCTGGAGTTCTATGCTAGCCAAAGATCCTTCACTTACTAATTCTATTCGAAAATCTTCCATCTCTTTGTGCAAACTTGGTTGCTCCTTCAAAATCATGGAGTTCAAGCGGCACGACAATCTGCTAAGGGCATCTGCTACCACATTGGCTTTACCAGGGTGATAGTGAATGTCCGGATCGTAATCCTTGATTAGCTCAATCCATCTTCTCTGCCTCATATTCAGCTCCTTCTGAGTGAATATATACTTTAGGCTCTTGTGATCCGTATAGATCTCACAACGATTTCCCATCAGGTAATGTCTCCATGTTTTCAGGGCTAGAACTACGGTTGCGAGTTCGAGGTCATGGGTTGGGTAGTTTTGCTCATGTTGCTTCAGTTGTCGAGATAGATAAGATATAACTTTGCCTTCTTGCATTAGCACACATCCGAGACCGATCTTGGATGCATCACAATACACATCGAAGGGCTTCGTGATATCTGGCATGATCAAAATTGGGGCTGAAATCAATCTCCTCTTGAGTTCTTGAAAACTTGCTTCACATTTGTCGGTCCATTCAAACTTCTTGTCCTTCTTCAGCAATTGGGTCATGGGTCTGCCGATACTCGAGAATCCTTCTACGAATTCGCGGTAATATCCCCCCAATCCGAGAAATGCACGAACTTGGGTTTGAGTGGTTGGGGCTTGCCAATCTTCTACATCTTTCACTTTGGCAGGGTCAACGGCAATTCCTCCGGCTGATACAATGTGACCGAGGAATCCTACATCCTTTAACCAGAATTCACATTTGCTAAACTTTGCATACAGCTGATGCTCTCTAAGGGTTCCAAGAATGGTCCTTAGGTGTAGCTCATGTTCTTATTCTGATTTGGAATAAATCAGAATGTCATCGATGAAAACAACGACAAACTTATCCAGGAAGTCCATAAAAATCTTATTCATGAGATTCATGAAATAAGTGGGGGAATTGGTTAGTCCGAAAGACATGATTGTATACTCATACAATCCATATCTGGTGGTAAAGGCAGTCTTTGGAATATCCTCTGCACGAATTTTGAGTTGATGATAGCCAGTTCTAAGATCAATCTTAGAAAACACTTTGGCACTGGTCAACTGATCAAACAAATCTTCTATCTTGGGCAAGGGGTACTTGTTCTTGATGGTGACATCATTCAATTTCCGATAATCCGTACACAAACGGTTACCTCCATCCTTCTTGTCCACAAACAAGACAGGTGATCTCCAAGGTGACGCACTGGGTTGAATCAATCCAATTTCCAGCATGGAATCCAGTTGCTTCTTCAGTTCTGCGAGCTCTGACGGGTTCATACTATAGGGTCTCTAGGCTATGGGTCCGGTTCCGGGAATTAGTTCGATGATAAACTTGATATCCCGATCTAGGGGCATACCGGGCAAAACATCTGGAAACACATCGGGGTATTCACAGACTATCCGTACTTGGTCAATGGTAGGTTGGGCTATACTCTTGTTGCATTTGATTTGGCGAGGTAAGGTTTCAGATATATGCTCGACTGATATTCCGGCGGTACTGGTCATGGTTATGGATTTCTTGGCACAGTCAATCAATCCTTTATGTTTGGACATCCAATCCATTCCTAGTACTACTTCCAAACCTTTAGTTCCGAGTACTATCAAATTTTCATAAAAATCTATGCCATGGATTCGGATAGGGACGGCTTTGCAAATTTGCCTAGCCTTGGTGGTTGATCCGGGAATTTGAACAATCATAACATTCTTTAGGTTGGTCGGTTGAATTTTACTAGTGCATGCAAATTCTTCGGTGACAAATGAATGCGATGCACCAGAATCAAACAACACTCTTGCAAGTACTGAATTAACCGAAAACATACCCAGCATGACGTCTGGAGCTTCCTGAGCTTCTTCAGCATGCATGAGAAAAAGACGGCCGTTGCGGTTGAGTGAATTCCCTGGGGCAAATCTTCTTCCTGGCTGAACACGACGCTGCTGCTGAGCTGGGACATTGTCATTGGGGGCTGTAGCATTCTTCTTGTTGGGGCACTCGTTGGAATAGTGGCCTTTATTTCCACAGTCATAACAGGTCACTTGTGACTTGTCCTTGGCTGCGACAGGCACAGCATTGCTTCCAGTCCTCGGGGCAGTGTTGGGGTTGGTGGTAGCATTGTTGGTGTTGAACTTGGGTGGGGCACGGGTGAAATTGCTAGAGTTGCCGGGGTTGTTGTGATTTCCTACGGGTCTAGGGTTTCCACGGTTGGGATAGGTTGGACGGGTCATAGGGGGTCTGTTGGTTCTTGGGGAAAATCCTGGAGATGGGTTGGGGCGATACTTTGGGGTCTGATGGGTTCCTGGTTGATGCATCATGCGACGATTGCGGTTCTCATTGGCTTTGTTGATCTTTCCTTCCATCTAGATAGCTGAGTCCACAAGGGCTTCAATATCAGCAAAGGGGATATTGACTAACACAGTGTGCATCTCATCATGCAGACCATTCAGGAATCTTTCTTTCTTCTTGGCTTCGATGTCGATCTCATCCGGGGCATACCTAGATAATGACAGGAATTTGTCACGGTATTCCACTACAGTCATCCTTCCTTGCTTCAGCTTTCTGAACTCGTCTCTCATTCTCTTGATCAAACCTGGTGGCACATGGGTTCTGCTAAACTTGACCGTGAATTCCTCCCAGGTCATCATCTGACCTCCGGTCATTGCGCGAACACTATTCCACCATGCCCTGGCATCTCCGGCTAGATAGTGGGTGGTGAACAGAACTTTCTCGTTGGCTTCCACTCCGGCGACTTCTAGGTTATTTTCCATGGTTTGCAGCCAATCATCGGCGTCTAGGGGTTCTTCTGACTTAGTGAAAACAGGTGGGTTGGTATTCTGGAAATTCTTGAGCTTAGATCCATGGTTGTCCTGATTTCCGTGGCCTTGGTTGTTGTGGGAAAGCTGGGCTATCTGTTGCAGTGTGGCTAGGTTGGCTTGACGTTCCGCTCTTTCAGCTTCGCGGTCAGAAGTCAACATTTGCAGAATCTGCAACATCGGGTCCGGGGATGAACCACTTCCTCCACGTGGCATCTAAAGATTGAGATAGATCATTAGAAAAGAGGGAAATTTCTAAAGTTTTGGGTCTTTGAAAAAATTTTAAAGTTTGACTTAGATTTTTTTTTGCAACTTGCCTTTTCATTCATTCATTCATTCATAGAACACGGTACAACACACACCACAACAAAGAAAAGAAGATGGTTTTAAGAACCATTCGGGAAACTATGATACAGTGGGACCGAATACTACTCACTACGCTAGTGCTCAAGTGCTACTACTCCTCGGAATCAGTGGCTTCATCATATTCATCATCATCAATGAAGGCGAAATCATCCTCATCGGTGAAGAAGTCCATAGCCTGATCCTCCAAAATCATCGTCATCGCTGAGATAGGAGTAGGGGTCTCCATGAAGATCCTCTCCGGCATTCTCCCTTTCCTCCAACTGCATGTCTCTCTCGCGGATGGTCTCCTCCAAAGATGAGATGCGGTGGCGAAGACGGGCAATGATGCGCTCCTTCTTGTCGAGCTGACGGCGGCGATACTTGCGATCCTTTGCTAGCATGGCGATGGTTTGGTCCTTCGTCTTGATGATGGCAGACTTGTGGTTGGAGTAGTCACGGCAGTTGTCTAACTCCTGCTGACGATCGTACATCATGAAGCTAAGGTGGTCCAATTAAGTCTTTAGCTCGGGGTGGTACGGGGCTTCCAGTGGTTGTCCATTTGCATACGCCTTGGGCAAAACTCAAAGCGAGTACCCTTGATCTGATTGATGCTCTGCCCACATAGACGGGAAAGAGCTTCCTGCATGGCCCTGGCAAGTCCATCGAGCCAGTTGTTCTCTCTGAAGGTAAATTGAATTCCTTCCGCAGTGGGAGGTTCAATCTTTCCTCGGAGACTTGCAACAATTAGCCACTGCAGATCTTCTCCTCCTTGATCATTGAGCTGATCTCTGAAGAACTCGGGGTGCGGACGCTCCAGAAGTTCCGAAAGCTGGTCCAAATCCCTCTCAAAGATAAGGTCTCCTCCATTCCCCAACTGATAAAACTTGCTGTACTTCACGTCCATCTATAAGAATATAGGATGAGTAAGTTATTAGAATGATCAAGTGTGTCAAAATTTTATGTATTTTGCAAGGGTTTTTGAGGAACATGAATTTTCATGAGAGAATCCAAGGGGTAAGAATGAGAATAATTTTTTGTAAATATTTGTTTTCTTTGGTTTTGAAACTAAGTTTTTGATTCAAACGTCCAGTCTAACTAGGGTCTCCTATGGTCAGGATGGCTCTGATACCAACTTGTCAACACCCGGGTTTTTAATCCTAGATGCCTATTAAGCCATACATCGCAATCCTAGGATTACCATTTTTGCGAGACATAACAGAATTGGATACTGTAGTACATCATCCATTACAAACCGTACATAAGTTCTTACACAAATAGGGATCTCATGATCCAGTTCTTAATACAACATCAAGCAGCGGAATACGTAATAATAACGGTAGCATGGGCGAAACTCCATCTTCGGGGTCACAGGCAATGCTGACGATGGGAGATGATCCTAGTTGTCGTAACCTTCCTGAGGTCCATCCTCCAGGTACTCCTCTTCATAGTATGGCCATGGGAATAGCCAGGGACAAAGCCATGAGTACTCTTTAAGTACTCGCAAACTAATACTAACAAGTGAAAGGGGTTTTTGGTAATAGGACACTAGGCTCTAGGGTTGTTTTGCAAAAGCCAGATTTATCTCTACTAAGTTTAGGAGCAACGAATGCTAGTTGAAGTTTTATAACACTTAAATGGGAACTTGTATCTCATATCACAACCCTGTTGTGGTCAAGTCAAAGTCTCAATTCATTTCACAAGTCATTTTGTAAAGTCTAACGGGGGAACAGTATGGCCACTCCAACTGTCCATAACCGCGGACGCGGCTATTCGAATAGTTTGACACTCTGCAGAGATTGTACACTTTCACCACAACATTCGATACATCCGTCAGGAACAAATCCTGAATTGACCATACTCAGTATGCGGATAATCAATCCTAACCTTTCAATTACACTCCCTAGTATAAGCACCTCTCCTGTGAGTTTGGCCTCCCAACCATGACCAACTGTCATATTGGGTACTACACAGGTGGACAATCTTCACAAGGTAACCTCATCTCAGACCTTGGCCGTGAGGGAACTAATACTAAGGTATATAAGTTTCCAGTCAAGCCCTACCCAATCTTCGGGTATTGTGGTTGTACGATAAAATTGGAATGGTATCGCATCCAGACAACCATCAGTTTTATAAAGGGCTAAGGCTCATGCCTCAACATTTTCGTCACCAAAATCATCAGGTGTTCGGAAACACATGTCCAAAACATTTCAATATAATGATCCATCATTACAAGGTTTCATAACCATTTTTCCACCAAGTATTCCCATCTAAAGTTGATCAAGTTTTATGCTTAGCACTAGCATCTACAGGTGGGGGTAAGCACTAATGAGGGGTGGTAAACTAGTGGAGTTTTAACTAAGTTCAATCTCATGCCTTAGGATGACATCAAGATTATCTAGCTTAGGCAAAATTTTATGATCTTTATGCAACCTTCACATATCTTTCTAGTATCTACCATTCACTTAGGTAAAATCTAGGTAAGAGCTCTGATAAAGAAATAAAGTAAGAAGCTTGCAAGTAAAACTAGGATTGGTTTATCAAGTGGATATGATCATATATGCTTAAGGCATATAGTTGGCATGGTAACAAATAGTGGTTTGTTGCATCAGTAGAGTATCTTGCAAGTGTTAGCTTGCACATTCACTAGTAGTATTAGGTTTGCATTGGTCAACTTGATTTGTAAAGCTTGCCTTGTGCAGAGCAGTGGTTGAAGTTCTCCTCGGCTTCTTCTTCGTAGAATCCTCCTTGCTCCTCGTACCCTTGGTCGGTACTAGCGTCTATGAATAAATACGAGGTACACAATCACCAAACAATACTTAACTACTTGCAATCATCACACTAAAGGGTCCTATAGATGATCTAGCATCATCACTAACACTACAAGATTAAAGCTTGGTTTAATTCCTTTTATTTTTAGAAAAGTAATTTCTACTCATTGAAAAACTACTTAAGATTTAATATTCTCCAAACCAACCATGGGATCATGTTGACACATGTCATCACCACATATTTTAGTCCATGGGAATATGATTTAAAGTGGTGTCACAATTTAATAAGGTTTTACCCTTTTATTTTAATTAAATAAAGTGACTAGAAATGCCTATGGGGCATTCTTTTATTACTTGAACATTATTTCTGCAAGTAAAGCAATATATTTTTATATATTCTGAAAGGTATGGTTAAATGTGATTTTTGAGAGTTGGAATCAACTCAAAAGCTATTATGGTTTAAATTAAAAAAATGTTTGAATGCAGAAAAGCTTCTGCCTTGTTATTTTTACCATGGGTGATCTATAGATCCAAATTACTTGAATCCAACGGGCTTGGATTCAGCATTCCCAGACCTTTCTAAAAAAATTAGTTTCAATCAATTTGGTGCACTGAATCGATCTGGGTTGATTTTTGAAACTAGGCACAGAAGTGTGTTTGAAATAAAATGGAAAAAAGTTTAATTCAAATAGTTGGGCTGCGCGGGAAAAATTAACGGGCCGGCCTGCTAAGCGTAGCGCTTCCGTGGGCTGTTTAAGTTGCTGTCCCCACTCGTCAGTGAGACAGGGGTGCGAAGAGGTATGGGGCGATGTGGGGCGTTCGATTTGGTTCTAATCCAACGGCTGGGAGTCATCGTCGACGTTGGGCAACGCCGGCGAGACAGAAACCTAGCGCGGCCAGTGGGGGTTGCTGGGGGCTCACCGGGGTGCAGGCGAGGGTCGGCGAGGCGGGCGAACGACGAATTCGATGACGACGAATCTCCTGGTACCGGTGGAACCTCCTGGGACGGCTCCAATCGCTGTCTCCCTTCTTCTCTAGAGACGGCGGGCTACGGTGAAATTCCAGTGAAGTGCTGCTCGCCTTGCTCCGGGAACGGTGTGGCACGATCAGTGAGGAGAGGGGAGTAGAATGGTGTGCTCAATTCGGCTGGGGGTGGCCTCTATTTATAGTCGAGCAAGGGGACCGACGGGGCGCACGGTGAGCTCATCGGGGGCGATGGTACAGACGGCTATATGCATGGGCGAAGGTAGGGGACGGTGCGGTGTTCCCTGGCGATGCTCAACGATACGATGGCGAGACGTGGGGCGGTGCGGTTTGGTCTGGAACACGCGACGCTCTGCGCGGCAGAGGCGGCGTCTTCAACAGCGAGCGGTGGCTATGCGGCATGGGGCGGAGAACGGGGATGTCTGGCGGTCTCCTGGGTCGGTGGCGATCGTGTATGCACGCGGCGAGGGCGGAGCGCGGTCTGTGGGCTTTGGTCGAGGGTGGCGCTCTGGCGCACGCTCGGCACGGTTGGCAGAGGCACGGGCGCGGCGTTCCTGGGTGCTTTGGTCGGTGTCTTCGAGGCAGGGCTGGTCGAGAGAGGGCGGTGAGGCATGGGTGATCTCCCAGACAAGGTTGGCATGGCTAGTTTCTTTCCTAGCTTGCTGTCTACACTGGGGTGGCAAGGATGCACTCGGCTGTTCACCATTGATGATATTGGAAAGCTCACAGTGGTGCTAGTGCTTGGATAATCTTGCTAGATGATCTACTGAGATGGTTGTGAGCTAGATAAGGAACCAGTTAGGCTCAAAACACTGCACACTATAGTGTTTTGATTTTGTTTGATTGGTGTCTTCCAAGTGTTTGATGAAATGGCCGCATGAATTCAAGTTTTGATTTTTGAAAAGATTTTTGGTAGGTGTGCTAGATTGGTGCTGGTGAGTCTGCAGATGCTTGGGTTTTGAAAGTTGAGCTTGTTTGAGTGGTTTTTGAAAAAGTGGGATCTTCCCATATGATAAAGATTCAATTTTGAATTATCATTTAAAATATGCATTTGAAAGTTTCTGGATGATCACAAAGTGGTCCTTGATACATTGTTATGAGTACAATCAAGGGGTGCAAAGATCCAGAGAAGTTTCTGTTAGGTTCTGAAAGTTTGAGACAGCCAAAGTAGGCATGGGAGTTAAATTGGTCAAAATGACCATTCCTTTATTTTATTTGTTTTGCTTTACTTGTCTTTAGGAAAAGTGTGGGAAATGTTGAGATGATGTTTATTTTACCTAAGAAACATTTTACAAGCAAAGAAACACACAAACAAGGTGGTTCAAAAGAATTTCAAATTAAATGCATACACAGATGCATGCTTTCATAATTTTATTTAGAAAAGTTTTTGTTAACCCTAATTTTGATGATTAGAGTTTGATGATTTAAGTTTAGTATTTTTGGGATGTTATACTAAGTGCCAAGTCTGCGTGCAATCTAAGCAACCTCACAAGTCACATACGACTACAGAAGTAAGAAATTTAACACCACTGGAGCTCATACATTCTGATCTTTGTGAGATGAATGGTGTGTTGACAAAAGGTGGAAAGAAATATTTCATGACTTTGATCGATGACTCTATGATATACGGTCACGTTTATATTCTAAAATCTAAAGCAGTAAATCAACTTGATTGAAATTTTAAGAGGCTTAGGTCTAATCATGGTGGAGAGTATTTTTCCAATGAGTTTGATTCCTTTTGTGTAGAACATGGCATTATTCATGAGAGGACGCCTCCCTACTCACTCCAGTCAAATGGAGTAGCCAAAAGAAAACACCATACTCTAATAGATTTGGTTAACGTTATGTTAGACACATCGGGTCTCTCCAAGGAATGGTGGGGGGAGGCACTATTGACTGTGTGTCATGTCCTAAACCAACTTCCCACAAAGAACAAAGAAATTACTTCATTCAAGAATGGGAGAAGAAAATATTAAAACTCTCTTACCTATGTACTTGGGGTTATTTGGCAAAGGTTAATGTACCAAACCCTAACAAGCGCAAGCTTGGACCAAAAACCATTGATTGTGTTTTTCTGGGCTATGCTTTCCATAGAATTGGTTATAGATTATTGATAGTAAAATCTGAAGTACCTGACATTCATGTCGGTACAATCATGGATTCGACTGATGCGACTTTCTTTGAGGATATATTTCCTATGAAGGATAAACCTAGCTCATCAAATCCAGAGATACCTAGTTCATCTAATCAGGAATTTTCTACAAATTCGGATCCTAGCATTCCAATTGAACACTATGGAAGTCCTAAGTTATGATGTAGAACCTATTGGGAAACCCCAAGAGCAAGGTATGATGATCATATTAGCAAGTTTTCCTTCAGTTGTGAAACCAAGGTTATCGAACTAGTAGGAGAAAGAAACAACTTCCGAAGGTGTTTCTAGCAAGTTGGAACCTGCACATCACAACCAAAATACTTTGCCCCAACTTACAGTAAGGTTGTCAAGCTCACTGGTTTTGCTAAAAACAAAGAATTAAACGTATAGTTTGGAAGATAGTAATTGCTTGAAAGTAAATAGTAAATAGTAGATGGTATATCAATGGGAAGGAATGGACCAGGGTCCATAGTTCACTAGAGGTGTTTCTCCATAAGAGAAATGACGTGATGGGTGAAGAAATTACAGTTGGGAAATTGACAGATAGAGAATGCATAACAATGCATGTACATGACATGATGATCACTATGAGATTCATTTGGGCATTACAACATAATACATAGACCGTAATCCAACTTCATCTATGACAAATAATCCACCTCCGGGATATCATCCGAACAACCCTCGGGTATTAAGTTGCAAGCAACAGATATTTTCATTAAGCAAAGTGTAACATCCCAAAAATACCAAACTTAGATCATCTAAACACTAATCATCAAGATTAGGGTTAACAAAAACTTTTCTAAATCAACTCATGAATACATGTATATGTGTATGCATGAATTTTGAATTTCTTTAAAAACCACCTTGTTTGTGTGATCCATTGCTTGTAAAATGTTTCTTAGGTGAAATGAACATCATCTAAAACATTTCCCACAGTTTTCCTAAAGACAAGTAAATCAAAACACATATATGAAGTGAATGGTCATTTTGACCAATTTAACTCCCATGCCTACTTTGGTTGTCTCAAACTTTCAAAACCTAACAGAAACTTTTCTGGATCTTTGCACCCCTTGAATGTACTCATAACAAGGTATCAAGGCCCACTTTGTGATCATCCAAAAACTTTCAAATGCATAGTTTAATGACAATTCAAAATTGAATCTTCTTCATATGGGAAGATTCCACTTTTTCAAAACCCACTCAAACAAGCTCAACTTTCAAAACCCAAGCATCTGCAGACTCACCAGAACCAATCTAACAAACCCACCAAAAATCATTTCAAAATTCAAAACTTGATTTCATGCGGCCATTTCATCAAACAGGTTGCAGACACAAATCAAACAAAACATCAAACACTATAGTGTGCAATGATTCTTGCCTAAATTGTTCCCTAGTTAGCTCACACACAACTCAGTAGATCATCTAGAAAGATTAGCCCAACACTAGCACCCCTGTGAGCTTGCCATTGTCATTAATGGTGAACAGCAGAGCACCCCCATGTCACCCTATTGTGGACAGCAAGCTAGAGGAAGAGCTAGCCGTGCCAACCCTGTCTGGGAGGCAGCCCACCGTCCATCACCACTCCTTGTCCCAGCCGCGAGCGTTGCCAAGCCCTGGACCACGCGCACAAGCCACGCCCAGACCATGCCGAGCGTGCGCCAGAGCGCCACGCTCGACCAGCATCCACAGACCGCGCGCCGCCCTTACCGCGTGCACACACGATCACCACCGACCTAGGAGACCACCAGACATCCCCGTTTGCCGCCCCGTGCCATATAGCCACCGCCCGCCGTCAAAGACGCCGCCTCTGCCGCGCAGAGAACTGGCCGTTCCAGACCAAACCACACCGCCCCATGCCTCGCGGCCATGTCGTTGAGCATCGCCAGGAGACACAGCACCGTCCCCTACCCTTGCCCATGCCATTAGCCGCATGTAACGTCGCCCCCGACGAGCTCACCGTGCGCCCCGACGGTCCCCTCTCTCGACTATAAATAGAGGCCACCCCCGCACGATTTCTTCACACTATCTCACTCCCCTCTCCTCACTGATCGTGCCACACCATTCTCAGAGCAAGGCGAGCACCACCTCGCCGGAATTTCACTGGAGCCTGCCGCTGCCGGAGAAGAAAGGAGCCAGCGATTGGAGCCGCCCCAGGAGAAGCCACCGGTACCAGGAGGTTCGCCGTCATCGACTTCGTCGTTCGCCCGCCTCGACGACCCTCGCCCGTACCCCGGTGAGCCCCCAGCACCCCTCACTGGCCGCGCTAGGTTTCGTTCTCACCGGAGTTGTCTCGCGTCGACGATGACTCTCAGCCGTTAGATTAGAGCTAGATCGAACGATCCACGCTGCCCCATACCACTTCGCCCAGCCCCGTGTCACTGACGAGTGGGGACACCCACTTAAGCAGCCCGCGGGAGCACTGCGCTTAGCAGGCCGGCCCGTTAGAATTTCCCGCGCAGCCTAGCAATTCAAATTAAATCCTTTTCTATTTAAATTCAAACACACTTCAGCACCCAACTTCAAAAATCAACCCAGATCGATTCAGTACACCAAATTGGATGAAACCAATTTTGTTGGAAAGGTCCGTGAATGCTTAATCCAAGCCCATTGGATTCAAGTCATTTGGATCTATAGATCACCCATAGTAAAAATAACAAGGTACAAGCTTTTCTGCATTCAAACATTTTTCAAATTTAAACCATAAAAGCTTTTGAGTTGATTCCAACTCTCAAAAATCACATTTAACCATACCTTTCAGAATATATAAAAATATATAGGTTTACTTGCAGAAATAATGTTCAAGTAATAAAAGAATGCTACATAAGCATTTCTAGCCACTTTAATTAATTAAAATAAAAGGGTAAACCCTTATTAAATTGTGACACCACTTTAAATCACATTCCCATGGACTACAATATGTGGTGATGACATGTGTCAACATGATCCCATATTTGGTTTGGAGAATATTAAATCTTAAGTAGTTTTTCAATGAGTAGAAATTACTTTTCTAAAAATAAAAAGTTTTAAACCAAGCTTTAACCTTGTAATGTTAGAGATGATGCTAGATCATCTATAGGACCCTTGTGTGTGATGACTGCAAGTAGTTAAGTATTGTTTGGTGATTGTGTACCTCGTATTTATTCATAGACGCTAGTACCGACCAAGGATATAACAAGGAGGAAGGAGGATACTACGAAGAGGAAGCCGAGGAGAACTTCAACCACTTCTCTGCACAAGGCAAGCTTATATTGACACTGATGCAAGCCTAATACTACTAGTGATTGTGCAAGCTAACCCTTTCCAGATACCCTACTGATGCCACAAACCCATACTTGTGATATGACTACTATATGCCTTAAGCATATGTGATCATCCCCACCTGATAAACCAAATCCTAGTTTTATGTGTAAGCTTCATACATTATTTATTTATCAAAGCTTACTTAGAGTCTACCTAAGAGTTTGGTAGATATGAGACAGTTGTGCTGAAGGTTGCTTAAAGAGCATAAAATTTGGCCTAAGCTAGAAACCTTGAGAGCAATCTAAAGATATAAGGTTGTACTTAGTTGAAACTCCACCAGTTTACCACCCCTCATCATTACTACCCCCACCTGTAGATGCTAGTGCTAAGCATAAAACTTGATCAACTTTAGATGGGAATACTTGGTGGAAAAATGGTTATGAAAACCTTGGAATGATGGATCATTCTATTGAAATGTTTTGGACATGTGTTTCCAAACACTTGATGATTCTGGTGATAAAAATGTTGAGGCATGAGCCTTAGCCCCTTATAAAACTGATGGTTGTCTGGATGTGATACCATTCCAATTTTATCGTACAACCACAATACCCGAATATTGGGTAGGGCTTGACTGGAAACTTATATCCCTTAGTATTAGTTACCTCCCGGCCAAGGTCTGAGCTGAGGCTACCTTGTGAAGATTGTCCACCTGTGCAGTACCCAAGATGACAGTGGTCATGGTTGGGAGGGCAAACTCACAAGAGAGGTGCTTATACTAGGGCGTGTAATTGAAAGGTTAGGATTGATTATCCGCATACTGAGTATGGTGAATTCAGGATCTGTTCCTGACGGATGTATCGAATGTTGTGGTGAAAGTGTACAATCTCTACACAATGTCAAACTATTCGAATAGCCGCGTCCGCCGTTATGGACAGTTGGAGTGGCCATACTGTTCCCCCGTCAGACTTTTCAAAATGACTTGTGAAATGAATTAAGACTTTGACTTGACCACAACAGAGTTGCGACATGAATTACAAGTTCCCACTTAGGAGTTATAAAATTGTGACTAGCTCTGGAACTTAGTAGAGATAAACCTGGCTTTTGCAAAACAACCCTAGAGCCTAGTGTCCTATTATATAAAAACCCCTTTACCTGTTAGTATTAGTTTGCGAGTACTAAAAGAGTACTCATGGCTTTGTCCCTGGCTATTCCCATGGCCAGACTATGAAGAGGAGTACCTGTAGGATGGACCCCAGGAATGTTACGACAACTAGGATCATCTCCCATCACTAGCATTGCCTGTGACCCCGAAGATGGAGCTTCGCCTACGCTATCGTTATTATTACGTATCCCGCTGCCTGATGTTGTACTAAGAACTGGATCATGAGATCCCTATTTGTGTAAGAACTTATGTATCGTTTGTAATGGATGAAGTACTATGGTATCCAATTCTGTTATGTCTCGCAAAAATGGTAATCCTTGTATTGCGATGTATGGCATAACAGGCATCTAGGATTGAAAAATCCGGGTGTTGACAAGTTGGTATCAGAGCCATCCTGACCATAGGAGACCCTAGTTAGACTAGACGTTGAACCAAAAACTTAGTTTGAAAACAAAAAAAAAACAAATATTTACAAAAACCTATTATCATTCTTACCTCTTTAATTCTTTCATAAAACTTCATGTTCCTCAAAAACTCTTGCAAAATAGATAAAATTTTGACACACTTGATCCCTCTGCTAATCTACTCATCCTCTATTTTTATAGATGGACGTGAAGTACAGCAAGTTTTACCAACTTGGGAATGGAGGAGACTTATCTTTGAGAGGGATCTGGATCAGCTTTCGGAACTTCTGGAGCGTCCGCATCCCGAATTCTTTGGAGCTCAGCTCAATGATCAAGGAGGAGAAGATCTGCAGTGGCTAATTGTTGCAAGTCTCCGAGGAATGATTGAACCTCCCACTACGGAGGGAATTCAGTTTACCTTGAGGGAAAACAACTAGCTCGATGGACTTGCTAGAGCAATGCAGGAAGCTCTTTCCCGTCTGTGTGGGTAGAGCATCAATCAGATCAAGGGTACTCGCTTTGAGTTTTTCCCAAGGCGTGATGCAAATCGCCAACCACTGGAAGACCCATACCACCCCGAGATGAAGACTCAATTGGACCACCTTAGTTTCATGAGGTATGATCGTCAGCAGGAATTGGACAACTTTCGTGACTATTGCAACCACAAGTCTTCCATCATCAAGACGAAGGACCAGACCATCGCCATGCTAGCAAAGGAGCGCAAGTCTTGCCGCCGTTAGCTCGACAAGAAGGAGCGCATTATTGCCCGTCTTCGCCATCGCATCTCATCTCTGGAAGAGACCATCCATGAGAGAGACATGCTGTTAGAGGAAAGGGAGAATGCCGGAGAGGATCTTCGGGGAGACCCTTACTCCTACCTCAGCGATGACGATGATTTTCTGGAGGATCAGGCCATGGACTTCTTCACTGATGAGGATGATTTCGCCTTCATCGATGATGTTGAAGATCATGAAGCCACAGACTCCGAGGAGTAGTAGCACTGAGCACTAGAGTAGTGAGTAGTAGTCGGTCCCACTGTATCGTAGTTTCCAGAATGGTTCTTAAAACCATCTGTTTTTCTTTGTTGTGGTGTGTGTTGTACTGTGTGCTATGAGTGAATGAATGAAAAAGCAAGTTGATAGAAAAACCTGAGTCAAACCCTAAAAACTTTTCAAAGACCCAAAACCTTAGAAATTTCCCTCTTTTCTCATGATCTATATCAATCTTCAGATGCCACGTGGAGGAAGTGGTTCAGCTCCGGACCCGATGTTGCAGATCCTGCAAATGTTGACTTCTGACTGCGAAGCTGAAAGAGCGGAACGTCAAGCCAACCTAGCCACCCTGCAATAGATAGCCCAGCTAGCCCACAACAACCAAGGCCATGGAAATCAGGACAACCACGGATCTAAGCTCAAGAATTTCCAGAATACCAACCCACCCGTTTTCACCAAGTCAGAGGAACCCAACGAGAAAGTCCTATTCGCCACCCATTATCTAGCCGGAGATGCCAGGGCATGGTGGAACAGTGTTCGTGCAATGACCAGAGGCCAGATGATGACCTAGGAGGAATTCAAGGTCAAGTTTAGCAGAACCCATGTGCCACCAGGTTTGATCAAGAGAATGAGAGACGAGTTCAGAGAGCTAAAGCAAGGAAGGATGACTGTAGTGGAATACCGTGACAAATTTTAGTCATTAGCTAGGTATGCCCCGGACGAGATAGACACCGAAGCCAAGAAGAAAGAAAGATTCCTGAATGGTCTGCATGACGAGATGCAGACAGTGTTAGTCAATATCCCCTTTGTTGATATTGAAGCCCTTGTCGACTCTGCTATCCAGATGGAAGGAAAGATCAACCAGGCCAATGAGAACCGCAAGCGTCGCATGATGCATCATCCAGGAACCCATCAGACCCCAAAGTATCGCCCCAACCCATCTCCAGGATTTGCCCCAAGAACCAACAGACCCCCTATGACCCGTCCAACCTATCCCAACCGTGGAAACCCTATACCCGTAGGAAATCACAACAACCCCGGCAACTCTAGCAATTTCACCCGTGCCCCACCCAAGTTCAACACCAACAATGCTACGGCCAACCCCAACACTGCCCCGAGGACTGGAAGCAATGTTGTGCCTGTCGCAGCCAAGGACAAGTCACAAGTGACCTGTTATGACTGTGGAAATAAAGGCCACTATTCCAATGAGTGCCCCAACAAGAAGAATGCTACAACCCCTAATGCCAATGCCCCAGCTCAACAACAACGTCGTGTCCAGCCAGGAAGAAGATTTGCCCCAGGAAATTCAGTCAACCGCAATGGCCGTCTTTTTCTCATGCATGCTGAAGAAGCTCAGGAAGCGCCAGACGTCGTGCTGGGTATGTTTTCTGTTAATTCAGTACTTGCAAGAGTGTTGTTTGATTCTGGTGCATCGCATTCATTTGTCATCGAAGAATTTGCCTGCACTAGTAAAATTCAACCAACCAAATTGAAGCATGTGATGATTCTACAAATTCCCGGATCAACCACCAAGGCTAGGCAAATTTGCAAGGCCGTCCCTATCCGAATCCATGGCATAGATTTTTATGCTAATCTAATAGTACTCGGAACTAAAGGTTTGGAAGTAGTATTAGGAATGGATTGGATGTCCAAACATAAAGGATTGATTGAATGTGCCAAGAAAGCCATCACCATGACCAGTACCGCCGGAATATCAGTCGAGCATATATCTGAAACCCTACCTCGCCAATTCAAGTGTAACAAGAGTCTAGCCCAACCTACCATTGACCAAGTCCGGATAGTCTGTGAATACCCCGACGTATTTCCAGATGTTTTGCCCGGTATGCCCCCAGATCGGGATATCGAGTTTATCATCGAACTAATCCCCAAAACAGGACCCATAGCCCAGAGACCCTATAGTATGAACCCGTCAGAACTATAAGAACTGAAGAAGCAACTGGATTCCATGTTGGAAATCGGATTGATTCAACCAAGTGCGTCCCCATGGAGATCACCTGTCTTGTTTGTGGACAAGAAGGATGGAGGTAACCATTTGTGTACGGATTATAGGAAGTTGAATGATGTCACCATCAAGAACAAGTACCCCTTGCCCAAGATAGAAGATTTGTTTGATCAGTTGACCGGTGCCCAGGTGTTTTCTAAGATTGATCTTAGAACAGGCTATCATCAACTCAAAATTCGTGCAAAGGTTATCCCAAAGACTGCCTTTACCACCAGATATGGATTGTACGAGTATACAGTCATGTCTTTTGGATTAACCAATGCCCCCGCTTATTTCATGAACCTCATGAATAAGATTTTTATGGACTTCCAGGATAAGTTTGTCGTTGTTTTCAACGATGACATTCTGATTTATTCCAAATCAGAAGAAGAACATGAGCTACACCTAAGGACCATTCATGGAACCCTTAGAGAGCATCAGTTGTATGCAAAGTTTAGCAAATGTGAATTCTGGTTACAGGAAGTAGGATTCCTCGGTCACATTGTATTAGCCAGAGGAATTGCCGTTGACCCTGCCAAAGTGAAAGATGTAGAAGATTGGCAAGCCCCAACCACTCAAACCCAAGTTCGTGCTTTTCTCGGATTGGCGGGATATTACCACAAATTCGTAGAAGGATTCTCGAGTATCGCCAGACCCATGACCCAATTGCTGAAGAAGGACAAGAAGTTTGAGTGGACAGACAAGTGTGAAGCGAGTTTTCAAGAACTCAAGAGGAGATTGATATCAGCCCCAATCTTAATCATGCAGGATATCACGAAGCCCTTCGATGTGTATTGTGACGCATCCAAGATTGGTCTCGGATGTGTGCTAATGCAAGAAGGCAAAGTTATATCTTATCTATTGCGACAATTGAAGCAACATGAACAAAATTACCCAACCCATGACCTTAAACTCGCAGCCGTAGTTCTAGCCCTGAAGACTTATTCGTATCACCAGAGCCTAAAGTATATATTCACTCAGAAGGAGCTGAATATGAGGCAGAGAAGATGGATTGAGCTAATCAAGGATTACGACCTGGACATTCACTATCACCCTGGTAAAGCCAACGTGGTAGCTGATGCCCTTAGCAGATTGCCGTGCCGCTTGAACTCCATGATTTTGAAGGAGCAACCAAGTTTGCACAAAGAGATGGAAGATTTTCAAATGGAATTAGTAAGTCAAGGATTTTTGTCTAGCATAGAAATTTAGCCCACATTGATCAGTCAGATTAAAGAGGCGCAGAAAGGAAATGCTAGTATCGACGGAATCAAGCGTTGTATTGGTACAGGCAAAGTACCCGGATTCACCCAGGACGAAGAAGGAGTTTTGTGGTACAAAGGACGCCTTTGTGTACCATCAGATTCTGAGTTGAAAGAAGTTATCTTGAAGAAGGCTCATGATACTCTTTATTCTATCCATACCGGAGGAACTAAGATGTATCAAGATTTGAAAGAGCAATTTTGGTGGCATAAGATGAAGAGAGAAATTGGAAGCTATATCGCCAAGTGTGATATATGTCAGCGAGTCAAGGCAGGACATCAAAGACCCGCTGGATTGTTGCAACCTTTGCAAATTCCGGAATGGAAATGGGATTCTGTAGGAATGGACTTTATCACTGGAGTACCTACTTCTAGTAGGGGAAATGACTCTATTTGGGTCATAGTGGACAGATTGTCCAAAGTAGCCCATTTCTTGCCCATCAAAACCACCTATGAGAGTTCGAATCTAGCAGAGTTGTACATCACTAGAATTGTTAGTTTGCATGGAGTCCCCAAGAACATCGTATCGGATCGAGGAACTCAGTTTACCTCGAGATTCTGGAAGAAAGTCCAAGAAAGTTTAGGAACCCGCCTAGATTTTAGTACCGCGTATCACCCTCAGACCGATGGACAAACGGAGCGAGTAAACCAAATACTTGAAGATATGCTTAGAGCATGTGTGTTAGAATATGGATCCAAATGGGAAGACTGTCTGCCGTTTGCAGAATTTTCATACAACAACAGCTACCAAGCCAGTTTGCAAATGGCCCCATTTGAATTCATGTACGGAAGAAAGTGCCGCACCCCTTTGAACTGGTCGGAAGTAGGAGAGAGTCAGATCTTCGGACCCGACATCCTACTAGAAGCAGAAGAGAAAGTTCACAAGATTCGTGAGCACCTCAAGACCGCCCAATCCCGACAGAAGAGTTACGCCGACAAGAGACGTCGAGACCTCGCCTTCAACATCGGAGATTTTGTTTACTTGAAAGTGTCGCCATTGAAGGGAATGCAGCGTTTCCAACTCAAAGGAAAGTTAGCCCCTCGATATATCGGACCTTTCAAAATTTTGAACCGTCGAGGAGAAGTATCGTATCAACTGGAACTACCTGAAGAGATGTCAGCTGTGCACAATGTGTTCCATATCTCATTACTTCGCAAATGTCTCGAAGTCCCCGAGAAGACCGAAGTGTTCAAGAATATCGATCACCGGACCATAGAGATCAACGATGACCTAACCTATCCCGAAGTACCCATCCGTATTTTAGAAGAAGCCTTTCGAACTACCAGAACCCGAAGCATCAAGTTTCTCAAGATTCAGTGGAGCAACCACACAGAAGAGGAAGCTACCTGGGAACGCAAAGATCACATCAGGACGGAGTTTCCAGATCTCTTCAAATCCTAGGTAATCTTCTCGTCCTTTTTCAAATCTCGGGACGAGATTTTGTTTAAGGGGGGAAGGTTTGTAACATCCCAAAAATACCAAACTTAGATCATCTAAACACCAATCATCAAGATTAGGGTTAACAAAAACTTTTCTAAATCAACTCATGAATACATGTATATGTGTATGCATGAATTTTGAATTTATTTAAAAACCACCTTGTTTGTGTGATCCATTGCTTGTAAAATGTTTCTTAGGTGAAATGAACATCATCTAAAACATTTCCCACACTTTTCCTAAAGACAAGTAAATCAAAACACATATATGAAGTGAATGGTCATTTTGACCAATTTAACTCCCATGCCTACTTTGGTTGTCTCAAACTTTCAAAACCTAACAGAAACTTTTCTGGATCTTTGCACCCCTTGAATGTACTCATAACAAGGTATCAAGGCCCACTTTGTGATCATCCAAAAACTTTCAAATGCATAGTTTAATGACAATTCAAAATTGAATCTTCTTCATATGGGAAGATTCCACTTTTTCAAAACCCACTCAAACAAGCTCAACTTTCAAAACCCAAGCATCTGCAGACTCACCAGAACCAATCTAACAAACCCACCAAAAATCATTTCAAAATTCAAAACTTGATTTCATGCGGCCATTTCATCAAACAGGTTGCAGACACAAATCAAACAAAACATCAAACACTATAGTGTGCAATGATTCTTGCCTAAATTGTTCCCTAGTTAGCTCACACACAACTCAGTAGATCATCTAGAAAGATTAGCCCAACACTAGCACCCCTGTGAGCTTGCCATTGTCATTAATGGTGAACAGCAGAGCACCCCCATGTCACCCTATTGTGGACAGCAAGCTAGAGGAAGAGCTAGCCGTGCCAACCCTGTCTGGGAGGCAGCCCACCGTCCATCACCACTCCTTGTCCCAGCCGCGAGCGTTGCCAAGCCCTGGACCACGCGCACAAGCCACGCCCAGACCATGCCGAGCGTGCGCCAGAGCGCCACGCTCGACCAGCATCCACAGACCGCGCGCCGCCCTTACCGCGTGCACACACGATCACCACCGACCTAGGAGACCACCAGACATCCCCGTTTGCCGCCCCGTGCCATATAGCCACCGCCCGCCGTCAAAGACGCCGCCTCTGCCGCGCAGAGAACTGGCCGTTCCAGACCAAACCACACCGCCCCATGCCTCGCGGCCATGTCGTTGAGCATCGCCAGGAGACACAGCACCGTCCCCTACCCTTGCCCATGCCATTAGCCGCATGTAACGTCGCCCCCGACGAGCTCACCGTGCGCCCCGACGGTCCCCTCTCTCGACTATAAATAGAGGCCACCCCCGCACGATTTCTTCACACTATCTCACTCCCCTCTCCTCACTGATCGTGCCACACCATTCTCAGAGCAAGGCGAGCACCACCTCGCCGGAATTTCACTGGAGCCTGTCGCTGCCGGAGAAGAATGGAGCCAGCGATTGGAGCCGCCCCAGGAGAAGCCACTGGTACCAGGAGGTTCGCCGTCGTCGACTTCGTCGTTCGCCCACCTCGCCGACCCTCGCCCATACCCCGGTGAGCCCCCAGCAACCCTCACTGGCCGCGCTAGGTTTCGTTCTCGCCGGAGTTGTCTCGCGTCGACGATGACTCTCAGCCGTTAGATTAGAGCTAGATCGAACGATCCACGTTGCCCCATACCGCTTCGCCCAGCCCCGTGTCACTGACGAGTAGGGACACCCACTTAAGCAGCCCGCGGGAGCACTGCGCTTAGCAGGCCGGCCCGTTAGAATTTCCCGCGCAACCCAACAATTCAAATTAAATCCATTTCTATTTAAATTCAAACACACTTCAGCACCCAACTTCAAAAATCAACCCAGATCGATTCAGTACACCAAATTGGATGAAACCAATTTTGTTGGAATGGTCCGTGAATGCTTAATCCAAGCCCGTTGGATTCAAGTCATTTGGATCTATAGATCACCCATAGTAAAAATAACAAGGTACAAGCTTTTCTGTATTCAAACATTTTTCAAATTTAAACCATAAAAGATTTTGAGTAGATTCCAACTCTCAAAAATCACATTTAACCATACATTTCAGAATATATAAAAATATATAGGTTTACTTGCAGAAATAATGTTCAAGTAATAAAAGAATGCTACATAAGCATTTCTAGCCACTTTAATTAATTAAAATAAAAGGGTAAAACCTTATTAAATTGTGACACCACTTTAAATCACATTCCCATGGACTACAATATGTGGTGATGACATGTGTCAACATGATCCCATATTTGGTTTGGAGAATATTAAATCTTAAGTAGTTTTTCAATGAGTAGAAATTACTTTTCTAAAAAGAAAAAGTTTTAAACCAAGCTTTAATCTTGTAATGTTAGTGATGATGCTAGATCATCTATAGTGAACCTTTGTGTGATGATTGAAAATAGTTAAGTATTGTTTGGTGATTGTGTAGCTCGTATTTATTCATAGACGCTAGTACCGACCAAGGATATAACGAGGAGGAAGGAGGATACTACGAAGAGGAAGCCGAGGAGAACTTCAACCACTTCTCTGCACAAGGCAAGCTTATATTGACACTGATGCAAGCCTAATACTACTAGTGATTGTGCAAGCTAACCCTTGCCAGATACCGTACTGATGCCACAAACCCATACTTGTGATATGACTACTATATGCCTTAAGCATATGTGATCATCCCCACCTGATAAACCAAATCCTAGTTTTATGTGTAAGCTTCTTACATTATTTCTTTATCAAAGCTTACTTAGAGTCTACCTAAGAGTTTGGTAGATATGAGACAATTGTGCTGAAGGTTGCTTAAAGAGCATAAAATTTGGCCTAAGCTAGAAACCTTGAGAGCAATCTAAAGATATAAGGTTGTACTTAGTTGAAACTCCACCAGTTTACCACCCCTCATCATTACTACCCCCACCTGTAGATGCTAGTGCTAAGCATAAAACTTGATCAACTTTAGATGGGAATACTTGGTGAAAAAATGGTTATGAAAACCTTGGAATGATGGATCATTCTATTGAAATGTTTTGGACATGTGTTTCCAAACACTTGATGATTCTGGTGATAAAAATGTTGAGGCATGAGCCTTAGCCCCTTATAAAACTGATGGTTGTCTCGATGCGATACCATTCCAATTTTATCGTACAACCACAATACCCGAATATTGGGTAGGGCTTGACTGGAAACTTATATCGCTTCGTATTAGTTACCTCCCAGCCAAGGTCTGAGCTGATGCTACCTTGTGAAGATTGTCCACCTGTGCAGTACCCAAGATGACAGTGGTCATGGCTGGGAGGCCAAACTCACAGGAGAGGTGCTTATACTAGGGCGTGTAATTGAAAGGTTAGGATTGATTATCCGCATACCAAGTATGGTGAATTCAGGATTTGTTCCTGACGGATGTATCGAATGTTGTGGTGAAAGTGTACAATCTCTGCACAGTGTCAAACTATTCGAATAGCCGCATCCGCGGTTATGGACAGTTGGAGTGTCCATACTGTTCTCCCGTCAGACTTTTCAAAATGACTTGTGAAATGAATTGAGACTTTGACTTGACCACAACAGAGTTGTGACATGAATTACAAGTTCCCACTTAGGAGTTATAAAATTGTGACTAGCTCTGGAACTTAGTAGAGATAAACCTGGCTTTTGCAAAACAACCCTAGAGCCTAGTGTCCTATTATAAAAAAACCCCTTTACATGTTAGTATTAGTTTGCGAGTACTTAAAGAGTACTCATGGCTTTGTCCCTGGCTATTCCTATGGCCAGACTATAAAGAGGAGTACCTGGAGGATGGACCCCAGGAAGGTTACGACAACTAGGATCATCTCCCATCGTCAGCATTGCCTGTGACCCCGAAGATGGAGCTTCGCCTACGCTACCGTTATTATTACATATTCCGCTGCCTGATGTTGTACTAAGAACTGGATCATGAGATCCCTATTTGTGTAAGAACTTTTGTATCGTTTGTAATGGATGAAGTACTATGGTATCCAATTCTGTTATGTCTCGCAATAATGGTAATCCTGGGATTGCGATGTATGGCATAACAGGCATCTAGGATTGAAAAATCCGGGTGTTGACACAAAGTGTGTAAAGTAAACAATACAATTGCCCTTGGACAAAGGATTGTTTTTTCTCCCTAGTAGCAACAACACATCTACAACCTTAGAGGTTTCTGTCACTCCCCCAAATTACTAGAGGCATGAACCTACTATCGAGCATAAATACTCCCTCTTGGAGTCAAAAGAAAATACTTGGCCAGAGTAACTAGCAGCAACGGAGAGCATGCAAGATCACAAATAACATAGACATGATAAAATCAATAATCAATCTTGACATAGTACTCAATATCCATTGGATCACAACAAACACAACATGTAGGATTACAAATAGATGATCTTGATCATGATAGGCAGCTCACAAGATCTAAACATGATAGCACAAAGAGGAGAAACAACCATCTAGCTACTGCTATGGACCCATAGTACAAGGATGAACTAATCATGCATAACTCTAGAGGCTGGCATGGTGATGGAGAAGGCCTCTGGGATGATCTCCCCTCTCTGGCAGGGTGCCAGGAAGAGCTTCGGATCCCTCTCGATCTAGGGACAATGGTGGCGGCGACTATGAACTATTTTGTGGAATTCTGATCGGGTACTTAGGTTTTTCTCCTCGGGGGGTTATATAGGCAAAGGGGCAAGGTCGGAGGAGGTCCAGGGGGCCACACCATAGGGCGGCGCGCCCCCCTGGCCGTGACGGGGCCAGGTGTCATATCCCAAATTTTCATACTAATGTTTTAGGATTTTTCAATCATTTAAAAAAATATTTATAAGTGTGTTATAGTTTGTTTGGGGAAGGGGCAAAACAATTTAAAATAAATGAAGTGAAAATAGAGTAAAGTAAAACTTCAACCTTTAACCTAATGTTCCAAACCTATAGCTGCAACCAGCTGGCCTTGTTATGTTTTATTTATACAACACTAGTTTCCTTCTTTTGTTTTCTGTATGAGAGGAAGGAAATCAACGGGCTGGGCTGGGCTTTGTCTACCCAAGCCGGACCTGTCCTACCGCTAAGTAAAATCGAGGGGGAGATGGCTACGATCTCTCTGCCCTAAGTCGTTCCAGCGAACAGTTCGCCGCCGCCATTGCCGACTCGCGAGCTGAAACGTCCCTGCCGTGTTGCCAGCCGTGTCTGTTCGCGAATCTCTTCGTCAAGAACAGTTGCGCTGCGGCCTGCGGGTATGCGTTGTTTCCCTTGCTGCTAAGCTAGGTCGTTGCCTGTTGGCTCATCCTAGTAGACGCTGCGCTTGACGTGTTTCCCCATCAGTCTTTGGTCTTGGCTATTTATCCTATTAATCGGTGATACCTAATAAATCAAAGAGATATCGATTTTCTCTTCTAGGGAGGATGGGTACCGATGGTAGGGCAGATGCATTTGTGGATCGTGGGAACATCTAGAATCTTGTGGTTCCTATTCTTTTAGAGTATGATTTCCTCACGATCTAGTGTTCCAACATTTTCTAGTACCTGTTGCTTTGCTGGGTTTAATCGTTAGTCAGGCTTGTAAATTTTGGACTGTTTTTGGTGCCCAGATTTCTTTAGTACGGTTAGTGTCATGGATTGGTCTATAGCTTTTTACTGATTACGGTATATGTTTGCAGCCTGTTAGTTTTTGGATACTGCTTACATCTTTGCTAGCTCAGCTTGGTTCCCACTGAGCGACACTTCTACTTGGGCAGTAGCTAGCTATCTCGTGAATTCGTTGCCACTAGAAAATTTACAGTTGAAGCAAAATAATAAGATGGTTCTGGTATGTTTTTAACCAGCAGCTAGTTTCTTGGTGTCCAGACTACCTTTACGGTATTTAGGCATTTTACGGTATATAGGCCCTGTCCCATGTTTATATTCTTCTTCTAGGCCAGGAACAGTCTTGTGCGTAGGAGCGACACGATATGTAATTTGTGTTTCTTTTGAAGTGACGAATTGTATTGAGTGTGATGAATGGTTCTTTAACAGGTATTGGTACTTCCGGTCCGGAGTCTTACAATTCACAGTTTGTGCCTCGCGGTTGAGGCAAGTTCATGATGGATAATAAATTTTGCATATTTCTCTACACTCAATCTTACCTAATGATTATGATATGTCGATGAATGACGATGGTAAATATGATGATTATGACATGTGCATATTATGCATATTTTCACACCCATGATGATAATGATGATTATGTGACCTACTTCGGTGGGCACAATGAGACCTTCATTGTTGGGTTGCGACCCACTTTGGAGGCACCCTCCACGGGTTGGAGCGAGTGGATGCCGACGGGTGTCCACTCGAGCGATACCGGTATTCGCGATGAGATGAGATGAGCATATAGGCATGTAGGACATAATATTATGTTCTAACGAATGATGTTTAATGATGTTCTGGTGTTTTGATTTATGTAAAATCACTCTTCGTTTGTGAACTTGTTGAGTCTTTGTACTCACCCTTGTTGCTTTCATGTTTTTAGGTAAACCTTAAGGACGTCATGCATGGGGAATATGGGAGTAGAGCCACCACCAACTACACATCACGACTTCACACTTATTGTGCAATGATTCATTTCTAAATAATAAGATTTCATTGTCTGGTTGGGTTTTGGAGTCTGTTGAATAGTACTTCGAAACAGTTTTGGTTATCTTCTTGCGTGTGGTTGATAAATTCTTATTTCCTAGTAGTTAAGAGTTTTGATTCGGATGATGAACCTATTTTATTCTGGTGATGTATTCCTGCTTTCTAGCTTTCATATATTATGCCTGTCGTGGATGTCCTTATAGACAGAGGAGACTTTGCCGAATTTTCCTAAAAGTTGTTAGTAAATTTTATATGTGTATCGTATGTGGTAATATCTCAAGTGCTTGTTGGCTTGAGGTGTTACAGTTGGTATCAGAGCGGGCTTTAGGTCCGTGGTATGAAAAGTAATGTAATAACAACCTTAAAATTTGACACACTGGTGCACAGTAGGTTGGGATGGGTCATGCATTGCATTTACGCCTATGTGTTATTATTTGGTATTGATGATAATTATGTTCTAAGTATATGATTGCTTTTTGATAATGTTGTGTATAGTTATGCCGCCGAGGTGAGGTCGAGCTCGTGGTCGTGCTCGTGGTCGCAATCCTCGTGGTCGTGGAGGCCACAATAACCATTCTGGCGAATTAGATCCAGAGGTTGAACAAATTCAGCATGGGAAAGGTAGCGCAAGCCAAACCGGTAATGATGGTGGACCGGATGGCCAAGGGACGAATCTGAAAAACTGGTTGGAACTGAAGGCTGGCGACTTCCATGGGACTGGGACAACAATGGATGCAGCATCTTGGCTAAGTACAATGGAGAAGTATATGGCAGCTATGGAGTTACCGTCGCACAAGCGAGTTCTCTTTGTGGCCTTCAACCTTAAAGATCTTGCTGATGATTGGTGGTCAGGAGTCCATGCCGCTTATCCTGGTGAACTCACCTGGGCTGTTTTTGTGCAACAGTTCACTGACAAGTATTATCCAGAAACATTCAAGGAGGAAATGTCAGAAAAACTGAAAACCATTAAGCAAGGCAAGCTATCTATAGATGAGTATGAGGCTGAGTTCAGCAAGATGGTAATGTTTGTTGATAATGTGAAGCATGACGAGGCAGCAAAGGCGAGATCATTCTTTAGGGGACTTAATTCTAGATACAGAGAGGTGATGAGTGCGAGGCCTGCGAATGATTACTTGTCCATGGTTAAGCAGGCTAGAGGAATGGAGTTGGAAGTTCGACTCACTGCAGCTGAGGAGGGTCGCACAGGAGGCTCTAGTGCCACCGGGGGCGACCAAAAGGGAGGCCATCATGGGGGTAGTGGGTCTAATACTCAGCGGCCTCCTTTAAAAAAGTTCAAGGGAAATCACCATCCGCAACAAACAACAAAGTTCAAACAATCTACTTCTTAGTCTTCTTCGGTGCCTCGCTCTTGTTCATCGACTCCATCCTTTCGTCCTGTCCCAGGGCAGGGTATGATATGTTTCAAGTGTGGTGAGGGACACCGTCCTTCTGGGTGCACTTGGACTGGGGAGTGTTACCACTGTGGTCGCCCTGGTCATATGGGGCGGGTATTTCGTGAGAACCCCGCTAGCATTCTCAAGTGGGAGAGGACACCTACTTCCACATGTTATCATATGGTCATATGGTCATATGGCCATATGTGGTCGCCCTGGTCATATGGTTCGACTACCACATCATCTCGAGGATCTTTAAACATGTTATCAGCTGCTCCTACTTCCACTCCACAGTTCCCACAAGCTTGGGCACCACCTCCTGGTTATGTCTGGCAGGCCATTCCAGTTTCTTCAGCACAGTTTCCTGCACCGTCTGCTCAGCTCCAGTTACCTCCACCCACACAGCATAGCGTTGGACACCCCTCTGCTCCACCACAACCTGGGGTCTATGCCATGCCGACTACTACTTCTTTGGGACGACCAGATGTTGTGACAGGTACACTTCCAGTTGATTCTCATGATGCACTAATTCTCTTTGATTCTGGATCTACTTATTCGTTTGTCTCGCTAGAGTTTGCAAATAAGGCCAATTTGTCCCGACAAGAGATTGGACAATCACTAGTCGTTAGTTCTCCTGGTGGTCTAATTTCCTCTACCATAGTTTGTCCTGGTTGTGTGATATCTATAGATGATGAAGATTTTTTAGCTAATCTTATGGTTATACCATTGAAGCCCTTTGACGTTATTCTTGGCATGGATTGGCTACACTGCTTTTGCGCCTTGATATCATGTTTTTGGAAGACCGTCTCACTTCAGGCCCCATCTGGAGAGGAGTTGATCTTTCAGGGAACGGCTCCTCCACACTCTCTATTTGTCCTTGCTAGCTTGTTTCCTGGGCAATGACCAGTCAAGACAGGATTGCTATGGGCTCTTGCTGAAACATCTAGTACTGCACATTTAATTGATGCTATTCCAGTGGTACGAGACTATCCAGATGTATTCCCTGATGAGTTTCCGGGTATGCCACCAGTGCGGGACGTGGAGTTTCGTATTGATCTTAAACCTGGTACTCAACCTATTGCTATGTCTCCTTACCGATTGTCACAACCATTCCAAGAAGAATTGAAGAAGCAGTTGGATGATTTATTATCCAAGGATTTGATCCAACGGAGTGTCTCACCTTGGGCGGCGCCTGTAATGTTTACATCCAAGAGGGATGGTAGTTGGCAGAAGTTTGTAGATTACCGTGGTCTTAATGCGGTAACCATCAAGAAAAAATATCCATTGCCCCGGATTGAGGATTTGTTTGATCAGCTAAATGGAGCTAAGGTGTTCTCCAAGATTGATGTTCAGTATGGCTACAATAAAATTCGTGTGCGAGAACAAGATATTGAGAAGACTGCGTTCGCCACCAAGTATGGGCATTACGAATATAAAGTTATGTCTTTTGGACTAACCAATGCCCCTACCATATTTATGGAGACAATGAACAGTATGCTACACAGGTTCCTTGATAACTTTGTGGTAGTGTTCATTGATGATATACTCATATATTCCAAGACAGAAGAAGAGCACGAGCGTCATCTTAGACTTGTGCTTGAGACTCTGAGGAAGAATAAATTCTATGCGAAGCTAAAGAAGTGTGAGTTTTGGCTTTCGGAAGTAGCTTTTCTAGGTCATGTTATTAACCAGCGGGGTATACTGGTTGACCCTAGTAAGGTATCTATAATTATGGATTGGCCGAGACCATCCAATGTCAAGGAAGTAAGGAGTTTTTTGGGCTTGGTGGGTTATTATAGGAAATTTGCGAAGGATTTTTCTATCATCGCTAAGCCAATGACCAAACTAACCCAAAAGGATGTGAAATTCCAGTGGACTAGTGAATGTGAGAATAGCTTCTCTACTCTAAAGAATAGTCTGGTGACTGCGCCTGTTCTCACTCTTCCCGAGCCAGGGAAGCGCTTCATAGTATACTCTGATGCTTCTCTAGTTGGACTTGGGTGCGTTCTCATGCAAGACGGCAAAGTTATTGCTTATGCTTCGAGGCAACTGAAAAAGCACGAGCAGAACTATCCTACCCATGATCTAGAGCTTGCAGCTGTGGTGTTCGCCCTTAAGATTTGGAGGCATTATCTTTATGGAGAATCTTGTGGTGTTTTTACTGATCATAAAAGTCTCAAATACCTATTCACACAGAAGGAGTTGAACCTAAGGCAAAGACGATGGCTAGAGTTGATAAAGGACTACGACCTCACTATCCAGTACAATCCAGGAAAGGCAAATGTGGTTGCAGATGCTCTTAGCCGCAAGTCAGTACCTCCCACTGTGGATTCTCTTGTTGCTGATTTTGAAAGGATGGGTGTCTCATATTGCTTTGCGGGTGTAGCGCAAGAGGAAACACAACTCATCCTTCAGTCAGCTATTCCAGATAGAGTCAGAGAGGCACAACAAGGTGATCGTCTATTACAGCAAGTGCGAGAGCACATTCTACAAGGCAGAACCGGAGAGTTTACTATAGACGGGACTGGGGCGGTTCGGTTTCATGGTCGTCTGTGTGTGCCACAAAAGTCCCAGGTGAAGGAGGACATTCTTAGGGAGGCACATCGTACCCCCTACACCGTTCATCCTGGGGAGACAAAGATGTATCATGACCTAAAACAAACTTATTGGTGGAAAAGAATGAAAGTTAACGTGGCCAAGTATGTATCCTCTTGTGGGGTTTGTCAGCGAGTAAAGGCTGAGCGTAAGCGGCCAGCAGGACTACTACAATCCTTAGAGGTTCCAGAATGGCCATGGGATGGCATTGCCATGGATTTTATGGTTGGGCTACCTCGTACGCGAAGGGGGAAAGATGCAATATGGGTGGTCGTGGATCGACTTAGCAAAGTGGCTCATTTTATTCCTATCCGCACCACTGATACTGCAAGTGACTTGGCACCGATGTATGTAAGGGAGATATTAAGGTTGCATGGGGCTCCTAAAACAATTACTTCTGATAGGGATGCTAAGTTTGTATCAAAGTTTTGGGAGAGCCTGCAGAGTGCCTTGGGGACACAACTGAGACTTAGTACGACGTTTCATCCCTAGACAGATGGCCAGTCAGAGCGTACAATACAAACACTCAAAGATATGTTGAGATGTTGTGTCCTATCTTGGCAAGGGAGTTGGGAGGATCACCTACCCCTTGTAGAGTTTGCTTATAATAACAGTTATCAGGCTAGCATACGGATGGCACCTTACGAGGCTTTGTATGGAAGAAAGTGTAGATCTCCACTATGTTGGGATGCCGTGGGAGAGAAATCAGTGCTAGGACCAGATTGGGTTCAACAAGCTACAGAGAGGGTAGCTGAGATTAGACAACACATGTTGGCTGCACAGAGTAGGCAAAAGAGCTATGCTGATTCCAAGCGGTCGAATGTGGAATTTGAAGTTGGGGAGGAGGTACTCCTAAGGGTTTCACCTACTAAAGGTGTTATAAGATTTAATATCAAAGGAAATCTTAGTCCGCGATACATTGGACCTTTTTTTATATTGGCACGAGTGAGAAAACTAGCTTACCGACTTGAGTTGCCTGAGTCGATGAAAGGTGTACATAATGTATTCCATGTATCTATGCTACGGAAGCATTTTCGTGATCGAGAACGTCAGATTACCATGGAGCCAATTACGATTGAACAAGATTTGACCTTTGAGGTTCGTCCTGTGAGGATATTGGAAGAGTCCGAGAAAGTGATGCGGAATAGGACGCTAAAGTATGTGAAGGTTCTTTGGTCGCAACAAACTGAGCGTGAGGTGACCTGGGAACTTGAGTCTCGCATGCGTGAAAAATATCCGGAATTATTTATGTCTGGTATGTGATAATTGCTTATGTTTTCCTATTATGTTTATTTTCGCGAGTAGAAGAACGAGAAAGAATTCGGGGTCGAATTCTGTTTAAAGGAGTAAGAATTTCATATCCCAAATTTTTATACTAATGTTTTGTGATTTTTCAATCATTTAAAAAAAAAATTTATAAGTGTGTTATAGTTTGTTTGGGACAGGGGCAAAACAATTTAAAATAAATGAAGTGAAAATAGAGTAAAGTAAAACTTGAACCTTTAACCTAACGTTCCAGACCTATAGGTGCAACCAGCTGGCCTTGTTATGTTTTATTTATACAACACTAGTTTCCTTCTTTTGTTTTCTGTATGAGAGGAAGGAAATCAACGGGCCGGGCTGGGCTTTGTCTACCCAAGCCGGACCTGTCCTACCGCTAAGTAAAATCGAGGGGGAGATGGCTACGATCTCTCTGCCCTAAGTCGTTCTAGCGAACAGTTCGCCGCCGCCATTGCCGACTCGCGAGCTGAAACGTCCCTGCCGTGTTGCCAGCCGTGTCCGTTCGCGAATTTCTTCATCAAGAACAGCTACGCTGCGGCCTGCGGGTATGCGTCGTTTCCCTTGCTGCTAAGCTAGGTCGTTGCCTGTTGGCTCATCCTAGTAGACATTGCGCTTGACGTGTTTCCCCATCAGTCTTTGGTATTGGCTATTTATCCTATTAATCGGTGATACCAAATAAATCAAAGAGATATTGATTTTCTCTTCTAGGGAGGATGGGTACCGATGGTAGGGCAGATGCATTTGTGGATCGTGGGAACATCTAGAATCTTGTGGTTCCTATTCTTTTAGAGTATGATTTCCTCACGATCTAGTGTTCCAACAATTTCTAGTACCTGTTGCTTTGTTGGGTTTAATCGTTAGTCAGGCTTGTAAATTTTGGACTGTTTTTGGTGCCCAGATTTCTTTAGTACGGTTAGTGTTATGGATTGGTCTATAGCTTTTTATTGATTACGGTATATGTTTGCAGCCTGTCAATTTTTGTGGATACTGCTTCCATCTTTGCTAGCTCAGCTTGGTTCCCACTGAGCGACACTTCTACTTGGGCAGTAGCTAGCTATCTCGTGAATTCGTTGCCACTAGAAAATTTATCAGTTGAAGAAAAATAATAAGATGGTTCTGGTATGTTTTTAACCAGCAGCTAGTTTCTTGGTGTCCAGACTACCTTTATAGTATTTAGGCATTTTACGGTATATAGGCCCTGTCCCATGTTTATATTCTTCTTCTGGGCCAGGAACAGTCTTGTGTGTAGGAGCGACACGATATGTAATTTGTGTTTCTTTTGAAGTGATGAATTGTATTGAGTGTGATGAATGGTTCTTTAACAGGTATTGGTACTTCCGGTCCGGAGTCTTACAATTCACAGTTTGTGTCCCGCGGTTGAGGCAAGTTCATGATGAATAGTAAATTTTGCATATTTCTCTACACTCAATCTTACCTAATGATTATGATATGTCGATGAATGACGATGGTAAATATGATGATTATGACATGTGCATATTATGCATATTTTCACACCCATGATGATAATGATGATTATGTGACCTACTTCGGTGGGCACAATGCGACCTTCATTGTTGGGTTGCGACCCACTTTGGAGGCACCCTCCACGGGTTGGAGCGAGTGGATGCCGACGGGTGTCCACTCGAGCGATACCGGTATTCGCGATGAGATGAGATGAGCATATAGGCATGTAGGACATAATATTATGTTCTAACGAATGATGTTTAATGATGTTCTGGTGTTTTGATTTATGTAAAATCACTCTTCGTTTGTGAACTTGTTGAGTCTTTGTACTCACCCTTGTTGCTTTCATGTTTTTAGGTAAACCTTGAGGACGTCATGCATGGGGAATATGGGAGTAGAGCCACCACCAACTACACATCACGACTTCACACTTATTGTGCAATGATTCATTTCTAAATAATAAGATTTCATTGTCTGGTTGGGTTTTGGAGTCTGTTGAATAGTACCTCGAAACAGTTTTGGTTATCTTCTTGCGTGTGGTTGATAAATTCTTATTTCCTAGTAGTTAAGAGTTTTGATATATTGTTCGGATGATGAACCTATTTTATTCTGGTGATGTATTCCTGCTTTCTAGCTTTCATATATTATGCCTGTCGTGGATGTCCTTATAGACAGAGGAGACCCTGCCGAATTTTCCTAAAAGTTGTTAGTAAATTTTATATGTGTATCGTATGTGGTAACATCTCAAGTGCTTGTTGGCTTGGGGTGTTACACCAGGTGTGGACGCCCTAGGGTGCGCCTCCCTCTGGCTTCTGGATTCCTTCTTCGCCTCTAAAAAATAGTAAGTTCGGCTTTTATTTCGTGCAATTCTGAAAATAATTCTTTACTAGATTTTCTAAAACCAAAAACAACAGAAAATAGGAACTGGCACTATAACATCTTGTTAATAGGTTAGTTCTAGAAAATGTATAAAAATTCCTCAAAGTGTAGACAAAACATAAGATAGTTGGTACAAAACAATCATAGAGCATAAAAAATTATACATATGTTTATGACGTATCAAGCATCCCCAAGCTTAACTCCTGCTCGTCCTCGAGTATGTAAGTGATAAAAAGAATAATTTCTGAGGTGACATGCACCATCACAATCTTGATCAAGGTATTGTGAAGCATTTATTGCCGGAGCAAAGTACTCGAACATAAGCATGCAAGATATATTTCTAACAATAAGACAAAGCAACTATGTTGCAACATGAATGGCAACACAAACAAAAGATCATGAATAATGCTTTGAAATTCATTTGTTTGTTTCATATATAGAAAAGATAGCAAGCGTGGTAATCAGCTTGTCCTTCATGGAATAGAAAAACATAAATGCATAGGACACCTTGAAAGTTTATAAGGGTGACTAGATACAAATAATTTAAGAACAAGCAATATCAAAATTATGAATCAATCAACAAGTTTTGGGACAATGCACATTGAACTAAGAATGACAACTATGCTTCCAGAGGGAAATAGGGATTAAATGGTTTTATAAAGCTTTCAAAAATTATGGTACTTATTAGCTTTGAGCTCTCATTGCCTCTATCATAAGAATCTTGAAGTGATTAAGGTTAAAGTGAGTGCAAATATGAGTATATGCTTGACAAATCACAAGGTGAAAATCTCATGCCCCTTGCATACTAGTACCGGACCTCATGATACTCAACTTTGGTCATAAGAAAGTTCTTGTCATTATAAGTATATGTGTATCATAGAGAACCGCCAACAGGGTACCCCTTTCCCCATGTCACATGATCTCTTCCATATCAAAATTACAAGGCAACAGACATTGAGCATCTCAGCGATCTTTTTATTTGCTATTTGCATAGGTTTGTATTGAGGATGGTTCATAGAATGCCAGTATGGTTTCGTTGTTAGTTTCCACCATGATTAGGCATGGCTTAAGCTAGCCGCCCAGGCATTTATCTAACACATATGCATACTCCATGAACTTACAAGCTCCCATTTTATATCATACTACTGGGATCCATAAACAAAAGAACATGATATCGAGTAAATAGAATAAGTGCAATGTTGAAAGCGTTCCCCATGACAGCATGGTTCTGCTAATTCCCAACTTATAACTTGCAAGCACATAAGAATCATAAGATAGTCATAATATTTCAAGTTTATTAACTGCAAAAATGTGCCTTCAAGTTCGTGAGAGCTTTAATCACTAATTTTCGCAGAACAAAAATTTAATTTGGAAGATAAATAAACACATGAATATACTTGGAATTGTGTAACACACCATGCATAGGAGTTTATAGTGGACTCTTTGGAATAACTTGGTTTCTTGGGAGTTGGATGCACGAGTAGAGCTCATACTCGGTACAGGTGGAGTCTAGCAAAAGACTGGGAGCGACCAACTAAGAGAGCAATAATGGCCATAATCATGTAGAGCGACAAAACATTATTAATCAAAGCATAAAGTGATATCACAAGTCCAAATCTAAATGATCATAGAGGCTAAGATGACTGGTTCATAGTCATAACATGGTATAAGCATGTGCCAAGTTAACCCAAATAAAGCATTAAAGGAGAATACCACAATATTATGCTTTTGTATGCTAAAACAACACATGATTCTTTCATGGAACATGAAGCAATCTCAATTGTTTGAAACAAGTCATGCTAAAACAAAAATCACTAAGCATATGGTTAAAGCAACATCTAACATGACATGATAAAGTCTAAGTTACAGTCAAAATAAGCTTCCTTTTGTACCACTATAAGCATGAAACATTCTACTCTTTTCCAACACCAATAAACTTATTTGAAACAACTCACAAAGATAATAATCAATAAAGACCAGAGAGCTTGTCTCACAAATATAAAAACAACAACTAAAAAGTTCTAAGCAAAAAGTAGAATAAAACTAAAGCTAAATGCAGTGCTAGCAAAAGTGAACACTCACAGAATAATAAGAGTGAAAATTAGAGTGTTCTAGGCAATGAAGAACTAGGTGTGACTTCTCCAAAATAGGTGTGTTGGGGTCCAACCAACTTATTGCAGCAAACAAAGCAAAATAAAACTAAAAACAAAAAAAACGACTCTCCAAGAACAACACATAGTTCATGAAGCAATTAAAATAAAGTGTCTTGAAAGAAGACCTGAGATTTTATTGATGAACAAGGGGATGCCTTGGGCATCCCCAAGATTTGACACTTTTACCTCTTTAATATTTCTTGGGATGACACGGGTGGCATCCCCAAGCTTGATCTTTTGTCCATACTCCATATCATCTTATCATTTTCTCCCTGCACTTAAAAACTTCCGTCATACAAAACTTCACACAATCTTCATTAGCAACAATAGTGTATTCAAGATAATAAGCCTTTGGGTTCAGTTTCCACTCAAGTAGAAACATCCATTAAAACATAAGCTACTGTAGTAACTCATTTTAAATTCTCAAGTGATCAAAGTGAACTAAAAAAGAAACCGATTAAGAGGCAAATGCAAAAAATGGCAGAAATCTGTCAAAACAGACCAGCAGGTAAAGACCGAATTTTTAGAAACTCTTCAGTTCCTCAAATAAAAAAGTTCCAAACTAATGAAAGTTGGGTACCAGGGGCATGCACACAAAACATTTTAGCTCAATCCGATGTTCTGGGATTTTTCATGATTTTTTACAGTGATGCACAGAAATCTGTTTCGATACAGCAACTTCCCCAAATCTTATTTCCCTCTCATTAGAGGCTATTATTGGCACAAAAACCACACAAAAAGGATAAGGAGAGGTTATTACATAGGCAATAACTTCCAAGACTCAAAAAAATAAAAATTTACTGAAATTAAAAAATTGGGTTATCTCCCAAGAGTGCTTTTCTTTAACGCCTTTCAACTAGGCACAGAAAGAAAGAATCAAATATTTTCAAATGAAGAAGCATCAATATCAAATTTCTTTCCAATAAGAGAATCAAAAGATAGGTTCTGTATTTTTCTAGGGAAGTGTTCTATATATTTCTTGAGTGGGAATTGATATTTAATTGTTCCTTCCTTCATATTAATAACGACACCAATAGTTGTAAGAAAAGGTCTTCCCAAAATAATAGGACAAGAAGCATTGCATTCAACATCCAAAACATAGAAATAAATAGGGACAAAGGTATGGTTAACCATAGTAAGATCATCATTAATCCTCCCCATAAGTTTCTTTTTAGCATTATCATCAAGATGGACATCAAAATAACAATCTTCCAATGGTGGTAAATCAAGCATTTCATAAATTTTTCTAGGCATAATAGAGACACTAGCACCAAGATCACATAAAGCTTTGAAGTCAAAATCATTCACTTTCATATTAGTGATGGGCTCCCAACCATCTTCTAATTCCATAGGAATAGAAGCTTTATGTTTCAATTTTTCTTCTTTAATTTTCATGAGAGCATTTGTAATATGTTTTGTAAAAGCCACATTCATAGCACTAGCATTAGGACTTCTAGAAAGCTTTTGAAAAAGCATAATTACTTCAGAAATATTGCAACCATCAAGATCAAAATCAATATTATCATTCAAGGTAGTAGAACTATTGTCTCCCATATTTCTAAAAATTTCAGCATTTTTATTGGAAAAGGTTCCATTGGGTTTAGGCAATGTTGTAAAAGGAATGGGGACTTTAGGTGGTTTGCTAGAATTAACATTACTAGTGGTGGTAATGGTACAAATTTCAGTCATACTATTATTTCTAGCAATTTCATCTTCTATTTCCCACCTACCATGCAATTCATCTAACATCCTAACATTTTCATCAATTCTAACTTGTATGAAATTCAAAGTCTTGCTTTCTTTAACATCATGAGGCATAACCTTTAATTTAAGAAGTTCAACATCGTGGGTAAGGCTATCAACTTTAGAATCAAGATCATCAAATTTTCCAAACTTTTCCTCAACAATTTAATTGAAAGAAGTTTGTTTACTAATAAAACCCTTAAGCATGACTTCAATTTCTGAGGGTGCACTTCTGTTGTTGTTTGTAGGAATTTCCATAAGCATTACCATTATTAGAATGGTATGGCCTATAATTATTACCATAAGCATTGTTGCTAAAATTATTACTTCTAATGTAGTTCACATTAACTTGCTCTTCTTGAGCAACCAAAGAGGCTAAAGGAACATTATTTGGATCAACATGAGCTTTAACACTAACAAGCATAGACATAATAGTATCAATTTTATCACTCAAGGAGGAGGTTTCTTCAACAAAATTTACCTTCTTAACTTGTGGAGCTCTCTTAGTGTGCCATTCAGAATAATTAATCATCATATTATCCAGGAGCTTTATTGCAGTACCCAATGTGATGGTCATAAAGGTACCTCCAGCAGCCAAATCCAACAGATTTCTTGAAGAAAAATTTAGTCCTTCATATAAGGTTTGGATAATCATCCAAGTAGTCAGTCCATGAGTGGGAAAATTATTCACTAAAGATTTAATTCTTTCCCAATCTTAAGAAACATGCTCATTATCAAATTATTTAAATTTCATAATGTCACTTCTCATGGATATAATCTTAGCAGGAGGATAATATTTTCCAATGAAAGCATCTTTGCATTTAATCCAAGAATCAATACTATTTTAGCCAAAGATAGCAACCAATATTTAGCTCTTCCTCTTAGAGAGAAAGGAAACAATTTAAGCTTAATAATATCTCCATCTACATCCTTATATTTTTGCATCTCACAAAGTTCAACAAAATTATTAAGGTCAGCAGCAGCATCATCAGTACTAGCACCAGAGAATTCCTCTTTCATAACAAGATTCAGCAAAGCAGGTTTAATTTCATAGAAAGTAGTGATGACCCACAAGTATAGGGGATCGCATCAATCTTCGAGGGAAGTAAACCCAAATTTATTGATTCGCTACAAGGGGAGGTAAAGAATACTTATAAGCCTTAACAGTTGAGTTGTCAATTCATCTGCACCTAGAAAAGCACTAGTAACAGGGATGATGTGAAAGCATAAGTAATATGAGAGCAATGGCAATAGTACACAGAAGCAGTAGCAGTACCACAGAAGAGATATCACCATAAAATATTCCAATGCATAGTTGACTTTTTAGCAATGATGATGACAGAAGGATCGGGGTTCCCAGCTATCTACACTAGTGGTAACTCTCCAAATAACACGTGTTGGGTGAACAAATTACAGTTGGGCAATTTATAATTGTGAGGGCGTGAAAATGCACGCTATGATAAGATAAAGGTTACTGTAGTATTTAGTTGGGCATTACAACATAATACATAGACAGTAATCCAACTGCATCTATGACTAATAATCCACCTTCAGGTTATCATCCAAACCCCTTCCAGTATTAAGTTGCAAGAAACATATTATCACATTAATCAAACAATACAATTGCCCTTGGACAAAGAATTGTTGTTTTCTCCCTAATAGCAATAGCACATCTACAATCTTAGAGGTTTGTGTCACTCCCCCAGATTACTAGAGGCATGAACCCACTATCGAGCATAAATACTCCCTCTTGGAGATACATGCAACTACTTGATCAGGGTAACTACACGTACTGGAGAGCATGCAAGATCTAATCAGAATTTGTAACATCCCAAAAATATTAAGCTTGGATCATCAAACTCTAATCATCAAAATTAGGGTTAACAAAAACTTTTCCAACTAAAAATATGAAAGCATTCATATGGGTGTGTATTCAAAATTTGGATTCTTTTGAATTGCCATGGTTCTGTGTTTCTTTGCTTGTAAAATGATTCTTAGGTGAAATAACTATCATCTAAACAATCCCCAAACTTTTCCCAAAGACAAACAACTCAAAATGAATAAATTAAGTGAATGGTCACTTTGGCCAAATTAACTCCCATGCCTACTTTGGCTATCTCTAATTTTCAAAACTCAACAGAAACATGTATGGATCTTTGCACCCCTTGTTAGTACTCATAATAAGGTACCAAGGCACACTTTGTGATCATCAAAAACATTCAAATGCTAAGTTTAAATGACAGTTTAAAATTGAATATATCTCATATAGGAAGATCCCATTATTTCAAAAACCACTCAAACAAGTTCAATTTTCAAAACCCAAGCACCCACAGAATCCTCAACACATGCATAGCACACCCACCAAAAATCTTTTCAAAATTCAAAACTCAAGTTCTTGCGGCCATTTCATCAAACAGGTTACATATTCATATAAACCAAATCACAAACACTATTTTGAGCAGAGTTTTGGCCAACCTTGTCCCCTCTCTAGCTCACAGAAAACATCTAGTAGATCATCTAGCTTAGTTATTAACCTGTAGCATCACTGTGAGCTTGCCATTTCCATCAATGGTGAGTAGGTCGAGCCTCAACATGTCACCCCAGTATGGACAGCAATCTAGAGGAAGAACTAGCTGTGCCAACCTTGTCTGGGAGGTAGCCCATGCCTCATCGCCCCCTCTCGACCAGCCCTAGCTCGAAGACAGAGACCAGAACCGCCAGGAACGCCGTGCCGGTGCTGCTGTCGACCATGCCGATGCGCACCCTAGTGCACGCACCGTTCCCACGCAACCCGACCACCTCGAGCCCTTGCCGCCCGCCAGCATGCACCCCATCGTCCCAGGAGACCACCAGACAGGTTCGTGTCATCGCCCGTACCCCGTAGCCACCGGTCGCCGCGCAGTTCACCGCCTCTGCCTCGCAGAGCACCGCATGTTCCCGACCAATGGCCACCGCCCCTAAGCTCGCATTCAAGCTCTAGAGCATCGCCAGAAGACCGCCCGTCGATCGCCAACCTCAGCCATGCCTCTAGCCTCCCGTAGCCGTGTCGCCACGGTTGCCTGCCCATCCCTCTCGGTCTCGCCGTCGAGCCTATAAAAGGAGGCGACCCCCAGCCGATTGAAGCACACCATTTCATTCCCCTCTTTCTCAGAAGCATCCCACACCCTTCCCCGGAGCAAGGCGAGCAGCGCTTCACTGGAATTTGGCCGGAGCTCGCCGCTGTTGGAGAAGAAAGGAGCCATCGATTGGAGCCGCCCTAGGAGGAGCTGCCGGTGCCAGGAGAATCGCCGTCATCGAATTCGTCGTTCGCCCCCATCGCCGACCCTCGCCTGAGCCCCGGTGAGCCTCCCACGACTCCCACTGAGCCGCTAGGGTTCGAGCTCGCCGGTAACATGTTCATCATCGACGACGACCCTCAGCCGTTGATCGCCCTTCTAATCCAACGAACCACATCGCCCCGTAGCGCTTCGCGTGTTATGAGCCACTGACGGGTGGAACCCCCCTGTCAGCTGATCCCTGTGCTGCGGAGTGACACTTGGCTGGCCCAATAACCTTTCCCGCGCAGCCCAACCATTTGAATTTAGATTTTTCTATTTTAATTCAAACATAGTTCTGTACCTATATTAAAAAATCAACCCAGCTTGATTTAGTGAACCAAATTACATGAAACCGATTTTGTTAGAAAGGTACTGAAATGCTTAATCCAAGCCCGTTGGATTCAAACCATTTGGATCTGTAGATCATCCTCGGTAAAAATAACAAGGAAGAAGCTTTTCTGCATTCAAACATTTTTCAAATTTCAACCATAATAGCTTTTGAGTTGATTCCAACTCTCAAAAATCACCTTTGATCATACCTTTCAGAATATATAAAAACATAGGGGTTTACTTACAGAAATAAGGTTCAGGTAATAAAAGATTGCCACATAGGAATTTCTAGTCACCTTATTTATTTAAAATAAAAAGGTTAAACCTTATTAAATTGTGACACCACTTTAAATCACATTCCCATGTACTGAAATATGTGGTGATGACATGTGTCAACATGATCCATGTTTGAGTTGGAGAATAATAAATCTTAAGTAGTTTTTCAATGAGTAGAAATTACTTTTCTAAAAATAAAATAAATAAGACAAATCCTTTAATCTTGTAATGTTAGTGATGATGTTAGATCATCTATAGTGAACCTTTGTGTGATGATTGAAAATAGTTAAGTATTGTTTGGTGATTGTGTACCTCGTATTTATTTATAGACGCTAGTACCGACCAAGGATACGAGGAGGAAGGAGGATACTACGAAGAAGAAGCCGAGGAGAACATCAACCACTGCTCTGCACAAGGCAAGCCTTACTAACCAAGTTGACATATGCAAGCTAACGCTTGCAACTTAGCAAGTTTATACTTATACTTATGCAAGCCAATACTTGAAACTTTGCAAGCTAACACTTGCAATTATGAAAGTTAGATAACCTATGCAATGCACTAAGAATGCTTGGTTGGACACAGTTGAGGATACCCAATCCTAGTTTTACTTGCAAGCTTTATACCTTATTTCTTTATCAAAGCTTTCTCTAAGAGTTTACTTAAGTGACTTGTAGATTCTAGGAAGATAATTGAAGGTTACGTAAAGAGAATTAAATTTGTCCTAAGCTAGATAATCTTGATGTCATCCTAAGGCATGAGATTGAACTCAACTAATCTCCACTTGTTTACCACCCCTCATTTGTACTTATCCCACTTGTAGATGCTAGTGCTAAGCATAAAACTTGATCAACTTTAGATGGGAATACTTGGTGAAAATGGTTATGAAAACCTTAGAATGATGAGTCATTCTACTGAGATGTTTTGACATGTGTTTCCAAACACCCGATGATTTTGATGATGAAAATGTTGAGGCATGAGCCTTAGCCCCTGTATAAAACTGATGGTTGTCTGGATGCGATACCATTACAATTTTACCGTACAACCACAATACCTGAAAATTGGGTAGGGCTTGACTGGAAACTTATATACCTTAGTATGGGTTCCCTCACGGCCAAGGTATGAGCTGAGGCTACCTTGGGAAGATTGTCCACCTGTGCAGTACCCAAGATGACAGTTTGTCATGGTTGGGAGGCCAAACTCAGAGGAGAGGTGCCTATACTAGGGCGTGTAATTGAAAGGTTAGGATTGATTATCCGCATACTGAGTATGGTGAATTCAGGATTTGTTCCTGACGGATGTATCGAATGTTGTGGTGAAAGTGTACAATCTCTGCAGAGTTGCAAACTATTCGAATAGTCGCGTCCACGGTTATGGACAGTTTGAGTGGCCATACTGTTCCCCCGTCAGATGTTTTCAAAAGACTTGTGAAATGAATTGAGACTTTGACTTGACCACAACAGAGTTGTGACATGAATTACAAGTTCCCACTTAGGAGTTATAAAATTGTGACTAGCTCTGGAACTTAGTAGAGATAAACCTGGCTTTTGCCAAACAACCCTAGAGCCTAGTGTCCTATTATAAAAAAACCCCTTTACATGTTAGTATTAGTTTGCGAGTACTTAAAGAGTACTCATGGCTTTGTCCCTGGCTATTCTCGTGGCCAGACTATGAATAGGAGTACCAGGATGATGGACCGCAGGAAGGTTACGACAACTATGATCATCTCCCATCGTCATCATTGCCTGTGACCCCGAAGATGGAGCTTCGCCTATGCTACCTTTATTATTATGTTATTCCGCTGCTTGAGTTGTATTAAGAACTGGATCATGAGATCCTTATTTGTGTAAGACCTTATGTATGGTTTGTAATGGATGATGTACTGTGATATACAAATATGTCATGTCTCGCAAAAATGGTATTCCTGGGATTGCGATGTATGGCATAACAGGCATCTGGGATTAAAAATTCGGGTGTTGACAAGTTGTTATCAGAGCCATCCTGACCATAGGAGACCCTAGTTAGGCTGGACGTTTGAATCAAAAATTAGTTTCAAAACCAAAGGAAGCAAATATTTACAAAAACTTATTCCCATTCTTATCACTTCGATTCTTTAATGAAAATTCATGTTCCTCAAAAACTCTTGCAAAATACATAAAATTTGACACGCTTGATCACTCTACTAACTTACTCATCCTATATTCTTATAGATGGACATGAAGTATAGCAAATTTTATCAGCTGGGGAATGGAGGAGACCTCATCTTTGAGCGGGATTTGGACCAGCTTTCGGAACTTTTGGAGCGTCCGCACCCTGAGTTCTTCGGAGCTCAGCTCAATGATCAGGAAGGAGAATATCGGCAGTGGCTAGTTGTTGCAAGTATCCTAGGAAAGATTGAACCTCCCACTGCCGAGGGAATTCATTTCACCTTAAGAGAGAACAACTGGCTCGATGGACTTGTCAGGGCCATGCATGAAGCTCTTGCCAGTCTGTGTGGGCAGAGTATCAACCAGATCAAGGGTACCCGCTTTGAGTTCTTTCCAAGGCGTGATGCTATGGGAAAACCACTGGAAGCCCCATACCACCACGAACTGAAGACTCAGTTGGACCACCTTAGCTTCATGATGTATGATCGTCAGCAGGAACTGGACAATGCCCGTGACTACTCCAACCACTAGTCCGCCATCATCAGGACGAAGGATCATACCATCGCCATGCTAGCAAAGGATCGCAAGTCTCGCCGCCGTCAGCTCGACAATAAGGAGCGCATCATTGCTTGTCTTCGCCACCGTATCTCGGATTTGGAGGAGACCATCCATGAGAGAGACATACAGTTGGAGGAAAGGGAGAATGCCGGAGAAGATCTTCGTGGAGACCCCTACTCCTATCTCAGAGATGATGATGATTTTCTGGAGGATTAGGCCATGGACTTCTTCACCGATGAGGAGTATTTCGCCTTCATCGATGACGATGAGGATGATGAGGATGACGATTACACCAACTCCGAGGAGTAGTAGCACTTGAGCACTAGCGTAGTGAGTTATATTCGGTTCCACTGTATCGTAGTTTCCAGAATGGTTCTTAAAACCATCTGTTTTTCCTTTGTTGTGGTGTGTGTTGTATCGTGTGCTATGAATGAATGAACGAAAATCAAGTTGATAAAGAAAAATCCGAGTCAAGCTTTAAAAACTTTTCAAAGTCCCTGGACCTTAGAAATTTCCCTCTTTTCTCATGATCTATCTCAATCTTCAGATGCCTCGCGGAGGAAGTGGTTCATCCCCGGACCCAATGTTGCAGATCCTGCAAATGTTGGTTTCTAACCGCGAAGCTGAAAGTGCCGAACGTCAAGCCAACCTAGCCACCCTTCAGCAGATAGCTCAGCTGGCCCACAACAATCAAGGCCCAGGAAATCAGGACAACCATGGATCTAAGCTCAAGAATTTCCAAAACACCAACCCACCTGTTTTCACTAAGTCGGAAGAGCCCTTAGACGTAGATGATTGGCTGCAAACCATGGAAAACAACCTGGAAGTCGCCGGAGTGGAAGCTAATGAGAAAGTTCTGTTTGCCACCCACTATCTAGCCGGAGATGCAAGAGCATGGTGGAACAACGTTCGTGCAATGACCAGAGGACAGATGATGACCTGGGAGGAATTCAAGGTCAAGTTCAGCAGAACCCATGTGCCACCGGGTTTGATCAAGAGAATGAGAGATGAGTTCAGAGAACTGAATCAAGGAAGGATGACTATAGTGTAATACCGTGACAAATTCTTGTCATTAGCTAGGTATGCCCCGGATGAGATCGACACTGAAGCCTAGAAGAAAAAAAGATTCTTGAATGGTCTGCACGATGAGATGCAAATGGTGTTGGTCAATATCCCCTTTGCTGATATTGAAGCCCTTGTCGACTCTGCCATCCAGATGGAAGGAAAGATCAACCAAGCCATTCAGAACCGCAAGCGTCGCATGATGCATCATCCAGGAACCCATCATACCCCAAAGTATCGCCCTAACCCATCTCCAGGATTTGCCCCAAGAACTAACAGACCCTCGATGAACCGTCCGACCTATCTCAACCGTGGAGACCCAAGGCCCGGAGGAAATCACAACAACCCCGGCAACCCTAACAATTTCAACCGTGCATCACCCAAGTTCAACAACAACAATGCTGCCACCAACACCAACAGTGCCCCGAGGACTGGAAGAAATGATGTGTCTGTTGCAGGGAAGGACAAGTCGCAAGTGACTTGTTATGACTGTGGAAATAAGGGTCACTACTCCAATGAGTGCCCCAAGAAGAATTCCGCAGCCCCCAATGCAAGTGCCCCAGCTCAGCAGCAGCGTCGTGTTTAGCCCGGAAGAAAGTTCGCCCCAGCGAATTCGCTCAACCGCAATGGCCGTATTTTTCTCATTCATGCTGAAGAAGCCCAGGAAGCGCTAGACGTTGTGCTGGGTATGTTTTCTGTTAATTCAGTACTTTCTAGATTGTTGTTTGATTCTGGTGCATCGCACTCATTTGTCACCAAAGAATTTGCATGCACTAGTAAGATTCAACCAACCAAACTAAAGCATGTTATGATTGTTCAAATCCCCGGTTCAACCACCAAAGCTAGGCAAATTTGCAAAGACGTCCCTATCCGAATCCATGGCATAGATTTTTATGACAATCTGATAGTACTCGGAACTAAAGGTTTGGAAGTAGTACTAGGAATGGATTGTATGTCCAAACATAAAGGATTAATTGACTGTGCCAAGAAATCCATAACCATGACCAGTACAATCGGAATATCAGTCGAGCATGTATCTGAAACCTTACCTCGTCAATTGAAGTGCAACAAGAGTATAGCCCAACCTACCATTGACCAAGTCCGGATAGTCTGTGAATACCCTGATGTATTTCCAGTTGTTTTGCCCGGTATGCCCCTAGATCGGGCTATCGAGTTTATCATTGAATTAATCCCTGGAACAGGATCCATAGCCCAGAGACCATATAGTATGAACCCGTCTGAACTAGCAGAACTGAAGAAGCAACTAGATGCCATGTTGGAAATTGGATTGATTCAACCAAGTGCGTCACCATGGATATCACCTATCTTGTTTGTGGATAAGAAGGATGGAGGTAACCGTTTGTGTACGGATTATCGGAAGTTGAATGATGTCACTATCAAGAACAAGTAGCCATTGCCCAAGATATAATATTTGTTTGCTCAGTTGACCGGTGCCAAAGTGTTTTCTAAGATTGATCTTAGAACAGGCTATCATCAACTCAAGATTCGCGCAGAGGATATTCCCAAGACTGCCTTTACCACCCGATATGGATTATACGAGTATACCGTCATGTCTTTTGGATTAACCAATGCCCGTGCTTATGTCATGAATCTCATGAATAAGATTTTTTATGGACTTCCTGGATAAGTTTGTCGTTGTTTCCATCGATGACATTCTGATTTATTCCAAATCAGAAGAAGAACATGAGTTACACCTAAGGACCATTCTTGGAACCCTTAGAGAGCATCAGTTGTATGCCAAGTTTAGCAAATGTGAATTCTGGTTACAGGAGGTAGGATTCCTCGGCCACATTGTATCAGCCCGAGGAATTGCCGTTGACCCTGCAAAGGTGAAAGATGTCGAATATTGGCAAGCCCCAACCACTCAAACCCAAGTTCATGCATTTCTCGGATTGGCGGGATACTACCGCAAGTTCGTAGAAGGATTCTCGAGTATCGCCAGACCCATGACCCAATTGCTGAAGAAGGACAAGAAGTTTGAATGGACAGACAAGTGTGAAACAAGTTTTCAAGAACTCAAAAGGAGATTGATTTCAGCCCCAATCTTGATCATGCATGATATCACGAAGCCCTTTGACGTGTATTGTGATGCATCCAAGATAGGTCTCGGATGTGTGCTAATGCAAGAAGGCAAAGTTATATCTTATCTATCTCGACAACTGAAACAACATGAGTAGAACTATCCAACCCATGACCTCGAGCTCGCAGCCGTAGTTCTAGCCATGAAGACATGGAGGCATTACTTGATGGGAAACCGTTGTGAGATTTATTCAGATCACAAGAGCCTGAAGTATATATTCACTCAGAAGGAGCTGAATATGAGACAGGGAAGATGGATTGAGCTAATCAAGGATTACGATCTGGACATTCACTATCACCCCGGTAAAGCCAATGTGGTAGCAGATGCCCTTACCAGATTGCCGTGCCGCTTGAACTCCATGATTTTAAAGGAGCAACCAAGCTTGCACAAAGAGATGGAAGATTTCCGAATGGAATTAGTGAGTGAAGGATTTTTGACTATCATAGAACTTCAACCCACTTTGATCAGCCAGATCAAGGAGGCGCGGAAAGGAAATTCTAGTATCGACGGAATCAAGCGTCGTATAGGTACATGCAAAGTACCCGGATTTACCAAAGACGAAGAAGGAGTTCTCTGGTACAAAGGACGCCTTTGTGTACCAGCAGATTCTGAGTTGAAAGAAGTTATTCTGAATGAAGCTCATGATACTCTTTATTCTATCCACCCCGGAGGAACGAAGATGTATCAATATTTGAAAGAACAATTTTGGTGGCATAAGATGAAGAGAGAAATCGGAAGATATATCGCCAAGTGTGATATATGTCAGCGAATCAAGGTAGGACATCAAAGACCCGCTGGATTGTTGCAACCCCTGCAAATTCCGGAATGGAAATGGGATTCAGTTGGAATGGACTTTGTCACCGGATTGCCTACTTCTAGTAGGGGAAATGACTCTATCTGGGTCATAGTGGACAGATTGTCCAAAGTCGCGCATTTCTTATTAGTCAAGACCACATATCAGAGTTCGAAGCTAGCGGAGTTATACATCGCTAGAATTGTCAGTTTGCATGGAGTCCCCAAGAACATCGTATCGGATCGAAGAACTCAGTTTACCTCGAGATTCTGGAAGAAAGTCCAAGAAGGTTTCAGAACTCGACTAGATTTCAGCACAACTTATCACCCTCAGACCGACAGACAAACGGAGCGAGTAAATCAAATACTCGAAGACATGTTGAAAGCCTGTGTGTTAGAATATGGATCTAAATGGGAAGATTGTCTGCCGCTCACAGAATTTTCATACAACAACAGTTATCAAGCTAGTTTGAAATGGCCCCATTTGTATTCATTTACAGAAGGAAGTGTCGCACCCTTTGAACTGGTCAGAAATAGGAGAGGGTCAGATTTTCGGAGCCGACATCCTACGAGAAGCAGAAGAGAAGGTTCACAAGATTCGTGAACACCTCAAGACAGCCCAGTCAAGACAGAAGAATTACGCCGATAAGATACGTCGAGACCTCTCTTTTAACATCGGAGAGTTTGTGTATCTGAAAGTGTCGCCATTGAAAGGAATGCAGCATTTCCAGCTGAAAGGAAAGTTATCCCCCAGATATATCGGCCCCTTCAAGATTCTGAACCATCGAGGAGAAGTGTTGTATCAATTGGAACTACCCGAAGAGATGTCAGCCGTGCACAATATGTTCCATATCTCATTACTTTGCAAGTGCCTCGCAGTTCCGGAGAAGACGGAAGTGTTCAAGAATATTGATCACCGGACCATAGAAATCAACGATGACCTGACATATCCTGAAGTACCCATCCGTATTTTGGAAGAAGCTTTCAAAACTACCAGAACCCGAAGCATCAAGTTTCTCAAGATTCAATGGAGCAACCACACAGAAGAAGAAGCTACCTGGGAGCGCGAAGATCACATCAGGACAGAGTTTCCCGATCTCTTCAAATCCTAGGTAATCTTTTTCGTCCTTTTTCAAATCTCGGGACGAGATTTTGTTTAAGGGGGGAAGGTTTGTAACATCCCAATAATATTAAGCTTGGATCATCAAACTCTAATCATCAAAATTAGGGTTAACAAAAACTTTTCCAACTAAAAATATGAAAGCATTCATATGGGTGTGTATTCAAAATTTGGATTCTTTTGAATTGCCATGGTTCTGTGTTTCTTTAATTGTAAAATGATTCTTAGGTGAAATAAACATCATCTAAACAATCCCCAAACTTTTCCCAAAGACAAACAACTCAAAATGAATAAATTAAGTGAATGGTCACTTTGGCCAAATTAACTCCCATGCCTACTTTAGCCATCTCTAATTTTCAAAACTCAACAGAAACATGTATGGATCTTTGCACCCCTTGTTAGTACTCATAATAAGGTACCAAGGCCCACTTTATGATCATCCAAAAACATTCAAATGCTAAGTTTAAATGACAGTTTAAAATTGAATCTATCTCATATGGGAAGATCCCATTATTTCAAAAACCACTCAAACAAGTTCAATTTTCAAAACCCAAGCACCCACAGAATCCTCAAAACATGCCTAGCACACCCACCAAAAATGTTTTCAAAATTCAAAACTCAAGTTCTTGCGGCCATTTCATCAAACAGGTTGCAGATTCAAATCAACCAAATCACAAACACTATTTTGAGCAGTGTTTTGGCCAACCTTGTCCCCTCTCTAGCTCACAGAAAACATCTAGTAGATCATCTAGCTTAGTTATTAACCTCTAGCATCACTGTGAGCTTGCCATTGCCATCAATGGTGAGCAGGCCGAGCCTCACCATGTCACCCCAGTATGGACAACAAGCTAGAGGAAGAACTAGCTATGCCAACCTTATCTGGGAGGTAGCCCATGCCTCACCGCCCCCTCTCGACCAGCCCTAGCTCGAAGACAGAGACCAGAACCGCCAGGAACGCCGTGCCCGCGCTGCTATCGACGATGCTGACGCGCACCACAGTGCACGCGCCGTTCCCACGCAACCCGACCACCTCGAGCCCTTGCCACCCGCCAGCATGCACCCCACCGTCCCAGGAGACCACCAGACAGGTTCGTTTCATCGCCCGTACCATGTAGCCACCGCCCGCCGCGGAGTTCGCCGCCTCTGCCTCACAGAGCACCGCACGTTCCCGACCAATTGCCACCGCCCCTAAGCTCGCATTCAAGCTCTAGAGAATCGCCAAGAGACCGCCCGTCGATCGCCAACCTGAGCCATGCCTCTAGTCGCCCGTAGCCGTGTCGCCACCATCGCCTGCCCATCCCTCTCGGTCTCGCCATCGAGCCTATAAAAGGAGGCGACCCCAGCCGATTGAAGCACAACATTTCATTCCCCTCTCTCTCAGAAGCATCCCACACCCTTCCCCGGAGCAAGGCGAGCAGCTCTTCGCCGGAATTTGGCCGGATCCTGCCGCTACTAGAGAAGAAAGGATCCATCGATTGGAGCCGCCCCAGGAGGAGCTGCCGGTGCCAGGAGAATCGCCGTCGTCGACTTCATCGTTCGCCCCCATCGCCAACCCTTGCCTGACCCTCGGTGAGCCTCCCACGACCCCCGCTGAGCCGCTAGGGTCTGAGCTCGCCGGTGACATGTTCATAGTCGACAACGACCCTCAGCCGTTGATCGCCCTTCTAATCCAACGAACCACATCGGCACGTACCGCTTCGCGTGTTATGAGCCACTGACGGGTGGACCCCCCCTGTCAGCTGAGCCCCGCACTGCGGAGTGACACTGGACCGGCCCATTAACCTTTCCCGCGCAGCCCAACCATTTGAATTTAGATGTTTCTATTTTAATTCAAACATATTTATGTACCTATATTCAAAAATCAACCCAGCTCGATTTAGTGAACCAAATTACATGAAACTAATTTTGATAGAAAGGTACTGAAATGCTTAATCCAAGCCTGTTGGATTCAAACCATTTGGATCTGTAGATCAACCTTGGTAAAAATAACAAGTCAGAAGCTTTTCCGCATTCAAACATTTTTCAAATTTCAACCATAATAGCTTTTGAGTTGATTCCAACTCTCAAAAATCAACTTTGATCATACCTTTCAGAATATATAAAAACATAGGGGTTTACTTACATAAATAAGGTTCAAGTAATAAAAGAATGCCACATAGGAATTTTGTAACATCCCAAAAATACTAAGCTTGGATCATCAAACTCTAATCATCAAAATTAGGGTTAACAAAAACTTTTCTAAATAAAATTATGGATGCATGCATATGTGTATGCATGGATTTTGAATTCTTTTAAAACCACCTTGTTTGTTTGTTTCATTTCTTGTAATATGTTTCTTAGGTGAAATAAGCATCATCTAAAACATTTTCCACACTTTTCCTAAAGACAAGTAAATCAAAACACATATATTAAATGAATGGTCACTTTGACCAATTTAACTCTCATGCCTACTTTGGCTTCCTAAACTTTCAGAACCTAACAGAAACTTTTCTGGATCTTTGCACCCCTTGAATGTACTCATAACAAAGTATCAAGGCCCACTTTGTGATCATCCAGAAACTTTCAAATGAATAGTTTAAATGACAATTCAAAATTGAATCTTTATCATATTGGAAGATCCCACTTTTTCAAAAACCACTCAAACAAGCTCAACTTTCAAAACCCAAGCATCTGCAGACTCACCAGCACCAATCTAGAAAACCCACCAAAAATCTTTTCAAAATTCAAAACTTGATTTCATGCGGCCATTTCATCAAACAGGTTGCAGACACAAATCAAACAAACATAAAACACTATTGTGAGCAGTGATTCTTGCCTAACTTGTTCCCTAGTTAGATCACAACTAGCTCAGTAGATCATCTAGGAAGATTAGCCACGCACTAGCACCACTGTGAGCTTGCCATTTCCATCAATGGTGAACAGCCGAGCACACCCTTGCCACCCCACAGTCGATAGCAAGCTAGGAGCAGCAGCAAGCCTAGCCAGCATGTCTGGGAGGCATCCCACCGTCCACCGCCACTCACTGTCCTAGCCGCGAGCATTTCCAAGCCCTGGATCACGCGCCCAGACCTCTAGAGACCATGCCGAGCGTGCGCCAGAGCACCACCCTCGACCAGCTCCCATAGACCGCGCGCCGCCCTCACCGCATGCAAAAACGATCGCCATCGACCCCGGAGACTGCTAGACATCCCCGTTTGCCGCCTCGTGCCGCACAGCCACCGCCCACCGTCGAAGACCCCGCCTCTGCCACGCAGAGCATCACCCGTTCCAGACCAAGCCGCACCGCCCCATGCCTCGAAACTATGTCGTTGAGCATCGCCAGGAGACACCGCACCGTCCCCTACCCTTGCCCATGCCATTAGCCGCCTATAACATCGCCCCCGATGAGCTCACCGTGCGCCCCGACGGTCCCCTCGCTCGACTATAAATAGAGGCCACCCCCGCTCGATTTATTCACACCATCTCACTCCCCTCTCCTCACTGATCGTGCCACACCGTTCTCAAAGCAAGGCGAGCACCACCCAGCCAGAATTTCACCGGAGCCCGCCGCCTCTGGAGAAGAAGGGAGCCATCGATTTTTTCCACCCCAGGAGCTGCCGTGACCACCCCTGAGTTCGCCGTCGTCGACTTCGTCGTTCGCCCGCCTCGCCGACCCTCGCCCGTACTCCGGTGAGCCCCCAGCACCCCTCACTGGCCGCGCTAGGTTTCGTTCTCGCCGGCGTTGTCTCGCGTCGACGATAACTCCCAGCCGTTGGATTAGAACTAGATCGAACGATCCACATTGCCCCATACCGCTTCGCCCAGCCCCGTGTCACTGACGAGTGGGGACACCCACTTAAGCAGCCCGCGGGAGCACTGTGCTTAGCAGGCCGGACCGTTAACTTTTCCCGCGCAGCCCAGTTATTCAAATTAAACCTTTTCCATTTCAATTCAAACACACTTCTGTACCCAACTTCAAAAATCAACCCAGATCGATTCAGTGCACCAAATTGAATGAAACCAATTTTGTTGGAAAGGTCTGTGAATGCTAAATCCAAGCCCGTTGGATTCAAGTCATTTGGATCTATAGATCACCCATGTTAAAAATAACAAGGCATAAGCTTTTATGCATTCAAACATTTTTCAAATTTAAACCATAATAGGTTTTGAGTTGATTCCAACTCTCAAAAATCACATTTAACCATACCTTTCAGAATATATAAAAATATATAGGTTTACTTGCAGACATAATGTTCAAGTAATAAAAGAATGCCCCATAGGCATTACTAGCCACTTTAATTAATTAAAATAAAAGGGTAAAACCTTATTAAATTGTGACACCATGTTAAATCACATTCCCATGGACTACAATATGTGGTGATGACATGTGTCAACATGATCACATGTTTGGTTTGGAGAATATTAAATCTTAAAGTAGTTTTTCAATGAGTAGAAATTACTTTTCCAAAAATAAAAGGAATTAAATCAAGCCTTAACCTTGTAAGGTTAGAGATGATGATAGATCATCTATAGGACCCTTGTGTGTGATGATTGCAAGTAGTTAAGTATTGTTTGGTGATTGTGTACCTCGTATTTATTCATAGACGCTAGTACTGACAAAGGATACGAGGAGGAAGGAGGATACTACGAAGAAGAAGCCGAGGAGAACTTCAACCACTGCTCTGACAAGGCAAGATAATACTATACCAATGCAAGCTAAAACTTGCAAGACATTCTACTTTAGCAAGCCTAATACTACTAGTGAATGTGCAAGCTAACACTTGCAAGATACCCTACTGATGCAACAAACCCCTACTTGTTCTATGACTACCATATCCCTTAAGCATATGTGATCATACCCACTTGATAAACCAATCCTAGTTTTATTTGCAAGCTTCTTACTTTATTTCTTTATCAAAGCTTACTTAGAGTTTACTTAAGTGACTTGTAGATACTAGAATGATTCTGAAGGTTGAAGAGCATAAAATTTGGCCTAAGTTAGAAAACTTGATATCAGCCTAAGATATAAGGTTGAACTTAGTTGAAACTCCACTAGTTTACCACCCCTCATAAGTACTACCCCCACCTGTAGATGCTAGTGCTAAGCATAAAACTTGATCAACTTTAGATGGGGATACTTGGTGGAAAAATGGTTATGAAAACCTTGGAATGATGGATCATTCTATTGAAATGTTTTGGACATGTGTTTCTAAACACCTGATGATCTTGGTGATGAAAATGTTGAGGCATGAGCCTTAGCCCTTTATAAAACTGATGGTTGTCTGGATGCGATACCATTCCAATTTTATCGTACAACCATAATACCCAAAGATTGGGTAGGGCTTGACTGGAAACTTATATCCCTTAGTATTAGTTACCTCACGGCCAAGGTCTGAGCTGAGGCTACCTTGTGAAGATTGTCCACCTGTGCAGTACCCAAGATGATAGTTGGTCATGGTTGGGAGGCCAAACTCACAGGAGAGGTGCTTATACTAGGGTGTGTAATTGAGAGGTTAGGATTGATTATCCGCATACTGAGTATGGTGAATTCAGGATTTGTTCCTGACAGATGTATCGAATGTTGTGGTGAAAGTGTACAATCTCTGGAGAGTGTCAAAATATTTGAATAGCCGCGTCCGCGGTTATGGACAGTTGGAGTGGCCATACTATTCCCCCGTCAGATTTTTTTTATAAAATGACTTGTGAAATGAATTGAGACTTTGACTTGACCACAACAGAGTTGTGATATGAAATACAAGTTCCCACTTAGGAGTTATAAAATTGTGACTAGCTTTGGAACCTAGTAGAGATAAATCTGGCTTTTGCAAAACAACCCTAGAGCCTAGTGTCCTATTATCCAAAAACCCCTTTCCCTCTTAGTATTAGTTTGCGAGTACTTAAAGAGTACTCATGGCTTTGTCCCTCGCTATTCCCATGGCCAGACTATGAAGAGGAGTACCTGGAAGATGGAACCTAGGAAGGTTAAGACAACTAGGATCATCTCCCATCGTCAGCATTGCCTGTGACCCCGAAGATGGAGCTTCGCCTATGCTACCGTTATTATTACGTATGCCGCTGCTTGATGTTATATTAAGGACTGGATCATGAGATCCCTATTTTTGTAAGAACTTATGTATCTTTTGTAATGGATGATGTACTATGGTATCCAATTCTGTTATGTCTCGCAAAAATGGTAATCCTGGGATTGCGATGTATGGCATAACAGGCATCTAGGATTGAAAAATCCGGGTGTTGACAAGTTGGTATCAGAGCCATCCTGACCATAGGAGACCCTAGTTAGACTGGACATTTGAACCAAAAACTTAGTTTCAAAACCAAAGAAAACAAATATTTACAAACACTTATTCTCATTCTTATCCCTTTGATTCTTTCATGAAAATTCATATTCCTCAAAAACTCTTGCAAAATACATAAAATTTTGACACACTGGATCACCTTGCTAATCTACTCATCCTCTATTTTTATAGATTAAACCTCCCACTGCGGAGGGAATTCAGTTTACCTTGAGGGAAAACAACTGGCTCGATAGACTTGCCAGAGCAATGCAGGAAGCTCTTTCCCGTCTGTGTGGGCAGAGCATCAATCAGATCAAGGGTACTCGCTTTGAGTTTTGCCCACGACGTGATGCAAATGGACAACCACTGGAATCCCCATACCACCCCGAGCCGAAGACTCAATTGGACCACCTTAGCTTCATTATGTATGAGCGTCAGCAGGAGTTGGACAACTTCTATGACTACTGCAACCACAAGTCTGCCATCATCAAGACAAAGGACCAGACCATCGCCATGCTAGCAAGGGATCGCAAGTCTCGCCGCCGTCAGCTCGACAAGAAGGAGCGCATTATTGCCCGTCTTCGCCACCGCATCTCATCTTTGGAGGAGACCATCCATGAGAGAGACATGCAGTTGGAGGAAAGGGAGAATGCCGGAGAGGATCTTCGTGGAGTTCCTTACTCCTATCTCAGCGATGACGTCAATTTTTTGGAGGATCAGGCCATGGACTTCTTCACCGATGAGGATGATTTCGCCTTCATCGATGATGATGAAGATGATGAAGCCACAGACTCCGAGGAGTAGTAGCACTTGAGCACTAGCGTAGTGAGTAGTATTCGGTCCCACTGTATCGTAGTTTCCAGAATGGTTCTGAAAACCATATTTTTTTTTGTTGTGGTGTGTGTTGTACTGTGTGCTATGAATGAATGAATGAAAAAGAAAGTTGCTAGAAAATCCTGAGTCAAACTTTAAAAAAATTTCAAAGACCCAAAACCTTAGAAATTTCCCTCTTTTCTCATTATCGATCTAAATCTTCAGATGCCACGTGGAGGAAGTGGTTCAGCCCCGGACCCGATGTTGCAGATCCTGAGACTGTTGACTTCTGACTGCGAAGCTAAAAGAGCGTAACGTCAAGCCAACCTAGCCACTCTGCAATAGATAGCCCAGCTAGCCCACAACAACCAAGGCCACGGAAATCAGGACCACCATGGATCTAAGCTCAAGAATTTCCAGAACACCAACCCACCTGTTTTCTCTAAGTCAGAAGAGCCCCTAGACGCCGATGATTGGCTGCAAACCATGGAAAATTACCTAGAAGTCGCCGGAGTGGAAGCCAACGAGAAAGTCATGTTAGCCACCCATTATCTAGTCGGAGATGCCAGGGCATGGTGGAACAGTGTTCGCGCAATGACCGGAGGACAGATGATGACCTGGGAGGAATTCAAGGTCAAGTTTAGCCGAACCCATGTGCCACCAGGTTTGATCAAGAGAATGAGAGACGAGTTCAGAGAGCTGAAGCAAGGAAGAATGACTGTAGTGGAATACCGTGACAAATTTTTGTCATTAGCTAGGTATGCCCCGGATGAAATAGACACCGAAGCCAAGAAGAAAGAAAGATTCCTGAATGGTCTGCATGACGAGATGCAGACGGTGTTAGTCAATATCCCCTTTGCAGATATTGAAGCCCTTGTCGACTCTGCCATCCAGATGGAAGGAAAGATCAACCAAGCCAATGAGAACCACAAGCGTCGTATGATGCATCAGCCAGGAACCCATCAGACCCCAAAGTACCGCCCCAACCCATCTCCAGGATTTGCCCCAAGAACCAACAGTCCCCCGATGAACCGTCCGACCTATCCCAACGTGGAAACCCTACACCCGGAGGAAATCACAACAACCCCGGCAACTCTAGCAATTTCACCCGTGCCCCACCCAAGTTCAACACCAACAATTCTACCGCCAACACCAACACTGCCCCGAGGACTGGAAGCAATGTTGTGCCTATAGCAGCCAAGGACAAGTCGCAAGTGACTTGTTATGACTGTGGAAATAAAGGCCACTATTCTAACGAGTGCCCCAACAAGAAGAATGCTACAACCCCCAATGCCAATGCCCCAGCTCAACAGCAGCGTCGTGTTCAGCCCAGAAGAAGATTTGCCCCAGGGAATTCACTCAACCGCAATGGCCGTCTTTTTCTCATGCATGTTGAAGAAGCTCAGGAAGCGCCAGACGTCGTGCTAGGTATGTTTTTCTGTTAATTCAGTACTTGCAAGAGTGTTGTTTGATTCTGGTGCATCGCATTCATTTGTCAACGACGAATTTGCATGCACTAGTAAAATTCAACCAACCAAATTGAAGCATGTGCTGATTGTGCAAATTCCCGGATCAACCACCAAGGCTAGGCAAATTTGCAAAGCCGTCCCTATCCGAATCCATGGCATAGATTTTTATGCTAATCTGATAGTACTCGGAACTAAAGGTTTGGAAGTAGTACTAGGAATGGATTGGATGTCAAAACATAAAGGATTGATTGACTGTGCCAAGAAAGCCATCACCATGACCAGTACAACCGGAATATCAGTCAAGCATATATCTGAAACCTTACCTCGTCAATTTAAATGCAACAAGAGTATAGCCCAACCTACCATTGACCAAGTCCGGATAGTCTGTGAATACCCCGATGTATTTCTAGATGTTTTGCCCGGTATGCCCCCAGATCGGGATATCGAGTTTATCATTCAACTAATCCCCGGAACCGGACCCATATCCCAGAGACCCTATAGTATGAACCCGTCAGAGCTCGCAGAACAGAAGAAGCAACTGGATTCCATGCTAGAAATTGTATTGATTCAACCAAGTGCGTCACCATGGAGATCACCTGTCTTTTTTGTGGACAAGAAGGATGGAGGTAACCGTTTGTGTACGGATTATCGGAAGTTGAATGATGTCACCATCAAGAACAAGTACCCCTTTCCCAAGATAGAAGATTTGTTTGATCAATTGACCAGTGGAAAGTGTTTTCTAAGATTGATCTTAGAACTGGCTATCATCAACTCAAAATTCGTGCAGAGGATATTCCAAAGACTGCGTTTACCACCAGATATGGATTGTATGAGTATACGGTCATGTCTTTCGGATTAACCAATGCCCCACTTATTTCATGAACCTCATGAATAATATTTTTATGGACTTCCTGGATAAGTTTGTCGTTGTTTTCATCGATGACATTCTGATTTATTCCAAATCATAAGAAGAACATGAGCTACACCTAAGGACCATTCTTGGAACCCTTAGAGAGCATCAGTTGTATGCCAAGTTTAGCAAATGTGAATTCTAGTTACAGGAGGTAGGATTCCTTGGACATATTGTATCGGCCGGAGGAATTGCCGTTGACCCTGCAAAGGTGAAGGATGTTGAAGATTGGCAAACCCCAACCACTCAAACCCAAGTTCGTGCTTTTCTCGGATTGGCGGGATATTACCGCAAATTCGTAGAAGGATTCTCGAGTATCGCCAGACCCATGACCCAATTGCTGAAGAAGGACAAGAAGTTTGAATGGACAGACAAGTGTGAAGCAAGTTTTCAAGAACTCAAAAGGAGATTGATTTCAGCCCCAATCTTGATCATGCCGGATATCGAAGACCTTCGATGTGTATTGTGGCGCATCCAAGATTGGTCTCGGATGTGTGTTAATGCAAGAAGGCAAAGTTATATCTTATCTATCTCGACAATTGAAGCAACATGAGCAAAACTATCCAACCCATGACCTCGAACTCGCAGCCGTAGTTATAGCCCTGAAGACATGGAGACATTACCTGATGGGAAATCGTTGTGAGATTTATTCGGATCAGAAGAGCCTAAAGTATATATTCACTCAGAAGGAGCTGAGTATGAGGCAGAGAAGATGGATTGAGCTAATCAAGTATTATGACCTGGAAGTTCACTATCACCCTCGTAAAGCCAACGTGGTAGCCGATGCCCTTAGCAGATTGCCGTGCCGCTTGAACTCCATGATTTTGAAGGAGCAACCAAGTTTACACAAGGAGATGGAAGATTTTCGAATGGAATTAGTAACTGAAGGATTTTTGGCCAGCATAGAACTCCAGCCCACTTTGATCAGTCATATTAAAGAGGCGCAGAAGGAAAATGCTAGTATCGACGGAATCAAGTGTCGTATCGGTACAGGCAAAGTACCCGGATTCACCGAGGACGAAGAGGGAGTGTTGTGGTACAAAGGACGCCTTTGTGTACCAGCAGATTCTGAGTTGAAAGAAGTTATTTTGAAGGAGGCTCATGATACTCTTTATTCTATCCATCCCAGAGGAACTAAGATGTATCAAGATTTGAAAGAGCAATTTCGGTGGCATAAGATGAAGAGAGAAATAGGAAGCTATATCGCCAAGTGTGATATATGTCAACGAGTCAAGGCAGGACATCAAAGACCTGCTGGATTGTTGCAACCTTTGCAGATTCCGGAATGGAAATGGGATTCTGTAGGAATGGACTTTATCACTGGACTACCTACTTATAGTAGGGGAAATGACTCTATCTGGGTCATAGTGGACAGATTGTCCAAAGTCGCCCATTTCTTGCCCGTCAAGACCACATATCAGAGTTTGAAGCTAGCGGAGTTGTACATCGCTAGAATCGTCAGTTTGCATGGAGTCCCCAAGAACATAGTATCGGATCGAGGAACTCAGTTTACCTCGAGATTCTCGAAGAAAGTCCAAGAAGGTTTAGGAACCCGCCTAGATTTCAGTACCGCGTATCACCCTCAGACCGATGGACAAACGGAGCGAGTAAATCAAATACTCGAAGATATGCTGAGAGCATGCGTGTTAGAATATGGATCCAAGTGGGAAGACTGTCTGCCATTCGCAGAATTTTCTTAAAACAATAGTTATCAAGCCAGTCTGCAAATGGCCCCATTTGAATTCATGTACGGAAGAAAGTGTCGCACCCCTTTGAACTGGTCGGAAGTAGGAGAGAGTCAGATTTTCGGACCCGACATCCTATGAGAAGCATAAGAGAAGGTTCACAGGATTCGTGAGCACCTCAAGACCGCCCAATCCCGACAGAAGAGTTACACCGACAAGAGACGTAGAGACCTCGCCTTCAATATAGGATATTTTGTTTATCTGAAAGTGTCACCATTGAAGGGAATGCAGCGTTTCCAACTCAAAGTAAAGTTAGCCCCCAGATATATCGGACCTTTCAAAATTCTGAACCGTCGAGGAAAAGTATCGTATCAATTGGAGCTACCCGAAGAGATGTCAGTAGTACACAATGTGTTCCATATCTCGTTACTTCGCAAGTGTCTCGAAGTCCCCGAGAAGACCGAAGTGTTCAAGAATATCGACCATCGAACCATAGAGATAAACGATGACCTGACCTATCCCGAAGTACCCATCCGCATTTTGGAAGAAGCTTTTCGAACTACCCGAACCCGAAGCATCAAGTTTCTCAAGATTCAGTGGAGCAACCACACAGAAGAGGAAGCTACCTCGAAGCGCGAAGATCACATCAGGACGGAGTTTCCCGATCTCTTCAAATCCTAGGTAATCTTTTCGTCCTTTTTCAAATCTCGAGACGAGTTTTTGTTTAAGGGGGGAAGGTTTGTAACATCCCAAAAATACTAAGCTTGGATCATCAAACTCTAATCATCAAAATTAGGGTTAACAAAAACTTTTCTAAATAAAATTATGAATGCATGCATATGTGTATGCATGGATTTTGAATTCTTTTAAAACCACCTTGTTTGTTTGTTTCATTTCATGTAAAATGTTTCTTAGGTGAAATAAGCATCATCTAAAACATTTCCCACACTTTTCCTAAATACAAGTAAATCAAAACACATATATTAAATGAATGGTCACTTTGACCAATTTAACTCTCATGCCTACTTTGGCTGTCTCAAACTTTTAGAACCTAACAGAAACTTTTCTGAATCTTTGCACCCCTTGAATGTACTCATAACAAAGTATCAAGGCCCACTTTGTGATCATCCAGAAACTTTCAAATGCATAGTTTAAATGACAATTCAAAATTGAATCTTTATCATATGGGGAGATCCCACTTTTACAAAAACCACTCAAACAAGCTCAACTTTCAAAACCCAAGCATGTGCAGACTCACCAGCACCAATCTAGCAAACCCACCAAAAATCTTTCCAAAATTCAAAACTTGATTTCATGCGGCCATTTTAACAAACAGGCTGCAGATACAAATCAAACAAACATCAAACACTATTGTGAGCAGTGATTCTTGACTAACTAGTTCCCTAGTTAGCTCACAACCAGCTCAGTAGATCATCTAGGAAGATTAGCCAAGCACTAGCACCACTTTGAGCTTGCCATTGCCATCAATGGTGAACAGCCGAGCACACCCTTTCCACCCCATAGTCGACAACAAGCTAGGAGCAGCAGCAAGCCTAGCCAGCATGTCTGGGAGGCAGCCCACCGTCCACCACCACTCACTGTCCCAGCCGCGAGCGTTGCCAAGCCCTGGACCATGCGCACGAACCGCGCCTAGACTGCTAGAGACCATGCCGAGCGTGCGCCAGAGCACCACCCTCGACCAGCACCCACAGACCGCGCGCCGCCCTCACCGAGTACACACACGATCGCCACCGACCCAGGAGACCGCCAGACATACCCGTTTGCCGCCCCGTGCCGCACAGCCACCGCCCGCCGTCGAAGACGCTGCCTCAACCGCGCAGAGCATCACCCGTTCCAGACCAAGCCGCACCGCCCCATGGCTCGAAACCATGTCGTTGAGCATCGCCAGGAGACACCGCACCGTCCCCTACCCTTGCCCATGCCATTAGCCGCCTGTAACATCGACCCCGACGAGCTCACCGTGCGCCCCGACGGTCCCCTCGCTCGACTATAAATAGAGGCCACCCCCGCTCGATTTCTTCACACCATCTCACTCCCCTATCCTCACTGATCATCCCACACCGTTCTCAGAGCAAGGCGGACACCACCCCGCCAGAATTTCACCGGAGCCCGCCGCCTCTGGAGAAGAAGGGAGCCATCAATTTCGTCCACCCCAGGAGCTGCCGCGACCACCCCTGAGTTCGCCGTCGTCGACTTTGTCGTTCGCCCGCCTCGCCGACCCTCGCCTGTACCCCGGTGAGCCCCCAACACCCCTCACTGGCCGCGCTAGGTTTCGTTCTCGCCGGAGTTGTCTCACGTCGACGATGACTCCCAGCCGTTGGATTAGAACTAGATCAAACGATCCACGTTGCCCCATACCGCTTCGCCCAGCCCCGTGTCACTGCGCTTAGGCAGCCCGCTTAAGCAGCCCGCTTAAGCAGCCGTTGGACACCCACTTAAGCAGCCCGCGGGAGCACTGCGCTTAGCAGGCCGGCCCGTTAACTTTTCCCGCGCAGCCCAGTTATTCAAATTAAACTTTTTCCATTTCAATTCAAACACACTTCTGTACCCAACTTCAAAAATTAACCCAGATCGATTCATTGCACCGAATTGAATTAAACCAATTTTGTTGGAAAGGTCTGTGAATGCTGAATCCAAGCCCGTTGGATTCAAGTCATTTGGATCTATAGATCACCCATGGTAAAAATAACAAGGTAGAAGCTTTTCTGCATTCAAACATTTTTCAAATTTAAACCATAATAGCTTTTGAGTTGATTCCAACTCTCAAAAATCACATTTAACCATACCTTTCAGAATATATAAAAATATATAGGTTTACTTGCAGAAATAATGTTCAAGTAATAAAAGAATGCCCCATAGGCATTACTAGCCACTTTAATTAATTAAAATAAAATGGTAAAACCTTATTAAATAATGACACCACTTTAAATCACATTCCCATGGACTACAATATGTGGTGATGACATGTGTCAACATGATCCCATGTTTGGTTTGGAGAATATTAAATCTTAAAGTAGTTTTTCAATGAGTAGAAATTACTTTTCTAAAAATAAAAGGAATTAAATCAAGCCTTAACCTTGTAATGTTAGAGATGATGCTAGATCATCTATAGGACCCTTGTGTGTGATGATTGCAAGTAGTTAAATATTGTTTGGTGATTGTGTACCTCGTATTTATTCATATACGCTAGTACTGACCAAGGATACGAGGAGGAAGGAGGATACTACGAAGAAGAAGCCGCGGAGAACTTCAACCACTGCTCTGCACAAGGCAAGCTGATACTATACCAATGCAAGCTAAAACTTGCAAGACATTCTACTTTAGCAAGCCTAATAATACTAGTGAATGTGAAAGCTAACACTTGCAAGATACCCTACTGATGCAACAAACCCCTACTTGTTCTATGACTACCATATGCCTTAAGCATATGTGATCATACCCACTTGATAAACCAATCCTAGTTTTATTTGCAAGCTTCTTACTTTATTTCTTTATCAAAGCTTACTTAGAGTTTACTTAAGTGACTTGTAGATACTAGAAAGATTCTGAAGGTTGCATGAAGAGCATAAAATTTGGCCTAAGTTAGAAACCTTGATATCAGCCTAAGATATAAGGTTGGACTTAGTTGAAACTCCACTAGTTTACCACCCCTCATCAGTACTACCCCCACCTGTAGATGCTAGTGCTAAGCATAAAACTTGATCAACTTTAGATGGGAATACTTGGTGGAAAAATGGTTATGAAAACCTTGGAATGATGGATCATTCTATTGAAATGTTTTGGACATGTGTCTCTAAACACCTGATGATCTTGGTGATGAAAATGTTGAGGCATGAGCCTTAGCCCTTTATAAAACTGATGGTTGTCTGGATGCGATACCATTCCAATTTTATCGTACAACCACAATACCCGAAGATTGGGTAGGGCTTGACTGGAAACTTATATCCCTAAGTATTAGTTACCTCACGGCCAAGGTCTGAGCTGAGGCTACCTTGTGAAGATTGTCCACCTGTGCAGTACCCAAGATGACAGTTGGTCATGGTTGGGAGGACAAACTCACAGGAGAGGTGCTTATACGAGGGCGTGTAATTGAAAGGTTAGGATTGATTGTCCGCATACTGAGTATGGTGAATTCAGGATTTGTTCCTGATGGATGTATCGAATGTTGTGGTGAAAGTGTACAATCTCTGCAGAGTGTCAAACTATTCGAATAGCCGCGTCCGCGGTTATGGACAGTTGGAGTGGCCATACTGTTCCCCCGTTAGATTTTTTTTAAAATTACTTATGAAATGAATTGAGACTTTGACTTGACCACAACAGAGTTGTGATATGAAATACAAGTTCCCACTTAGGAGTTATAAAATTGTGAATAGCTTTGGAACCTAGCAGAGATAAATCTGGCTTTTGAAAAACAACCCTAGAGCCTAGTGTCCTATTATCCAAAAACCCCTTTCCCTGTTAGTATTAGTTTGCGAGTACTTAAAGAGTACTCATGGCTTTGTCCCTGGCTATTCCGATGGCCAGACTATGAAGAGGAGTACCTGGAAGATGGACCCCAGGAAGGTTACGACAACTAGGATCATCTCCCATCGTCAGCATTGCCTGTGACCCCGAAAATGGAGCTTCGCCTACGCTACCGTTATTATTACGTATTCCGCTGCTTGATGTTGTATTAAGAACTGGATCATGAGATCCCTATTTGTGTAAGAACTTATGTATCGTTTGTAATGGATGATGTATTATGGTATCCAATTCTGTTATGTCTCGCAAAAATGGTAATCCTGGGATTGCGATATATGGCATAACAGGCATCTAGCATTGAAAAATCCGGGTGTTGACACATTTCTAGTCACCTTATTTATTTAAAATAAAAAGGTGAAACCTTATTAAATTGTGACACCACTTTAAATCACATTCCCATGTACTGAAATATGTGGTGATGACATGTGTCAACATGATCCCATGTTTGAGTTGGAGAATATTAAATCTTAAGTAGTTTTTAAATGAGTAGAAATTACTTTTCTAAAAATAAAATAAATAAGACAAGTTCTTTAATCTTGTAATGTTAGTGATGATGCTAAATCATCTATAGTGCACCTTTGTGTGATGATTGAAAATAGTTAAGTATTGTTTGGTGATTGTGTACCTCGTATTTATTTATATACGCTAGTACCGGCCAAGGATACGAGGAGGAAGGAGGATACTACGAAGAAGAAGCCGAGGAGAACTTCAGCCACTGCTCTTCACAAGGCAAGCCTTACTAACCAAGTTGACCTATGCAAGCTAACACTTGCAAATTAGCAAGCTTATACTGATACTTATGCAAGCCAATACTTGAAACCTTGCAAGCTAACACTTGCAATTATGAAAGTTAGATAACCTATGCAATGCACTAAGCATGCTTGGTTGGACACATTTGAGGATACCCAATCCTAGTTTTACTTGAAAGCTTTATACCTTATTTCTTTATCAAAGGTTTCTCTTAGAGTTTACTTAAGTGACTTGTAGATTCTAGGAAGATAATTGAAGGTTGCATAAAGAGCATTAAATTTGGCCTAAGCTAGATAATCTTGATGTCATCCTAAGGCATGAGATTGAACTCAACTAATATCCACTTGTTTACCACCCCTCATTTGTACTTACCCCACTTGTAGATGCTAGTGCTAAGCATAAAACTTGATCAACTTTAGATGGGAATACTTGGTGAAAATGGTTATGAAAACCTTAGAATGATGAGTCATTCTACTGAGATGTTTCGACATGTGTTTGCGAACACCCGATGATTTTGATGATGAAAATGTTGAGGCATGAGCCTTAGCCCCTTTATAAAACTGATGGTTGTCTGGATGCGATACCATTTCAATTTTACCGTACAACCACAATAACCGAAAATTGGGTAGGGCTTGACTGGAAACTTATATATCTTAGTACGGGTTCCCTCACGGCCAAGGTCTGAGCTGAGGCTACCTTGTGAAGATTGTCCACCTGTGCAGTACCCAATATGATAGTTGGTCATGGTTGGGAGGCCAAACTCACAGGAGAGGTGCCTATACTATGGCGTGTAATTGAAAGGTTAGGATTGATTATCCGCATACTGAGTATGGTGAATTCAGGATTTGTTCCTGACAGATGTATCGAATGTTGTGGTGAAAGTGTACAATCTCTACAGAGTGTCAAACTATTCGAATAGACGCGTCCGCGGTTATGGACAGTTGGAGTGGCCATACTGTTCCCCTGTCAGATGTTTTCAAAATGTCTTATGAAATGAATTGTGATTTTTGACTTGACCACAACAGAGTTGTGATGTGAATTCAAGTTCCCACTTAGGCATATAAGATTCAACTAGTTTTCTTGCTTCTGAACTTAGTCAAGGTAAATCTGGCTTTTTGCAAAACAACCCAAGATCTTAGTGTCCTACTACAAAAACCCCCTTCACTTGTTAGTATTAGTTTGCTAGTACTTAAAGAGTACTCATGGCTTTGTCCCTGGCTATTCCCGTGGCCAGACTATGAAGAGGAGTACCAGGATGATGGACCGCAGGAAGGTTACGACAACTAGGATCATCTCCCATCGTCAGCATTGCCTGTGACCCCAAAGATGGAGCTTCGCCTACACTACCTTTATTACGTTATTCCTCTGCTTGATTTGTATTAAGAACTGGATCATGAGATCCTTAGTTGTGTAAGACCTTATGTATGGTTTGTAATGGATGATGTACTGTGATATCCAAATCTGTTATGTCTCACAAAAATGGTAATCCTGGGATTGCGATGTATGGCATAACAGGCATCTAGGATTAAAAATCTGGGTGTTGACACAATTCCACAATTTATCCGATCCCAACAAATACAACACCGATTACATAGTATGGAACTCAATCATGTAAGGCAGCTCATGAGATCATTGTATTGAAGTACATGGGAGAGAGAGTACCAACTAGCTACAACCAAGAACCCGTATTCCAATGGGGAACTACTCACGAACCATCATGGAGTCGAAGTGGAGGTGGTGGAGTCGATGGAGATGGCTCCGGGGGTTAATCCCATCATATCAGGGTGCCGGAACACGAGCTTCTGACCCCCGAAACTTGTCTGGACGATGGCAGCGGCGACGAAACAATTCATGGACGGAGGCTGGATCTTTTAGGGTTTTCTCCTAGGGGGTTTATATAGGCGAAGGGGCAAGGTTGATGGATGCCCGAGGGGGCCACACCATATGGTGGCATGGCCAGGGGGACCCATGCGGCCACCTGGTGTGGTTGCCCCATGTCACCTCTTCGTCTCTCCTTCGGACTTCGTGTCGTGTCGGTAAAAATAGGAACTTTGGATTTTGTTTTGTCCAATTCCGAGAATATTTCTTTACTAGATTTTTTGAAACCAAAAACAGCAGAAAAAAGGAACTGGCACTGTGGCATCTTGTTAATAAGTTAGTTCCAGAAAAAGTATAAGTGCCTCAAAGTGTAGACAAAACATAAGATAAGTGGTACAAAACAAGCATGGAGCATCAAAATTATAGATACTTTTACGGCGTATCAAGTAGCTTCAGGAAGAGGTGGAGCAATAGGTGTGCAAACGAAATCATTGTTGTTTGTGCTAGTGTTTTCAGGAGTATTCATTTTTGCAAGATTAAAGCAAGCCAATAGAAAAAGCAACTAAAGTAGGAACTAATTTTTTTGTGTTATTGATAAAAAGAAGCAAACCAAACAAAGATAAAGAAACAAAGCAAAAAAAACAAAGTAAAGATATTGGTAGTGAGAGAATCCCCTTGCAGAAATCTTCTTTCTCCCCTTGCAGAAAAGTTTGATGATAGGGAGGATGATATTGAAGATGTCTTATATCTCCTCGGCAATAGCGCCAGAAAAGCTTGATGGTGGATCTATTGATGTAGAACCTATTGGGAAACCCCAACATCAAGGTATGATGAGCACAACAACAAGTTTTCCCTTAGTTGTGAAACCAAGGTTATCGAACCAGTAGGAGAAATAAACAGCTTCCGAAGGTGTTGCTAGCAAGGTGGAACCTGCATCACCACCAAAATACTTTGCCCCAACTTATAGTGAGGTTGTCAAGCTCACTGGTTTTGCAGAAAACAAAGGATTAAACCTATAGAGTGGAAGATAGTAATTTCTTGAAATTAAATAGTAAACATTAGATGGTATATCAATGGGAAGGAATGGACTAGGGTCCACAGTTCACTAGAGGTGTTTCTCCATAAGATAAATAACGTGATGGGTGAACAAATTACAGTTGGGCAATTGACAGACAGAGAATGCATAACAATGCATGTACATGACATGATGATAACTATGAGATTCATTTGGTAATTACAACATAATACATAGACCGTCCAACTTTATCTATGACTAATAATCCACCTTCTGGATATCATCCGAACAACCCTCGGGTATTAAGTTGCAAGCAACATATAATTGCATTAAGAAAAGTCTATAAATTAAACAATACAATTGCCCTTGGACAAAGTATTGTTCTTTCCTCCCTAGTAGCAACAACACATATACAACCTTAGAGGTTTCTATCACTCCCCCATATTACAACCTACTATCGAGCATAAATACTCCCTCTTGGAATCACAAGCAAATACCTAGCCAGAGTAACTACTAGCAACAGAGAGCATGCAAGATCACAAATAACATAGACATGATAAAATCAATAATCAATCTTGAAGTAGTACTCAGTATCCATCGGATTCCAACAAACACAACATGTAGGATTACAAATAGATGATCTTTATCATGATAGGCAGCTCACAAGATCTAAACATGATAGGACAAAGAGGAGAAACAACCATCTAGCTACTGCTATGGACCCATAGTCCAAGGATAAACTACTCATGCATCACTTCGGAGGCTAGAATGGTGATGAAGAAGGCCTCTGGGATGATATCCCCTCTTCGGCAGGGTGCCGGGAAGAGCTTCGGATCCCTCCCGATCTAGGGACGATGGTGGTGGAGGCTATGGACTTTTTCGTAGAATTATGATCGGGTACTTAGGGTTTTATCCTCGGGGGGTTTATATAGGCAAAGGGGCAAGGCCGGAGGAGGTCCAGGGGGGCCACACCATAGGGCGGCGTGTCCCCCTGGCCGCGCCTGGGCCAGATGTGGCCTCCCTAGGGTGCGCTTCCCTCTAGCTTCTGGACTCCATCTTCGCCTCTAAAAAATAGGAAGTTCGGCTTTTGTTTCGTCGAACTCCAAGAATATTTCTTTACTAGCTTTTCTAAAACCAAAAACAACAGAAAACAGGAACTTGCACTGTGGCATCTTGTTAATAGATTAGTTCCAGAAAATGTATAAAAATGGCTCAAAGTGTAGATAAAACATAAGATAGTTGGTACAAAACAAGCATGGATCATCAAAAATTATAGATACATTTACGATGTATCAACCGCTTTGGAATCTTCGAGGGTGAGTAATCTATCGACTCGTTGCTATGATCTAGTAGATAGATCTTGGCTTGTGTGTGTTCATGCGGTAGAAATTATTTGTTTTCCATGCTATGAACCCCTGATGTGGTATCAGAGTCGTTTCTATATGTACATTTGTTGCACGAGTAGAACACAATGGTCATTGTGGGCGGTGGTTCTTTTATTATCAATTGCTTCTTATGTACTTTGCATCTTGCGGGATGGTGGGATGAAGCGACCTGGGCTAACCTTACATGACATCGTTCATGAGACTTGCTCCACGCTCAACATGCAACTTGTATTGCATAAGTGGCTTTGCGGGTGTCTGTCTCTCCCATCATGGTGAAGATTCAATTTACAACATCACTTGATAGTTCTTGCATCAACGTTGTGGTTCTTGTTTTTGAGTTAGAACGATACTTATTGGAAATCCCCAAACAATGTAAAACATGCAAAGAAAATTAAAGGACTCTAACTTTGTTTTGCAGGGGTGTGATATGATGTGATATGGCCATGCTTATGATTATATATTATGTATGCAATGATCCTTACTGTAAGTTGGCAATCAGCAGGAGCCTTATGGTTGTATTTTAATTTTGTTAAGACGTGCGTGTCTATTATTCAAAGTATTTGTAATAGTTGATGCTGGTGGAAGACAACCATGGAGCGGTGCCATTAACCTTGACGCCACGCCGTTGATGATGGAGATCATGTTCATTCTTGAAGATGGAGATCGGAAGAAGAAGAAGAAAGGCCATACCATATCACATATTATGAATTGCATGTGATGTTAATCCTTTTATGCATATTGTATTGCTTAGACCATGACGGTAGCATTATAAGATGATCCCTCTCACAAAATATCAAGTAATAAAGTGTTCATACTTAGTTAGAACTGTTGCCATGTAGAGGTCCCAACCTTTAATAAGGTAGAGATCCTTGTGTTTACAATGCTAGTCCTTGGATCAATAGCTAGCATCCACAGTTAAGATGTAATACCAAGAAACAAAGGTCATATACAACTTTATAACCAGGAATAAAATAATTCATTACATCTTACATAGATGATTTTGGCTATCTATCACATCCCAAAATTTTCCAAATTTTGAAATGTGAAAAATAAATAAACAAAATAAATAAATGTTGAAATTTAGGGTGAAAAGAAACCTTTTGTTTTAAAATGGAAACATCAAAACCCATCTTGAACAAACTTGGAATAAAATTTGAATCCAACTAAATTCAAATCAAGTGAAATGCACTCTTCATAAATGCATCTTGAAATTTAAACACTTGTAAAAGTTAAACCAAAACTCTAAAACCCTAATGGAAGAAATCATTTCCAAGATCTCTCTATAGGACTAAGGATTTGATCCATATAAAAATTTAGCAACAAGCATTTATAAATGATTAAGAATGACAAATAAAAATATTATAAAACCATGGAAATTGGTTTCACTTAATTTGGAACCATGGATAAAAACTTATGAATTTAATAAGTTAAAAGGAAATATTTCCAAGGCTAATAAAGCTCCTATCTAAAATCCATACCAATTTGTGAGCAAAATAATCCTAAAGAGATATAAAAGGATAAACAAATATTAAATAAGATTTTACAAATTGGAATCATCAAGTTTGCATCTTTAAATAAAAAGATATGGATTTTGTAAGATAAAGAAAGAAAGAAATAAACAAGGAATATTTAAAAGCCAAATTAAATCTTGGCCAAATCCATAAGCAAATGAAAATAAAGATAATCCAAATAAAATAATAGGAGAAAGATTATTCCAATAAAAATTATATGGCATTAAACCATATTCTAAATATATAGGGATAAAGAATATTCAAATAGAGTTATATGGCATTAACCAAAATTCTATTCCTTTTGAATAAAGACAAAATTCCTAATAGAAATGATTAATTAAATCATGGGAAAATAATAAATGGAATTTACCCAAGTGGAATAAAAGATATTTGATTAACGTAAATGGAATCAAAGAATTATTTTAAATAAAATTATATAGAATTAAAACCATATTTGAATTTATTGGAATAAAGACAATTTCCCAATTTAAATGATTAAGAAATCATATTAAATACTTTAAATAATTCAAAGTAAATTATTTAACACCCCATTTGAATAAATAAAACCTACTGAAAAAGGATTAGATAAAAAATAAGATTCAAATAATAATTTGAAAATATAAATAAAAACTTATTTGAATAAAGGCAAGTGATTATTTTAATAAAGAATAAAACCATAAAAAATAAAGAAATTATTCTAAAATGATCTTTAAAAATACATGTTTGAACATAATAGAAATTACTGAAAGTTCGGTAAAAATATAAATTCAAATGGTGTTTGAAATCATTTGAAAGAAATCAAAACAGAAAAAGAAAAAATGAAACAGAACAAAAAAAAGGAGAGAAATAAACCCAGCCCAGTTCGGCCCAACTAGCCCACTCCCTCTCTCTCAAACGCGAAGCGTTTTCTCACCGTAGTACTCACATGCACCCTCACTGACGCTTGAACCCCACCTAGAACTTCCCTCTCTTGCTGACAGAACGACCCCGCTTGTCAGTCATCGTTTACACCCGCGCGACCAGTTCTTCCTTTCCCTCTCTCCCGTTTCTGCTTGATTCCCGCGACTTAAAATTCGCCATAATTCCGCGAGTAATCACCACTGCAACTACGCCCGTGTAACCGCCCAGGTCTCCTCCCCATTTCCCCTCACTCTCCCCTCCCCCTCCGCCACCAGGCTGTGCGAATTTCTCCTCACACCACACTGTCTCCGACGACCATTCTCGGTCGATTCGGATGACGCCAGACTGCCCCACTGTCCCTAGCCTCCACGACAACATTTCCCATCTTCTGAAAAACTTTCTGCAGCACCAGCTCGCCCGCGCATGCTTCACATCGTCAGCAACGTCAACACCGAGCGCCGCCACGGTCTGCAGCAGCTCCGGTGAACCCTACTGGTAGTCTCTGACCACGCCTTCCCCTCTCCTAGACACTCACGCCTTCGTAGATCTCTCGCGTGTCTAACACCACCACTATTTGGTCTTCCCGTACCTTGTAGTCTCGCCATCGATGATACCAGAGTGAGCCCATCAACAGAGATGACTCCGGCGAGCGATTCAAGTCGACACCATGCGCCCCTGCCCCCCCCACGACGATGTTGAGCACCAACAATGCCCTGCGAACTCGGTGAGCTACCCCACTCCTCCTCTGTATCCCTGTATTGTCGGCACCGTCCTCGTCTGACCGGGGCACCGCCAGCCACCGTTGCTGTGCCACCAACCTTTGGTCAATTGTCTGTGGACCGTTAGATCTTCATCTGGTGGCTTAGATAGATTGACTAATCGAAGGGGTATGCATAGATCAGGGCCGTGCGATTCAGTTAGATCCAGTGCACCGTGTCACTCGATCCGTGCGAACTGGTACCGATAAATGAAAACATGACACATAGCTCAGGCTTTGTTTTAAAAACAGAAACATTTCTATTAGATATGTGATTTTGTAAAATTCATAACTTTAAAATATACAGGTCCAAATTTTGCAAACTTTATATCATTGGAATCAGGAAAAATAATCCTACCTAACCATGCCATTTGTTTAATGAATTGCTTCTAGAAAATTAGTTGTTTTTGCAAAAACTGGTGTAGGCATATTTTGTGTATAAAATTTATAATAAAAATATTTTTAGGGTAAAATCTTTTGTAAATTGATTGTTTTGAACCTACTGACCATAGAAACCAACTTATGGATTTAAAAATATATTTTGTGAAGTTAAAAAATAAATCTTTGAATTAAAGCATTTCTAGCTAAATAAAAATCTTGAATATGTTTTAAAAATGTTTTTTGAGTAAAACCTTTGGAAAATGATTTGATTTAAACTCTCTGACCCTAAATACCAAGTTATAGGATTTAAAATTATATTTGGTGAACTCTAGAAAATTATTACTTTCTTTAAAGACATTTCTAATGAAATAAAATGTTGTTTGATTTAAAAATGGTTTATAGGTAAAACAGTTTGCAAATGGTTTTAATATTAAACACTTGACCATAAAACACTAACATTTGTGTTTAAAAATGTATTTGTCAAATACTAGAAATTATTACTTTGATCTAAATCAATTCTAGCAAAACAAAAATGATTTAAATTGCCATTTTCACCAACTTAATATCAAATGGTTTTGCCACTATTATGAATGACCAATAGATGTTTTAGAATGTTTATACCCTAATAGAAACCCCTTTTCCAAATAAAACAATCTTTGGCATGCTTGCATGCATTGCTTTGTTTTTATTATTCTATGTGGTGAATTGCTTGAATGGTAGATTAAATTTGTGCCTTGATTGAATTTTAGTGAAATTTGAAGAGTGTGATTATTGCAAGATCAAGGAGTGAACTTATAATCTCTACCAAAAAGGCAAGTGATGCTTCATACTTTTGTCCCAATATTTTGACTATGCATTAGAAATATTTTGTATAGGGCTTGCATGCTAGTTTTATCTAAGTATCTATATGTTATGCTTGTGAAATCCTAGTAGTTGTAGAATTGTTAGAACTTTCTATAAGTTAAGATACTTGCTATTGCCATACTTATCCTATCTAGTAGCAACCAAGGGTGGATTATATACACATGCTATGGAAAATATTTCTAAGTCTTTGACTTATGTTTTGCTTAATAAAACAACTAAGTGAATGAAACACCTGGGTGGAATGGTGGATTGGTTTATGTTGAGTGGTTACACAAGGCCCATTTCTATGGTTTACCTTGTGTATATCACTTGTGGAATGCCACCCAGGAACAAAGAGATTTGAGATGTCAAATGTTGAGAAGCTTCAAGTGCAGCCACTTGGCATTATGGGCTCTGCCTGGATGATATAGGTTGCAATTACTTAGCCAAATGGACAGTTGTTGGTAGGGGTTGATAGGTTTGTAGCGCGTCCATTTTGGTCTAAGGGAAGGCTTCTAAAAGATATTGTCTTGATGCATGTCGAGTCTTGTGGGGAAAGTGCACCACCTCTGCAGAGTGTAAAATCTATGTACTTAGTCGTGTCCCCGATTTTGGACAATTTGAGCATCAAGACATGGAAGCTATCAAGAATCTCCTCATCCCAATTTCTAAGTTAAAAACTTGTGGTTGAACAAGGGTTAAACGATCACCAATTTCTATTGGGAGATGCCTTGGGTGATTTTGACAAACAAAAACTTAGTGTTTTCAAATGATAATGAAAATCTATTTTGGGATGATAGTTACCACTATACCACCATAGTATCACTTGCCAATACAATTCAAATGTATTGACCCTTGTGGCTGTAACTTATTATGTTGCAGGTTTGTTTGATGATAGTGAAGTGTGTTGATTAGGATTACAAGTCTACAACCAACATGATTGCCTATGGAACTTTGAAGATGAAGGACTCCATGCTATATAGTTATTTCTGCTGCATTGTAATGAGATAGCCAAATGAGCTATGTAAGATGTAATGAATTATTTTATTCCTGGATATAAAGTTGAATTATGACCTTTGTTTCTTGATATTACATCTTAACTGTGGATGATAGCTATTGATCCAGGGACTAGCATTGTAAACACAGGTATCTCTACCTTATTAAAGGTTGGGACCTCTTACACTATCTCATTACAATGCAGCATAAATAACTATATAGCATGGAGTCCTTCATCTTCAAAGTGCCAAAGGCAATCATGTTGGTTGTAGACTTGTAATCCTAATCATCACACTTCACTAACATCAAACATACCTGCAACATAATAAGTTACAGCCACAAGGGTCAATACATTTGAATTGTATTGGCAAGTGATACTATGGTTGAATAGTGGTATCTATAATATATATGCATTTGGATAAGTGGAGCTTAGGCTTGCTTTGCTCAAAAATAGATTTTCCTTACCATTTGAAAACACTAAGTTTTTGTTTGTCAAAATCACCCAAGGAATCTACCAATAGACATTGGTGATCCCTTAACCCTTGCTCAACCACAAGTTTTTAACTTAGACATTGGGATTAGGAGATCCTTGATAGCTTCCATGTCTTGATGCTCACATTGTCCATTTCCGGGGACACGGCTAAGTACTTAGATTTTACTCTCTCGAGAGGTGGTGCACTTTCCCCACAAGAATCAACATGCATCGAGACAAGATCTTTCAAAAGCCTTCCATTAGAACAAAATGGACGCGTTCCCAAACCTATCATGCCCTACCACCAACTGTCCATTTGGATAAGTTATTGCAACCTATATGATCCAGGCAGAGCCCATAATGCCAAGTGACTGCACTTGAAGCTTCTCAACATTTGACATCTCAAATATCTTTGTTCCTGGGTGGCTTTCCACAAGTGATATACACTAGGGTAGACCATAAATATGGGCCCTGTGTAACCACTCAACATAACCCATTCACTACCATTCCATCCAGGTGATTCATTCACATAGTTGTTTTATTAAACAAAACACAAGTCCTTGACTTAGAAATATTTCATAGCATGAATATAATCCCCCCTTGTTTTCTACTAGCTAATCTAAGCATGATAGTGGTAGGAATCTTAACTTAGGAAAATTATACTAAGGCTTCATCTACTAGGATTTCCCAAGGCATAGCATACTTAGTAAAATTCCATGCAAGTCCTACTTAGAAATATCACTAATGCATAGTGAAAATATTGGGACCAAAGTATGAAGCACCACTTTCCTTTTTGGTAGAGAATATAAGTTCACTCCTTGATCTTTGCAATAGTCACACTCTTCAAAGTTCACTAGAATACAATCAAGCAAGGCACAAATTCAAAACTACCATTCAAACATTTCATCACATAATAATTAAAACAAAGCAATGCATGCAAGCATGCCAAATATTGGTTTATTTGTAAAAGTGGTTTCTAATAGGTTATAAACATTATAAAACACCTATTGGTCATTTATAAAAGTGGGAAAGCCATTTGGAAACAAGTTAGTAAAAATGGCCACTTTAAATCATTTTTGTTTTGCTAGAAATGATTTAAATCAAGGTAATAATTTCTAGTGTTTGCCAAATATTTTTAAACACAACATGTTAGTGTTTATGGTCAAAATTTGTTTTAAAACAATTACATTCACAAAAGGTTTCACTTAAAACCATTTTTAAATCAAAGTAATATTTTATTTTGTTGGAAATGCCTTTAAACAAAGTAATAATTTTATAGGGTTCACAAAATATGTTTTAAAATCCTAAAACTTGGTGTTTAGGGTCAGAGAGTTTAATTCAAACCATTTTCAAAAGGTTTTACTCAAAAAGCATTCTTAAAACATATTCAACATTTTTATTTAACTAGAAATGCTTTAATTCAAAGGAATAATTCCTAAGTGTCACAAAATATATTTTTAAATCCAAAAGTTGGTTTCTATGGTCATTGGGTTCAAAACAATCCATTTACAAAAGATTTTATCCTAAAAACATTTCTAGAATAATTTTTATATTCAAAATATGCCTACACATGTTTCTGCAATTATAACCAATTTTACAGAAGCAAATTACTAAACAAAGAGCATGGTTGGAAATTATTCTTTTTTCTTATTCCATTGATATAAAGTTTGCAAAATTTGGACGTGCAGATTTAAAGTTATGAATTTTACAAAATCAAACATCCAATAGAACCTTTTCTGTTTATAAAACCTAAGTCTGGCTACGTGTGACAACCTCATTGGCTGGTACCGGTTCGTGAGGATCACGCTACATGGAGCGTTGGATATAATTAGGTCTGATAACGATTCACCTAAGTAATCTATCGCGTCCATAGGATCTAAATCGAACGGCGCTCAGCAAATTGACTAGAGATGGCCGGCGCGGCCACGGTGGCTGGCGGCAGCGCGCTCGGGCGGTGATGCTGCCAGCGATACAGGAAGCGAGAGAAGGAGTGGAATGGCTCACCAGAATCGCGTGATCTCGCTGATGCTCGACGTGCCCTTGGTTGGCGAAGGGGCGCACAGTGGTGTCAGGTATTGCTCGCCGAAGACGATGACGGCGTCGGGAGTCTCTGTTCGTCAACGGGGCCGAAGCTGCAGGTCACGAGAAGATGTGTGGATAGGGGCATTAGATGCGGGAGAGTGTGGCGAACACGTGTGTGTCATAGGGAGAGAGAGGGGAGGACGGGACTTACGGGGAGACGTCGCCGGAATTGAAGCAGACGGCGGCGTGTTCTGTCAATGTCGTTGCCGAGCCTACGGTGCTCGCGTGGGCGAGTGGGTGGTACTGGGAGGTTCACAAGACGATGGGGGGTAGGCTCGTGGGGTCTGGGAGGCAAGGGGAGGCAGGTACTGGCCGGAATCGGTCGGGGAGCTCGTCGGAGTCGAGGTTGTTCAAGCGTGAAATCGAGGCAGCCTGGAGGCGATCTGGTGCGAGCGAGAGAGGGGGAATGGAGAGGGGAGACAGGCGTTTAATAGAGCTTGATCACGGTGAGTAATGGCCTCGGTGTTAAGGTGAATTAAGCCTGCGAAAATCAAGCCAGAAACTGGCGAGGAGGGGAGGAAGATATGGTCGCGGCGGGTGAGAACGACCACTGACAGGTGGGGCCGGCTGGTCAGCGAGTGAGATAAATACGCGGTGGGGTCCTGTGATCAGTGACTAAGGGGGTGTGGGTCTGAGTGTGAAACGCTTCAGGGAGAAGGGGAAGTGGGAAGCGTTGCTGGGCCAGATGGCTAGCTGGGCTGGGCTGATTTCTTTTATTTTTTTCTTCTTCTATTTTCTTTTTCTTTTTCCATTTTGATTTTATGTTTTGAATTCAAACTACCATTTGAATTTCAGATTCCTTTTTCAAAACTTTTTCAAATATTCAATATATTTTAGTATTGTTATAAATGTGTTTTTAAAGACCATATTGGAATAATTCCTTTATACAATTATGGTTCATTCTTTATTTAAATTAGGCACTTGTTTTTATTCAAATAAGATTTTGATTTTATTTTCAAACCTTTATTTGAATTCTAATTTTTCACCAAACCTTATTCAGTAGGTTTTATTTATTTAATAGGGTGTTAAATAATTCATTTTGAATTATTTGAAATATTTTTAATATAATTTATTAATCATTTAAATTGAACATTTGTCTTCATTCAAATAAAATCCAATATGGTTTTAAATCCATATAAATTTTTATTCAAATGATTCTTTTATTCCATTTAAGTTAATTTAAATAACTTTTATATCCACCTTAGGAAATTCAACCTTATTATTTTCCCATGATTTAATTAATCATTACTATTAGGGATTTTGTCTTTATTCAAATGGAATAGAATTTGGTTAATGCCATATAATTTTATTTGAATATTCTTTATCCCTTTATATTAATTGGAATAGATTTTTTCATTTTCTTATGGATTAAATTCAAGTTTTAAATTGTCTTCTAAATAATTCCTTTGGAATTTATTATTTAGTTTAGGCAATTTGTCTTCATTTAAATAAAACTGGATATTGTTCAATCCTTATGATTTTATTTAAATAATATTTTATTACTTTTATTATTCCATAATCTTTCATTTTATTTGTTTATGGATTTGGTCAAGATTTAATTTGGCTTGTAAATATTCCTTATTTATTTCTTTCTTTCTTTATCTTATAAAATCCATATCTTTTTATTTATAGATCCAAAATTGGTGATTCTAGTTTGTATAATTTTATTTTAATATTTGTTTATCCTTTTAAATATCTTTAGGATTATTTTGCTCAAAATTTGGTATGGATTTTAGATAGGATCTTTATTAGCTTCGGAAATTATTCCCGTTTAACTTATTAAATTCATAAGCTTTTATCGATGGTTCCAAATTGAATGAAATCAATTTCTATGGTTTTATAGTATTTTTATTTATCATTTTTTGATCATTTATAAATGGTTGTTGCTTAATTTTTATATGGATCAAATCCATAGTCTTAAAGTAATCTTGGAATGATTTTCTTCCATTAGGGTTTAGGGTTTTGTTTTAACTTTTCCAAGAGTTTAAATTTCAAGACACATTATTGATGAATGCATTTCACTTGTTTTGAAATTTTGTTGGATTCCTTTTTATTCAATTTGTTTTATTCAGGTAGGGTTTTGATGTTTCTTTTTTAAAACAAAATGTTTCTTTTCACCCTAAATTTCAACAATTATTTCTTTTGTTTATTTAATTTTCACATTTCAAAATTTGGAAAATTTTGGGATGTGATATGCCAAGACTCGTTTTTTCGAAGCACCACGTGATGATCGGGTGTGATAGATTCTGCGTGTGCATACAACGGGAGCAAGCCGGATTTGCTCATGCGGATACTAAGGTTAATCTTGACGAGCCTAGCATGTACATACATGGTATCAGAACACGGATCACCGAAAGGTAAAGAATGAGTCATATAGTAGATATGATGAACATGTTGATTGCTCGCCTTTGAAACTACATCATCTCTTGTGATGATCGGACTTGTCTTAGTGAATTTGGTTCGTGCGATCACTAAAACAATGTGAGGGATATTGTTTTGAGTGGGAGTTCACCTAGATTAATTTAAGTATTAGTTAGAACTCAATTTGTCATACACTTAGTCTAAACTATTGCAAATATGTTGTCGATCATGGAGGCCCCAACCTTCAATTTTAATGCGTTCCTAGAGAAAGAAAAGTTGAAAAACAATGGAAGCAACTTCACGGATTGGTTCTGCAATTTGAGGATTGTCCTCAATGATGGTCAGTTGACCTATGTGCTGGATGCACAGCTGGGTGACCCACCTGCAGATGATGCTACCGATGAGGTGAAGAATGATTTCCTCGCTCAGAAGAATCAGTACTCCACATTTCAGTGTGCTATCTTTTATGGTTTGGAATCAGAGCTTCAAAAGAGGTTTGAGAACTTTTTCCCACATGATATTGTCTATGAACTCAAAATGATATTTGAGGCTCAGGCGGAAGTTGAGAGTTATGAAGCTTCTGAAAATTCTTTAACTACAAGATGGAACAGGGCAGCTCCATTAGTGAGCATGTTCTTAAGATGTCTGGAAACACCAATAATCTCTAGAGCTTGGGTATAGTGATTCCTAATGCTTTGGCGATTCACCGTGTCCTCCAATCACTACAACCAAGTTACAAGAACTTTGTGATGAACTACAACATGTACCGCATGGATAAGTCGTTACCAGAACTCTTCTCTATGTTGAAGTCTGCGGAAGTGGAGATCAAGAAAGAGCACCAAGTGTTGATGGTCAATAAGACCACTAATTTCAAGAAGAAAGGCAACCCAAAGAAAAAGGGTAACTTCAAGAAGGGCGGTAATAAAGCTACCGCGCCAGCAAAGAATACCAAGGCTGGGCCTAAGCCTGATACTGAGTGCTTTTACTTCAAGGGAGAAGGTTACTGAAAGCAGAATTGACCCAAGTACTTGGTAGATCTGAAGAACGGCAACATCAAGAAGAAAGGTATATCCGATATACATGTTATTGATGTATATCTTACTAGTATTCGTAGTAGTGACTAGGTATTTGATACTGGTTCGGTTGCTCATATTTGTAACTCGAAACAGGTGTTGTAGAATAAACAGAGACTAGCGAACAACGAGGTGATGACGCGCGTAGGAAATGGATCAAAGGTTGATGTGATTGCGGTGGGAACTCTACCTCTTCATCTACCATCAGGATTAGTTTTATACTTAAATAATTGTTATTTGGTGCCTGCGTTGAGCATGAACATTATACCAGGATCTTGTTTATTGCGAGACGGTTACTTGTTTAAGTCCGAGAATAATGGTTGTTCAATTTATATGAGTAATATCTTTTATGGTCATGCATCTTTGATAGATGGTCTATTCTTATTGAATCTCGATAGTAGTGATACACATGTTCAATATATAGATGCTAAAATTTTGAAATTGAATGTTAATTCTACATACATGTGGCATTGTCATCTTGGTCACATTGGATTGAAGCGTATGAAGAAACTCCATTCCGATGGACATCTTGAATCACTTGATTTCGAATCATTTGAAAGATGCGAAGCACGCCTAATAGGTAAAATGATTAAGACTCCAGTTTCTGGTATGGTGGAGCGAGCTACGGACTTATTGGAAATCATACATATGACTGGACTTATTGGAATCGTGTGGTGGTTATCGTTATGTTCTTACTTTCACTGATGACTGGAGTATATATGGGTATATCTATTTCATGAAACATAAGTCTGAAACTTTCGAGAAGTTTCAGGAATTTCAAAATAAAGTAGAGAATCAACATAACAAGATCATTAAATTTCTACGATCTGATCATGGAGTTGAATATCTAAGTTACGAGTTTGGCGAGCATTTGAAGAAATGTGGAAAACATTCACAATTGACACCGCCGGGAACACCACAACGTAATGGTGTGTTCGAACATCTTAATCGAACTCTCTTAGATACGGTTCGTTCTATGATGCACTTAGAAATTTACCATTATCATTTTGGGTTATGCATTAGAAACAGCCGCATTCACTTTAAATAGGGCACCATCTAAATCCGTTGAAATGACACCGTATTAATTGTGGTTTGGGAAGAAACTTAAATTGTCGTTCCTTAAAGTTTGGGGTTGCGAAGATAATGTAAATAAGTTAGAGCCCAACAAGCTTGAACCCAAAGCAGAAAAATGCGTCTTCATGGGATATCTGAAGGAAACTATTGGGTATACCTTCTATCATAGATCCGAAGGTAAAATCTTTGATTCCAAGGATGGATCCTTTCTAGAGTAGGAGTTTCTCTTGAAAGAAGTGACTAGAAGGAAAGTAGAACTCGATGAGGTTGTTGAAACTTATCTCGGATTTGAGAGTAGCGCAACACCGAAAGTTCTTGTGGCGCCTACACCAATAAGAGAGGAAGCTAACGATGGTGATCATGAAACTTTGGTCGAAGTTACTATGGAACCTCGCAGGTCGACAAGGACTAGTACCACTCCCGATTGGTATGATCCCGTTATGAGTGTCATGTTGGTGGACAACACCTGAAAGGATCATATAGGCACCTAGAGGAGGGAATAGGTGCTACTTCAAATTTTACTCTTTTTCAATTTAGGTTTTGACACGAAAGGTAAATTCTTGATACGTCGGAAACGTATCTATAATTTTTTATGCTCCATGCTTGTTTTGTATCATTTGTCTTATGTTTTTTCTACACTTTAGGGTGTTTTCATATCTTTTCTGGAACTAACCTATTAACAAGTTGCCATAGTGCCAGTTGCCTGTTTTCTTCTGTTTTTGGATCCAGAAAGGCAGAAAATCATTATTCTCGGAATTGGACGGGACAAAAGCCAAAGTTATTATTTTTCCCGGAGCAACACGGAACCACGAAGCAGAGCCAGAGGGGGGCCACACCCCCCTAGGCGCGTGCAAGCCTGGACCCCTGGACCCCCACCGACCTTGATTCCTGTGCCTATAAGAAGTCTCCGATGGGAAACCCCTAAATAATCTAGAAGAAATCCACGAAAACCTCCGTAGCACCGCCGCCATCGAAAGGGAGATTCGGGGGACAGAAAGTCTTTGTTTCGGCACCCTGCCGGGATGGGGAAGTGCCCCCAGAGCCATCTCCATCGATCTCCATCGCCATCTTCATCACTGTTGCTGATTCCCATGATGAGGAGGGAGTAGTTCTTCCTCGACGCTAAGGGCTCTACCGGTAGCTATGTGTTCATCTCTCTCTCTCTCTCTCTCTCTATCCATGATCTTGTGGTCATGAGCTTTGTAATCAAGTAGATCTACCTTTCTACTCAAGTGCTTCATTAGATCTCTGCTCTCCCCATGTGTGTGAAAGTGATAGCATGCACACCATGGTGGCACTTAGGTTTGAGTCTACATAAATACTCTTTGTGCTTTAATAGACCTATGCTTTTACCCACGTGTGTGAAAGTGACAGCGTGCATACCGTGTGTGGCACTTTGGCTAGATTGAATATTTGTTATGAGTTATATTTGGAGTTGGATGTCTCTATGAAATTGTGGTGTTTGTTGGAACCATCTAGTGCTCAGGTGACAGTGTGGGGTTATCTAGATTGGGGAAGGCGGACTTTGAGGAGTGATATTATAGCCCTACCAATGATTAGAGTGTTCAACCGTAGAGTAGTTAAGATTAGTATCATGAAGAGATGATATTTATATGAGAGACTGTTCACTAGTGAAAGTATGATCCCTAGGCCTTGTTTCTAAGCATTGAAACACCGTTTTCTACTAGATCTTTTGCATGTTTGCTTACTTCCATCTTATTCTGTTTGCCGGGGAGGTTACCTTTCCTCCACGTCAAGATCTTTTCTAGCGCCGTTGCCGGGGAGGTTACCTTTGCTCCACGTCAAGCTCTTTTCTGGCACCGTTACCCCATGTCAACAACAATTCAGAAGCTCTTTTTTGGAACAGTTACCACTTGTATTTCACTATCGCTTCGCCGAAATAGTGCTACTATACAACTAACAATTGTATTGGGTGTGTTGGGGACAAAAGAGACTTCTTGAATCTTGATTGCAGGGTTGATTGACAGGGAATACCTTTGATCACTTCCTCCCTGAGTTCGATAAACCTTGGGTAATCCACTTAAGGGAAACTTGCTGCTGTTCTACAAACCTCTGCACTTGGAGGCCCAACAACTATCTAAAAGAATAGAAGTGCGTATACATCAAGCTCTTTTCTGGCGCCGTTGCCCGGGAGGTAAGGTAAAAGGTACTCACATCCTCCGGTGTGACTGCTCAAAGTTATTTCCTTTAGATTCTGCAGTTTTGTGTTTTTGTTTCTTGTTTTCACTAGTTAGGCTTAATGGAAAACAACAACAAAATTAGAGAGCTCTATAGTGTTTATCTTGAGCTAGGACATGAAGTGTTTGAAGAGAAAATTAAATAACCTATGGAGCTTTATTTGCATGCTAATAGCAATGTTATTAGTATGAATTCTTTGGACACCATTGTTGTTAATGCTATGGAAAAGTCTAAGCTTGGGGAAGGTAGTTTTGATGAAAATGATCTTTTTAGTCCACCAGCTTTGGAAGATAGCTATTGTATTTCTTATGATGGTACCAAACCTCCAATTTATGATGATTACAATGATGAGTATGATATTTTCAGCCCACCTACTATTGAGGATAAAGTTGATTGTGATTACAATATGCCTTCTATATTTGATGATTATGGTGATGAGAATAGTAATGATAGCTATCTTGTGATTACAATATGCCTTCTATATTTTCAGTCCACCTACTATTGAGGAAAAAATTAGACTCCGGCCAGTCTCTGGACCAAGCTCCGTACCACCATATAGACTGTCCCAGGCACCCTAGTAAAAACACACCCAGAGACTCTTCATAATTTCCGGACCACGTGGACCGGAGACTCTGGTCTGGCCACACCGGAGACTTCGGTCTAAGGCTTGGGCCAGAGAATCCATACCGTCTCCGGTTGATCTTCGGACCCTCATAGAAAAGGTCCTAAGCTGATTTCTGGAGGCCCCTCCGGAGATTCCTAGGGAAACTCCAGACCGCACCAGACACTCCGGTCCAGTCAGACCGGAGAATCTGGTCTAGAGTTTCCAGAAGTTTGCATATGTTGTAGGAATAAATCCGCAAGTCAAGGGTCCTTTTCACTTTGCATTATATCAACCTGTAGACATTAGAATACTCTAAAATGATCTACGAGTTGTTAACAAACACCAAAAATGATTAAGACAGTAAATGTCCTTTCAATCTCCCCCTTTTTGGTGTTCGATGACAACAAGTGATTTTGCATGGAAATATTTGCAATGAGATATATAACCATGTATGACAAAATAATAATGCTCCCCCTGACTATTTGCATTAGGATAAACAATTAAATCATGCACGACGGGTAATAGATGCTAAACATAGTTCTCACACAAGTTACAATAACATAGAAGAAAACATGTCCTCACACACATAGTATCTCACAAACCAAGGCAACATAAAGGAAATAAAGTTCGAGATTCAAACAATAAGCATAAAAGGCCAAAGCCAAGCCCATGCAAATCCTGATGACAATGTCTTCTCCCCCTTTGGCATCGAAACGCCGAAAAAGGGAAAAGACCTATGCTAGAGCTCCAAAGGTTCAGTAGTCCTCGCTTTCATCATCCTCATCCCTGTCTTGATCCTTGTCATCATCCTCCTCATAGTCATCATCCTCATCTGTAGCTGCTGGTCCTTTTCCGTGAGGGCGAGAAGATGTACCATGTTACCCAAATCCTGAGTTGACAACGGAGAAGGTGTACTAGTCCACCAAGCCGTCTTGTTGGGCATTCCATGCCCCAAAGGAGAGTGTATAGTCATACGCTATGGAAGATTGAGCTCCATGCTCATCGGTGTACTCATCCTCTCCTTCCTCATCCTCCGCTTCTCCCTGAGCCTTGATTTTCTTAAGTAGTTTCTCCATGCGATGGTTTCTCTTGTAGGAGGCATGATGTTGCTTTCGTATATCCACATTCATGCAACAAAGTGTCCTCTCCCAGAATGAGGCCTTCTTGACCTTCTCATGCACATACTCGCGTGTCATGGGAGGCATGGGTGCATTGGTGGCACTCTTCCTCCGAGCCCTAGGTGGAGAGGGGGCCAGTGATCTCTTCCTCCTCATTGGCATATGAGCATCTAGGAGGAGGCCCATGCGTCCTTTCTACTGCAGTGATACAAGAGTATGATCCATAAGGTTGGGAGCCATAGCAAGTCGAGTACCATGATCCTGGGTGATGATGAGCTTCATGACAAGTGGTGTATATGGAGGAGCCTTCTTTTACAGAATGGGATGATACATCTCCTAAAAAATGTAGGCCATGATGTCAATAGGAGCCGCGTCTTCCTCGGGGCCATCCAGGTGAATCTTGTGGGTATGGTATAGTAAGTTGACCAAACCACATCTTATGGCAGCATCATTTCCAGCACTGGGGAAATGGTATGGCAAAAGATCCTCAACATTAGATTGTAAAGGGGCTTGAGGCCCTTGGACCCACCCACAACTCTATTGCTGCCATACAAAGGGGCAAGCTTGTTCTTGTTCTCCCCAAGATCTGTTGAGTGCATACAGTGCCCAACATGAGTGGACACCCCTGAAAAGTCTCAAAGATGGCACCATCAAAGTCATAGAAAGTCGTAGTGTAGCAGTAATTTCTAGTCTTCCATGTCATTGTCCTTTCTTGGTCAGACCCAAACACCACTGTGGAATAGAATTGCTGCATAAGGGTGATGTTGTAATCCTCCCGGAGATCCATCAAACCGAACAACCCTAGCTTCTTAGAAATCCACAGTGCATCAGTGAAGTATGAGCTGGTCCGCATCTGCTCTACACTCATGTACTTTGGGGGGCACACAGGTGACTTGGTGATCTTGCTGTAAATGTCTTTCATGAACACATCTTTCTCCTTCCTCCAATAGCATGAGTCATCGCTGGTCTGTGGCAAGTCATAGAATGGTATCTTCCGCAGCTCACGGTACTCCTTCTTTGACATGCGGGCCAAAGATTGGAGATTGTCGTACTTTTCCCTCTTGGCACGGGTGTCTTCCTCAATCCTATCATGCTCCCTCCTCCTGTATGCTGCATCACGGTCATGTTGTTTCCGGTTGGATGGGGCACAACATACTCACCCTCGGACTCATCATATCGCGGATCAGCCTTCTTTGACATGGCCTTGGTGCGAGGGGGACGACGAGAACCAGAACCTGTGAACAGTAATGAGGGAGATAGCATGGAGGTAAGCATATATGTCCCAGAAATTTAACACAAGAGCCTTGAGACTTTGTAGGACCAGTTTGAGGCACTCCACACCGGAGTCTCTGTAGTGCACACCGGATTTTCCGGCTCAGACCGGAGTCTCCGGTCCTTAGGACTAGAGTCTCCGGTCAAGAGAGTCTGGCATGCACTGGGAGGCTTCGGGATGTAGTGGTTCGAACAGATCGGGCAAAGTAACGAGGATAATGTTATAGTGTGCACGCATACAAGTGATTCCAGTGGGAAAAATCAGTACAAATCCTCAAAAACAAATCAAGGGATGAACCCTAGGTGAAAAAGAGGAGGAGAGGTACCAGATCTGTCCATTGGATGAATTCCACAGGTGGGAAGGGCCCAAAGGTGGAGAGGAGGAAGCTGGCCGGCGGCACGGCGGATCCCGGGGGCTTCATGACCTTCGAGGATGTGATTTGGAAGGGGAGGCGACGGGGTTGAGAGGGGAGGCTGGGGTGGAAGAATGAAACTGTCCATTTCAGTTCACCCCAACCTACCTTAAGTGGCCTGAAAAACATCTAGATCGGAGACTTCGGTCTGCATCAGAGACGCCGGCTAACACCGGAAACTCCGGTGTGGGCACACCGGAGACTCCGGTGTGGGCACACCGGAGACTCCGGTCCTCCTTGACCAAATGCACCAGGTTTTAGTGTTTCGGGAAAATATATGAGGGAGATAGAGTGTTTCAGACAAGGGATAGGCTTGGGTTAAGATTTCACACTGTGAAGAATCAAGAAAAAATAGAGAAATCCACTAAAATGTTCAATAAAGCTCCAAATAGACACGAACCAAGAACCAACTCTTCAATAAGAAGAGGGCGGTAGCCGAGTCCACCATGTAAGAGTTTGTGGCATGACACCGTGAAGAATTATCCTTGGGTTCATAGCCACTACTCATCAATGAAGCTCACATATCACAGAATGATATTACGAGAATTGAATTTCTTAATGCTGGCATTATGGGGGGAGGGATAACCCAATGTATTAGTACCGCACTTCCCCTATCTCCATGCCTACACCTAAACCAAATAAGAGTCAATACATAGGTGAGTATGCATGGTGATCAAGTCAAGCTCCTTGAATCTATGATGTTTAGTTCATTCCTCAAATAATAAAACCTTGCTTCATCAAGTGGCTTCGTGAAGATGTCGTCAAGTTGGTCTTTGGTTGACACATATGATAGCTCAATATCACCTCGAGCAACATGATCTCTAATGAAGTGATGACAAATCTCAATATGCTTTGTCCTTGTGTGATCCATCAGGTTGTAGGAAATCTTGATAGCACTTTCATTGTCATATAGAAGTGGCACTTTGTCATAATGGACACAGTATTGCTTTAAAGTTTGCCTCATCCATAGAAATTGAGTACAATCGCTAGCAGCCGCCACATACTCGGCTTCGGCGGTGGAGAGAGATATACAATTTTTCTTCTTAGAAGACCAACACTGTAAGATCCCTCCCTTTATAAAGGTAAGGATCCTTGTGATTGCAATTCTAGTCCCTGGATCAATGCTAGCATCCACAGTTTAACATGAAGTACACAGAAACAAATGTCATTATTACATATCATTCCAGCGACAAACATAGTCTTTTACAACTCCATGGCCACATGCCTAATACAAGAGTTCAAATATATATAATAAGATAAATAATTCTTCATCTTCATGTGCCACAAGCAAGCATGTTGAGTGTAGACTCATAACCCCTAATCATCATCAGAATAACCTGCAACATCACAAGTTACAGCCATAGTGGGTCAATACATTGGAATAGTATTGGCAAGTGATAACTTAGTAGAATTTTAGTAGACTAGATACTATATGCATTTTTGTCTAAGTGTAGCTTAGGCTTGCTTTGCTCAAAATAGGTTTTACCTATTAGTTGAAAACACTAAGTTTTTCTTTGTCAAAAATTTCCCAAGGAATCACCAATAGAAATTGGTGAACCTTCACCCTTGTTCACCCACAAGTTTTTACTTAGAAATTGGGATGAGGAGATTCTTGATAGCTTCCATGTCTTGATGCTCAAGTTGTCCAATACCAAGGACATGGCTAAGTACTTAGATTCTTCCATCTGCAGAGGTTGTGCACTTTCCCCACAAGACTTGATTTTTACCAAGACAGGACCTTTCAGAAGCCTTCCCTTAGACCAAATGGACGCGTTCCAACCTATCATCCCACTACCACCAACTGTCCAAATGGCGAAGTTATTGCAACCTATGTGATCCAGGCAGAGCCCATATTGCCATGTGGCTACACTAGAAGCTTCTTAACATTTGGCCTCTCAAATCCCTTTGTTCCTGGGTGGCTTTCCACAAGTGAGATACACAAGGTAAACCATACAAATGGGCCTTGTGTAACCACTCAACATAAAACATTCTTTCCATTCCACCCAGGTGTTTCATTCACTTAGTTGTTTTATTAAGCAAAACATAAGTCTAAAGACTTAGAAATATTTTCTCATAGCATGAATATAATAACCACCCATGGTTGCTACTATCTAGGCTAAGCATGACATTGATAAGCATCTTAACTTAGAAATTTCTAGCAATTCTACAACTACTAGGATTTCCCAAGCATAGCATATAAATCAAAATATTCATGCAAGTATAGCAAAATATTTCTAGTGCATAGTTGAAAAACATAGGAATATAATCATGAAGCACCACTTGCCTTGGTAGTTTGGGGAGTAGCAACAATCCTCACAATCACAATCACTATTTGCACCAAAATCTACACATAAAATAATGGCACAAAATCACATACACAATATATACAAGGAAAAATACATGAATGTATGCAAAATGCCATGTGATTATTTTCTACACCAAACAAGACAAGTGCATAGTACTGAATCATAAACAAGTCCAAAATAAGCCAAATAAACTTTATTTGAATAACAAAACATTTTTCATATAATTACTATACACATATTATGCCTACAAATGTTTCTGCAAAAAAAACATTTTAACAGAGGCAAAACATTAAACACATTGCATAGATGGAAAGGATTTTATCACCTGATTCCAATGATATAAAATTTGTCAAATTTGGACATGGGAATCAAAAGTTATGAATTTTTCAAGTTTAAAGATCTAATAGATCTAAATTCTGGTTTTTATTAAACAGACAGGGCCATGTGGCTGCTTCTCATTGCGTGATAACGGTTCATGCGTATCGACAGAGGACAGCCGTTAGATCTAATGCGCATCGCACGGTACAGAACAAAACTTACCCCTTCGATTATGAATCTATCGTGACGCTCGGATCTAAATCTAATGGCCTAAACTAACTAACTCATAACGGGCGGCGCTAGCAGCGGCGATTGGTGGCGGTGTGGTCAGTCAGCGGCGGAGCCGGCGATGCAGGAAGCAAAAAGGGTAGAGGAAAGGCTCACCGAGGTCGTCGCGGCGTGCTGATGCTCAACGGTGCCGTAGTTGTCGAACGGGCGCTCCGGGTCGATGTGGATTGCTCGTCGGAGAAGTTCCTGGCGACGGTGTGCTCGGGCGGACGACGTTGGCGATGCTACAGGGCTCGGAAAGGCAAGAGAGTTAGTCCATTAGATGCATACGATGAACCTGTTGATGTGTGTGTCCACGAGGGAGATAGGGGCGGTCGGTATTTACCACTAATATTCGTCGTAGAAGAGGCAGATAGCGGCGGAGTATTGCCGATGTCATAGTCGAGGCTACGGTGCTTGCGCAGGCAAGCCAAGGATTCTAGAGGTGCAGGGGGCGATGGGGATCACGCTCGCGTGAAGCAAGGCTCGCGGGGCTAAGGGTGCTGGCCGGAATCAGAGTTGGAGCTCGTCGTAGCAGAGGGAGGTCCCGAGAAGATTCCGAGGAGCCTGGTGGCTCTGGTGGAGTGAGGATTGGGGGAAAAGGAGAAGGGAAGTATGGCGATTAAGTACGCGTGGACATGGGCGGGATTTACTCGAGCATTCAACAGGAATTGAAGCCACCAAATCACACAGGAAACAGCCGGAGGAATTAGGGGGAGGAACTGGTCGCTGGGGTGGAGACGACGACTGACGCGTGGGCCGTTGTTGTCAGCGAGAGAAAAAGAGAGGAGGTGGGGGCCAGATTTCAGTGAGGGTGCGTGTCGAACAAACTGTGCGAATCATTTTCCTCGCGGGAGAGGCTGCTGGGCTAAATGGGCTAAGCGGATGAGTTGGGCCAGATTGGCTGGTCTGTTTTATTTTTCTCCTTTATTCTTTTTCCTTTTTCTGAATGGATTTCTGGTTTGAATTTGAAAGCTCAATTCAAATCTGTTTTAAATGAAACCTTCTCCAAACAAGAGTTTGACGATCCTTGTCTCCTAGGAGGTGTAACACAACTGTTCATACTTGAGGGAAAAACAAAAAGGGTTTGTAAAAGAATTTAAACAAGCTTTAGTTAAATATTTATAAGTAGTGATGAAATGGTTTTTAAATCCTAATTTGTTTTTGAAACTTTGACCAAACTTTAGAAGCATCACCCAAGATCAAGCTCAACATTACTGATCAAAATAGTATCTTTCTTATTAGAAGGTGGCAATAAACCATAGCTTGCTTACATAAAATAATGAGCATCAGATGCTCCTGTTTTTGAAATGGTTTTGAAAAGGAACCCTAAATGATCATGGATGCATGGATGATATGCAATCTTTGAAAAAATGATTTTAGGGATGTTACAAATCTAACCCCCTTAAGGTGAATCTCGCCCTCAAGATTCGGGTTGGTTAGCAAATAGGTGAGGGTGGTCCTTCCGAAGATCATCTTCTCTTTCCCATGTTGCTTCTTCTTCGGAATGATGGTTCCATTGAACTTTGGAGAATTTGATAGTCTTAGTCCGAGTAACTATTTCTGCAGTCTCAAGAATCTTGATAGGTTTCTCCTCATAAGTGAGGTCACTCTCCAATTGGACCTCTTCCAAAGGTATAGTATCCTTCAAAGAAGTCTCTTCCATTTCTGGATGGCATTTCTTTAGCTGACTCACATGAAACACATTGTGAACAGCAGACAATGATTCTGGTAATTCAATCTCGTAAGCTACTTCTCCTTTACGACTTAGAATCTTGAATGGTCGAACATATCTTGGGGCGAATTTTCCTTTGACGCCAAATCTCTTCACTCCACGAAGTGGTGACACTCTAAGATAAGCTCTATCACCCACTTCATAGGTGACTTCTCTATGCTTAGGATCTGCGTAGCTCTTTTTTCTGGACTGTGATATCTTCAATCTGTCCTTAACTAGTTTGACTTTCTCTTCAGCCTCTTTGATTAGTTCTGGTCCGAACAAACTTCTTTCTCCCACACCATTCCATAGCAATGGGGTGGTACACTTTCTCCCACAGAGAAACTCAAATGGTTGCATCTCAATACTGGCTTGATAGCTGTTATTGTAAGAGAATTCTGCGTAAGGAAGACTTTCATCCCAACTGGCTCCATAGTATAGGGCACATGCCCTCAACATATCTTCAAGAATCTGGTTGGTCCTTTCGGTTTGTCCATCAGTCTGAGGATGAAAAGCAGTGCTGAATTCCAACCTTGTTCCCAATGACTCATGTAGTTGTCTCCAAAAATGAGAAGTGAATTGAGTTCCCCTATCAGACACAATACTCTTGGGTACTCCATGTATACATACAATCCTACTCATATAGATCTTGGCTAACTTAGCACTTGTATAGGTTGTCTTCACGGTTATAAAATGAGCCACTTTAGTTAGGCGATCCACTACTACCCAAATAGAGTCATATCCTAACCTGGTCCTTGGCAATCCGGTGATGAAATCCATGCTAATCTTGTCCCATTTCCAATCAGGAATAGGTAGTGGTTGTAACAATCCTGCTGGTGTCTGATGTTCCGCTTTCACTCTACTACATACATCACACAAAGAAATATGTTCGGCGATGTCCTTCTTGAGATTATTCCACCAAAATCTTTCCTTCATATACATGTACATTTTGGTGTTACCCAGATGAATGGAATACGGTGAGTTGTGTGCTTCTTGTAAAATCAGTTTCCGAAGTTCCGGATCTTGTGGAACACAGATACGTTTTCCATGCCATAAAGTACCCTGTTCATCTTCATGGAATCCTTTGAATTTTCCCTCGCCAATCTTTTCCTTAATCTCTTCAATTTCCTTATCTGTATTTTGGGCTTCTTTGATTTTGTCCAACAAGGTGGGTTGAACATCCAATGACATGAGATGTCCTTCAGGCACAATCTCCAATCTGAGATCTCTAAATTGGGCACACAGATCATTTGGCAATTCTCCCTTAGTAAGGCCATTCACAAAAACCTTACGGATTAGAGCATCCGCTACAACATTTGCTTTACCGGGCTGGTATTGCAAACTTAAGTCATAGTCCTTGATGAGTTCTAGCAATCTTCTTTGTCTCATGTTAATTTCTTTCTGGGTGAAGATATACTTCAAACTTTTGTGATCTATGAACACTTCACATCGCTTTCCCAAAAGATAGTGTCTCCATGTTTTGAGTGCATGGACAACAGAGGCTAACTCTAAATCATGAGTAGGGTAATTTACCTCATGAGTTTTGAGTTGTCTCGAGGCATAAGCCACAACTTTCCCTTCTTGCATAAGTACTGCACCTAATCCATGATGAGATGCATCACAATACACTTGGAAATCCTTCTCCAAATGTGGCAGACATAAGACTGGTAATGTCACTAGTCTCTTCTTCAACTCTTGGAATCTGAGTTCACATCCCTCAGACAAGCCAAGGAAACTACGAACCTCCTTTACTGACTTAGGATATTCCCACTCGGTTACAACTGACACTTTTGCAGGATCAACTGCTACACCATATCCTGACACAACGTGTCCAAGAAATCCAACTTCGTTCAACCAGAATTCACACTTGCTGAATTTGGCATACATCTTATGTTCTCTAAGCTTCTCAAGTATCAAAGGTAAATGTCCTTCATGCTCTTCTTTGCTCTTGGAGTAGATCAAAATGTCATTGATGAAAACGACAACAAACTTGTCAAGGAACTCCATGAACACCTTGTTCATCATATTCATGAAATAAGCTGGTGCATTGGTTAAACCAAATGGCATCACGGTGTACTCATACAATCCATACCTAGTGGTGAAAGCTATCTTAGGTATGTCTTGTTCCCTTATTTTGAGCTGGAAATAACCTGATCGAAGATCAATCTTTGAGAATACACATGCTCCTTCTAGCTGATCAAACAAGTCATTGATTCTAGGCAAAGGGTATTTGTTCTTGATAGTCACCTCATTGAGTGAACGGTAATCTATGCATAACCTTTGACTTCTATCCTTCTTTTCCACAAACAAGACTGGTGCTCCCCAAGATGAATAACTTGGTTGAATGAGTCCTTTCTGCAACTGTTCTCCAAGTTGTTTCTTGAGTTCTTTCAACTCATCAACTGACATCTTGTATGGTCTCTTTGCTATTGGTCCTGATCCTGGTAGCAAGTCAATAAGAAACTCCACATCTTTATCTGGTGGCATTCCTGGTAATTCTTCCGGAAACACATCCGGATATTCACTCACAATTGGCACACTGTCTATGCTAACCCCCTTAAGAGAATTTAGCTTACTCCCTTTTAATTCAAAGTTAGTCTTGAATCTAATCCTTTTGTTTTCTGGAGTTGTGAGTGTGACAGTATGGTTGGCACAATCTAGCACTCCCTTGTGCTTAGTCATCCAGTCCATTCCCAAAATGACATCCAATCCTTGGGAGTTTAGGATTATCAGATTAACGGGAAACTTATACTTCCCAAACTCTATGACTAGATCATGACATCCTGAGTTCACTATCATTTCTCCGCCAGGAGAACTTACTTTTATAGTACACCCAATAGTTTCTACCGGTAGTTCATTTCTTTCAACAAATGATCTTGATATGAATGAATGAGATGCACCAGTATCAAAGAGAACAAATGCTGGAACAGAATTAAGTTTGAACTTACCTGCAACAGCATCAGGTTCCTCATAGATTTCTTCCACATTGATGTGGTTTACTTGTCCCTTCTGGAAAGGGTTGGGCTTGTTGGGTCCTTCAACTTTCTTTTCTGAGCACTCATTTTCATAATGCCCCATCTTCTTGCACTTAAAACTTTCAACCTGACTAAGATCCTTCTTGACAGGCTGGCTTCCACTACCACTTCCACTTCCATTGTGCTGGCTCTTATATCCACTCTTGTGATTCTTGTACTTGTCATTGTCATGACTACAGTGGTGCTTGTTGTGATGATGACGGTTGTGGTTGTGGTGTTTGTTGTACTTTCCATGCTTGTGAGATCCAGAATTCCCACTGTCATCATAATGGGAACGCTTGTGAGACGATCCCGAGCTGTGCTTGTCCGAGTGCTTCCTCTTCCTGCTTTCAACCTGTTTTATTTTTCTCTCCAAAATAGAAGCCTTGTCACAAAGAGACTGATAAGTGGGGACATAGGCCACAGTTAACTGCAGGTTCAATTCATCGTTCAATCCTTCAAGGAACTTCTCTTTCCTCTTAGCATTAGTGTCAACTTCATCCGGTGCATAACGCGCCAGATTGTTGAACTCCTCAATATATTCAGGCACGCTGCGGTGGCGTTGCTTCAAGTTATGAAATTCCTTCTTCTTCAAACTCATCACTCCGGATGAGATGTGAGCAGTACAGAAACCATCTTCAAAGATAGCCCACGTCACATCCTCAATGGGAGTGGTGATCTGGAAGTTATCCCACCAAGGAGCTGCTGGTCCTTCCAACAAGTGTGCTGCGAACCTGACTTTCTCCTCATCAATACAGCCAACAGTTACCAAGTCCTTGTTCACTGAGCGTAGCCAATCATTGGCCACCATGGGATCAGTAGTTCCTGAGAACTTTGCTGGCCTCAGTCTTAAGAATCTGGTAAGCATGTCAAAACCCGGTGTCGTGGTATTTCTGACGAGTACGCCATGGAGGGGGTCCTCACAGTGCGTGTTTAGAGACGTGGGGTAAGGCGGATGGTTGACGGGTACCAGGTAACACAGCTTACCCAGGTTCAGATCCCACAACGGTGGCGGAACCCTACTCCTGCTATAAATCACTATAATGGCAATACGCCGAGTTACAGAGATAGGTTCGCTGTGCTAGGTGACTATAGAGTCTAAGTTATCATCTGAGATTGTGCCCTAAAGGCTCCCATAGGCCCGACTTATATAGTCGCCATGTCCTAGGGTTACAGGGAAAAGTCCTAGCCGGACAGGTTACAGAGTTCTACACCGTCTATTACTAGTCTTGTGTATCTTGCACTCCAAGGCTCTGGGTACGTTGGTGACTCCACCGTAGCCTTCCTTTATCCGGCATGGGCCTCCCTTCTGAATCCACCTAACTGGGCTGCCCAGCAAGCCACCGGCCATGCTACCGACTATGGGCCACCCGGGTTAGTCGAATAAGAGACATGCTATGAGGATACCCATATAGCATATCCCCAACAGTAGCCCCCGGAGAACTCCGAGATCTTGCGCCGTCTTGCCTCTTCACGTGGAATGCTCCGTCTAGATGGATGTCGGCAAATCGTCAAGCAACATCTTGTAGTCCTCCCAAAGAACGCTGCAAAAGTTTCTCCGTCTTATATGAGTAAGTCGGAGAAATGCTGAATCTTCCATCGTACGCTCCCGTTGTCCGATTAAATCCGTCGATGCCGGAATCTTCGACGGGACGACTCATCTACCATGTCAGCTATGGCGACGTAGGCTGTAGGTCAGCGATGCCTCGTAACTCACACATGCAGTGAACGTAATCATATCCGATTTTCCCGCGCGAGCGATACGAATCGTTGGCGGCGGTGGTTGGAGACGTGGCGAAATTACAGCGCATGTTCACGAACACGTCGTCTACGCCGCAACCGTCCGATTAGCTGCACGAATCTTGACGCAGAGTAAGATAAATAGTAACCGTGGGACACTGCCACTTTTCACACCATTCTCTCGTGTCGTCATCTTCTTCCTCCAGCCACACGCCTCCTCGAGCTCTCCGCGGAAAACCTCGAGAAACCCTAGCCTCTCTCTGCACGAGTCGCTTCCTTCCATGGCTAGCAGCAACTCCTCCCCGTCGATGGCGGCGTCGAGCGAAGCCACGGCGAAGGCGGCGAGCTCCATCGTCGTGCCCCCAGAGGGCCTGGTCATCCCCACATCGGCGGTGATTGAAACCACAGGCGGCGCTGGAGCCCCTAGAAGAGGAGCCAGACTCGCAAAAAGGCGACTGGCGCGACTCGGACATCACCGGCCGCGACATCCAAGAGATGGTTGCTGAGGGTTACCTCCCCGCGACGGAGGGGCTCGCCTGGCGGGCGGCGCCGGCCGGCGAGGTGACCCCTTCTCCCCAAGCCAAAGAGAAATTGTACCTCAAGGCGCAATTGGCACGCGGCGTTTCTCTGCCCATCTCTCACTTCTTTCTGTCCATCTTGAATCACTTCAAGGTCCAACCCCATAACCTCTCCCCCAATAGTATCTTAGTGCTTAGCAACTTCACAGCACTTTGTGAGGGTTACCTAGGGATTAGGCCTAGGTTAGACTTGTTTGTATACTTCTTCACCGTCAAACGTGAAGCCAGACACAGTAGGGAGGAGCTTAGGAACTGCGGCACCATAAGCTTCAAGATCCGTCCTGGCCGGTGGTTCCCCGACATCGTCGGCCACAAGTCGTGCAAAAAACTGGTAGCGGACGTACTTCTACGGCCCCGACTTTCCTTTGGCGGGCCGATAAGTAACGTACCCGAACTTCATGGATGGAGCCGCCGCTGAAGTCTCCACATGGAGGTCCCATGCCTCCCTTCCCTCTGACCTCGACGCTTCTCACGCAATAAGGCGGATCGAGTGGTTCGTAGAGACGGGTCTAATCGGCTTGGACCTAGCCATGTGCTGGTTCATCAGGGGGATCCAACCTCTACAGCACCGTACGAAGTTTATGCACGAGTACACATGCGACCGAAGGGATACCCTCCGGATCTCCGAGGACAACTTCTTGAGTGACTCCGTCAAGTTCCGCCTTAAGGACATCGTCAAGGTGAAGGATAAGAAGCGTGGCTTCACCCTCACCTACGACATGTTCGTAGACGGCAAGTGCCCAAAGGTAGATATTTATTTTTCGTGTATGACATTGATCCAGTTTTTCCGTCTTGCCAATACCATCTTGTCTAACACGATGATTTCTCATTTAACAGCTTAGCAATCTAGAGGAGGGAAACCTGGCTGCCCAAATCTATGATCCCAAGATGAAGGAAGTCATGGTCGTGTCCGACGATGATGCCCCGTTGGCGCAAAAGCGGAAGAGCTCCACCTCTGACGCTGCCGGCGGAGGCAAGAAAAAGAAGACGGAGGGTGGAGCCTCGAAAAAGAGTACTTCCGCCCTGGAGGCGGAAAAGAATAAAGCCCCCGGGATGTTTGCCAAAGCGCCCCCCCTAGTGTAAGCCTCTCATTCTCCGACATTGTCTTATTTTATCTGTCTTATTCCAGTACTTATGCATTTTGCAGGTTTCAGGAAGAAAGCCACAACCAGCCTCAAGAAGTCCTCCAAGACTCTTGGGGCTTCTAGAAATATCAAAGATATGCTGCATCGCGACTCCTCCCCCGCCATCGCCCCTGCTACTCCTGCCGTCAAGCCCTCCTATGCTTCGACAAGCTCCCAAGTCTAGGAGGCACCATGCCATTCCGCCATGGAAGTGGACTCTGGCGCCTCAACCGAGCTTGGTGTTGTCAGTGAGCAGGCGACGCAGGAGAGTGATGCTCTTCAAATGGCTGAAGCTCCGGCTAAGGATGCCATCGGTAGCGGAAAGGCGGTGGTGGGAGCTGGTACTTCTGCCGAAGGCGGCGACCCTACTCCCCAAAAACCCTTCGAGTTCCCCAAGATAGTTTACCCGGCGCTCATGTCGAGTAACACAACTATGGTTCCTGGAGGAGTGCCGTCATCTCCGACGTGCGGTCTTGAGGAGGTACTCCGGCAAGCGGACATCTTGCGAGGAAACAGCATTGCCTTTGGCAAGCTGCTGGCCGAGAGCGCTACAAGCCTCAAGATCATCGCACTTGTAAGTTTTAATTTACCTTTTGCATTTCGTATGAGTATCGCACTGTAGCCCCCAAGGATGTAGACGGAAAACCATAGGTTTTGCATCTATATGCTCTAAGAGTGACTAAGTTAGAAAGAACTATCACTGTAGCCCCCAAGCATTTAGATGGAATGAATTATTCCGACTAGATGCTTTAAGAGTAGCACAAGCAGTGTTCATGATTTTCAATGCTGTAGCCCCGAAGACTCTAGTTGTAACTAAATTTAGCTCCGACTAGATGCTTTAAAGAAAAGCTAAGCATTTTCTGAGTTAAAAACTTTATACTATAGCCCCCAAGCCTCTAGTTGAGAACTGAATTAGCTCCGACTAGATGCTTAAAGAAAAGCTAAGCATATTGCTAAGTTAAAAACTCTCGCTGTAGCCCCCGAGCATCTAGGTGGAAAATCTCCGACTAGAAGCTCCAAGCAGACTAAACAACGACTTGACTTTGTATTTGTTTCCACAGAACGAGAATGCTCGGAGGGGCATGGACAACGACAAGTACCAGAAGATGCGCGCACACCTTGAAGCTGAAAAGGGTAAAACTGCCATCTTGAAGGAACATATCATCAAAAACAAGAGTCTGTTTTCTTTTTTGCGCATTTTTGTCTTACTTTTGTGCCCATAATCTCCGATTACTCAATGTGTACTTTGTTTTCTCCGACTTGCAGATCATGTTGCCAAGGCTAAGGATATTGTCGAGCAGTCCAAGCACATCCAGCAGCTGGACAGCGAGAACAAGATCCTTAAGAAGGAGAGGGAAGAAATGCTGAAGATGCACGAGGATTTCATGAAAGCCCTACAGGACTCCGCCTCCGCGGAGATCAATCACTTGAAGGAGGAGCTTGCGATCCTAAAGGATCAGAAGCAAGCTGCCGATGAGAAAAACCTTCGCCATTGCGAGGCGTTTAAGCTCCTCCAACAAGAGAAGCAATCCTTGGCGGACATCGTCTGGCAGGCCAAGGCCAGCATCTTCAGTAAGTGTCCTCTGCCTTGTAGTTCTGTAGTCTGGATACTTAGAATTTATTGAACTCATGCAATTCTTGTCGGAATTTTCAGCGCCTATGGGTTTAACCCGCTTGCCTCCTTCGGACAAGGAATGCATGATTCTTGCCGGCAACTTCATCAACACCGCCATCGGCCAAGCCAAGGATATTGCCAAGCCCCTCCAGATTTATATCAAGGCCTCGGACTCCGTGGTGAAGTACTCGGAGATTCTGCGCCGATCCCCCGAGCGTGTCGCGAGCTGGAAGGCTTCATGCGCACAGGCTGGCGCAAGGATGATGTTGTCCATGGTGAAGGCACACTATGAAGGTGCCGACATCGACACGGTGACATATGGTATCCCCGACGTGGATGATGATAGCAAGGAGATCGATCACGAAGCCATCCTGTCATCACTCGCGGGTTATGACACCAGGGTTGCCGAGTTGGTGGACGTTGACGTCTTTGTGCCCAGGAACTTTCTTGACAACGCCAACCCGGATTCCTTCGAGTCTCATCACAGCACCGACACCGAGGGTGATTCTCCGGCTGGTGATGATGCGGCCTCCAAGTCCCCTGCACCCAAAGAGTGAAAAACACTTTGTAATTCTTGTTTCACCCTTGACGTGTACATTGAAAAATCTTGGTGATGTAATCTTAAGGCGGAAAACAGTGGTTGTCGTATCCTGCTACTTAAGAATTAATTCCCAGTTTGTATGTATTTTTTAAGCAAGTGATGGCTTATCCATTACTTTGGTTTTCATGCTTGACTTTTCGTGAGTTAGAGGACTCGTTGTCGGAACCATGCGCTTAGGTGATGATTCCCAATGGCACCGTCAATAACCTGAGCACAAAATCGCTGACAATAAGTGCCGAAAGTCACTACTCCAGAATCCACATAAAAACAACAAAGAACGTGTAGACCAGAAAACTTAAGCTAACGCCCGTAGGCTGAATTTTCACAAGTGCAATCGCAATACTTGTGCATAAAGGTTTATATGATCCAAAAATGAACACTAAAGGAGGTAAAAGACTCAGCAATATGAGTGAACCAAAGAGCTTTATTTCATTGATCATATAAGAGGTACACGACTAGATAAAAAATGCTAAGTGTAGAAAGGACGTAGCTGTGCTATGTTCCATGGCCGATCAAGCTCCGGGTAGTCATCATCCGGGTCACATCGCTTACGCTTATGATCCTCGTTGGGTCTATCCTTGAGTTCACGATTGTCGACAAGGTAGTAAGACCTATTGAGCAGCGCCTTGCTTATGATGAACGGTTCTCTGCTTAAGTCGGAGCACTAAATCCCCCTCTTTAAACGAGCGATGCCAAACGCGGCGACTATGGTAGCTGCGTAGCTTCTGCTGGTAGATGGTGGATCTTTGGCATGCCAAAACGCGCTCCTCCTCGAGAAGGTCCACATCTAGGCGTCTGGATTCTTCAGTGTCATCTTTGTTGTAGGCGGCAACTCTTGGTGCATCGTGGAGGATGTCGGAGGGTAGGATGGCTTCTGCTCCATATACCATGAAATAAGGGGTGTAGCCGGTGGATCTGTTGGGTGTAGTTCGTAAACTCCAAAGCAAAGATGGCAATTCTTCCGCCCAGGCTCCATCTGCTCTATGTAGCGGTGCCTCAAGACGTGGCTTGATTCCCTGTAGAAGTAATCCATTGGCTCGCTCAACTTGACCATTGGATTGTGGGTGTGCCACAGATGCAAGGTCAAGTCGGATGCCTTTGTCCCAGCAATAGGCCTCCACTTCTCCGAGTGACAAGTTGCTTCCGTTGTCGGTGATGATGCTATGTGGGAGACCAAATCTCACCACTAGATCCCGGACAAACCTGAGGGAAGTTGCCCCATCAAGCTTTCTAATGGGTTTAGCTTTTATCCATTTGGTGAATTTGTCAACTGCTACAAGTAGATGCGTAAATCCACACGGTACCGTTTGTAACAGTCCCACCATGTCTAGCCCCCAGAATGCAAACGGCCAAGTTATTGGTATTGTTCGCAATTCTTCAGCAGGAACATGTGGTTGTCGGGCATAATACTGGAATCCTGTGGATGTCTCAACCAGCTTGTCGGCGTCCGCCTTCGCGGTCAGCCAGTACAATCCTTGCCGGAAGGCTTTAGCGACCAACGATCGAGGAGCGGCGTGATGCCCGCAATCGCCGAGATGGATTTCGCGTAGGATTTCCATACCTTCTAGCTGGGAAACACACTTTAGGTATACACCAGTAGTGATTCTCTTGTAGAGATGCCCATTGATTATGGTATAACCCTTTGCTCGTCGTACTATTTGCCGTCGTTTGACTTCATCATCGGGCAAAGTTCCGTGTTCGAGATATTCCATGAACGGTTTTGTCCAAGCCAAAGGGATCTTTGTCACCATGTTGACGAAAGAGTCAGCTCTAGCCGGGTTGTCGATGTCGGCGCCCTTCACAGATGGTGTGCGTAGATGCTCTAGGAAAACTCCTGGCGGAATTTGCTTGCGCCCTGATCCATGTTTAGACAGTAGATCAGCCGCCTCATTTTGCTCCCTAGGCACATACTTGACTTCGTATCCCAAGAAGCTCTTGGCTATCTCGTCCACTTCGTCGCGATATGCCGCCATCATAGGGTTCCACGCATTCCAGGTGCCAGCCACCTGCTGGGCAACCAAGTCAGAATCTCCACAGCAAACTATGCGCTTGATGCCAATATCCTTGGCTACACGCAGTCCGTGAATGAGTGCTTCATACTATGCCATGTTGTTTGTAGCCTCGAAATGGATCTGTAGAACGTATTGCAGCTTGTCTCCTTTTGTTGACTGTAGTAGTACACCAGCCCCCGGGCCGTTGAGCAACTTTGATCCGTCAAAGTGCATCACCCAATACTCTGGTTCTGGCAGTGGAGTAGCATCCGGCATCTCCGTCCAATCTGCAATAAAATCCGCCAAGGCTTGTGACTTGATAGCGTTGCGTCTCTTGTAGGTGATCTCGAAGGCGGCAAGTTCAATGCCCCACTTCGCGACCCTTCCTGTAGCATCGCTGTTGTTGATAATGTCGGACATTGGAGTCTTGCTCACTACTGTGATTGGGTGCTCCTGAAAGTAATGCCTCAGCTTTCGAGAAGCAAGGAATACTCCATAAGCTATCTTTTGGTAGTGCGGGTAACGCTGCTTGGACTCCATCAAAACCTCGCTCACATAGTAAACTGGTCGTTGAACTCCGTGCTAGTAGCCTGGTTCCTTCCAATCTACCACAACCACGATGCTAATAACCAGGTTGGTTGCCGCCATGTAAATTAACAGGGGCTCTCCAGGCTCGGGAGCTGCAAGGATGGGCGCTGAGGAAAGAATCTCCTTGAGCTGCTTCAATACTGCATCTGCTTCGTCTGTCCATGTGAATTTGTCCGCCTTCTTCAGCAACTTGTACAGCGGCAGAGCCTTCTCTCCAAGTCGGCTGATGAACCGACTAACTGCTGCAACACAACCTATTAGTCGATGGATGTCCTTTAGGCATGTCGGACGGTTTATATTTAAGATGGCCTTGATTTTCTCCGGATTGACCTCGATTCCGCGCTGGGAAACGATGAAGCCCAACAATTTGCCGTCTGGAACCCCGAAGACGCACTTCTTAGGGTTGAGCATCATGTTGTATTTCCGGAGATTATCAAAGGTTTCTTTTAAGTTGGATATTAAGTCATTTGACTTTTTAGACATCACCGCGATATCGTCCACATAGGCATGAACGTTCCGACCAATTTGGTCGTGAAGGCAACGTTGCATTGTCCGCTGGTAGGTAGCACCTGCGTTTTTTAGCCCAAAGGGCATTGTGACATAGCAAAATGTGCCGTATGGTGTAGTGAACGAAGTGGCCAATTGGTCCGACTTCCTCATCTTGATCTGGTGGTATCCTGAGTATGCATCGAGAAAACACAAAAGTTCCAAGCCAGCCGTCGAGTCAATGACTTGGTCAATGCGAGGCAGAGCAAACGGATCTTTGGGACATGCTTTGTTCAAGCCGGTGTAATCAACGCACATTCTTAATTCATTGGTTCCCTTTTTGGGGACAAGTACAGGATTGGCCACCCATCGGGTGTGAAGGACTTCTCGGATAAAACCAGCCTTAAGTAACCTAGCATCTCTTTGCCAATGGCACGTCTCTTCTCATCTCTGTAGCGTCGTAGAGGTTATTTCACTGGTTTACATTTTGGATCTATGTTTAAGCTGTGCTCGGCAAGTTCCCTAGGTACACCTTTCATGTCGGCAGGTTGCCAGGAAAAGATCCCTAATCTCACGGAGGAACTCGATGAGCGCGCTTTCCTATTTGGGATTCAGGTTCGTCCCAATGGCGACGGTCTTGGAGGCATTGCCTACCACAAGTTCCACCGTCTTGGTCTCGATGGCGGCCTTGAACGCAAGAGTGGAGTGGGAGACCTGCTTCTTCGATGCGGGCATCTCTGAGTCATTGACCTTGCTCTGGATCTCCTTGAATTCTTCGCTGTAGAGGACAGCTTCTGCAATGGCTGCTTCATTGATCTCGCAGTCCCTTGCCTTGGTAAAGCGTCCGGATACGGTGATGACACCATTTGGTCCGGGTATCTTGAGTTTGTTGTAGACTAAGCATGGCTTGTCCATGAACGTGTGGAATATGTCGCGGCCGAATATGACGTGGTACACGATCTTGAAGGGGACCACCTCAAAGGTCATGCCATCTTGGCGGTATTTATTAGCGTCGCCGAAGGCTACCTGAAGCGTAATGCACCCAAGGGACCGAGCTTCCCGGCCAGGAACTACGCCATGGAACACGGTGTTGGTCCGCCTTAGGTTTGCCTCCGTCAAGTTCATCTTCTGCAGTGTCCATGCATCCCTTGCTGCATCCCTTGCTGAATCAAAGAATGTGGTGTGCATCACTGAGTTGGTGACCATGCAGAATCCTGATTCTTTGTGGTTGTCTTCCTTGTTTTTATAAAAGTGAAGTTGCACCCACCAGTATTCAACTCCTTCATCCATCACAGGAAAACCTTTGTACACAGCTTCACCATGTATTCCCATGGAAACCATGAGGTCCTTGAGAGCCTTGGGGAATTCTGTCTCACATTCCAAAGTCATAGTCATGAGTGGTCCCTTACTCACGGCTTCGTTGATGGAGTTCATCTACAAATAGATATGAGAAAGAAGATTAGAAAAGTTTACGAGAAGAAAAGACAAGTGTGGAAGTTGTTGAAATTTTTTCCTTAGCGGTTTCCAATCTAGGGTCATAATCATACAGGCAACACAGTGATCTGATACCATCTGTAAGATCCCTCCCTTTATAAAGGTAAGGATCCCTGTGATTGCAATGCTAGTCCCTGGATGAATGCTAGCATCCACAGTTTAAGATGAAGTACACAGAAACAAAGGTCATTATTACATATCATTCCAAATACAAACATAGTCTTTTACAACTCCATGGCCACATGCCTAATACAAGAGTTCAAATATATATAATAAGATAAATACGTCTTCATCTTCATGTGCCACAGGCAAGCATGTTGAGTGTAGACTCATAACCCCTAATCATCATCAGAATAACCTGCAACATCACAAGTTACAGCCACAGTGGGTCAATACATTGGAATAGTATTGGCAAGTGATACCTTAGTAGAATTTTAGTAGACTAGATACTATATGCATTTTTGGATAAGTGTAGCTTAGGCTTGCTTTGCTAAAAATAGGTTTTACCTATTATTTGAAAACACTAAGTTTTTCTTTGTCAAAACTTTCCCAAGGAATCACCAATATAAATTGGTGAACCTTCACCCTTGTTCACCCAGAAGTTTTTACTTAGAAATTGGGATGAGGAGATTCTTGATAGCTTCCATGTCTTGATGCTCAAGTTGTCCAATACCAAGGATATGGCTAAGTACTTAGATTCTTCCATCTGCAGAGGTTGTGCACTTTCCCCACAAGACTTGATTTTCACCAAGACAGGACCTTTCAGAAGCCTTCCCTTAGACCAAATGGACGCGTTCCAACCAATCATCCCACTACCACAAACTGTCCAAATGGCTAAGTATTTGCAACCTATGTGATCCAGGCAGAGCCCATATTGCGATGTGGCTGCACTAGAAGCTTCTTAACATTTGGCCTCTCAAATCCTTTTGTTCCTGGGTGTCTTTCCACAAGTGAGATACACAAGGTAAACCATAGAAATAGTCCTTGTGTAACCACTCAACATAAACCATTCTTTCCATTCCACCCAGGTGTTTCATTCACTTAGTTGTTTTATTAAGCAAAACATAAGTCCAAAGACTTAGAAATATTTTCTCATAGCATGAATATAATAACCACCCATGGTTGCTACTAGCTAGGCTAAGCAGTGCATTGATAAGCATCTTACCTTAGGATTTCCCAAGCATAGCATATAAATCAAAATATTCATGCAAGTCTAGCAAGATATTTCTAGTGCATAGTTGAAAAACATATGAATATAATCATGAAGCACCACTTGCCTTGGTAGTTTGGGGAGTAGCAACAATCCTCACAATCACAATTATGGCAAAATCTACACATAAAATTATGGCACAAAATCACATACATAATATATACAAGCAAAAATACATGAATATATGCAAAATTCCATGTGATGATTTTCTACACCAAACAAGACAAGTGCACAGTACTGAATCATAAAAAAGTCCAAAATAATCCAAATAAACTTTATTTGAATAACAAAACATTTTTCATATAATTACTATACACATATTATGCCTACAAATGTTTCTTAAAAAACAATCATTTTATCAGAGGCAAAACATTAAACACATTGCATAGATGGAAAGTATTTTATCTCCTGATTCCAATGATATAAAATTTGTCAAATTTGGACATGGGAATCAAAAGTTATGAATTTTTCAAGTTTAAACATCTAATAGATCTAAATTCTGGTTTTTATTAAACAGACAGGGCCACGTGGCTGCTTCTCATTGGGTGATAACGGTTCATGCGGATCGACAGAGGACAACCGTTAGATCTAATGCGCATCGAACGGTACAGAACAAAACTTACCCCTTCGATTATGAATCTATCGTGACGCTCAGATCTAAATCTAATGGCCTAAACTGACTAACTCAAAACGGGGCGCTAGCGGCGGCGACTGGTAGCAGTGTGGTCAGTCAGCGGCGGAGCCGGCAATGCAGGAAGCAAAAAGGGTAGAGGAAAGGCTCACCGAGGTCGTCGCGGCGTGCTGATGCTCAACGATGCCGCAGTTGTCGAAGGGGCGCTCGGGGTCGATGTGGATTGCTCGTCGGAGAAGTTCCTGGCGACGGTGTGCTCGGGCGGACGACATTGGCGATGCTACAGGGCTCAGAAAGGCAAGAGAGCTAGTCCATTAGATGCGTATGATGACCCTGGTTATGCGTGTGTCCACGAGGGAGAGAGGGGCGATCGGTATTTACCACTGATAGTCGTCGGAGAAGAGGCAGACGGCGGCGGAGTATTGCCGATGTCGTAGTCGAGGCTACGGTGCTTGCGCGGGCAAGCCAACGATGCTGAGAGGTGCATGGGGCGATGGGGATCACGCTCGCGTGAAGCAAGGCTCGCGGGGCTGAGGGTGCTGGCCGGAATCGGAGTTGGAGCTCGTGGGAGCAGAGGGAGGTCCCGCGAAGATTCCGAGCAGCCTGGTGTCTCTGGTGGAGTGAGGATTGGGGGAAAAGGAGAAGGGAAGTATGGAGATTAAGTACGCGTGGACGTGGGCGGGATTTACTCGAGCATTCAACGGGAATTGAAGCCGCGAAATCATACAGGAAACGGCCGGAGGAATTAGGGGGAGGAACTGGTCGCTAGGGTGGAGACGACGACTGACGCGTGGGCCGTTGTTGTCAGCGAGAGAAAAAGAGAGGAGGTGGGGGCCAGATGTCAGTGAGGGGGCGGGTCGAACAAATTCGTTTTCCTCGCGGGAGAGGCTGCTGGGCTAAATGGGCTAAGAGGCTGAGTTGGGTCAGATTGGCTGGTCTGTTTTATTTTTTCTCCTTTATTCTTTTTCCTTTTTCTGAATGGATTTCTGGTTTGAATTTGAAAGCTCAATTCAAATCTGTTTTAAATGAAACCTTCTCCAAACAAGAGTTTGCTGATCTTTGTCTCCTACACAACTGTTCATACTTGAGGGAAAAACAAAAAAGGTTTGGAAAAGAATTTAAACAAGCTTTAGTTAAATTTTTATAAGTAGTGATGAAATGGTTTTTAAATCCTAATTTGTTTTTGAAACTTTGACCAAACTTTAGAAGCATCACCCAAGATCAAGCTCAACATTACTGATCAAAATAGTATCTTTCTTATTAGAAGGTGGCAATAAACCATAGCTTTCTTACATAAAATAATGAGCATCAGATTCTCCTGTTTTTGAAATGGTTTTGAAAAGGAACCCTAAATGATCATGGATGCATGGATGATATGCAATCTTTGAAAACATGATTTTAGGGATGTTACAAACACACCAAGGACCTACCAAAGAATTGGCAAGCCCCGGTGGTTGATTTTCTATCATCCTTATCACCATCCCAATCTGAGTCTGTGTATCCACAAAGAGCGAATGTTGAGCCATGAGGATACCAAATAGCATAGTTTGGGGTATGAACCAAATATCAAAATATTCACTTGACCACCATCAAATGGATTTCTTTAGGAGCCGCTTGATATCTTGCACACACTCCTACACTCAACACAATATTGGGTCTAGATGCACAAAGGTAAAGAAAAGAACCAATCATAGACCGGTATACCTTTTGATCCACATCTTTACCATTTGGAGTTAGTTCAAGATGAGTCTTTGTTTCCATGGGAGTTGGATCTCTATTTAAATCTTTCATGTTGAATTTTTTGAGGATGTCTTGAGTATACTTGGCTTGGTTGAAGAATGTTCCTCCTCTTACTTGCTTGATCTCAAAACCAAGAAATACTCTTAACTCCCCCATCATAGACATTCGAAACCTATTAGTCATAAGCTTTGAGAATTCATCATTAAAAGCTTTGTTAGATGAGCCAAAGATAATATCGTCATAATATATTTGGCATACAAAAAGCTCCCCATTGACCTTCTAAGTAAAAAGAGTGGGATCGATTTTCCCAACCTAAAACCCATGGGCTAACAACAACTCTCTAAGGTGCTCATACCACGTGTGTGTGGCTTGTTTCAGCCCATAGAGCGCCTTATCAATTCTGTAGACATGGTTTGGGAAGTTGGGATCCTCGAACACCGGGGGTTGCTTTACATATACCAACTCATGCAATGGACCATTAAGAAATGCATTTTCTACATCCATTTGTTGTAATTTAAAGTTATTATGTGTCGCATAAGCAAGAAGGATATGGATGGAGTCAAGGCGAGCCACGAGTGCATATGTCTCTCCATAACCAATGCCTTAAATTTGAGAGAACCCTTGTGCAACCAATCTAGCCTTGTTACTTACAATGATTCCATGCTCATCTTTCTTGTTCCTGAAAATCCACTTGGTGCCTATATCATTATGGCAATCTTTTGGCTTTTCAACTAACTTCCATACTTTATTTCTCTCAAAGTTGTTCAGCTCTTTGTGCATTGCTTCCAACCAATCCGAATCTTCAAGAGCTTCCCATAATTTCTTGGGTTCTATCATGGAAATCTGTGCTTGGTGTTCACTAAACCTCTTCAATTGGACATACCTCTTCTTAGATCCCCAACCACATTCTTTAGAGAGTGGTCTCTTAATTCCAACATTCTATGCATTCTAGCTTTGCGGCGAGTTTTGATCTCCTTGTTGTTTCTAGGGGGATCTCTTCATCATTTTGGTCCTTGTCTTGACCACTATCTTGACCTTGATCATCATCGAAATCATTTTCTTCATCAAGAGGCAAATATTGACCTTGGTATTGATTAGGCACACTTCTAGACTGGAGTTGAGCTGCTCTTACGGCAGATTGTACAGATCTTCCTTGTGTAATAGACCGAGCAGCACTAGACATTCTAGAAAATGGTGACTCAAGCTCCTCCTGACTAGAGGTATCTCCCTGATCAACATGTTGAGGCTCCACAACTTGTCTTTGGCTTGGGTCATTGTCCTCCACGATAGAAGGAGCTTGTTGATGCTGTGAAGATGAGGGCTCCACTTGAGTATATCATAGTTCTCCTCGATCCTCCATCAGGGGTTCTTCAATGGGGCGGATAAATCCCACACCCATTCTTCCTATGGAATCCTGAGGCATTTCATCATCTGTATAAGAAACATCAACATGCCCCCTTGGGGACCATCATATTCTTCGAAAACCACACTACACGATTCTATGACAGTTCTGGAGAGATTAACATAGATTCTATAAGTGTGTGATTCGAGACCATAGCCAACAAAAATACCCTCTAATGCTTTGGAATCAAATTTGGACAAATGAACCCTTTATGCGATAGAAACACTTACAACCGAACACCCGGAAGTAATACACGTTGGGCTTGTTACCGGTAAGTATTTCATATGGTGTCTTGATCAACTCTTTGCGGAGGTAGAGCCAGTTTGATGCATGGAAAGTGGTGGAGATGGCTTCGTCCCAAAAATTATATGGAGATTTAAACTCTGCCAACATGGTCTTTGCCATATCAATAAGAGTACGATTCTTCCTCTCGGCTACACCATTTTGTTGAGGGGTATATGCAGCGGAATATTGGTGTTTTATCCCCTCATCACTAAAAATTCCATTCAATGTGCAGTTCTTGAACTCGGTGCCGTTTTCACTTCTTATTACCAACACAGGGACATTGTATTAACGTTGAACCATGTTGATGAAGTCGATGAATTTCTCTTGGGTCTCACTTTTCAACTTGAATAAATATACCCATGTGTATCTTGAATAGTCATGAACAATCACCAAGCAAAATTTCTTACCACCAAGATTTGCATGAGATGGAGGACCAAAGAGATCCACATGAAGGATCTCCAAGATCCTCTTGGACTTGATATAGTTGTTCGGCTTGTGGGGAGAATCATGCATTTTCCTTCAACACACGCCCTGCAGACATGATCTTTGGCAAAACAAACATTTTCTTTTAGTCCAACAATCTGACCATCCTTGTGGAGACTTTGCAAAGTTCTCATGTTGACATGGGCTAGACGGCGATTCCATAACCAACGTGACCTTTATAGACTTGCTCCACATGAGGACGACCATATCATTATCAATAAATATGGGACAACCCATATTTCCAAGAGCATGGACTAAAAGTAAATTATAGCCAAGGGTATCAACAAGCATGACGTCCATGAGTGTAATGTCGTGGGCAACCACAACCTTGTTGAAACCCATTACCTTATACTTAGACTTGTCGGCATATGTCACAGATATTTGATCATCATTTGGTCTCAAATCCTTGACAATAGATGTGCTTCTGGTCATATGACTTGTGCATCCACTATCAAGCACCCACTTTGACCCTCCGGAAGCATAGGTCTACAAAAGATCAAACTAGCTTTTAGGCACCCATTTTTCAATGGGTCCTCTTTTGTTAGCAACAAGGGTCTTGGGAACCCAAATAGACCAAGCAATGTAACCATCAAATGGGCCAACATATTGTGCATACACATCACTAATAATCATGCATTAACACATAGTGAGGGTTAGCACTTCCCGCAAAGTCATCATGAGACATAGTTTTGCCACTTGTGGTCTTACTACCGATAATGGCCTTGTCTTTTTCTTGTGAAGCCTTGGCCTTCTTCTTGTTGGTGTTCTTGTGCTCCCTTTCTCACTATTTGGCTTCTTCTTGCTCAAGAGGTCATCAATGGAATTGTTTCCTTTTGGAAAGGTGGCCTTAGCTAGCTCCCCCTTCAACCTAGCATTTTCTTCAAGCATATTTGTACAACTAGAAGGAAATAAAGTGCTAGGTGAAGAAATATTGGTCAATTGAGTTTGAAGATTTTCATGGGATTTTGTGACTAACAATAGTTCACTTTCCAAGGCCTTGTGAGTCAAGCATCCTAAAGTCCTCGGCAAGTTTTTCATGAACAACACCAAACTCAATCTTGTCCTTTTTATCCTTTTTATATTTAGCAATAGCATGGTATCGTTCCTTGAGGAGTCTATTAACAATTATGTCATTAGCTCCATCAAGCCCTTCAAGTTTTAGTTCAAGTGACATCCTAGTCTCTTGTTCTTCTTCTAGAGCATTATTTAGATCTTCTACCTCAATCATGTGTTCTCTCCCTAGTTTACATCTCTCATTAAGAAACTCTTGTGTGTGAGAAAGTTGATCTAAGTGGTCCACAATATATCTCTTGTGTTCCCCTTGCAAGTTATTCATGAACTCATCAAAAGCAATTATTTCCTTTTTGACCTCAAGAGATATCTGATAGTCAATTTCATCATTAACCAAGGAGGAGGGGTGTGATGATGATAATACCTTCGGTCCTCTTGCCATAAGGCAAGTGACATTCTTGTTGGAGATATTCTCATTTGGAGAGTTGAAGAGGCAGAATGTGGGTTTAGAAGTAGTGGCAAGAGCAGACACACCACTTGATGTTTCCTCTTCATCATCTTCATTGTCATAGGAGAATTATTCATGGGTGATCAATACAATTTCACCCGACTTTTGTTGATGGGATTCTTCTTGATGAAGGGTTTCTTGAAAGGACCTTTGGAGGTTTTCTTGAACACAATTTGACCGCCATGATCTTCTCTTTTATCAAAGGGACAACCCGCCACAACGTGATAGCGGTCACCACAATTGAAGAAAGTTATCAATTTAGTGAGATTGTCTCTTCTTCCATTTGGGTTGCTTCTTCGTTGCATTTCCAACTTGGCATTGGTAGGATCTTTCCAAAAGTTTTTTGCATAGAAGGCCATATATTCACCATGAGAAATCTTGACATCATCGCGATGGCTCATAGATAAGTCTTCAGCACTATCATCTTCATCCACATACTCCACAACTTTGGCCTTTAAGTCAAGGTTGACACCGTTACTCATTCCAAGGGCTTGGGCACGGGAATATTTGGCATTCTTGGCGGCAACCTTGAAAGCGGTCATCTCTTGCATAACTCCATTGGAGGTCATGAGATGGTAGTTGTGTCTTCCTTGTAGGCTCTTCAAATTAGGGGGATCAAAGGGCATGAGTGCACTCACATATTTCCTTTTTATCCAAGCATCATCCACATATGAGGCACCCACATTCCTAAAGGCAATGGCAGTGGACTTGAGATTTTGATACATGTCTTCATGATATTCACCATCCTTCATATAGAAGCCTATGGCTTCATTTCTTAGTGCATGATACCGGTTCCTTCTCATGGTCTAATTTCCAACATACAACTCCATGAGAGAATCCCAAGCTTCATTGGCATTGTTGAGGTGTTCCATGTGAGGGTAATCTTTTGTATCCAATCCTTGTTGAATCGTGTGCAAAGCGGTGGCATTTAGTTGACTATTCACAACTTATCTTCTTGTCAAGTTGGTTGGATCCGCAATATGGAGTCCTTTTGAATGATATTCCATAACTCAATACAAGAGTTGCGCACATGAGATTTCATTAGTGATTTCCATAGAGCAAAAGTGGTGGGTTGGGAGAGTACCATCCTTAGTGATTTCCATGCAGCAAGCTTAGGTGGGTCTCCTCTATTGTTTATATGAGGGTGAGAAATTGGTGGGTTGGGAGAGTACCATCCTTGAGCCTCATGGTGCTCTCCCTTTCCACCATCCTTTGTGGTGGAGGGATTAGTGTTTTCATTTTCCCCAACCACCACAACCGCGGGTGATGAGGAGGCATTCACCTTTGGAGGTGGTGGTAGTCCCTCTTGAGGTGAGGGAGGAGATGAGGCTTTAACAAATTGCTCGAATAGATCACGTAGATGTTTGATCTTGTTGCCCAAGGTGGAGCTCAAGTTTGTTTCCAAATTCTTGAGGTCCGCCATGGACACTGTAGTACTAGCATCATCCCCTACCTCATCCCCTTTTCTACCCATTTACTCTTAGGCGGTAAAGCCCGAATAAAGAGTCGAGTCTCTGATACCAATTGAAAGGATCGTATGGGCACCTCGAGGGGGGTGAATAGTTGCTACTTAAAATTTTACTCTTTTTCAAATTAGGGTTTGACACGAAAGGTAAATTCTCTAGATTAGGCAACTAAGGTGAATTTACCTATATGTCAAACTAGCACATACACTAAGCAAGAACGAGTAAACTAAAGTGCGGTAAAGTATAGAAGTAACCAAAGTGGAGCACGCGAAGATACAAGAGTTTGTTTCCCGTAGTTCCTTCCTTTTGAGGGGAAGTATGTCTATGTTTGGAGAGGGGGTGGTTTCCAACCACCAATGCCACGAGAGGCCTCCCTTATTCTCCGATGAACCTCACCCCAAGGGGTTTATTCACCTCTTCCACTATATCGGCAACCTTCGAGGTGGAAGCAGGAACCTTTAGAACAAGTTCGAGGAACACATCCACAACCTAATTGGAGGCTCCCGAATACAAGCAAGCTGTCAAACAATAAAAGACAAGCTTGTAAGAACCAAATCAAAAGCTAGGGTTTCCAAAGAAACACTAGAGAAAGGGGCCCTCAAGTGAATGAGGGGAAATGAAGTTCTCTCTTGGTGAAGCTGTAGATCAAGGCCTCCTCCTTCGATTCTCCAAAGATCAATTACTTTGGATGGTTGGATGAAGAGATCTTGATGATTTGGTGGCTCAAATGGTGGTGAAGTTCATGAGTGGATCAAGGAGTTGGAGGAAGGGGATAAGATCCCCTATTTATAGGCCACCATGATGCGGCGCTGAGTTGATGTAGGAGCGCTTCGTTGGGAACCCCAAGAGCAAGGTATGAAGAAGCACAACAGCAAGTTTTCCCTCAGTAAGAAACCGAGGTTATCGAACGAGTAGGAGGAAGGAAATGTCACACAGGTGTTGTAAGCAACACGGAGACCTGCACAACACAAACTCAAGACTTTGCCCAACGAATTAGTGAGGTTGTCAAGATCACCGGTTTGATGTAACAAAGGATTAAAAGTATGGTGTGGAAGGTAATGGTTTGCAGCAAGTAAACATGTAATAGTGGAAGATGTATCAATGGTAAAGATTGGACCGGGGTCCATAGTTCACTAGAGGTACTCTCCTTAGATAAACAACATGGCATGAAGGGTAAACAAATTACAACAGGGAAATTGACAGGAACTGAGCAAGGCATAATAATGCAATACCAAACTGAAAGATCCTATGAGATTCGATTAGGAAATACAACAATATACATAGACCGCCATCCAACTGCATCTATGACTAGAAGTCGACCTTCAGCTTATCATCTGAACCCCCTCCAGTATTAAGTTGCAAGCAACAGACAACTGCTTTAAGCAAAGTGTGTAAGGTAAACAATCCACTTGTTCCATGAACAAGATACCGTTGTTTTCTCCCTAGTGGCAACATCACATCTACAACCGAAGAGATTTCTGCCACTTCCCTTGGAAACTAGAGGCATGAACCCACTATCGAGCATAAATACCCCCTCTTGGAGTCACTAGCATCTACTTGGCCAAGATAGCTACTAACAACGGAGAGCATGCAAGATCACAAACAACACGGACATGATAGTATCAAATAGACAAAACCATTAATCAATCTGACATAGTAATCTCAATATCCATCGGATCCCCGCAAACACAACATGCATGATTACAAATAGATTAGATCTTGATCATGAACGGAGCTCACAAGAAATATACATGAAAGCACAAGGAGGAGATACAACCATCTAGCTACTATATGTACCCATAGTCCAAGGTGGACCCATGATCTCCCCTCCGGCAGGGTGCCAGGAAGAACTTTAGATCCCTCGATCTAGGGACGACGGTGGCAGCGGCTATAGAAAGTTTCGCGGAGTTTTTGATCGGGTGCCTAGGGTTTCTACATCGGGGGCTTCTTATAGGCGAAGAGGCGAGGTTGGGAGGCGGCCAGGGGGCCCACACCCTACCCAGGCGGGGGGTGGGCCCACCCGCCCCTAGGGGGTGTGGAGGCCCTGGTTCGCCTCTCTATCTCCCCTCTAGACTTCATGTCGCCCACGGTAAAATATTGACTTTGGATTTTGTCCCATCCAATTCCGAGAATATTGATTTTCTGCCTTTTTGGAACCAAAAACAGAAGAAAACAGGCAACTGTCACTGTGGCAACTTGTTAATAGGTTAGTTCCAAAAAAGATATAAAAACACCTCAAAGTGTAGACAAAGCAAAGCAAAGTAGATACTAAACAAGGATGGAGCATAAAAAATTATAGATACGTTTCCAACGTATCAAGCATCCCCAAGCTTAACTCCTGCTCGTCCTCGAGTAGGTAAGTGATAAAAGAATAATTTTTGAGGTGACATGCACCATCAAAAACAAGATGAAACCATTTGCAACCATTGAATGTTGGGATCAAAGAACTCTAAACATGTGCATGAAAAATGGAGTTCTAACAATAGGACAGAGTAACTATGTATACAACATGAAAGGATACAAACAAAGATCATGAACAACATGCATTGAAAAAAGTTTGTTTGTTTCACATATAGAAAACATGGCATAGTGGTAATCAGCTTGTCCCTCATAGAGTAGCAAATAGATGCATAGCACACCTTCAAAGTTCACAAGGGTGACTAGAAACAAGTAGCACAAGAACAAGTAATATCACAATATGCATCAATCAATAAGTTTTGGGACACTACACACAGAATGGAAACTATGCTCTCTTAATGGTGCCTAAAAGTAAAAGTTGGAGAGTCAAATAATGGTGGAATAAAGGACCTTCTCAAAGGGAAGCAGGGATTTCAAGTTTCAAAAAGAGTTTCCAAAAATTATGGTACTTGTTAGCTTTCAGCCCTCATTGCCCCAATCATAAGCATCATGAAGTGGTTAAAGTTAAATTGAACAAACTATGGAGTATATGCTTGACAAAGTATAAGTTGGCAATCTCAAGTCCCTTGAATATGAGGGCCACACCTCATGATACTCAACTTCAGTCACATGTAAGTTCTTGTCATTGTAAGTACATGCGTATCATAGAGAACCCCCAACTGGGTACCCCTTGCACATGGTACATGAGCTATCCCATAACCAAAATGACAAGGCAAGAAGACAATGAGCATCTCAGCGATCTTTTTATTTAATATATGCATAGCTTTTTATTGAGGATGCTTCATAGATAGCTCACTATGGTGATGTTGCAAGTTTCCACCATGATTAGGAATGGCTTAGGCTAGCGGCCTAGGCGTTTATCTAACACAAAATACATACTCCATGGACTTACAAGTTCCCTCTTTATTTCACACTGGTGACATCCATAGACAAAAGAGCATGATATCAACTGAGTACAAAGTACAAGTGCAATGTAAACAGTGGGATTCGAGTGCGGTAGACATAGGGATGGATGGACAGGCGTTGCAAGGATGAGTCTAAACATGTAACTTCAAGATCTAGGGCATTGCAGATAAATAAGAATAAGCATCCAAGTACTAAACAATCCTAGGCATGTGCTCCATATATAGTCATACGTGCTCGCAATGAGAACTTGCACAACATCTTTTGTCCAGCCAGCCCGTGGAAGCGGGGCCTCTAGGGAACTACTGACAATCAAGGTGCTCCTTTTAATAGAGCACTGGAGCAAAGCATTAACACTCCATGAACACATGTGGTCCTCACACCACAGCCATCCCATCTGGTTGTCCCAATTTTTGTCACTTCAGGGCCTTTGGATCCGGACAATGATATGTGTACACAACTTGCAGATAAGATCACAAATAATACTATCATAATTATTCAATAATAAGTTCAGATATAATATCATGACACTCGGACCCTAGTGACAAGCATTAAGCACAACAAGTTGCAACAAAGTCAAATAGCACTAATAGAGATACTAGGCACTATGCCCTAACAATCTTATTCGATTACAAGATAGAACTCATCCAATCCCTACCATCCCCATAGACTACAGTGAGGCATTACTCACTCATGGATGAAGGAAACATTGATGGTTGATGGAGAGGCGTTGGTGATGACGATGGGGATGATCCTCTCCAAGTTCCCCATCCCGGCAGGGTGGCAGAACAGAGTTTCTGGATCCGAATCTTGGTCTCTGATGGTGGCAGCGGAGTGGAACGCTTTCTGTAAAAATGTCGAACCCCCCTCGGTTTTTAGGTCAAGGTGTAACTTATAGGCGCAGAGGGAGCCCGAGGGGGTGCATAGGGTGGCCGCACCCCCTAGGCGTAGGAAGGGCCCACCCGCGCCTAGCAGGTGTGTGGGCTCCCCCAGGCCTCCACTCCATTTTGTCTTCTGGCTCCGTGGATCTTCTGGCGAAATAAAAATTTTCGCATATTTTCCGGGATTTTCCTAATAGTTGATTTTCTGCACAAAAACTAGACACCAAGGTAATTCTGCTGAAAACAATAGCAAGAGTGCTCGGGAAAGTAGATACGTTTTGGACGTATCAACTCCCCCCAAGCTTAGCTTATTGCTTGTCCTCAAGCAATTTAGTTGAAAACTGAGTGCGATAAAAGAACTTTCACGAACACATTTGCTTCATATGATGTATATATTCTCAGCACAGGAGTAGATACTTAAACCATTCATAATAAGAAGCATGCAACCAAGTGTACTCAATAGTCATTGCAAGCTATGAAGAGAAAGCCACTCAATCATAATAAGTAGCATGGAACATAAACATAAGCAACATTGCATTGCTCATAGTAAGGTATGATAGAGTGGTATCTCGCTTGCGTTTGTTTGTATTGCACAATATAAATTCCAAGGCACCTCGGCAGTTCACGTGAAGACTAGAGGTAAAAATATCAAAGATACAAGCATTAAAGTCATGACATAATTAACCAAGTTTTGAGACAAACACAAGAGTGACAACTATGCTCTCAAGAAGGTGCTCATAGAATAAATGGTGACTCAACATGGGAGTGAAAAATGGTTTTGAAAAGTTTGAAAGGCTTCCTAATGCTAAAAGGAAGGGACTCATTAGATTTGAGCTCTCATTGCCCCTATCATATGCATCTTCATATGGTTAATGTGAAAGTGAGGTACAATATGAGTTATATGCTTGACTGACCATAAACTGGAAATCCCATGTCCCTTGAGTACGAGGGTTGCTCCACATGCAACTCAACTTTGGTTACCTGTAAGTTCTTGTCATTGTACATACATGCATATCATAGAGAACCGCTAACGGTTTACCCTTTGCACATGATACAGGAGCTATCTCGTGATGAAAATGACAAGGCAAGCAGACAATGAGGATCTCAGCAATCTTTTTATTTAGTATGTGCATAGCTTTTTATCGAGGATGCTTCACAGAATACTCATTATGGTGATGCTGCAAGTTTCCACCATGATTAGGCATGGCTTAGGCTAGCGGCCCAGGCGTTTCTCTAACACATATATATACTGCATGAACTCACAATCTCCCCTTTTATTTCACACCGTGGACATCCGTAAACAAAAGAGCAAGGTATCAACTAGATAGGTATCCATAAGTGTTGAAAGCGTTCCTCGTGACAACAAAGTTCTGCTAACTCCCAGCCTATAATTTGAAAGCATATAACTTTCATGGATAGGTCACAATGGTTCAGGATTATTAAGTGCAAGGAATAAAGTGTGCCATCAAGTTCGTGAGAGCTTTACTAACTAATTTTCTCAAAACAGACAAACATTTTATTTGGAAGAAACCAAGGCATATAAAATATGCACTGAAATAGCAAGTGCTACTAATAGGTAGGTATGGTGGACACTGTTGGCAATATTGGTTTTGGGGAGTTGGATGCACAAGTAGAGCTCATACTCGGTGCAAGTGACGTCTATCAAAGAGAGGGAGTGACAAACGAGAGAGCAATAATGGTCATAATCATGCTTGCAACAAAACATGAATAATTATGGCATGAAAGTGATACAAGAACTCTGAGTCAAAATAAATCATCAAGGCTTACTGACTATTGTTTAGTCATATACATGTGTGAGCATGTCCCAAGTCGATTCACATGAAACTTCAGAGGAGGATACCATAATATCATACCAAAATATGAATAAAACAATGCAATCAAACATTCATATGACATGCTACAAACTATTAGCAAGTTGGAGCTAATCATAGACAAGAAAAAACTACTAAGCATCCATCAGTAACACACTCCTTATAATGAACAGACTAAGCATGCTCACAATGATGATTATATGTACAAAAATGAAAACAAATAGAGTTTGTTACCAGCCTCTTACCACACCTCAAGTTGTCTTAATCTTCATTATTGCCCTTCACTTGTGTGACTTGAATAATAACATGAAACCAAAATCCACTGAGGATGGCTGAACCCTGCAAAGAACTCATAAAACCAAAGAAGAACAACAATTTTTTTTGGTGTTTTTGATTTTTTTCAAACAAGCCAACAAAGCAAAAACAAACCAAGCAAAGCAAAATCTTTTTGTATTTTTATTTTAAGGAAAACCAAAGAAAAAGAAAAAACTAAGAGAAACAACAAAAATATTTTTTGTATTTTTGTGTTTTGAGAAAGCAGAAATAAAAACCAAGAAGAAAGAGAACAATGGATATACAAAGGACCGACCGAACATGATATATACATGAGTGTGATGTCGGTATACCCCCCCCCCCAAGCTTAGGCTTTTGGCCTAAGTGGGGCTCAATCCCATGGTGCCCAAGTAGGTGCGCCTCCGTAGTACGACGAGGAGGCTCCCTCGTCATGGTACGAGCTCGAGGACTCCCCTATGTAGTGTACAGTGGGGGCGTATGAGGGCTCTTTCTCCTGATAGTGCCCATGGAAACCAAGAACATGCAACTTGTCATCCATTTACTCCTTGGAGCATGACAAAGGTCCGTGAGAAATACTGAACAAAGTGGTTTGGGGGAGAGGGATCTCTCTCTCTTCCCCGTCAATAAAAAACATTCTATAAACCAAGTTCCCAAGGGTAGAGCTGGTGGTTACAAAGTGATGTTCCTTCATGGCAGCAAGATCAAGCCTCTGAGGAGCCAAAACTGTATCATTTCGATCAACAGCAAGGTCCAAGGCAGCAGCAACACGCGTAGCTATAATTCCCCCATAAATTGTTCCCTTAGCAGTTAAGCGACGAGCAATGAGAGAACCAAGATTGTACTTAGTACCATTGTTGAGAGCAGCAGCTAAGAAAGCCAAATGATTGCTGGAAATATTACTAGTGTTCTCCCTACCAAGAACACTAATGGCAAGATAGTAAGCGAAGTACCTGATGGATAGAAGCTGAATGTTTCTTATCTTTCTCCGTTGAGCTCTATGGTTATCATCATTGGTTATTCCGCGGTAGAGCTCCAACAAATCAGCGGGGTTAAGCTGCAATCTTCTTTGCTGACCCAACTGTACCAAGTCCCAGAGCCTGACAAAATTTCTTCAATGTCATATTATAAGACCTGCCATAAATTTTGAAAGAAACATCTGGCTTGAACATGTTGTTAGTAAAGGAGAAGCTCTCCACAAAAGTTTTAGTGAGCGTAGCATATTACACGCTCTCATCCTGCATAAGGCTTGTTAGTCCAGCCCTCCGAACCAAGGTCATAAAATCATCAAGAATCCCAACATCCCGCAAGAAGGTTTGGAAAGGAAAGGTGGAGGGGTGCACATCCCCTTCATATCCCTCGTCGCCAAATCGCGGAGTAATGAGATCCTCATTGTATGAGGGGCTAGCACAGGAGGATGATCTTGAAGGCCTTGCCCTTCTAGGTGCATCACTCTCAAATATCTCTCCAAATGTGTGGTTGTCCATGACCACTCTTTTCTGAAATTTTTAGACAAACATCAAACCAAGTGATTTCCAAGTTGATAAATGATGAGCAACTACTATAGAAACTTGCTAGATGGCTACACATGCATCAAAATGAAATATCTAAGCATAGAACAAGCATGCAATCTCACACAACCTGTCACCTATAGAAGCAAAATACTCAAGATACAATCTACCAATCACAAATCTAATTGGACAGGTGGAGGAGGCACATACCAAGGAGCAATCCGTCCAAAGATCAACAACAAAGAGGGGCTGAGTGTAACACCCTCAGAATCGACCCTATGCAAGTTTTAGCGAAACCCGCCAAACCCGCATAGAAACGATTCGAAGGTGCCCACCAGGCACTTGCGTGCGGGTGGAAAACAAAGTAATAACATTACACAACAGTCCTCGATGGGACCCACAGAACAGATATATATACAACAGCGACTCAAAGAGTCAAGAATACAGATATACAATATAAAGATCCAAATCACCTGTAAAACGATATAGAGTCCGACTACGGACAAGATGCAAATGGGGCTAAGAGCCCTGAAGAATAACCAATGGCGTCCATAACCCTGCCCAGGCCAAGCCGGAAGGGTAACCCTGCTAACGACGTCGATCTCAAAACCTGCTTAAACAAAAGGGGTGCCGACAAAGGGCAAAGGAAAAAGAGGAGCGTCAGTACTGAGGCCAGTACACGGCGAGGCTAGAATTCGGCGGTCCTCGCCTACATAGGTATGGTGGACTGAGCGGCAGCGACAGCATGCACTAAACAACCTATAGAGTCTCGATACAACTGGCGGCTATCAGAGAGGGGGAGAAAGACCTATTCGGATCCAACCTGATACTATCACCAAACAAACCCATCCTGGTGTTTCCCCCTCGAGACCAACGAGGAAGTCAACCGAGGAACTCACACAGTTGGCAGTTTTACTCATTCAGTTATAGTTGCGGCACTTTACTAGTCAGGTTTAGATAATCGTCCTGATAAAGTAAGAAGTGGGCACTTTTAGTTAACCATTCCGTTATGGTGGCAACACTTACTAGTCAGATACAATTAGCATGAGATAACCCCAAAACCCAGCAATTGTTGGTACTTTTACTTAGCCATTCCGTTGTAGTGAAGCTGATTACTAGTCATATCGGATACAAGTCAATTTATAACAAATAAACTTTAGTTATAGTTGTCTATGATCAAGCACGGTGCTCCAAGTCGTCCATAACCGCGGACATGGCTTCTCGAAAATATTTAACCCTGCAGGGGTGCACCAAAGTATCCACAGGCACTTCGACCCTTTTTGCTAGATCAGTTAACATACACCCATCGGTATGTCGGCGGGGCCTAAGTCACGACGTTCCCAGACCCAAAGCAAGTACATGGGGGCCACCCCACCAAGTCGACACCCGCAACGAAGTCGGCCGGTCTCCGAGACGGACTTAGGGTTTGTGACTGTGGCGGTAAGCGATAGCAAATCCCCAAACGGGGACTATCGATACCGCGAAATCACTCCGCTTCCTAAACAATACAGCGTGCTCCTCACACAATCGTAAATAAAAAAGCATGGCATAGGTACAAGATAGTAAATAAATCCTCAAACTAGTTGTGGCCCCCAGTACAATACTTTGAAATCAGGTACTAATCAATGGGGGGCCCATATCTCCCCACCTGTGGTTAGCGCGCTCGATCTCGGAACAGGTGTCAAGAACTCGGGTCCTACGGGACACAAGTGGGCGGTCGGAAACCAAATCTTACCTATCACCCACCGATGCCTCTGCTTAACTCAATTTTAATTGTTAAACAGTAATTAAAATGAACGATAAGTAAAGCCATGATCATCTCCAACGTCAACATGCGGCAATCCTCCAACAATTGTGGTACTTGACGACAAGCAAAACACTTGGGCAAGCGACTACGACACGCGGGTCCAACTATCTACCAAACAACAGGTAATAGGATGTGTCCAAGGCTATATATGGCTGCAAGGGATATCACGGGTACGAATCTAGAGCATCGCAACACAGATAGCAAAGATCAACAGGAGGGAATAAATACTAGAAAAGTAAGATAGGTAGAAAGGGGGAGATGCTCGCCTAAAAACATTTCCGAAGGTTCAACCGAAGATCGGGTCGACACTCGCATCAACTCAATGGCGCAATCCGCGAAGAAGCAAAACACTAGAAGAAACACCGGATGCAATATTTAATGCTACGGCAAAAGATCGGACATGATGCATGTATGATGTATGGCATGGCAAAGGTGCGATGCAATTAGGTCATATTAAGCGGAACCGGGGTCCCGACAATTAATTAGATGGTCCAAGTTATTTATCTACCCCGCAAATTAAATGTTGTTTAACATGGCAGAAGATAGCACCGGGTTCGCTACACAAGTTTAAATGAGGCCAATATAAGGCTAGATTTGCCCGCATATGGGCCCCATATTTAATTATGCAGTGAATCGGCATAAGGCCCCCAAACCACAGACAAGGATGCATGCATGAACATTTAATATGCAACAATTTGTTATATAGCATTTATAAAATAGGGCTCGGAAAAAAGGGGCACACATTAAGGGGTCTCGACGGTCTTGGGGTTCCGGGGTCCAGGGTTCGACGAAACGGTCTCGGCGGGAACGTTCTTGAACAACGGGGCAGATCTTGTCGTGCTTTAGGGTCGGGTGCGGTTCTCGGCGAACTGGTCGGTTCCCTGTCGGAGGTCTTGGCGCTTCGGATCGGTCCTCGGTTCGGGGCCTCAGGGTTTTGGGGTTCGCGTCCGTGTGGCGGTCTTGTTGTTCCGTGCAGGCGTTCTCGAGGTCGATGGGGAACTTGGTCCCGGGTCCGGGAAGGAGTGCTTGGCGAATCCGTGTCGACGATCTTGGCGTTCAGGGCGGAGTTCTCGGTGACGATGTCGGTCTTGGGGTCCGGGGATTCTTCCGGGTCCATGACGACATCCTCAATGCCCTGTGTCGAAGGCATCGGAAAACCCGTGATGGCGATCTTGAGGGTTAGTTATTGCTACTGGGTTCGGTACGGTCTTGGTTTTTCTCATATCGTCACCCTCTTGCAGCACTGGAGCCGAAGCAGGGCGTCTAGGTTCCAACTTCACATGTCCCTCCATCGTTGCATCTGTGCACCCGTTACCTCAGCACCAAAACACAAGCAGGTTAGAAGCATCAGGGGCGGTGCACGGGCAGGAGGAGGAAGGCTGACACGAGGGCGCATGAACGGCGACGCCCGCGACGAAGCTGCAGAGGAGGCGGACACGCGCGTCGGACGCGAGGCAGAGGAGGGCAGGGGCTGCTCGCGGCATGGGGAGGTCTGGGCAGCGGAGTGGAGCTCGCCGGCGCCGGAGCCTGGAGAGCGGCGGCCTGTAGAGTCGAGAGGGCGAGCTCTGCAGGGGGGGGGGAACCTGACGGGGAAGGGGCGACGGTGGAAGGCGGGGAGCGGCCGAGGCGAGCGGGGCTCAGGACGCGGCCAGCGACTAGGAGGGAGAGGGAGGCGCGGGCCGGAGCACGCGGGCCGGGGCAGCGCGGCGAGCGGGCGGACGGACGGGTGCCAGCGCAGCGGCGGGCGAGGGGAGCAGAGCGGAGGCGGCTTGCCGACTTCGGCGGAGGCGTGCGACGGTCGGAGGCCGGAGGAGGGGGCGACGCCGGCTTGGGGGAAGAGGAGATCTAGGGGAGGACGGTCCGCGGTGGGGGAGGCGCGGGCACTGGTGTGGCCAGGAGAAGCGGGGGGCGGCGGAGGTCGCCGGTGGGACGAGCTCGGGGCGGCACCAGCGAGGAGGAGGGCATGGAGGCGAGGCGGTTTGGCGGTGCAGGCGTTGCGGTGGAGGCCGGAGGCGGAGGGGAAGGGGAGGCAGCGCGCCGGGGAAGGTGAGCGGCGACGGGAGACGCGGCCAGAGGGAGGCGACGCGGGTTGCTTCGCGTGGGGGAGAGAGCCAGGGAGGAGGAGGGAGGTTGCGGGAGAGGGGGAGAGGACGCGGGGGCACGGGCGGCGGTGGGACCCGCGGTGGGACCCAGGCGGACCAGGGGTGCTGGCGCGTGAGAGGTGTGTGCGTGTGTGGCTTGTGTGGCAGGGGGTGTGAGGCAGTGTTGTGTGTGTGGAGAGAGAGAGGGGGTTTGGGGTGATGTGGCAGTAGCTGGTTGGAGGGGGTGAGGGAGAGGGTGAGGTGGCAGGTGGGGATTGGGTGGGGTGATGTGGAGGGGGTTGGGTAGGATAGGATTGGGTAGGTTTAGGAATAAGGGGTGGACCGATCTATTTTGTACGGGGGCGGTCGTTTGGGTCGATTTGGCCCGTTCGACTGCCCCCACTAAAATAATAAAATAAATTTATTTAATGCTAAATGCACCGTTTGCAAACCAATAATAGACAACAAAATATTCCGGCGACCCGGGTTTTGCGTTTGAATTAAGATGGGGCGTTTGGAAAACAAATTAGGTTTTTCCGCAAATAGTTTTATGCAAACAAATGCAAGATGATGACGATGCTCAAATGCAATGTGGCATGATGACATGAGCATGCTGTCATGATGATGCAATGCACAAAAACAACGCGATTTTCTAGTAGTGGTTTTTGCGGGATGCCACAATTCGACACCACTAACAATGGATCTCGCCCTCGAGATCCGCCTCATGGTACCGGAAGGAAGGTCGGCGATCTGCGTCTTCTCGCTTTGCGTAGATCTTCGCGACACCACTATCAAGAGGTCGTTGTCCGTGATCGTCGAGAGAACACTCCGGGAACACCAGGTCGAAGGTAGAGGTATCAGCAAATAAAGCCACCTCTAGCTTCCGTGGACGGAGTAAAATTGCATCGATCCACCATTCAATGTACATAAGCGAATGATAAGAGTAGTGGTATGGTCGCGACTCCATCCCGCACTCAAAGCATTACTATGTACACGAATAGACAGATTATGCAACCAACTCTCAGGATTCAGACTGAAGATCTCGACAAGCGAGGTTCGGAAACAAAGGAGTGATGCAGACTCTGCATCGGATCTGGCGTAGAGGATGTCGTCGCGTCGGAAAACACCAGAAGGCACAAACAAGGAACAAAGAATGGTACCACAGAAGATGGATTCCTCGGGCAGCATGAACACCGGACGTAGCATCACCGTTACCAAAGGAGGAAGCGAAACCCTGAAGGTACGACGGAAACCCAACCACGAGAATTCTTGGACTCGAAGAAAGAGACGAGAGCGGATTCAAAACACGTAGAGGTAAGAGGAGAACAGCAGAGGGGTAAGGAGTAAAATCAGACCTAATCAGAACTATCCAACCGGTTTTCAAAAATAGTTTTGACACTCTACTTCGGCCGTTAGCTAGGTTATCCTACAGGCTGGACTTGTGGGGTATCGTAACTGCTGAGCTCTGATACCACTCTGTAACACCCTCAGAATCGACCCTATGCAAGTTTTAGCGAAACCCGCCAAACCCGCATAGAAACGATTCGAAGGTGCCCACCAGGCACTTGCGTGCGGGTGGAAAAGAAAGTAATAACATTACACAACAGTCCTCTATGGGACCCACAGAACAGATATATATACAACAGCGACTCAAAGAGTCAAGAATACAGATATACAATATAAAGATCCAAATCACCTTTAAAACGATACAGAGTCCGACTACGGACAAGATGCAAATGGGGCTAAGAGCCCTGAAGAATAACCAATGGCGTCCATAACCCTGCCCAGGCCAAGCCGGAAGGGTAACCCTGCTAACGACGTCGATCTCAAAACCTGCTTAAACAAAAGGGGTGCCGACAAAGGGCAAAGGAAAAAGAGGAGCGTCAGTACTGAGGCCAGTACACGGCGAGGCTAGAATTTGGCGGTCCTCGCCTACATAGGTATGGTGGACTGAGCAGCAGCGACAGCATGCACTAAACAACCTATAGAGTCTCGATACAACTGGCGGCTATCAGAGAGGGGGAGAAAGACCTATTCGGATCCAACCTGATACTATCACCAAACAAACCCATCCTGGCGTTTCCCCCTCTAGACCAACGAGGAAGTCAACCGAGGAACTCACACAGTTGGCAATTTTACTCATTCAGTTATAGTTGCGGCACTTTACTAGTCAGGTTTAGATAATCGTCCTGATAAAGTAAGCAGTGGGCACTTTTAGTTAACCATTCCGTTATGGTGGCAACACTTACTAGTCAGATACAATTAGCATGAGATAACCCCAAAACCCAGCAATTGTTGGTACTTTTACTTAGCCATTCCGTTGTAGTGAAGCTGATTACTAGTCATATCGGATACAAGTCAATTTATAACAAATAAACTTTAGTTATAGTTGTCTATGATCAAGCACGGTGCTCCAAGTCGTCCATAACCGCGGACACGGCTTCTCGAAAAGATTTAACCCTGCAGGGGTGCACCAAAGTATCCACAGGCACTTCGACCATTTTTGCCAGATCAGTTAACATACACCCATCGGTATGTCGGCGGGGCCTAAGTCACGACGTTCCCAGACCCAAAGCAAGTACATGGGGGCCACCCCACCAAGTCGACACCCGCAACGAAGTCGGCCGGTCTCCGAGACGGACTTAGGGTTTGCGACAGTGGCGGTAAGCGACAGCAAATCCCCAAACGGGGACTGTCGATACCGCGAAATCACTCCGCTTCCTAAACAGTACAGCGTGCTCCTCACACAATCGTAAATAAAGCAGTAAAGCATGGCATAGGTACAGGATAGTAAATAAATCCTCAAACTAGTTGTGGCCCCCAGTACAATACTTTGAAATCAGGTACTAATCAATGGGGGGCCCATATATCCCCACCTGTGGTTAGCGCGCTCGATCTCGGAACAGGTGTCAAGAACTCGGATCCTACGGGACACAAGTGGGCGGTCGGAAACCAAATCTTACCTATCACCCACCGATGCCTCTGCTTAACTCAATTTTAATTGTTAATCAGTAATTAAAGTGAACGATAAGTAAAGCCATGATCATCTCCAACGTCAACATGCGGCAATCCTCCAACAATTGTGGTACTTGACGACAAGCAAAACACTTGGGCAAGCGACTACGACACGCGGGTCCAACTATCTACCAAACAACAGGTAATAGGATGTGTCCAAGGCTATATATGGCTGCAAGGGATATCACGGGTACGAATCTAGAGCATCGCAACACAGATAGCAAAGATCAACAGGAGGGAATAAATACTAGAAAAGTAAGATAGGTAGAAAGGGGGAGATGCTCGCCTGAAAACATTGCCGAAGGTTCAACCGAAGATCGGGTCGACACTCGCATCAACTCAACGGCCCAATCCGCGAAGAAGCAAAACACTAGAAGAAACACCGGATGCAATATTTAATGCTACGGCAAAAGATTGGACATGATGCATGTATGATGTATGGCATGGCAAAGGTGCGATGCAATTAGGTCATATTAAGCGGAACCGGGGTCCCGACAATTAATTAGATGGTCCAAGTTATTTATCTACCCCGCAAATTAAATGTTGTTTAACATGGCAGAAGATAGCACCGGGTTCTCTACACAAGTTTAAATGAGGCCAATATAAGGCTAGATTTGCCCACATATGGGCCCCATATTTAATTATGCAGTGAATCGGCATAAGGCCCCCAAACCACAGACAAGGATGCATGCATGAACATTTAATGTGCAACAATTTGTTATATAGCATTTATAAAATAGGGCTCGGAAAAAAGGGGCACACATTAAGGGGTCTCGACGGTCTTGGGGTTCCGGGGTTCGGGGTCCAGGGTCCAGGGTTCGACGGAACGGTCTCGGCGGGAACGTTCTTGAACAACGGGGCAGATCTTGTCGTGCTTTAGGGTCGGGTGCGGTTCTCGGCGAACTGGTCGGTTCCCTGTCGGAGGTCTTGGCGCTTCAGATCGGTCCTCGGTTCGGGGCCTCAGGGTTTTGGGGTTCGCGTCCGTGTGGCGGTCTTGTTGTTCCGTGCAGGCGTTCTCGAGGTCGATGGCGAACTTGGTCCCGGGTCCAGGAAGGAGTGCTTGGCGAATCCGTGTCAACGATCTTGGCGTTCAGGGCGGAGTTCTCGGTGACGATGTCGGTCTTGGGGTCCGGGGATTCTTCCGGGTCCATGACGACATCCTCAATGCCCTGTGTTCAAGGCATCGGAAAACCCGTGATGGCGATCTTGAGGGTTAGTTCTTGCTACTGGGTTCGGTACGGTCTTGGTTTTTCTCATATCGTAACCCTCTTGCAGCACTGGAGCCGAAGCAGGGCGTCTAGGTTCCAACTTCACATGTCCCTCCATCGTTGCATCTGTGCACCCGTTACCTCAGCACCAAAACACAAGCAGGTTAGAAGCATCAGGGGCGGTGCACGGGCAGGAGGAGGAAGGCTGACACGAGGGCGCATGAACGGCGACGCCCGCGACGAAGCTACAGAGGAGGCGGACGCGCGCGTCGGACGCGAGGCAGAGGAGGGCAGGGGCTGCTCGCGGCATGGGGAGGTCTGGGCGGCGGAGTGGAGCTCGCCGGCGGCGGAGCCTGGCGAGCGGCGGCCTGCAGAGTCGAGAGGGCGAGCTCTGCAGGGGGGGGGGAACCTGACGGGGAAGGGGCAACGGTGGAAGGCGGGGAGCGGCCGAGGCGAGCGGGGCTCAGGACGCGGCCATCGACTAGGAGGGAGAGGGAGGCGCGGGCCGGAGCACGCGGGCTGGGGCGGCGCGGCGAGCGGGCGGACGGACGGGTGCCAGCGCAGCGGCGGGCGAGGGGAGCAGAGCGGAGGCGGCTTGTCGACGGCGGCGGAGGCGTGCGACGGTCGAAGGCCGGAGGAGGGGGCGACGCCGGCTTGGGGGAAGAGGAGAGCTAGGGGAGGACGGGCCGCGGTGGGGGAGGCGCGGGCGCTGGTGTGGCCGGGAGAAGCGGGGGGGCGGCGGAGGTCGCCGGTGGGACGAGCTCGGGGCGGCACCAGCGAGGAGGAGGGCATGGAGGCGAGGCGGTTTGGCGGTGCAGGCGTTGCGGTGGAGGCCGGAGGCGGAGGGGAAGGGGAGGCAGCGCGCCGGGGAAGGTGAGCGATGGCGGGAGACGCGGCCAGAGGGAGGCGACGCGGGTTGCTTCGCGTGGGGGAGAGAGCCAGGGAGGAGGAGGGAGGTTGCGGGAGAGGGGGAGAGGACGCGGGGGCACGGGCGGCGGTGGGACCCGCGGTGGGACCCAGGCGGACCAGGGGTGCTGGCGCGTGAGAGGTGTGTGCGTGTGTGGCTTGTGTGGCAGGGGGTGTGGGGCAGTGTTGTGTGTGGAGAGAGAGAGGGGGGCAGTGTACGGGGGCGGTCGTTCGGGTCGATTTGGCCCGTTCGACTGCCCCCACTAAAATAATATAATAAATTTAATTAATGCTAAATGCACCGTTTGCAAACCAATAATAGACAACAAAATATTCCGGCAACCCGGGTTTTGCGTTTGAATTAAGATGGGGCGTTTGGAAAACAAATTAGGTTTTTCTGCAAATAGTTTTATGCAAACAAATGCAAGATGATGACGATGCTCAAATGCAATGTGGCATGATGACATGAGCATGCTGTCATGATGATGCAATGCACAAAAACAACGCGATTTTCTAGTAGTGGTTTTTGCGGGATGCCACACTGAGCAAGGAGATTGAAAATCGTGAGAAAGAACAGCAGGAACTCGAGCTTGAGCAAGTTTTCCGGTGTTTTTCGGGAGAGAGAAAGAAGATGGCTAGGAGGAGACACTTTGGAGGGGCCCAGGTGGGCCACACCCCACCGAGGCACCATCTGTAGGGGGGCGCGCCCACCATGGGTGTGGGTGCCTGGGGTGGCCCCCTGGGTCACTCCAGGTGTCCCTCTTCCCCTTTTTTCGAGGAATTTTTTTTCTGGGATTTTTCGGGAAACTTTATTTTTGGCCAATTTTAAGGGTATGAAAATTGATTTTATCGCAGAAACAGTTTTTTAGAAGAAGCAAAAGCAAACCAAAAGCCAAACTACAGAAGTTCTAAGACACTCTAACAAACAAGCAAATAGCAACACCAAAGCTAGCAAAAGAAAGGCAAATACTAGGAAGGAGAAGAATAAAAGAAAGCAAGTATAACCAAAGTGAAAACATTATTTTGTTCATTAAAATCCTTTTGTTAACAAGGTTGATCAAGTCTTGTTACCAAAAAAAATTTTATGAAACAAAACTTTGCACTCCACAAGGTGATTATGTTACCTCATACTTGATAGCAATGGTCCCAATCATAATAGATTTTAATGTGGAATGTGACAATATATTTCTCCAACCTTGATGCTCTCAATATTTTCAATGGAGTTCAGGCAATAGCTCTTAGAAACCTTCTTGGGGAAATAAACAGTATGCTATTTGTCATTAATATTTAATGTTACTTTTCCTTGATTAAAATTAATGACAGCACCTTCAGTATTAAGAAAAGGTCTCCCAAAAATAATAGACATATTATCATCTTCAGGCATCTCAAGCACAACAAAATCAGTTAAAACCAAGCAATTATGAGCCACTTGAACAGGAACATCCTCACATATACCAACAGGAATAGTAGTTGACTTATCAGCCATTTGCAAAGGTATATTAGTTGGTATCAACTTTTTTAGATAGAGTCTCTTGTAGAGAGAAAAAGGAATAACACTAACTCCAGCTCCCAAATCACATAAATAAGTTATAACATAATTGTTCTTAATAGAGCAAGGAATAGTTGGTATACCTGGATCACCAAGTTTCTTTTGAACCTTACCATTGAAGGAATAATTAGCAAGCAAAGTAGAAATCTCCTCATTAGGAATCTTCCTTTTACTAGAGACAATATCCTTCATATACTTTGAATAAGCAGGCAATTTAATAGCATCAGTCAAATAAATTTGTAAAAATAAAGGTTTCATCCACTCACAAAACTTGTTGTAGTGTTCTTCCTCCTTTGACTTGTGTTTCTTACCTGGAAAAGGCATAGGTTTCTGCACCCAAGGTTCTCTTTCACTACCATGTTTCTTAGCAATAAAATCTTACTTAGTGTACCTAGTGTTCTTAGTGTGCTTCTCAGGTTCTTCCTCAACTTCCTCCTTATCAGGAGCATCATTTTTATCACAACTTTCAGTTTCAGCATCAGAGACAGATATACTATTAGGATCTACAGCAGGTTCAAGTGGTTCCTCAACTATTTTATGTTTCTTTTTCTTTCTCTTACGAGGACTACCACTACTTTCACCTTGTTGAGAATCCTTCTCAATTCTTTTAGGGTGTCCTTCAGGATATAAAGGATCTTGAGTAGCTATACCACTCCTAGTTCTAATTCCATAAGCATGTTTATCTCCTCAGGCATTAACTAGCATATCCTTTTGTACCTTAGAAAGTTGATCAAGATGGGTTTGAACCATTTGAAAGTGTTTGCAAAGCATTTTAATATCATTAGAAGTTCTTTCCAAAATATATTTCAACTCTTTAATAGCTCTAGAGTTTTCCAATAAATGATTCTGAACTTGTTTATTAAAATTACCTTGTTTAACAATAAATGTGTCAAGTTCCTCTAAGCATTGATCAGGAGGCTTACGATAGGGAATGTCACCTTCATTAAAGTGGAGAGAGTGTACCTCAATAGTAGATGAGTGGGGAATTGGCTTACATAATTCTTCTATAGGAGGTAGATTCTTCACATCTTCAGCTCTAATACATTTCTCCTTTAGACATTTCTTAGCTTCTTTCATCACTTCATCATTTAATGCAATCACTCCCCTCTTCTTTGGTGTTGGTGTTAGAACTGGTTCAGGCACAATTGGTTCAGGAGTAATAGGCTCAGGTGTATTTAGCTCAGTTGAAGTCCAATCATCATAATTCTTTCTTATTTTAGCCATTAATTCTTTAGCATCTGTAGGATTCTTTTCCTGAAAACACAATCAGCAAAGCTATCTAGGTAGGTCCTAGAATCATCAGTTAGTCCATTATAATAAATATCAAGAAGCTCATTTTTAGGCAATGGACATACATGATGTGCATGAATCAAGGCATAGAACCTTGTCCATGACTCAGGCCATTTCTCTTCTTCTCCCTGTTTAAAATAAAAAAGTCTCTACAAAGCAGCATGTCTAGCACTAGGAGGAAAATATTTTTGGAAGAAAGAAGCAATCAAGCAATCAGGTCTATCAATGGAACCAAGAGGTAATCTATTAAACCAAACCCTAGCTTCTCCTTTTAGTGAAAAAGGGAAGATGTTAGTAACAAAGTACTTACGCATCTTAAAATCACCAGAGAATAAAGCACTCATAGTAGAAAGCTCATTCATATGAGCCAAAGAACTCTCATTTTTAGTCCCAGAAAAATGTTCTTTCTCAACAATATCCAAATAGGATAAATCAAGAGAGAAATCATAATCTTTATCTTTAATATCTATGGGAGAGGTGGCAAACTTAGGATCAGAGGACAGTTTAAGCATAATAGTATGTATAGCAAGGAGACTCTTAATAGCACTAGTACCATGTGTGTTTCGTCACTCTTCAACAAATTCATCAGTGAACTCAATGTAACCATCATTAATATCATAACTATCTCTAGACTCGGGTGAGCTAATAGGTGTAACCGTGTCTTCACTAGGATTTTCAGTATTTCCTAGACTAGCCATAGTAGCATCTAGGAAAGGACCTAATGAACCACTCACATCAAGCACAGTAGAAGTAACATCGTGAGTATCAAAAGTAGTTTCAGATTCAGCAGTAGTAGAAGTGTGTGTAGCATGAGTATGTGGTGGCGGTGTGACAAGCTTATTTATAACAGACGGTGAATCAAGAGCAACAGAGGTTTTTAGGACTGTACCTCTTCTTGTAGTGGATGGTAAAACAGGTAACTTTCCATCACGAGACTTACCCATGATGAACAGAGTAGCAGTGAACAATAGTATATCCAAGTGAACTTACAAATAAAGCTATGCTCCCCGGCAACGGCGCCAGAAAACAGTCTTGATGACCCACAAGTGTAGGGGATCGCAACAATCTTCGCGGGTAGTATTACCCAATTTATTGATTCGACACAAGGAGAGCCAAAGAATACTTACAAGCCTTAACAACTGAGTTGTCATTTGAGCTGCACCTGGAAATAGTTCTTGCTCACAGAAGTTCATCAGTAGCAACAGTTTGGTAGTAGCAACAACAACAGTAAAACATGAGCAATAGTAACAGTATAAGTAAACAGTGGGATTCGAGTGTGGTAGGCATAGGGATGGATGGACGGGCGTTGCAAGGACGAGTCTAAACATGTAACTTCAAGATCTAGGGCATTGCAAATAAATAAGAATAAGAATCCAAGTACTAAACAATCCTAGGCATGTGCTCCATATATGTTCATACATGCTCGCAATGAGAACTTGCACAACATCTTTTGTCCAGCCAGCCCATGGCAGCGAGGCCTCTAGGGAACTACTGGCAATTAAGGTGCTCCTTTTAATAGAGCACCGGAGGAAAGCACTAACACTCCGTGAACACATGTGATCCTCACACCATAGTCATCCCCTCCGGTTGTCCCAATTTCTAACACTTCGGGGCCTTTGGATCCGGACAATGATATGTGTACACAACTTGCAGATAAGATCACAAACAATAGTATCATAATGATTCAATAATAAGTTCAGATCTGAGATCATGACACTCTGGCCCTAGTGACAAGCATTAAGCACAACAAGTTGCAACAAAGTATAGATACTAGGCACTATGCCCTAACAATCTTATTCGATTACAAGATAGAACACATCCAATCCCTACCATCCCCATAGCCTAAAATGGGGGATTACTCACTCATGGATGAGGGAAACATTGATGGTTGATGGAGAGGAGTTGGTGATGACGATGGTGATGATCCTATCCAAATTCCCTGTCCCGTCAGGGTGCGAGAATGGAGTTTCTAGATCCGAATCTTGGTTTCTGATGGTGGCGGTGGAGCCGAACTCTTTCTAGAAAAACATCGAATCCCCCTCGGGTTTTAGATCAAGGGGTAACTTATAGGCGCAGAGGGAGCCCGAGGGGGTGCCTAGGGTGGCCACCCCCCCCAAGGCGCTGGCAGGGCCCACCCGCGCCTGGAAGGGGTGTGGCCCCCCCAGGCCTCCACTCCGTTTCATCTTCTGGATCTCTGGATCTTCTGGCAAAATATAATTTTTGGCATATTTTTCGGGATTTTTCCTGATAGTTGATTTTCTGCACAAAAACTAGACACCAAGGTAATTCTGCTAAAAAGAGTGTTAGTCCGTGTTAGTTGTATGCAAATCACACAAGTTTAGAGGAGAAACAATAGCAAAAGTGTTCAGGAAATTAGATACGTTTTGGACGTATCTACTTCCAAGTTCCCTCTTTATTTCACACCGGTGACATCCATAGACAAAATAGCATGATATCAACAGAGTACGAAGTACAAGTGCAATGTTGAAAACGTTCCACATGACAGCATGGTTCTTCTAATTCCAACGTATAAGTGCAAGAAAATACACCATAGATGACACAATGGTTCAAGTTTATTAGGGGAAATAATATAAAGTGTGCCATCAAGTTTATGAGGGCTTTAATCACTAAGTTTTCACATAAAAAAATACTTTTTAATTGGAAGATAGCTGAAAACAAGAATAAACTTGGAATAGTGTAACACACCATGCATAGGAATTTATAGTGGACACTTTGGAATAACTTGGTTTCTTGGGAGTTGGAAGTATGAGTAGAACCTACTCATACAAGTGGAGGCTAGCAAAAGACTGGGAGCAACCAACTAAGAAAGCAATAATGGCCATAATCATGCAGAGCAACAAAACATTACTAATCAAAGCATAAAGTCGTACTACAAGTCAAGGACTAAATTATAATAGAGGCTATGGTGACTTGTTCGTAGTCATAACATGGTGTGAGCATGTGCCAAGTCAACCCAAACAAAGCATCAAAGGAGAATACCATAATACTATGCTTTTGCATGCTAAAACAACGCATAATTTCTTCAAGGCACACTAAGCATCCCAATTGTTTGGAACAAGACATGCTACATCAATAATCACTAAGCATAAGGTCAAAACAACACCTAGCATGTCATGCTAAAGTCTAAGTCACAGTCAATGCAAGCTCCTCTTGCACTTTCAAGCAGGAACTTCCTACTCTTTTCCAACACCAACCAACTTATTTGAAACAACACAGCGAGAACAGGGGTCCAAACTACTTTATTCAAGCAAACAAAACAACTAAGAAAAACAAATGAAAACTAAGACGCTCCAAGAACAACACAATTGGTGCATGAAACAATAAAAATGAAGTGTCAAGACAGACCTAAGATTTTTATTGATGAAGATGTAGGGTTCGCAGCATAGAAAACAAAAAATTTCCTACGATGTGAACTATATACCAAGATCTATCTACTAGATACAAACAACGGGCGGATGTATATCCGTAGAGAACATACCCTTGAAGACCGATAAAGCTTAACGAGTTCAACTCGTGGTTGATGTAGACGATCTCTTGCCGATCTCAAGATCGAGAGGAAGTCCTAGCGCCGCAAATCAGCAGCGCATCCGTGCTCGCACACACATTCGAGGCACCGAGCAACCTCCGCCTCCTCGCTCCAGCGATGCAGCGGAAGCACAACTCTTTCTTGCCGAATAGCCACCGGGAACGTGTATCTCGCTAGTCCGAGACCATGGGGAATAAATTCTAGAGGGGGAGAGAGACCCTTCACGAGGAGGTGTGAGAGACAAATGAGGAGGGGGGCTCCTTTTATAGGAGGAGGGGGGAACCCCAAGGGGGTGGCTTGCGCATGGGGCTGCCCCCTTGCGCTCCCCTCTTCATGTGGGTGGACACTCCACTCACAAATCTCCTTTAAATTCCCTCCACTCAAAAGTCCACTCAAATTCCCATTAAATTTCCACCAAATTTAATGCAAACTCTCAGTAAATAAAACTCTTTTATTTTATTCAGAATTTTGTCAATTATTTTAATGAAAAACATTCACAAATAACCCCTTGCTAGAATTCTATTTCACATGCATAACCACTTTATGCAAATTCACCCGAAAACCTGTTTCAGTATCTAGTGAAATAAATTCCTGCGCTTGTTCATTCTTTCGGCATGAAACATTTGCTCCAATTGGATGTCGGTGTCTCTTAAGTGTGTCACCCTACGGTTCGTGAATAATGCGGACATGATCGAGACCCCGCTCGGATCAATAATCAGAAGCGGGATCTGGAGACCCATACCGACTCCCACACATTCAACGATGACTTTCTTGTGATCGTCGGAACCTTTACGCTAGTATCTTAATCTCTTTGTTTCACGATATATTACATGTCCGAGATTCGATCATCGGTATCTCCATACCTAGTTTGATCTCGTTACCGACATGCACTCTTTTCTCGTTCCTATGATATAACATTCTAGTGATCAAATCACTTGCTTCCAAGCTAATCAATGTGATATCACCGAGAGGGCCCAGAGTATATCTATCCGTCATCGGGATGAACAAATTCCACTCTCGATCCATGAGCCTCAACATAACACTTTATTAGTTCTGAATCCATCTTTATAGTCACCCTGTTACGGTGTGACGTTTGATGTTATCAAGAAACTCTTCCGGTGTTAGTGATTGACATGATCTCATGGTCTAAGGATTAGGATCACTTCGTAAGTTGTTATAGAAATATAAACTCAATGACTTTGATCGTAATGCTATACTTCGGATGAATGTTCATCACACCATTACACTAATGTTGTGATCCCGTTATTAACAACATCCAATGTCCATGATCAGGAAACCTTGATCATCTTGTTAATCAACGAGCTAGTTTATGAGAGAGGCATAACTAGGAACTTTCTGTTTGTTTATTAAACACACATGTATTAACGTTTCCGTATTACTACAATTATAGCATGCAAAATAAACATCTATCATATACTTGGAATACACATAATAAACACTTTATTATTGCCTCTCAGGGCATATTCCCTTCAGTCTCCCACTTGCACTAGAGACAATAATCTAGTTACATAGTGATAAATCTAACACCCATTGAGTTCTGGTGTTGATCATGTTTTTCTCTAGGGAGAGTTTTAGTCAACGGATCTGCTACATTGAGATCCGTATGTACTTTACAAATCTTTATATCTCCATCCTTGACATGATCGCAGATGGAGTGAAACCGGCGCTTAATATGCTTGGAATGCTTGTGATACCTTGGCTCTTTGGCATTGGCAATGGCACCATTGTTGTCACAATAGATCACCATTGGGTCCAACGCGTTTGCCACCACTCCTAGTTCGGATATGAACTCCTTCATCCAAACTGCTTCCTGAGCCGCTTCTGAAGCAGCAACATATTCGGCCTCCGTTGTTGATCCCGCTACCACAGGTTGTTTGGAGCTCCTCCAACTAACCGCTCCGCCATTCATGAGAAATACGTATCCGGATTGAGACTTAGAGTCATCCGGATCGGTGTCAAAGCTAGCGTCGACATAACACTTAGCGACGAGCTCTTCTTCACCTCCGTATACAAGAAACATATCCTTAGTTCTTCGTAAGTACTTAAGGATATTCTTGACCGCTATCCAGTGTTCCGAACCTGGATCTGATTGGTACCTACTAGTCAAACTAATAGCATGTGCCACATCCGGTCTTGTACATAGCATGGCGTACATTATAGAGCCTATGGCTGAAGCATAGGGGACTTTGTCCATTATCTCTCTTTCTTCCGCCGAAGCCGGACTTTGAGTCTTACTCAATGTCTTGCCTTGCAACATAGGTAAGAACCCCTTCTTACTTCCGTCCATTTTAAACTTCTTTAAAATCTTATCAAGGTATGTACTTTGTGATAGCCCTATTAGGCGCCTAGATCTATCTCTATAGATCTTTATGACTAATATGTATGACGCTTCACCTAGGTCCTTCATTGAAAATTTGCTGTTTAGATAACTTTTAACACTGTTTAAAAGATCTATATCATTTCCGATCAATAATATGTCATCCACATATAATATCAGAAATGCCACATTGCTCCCACTCACTTTCTTGTAAATACAAGCTTATCCATAAGTTTGGACAAATCCAAACTCTTTGATCACCTCATCAAAGCGGAGATTCCAACTTCGTGATGCTTGCTTCAATCCATAGATGGATCGCTGAAGCTTGCACACCTTGTTAGCATCCTTAGGATCGACAAAACCCTTTGGTTGTATCATATACAACTCTTCTTCAATATTACCATTGAGAAACGCGGTTTTGACATCCATCTTCCATATCTCATAATCGAAATATGCAGCAATTGCTAACATAATCCTAACTGACTTTAGCATCGCTATGGGAGAGAAAGTCTCATCGTAGTCAACACCTTGAATTTGTCGAAACCCCTTTGCGACAAGTCGAGCTTTATAGACGGTCACATTACCATCAACATCAGTTTTCCTTTTGAAAATCCATTTGTTCTCCACGGACTTTCGGTCGTGAGGTAATTCCACCAAGTTCCAAACTTGATTTTCATACATGGATTCCATCTCGGATTTCATGGCTTCTAACCATTTGTTGGAATCCGGGCTCATCATCGCTTCTTCATACGTCGTAGGGTCATCATTTTCATCAACCATGAAATTCATGACAGGATTTCCGTACAGCTCGGGAGCTGCACGCGTCCTGTTTGACCTGCGAGGTTCGGTAGTACTCTCTTTCGGAGTTTCATGATCATTATCATTAGTTCCCTCTTCAACAGGTGGAGCCAACTCCGGAACAACTTCCGGCACTGCGCTACTCGCCATACTTTGAAGAGAAGGTTCCACAACCTCTTCGAGTTCTACCTTCCGACTACTCACACCTTTCGCGAGAAACTCTTTCTCTAGAAAGGATCCATTCTTGGCAACAAAAACCTTGCCCTCGGATCTGTGATAGAAGGAATACCCAATAGTTTCTTTAGGGTATCCTATGAAGATGCATTTTTCCACTTTGGGTTCGAGTTTATCTGGTTGAAGTTTATTCACATAAACATCGCATCCCCAAACTTTAAGAAATGACAGCTTAGGTTTGTTTCCAAACCATAATTCATACGGTGTATTTTCAATGGATTTAGATGGTGCCCGATTTAAAGTGAATGCAACAGTTTCTAGTGCATAACCCCAAAATGACAACGACAAGTCCGTCAGAGACATCATAGATCGAACCATATCTAATAAAGTACGATTACGACGTTCCGACACACCATTTCGCTGTGGTGTTCCGGCAGGTGTGAGTTGTGAAATAATTCCACACTCTTTCATGTGAGTGCTAAACTCGTAACTTAGATACTCACCTCCACGGTCGGACCGTAGAAATTTGATCTTTCTATTATGATGATTTTCCACTTCATTCTGAAACTCCTTGAACTTTTCAAAGGTTTCAGACTTGTGTTTCATCAAGTAGATATAACCGTATCTTCTGAAATCATCCGTGAAAGTAACAAAATAATGATATCCACCTCGCGCCGACACACTCATTGGACCACATACATCAGAATGTATGATTTCCAATAAATCTGTCGCCCGTTCCATTGAACCGGAAAACGGCGTTCTAGTCATCTTGCCCATAAGGCATGGCTCACATGTATCAAATGATTCATAATCAAGTGATTCCAAAAGTCCATCCGAATGGAGCTTCTTCATGCGTTTAACGCCAATATGACCTAGACGGCAGTGCCACATATATGCGGATATATCATCATTAAGTTTAATCCTTTTAGCATCAACATTATGAATATGTGTAACATTATCATCGAGATCTAATAGAAATAAACCATTCATCATCGGTGCATGACCATAAAAGATTTCATTCATATAAATGGAACAACCATTGTTCTCGGATTTAAATGAATAACCACTTCGCATCAAACACGATCCAGATACAATGTTCATGCTCAGTGCAGGCACCAGATAACATTTATTCAAGTTTATAACTAATACCGACGGTAAGTGGAGAGGCAGCGTTCCGACGGCGATCACATCAACGCTTGATCCATTGCCGACACGCATCTTGACCTCACCCCTTGCTAGCGGTCGCTTGTTCCGCAGCCCCTGATTCGAGTTACAAATATTAGCAACTGAACCGGTATCAAATACCCAGGTGCTACTGCGAGCACTAGTCAAGTACACATCAATAACATGTATATCATATATACCTTTGTTTGCCTTGCCGGCCTTCTTGTCTGCCAGATACTTGGGGCAGTTGCGCTTCCAGTGGCCAGTCCCCTTACAATAGTAGCACTCGGAATCAGACTTAGGTCCAACTCGGGGTTTCTTTTCAGGCGCGGCAACAGGCTTGCCGCCCTTACTTCCATTCCATTTTCCCTTCTTGTCTTTCTTGAAACCAGTGTTCCTATTGATCATCAACACTTGATGTTCCTTTTTGATCTCCACTTCTGCAGTTTTAAGCATTGACAGAAGCTCGGGGAGAGACTTCTTCATGCCTTGCATATTATAGTTCATCACGAAGCTCTTATAGCTAGCTGGCAGAGACTGCAGAACACGATGGATGCCTAAGTCAATGGGAATCGATATTCCCAAGGACACAATCTTATCGGCGTAACCCGACATCTTGAGTACATGCTCACTAACGGAGCTGTGCTCTTCCATCATTCAGCTAAAGAACTTTTCTGAAGCGTTGTAGCTCTCTACAGCAGCATGTGTGTCGAAAATCATTTTCAACTCACCCATTGTATCAAATGCATTGCCGTTTTCGAAACGCTTTCGAAGTTCCGGCTCTAGCCCATACAATATGCCGCAATGAACTAAGTTGTGGTCCTCCTGACGAGTCTGATAGACATTATTCTCCTCGTCAGGGGCATCATCTAAAGGTGGGGGGCCTAACGGCGCTTCTAGCACATATTGCTTTTGTGCAGCAGAGAGGAGAATCCTCAAATTCATGGCCCATTCGGTAAAGTTGCTAACGTTCGTTGCTAGTTTCTCTTTCTCCATGAACACATTGAAATTAAAAGCAGGTGGTGCCATCTACAACAGAATTTGTAAAGTTTAGACTAAGTGTATGATAGATTGAGTTCAACTAATCTATATTACGAATGAACTCCCACTCAAAAATGATATCCCTCGTGCCTTTTTGGTGATTACATGAACCAAATCCACTACACCAAGTCTGATCATCACGTGAGTCGGTATAGCTTCAAAGGCGAGCATCAAATGGGCATCATATCAACTATATGACTCATGCTTAACCTTTCGGTCCGTGTTCCGAGGCCATGTCTGTACATGCTAGGCTCGCCAAGTTAGAACCTTAGTATTCGCGTGTGTAACTGTTTTACACCCGAAATATGGTCGTGGATCCAAGAACACCCGATCATCACGTGATGTCTTGGAGCGACGAAAACATAATCGGTGCATACCAAAGGAAGAACACATTCTTATCTTGATATTTAAATGAGGGATCATCTTATTATGCTAACAAAGCGCTAAATATAAGATTCTATCAAACATCATATGTTTATTAGTGAAATTATATGGTTCCCGCAGATGATCTCTATCATGTGCATCGTGGTATGATCACTATCATACCTATATGTGTAAATCCAAGGTCTATGGATTTTACACGCTATGTGTGTTGTAAGAGTATCATCTCATACTTCTACTTACAACACTACCATATCATAACACTAGACAAGCAACAATCTAAACTAGACGCCTCTAATTTATCCATTGCAAGTTTTACGTGGCTTAGGGCTTTCGAGATAGAACCGTTCTTACCTACGAACATGAACCACAATGAGGATAATCAAATTGTTTACAACTCGCTTGCAAAATAGATATTGACTATAGTAGGAGAGACAGACACCCGCTAGCCACTTATGCAAACTAGTTGCATGTCAAGCGTGGAACAGGTCTCATGTGCGAAGACATGTAAAGTTTGTCCGGGCCGCTTCATCCCACTATGCCACCAATATCCAAAATTACAACAAAGGAGCAACAACATGATCATCATCGCCCACATACTCATATGTGTACTACCCGTGTAAAGTATCTACGCATAGATCCGGCTCTGATACCACTGTAGGGTTCGCAGCATAGAAAACAAAAAGTTTCCTACGATGTGAACTATATACCAAGATCTATCTACTAGATAAAAACAACGGTCGGATGTATATCCGTAGAGAACATACCCTTGAAGACCGACAAAGCTTAACGAGTTCAACTTGTGGTTGATGTAGATGATCTCTTGCCAATCTCAAGATCGAGAGGAAGTCCTAGCGCCGCAAATCAGCAGCGCATCCGTTCTCGCACACACGTTCGAGGAACCGAGCAACCTCCGCCTCAACGCTCCAGTGATGCAGCGGAAGCACAACTCTTTCTTTCCTAATAGCCACCGGGAACATGTATCTCGCTAGTCCGAGACCATGGGGAATAAATTCTAGAGGGGGAGAGAGATCCTTCACGAGGAGGTGTGAGAGACAAGTGAGGAGGGGGGCTCCTTTTATAGGAGGAGGGGGGGAACCCCAAGGGGGTGGCCGGTGCATGGGGCTGCCCCCTTGCCCTCCCCTCTTCATGTGGGTGGACACTCCACTCACAAATCTCCTTTAAATTCCCTCCACTCAAAAGTCCACTCAAATTCCCATTAAATTTCCACCAAATTTAATGCAAACTCTCATTAAATAAAACTCTTTTATTTTATTCAGAATTTTTTCAATTACTTTAATGACAAACATTCACAAATAACCCCTTGCTAGAATTCTATTTCACATGCATAACCACTTTATGCAATTTCACCCGAAAACCTGTTTCGGTATCTAGTGAAATAAATTCCTGCGCTTGTTCATTCTTTCGGCATGAAACATTTGCTCTAATTGGATGTCGGTGTCTCTTAGGTGTGTCACCCTACGGTTCGTGAATAGTGCGGACATGATCGAGACCCCTCTCGGATCAATAATCAGAAGCGCGATCTGGAGACCCATACTGACTCCCACACATTCAACGATGACTTTCTTGTGATCGTCGGAACCTTTTACGCTAGTATCTTAATCTCTTTGTTTCACGATATATTACATGTCCGGGATTCGATCATCGGTATCTCCATACCTAGTTTTATCTCGTTACCGACATGCACTCTTTTCTCGTTCCTGTGATATAACATTCTAGTGATCAAATCACTTGCTTGCAAGCTAATCAATGTGATATCACCGAGAGGGCCCAGAGTATATCTATCCGTCATCGGGATGAACAAATTCCACTCTCGATCCATGAGCCTCAACATAACACTTTATTAGTTCTGAATCCATCTTTATAATCACCCTGTTACGGTGTGACGTTTGATGTTATCAAGAAACTCTTCCGGTGTTAGTGATTGACATGATCTCATGGTCTAAGGATTAGGATCACTTCATAAGTTGTTATAGCAATATAAACTCAATGACTTTGATCGTAATGCTATACTTCGGATGAATGTTCATCACACCATTACACTAATGTTGTGATCCCGTTATTAACAACATCCAATGTCCATGATCAGGAAACCTTGATCATCTTGTTAATCAACGAGCTAGTTTATGAGAGAGGCATAACTAGGAACTTTCTGTTTGTTTATTAAACACAAATGTATTAACGTTTCCGTATTAATAAAATTATAGCATGCAAAATAAACATATATCATATACTTGGAATACACATAATAAACACTTTATTATTGCCTCTCAGGGCATATTCCCTTCAGAAGAAGGGGATGCGTTGGGCATCCCCAAGCTTTGACGCTTGTTACTCTTGGATAATTCATGGGGTGACACTGGGGTGGCATCCCCAAGATTGATCTTTTGTCCATTATTTATCTCATTACATCATTTTTTCTCTACACCTGAAAATTTTCCTTCATACAAAACTTCACACAATCTTCATTAGCAACATTAGTGTAATCAAAAGAAAATAGACCTTTAGGGAAAGCTTTGGAACATCAAGACTTTTCACTAAAAACACAAGATACTGTAGCAACTCCTTCAAAAATCTCAATTCCCCAAAAGAGAACTCAAAAAGGAATCAATAAGAAGCAAATGCAAATAATGGCAGAAATCTGTCAAAACAGACCAGCAGGTAGAAACTGATTTTTTCGAAAATCTTATGTTGCTCAAATCAAAAAGTGTTGTACTAAAGAAATTTAGATAACATACTGGGAGATTTATTCGTAAATTTTTAGCTCAATTTGAGTTACAGAGACTCCTCACGAATTTTTATGGTGCAGAACAGATATCTGTTTCAAGACAGCATCTCCCCAAATCTTGCTTCCCTGTCATTAGAGGTCATTATTGGCACAAAAATCAAACAAAAAGGATAAGTAGAGGTCATTACTGAAGTAATAACTTCCAAGACTCAAGTAAACTCTTGGGTTATCTCAACAAGTACTTTTCTTTAACGCCTTTAAGTTAGGCTTGATAGCTTGAGAAGATGCTCACATAAGAATTATGAATTGAAGTCAAAGAGAGCATCAAGAAGCAAATTCAAAACACATTTAAGTCTAACCCACTTCCTATGCATAGGAATCTTGTATTGTAAGATCCCTCCCTTTTAAAGGTAAGGATCCCTGTGATTGCAATGCTAGTCCCTGGATCAATGCTAGCATCCACAGTTTAAGATGAAGTACACAGAAACAAAGGTCATTATTACATATCATTCCAGAGACAAACATAGTATTCTACAACTCCATGGCCATAGGCCTAATACAAGAGTTTAACCATAACAATATAAATAAGTCTTCATCTTCATGTGCCACATGCAAGCATGTTGAGTGTAGACTCATACCCCTAATCATCATCAGAATAACCTGCAACATCACAAGTTACAGCCACAGTGGGTCAATACATTGGAATAGTATTGGCAAGTGATACCTTAGTAGAATGTTAACATCTAGCTACTACATGAATTTGGCTAAGTGTAGCTTAGGCTTGCTTTGCTGAAAATAGTTTTTACCTATTAGTTGAAAACACTAAGTTTTTCTTTGTCAAAACTTTCCCAAGGAACCACCAATAGAAATTGGTGAACCTTCACCCTTGTTCAACCACAAGTTTTAACTTAGAAAATTGGGATGAGGAGATTCTTGATAGCTTCTATGTCTTGATGATCAAGTTGTCCAATACCATGGACATGGCTAAGTACTTAGATTCTTCCATCTACAGAGGTTGTGCACTTTCCCCACAAGACTTGATTTTCACCAAGACAGGACCTTTCAGAAGCCTTCCCTTAGACCAAATGGACGCGTTCCAACCTATCATCCCACTACCACCAACTGTCCAAATGGCTAAGTTATTGCAACCTATATGATCCAGGTAGAGCCCATAATGCCATGTAGCTGCACCAGAAGCTTCTTAACATTTGGCATCTCAAATCCCTTTGTTCCTGGGTGTCTTTCCACAAGTGTGATACACAAGGTAAACCATACAATTTTATAAAAGATGATTTTCAACAATTTATCAAGAGAACAACATTTAACAGAGATTCCTATTAAGGGTAGGAGGTACACTTGGAGTAATATGCAAGAACAACCAATATTAGAACAGTTGGATTGGTTTTTCACTTCTATGCATTGGACTCTGTCACATCCCAAATTTTAGATTTGGTTCCGCATATCATTCATATCATTGCATCATACTTTTCCATGCAAAACCACCGATTAAAAAGAATCGGCGAAACGCTATTTTCAAAATCCTTTTCTATTCCACTACGAGGCTCCTGCGGGAGGCATTAGTAGGACTATTGTAGCCCACCCTTGTAGCCTAGTGGTTTCACTCAACCCTTGAACCTAGGTTGTTCCCCTCGTTTTTACAAAAAATTAGGAGCAAGAATCGCCCGATTCGAAGCTCGTATGGGAAAGTTACGGCCGTTTTATTAAAATATCGAAAATCGGCGCTGACTTCGCCGTGTTCGCCTCCAACCGCGTGGCCCGTGTCCGCGTAGGACCTCACGAGGGGGCCCACTTAAGAGGCAGCCACCGCCCCTGCCTCGATTCCCGCACCCACCCGCTGCCGCCCGCGCCCTCGATCTCCACGCAGCCACCGCCGCCTCGAAGACCGCGCCGTGCCGCCTCGGGATCGCCGCCGCCGCCCAGGTACGTCGCCGCGCCGCTCCCGCCCCCGCGCGCCTACCCGCGCCCCCCCCCTTGATGCCGCCGCCTTTAGCCGCGCCTCGCGCGCCGCGCCCGCAGCTCGCCAGCCCCGCCGCCAGCGCCGCGCCGCTGCTCCGCGCGCAGCCGCGCCGCCTGCCCCGCTATCGATCGCCGCACTCGCCCGCGCGCAGCCGCTCGCGCTCGCCCGCGTGCACGCGCGCCTCACACCGTCGCCCGTCGCTCGCTGCGTTGACCACCTCAATCCGCGCTGACCGTCTCCCTCTCGCGCAGGTAACCGCCGTCGCCAGAACCAATCGCCGCACCGTCCGGAGCTCGCCGTCGTTCGTCTCCGGTGAGTCCGCAGCCGCCATCTATTGGGACCGTCGGATCTCAGATCAGCGGTCCAGATCAGCCGTTGACCGGTCAGCCCCAGGCGTTGACTCGTCAGACGCCCAGTTAGCGCCCAGTCAGCAGCCACGTTGACCAGTCAACATACACAGTTGACTGGGTGTATTTTTTAATCGTTTTAGTTGGCAGATTTCGGTAGAAACTTGTAAATTGCGTAGAAATTAATCCGCAGGGCCAAAAATTGCAAATAAAATATGTGTAGATTCAGTAAGTCGTGTAGAATCTTGCTGTACCTTAGTTTCACACTTTTGCAGCAAGATTATAACAATTTAATCAAATTAGTTAATGGTCTTTCTGGAGTAATTAATTCGTAGAAAAAGATCTGTAACTCCAAAAATTGCGTATGATATGTCCCTGGATTCAGTGGAACGAGGGGAATCTCGTTGTGAATTAAAAGGTTAGGCTTACAGTGAAAAATTCTGTAGAAACTGTCTAGTGGCTTTCTGCAGTGTTTTAATTACTCGGGGAGTTTTATAGTTCCTTTTTGAGTAATTCCAATTGGTACTATTTCTAAATAGCACTACCTATGCGGTAGAATTTTCCCAAGATTTTACAAACAGTATACTACCGGTAGTGAATTAATTGAGTTCTAGCTCTAGTTTTGAGTATTATACTTTGCATAATAGTTTTCCTTGCGCTAAAACTATTTTCCATGCATGCAATCAGTACCTCTACTGATTACTATTATGTGGTGTTGTTGTAGCGTCATCCCACTTGTCATGCATGCATTCATACATCATCTTTGTTCCATATGCTTGCGGATTGTTTGTTTATGATTGCAATTGTATCGTGTAGATTGTGACGAGTGCAACGCTTGCTCGTGTGTGGATTGTTCTTCCGACCGCTACAACCAAGGCAAGTAGATGCTACTTTGTTCATGATATCGTCCTACTATTTTCAATGCATTGTCGTGTATTTTGTAGATGCATGTGTAGGATGATACTATCGCTATGCTATGTCCTATTATGTGGTAGGGCTTTCCTTGTAGATGAACCACCGTTGGTAGATGTGCTTAGCCATGCTATGATGAACGAGGGATGGGTTACATCACTCAGACTTGTTTCTAAAAGTATTGGTTTGTGAAAACTAAAACAACTTAATCAATGAATCTCTTGGGTGTGATGGTATTGATAATTTTTTGGTGGTTTCATTGCGGAAAGGCACCCAGGTATCGAGAGAAATTGATTGGCTTCTTTATTTGGTAGCTTACGTGTACAACCATGTGCCAATAATGAAATGGGCGGTTGGTTGGACTTAGTAGGTTGTGGTAACCCGAACCCGCGTATCCAGAGATGTAGAATTTTGGTAGGTTGGACCGGTGCGCGTCGGGATTGGGGTGCTACTTCCCGAACAGTCTCTTCTTGGACTTCTCCCTATCATCACCCAAAATGAGAGTGATGGTACGAGCTGGGCTGGCCAAGTCACATGGGTAAAGTGTACTAACCTCTACAGGGTGTGTAATCTAATCGATTAGCAGTGTCCCCGGTTATGGACATCTGAGTTGCTTGATATTGATTCCATGACATGTTTCTCGCTCATTCCAATTTCTTAATTGATTTAATGTTGTTGGGTTAACTTAATTGGGATCTTTTCAAATAAAATTAAAAACTGTTTATGATAGTAGGACAAAGGTATTTGCAAATGCAAGCCATACACAGCTCCACTTGCCAAATATGCATGTAGATGTTAGTACTATTGTCTCCTTACTAGCTCTACTTGCCATACATTCCATGTATTGACCCTTTGGGGCTGCTACGTTTCATGTTGCAGGTTATTCCGATTCTGAGTAATCGATATAGGCCACGATACTCCACTCGGCACTTGTTCACTTGTGGGCAATTTGAAGAATGGAGGATTTATTTTATTTATGTTCCTACCTGAATAATTTGAGCTAGCCTTGGGCTAAGCTTTTATTGTAATAATGGTACTCTGGATCTTCGTTATTTATGATGCACGGATATTTGCTATGTTATTCGTCTTATTCTATTGTGGGCCAATGAACCGATCCAGGGATTGGCATGTCACATAGAAGCCACGGTCTTTTCAGAACCGCGGTGTTACAAGATGGTATCAGAGCCCGTGTGTTGACTGTAGGATCGTGACCTAGGATTGGATTAGGAAGCCATAGATTTATTAAACCCTATATTAACTCTGTCTTTCATCTTATGTCTTTCACTATCGTAAATTCTTATGATATGCTATTCTCACACTTTCCTCTTTAATTGATAGATGGGAGAAGTCAGGACTGAGTATGCCACCATGGAGTCACCAAGGCCCTTTGCAAGGCAGTTAGCACAGCTCTCGCAGTCATTGGGATTGCCACTGCCCATGTTCAAGGGAAGAAGGTTGTACACCTATGGATATGGAGAGGATGCATGGGAGATCACTACCTTCATATTCAGGGATGTCGCCTTGCCAAATCCAGTGCATTTGATCTACACCAAGACATACTGCAACTGGGGACTTGGAATAAACTTGGCCATACATGAAGCCCTGTCTCGCCAGTGCCATCATGTTCGACACCTACTGCCAGCAGATTCACCCTACCGTGACTATGGGAGGCGTGATGAAGATGGGCACATCGTGGTTACCCCAGGCTACAGGAACAACATGTCGTCCCGTCGGAGGCACATAGAGGACATAGAAAGGGAGAATGGAGCTCTAGCTGAGAAAGTGATGATGATAAAGGAGATTGCAGATTTTGCTTGCAATGGTATGGTGGTCCAAGGACAGGAGATTGACACCCTGCATGAAGCTGTGGGAGTTCTGGAGAATGCCCTGATAGCCAGAGATGCAACAATAGCTCATCTTCATGGTACTGTGCAGGAGAACACCCAGAACATACAACAGTTGCAAGGGACCATCCAGGAAAGGGATCAAACTATTGAAGCTATGACAGCCCAGATTGCCGCTCTCCAAGCACAGCTAAATCCACCCTCTGATGATGAAAATGGAGATGATGGCAACAATGGGGATGATGATGACAGTGGGAACGATGATGATGATGAGGACGGGGATGATGATGATGGAGACGATGATGGTGGAGGAGATGAAGTTGTTGCAGTCGCAGCAGAGAGTGAAGAAGAAGAGGAGGATCCAGAAGAGGTGGAGTTTGAGATCTCAAGTGATGATTCAGGAGAAGTGTACACTCCGCCGCCATGGTTGAACCGTGGACCGAAGCGCCAACGCATGAGTGCAAGGACCTACCACAACCTCTTCAAGAAGTAGATAGAAGTCCACCAATTAGTCCTTGTTAGGTAAATTCGTTAGGATTAGTCTCGAACGATGTGAAACTTAGTTGCTGTTAGTTTAAGAGTGTTTAGTTGCTTATTTGTGTACTCCAATATCCCAGGAATTATTTGTGCGAATTTTATGAAAGAGTTATGGCAAGTTTGGTTACTATCTGTGTTATTTTCGCTGCAGTTTTCTGCTGATACAGCAGTACTATACGATTTTTCATATTTTTCTGGTAACTGGGAAAAATCTTAAAAAATAGGGCTGATACGAAACTCTCTCAACTAAATGTGCAAAAATCAGCTAAATTTTCTGACGAGTTTAAGTCAGGCGGAAAAATTCGTGAACGCTGCTGGACTGTTCTGGCAGATTGCTGTTTTTGTTGTTTAGTTGATCAACTGTTTGGTTAACCATTGCCAACTCTTGTAAAACTATTTCAGTAGGTATATACTGCTAGGATAACCCCTGGGATGTTGCTGGATCACTTGTTTGTTGATGTGTTGCTTGCTTGTGATTGTCTGCTATTGTTTGTTGTTGTTTGATCATAATGCATGGGTAGAATCCTATTATCGTAGTTGATTCTTTCTAAACTTACCTGTGCTGAACCACAGATGCCTCCCTGCCGTCAACCCACTGAGTTGGAGCAACTCATGGCAGATCAGGCACAGCTGACCCAAGTAATGACTCAGTTCATGGCAGCTCAGAACAACAACAATGGAAACAATCAGCCTCAGTGAGATGCTCTCACCAGATTTCTGAGGCTAAGGCCAGCTAAGTTCTCTACTGCAACAGAGCCAATGGTTGCTCTCGACTGGTTGCGTTCAGTCAACAAGGATCTAGTAACTGTTGGATGCACTGATGCCGAGAAGGTGAGGTTTGACGCTCACCTACTGGAGGGACCAACCGCTTCTTGGTGGGACACATTTCAGATCACCCACCCGCTGGATACTGTGACTTGGGCAATGTTTGAGGAAGGTTTCAGGACCAACCACGTGTCTTCAGGAGTTCTGAGCCTGAAGAGGAAGGAGTTCCGCAACTTGCGCCAAACCAATCGCACCGTGGCTGAGTACATTGAGGAGTTCAAAAACCTGTCCCGTTATGCACCTGAGGATGTTGACACTGATGCAAAAAGGAGGGAGAGATTCCTGGATGGCCTCGGTGATGATCTTTCAGTACAGCTACTAGTGGTTTACTGCCCCACTTTCCAGGAGCTTATGGACAAGGCCAGGATCTTGGAAGGGAAGCACAAGCAGGTGGAGAACCGCAAGAGAAAGAGTAAAAATCACCACTCTGGTTTGCATCACAAGTCTCGCACTTCATATGATGGATACTCCAAGCATGGAGGGAGTGACCATGGGAGCCATGACCGCCACCACCATGAAGGCGATGGACATCGTCATGACAACCATAGGAGCAACCACCACAGCCACAAGGGAGGACACTCTCACCACTCTCGAGGACACGGTGGACATGACCGCAACCGTGATCGTAGCTTTGTGAAGAAGGATCTGAGTGAGGTGACGTGCTTCAAGTGTAAACAGAAAGGACACTATGATGACAACTGTCTGGAGAGGAAAGGACTGAAGCCAACCAACAACGAGAAGGCCACAGTGAACCACATGAACATGGAGGAGATCCCAGATGAGCCTGACCTTGTGATTGGTAAGTTTCCAATCAACACTCACCCTGCACTTATGCTTTTCGATACTGGTGCATCGCATTCATTCATATCAAGGGCATTTATGGATAAGTATAAGCTACCTACTGAGTCTATGAAAGGGTCTATTAGAGTCAGTTCACCTGGAGGAGATATGATAGCTAGCGCGGGATGCCGCAACTTAACCGTGAGGATTGGAACACACAACTTCATTGCACATCTAGTAGTGTTGGAATCACAGGGGTTAGACGTTATTCTGGGTATGGATTGGATGTCTATGCATGAGGGACACATAGATTGTGCACAGCGAGCTGTTTCACTCAAAACCCCGGATGGTAAGAGGATTAGATTCAAGTCGGCCGTACGACCAGGAAGGTGTAAGTTGAATTCTCTTAAGGGGGTTAGCATGGATACTGTGCCAGTGATTAGGGATTACCCCGACGTGTTTCCGGAAGAGCTGCCAGGAATGCCACCTGACAGGGAAGTAGAGTTTCTTATCGACCTGATGCCGGGAACAGGACCTATTGCAAACAGACCATATAATATGGATGTGGATGAGCTGAAGGAATTGAAGAAGCAACTGAAAGAGCAGTTGGACAAGGGATTCATTCAGCCTAGTTCGTCGTCATGGGGTGCGCCTGTTCTGTTTGTGGAGAAGAAGGACATCAGCAAGAGATTAGTGGTGGACTATCACTCGCTGAATGAAGTGACTATCAAGAACAAATACCCCCTGCCAAACATAAATGATTTGTTTGATCAACTGGAAGGAGCAAAGGTGTTCATCAAGATTGATCTGCGATCAGGCTACTTCCAATTGAAGATCCAGGAGGAGGACGTACCAAAAACCGCCTTCACCACTAGGTATGGTTTATATGAGTATACAGTTAAGTCTTTTGGACTAACGAATGCCCCGACATACTTCATGACCATGATGAATAAGGTATTTATGGAGTACTTGGACAAGTTCGTGGTGGTGTTTATTGACGACATACTGATATATTCCAAGTATGATGCCGAGCATGAGAAACCTCTACGACTGATTATGGAGAAGCCGAGGGAACACAAGCTGTATGCCAAATTCAGCAAGTGTGAATTCTGGCTTAACACTATTGGATTTCTTGGACACGTGGTGTCAGGAGAAGGAGTCGCTGTTGATCCAAGAAAAGTTACTGCAGTAACCGAGTGGGAAGCACCCAAGAATGCGGGAGAGATTCGCAGCTTTCTAGGACTTGCTAGATATTACAGGAGGTTCATTGTAAACTTTTCCAAGATTGCAAAGCCGATGACTGAACTTCTGAAGAAGGAGAGGAAGTTTGAATGGTCAGACGTATGTGAAGCCAGCTTTCAGGAACTGAAGCGTCGACTAGTGACCGCACCTGTTCTGTGCTTACCAGACCTTCAGAAGGACTTCCAGGTGTACTGTGATGCCTCTCGACAGGGACTTGGGAGTGTGCTGATGCAAGATGGGAGAGTAGTGTCATATGCCTCGCGGCAACTCAAGCACCATGAGCGGAATTACCCCACACACGACTTGGAGTTAGCGTCAGTGGTTCATGCGCTCAAGGTATGGAGACATTATTTAATGGGAAAACACTGTGATGTGTACACCAACCACAAGAGCCCGAAGTACATATTTACACAGCAGGAACTGAATATGAGACAAAGGAGATGGTTGGAACTTATCAAGGACTATGATATGAATCTGCAATACCACCCAGGGAAGGCCAATGTAGTAGCAGATGCTCTGAGCCGAAAGGTTTATGCAAATGGATTGACATTTGGGGAATTGCCTGAGGATTTGTGCAAGCAATTCAAGGACCTTAGACTGGAGGTAGTTTCTGAAGGATACTTGGCAACAATGGAAGTCCAACCAATGCTACAGGACAAAATCAGGAAGGCTCAAGTGGGAGATAAAGAGATAGATGAAGTAAAGGAAAAGATGAAGGAGGGTCGAGCAAGGGAATTCCGCGAGGATGAGCAAGGAACCTTGTGGTATGGAGATCGTTTGTGCGTTCCCAATGATCCTGAGATAAGGAAGTTGATTCTGCAGGAAGCTCATGACTCGCCGTACTCTATACATCCGGGCAATACGAAGATGTATATGGACTTGAAGGACATATTCTGGTGGAACAACATGAAAGGAGACATCGCAGAGCACATTGCCCTATGTGATGTATGTAGCCGAGTGAAAGCGGAACACCAGAAGCCAGCAGGACTGCTACAGCCATTGCCCGTGCCAGAATGGAAGTGCGATAGAGTGGGGATGGATTTTATCACAGGATTGCCCAGGACCAGGTCAGGATATGACTCCATATGGGTAGTGGTCGACCATTTGACCAAGGTAGCCCACTTTATTCCGGTGAAGACAACTTACACGAGTGCAAAGCTGGCCAAGATTTATATGGACAGAATTGTGTGCCTACATGGAGTTCCCAAGAGTATCGTATTTTACAGAGGCACCCAATTTACCTCACACTTCTGGCGCCAGCTGCACGAGTCACTTGGTACTAGATTGGAGTTTAGCACAACGTTTCACCCACAGAATGATGGACAGACCGAGAGAGTGAATCAGATTTTGGAAGACATGCTGAGAGCTTGCGCTTTGGCTCATGGTTCTAGTTGGGATGAGAATTTGCCATATGCTGAGTTTTCCTACAACAACAGCTATCAAACCAGCATCAAGACGTCACCGTTCGATGTGCTATATGGGAAACGGTGCCGGACACCATTTCTAGGGGATGGAGTAGGAGAACATCAGTTGTTTGGACCTGATTTGATCAAGGACGCTGAGGAGAAGGTCGCCTTGATTAGGGACAGGCTGAAGGTAGCACAATCAAGGCAGAAGAGCTATGCTGACGCCAAGCGCAAGGAAGTGGTGTATGAGATAGGTGATAGAGCATACCTCAGAGTGTTGCCAGTTCGTGGAATCAAGAGATTTGGAATTAAGGGTAAGTTGGCACCTCGATTTATTGGACCGTATCTGGTCTTAGCACGCAAAGGAGAAGTTGCTTACCAGTTGGAGTTGTCAGAAGCTCTGTCCGCTGTTCACAATGTGTTCCACGTATCCCAGCTGAAGAAGTGCCATCCGGAGATGGTGGATACACCATTGAGAGACACTGTACCGCTAGAGGAGGTTCAGCTTGAGAACGACTTGACCTATGAGGAGAAACCGGTCAAGATTCTGGAGACAGCGAAGAGTACTACCCGTACCAAGACAATCAGGTTTTGCAAGGTGCAGTGGAGCCACCACACCGAAGAGGAAGCCACTTGGGAGCGTGAGGATGACATCCGAGAGGACTACCCACACCTATTTGCTAGCCGCGCCGAATCTCGAGGACGAGATTCATCTTAAGGGGGTTAGTCTTGTCACATCGCAAATTTTAGATTTGGTTCCGCATATCATTCATATCATTGCATCATACTTTTTCATGCAAAACCACCGATTAAAAAGAATCGGCGAAACGCTATTTTCAAAACCCTTTTCTATTCCACTACGAGGCTCCTGCGGGAGGCATTAGTAGGACTAGTGTAGCCCACCCTTGTAGTGTAGTGTTTTCACTCAACCCTTGACCCTAGGTTGTTCCCCTCGTTTTTACAAAAAAATAGGAGCAAGAATCGCCCGATTCGGAGCTCGTATGGGAAAGTTACGGCCATTTTATTAAAATATCGAAAATCGACGCCGACTTCGCCGTGTTCGCCTCCAACCGCGCGGCCCGTGTCCGCGTAGGACCCCACGAGGGGGCCCCACTTAAGAGGAAGCCGCCGCCCCTGCCTCGACTCCCGCACCCACCCTCCGCCGCCCGCGCCCTCGATCTCCACGCAGCCGCCGCCGCCTCGAAGACCGCGCCGCGCCGCCTCGGGATCCCCGCCGCCGCCCAGGTACGTCGCCGTGCCGCTCCCGCCCCGCGTGCCTGCCCGCGCCCCCCCCCCTCGCTGCCGCCGCCGCCTGCAGCCGCGCCTCGCGCGCCGCGCCCGCAGCTCGCCTTCCCCGCCTCCAGTGCCGCGCCGCTGCTCCGCGCGCAGCCGCGCGCCCGCAGCCGCACCCGCTCGCCCGCCGCGCCGCCTGCCCCGCTGCCGATCGCCGCACTCGCCCGCGCGCAGCCGCTCGCGCTCGCCCGCGTGGACGCGCGCCTCGCACCATCGCCCGCCGCGCGCGCACCGCCCGCTGCTCGCCGCGTTGACCGCCTCGATCCGCGCTGACCGTCTCCCTCTCACGTAGGTAACCGCCGTCGCCGGAACCGATCGCCGCACCGTCCAGAGCTCGCCGCCGTTCGTCTCCAGTGAGTTCGCAGCCGCCATCTGTTGGGACCGTCGGATCTCAGATCAGCGGTCCAGATCAGCCGTTGACCAGTTAGCCCTAGGCGTTGACTAGTCAGGCGCCCAGTCAGCAGCCGCGTTGACTAGTCAATAGACACAGTTGACTGGGTTTATTCTTTAATCGTTTTCGTTGGCAGATTTCGGTAGAAACTTGTAAATTGCGTAGAAATTAATCCGCTAGGCCAAAAATTGCAAATGAAATATGTGTAGATTCAGTAAGTCGTGTAGAATCTTGCTGTACCTTAGTTTCACACTTTTGCAGCATGATTTAGTACAGTTTAATCAAATTAGTTAATGGTCTTTTTGGAGTAATTAATTCGTAGAAAAATATCTGTAACTCCAAAAATTGCGTATGATATGTCCCTGGATTCAGTGGAACGAGGGGAATCTCGCGTTAATTAAAAGGTTAGGCTTACAGTGAAAAATTCTGCAGAAACTGTCTAGTGGCTTTCTGCAGTGTTTTAATTACTCGGGGAGTTTTATAGTTCCTTTTTGAGTAATTCCAATTGATACTGTTTCTAAATAGCAATGCCTATGCGGTAGAATTTTCCCAAGATTTTACAAACAGTATACTACCGGTAGTGAATTAATTGAGTTCTAGCTCTAGTTTTGAGTATTATACTTGCATAATAGTTTTCCTTGCGCTAAAACTATTTTCCATGCATGCAATCAGTACCTCTAATGATTACTATTATGTGGTGTTGCTGTAGCGTCACCCCACTTGTCATGCATGCATTCATACATCATCTTTGTTGCATATGCTTGCGGATTGTTTGTTTATGATTGCAATTGTATCGTGTAGATTGTCACGAGTGCAACGCTTGCTCGTGTGTGTATTGTTCTTCCGACCGCTACAACCAAGGCAAGTAGATGATACTTTGTTCATGATATCGTCCTACTATTTTCAATGCATTGTCGTGTATTTTGTAGATGCAGGTGTAGGATGATATTATCGCTATGCTATGTCCTATTATGTGGCAGGGCTTTCCTTGTAGATGAACCACCGTTGGTAGATGTGCTTACCCATGCTATGATGAACGAGGGCTGGGTTACATCACTGAGACTTGTTTCTAAAAGTATTGGTTTGTGAAAACTAAAACAACTTAATCAATGAATCTCCTGGGTGTGATGGTATTGATAATTTTTTGGTGGTTTCATTGCGGAAAGGCACCCAGGTATCGAGAGAAATTGATTGGCTTCTTTATTTGGTAGCTTACGTGTACAACCATGTGCCAATAATGAAATGGGCGGTTGGTTGGACTTAGTAGGTTGTGGTAACCCGAACCCGTGTATCCAGAGATGTAGAATTTTGGTAGGTTGGACCGGTGCGCGTCGGGATTGGGGTGCTACTTCCCGAACAGTCTCTTCTTGGACTTCTCCCTATCATCACCCAAAATGAGAGTGATGGTACGAGCTGGGCTGGCCATGTCACATGTGTAAAGTGTACTAACCTCTGCAGGGTGTGTAATCTAATCGATTAGCCGTGTGCCCGGTTATGGACATCTGAGTTGCTTGATATTGATTCCATGACATGTTTCTCGCTCATTCCAATTTCTTAATTGATTTAATGTTGTTGGTTTAACTTATTTGGTCTTTTCAAAGAAAATCAAAAACTGTTTATGAAAGTAGGCCAAAGGTATTTGCAAATGCATGCCAGACACAGCTCCACTTGCCAAATATGCATGTAGATGTTAGTACTATTGTCTCATTACTAGCTCTACTTGCCATACATTCCATGTATTGATCCTTCAGGGCTTCTACGTTTCATGTTGCAGGTTATTCCGATTCTGAGTAATCGATATAGGCCATGGTACTCCACTCGGCACTTGTTCACTTGTGGGAAATTTGAAGAATGGAGGATTTATTTTATTTATGTTGCTACCTGAATAATTTGAGCTAGCCTTGGGCTATGCTTTTATTGTAATAATGGTACTCTGGATCTTCGTTATTTATGATACACGGATATTTGCTATGTTATTCGTCTTATTCTATTGTGGGCCAATGAACCGATCCAGGGATTGGCATGTCACATAGAAGCCACGGTCTTTTCAGAACCGCGGTGTTACAGACTCTCTCATATCCCAATACCATGGTTACCCCACAAAGCAAACCTACTTCTGATCATGTTCCTTTGTTGTTGTCCATACAATCCTCCATACCTGCTGCAAAAATCTTCAGATTTGAAAATTACTGGGTAGCTCACTAAGGTTTTAATGAGATGGTGGCTCAGAGTTGGAATAAGCCAACCTATAAGGGGAATAGTGCCTCTAATCTTAATGCTAAACTCAAAAGGTTGAGATATGATATTAATAAGTGGAGCAGGTCAATTTCAAAACTCTCTATCTGCATTGAAAACACTAATAAAGCTCTGCTAGAACTTGATAATATTGAGGATTTCACAGGACTTTATATCCCTGAAAATAACCTTAGGAACATTCTTAAAGCTCATTTGATTAAACTTCTTGAATTCCAGAGGCAGTATTGGAAAAAAAGATGTACAATTAGGTGGACAAAGTTTGGTGATGATAACTCAAAAAAGTTTCAAGCTATTGCTACTGAGAGGTATAGAAGGAACTCAATTTCTCATCTAAATTTACCTGATGGGACAGAGGTGACTGATCATTCTGGTAAAGAAAAAATTATTTATGACACCTTTAAGGCAAGACTGGGCACAAAGAATAACCCTCAAATGAGATTTAACCTTGATCATCTGATTCAACCTGTTATTGGACTTCAGGATCTTTCTGCTCCATTTAATACTAAGTAAATTGATGAGATCATCAAGTCTATGCCTATTGACAAGGCACCAGGGCCAGATGGGTTCAATGGACAGTTTCTTAAAAGCTGCTGGCATATTATTAAACATGATATTTACCAATTATGTTTTGATTTCTATGAAGGAAAATTGGATCATGAAAGTATCAACATGGGTTTCATTACTCTCATTCCTAAGGTGGCTGTTCCATTATCTGTAAATGATTACAGACCCATCACTTTGCTGAACTGTTGCCTTAAGATTATTACTAAGCTCTTAGCCAACAGATTGCAGAAAGTTGTCCTCAAGATTGTCCACAAAAATCAGTATGGTTTTATTAAGGGCAAGAATATTCAGGATTGCCTTGCATGGGCCTTTGAGTACCTGTTTCACTGTGAATCCTCTAGGAAAGAAATTGTTCTGTTGAAATTAGAATTTGCTAAAGCTTTTGATACCATTAAGCATAGTGCCATGCTGAAGATAATGAAACAAATGGGCTTTGATGAAAAATGGTTATCTTGGATATCACTACTATTTGACTCTGGTAAATCATCTGTTCTGTTGAATGGCACACCTGGCAGGCAATTTAATTGTCTTAGGGGAGTTAGACAGGGAGATCCCTTATCACCTTTGATTTTTGTTCTAGCTACAGATATGCTTCAATCAGCAATTAATAAGGCTTTCAGAGACAATATCTGAAGAGCTCCTTTCTCTGCAAACTTTGAGATGGATTACCCTGTTGTGCAATATGCAGATGATACCTTAATTATTCTTCCTGCCTGTCCCATTCAACTTAGTGCTATGAAAAATATTCTGGAGGATTATGCTCTTTCCACTGGTCTTAATATAAATTTCACCAAGTCAATGATGATACCTATCAATTTAGCTAGTGATTCGGTTTAGAGATTAGCTAATTCTTTTGGATGTTCTGTGGGGAAAATGCCATTCACTTATCTAGGGCTACCTGTTGGTATAACCAAACCCACTATAATTGAAATGATGCCTCTTGTTGATAGAATAGAAAGGAAAATGTCTGCCTCTTTCTTGATGATGACTTATAGTGGAAGAGTAACTCTTATAAACTCCTTACTGACATCCATTGCTATGTTCTCTATGTGCTCTATGAATATACCATCCAAGATATTGAAACACATAGAAAAAATTCAGAAACATTGTCTTTGGAACAAGAAAACCGAGGAAGGAGAAAAATGCAGTTCCTTGATTGCTTGGGAAAAAGTTTGTAGACCAAAAGATAAGGGTGGTGTTGGAGTTTTAAATTTAAAAATTTAGAATGAGGCACTTCTGCTAAAAAATTTACACAAGTTCTATAACAAGGTAGATACTCCTTGGGTTGGTTTGGTGTGGAATGCTTATTATCTGAACAGAATCCCACATGCAGTGGACCCATGTGGATATTTTTGGTGGAAGGATGTTTGTAAGCTCTCACCAATTTATAGAGGAATCTCTAGATGTGAGATTCGCAATGGTACAACCGTACTATTTTGGAAAGACAATTGGCTTAATGAGACTGCTTCAATAATGTTTCCCAGAGCTTTTTCTTTTTGTTTGAAGGAGGATGTGTCTGTACAAGAATTTCTACATGCCACACATCTGTCACAAAGTTTTCACTTACCTCTTTCCCTAGAGGCTAAACAGGAAGTCAGAGATCTTCAACAGCTTGTTTCTGATATGGATTTTGGGATCACAGAAAAGACTCATGGATTTACACCTGGGGCAAGGAGTACAAAGCTAAGTCCTATTATAACTTCTGTTTCAGGAACATAATTGTGCATGAAGCATTTACATGGATATGGAAATCAAGTTCAATCCCAAATATCAAATTCTTTTGTTGGTTGCTATTTTCTGATAGATTAAACACTAGAAACCTGCTGAAAACGAAACAACAAATTCTTAACTTGGGATATAATTGTATTCTCTGCCAAGATAATTTGGAGGAAACAGTGGAACATATTTTCTTTCACTGCAGTTTTAGTAGGAGCTGCTGGTCACTGCTAAATATTACTTGGGTTCAAATTGGGGATCGATTGGACATTATAGCTAAATCCAAGAAAAGAGATAACAGACCAATGTTCTTGGAAATTTTTATGTATGCAGCATGGAGTATCTGGAAAGAAAGAAACAATTTATATTTTAATGGCATTATAACTGATGTTCTATCCTGTAAGAATAGGTTCAAAACCGACTTGGGATTACTGGTGTACAGGACAAAGGACTCTTTACACCCTGTCTTATCAGCTGTTCTAGATTATCTGTAATTTTCTTTCCTTCTTACTTGTCTATGGCTGCTGATACTAGATTACATCTGTACACTTTTGTAAGATACTCTGTCCCTTTTTTGGGGTCTTATCAATATAGTTCGAGAGACAGTAGGTCCCATTGGGATTCTACTGTCATAATGCTAAAAAAAACAAGGTAAACCATAGAAATGGGCCTTGTGTAACCACTCAACACAAACCAAACCTTCCATTCCACCCAGGTGTTTCATTCCCTTAGTTGTTTTATTAAGCAAAACATAAGTCAATGACTTAGAAATATTTCTCATAGCATGAATATATAATCCACCCTTGGTTGCTACTATCTAGGCTAAGCATGGCAATAGCATGTATCTTACTTAGAGGAAATTTTAACATTTCTACAACTACTAGGATTTCCCAAGCATAGCAGATAGATACTTTAGAAAAATAACCATGCAAATCCTATACAAAATATTTCTAATAAATAGGTAGAAATATAGGAATAAAAACATGAAGCACTACTTGCCTTAGTAGTTTGGGGAGTAGCAACAATCTTCACAACCACAATCACACTTAGCACCAAAATCTACACATAAAATAATGGCACCAAAATCACATAACAAAATATACAAGCAAAAATATATGAATGCATGCAAAATGCTATGTGATGATTTTCTACACAAAACAAGGCAAGTATACAGTACTGAATCATAAACAAGACCAAGATACTCAAAATAAACTTTATTTGATATTTAACTCATTTTTCAAATAATTTCTATACTCAAATTAAGTCTATAATTGTCTTGGCAAAAATAACCAATTTTACAGAAGAAAAACATTAAAAACATTGCATAAACAGATAGAATTCTTTCTCCTGATTCCAATGATATAAAATTTGCAAAATTTGAACGTGTGGAACAAAAGTTATGAATTTTGCAAGTTTGAATCACTAATAGATCAAATTTCTGCTTTAAATCTAAACTCAGGCCACGCGGCGTGTTCTGATTGGCCCGTACCGGTTCGGGCGAATCGACCAACGAGGGACACTGGATTTAAAGAAGATCGTGCGGCACAGATCTTGCTTACCCCTTCACGTAAGTGATCTATCGCAGCCGACGGATCCAGATCTAACGGCCGCTGATCAAGCGACCACTAACTGGCGGCACGCGGCAATAGTGAGCGGCGGCACGCTTGGTCTACGGAGTCACAGCGGCTACAGAGGGGGCTGGGGTCAGTGGAGGGGCTTACCAGACTCGTAGAGGCGTGCTGGAGCTCAACATAGCAGCGGCTTGTCAAGGGGCGCACGAACACGATGGAGGGAGGCAATTGGGGAAAAGGAGGGAAGGACGCACGCGATTAAGTATGCAAGGTCAGGGGAGAGAATTACTCGCGCAATCAATGGAGGGAGCCGGAGAAGGGGTCGCGGGGTGGAGACGACGACTGGCATGTGGGGCCTAGCGTTCAGTGAGAGAGAGAGTTACGGAGTGGGGGCCAGTTGTCAGCGACTACGCGGGTTAACCCTTCGGTGCCAAATGTTTTTCTGCGGGGAGAAGCTGCTGGTCTAAATGGGCTGAGTGGGATGGGTTGGGCTAGATTAGTTAGTTTGCTTTATTTTTTTCTCCCTTTATCTTTTTCTTTTTCTGGTTGAATTTCTGGTTTGAATTCAAATGGTGAAATCAAATCTGTTTTAAATGAAACTTTCTCCAAACATTTGTTTATTGATTCTTGCATCCTCGGGTGTGTAACACATCTGTTCACACTCAAATTCAAAATGGGTTTGAAAATGAAATTTAAACCAAGCCTTAGTTAAATGTTTATAATTAGTATAGGAATGGTTTATAATTAATAATTTGTTTTTGAAAACCTTGACCAAACCTTAGAAACAACACTCAAGTTCAAGCTCGAAACCTTACTGATTAAAATAAGTATTTTTCTTATTAGAAGGTAGCAATATGGTCATTGCCTTGCTTACATAAAATAATGAGCATTCAAATGCTTCTGTTTTTGTAATGACTTTGAAAATGAACCCTAAATGATCATGAATGCATGGATGATATGCAAAGCTTTGAAAACATGATTTTTGGATGTTACAAATCTACCCCCTTAAGGTGAATCTCACCCTCGAGATTCGGATTGGCTAGCAAATAGGTGAGGGTGGTCTTTCCAAAGATCATCTTCTCTTTCCCATGTTGCTTCTTCTTCAGAATGATGGTTCCATTAAACTTTGCAAAATTTGATAGTCTTAGTCCAAGTAACTCTTTCTGCAGTCTAAATAATCTTGATAGGTTTTTCCTCATAAGTGAGATCACTTTCCAATTGAACCTCCTCCAAAGGTATAGTATCCTTCAAAGAAGTCTCTTCCATCTCTGGATGGCATTTCTTTAACTGACTCACATGAAACACATTGTGAACGGCAGACAATGATTCTGGCAATTCAATTTCATAAGCTACTTCTCCTTTACGACTCAGAATCTTGAATGGTCCAACATATCTTGGGGCCAATTTTCCTTTGACTCCAAATCTCTTCACTCCACAAAGTGTTGACACTCTAAGATAAGCTCTATCACCCACTTCATAGGTGACTTCTCTACGTTTAGGATCTGCGTAGCTTTTCTGTCGGGACTATGCTATCTTCAATCTGTCATTTACAAGCTTGACTTTCTCTTCAGCCTCTTTGATTAGTTCTGGTCTGAACAAATTTCTTTCTCCCACACCATTCCATAGCAATGGGGTGGTACACTTTCTCCCATAGAGAAACTCAAACGGTGCCATCTCAATACTGCCTTGATAGCTGTTATTGTAAGAGAATTCTACGTAAGGAAGACTTTCATCCCAACTACGTCCATAGTCTAGGGCACAATCTCTCAACATAACTTCTAGAATCTGGTTGGTCCTTTCTATCTGTCCATCAGTCTGAGGGTGAAAAGCAGTGCTGAATTCCAACCTCGTTCCCAATGACTCATGTAGTTGCCTCCAAAAATGAGAAGTGAACTGAGTTCCTCTATCAGACACAATACTCTTGGGTACTCCATGCAGACATACAATCCTACTCATGTAAATTTTGGCACTTGTATTAGTTGTCTTCACGGGTATCAAATGAGGCACTTTAGTGAGGCGATCCACTACTACACAAATAGAATCATATCCAGACCTGGTCCTTGGCAATCCGGTGATGAAATCCATGCCAATCTTATCCCACTTCCAATCAGGAATATGTAGTGGTTGTAGCAATCCTGCTGGTTTCTGATGTTCTGCTTTCACTCTACTACACACATCACACAAAGCAATATGTTCGGCGATGTCCTTCTTGAGATTATTCCACCAAAATCTTTCCTTCATATCCATGTACATTTTGGCGTTACCCGGATGAATGGAATATGGTGAGTTGTGTGCTTCTTGTAAAATCAGTTTCCAAAGCTCTGGATCTTGCAGAACACAGATGCGTTTTCCATACCATAAAGTACCCTGTTCGTCTTCATGGAATCCTTTGGCTTTTCCCTTGCCAATCTTTTCCTTAATATCTTCTATTTCCTTGTCTGTATTTTGGGCTTCTTTGATCTTATCCAACAATGTGGTTTGAACATCCAATGACATGAGATGTCCTTTAGGCACAATCTCCAATCTAAGGTCTCTAAATTGGGCACACACATCATCTGGTGTAGAGGTCCCAACCTTCAATAAGGTAGATATCCTTGTGTTTACAATGCTAGTCCCTGGATCAATAGCTAGCATCCACAGTTAAGATGTAATATCAAGAAACAAAGGTCATAATACAACTTTATCACCAGGAATAAAATAGTTTATTACATCTTACATAGCTCATTTGGCTATCTCATTACAATGCAGCAGAATATAACAATAACATGGGGTCCTTCATCTTCAAAGTGCCACAGGCAGTCATGTTGGCTATAGACTTGTAATCCTAAACAATAAACTTCACTAACATCAAACAAACCTGCAACATAATAAGTTACAGCCACAAGGGTCAATACATTTAAATTGTATTGGCAAGTGATACTATGGTAGTATAGTGGATTCTATCATATATATGCATTTGGCTAAGTGGATCTTAGGCTTGCTTTGCTCAAAATAGATTTTTCTTATCCTTTGAAAAGCACTAAGATTTTGTTTGTCAAAAATCACCCAGGGCATATCCCAATAGAAATTGGTGATCCTTCAACCCTTGTTCAACCACAAAATTTTAACTTACAAATTGGGATGACGAGATTCTTGATAGCTTCCATGTCTTGATGCTCAAATTGTCCTTTACCAGGGACATGGCTAAGTACTTAGATTTTACACTCTGCAGAGGTGGTGCACTTTCCCCACAAGACTTGGTTTCACCAAGACAAGATCTTTCAGAAGCCTTCCCTTAGACCAGAATGGACGCGCTCCAACCTATCAAACCCCTACCACCAACTGTCCATTTGGCTAAGTTATTGCAACCTATATGATCCAGGCAGAGCCCATAATGCCGAGTGGCTGCAATTGAAGCTTCTCAACATTTTACATCTCAAATCTCTTTGTTCCTGGGTGGCCATCCACAAGTGATATACACAAGGCAAACCATATAAATGGGCCTTGCGTAACCACTCAACACAAACCATTCCTTCCATTCCACCCAGGTGATTCATTCACTTAGTTGTTTTATTAAACAAAACACAAGTCCTTGACTTAAAAACATTCCATAGTATGAATATATTCCACCCTTGTTTTGTACTAGCTAAGCTAAGAATGATAGTAATAGGAATCTTAACTTAGGAAATTTCTACTAAGGTTTGATCTACTAGGATTTCCCATGGCATCGTTTACACTTAGCAAAATTCCATGCAAGTCCTACTTTAGAAATATCACTAATGCATAGTGAAAATAATGGGACAAAAGTATGAAGCATCACTTGCCTTTTTGGTATAGAATTATAAGTTCACTCCTTGATCTTGCAATGATCACACTCTTCAAATTCCACTACAATTCAATCAAGCAAGGTACAAATTCAATCTACCATTCAAGCAAAAAACACATAAAATAATAGAAACAAAGCAATGCATGCAAACATGCCAAAGGTTGTTTTATTTGGAAAAGTGGTTTCTAATAGGTTATATACATTCTAAAACCCTTATTGATCATTTTATATAAGTGGAAAAAGCATTTGCAAAAGATTTTACTTATAAATCATTTTTAAACCAAATCAATATTTTATGTGGTTGAAAATGCCTTTAGCAAAGCAACAATCTTTATAGGGTTCACCAAATATGTTTTTAATTCATAAAACTTTGTGTTTAGGGTCAAAGGGTTTAATTCAAAACATTTTCCAAAGGGTTTTTCTCCAAAAAGTATTTTCAACATATGAACAACATTTTTATTTGACTAGAAATGTTTTAAATCAAAGATTTATTCTTTTGCTTCACCAAATATATTTTTGAAACCACAAATTTATTTATATGGTCAGTAGGTTCAAAACAAACCATTTGCGAAAGATTTTATCACCAAAATAATTTTAGAAAGAATTTTATATTCAAAATATGCCTACACAAGTTTCTTCAAAAACAACCATTTTACCAGAGGCAATTTACTAAACAAAGTGCATGGTTGGGTAGGTTTTGTCTTGCTGATTCCACTGATATAAAATTTGCAAAATTTGGACGTGTGGTTTGAAAGTTATATACTTTACAAAATCAAACATCTAATAGATTAGTTTCTGTTTTTAAAACAAAAGGCTGGCCACGTGTTGTGTTTTGATTGGCCGAAAAAGTTTCGTGCAGATCGTGCTGTGTGGTGCGTTTAATCAAAATGAAATCGTAAGGCACAGTATCAAACTTACTCTTTCGAGTTATGATCAATCGCAGCCAGTGGATCAAGATCTAACGGCCCTAAGCGCCTAACCCTAAATGGGCAACGCTAGCGGCGGCGACAGGCGGAGGCGCGCTCTGTCGGTGACGCTGTCGATGAACTAGGACGTGCGGGGAGGTGTGAGGATGCTCACCAGAATCGCCTTGATGCATTGATTCTCGTCGTTGCTTTGGTTGGCCAAGGGGAAAACGGAGACGTTGACGATTGCTCGCCGGAGTTCGTGGAACCATCGGGTGTGCTCAGACGATGTTGAAGACGAGGCTTCAGGGCATGCCAGAGAAAAAGGAAAGCATGGTTAGATGCGGGGGAGAGTGGTGAGTGTAGGAGGGTCATCCAGAGATGGAGGGGGCTACGTGGCATACAGGGAGGCATCGCCGGAGTTGAAGCAGACGGCGGTGCTTGCTCAGTGATGATGTTGTTGACGAAGAAGAGCACGCGCGGATGAACGGGCGACACTGGGAGGCGCACAGGGGTCTGGGGAACACGCCCGCGTGGTCGAGGGGGCGAGGGGAGGTGCTTCTTGGCCGGAATCTTCACCGGAGCTTGCCGGAGGCAGTGATGGTTCCGAGCAAAATCAGAGCAGCCTGGTGGCTCTCTGGTGGTGCTGGTTGGGGGAAAAGGGAGAGAGGAGCATGTCTATTAACTATGCGAGGTCAGGGGGAGTTAATGGAGGCAGTAACGCGTATTGATGCCATCTTCAATGGCCAGAAACGGCGAGGAGGGGTTGAGGGCATGGTCACCGCGGGGAGGACGAAGCTGACGGGGCAGTGGGTCCTGGTGTCAGCGAGAGAGGGAGAGGGGAGATGGGGTCCAACCGTCAGTGTCTTCGCGGGTTTGCTCGCGAGTAGAAGAAAACGGTTCAGGGGGGAAGAGGAGTGGGCTGGCTGGCTTAGTGGGCCAGGTCTGGTTGGGCTGCTCTGTTTTATTTTTTTCTTCTCCTGTTTGTTTTTCTTTTTCCAATTATTTTATTCTGTTTTGATTTTGTTTAATAAATTCAAACATTCATTTGATTTCAAACTTCAACCAATCTTTGTGTGTATTCAAATTCTGTTTATTAACATATTCTAAGGTCAATTTAGAATAATAATTTTATTCTTTTTAGGGTCTTTTAATTATTTAAAACAAAGCCCTTGTTTTAAATTCAATTAATAACAAATATATTTTTAACTCTTATTTAATTTCAATTTTTCACAAAACCTTTTCAGTAGGTTTTATTTATTTGTTAGGGTGTCAAATACTTCACTTTGAATTATTTGGAATATTTGTAATATGATTTATTAATCATTTTAATTTGGGTACTTGTCTTTATTATAATGAAAATAATTATGGGTTTAATTCCATAAATTTATTTAGTTGATTTATTTGATCCCATTTAAATTAATTAAACAACTTTTATTCTTCTTGGGTAAATTCAAATTATTTTCCCTGATTTAATTAATCAATTCTAATAGGGATTTGTCTTTATTCAAATAGAAATAGAATTTGGTTAATGCCAATTTATTTTATTTGGAAAATTCTTTATTCATTTATTTTATTTGGATTTGGATTATATTCATTCCATTTGCTTATGGATTAGGCCAAGATTTAATTTGGTCTTTAAATATTCCTCATTTAATATTTCTTTCTCTATCTTATAAAATCCATATCTTTTTATTTATAGATCCAAACTTGGTGATTTCAATTTGTATATTTTTATTTAATATTTATTTATCCTTTTAAATATCTTTAGGATTATTTGATCACCATTTGGAATGGATTTCTAGATGGGTGCTTTATTAGCTTTGGAAATTCAATTCCCTTATCTTATTAAATTCATAAGATTTTATCTATGGCTCCAAATTGAATGAAATCAATTTCTATGGTTTTATAATATTTCTATTTGTCAATCTTGATCATTTGGAAATGTTTGTTGACAAATTTTTATTTGGATCAAATTCATGGGCTCAGAGATATCTTTTGAAATGATTTTCTTCGATTAGGTTTTTAGGGTTTTGGTTTATTTTCCAAGTGTTTAAATTTCCAGATGCATTTATGAATAATGCATTTCACTTGATTTGAATTTAGTTGGATTCAAACTTCAACCAAAGTTTGTTCAAGATGGGATTTTTAAGTTTCCATTTAGAAACAAAAGTTTCTTGTCACCCTAATTTTCAACAATTATTTATTTTTCACATTACAAGATTTGGAAAATCTTGGGATGTGATAGGCTACCACCCTTAAAATAAATCTCGTCCCGAGATTTGGGAAGGCTAGGGTTACAAGTTGGCTCACAGCAACTAGGGTACTACCACCCTAAAAAAATTCAACTAGATTACATCTTGGCTTGCTTGGGGTCTTGATGATACTTCTCTGGGCAAACATCTGCATAGTGTCCTTTGTTTCCACACTGTAACATGTGACAAGGCTGAGATCCTTCATAGGCTTTATCTTGTGCTTCATCTTTTCTGGACAATTGCTTGCATAATGTCCTTGGTTACCACAATTGTAACATGTGACAAGATGGAGTTCTTCACGTATCTTCTATGGACAAGTTGACACATAATGGCCTAGCTCTTTGCAGTTGTTGCACCACACTTGGTTGATTTCCTTATACTTTCTTCTTCTCTGGACATTCATTGGCATAGTGTCCCATATCTTTGCAATGGCAACATTGCACTTGACTGTTGTCCTTCTTATTCTTGGGTTTCTCCAAAGCTAGGAGTGCTTATAGTTCATGCTCTTCATATCTTATCTCAAAGGTGGGGAAGTTTCCTAGTTCCTTGATCTTTTCCTTGGGTAATACATATGTCTCCTCTTTGATCCATCAAATTGAGTCATATTGCATGGAGGTGCAAGCTGATATTTTCCTTTGTCTTCATCCCTCTTGGTAGAAGTTGTTCTCTCATGGAACTCTACAATCTGTTGTTGCACTCCACCTTGTTTCCTTTGTTCAACTATGGAATAGATGGGGCATTGTATGGGGACATGATTATTTCCTTCACATAGGAAACAAGTGGCTTGAGATGTGGGGCATTGATTAGGTGGATGTTTCTCTTCACAATTGGGGCATTGATCTTCATGTTCTTTGGAAGTGTGATCCTTGTCTCCACAAACATTGCAAGCTTGAGTTCCTTCTATAATATCATCCTTGACATCATTGTTGTCATAAACTCCTTGGGAAGAGTTGTTTCCCATGTTGATCATTTGATTTGTCACCTTATGCAACAATTGGGTTTGGGTTTCCAAAAACCTTTGCATGGTTGGATCTAACTCACTGGTGTTGGCTAAAAACTGAGTTGTTACTTGGTTCAACTGGGTTTGGGTTACTATGAGTTCTCTCATGTTGGCCTCTTGGTTGTTGTTGTTGTCACCATCCTTGATGTTGGAGTTTCTTTGAGTAGTCATCTGTTTGGGTTGGATTGGGATTACAATAGGCAAGAGATTTCCAAGGAAATAATTCTAATCGCACACATCACAATTCACACAAGCAATCTGCAAGAAATCACAAAAAAACATTCCACTCAAACAACAAGTTTCAAGCACATTTTTAGGCAATAAAATATTTTTGCTACACCACATAAGTTGGTCTGTTTAATTTAAACTAAACATGGTGGTCCAACTATATCGTTCACTTGAGATCATTCCATAATTCTTAGTTGATTCTTCTTGAATGAGATCATGGTTTCCTTGGGAAAATTCTTGTGTCTTGGTCACAAAAACTTCAAAGGTGATGATGGTTCCTTCTAAGTTGTGTTTCCTTAGTCTTCAATTCTTGAGCAACATTACTTGTCTCATTTGTAGGCCTTAGTGATATTCAAGTTGAAGTCCTTGTTGAGACTAAGGTTGAAATCACTTGAGTCGGTGAAGTCCTTTGTTCATGTTAAAGTCTTTGGCCATGGGGTAGGCTTTGCCCATCAAATTTGAAATAGAAGATATGTAGAATCAAAACCAAAAATGGTTGAGGAAAGAGTTTACAAGATTGTTTGTAAATAAGTTTTGGAACAAATACAACTCCTATTTTTCTAAGGGGTTTTGTCCAATCTTATGGTTACAAATCCTACAGGCAACACAGTGCTCTGATACCATCTGTAGAGGTCAAAACCTTCAATAAGGTAGAGATCCCTGTGTTTACAATGCTAGTCCCTGGATCAATAGATAGCATCCACAGTTAAGATGTAATAACAAGAAACAAAGGTCATAATACAACTTTATAACTAGGAATAACATAATTTATTACATCTTACATAGCTCATTTGGATATCTCATTACAATGCAGAAGAATATAACAATAGCACGGGGTCCTTCATCTTCAAAGTGCCACAGGCAGTCATGTTGGTTGTAGATTTGTAATCCTAAACAATAAACTTCACTAACATCAAACAAACCTGCAACATAATAAGTTACAGCCACAAGGTTCAATACATTTGAATTGTATTGGCAAGTGATACTATGGTAGTATAGTGGAGTCTATCATCTATATGCATTTGGCTAAGTGGAGCTTAGGCTTGCTTTGCTCAAAATGGATTTTTCTTATCCTTTGAAAAACACTAAGATTTTGTTTGTCAAAAATCACCTAGGGCATCTCCCAATAGAAATTGGTGATCCTTCAACCCTTGTTCAACCACAGAATTTTAACTTAGAAATTTGGATGAGGAGATTCTTGATAGCTTCCATGTCTTGATGCTCAAATTGTCCTTTACCACGGACATGGCTAAGTACTTAGATTTTACACTCTGCGGAGGTGGTGCACTTTCCCCACAAGACTTGATTTCACCAAGACAAGATCTTTCAGAAGCCTTCCCTTAGACCAGAATGGTCGCGCTCCAACCTATCAAACCCCTACCACCAACTGTCCATTTGGCTAAGTTATTGCAACCTATATGATCCAGGCAGAGCCAATAATGCCAAGTGGCTGCACTTGAAGCTTCTCAACATTTGACATCTCAAATCTCTTTGTTCCTGGGTGGCCATCCACAAGTGAGATACACAAGGTAAACCATAGAAATGGGCCTTGTGTAACCACTCCACACAAAGTGTCAAAATGTCATCCAACTTCGTTCAACCAGAATTCACACTTGCTGAATTTGGTATACATCTTATGTTCTCTAAGCTTCTCAAGTATCAAATGTAAATTTTCTTCATGCTCTTCTTTGCTCTTGGAGTAGATCAAAATGTCATCGATGAAAAAGACAACAAACTTGTCAAGGAACTCCATGAACACCTTGTTCACCATATTCATGAAATAAGCTGGTGCATTGGTCAAACCAAATGGCATCACGGTGTACTCATACAATCCATACCTAGTGGTGAAAGCTGTCTTAGGTATGTCTTGTTCTCTTATATTAAGCTGGAAATAACCTGACCGGAGATCAATCTTTGAGAATACACAAGCTCCTTATAACTGATCAAACAATTCATTGATTCTAGGCAAAGGATATTTGTTCTTGATAGTCACCTCATTGAGTGAACGATAATCTATGCATAACCTTTGACTTCTATCTTTATTTTCCAAAAACCAGACTGGTGCTCCCCAAGATGAAGAACTTGGTTGAATGAATCCTTTCTGCAACTGTTCTCCAAGTTGTTTCTTGAGTTCTTTCAACTCATCAACTAACATCTTGTAAGGTCTCTTTGCTATTGGTCCTTATCCTGGTAGCAAATCAATCAGAAATTGCACATCTCTATCTGGTGGCATTCCTGGCAATTCTTTCGGAAACACATCCGGATATTCACCCACAATTGGCACACTGTCTATGCTAACCCCCTTAAGAGAATTTAGCTTACTCCCTTTCGATTCAAAGTTAGTCTTGAATCTAATCCTTTTATTTTCTGGGGTTGTGAGTGTGACGGTATGGTTGGCACAATCTAGCACTCCCTTGTGCTTAGTCATCCAGTCCATTACCAAAATGACATCCAATCCTTGGGAATTTAGGATTATCAGATTAACGGGAAACTTATACTTCCCAAACTCTACGACTAGATCATGACATCCTGAGTTCACTATCATTTCTCCCCCAGGAGAACTTACTTTTATAGGACACCCAATAGTTTCTACCGGCAGTTCATTTCTTTCAACAAATGCTCTTGATATGAATGAATGCGATGCGCCAGTATCAAAGAGAACAAATGCTGGAACAGAATTGAGTTTGAACTTACCAGCAACAACATCAGGTTCTTCATACATCTCTTCCACATTGATGTGGTTCACCTGTCCCTTCTGGAAAGGGTTTGGTTTGTTGGGTCCTTCAACTTTCTTTTCTGGGCATTCATTTGCATAATACCCATCTTCTTACATTTGAAGCATTCAACCTGACTGAGATCCTTCTTGACAGGCTGGCTTCCACTACCACTTCCACTTCCATTGTGGTGGCTCTTTTATCCACCCTTGTGATTCCTGTACTTGTCATTTTCATGACTACGGTGATGCTTGTTGTCATGATGGCGATTGTGGTTGTGGTGGGTGTTGTACTTTCCATGTTTGTGGGATCCAGAACTCCCACTATCATCATAATGGGAACGCTTGTGAGACGATCCCGAGCTGTGCTTGTCAGAGTTGTGTTTCCTCTTTTTGCTTTCAACCTGTTTCATCTTGCTCTCCAAGATGGCAGCCTTGTCACAAAGGGATTTGTAGGTGGGGACATAGGCCACAGATAACTGCAGATTCAGTTCATCGTGGAACTTCTCTTTCCTCTTGGCATCAGTATCCTCTTCATCCGGTGCATAACACGCCAGATTGTTGAACTCCTCAATATATTCAGCCACGCTGCGGTGGAGCTGTTTCAGATTATGAAATTCCTTCTTCTTCAAGCTCATCATTCCGGATGAGATGTGAGCTGTACGGAAACCATCTTCAAAGATAGCCCATGTCACATCCTTAATGGGAGTGGTGATCTGGAAGTTATCCCACCAAGTAGCTGCTGGTCCTTCCAACAAGTGTGCTGCAAACCTGACTTTCTCCTCGTCGGTACAGCCGACATTCACCAACTCCTTGTTCACTGCACATAGCCAATCATTGGCCACCATGGGATCAGTAGTTCCTGAGAACTTTTGAGGCCTCAGTTTTAAGAATCTGGTGAGCATGTCAAATCCTGGTGGATTGTTCTGATTGTTGTTGTTGTTGTTGTTGTTGTTGTTGTTGTTGTTGTTGTTGTTGTTGTTGTTGTTGTTGTTATTCTGATTCTGCATGAAAGTGGTCATCATCTGCATCAGTTGTGTCTGTGCTATCATCAGCTGCTGCATCTTGGGGGTAACATTGTTGTTGTTCGGGTTGGGGTTGGCACGTCGAGGAGGCATCCGTGGTTTACAATAAGGATAAGAATGAGATACCCATATATGCTTATTATGCACAATACATCACATAGACAATCACCAAACAAGCATCAAATAACATAAAGTTCAACGACACAAACAACAAGTTTGAAAATCAAACACACCAATAGAAAGCCATCCACATGTTGGATGGTCATTGTGACTCTATAATCATAAGCATGGTAAATGATAGATAAATGAGTAGTCATCACTACTCCTCTGCGTCAACCTCCTCATCAACAAGTGTAAGACCTGCATTCTCCATAGCGGTCTTGTATTTTGTAAGGGTCCCAAGCTTTAATAAGGTAGAGTCCCCTGTGTTTACAATGCTAGTCCCTGGATCAATAGCTAGCATCCACAGTTAAGATGTAATATCAAGAAACAAAGGTCATAATACAACTTTATAACCAGGAATAACATAATTTTATTACATCTTTCATAGCTCATTTGGCTATTTCAATACATTGCAGCAGAATATCTATAAGCATGGGGTCCTTCATCTTCAAAGTGCCACAGGCAGACATGTTGGTTGTAGACTTTGTAATCCTAATCAACACACTTCACTAAATCAATCAAACCTGCAACATAACAAGTTACATCCACAAGGGTCAATACATTTGAATTGTATTGGAAAGTGATACTATGGTAGTATAGTGGAGTCTATCAACTATATGCATTTGGCTAAGTGGAGTTGAGGCTTGCATTGCTCAAAATAGATTTTTCCTTAACATTTGAAAACACTAAGTTTTTGCTTGACAAAAACATTTTTCTCAATCAAAGATTGAAGATCCTTTAACCCTTGTTCAAACCACAAGTTTTTAACTTAGAAATTTGGATGATGAGATTCTTGATTTCTTCCATGTCTTGATGCTCAAATTGTCCTTTACCAGGGACATGGCTAAGTACTTAGATTTTACACTCTGCAGAGGTGGTGCACCTTCCCCACAAGACTTGGTTTCCCAAGACAAGATCTTTCAGAAGCCTTCCCTTAGACCAAAATGGACGCGCTCCAACCTATCAAACTCTACCACCAACTGTCCATATGGCTAAGTTCTTGCAACCTATGTGATCCAGGCAGAGCCCATAATGCCAAGTGGTTGCACTTGAAGCTTCTCAACATTTGACATCTCAAATCTCTTTGTTCCTGGGTGGACATCCACAAGTGAGATACACAAGGTCAACCATAAACATGGGCCTTGAGAACCACTCAACCAAAAACACCAAGCAATTACCATTCCACCCAGGTGATTCATTAACTTAGTTGTTTTATTAAATGAAAACACAAGTCCTCAGACTTAGAAATTTTTCCATAGTATGAATGTATATTCCACCCTTGTTTTATATTAGCTAGGATAAGCTTGATAGTAATAGGAATCTTAACTTAGGAAGATTTCCACTAAGGTTTCATCTACTAGGTTTTCCTAAAGCAAAGTTTATACTTAGCAAAATTCCATGCAAGTTTTACTTAGAAAAATCACTAATCCATAGTGAAAGTAATGGGACAAAGTATGAAGCATCACTTGCCTTTTTGGTAGAGTATAGGTTCACTCCTTGTCCTTGCAACAATCACACTCTTCAAGTCACTACAATTCAATCAAGCAAGGCACAATCTCAATCTACTAATCAAGCAAATCATCACATAAAATCATAAAGTCAAAGTAATGCATGCAAGCATGCCGAGCTTTGTTTTGTTTGAAAAAGTGGTTCCTAATGGGTCATAAACATTTTGAAAACACCTATTGGTAATTTTGTAGAGTGGCAAAGTCATTTGCAAAAGGTTTCACTTCACAAACCATTTTCAAAACAAGGCATCATTTTATGTGGTGTAGAAATATTTTTACTAAGGCATTAATCTATGGGGTTCACCAAATATGTTTTCAAACCATAAAATTTGGTGTTTGGGGTTAGAGAGTTTAAAACAAAACATTTCCCAAAAGTTTTCTTCCAAAACCATTTTTGATAAATAAACTATATTTTTATTTGTCTAGAAATGGTTTTAAATCAAAGAATCATTATTTTGCTTCACCAAATACATTTTTGAAACCACAAAGTGTTTCCTATGGTCAGTAGGTTCAAATAACACCATTTGCCAAAGATTTTATCCCCAAAAACATTTTAGAACAATTTTTATAACCTAAACAAGCATACAAAAGTTTATGCAAAAACAACCATTTTTCCAGAAGCTTTTTACTAAACAATTTGCATGGTTGGCTAGGGCTTGTCTCAATGATTACAATGATATAAAGTTTGCAAATTTTGGACGTGTGGATCAAAAGTTACAAGGGTTTCAAAATTGCATCTAAACCAGATTTCAAATTCTGTTTTAACTCAAACCAGTGAGACGCGGCGTGTTCTGATTCGTCCATACCGTTTCGGTTGGATCGACTGCTCTGGTGTGTTGGATCAAGTCAGATCGTGCGGCACAGGATCACTCGTACCCCTTCGGCTAAGGATCTATCATGACGCTTGGATCGTCATCTAACGGCTATCATCGCATTGACCAAGCTCTGGCGGCGCAGCGACGGTGGCTGGCGGCGGCGAGGTCAGATGGTGGCGGCGCTGGTGAAACAGGAAGCGAAGGAGGATGGGAAGGTGCTCACTGCGTTCGTAGTGTCGTGGGGAAGATCAACGTGGCGGTATCTCGTCGAGGGGCGCACGGAGGTGAGGGTAATGGCTCGCCGGAGTTGCTCCTGGCATCCTCGGGCGTCGTTGGAGGCGGGGCTACGGTGCACGCTAGGACAAATGGGAGACAGGGTCAGACGCGCAAAGCTATGGCGAAGATGTGTGCGTGAAGGAGAAGGAGAGGCGCGGTCGGAAACTACCTGTGGGGCTCGTCGGAGTTGGAGCGGACGGCGGCGTCGTTCAGTCAAAGACGAAGTCGTCGCTGCAGAGCACTCGCGAGCGAGGGAAAGGTACTTGCAGGTGCAGGAGATGATGGCGAGCAAGATAGTGTGCTCTGGTAGCAGTGGGGCTAGCGGTGGTGGACGGAATTGCCGCCGGAGGGCGTCGGAGACAGTGGTGGTTTGGAGACGATTCCGAGCAGCCTGGTGGCGATGAGGAGTTGGCGTTTGAGGGGAATGATAGAGGGAGGAGAGGCGCTTATGAGGCGAGGTCGCAGGGCTGATTTAACTGCCGCGTTAACGCGAATTGACGCCGATAAATTCCCCCAGAAACGTTCGAGGAGGGAGGCGCTGTCTCCGCGGGTGAGGACGATGAACAGGAGGGGGTGGGGTCGGTTGGTCAGCGAGAGAGTGAGAGGGAAAAGAGGTCCACCAGTCAGCGTCTGCGCAGGTGCAGGTCTGAGTGAGAAAACGTTTCGGCAGAGGGGGAAATAGGTGGGCTTGCTGGGCCTAGTTGGGCTGGCCGGCTGGGCTGGGTTTGTTTACATTTTTTTTCCTGATTGTTTTGTCTTTTTCCAATTCTAATTTCTGTTTTGAAATTCAAACAACCAATCAAGCATTCAAACAATTCAAACATTCACCACAATTGTAATTTGAATTTGGTTCTGTTTAACAACATAAACCAATTCCCAAAATAAAATAATATTTTTATTTTAGAGTCCATTTATAATTAAATAAAATGGACCTTAGTCATTAAATCAAATAGGATTTGTTTTATTAAAATCTTTATTTTGAAATATAAAATAAAACCAAAACACTTCAGTAGGTTTTATTTGAGAATATAAAATACTTGGAAATCTTATTTAAAATAAATAAATAAGTTTTAGTGTTTATTTAAAATGGGAAAATCCTTTACTTAAATAAAATTGGATATTAAATCCTTATTATTTTGTTTAAATAAACCTTTACTCTTTTTATCAAAACAAAACATTTATTTCAAAAACTTGGCCAAGGTTTAATTTGGCTCTATAAATAATCCTTATTTATAAATATACCTTTTCTTTTGAAAACCAAATCTTTTATTAAAAGATCCAAAAATAGTAATTTCAAATATTTTTAACTTTATTGTTTATTTATCTTTTAAATCCCTTTAGGATTTTATTTGATCCAAATAGGTTTTGAAAGTTTCCAAATGGATTCAAAAGTTTCTTCTCACCCTGAAAATCAACAAAGTTTTATTTTATTCATTTATTTTTCACATTACAAGATTTGGAAAATCTTGGGATGTGACAGGCTACCACCCTTAAAATAAATCTCGTCCCAAGATTTGGGAAGGCTAGGTTTACAAGTAGGCTCAAAGCATCTAGGGTTCTACTACCCTTAAAATTTTTCCAACTAAATTACATATTGGCCTTCTTGGGGTCATGGGGAAACTTCTTTGGGCAAACATCTGCATAGTGTCCTTTGTTTTCACACTTGAAACATGTGACAAGGCTGAGATCCCTCATAGGCTTCTTTATCTTGTGTTTCATCTTTTCTGGACAGTTGCTTGCATAATGTCCTAGCTCTTTTTGCAGTTGTTGCACCACACTTGGCTAATATCTTTCTTTTCCTTTGGTATCATTTCCTCTTGTTTGTTTCCTTGGTTCTTCTTCTTTTCTGGGCAGTCACTGGCATAGTGTCCCTTCTCTTTGCAATTGTAACATTGCACTTGAGTAATATCCTTCTTCTTCTTTTTGGGTCTCTCCAAAGCTAGGAGTTCTTCTAGTTCATGCTCTTCAAAGGTGGAAATTCTTTCTCTCTTCTTGGGGCATTCTTCTTCATGTTCCTTGGATGCATGATCCTTGTCTCCACAAATATTGCTAGCTTGGGTTCCTTCTAGAATAGCATCTTTGTCATCCTTGTTGTCATTAGCTCTTTGGGAAAAGTTTTCTCCCATGTTGATCATTTGAGTAACCAATCCTTACAACAATTGGGATTGAAGTTTCAAAATCCTTTGTATGGATGGGTCTAGTCCATTGTTGTTGGCTAAAAGCTGAGTTGTCTCTTGGCTCAACTGGTTTTGGGTTGCTATAAGTTCTCTCATATTGTCCTCTTGGTTGTTGTTGGTGTCACCACCCTTGATGTTGGAGTTTCTTGGAGTAGTCATCTGTTTGGGTTGGATTCGGATTAGATTAGGCAAAATATTTCTAAGGAATCAATTCCAATCACACACATCACAATTCCCTCAAGCAATGTGCAAGCAATCACAAACAAGCATTCCACTCAAACAACAGGTTTCAAGCATATTTTTAGGCAACCAAAATATTTTTGTTACACCACATAAGTTGGTGTGTTTGACTTAAACAAAATATGGTGGTCCATCTATATGGTTCTCTTGAGATCTTTCCATCTTTCTTGGTTGATTCTTCTTACATGAGATCATGGTTTCCTTGGGAAAACTCTTGGTCACAAATACTTCAAAGGTGATCATGGTTCCTTCTAAGTTGTACTTCCTTAGTCTCCAAATCTTGAGCAAGATTTCTTGTCTCACTTGTCCTTAGTGGTAACCATGGTTGAAGTTCCTTGGTGAATATGCTGAAGATGTTGAAGTCATTAGAGTTGAAGAAGTTGAAGTCATTAGTGTTGAAGAAGTTGAAGTCATTAGAGTTGAAGAAGTTGAAGTCATTAGAGTTGAAGATGTCCTTTGCACATGGTGAAGTTCTTTGGTCATGGGTAGGTTTTTCCATCAAGTTGAATATAGAAGAGATGTAGAGTCAAAACCAAAATGGTTGAGGAAAGAGTTTACAAGATTATTTGTAAATAAGTTTTGGAACAAATATAACTCCTATTTTTCTAAAGGTTTTTGTCCAATCCTAGGGTTACAAATCCTACAGGCAACACAATGCTCTGATACCATCTGTAAGGGTCCCAACCTTTAATAAGGTAGAGTCCCCTGTGCTTATGATGCTCGTCCCTGGATCAATAGCTAGCATCCACAGTTAAGATGTAATATCAAGAAACAAAGGTCATAATACAACTTTATAACCAGGAAAAACATAATTGTATTACATCTTTCATAGCTCATTTGGCTATTTCAATACATTGCAACAGAATATCTATAAGCATGGGATCCTTCATCTTCAAAGTGCCACAGGCAGACATGTTGGTTGTAGACTTTGTAATCCTAATCAACACACTTCACTAAATCAATCAAACCTGCAACATAACAAGTTACAGCCACAAGGGTCAATACATTTGAATTATATTGGCAAGTGATACTATGGTAGTATAGTGGAGTCTATCAACTATATGCATTTGGCTAAGTGGAGTTGAGGCTTGCATTGCTCAAAATAGATTTTTCCTTAACATTTGAAAACACTAAGTTTTTGCTTGACAAAAACATTTTTCTCAATCAAAGATTGAAGATCCTTTAACCCTTGTTCAAACCACAAGTTTTTAACTTAGAAATTTGGATGATGAGATTCTTGATTGCTTCCATGTCTTGATGCTCAAATTGTCCTTTACCAGGGACATGGCTAAGTACTTAGATTTTACACTCTGCAGAGGTGGTGCACTTTCCCCACAAGACTTGGTTTCCCAAGACAAGATCTTTCAGAAGCCTTCCCTTAGACCAAAATGGACGCGCTCCAACCTATCAAACTCTACCACCAACTGTCCATATGGCTAAGTTCTTGCAACCTATGTGATCCAGGCAGATCCCATAATGCCAAGTGGTTGCACTTGAAGCTTCTCAACATTTGACATCTCAAATCTCTTTGTTCCTGGGTGGCCATCCACAAGTGAGATACACAAGGTCAACCATAAACATGGGCCTTGAGAACCACTCAACCAAAAACCACCAAGCAATTACCATTTCACCCAGGTGATTCATTAACTTAGTTGTTTTATTAAATGAAAACACAAGTCCTCAGACTTAGAAATTTTTCATAGTATGAATGTATATTCCACCCTTGTTTTCTATTAGCTAGGATAAGCTTGATAGTAATAGGAATCTTAACTTAGGAAGATTTCCAATAAGGTTTCATCTACTAGGTTTTCCTAAAGCAAGGTTTATACTTAGCAAAATTCCATGCAAGTTTTACTTAGAAAAATCACTAATGCATAGTGAAAGTAATGGGACAAAGTATGAAGCATCACTTGCCTTTTTGGTAGAGTATAGTTTCACTCCTTGTCCTTGCAACAATCACACTCTTCAAGTCACTACAATTCAATCAAGCAAGGCACAATCTCAATCTACCAATCAAGCAAAACATCACATAAAATCATAAAGTCAAAGTAATGCATGCAAGCATGCCAAGCTTTGTTTTGTTTGAAAAAGTGGTTCCTAATGGGTCATAAACATTTTTAAAACACCTATTGGTCATTTTGTAAAGTGGCAAAGTCATTTGCAAAAGGTTTCACTTCACAAACCATTTTCAAAATAAGGCATCATTTTATGTGGTGTAGAAATATTTTTACTAAGGCATTAATCTATGGGGTTCACCAAATATGTTTTCAAACCATAAAACTTGGTGTTTGGGGTCAGAGAGTTTAAAACAAAACATTTCGCAAAAGTTTTCTTCCAAAACCACTTTTGATAAATAAACTATATTTTTATTTGTCTAGAAATGGTTTTAAATCAAAGAATCATTATTTTGTTTCACCAAATACATTTTTGAAACCACAAAGTGTTTCCTATGGTCAGTAGGTTCAAATCACACCATTTGCCAAAGATTTTATCCCCAAAAACATTTTAGAACAATTTTTATAACCTAAACAAGGATACAAAAGTTTCTGCAAAAACAACCATTTTTCCAGAAGCTTTTTACTAAACAATTTGCATGGTTGGCTAGGGCTTGTCTCACTGATTCCAATGATATAAAGTTTGCAAATTTTGGACGTGTGGATAAAAAGTTACAAGGGTTTCAAAATTGCATCTAAACCAGATTTCAAATTCTGTTTTAACTCAAACCAGTGACACGCGGCGTGTTCTGATTCGTCCATACCGTTTCGGTTGGATCGACTGCTCTGGTGCGTTGGATCAAGTCAGATCATGCGGCACAGGATCACTCGTACCCCTTTGGCTAAGGATCTATCGTGACGCTTGGATCGTCATCTAACGACTATCATCGCATTGACCAAGCTCTGGCGGCGCAGCGACGGTGGCTGGCGGCGGCGAGGTCAGATGGTGGCGGCGCTGGTGAAACAGGAAGCGAGGGAGGATGGGAAGGTGCTCACCGCGTTCGCAGTGTCGTGGGGAAGCTCAACATGGTGGTATCTCGTCGAGGGGCGCACGGAGGTGAGGGTAATGGCTCGCCGGAGTTGCTCCTGGCGTCGGGTTCGCTCGGGCGTCGTTGGAGGCGGGGCTACGGTGCACGCTAGGACAAATGGGAGACAAGGTCAGACGCGCAAAGCTATGGCGACGATGTGTGCGTGAAGGAGAAGGAGAGGCGCGGTCGGAAACTACCTGTGGGGCTCGTCGGAGTTGGAGCGGACGGCGGCGGCGTTCAGTCGAAGACGAAGTCGTCGCTGCAGAGCACTCGCGAGCGAGGGAAAGGTACTGGCAGGTGCAGGAGATGATGGCGAGCAAGATAGTGTGCTCTGGTAGCAGTGGGGCTAGCGGTGGTGGCCGGAATTGCCGCCGGAGGGCGTCGGAGACAGTAGTGGTTTGGAGACGATTTTGAGCAGCCTGGTGGCGATGAGGAGTTGGCGTTTTAGGGGAATGATAGAGGGAGGAGAGGCGCTTATGAGGCGAGGTCACATGGCTGATTTAACTGCCGCGTTAACGCGAATTGACGCCGATAAATTCCGCCAGAAACGGTCGAGGAGGGAGGCGCTGTCTCCGTGGGTGAGGACGATGAACAGGAGGGGGTGGGGTCGGTTGGTCAGCGAGAGAGTGAGAGGGAAAAGAGGTCCACCAGTCAGCATCTGCGCGGGTGCGGCTCTGAGTGAGAAAACATTTCGGCAGAGGGGGAAATAGGTGGGCTTACTTGGCCTAGTTGGGCTGGCCGGCTGGGCTGGGTTTGTTTACATTTTTTTCCTGATTGTTTTGTCTTTTTCCAATTCTAATTTCTGTTTTGAAATTCAAACAACCAATCAAGCATTCAAACAATTCAAACATTCACCACACTTGTAATTTGAATTTGGTTCTGTTTAACAACATAAACCAATTCCCAAAATAAAATAATATTTTTATTTTAGAGTCCATTTATAATTAAATAAAATGGACCTTAGTCATTAAATCAAATAGGATTTGTTTTATTAAAATCTTTATTTTGAAATCTAAAATAAAACCAAAACACTTCAGTAGGTTTTATTTGAGAATATAAAATACTTGGAAATCTTATTTAAAATAAATAAATAAGTTTTAGTGTTTATTTAAAATGGGAAAATCCTTTACTTAAATAAAATTGGATATTAAATCCTTATTATTTTGTTTAAATAAACCTTTACTCTTTTTATCAAAACAAAACATTTATTTCAAAAACTTGGCCAAGGTTTAATTTGGCTCTATAAATAATCCTTATTTATAAATATACCTTTTCTTTTGAAAACCAAATCTTTTATTAAAAGATCCAAAAATAGTAATTTCAAATATTTTTAACTTTATTGTTTATTTATCTTTTAAATCCCTTTAGGATTTTATTTGATCCAAATAGGTTTTGAAAGTTTCCAAATGGATTCAAAAGTTTCTTCTCACCCTGAAAATCAACAAAGTTTTATTTTATTCATTTATTTTTCACATTACAAGATTTGGAAAATCTTGGGATGTGACAGGCTACCACCCTTAAAATAAATCTCGTCCCAAGATTTGGGAAGGCTAGGTTTACAAGTAGGCTCAAAGCATCTAGGGTTCTACTACCCTTAAAATTTTTCCAACTAAATTACATATTGGCCTTCTTGGGGTCATGGGGAAACTTCTTTGGGCAAACATCTGCATAGTGTCCTTTGTTTTCACACTTGAAACATGTGACAAGGCTGAGATCCCTCATAGGCTTCTTTATCTTGTGTTTCATCTTTTCTGGACAGTTGCTTGCATAATGTCCTAGCTCTTTTTGCAGTTGTTGCACCACACTTGGCTAATATCTTTCTTTTCCTTTGGTATCATTTCCTCTTGTTTGTTTCCTTGGTTCTTCTTCTTTTCTGGGCAGTCACTGGCATAGTGTCCCTTCTCTTTGCAATTGTAACATTGCACTTGAGTAATATCCTTCTTCTTATTTTTGGGTCTCTCCAAAGCTAGGAGTTCTTCTAGTTCATGCTCTTCAAAGGTGGAAATTCTTTCTCTCTTCTTGGGGCATTCTTCTTCATGTTCCTTGGATGCATGATCCTTGTCTCCACAAATATTGCTAGCTTGGGTTCCTTCTAGAATAGCATCTTTGTCATCCTTGTTGTCATTAGCTCTTTGGGAAAAGTTTTCTCCCATGTTGATCATTTGAGTAACCAATCCTTACAACAATTGGGATTGAAGTTTCAAAATCCTTTGTATGGCTGGGTCTAGTCCATTGTTGTTGGCTAAAAGCTGAGTTGTCTCTTGGCTCAACTGGTTTTGGGTTGCTATAAGTTCTCTCATATTGTCCTCTTGGTTGTTGTTGGTGTCACCACCTTGATGTTGGAGTTTCTTGGAGTAGTCATCTGTTTGGGTTGGATTCGGATTAGATTAGGCAAAATATTTCTAAGGAATCAATTCCAATCACACACATCACAATTCCCTCAAGCAATGTGCAAGCAATCACAAACAAGCATTCCACTCAAACAACAGGTTTCAAGCATATTTTTAGGCAACCAAAAATATTTTTGTTACACCACATAAGTTGGTGTGTTTGACTTAAACAAAATATGGTGGTCCATCTATATGGTTCTCTTGAGATCTTTCCATCTTTCTTGGTTGATTCTTCTTACATGAGATCATGGTTTCCTTGGGAAAACTCTTGGTCACAAATACTTCAAAGGTGATCATGGTTCCTTCTAAGTTGTACTTCCTTAGTCTCCAAATCTTGAGCAAGATTTCTTGTCTCACTTGTCCTTAGTGGTAACCATGGTTGAAGTTCCTTGGTGAATATGCTGAAGATGTTGAAGTCATTAGAGTTGAAGAAGTTGAAGTCATTAGTGTTGAAGAAGTTGAAGTCATTAGAGTTGAAGAAGTTGAAGTCATTAGAGTTGAAGATGTCCTTTGCACATGGTGAAGTTCTTTGGTCATGGGTAGGTTTTTCCATCAAGTTGAATATAGAAGAGATGTAGAGTCAAAACCAAAATGGTTGAGGAAAGAGTTTACAAGATTATTTGTAAATAAGTTTTGGAACAAATATAACTCCTATTTTTCTAAAGGTTTTTGTCCAATCCTAGGGTTACAAATCCTACAGGCAACACAATGCTCTGATACCATCTGTAAGGGTCCCAACCTTTAATAAGGTAGAGTCCCCTGTGCTTATGATGCTCGTCCCTGGATCAATAGCTAGCATCCACAGTTAAGATGTAATATCAAGAAACAAAGGTCATAATACAACTTTATAACCAGGAAAAACATAATTGTATTACATCTTTCATAGCTCATTTGGCTATTTCAATACATTGCAACAGAATATCTATAAGCATGGGATCCTTCATCTTCAAAGTGCCACAGGCAGACATGTTGGTTGTAGACTTTGTAATCCTAATCAACACACTTCACTAAATCAATCAAACCTGCAACATAACAAGTTACAGCCACAAGGGTCAATACATTTGAATTATATTGGCAAGTGATACTATGGTAGTATAGTGGAGTCTATCAACTATATGCATTTGGCTAAGTGGAGTTGAGGCTTGCATTGCTCAAAATAGATTTTTCCTTAACATTTGAAAACACTAAGTTTTTGCTTGACAAAAACATTTTTCTCAATCAAAGATTGAAGATCCTTTAACCCTTGTTCAAACCACAAGTTTTTAACTTAGAAATTTGGATGATGAGATTCTTGATTGCTTCCATGTCTTGATGCTCAAATTGTCCTTTACCAGGGACATGGCTAAGTACTTAGATTTTACACTCTGCAGAGGTGGTGCACTTTCCCCACAAGACTTGGTTTCCCAAGACAAGATCTTTCAGAAGCCTTCCCTTAGACCAAAATGGACGCGCTCCAACCTATCAAACTCTACCACCAACTGTCCATATGGCTAAGTTCTTGCAACCTATGTGATCCAGGCAGATCCCATAATGCCAAGTGGTTGCACTTGAAGCTTCTCAACATTTGACATCTCAAATCTCTTTGTTCCTGGGTGGCCATCCACAAGTGAGATACACAAGGTCAACCATAAACATGGGCCTTGAGAACCACTCAACCAAAAACCACCAAGCAATTACCATTTCACCCAGGTGATTCATTAACTTAGTTGTTTTATTAAATGAAAACACAAGTCCTCAGACTTAGAAATTTTTTCATAGTATGAATGTATATTCCACCCTTGTTTTCTATTAGCTAGGATAAGCTTGATAGTAATAGGAATCTTAACTTAGGAAGATTTCCAATAAGGTTTCATCTACTAGGTTTTCCTAAAGCAAGGTTTATACTTAGCAAAATTCCATGCAAGTTTTACTTAGAAAAATCACTAATGCATAGTGAAAGTAATGGGACAAAGTATGAAGCATCACTTGCCTTTTTGGTAGAGTATAGTTTCACTCCTTGTCCTTGCAACAATCACACTCTTCAAGTCACTACAATTCAATCAAGCAAGGCACAATCTCAATCTACCAATCAAGCAAAACATCACATAAAATCATAAAGTCAAAGTAATGCATGCAAGCATGCCAAGCTTTGTTTTGTTTGAAAAAGTGGTTCCTAATGGGTCATAAACATTTTTAAAACACCTATTGGTCATTTTGTAAAGTGGCAAAGTCATTTGCAAAAGGTTTCACTTCACAAACCATTTTCAAAATAAGGCATCATTTTATGTGGTGTAGAAATATTTTTACTAAGGCATTAATCTATGGGGTTCACCAAATATGTTTTCAAACCATAAAACTTGGTGTTTGGGGTCAGAGAGTTTAAAACAAAACATTTCGCAAAAGTTTTCTTCCAAAACCATTTTTGATAAATAAACTATATTTTTATTTGTCTAGAAATGGTTTTAAATCAAAGAATCATTATTTTGTTTCACCAAATACATTTTTGAAACCACAAAGTGTTTCCTATGGTCAGTAGGTTCAAATCACACCATTTACCAAAGATTTTATCCCCAAAAACATTTTAGAACAATTTTTATAACCTAAACAAGCATACAAAAGTTTCTGCAAAAACAACCATTTTTCCAGAAGCTTTTTACTAAAAAATTTGCATGGTTGGCTAGGGCTTGTCTCACTGATTCCAATGATATAAAGTTTGCAAATTTTGGACGTGTGGATAAAAAGTTACAAGGGTTTCAAAATTGCATCTAAACCAGATTTCAAATTCTGTTTTAACTCAAACCAGTGACACGCGGCGTGTTCTGATTCGTCCATACCGTTTCGGTTGGATCGACTGCTCTGGTGCGTTGGATCAAGTCAGATCATGCGGCACAGGATCACTCGTACCCCTTCGGCTAAGGATCTATCGTGACGCTTGGATCGTCATCTAACGGCTATCATCGCATTGACCAAGCTCTGGCGGCGCAGCGACGGTGGCTGGCGGCGGCGAGGTCAGATGGTGGCGGCGCTGGTGAAACAGGAAGCGAGGGAGGATGGGAAGGTGCTCACCGCGTTCGCAGTGTCGTGGGGAAGCTCAACATGGTGGTATCTCGTCGAGGGGCGCACGGAGGTGAGGGTAATGGCTCGCCGGAGTTGCTCCTGGCGTCGGGTTCGCTCGGGCGTCGTTGGAGGCGGGGCTACGGTGCACGCTAGGACAAATGGGAGACAGGGTCAGACGCGCAAAGCTATGGCGACGATGTGTGCGTGAAGGAGAAGGAGAGGCGCGGTCGGAAACTACCTGTGGGTCTCGTCGGAGTTGGAGCGGACGGCGGCGTCGTTCAGTCGAAGACGAAGTCGTCGCTGCAGAGCACTCGCGAGCGAGGGAAAGGTACTGGCAGGTGCAGGAGATGATGGCGAGCAAGATAGTGTGCTCTGGTAGCAGTGGGGCTAGCGGTGGTGGCCGGAATTTCCGCCGGAGGGCGTCGGAGACAGTAGTGGTTTGGAGACGATTTTGAGCAGCCTGGTGGCGATGAGGAGTTGGCGTTGGAGGGGAATGATAGAGGGAGGAGAGGCGCTTATGAGGCGAGGTCACATGGCTGATTTAACTGCCGCGTTAACGCGAATTGACGCCGATAAATTCCTCCAGAAACGGTCGAGGAGGGAGGCGCTGTCTCCGTGGGTGAGGACGATGAACAGGAGGGGGTGGGGTCGGTTGGTCAGCGAGAGAGTGAGAGGGAAAAGAGGTCCACCAGTCAGCATCTGCGCGGGTGCGGCTCTGAGTGAGAAAACGTTTCGGCAGAGGGGGAAATAGGTGGGCTTACTGGGCCTAGTTGGGCTGGCCGGCTGGGCTGGGTTTGTTTACATTTTTTTCCTGATTGTTTTGTCTTTTTCCAATTCTAATTTCTGTTTTGAAATTCAAACAACCAATCAAGCATTCAAACAATTCAAACATTCACCACACTTGTAATTTGAATTTGGTTCTGTTTAACAACATAAACCAATTCCCAAAATAAAATAATATTTTTATTTTAGAGTCCATTTATAATTAAATAAAATGGACCTTAGTCATTAAATCAAATAGGATTTGTTTTATTAAAATCTTTATTTTGAAATCTAAAATAAAACCAAAACACTTCAGTAGGTTTTATTTGAGAATATAAAATACTTGGAAATCTTATTTAAAATAAATAAATAAGTTTTAGTGTTTATTTAAAATGGGAAAATCCTTTACTTAAATAAAATTGGATATTAAATCCTTATTATTTTGTTTAAATAAACCTTTACTCTTTTTATCAAAACAAAACATTTATTTCAAAAACTTGGCCAAGGTTTAATTTGGCTCTATAAATAATCCTTATTTATAAATATACCTTTTCTTTTGAAAACCAAATCTTTTATTAAAAGATCCAAAAATAGTAATTTCAAATATTTTTAACTTTATTGTTTATTTATCTTTTAAATCCCTTTAGGATTTTATTTGATCCAAATAGGTTTTGAAAGTTTCCAAATGGATTCAAAAGTTTCTTCTCACCCTGAAAATCAACAAAGTTTTATTTTATTCATTTATTTTTCACATTACAAGATTTGGAAAATCTTGGGATGTGACAGGCTACCACCCTTAAAATAAATCTCGTCCCGAGATTTGGGAAGGCTAGGTTTACAAGTAGGCTCAAAGCATCTAGGGTTCTACTACCCTTAAAATTTTTCCAACTAAATTACATATTGGCCTTCTTGGGGTCATGGGGAAACTTCTTTGGGCAAACATCTGCATAGTGTCCTTTGTTTTCACACTTGAAACATGTGACAAGGCTGAGATCCCTCATAGGCTTCTTTATCTTATGTTTCATCTTTTCTGGACAGTTGCTTGCATAATGTCCTAGCTCTTTTTGCAGTTGTTGCACCACACTTGGCTAATATCTTTCTTTTCCTTTGGTATCATTTCCTCTTGTTTGTTTCCTTGGTTCTTCTTCTTTTCTGGGCAGTCACTGGCATAGTGTCCCTTCTCTTTGCAATTGTAACATTGCACTTGAGTAATATCCTTCTTCTTTTTGGGTCTCTCCAAAGATAGGAGTTCTTCTAGTTCATTCTCTTCAAAGGTGGAAATTCTTTCTCTCTTCTTGGGGCATTCTTCTTCATGTTCCTTGGATGCATGATCCTTGTCTCCACAAATATTGCTAGCTTGGGTTCCTTCTAGAATAGCATCTTTGTCATCCTTGTTGTCATTAGCTCTTTGGGAAAAGTTTTCTCCCATGTTGATCATTTGAGTAACCAATCCTTACAACAATTGGGATTGAAGTTTCAAAATCCTTTGTATGGCTGGGTCTAGTCCATTGTTGTTGGCTAAAAGCTGAGTTGTCTCTTGGCTCAACTGGTTTTGGGTTGCTATAAGTTCTCTCATATTGTCCTCTTGGTTGTTGTTGGTGTCACCACCCTTGATGTTGGAGTTTCTTGGAGTAGTCATCTGTTTGGGTTGGATTCGGATTAGATTAGGCAAAATATTTCTAAGGAATCAATTCCAATCACACACATCACAATTCCCTCAAGCAATGTGCAAGCAATCACAAACAAGCATTCCACTCAAACAACAGGTTTCAAGCATATTTTTAGGCAACCAAAAATATTTTTGTTACACCACATAAGTTGGTGTGTTTGACTTAAACAAAATATGGTGGTCCATCTATATGGTTCTCTTGAGATCTTTCCATCTTTCTTGGTTGATTCTTCTTACATGAGATCATGGTTTCCTTGGGAAAACTCTTGGTCACAAATACTTCAAAGGTGATCATGGTTCCTTCTAAGTTGTACTTCCTTAGTCTCCAAATCTTGAGCAAGATTTCTTGTCTCACTTGTCCTTAGTGGTAACCATGGTTGAAGTTCCTTGGTGAATATGCTGAAGATGTTGAAGTCATTAGAGTTGAAGAAGTTGAAGTCATTAGTGTTGAAGAAGTTGAAGTCATTAGAGTTGAAGAAGTTGAAGTCATTAGAGTTGAAGATGTCCTTTGCACATGGTGAAGTTCTTTGGTCATGGGTAGGTTTTTCCATCAAGTTGAATATAGAAGAGATGTAGAGTCAAAACCAAAATGGTTGAGGAAAGAGTTTACAAGATTATTTGTAAATAAGTTTTGGAACAAATATAACTCCTATTTTTCTAAAGGTTTTTGTCCAATCCTAGGGTTACAAATCCTACAGGCAACACAATGCTCTGATACCATCTGTAAGGGTCCCAACCTTTAATAAGGTAGAGTCCCCTGTGCTTATGATGCTCGTCCCTGGATCAATAGCTAGCATCCACAGTTAAGATGTAATATCAAGAAACAAAGGTCATAATACAACTTTATAACCAGGAAAAACATAATTGTATTACATCTTTCATAGCTCATTTGGCTATTTCAATACATTGCAACAGAATATCTATAAGCATGGGATCCTTCATCTTCAAAGTGCCACAGGCAGACATGTTGGTTGTAGACTTTGTAATCCTAATCAACACACTTCACTAAATCAATCAAACCTGCAACATAACAAGTTACAGCCACAAGGGTCAATACATTTGAATTATATTGGCAAGTTATACTATGGTAGTATAGTGGAGTCTATCAACTATATGCATTTGGCTAAGTGGAGTTGAGGCTTGCATTGCTCAAAATAGATTTTTCCTTAACATTTGAAAACACTAAGTTTTTGCTTGACAAAAACATTTTTCTCAATCAAAGATTGAAGATCCTTTAACCCTTGTTCAAACCACAAGTTTTTAACTTAGAAATTTGGATGATGAGATTCTTGATTGCTTCCATGTCTTGATGCTCAAATTGTCCTTTACCAGGGACATGGCTAAGTACTTAGATTTTACACTCTGTAGAGGTGGTGCACTTTCCCCACAAGACTTGGTTTCCCAAGACAAGATCTTTCAGAAGCCTTCCCTTAGACCAAAATGGACGCGCTCCAACCTATCAAACTCTACCACAACCTGTCCATATGGCTAAGTTCTTGCAACCTATGTGATCCAGGCAGAGCCCATAATGCCAAGTGGTTGCACTTGAAGCTTCTCAACATTTGACATCTCAAATCTCTTTGTTCCTGGGTGGCCATCCACAAGTGAGATACACAAGGTCAACCATAAACATGGGCCTTGAGAACCACTCAACCAAAAACCACCAAGCAATTACCATTTCACCCAGGTGATTCATTAACTTAGTTGTTTTATTAAATGAAAACACAAGTCCTCAGACTTAGAAATTTTTCCATAGTATGAATGTATATTCCACCCTTGTTTTCTATTAGCTAGGCTAAGCTTGATAGTAATAGGAATCTTAACTTAGGAAGATTTCCACTAAGGTTTCATCTACTAGGTTTTCCTAAAGCAAGGTTTATACTTAGCAAAATTCCATGCAAGTTTTACTTAGAAAAATCACTAATGCATAGTGAAAGTAATGGGACAAAGTATGAAGCATCACTTGCCTTTTTGGTAGAGTATAGTTTCACTCCTTGTCCTTGCAACAATCACACTCTTCAAGTCACTACAATTCAATCAAGCAAGGCACAATCTCAATCTACCAATCAAGCAAAACATCACATAAAATCATAAAGTCAAAGTAATGCATGCAAGCATGCCAAGCTTTGTTTTGTTTGAAAAAGTGGTTCCTAATGGGTCATAAACATTTTGAAAACACCTATTGGTCATTTTGTAAAGTGGCAAAGTCATTTGCAAAAGGTTTCACTTCACAAACCATTTTCAAAATAAGGCATCATTTTATGTGGTGTAGAAATATTTTTACTAAGGCATTAATCTATGGGGTTCACCAAATATGTTTTCAAACCATAAAACTTGGTGTTTGGGGTCAGAGAGTTTAAAAGAAAACATTTCCCAAAATTTTTCTTCCAAAACCATTTTTGATAAATAAACTATATTTTTATTTGTCTAGAAATGGTTTTAAATCAAAGAATCATTATTTTGTTTCACCAAATACATTTTTGAAACCACAAAGTGTTTCCTATGGTCAGTAGGTTCAAATCACACCATTTGCCAAAGATTTTATCACCAAAAACATTTTAGAACAATTTTTATAACCTAAACAAGCATACAAAAGTTTCTGCAAAAACAACCATTTTTCCAGAAGCTTTTTACTAAACAATTTGCATGGTTGGCTAGGGCTTGTCTCACTGATTCCAATGATATAAAGTTTGCAAATTTTGGACGTGTGGATAAAAAGTTACAAGGGTTTCAAAATTGCATCTAAACCAGATTTCAAATTCTGTTTTAACTCAAACCAGTGACACGCGGCGTGTTCTGATTCGTCCATACCGTTTCGGTTGGATCGACTGCTCTGGTGCGTTGGATCAAGACAGATCATGCGGCACAGGATCACTCGTACCCCTTCGGCTAAGGATCTATCGTGACGCTTGGATCGTCATCTAACGGCTATCATCGCATTGACCAAGCTCTGGCGGCGCAGCGACGGTGGCTGGCGGCGGCGAGGTCAGATGGTGGCGGCGCTGGTGAAACAGGAAGCGAGGGAGGATGGGAAGGTGCTCACCGCGTTCGCAGTGTCGTGGGGAAGCTCAACATGGTGGTATCTCGTCGAGGGGCGCACGGAGGTGAGGGTAATGGCTCGCCGGAGTTGCTCCTGGCGTCGGGTTCGCTCGAGCGTCGTTGGAGGCGGGGCTACGGTGCACGCTAGGACAAATGGGAGACAGGGTCAGACGCGCAAAGCTATGGCGACGATGTGTGCGTGAAGGAGAAGGAGAGGCGCGGTCGGAAACTACCTGTGGGGCTCGTTGGAGTTGGAGCGGACGGCGGCGTCGTTCAGTCGAAGACGAAGTCGTCGCTGCAGAGCACTCGCGAGCGAGGGAAAGGTATTGGCAGGTGAAGGAGATGATGGCGAGCAAGATAGTGTGCTCTGGTAGCAGTGGGGCTAGCGGTGGTGGCCGGAATTGCTGCCGGAGGGCGTTGGAGACAGTAGTGGTTTGGAGACGATTTCGAGCAGCCTGGTGGCGATGAGGAGTTGGCGTTTGAGGGGAATGATAGAGGGAGGAGAGGCGCTTATGAGGCGAGGTCACATGGCTGATTTAACTGTCGAGTTAACGCGAATTGACGCCGATAAATTCCGCTAGAAACGGTCGAGGAGGGAGGCGTTGTCTCCGTGGGTGAGGACGATGAACAGGAGGTGGTGGGGTCGGTTGGTCAGCGAGAGAGTGAGAGGGAAAAGAGGTCCACCAGTCAGCATCTGTGCGGATGCGGTCTGAGTGAGAAAACGTTTTGGCAGAGGGGGAAATAGGTGGGCTTGCTGGGCCTAGTTGGGATGGCCGGCTGGGCTGGGTTTGTTTACATTTTTTTCCTGATTGTTTTGTCTTTTTCCAATTCTAATTTCTGTTTTGAAATTCAAACAACCAATCAAGCATTCAAACAATTCAAACATTCACCACACTTGTAATTTGAATTTGGTTCTGTTTAACAACATAAACCAATTCCCAAAATAAAATAATATTTTTATTTTAGAGTCCATTTATAATTAAATAAAATGGACCTTAGTCATTAAATCAAATAGGATTTGTTTTATTAAAATCTTTATTTTGAAATCTAAAATAAAACCAAAACACTTCAGTAGGTTTTATTTGAGAATATAAAATACTTGGAAATCTTATTTAAAATAAATAAATAAGTTTTACTGTTTATTTAAAATGGGAAAAGCCTTTACTTAAATAAAATTGGATATTAAATCCTTATTATTTTGTTTAAATAAACCTTTACTCTTTTTATCAAAACAAAACATTTATTTCAAAAACTTGGCCAAGGTTTAATTTGGCTCTATAAATAATCCTTATTTATAAATATACCTTTTCTTTTGAAAACAAAATCTTTTATTAAAAGATCCAAAAATAGTAATTTCAAATATTTTTAACTTTATTGTTTATTTATCTTTTAAATCCCTTTAGGATTTTATTTGATCCAAATAGGTTTTGAAAGTTTCCAAATGGATTCAAAAGTTTCTTCTCACCCTGAAAATCAACAAAGTTTTATTTTTCACATTACAAGATTTGGAAAATCTTGGGATGTGACATATTCCTCGACATTGGTAGTCAAGGCCTCTACCTTGGCTTCGAGAGCCCTCTTCTGTGAATGAAGTCTCTCAATCACACCCTTCTGATGCTCGAGCTCGAAGTCCTTGGCCTCTAGTTTTGCAGTCATCTCTCGAATCCTTTTGTTCCTATCTTGGACTCTTTTCTCTTGAATCTTGAACTTACTATCCTGACTCTCAAACTTGGCCTCCATTTCGTTGACTATCTCGTCTTGCTCCGCGAAGAGCTTGTCCTTCTCACGAAGCTACACCTGGAGCTCGTCATTGCTAAGCATGACGTTGGTCCTATCAGTATCTAGGTGCCTAAGAAGAACCTCTAGGTCCTGGATGTATAGACGAATCGGCTCTGCCGTCTCTCTAGCAGCATCCTCAAACTCAATAGCCTCACCATCCTCGTCGCGTCTTCCGAAGGCGTGGAAGTGAGTACCTCTAAGCTCCCTGGAGTGCCTCCCTAACAGACTCCCAAGTAAATCTTGCATGACTACCTCTAGGCCTCTCTCCTTGTCGTCATGCATAAGCTTGAAAGTGATGGCCTCCGTGGCTAGCTCAGTCCGGCTGGGTAACCTTGAAGCCCCAAAGGTCCTTCCTCTAAAACTTGGTGAGGGGAAGCATCATGATGCTAGGGAGTGGAAGATTGAGCACACTAGTGAGCTCAATAAGACGAGTGCCAAAACGAGTTACCTTGAACTCTTCAGCTGTGCTGATAGTAACATTAGGCATCTATTTTATAAGATACAGAAAATTTAGAATCAACAACCATAGAAAAAAATCTCAAGACAAAGCACCAACACACAAGTCATGGCATACACAAACTCATTACAAGCATTCCAAGGTTCATCATAACTTAGACAAAAAAAATTGAATTAAGATGATAAGTGTGGTGGTCCAACTAACGAAGTACATTACAACTCTCACTCTCTAGACTAAAGGCTATCAAAGCATCCTTCTAGCAATAGAGATGAGAAGGAAGATTAGATAAGTTTACGAGAAGAAAAGACAAGTGGAGAAAATATTCAAAGTGTTCAAATTTTTCCTTAGTGGTTTCTAATCCAATCCTAGGGTTATAATCCTACAGGAAACACAGTGCTCTGATACCATGTGTAAGATCCCTCCCTTTTAAAGGTAAGGATCCCTGTGATTGCAATGCTAGTCCTTGGATCAATGTTAGCATCCACAGTTTAAGATGAAGTACACAGAAACAAAGGTCATTATTACAAATCATTCCAGAGACAAACATAGTCTTTTACAACTCCATGGACATAGGCCTAATACAAGAGTTTAAACATAACAATATAAATAAGTCTTCATCTTCATGTGCCACATGCAAGCATGTTGAGTGTAGACTCATACCCCTAATCATCATCAGAATAACCTGCAACATCACAAGTTACAGCCACAGTGGGTCAATACATTGGAATAGTATTGGCAAGTGATACCTTAGTAGAATATTAACATCTAGCTACTACATGAATTTGGCTAAGTGTAGCTTAGGCTTGCTTTGCTCAAAATAGGTTTTACCTATTAGTTGAAAACACTAAGTTTTTCTTTGTCAAAACTTTCCCAAGGAACCACCAATAGAAATTGGTGAACCTTCACCCTTGTTCAACCACAAGATTTAACTTAGCAAATTGGGATGAGGAGATTCTTGATAGCTTCCATGTCTTGACGCTCATGTTGTCCAATACCATGGACATGGCTAAGTACTTAGATTCTTCCATCTGCAGAGGTTGTGCACTTCCCCACAAGACTTGATTTTCACCAAGACAGGACCTTTCAGAAGCCTTCCCTTAGACCAAATGGACACGTTCCAACCTATCATCCCACTACCACCAACTGTCCAAATGGCTAAGTTATTGCAACCAATATGATCCAGGCAGAGCCCATAATGCCATGTGGCTACACTAGAAGCTTATTAACATTTGGCATCTTAAATCCCTTTGTTCCTGGGTGGATTTCCACAAGTGTGATACACAAGGTAAACCATAGAAATGGGCCTTGTGTAACCACTCAACACAAACCAAACCTTCCATTCCACCTAGGTGTTTCATTCACTTAGTTGTTTTATTAAGCAAAACACAAGTAAATGACTTAGAAATATTTCTCATAGCATGAATACATAATCCACCCTTGGTTGCTACTAGCTAGCCTAAGCATGGCAATAGCATGTATCTTACTTAGAGGAAATTCTAACATTTCTACAACTACTAGGATTTCCCAAGCATAGAATATAGATACTTTAGCAAAATAACCATGCAAATCCTATACAAAATATTTCTAATGCATAGGTAGAAATATAGGAATAAAAACATGAAGCACCACTTGCCTTGGTAGTTTGGGGAGTAGCAACAATCTTCACAACCACAATCAGTATTAGCACCAAAATAACATAACAAAATATACAAGCAAAAATATATGAATGCATGCAAAATGCTATGTGATTAATTTCTACACCAAACAAGGCAAGTATACAGTAATGAATCATAAACAAGACCAAGATACTCAAAATAAACTTTATTTGATCTTTAACTCATTTTTCAAATAATTTCTATACTCAAATTAAGTCTATAATTGTCTCTGCAAAAATAACCAATTTTATAGAAGCAAAACATTAAAAACATTGCATAAACAGATAGAATTCTTTCTCCGGATTCCGATGATATAAAATTTGCAAAATTTGAACGTGTGGAACAAAATTTATGAATTTTGCAAGTTTGAATCAATAATAGATCAAATTTCTGTTTTAAATCTAAACTCAGGCCACACGGCGTGTTCTGATTGGCCCGTACCGGTTCGGGCGGATCAATCTAAGAGGGCCATTGTATTTAAAGAAGATCGTGCGGCACAGATCTTGCTTACCCCTTCGCGTAAGTGATTCTATCGCAGCCGACGGATCTAGATCTAACGGCCGCTGATCAAGCGACCACTAACTGGCGGCACGCGGCAATAGTGAGCGGCGGCACGCTTGGTCTACGGCGTCGCAGCGGCTACAGAGGGGGCTGGGGTCAGTGGAGGGGCTTAGCAGACTCGTAGAGGCGTGCTGGAGCTCAACATAGCAGTGGCTTGTCAAGGGGCGCATGAACACGGTGGAAATTCCTCATTGGAGTGGAGTCTGTCGTCGGGTACGGTTGTTCGTCGTCGTTGCCGGGGTTGTAGATCATGCCAGAGTGAAAACAAGCGGTGTGTTAGATGCGCACTAGTCTGGCGAATACAAACAGAAAGAGAGATGGGGGCGGTCGGGAACTACCAGGAGACGTCACCGGAGTTGAGATAGACGGCGGTGCTTGCTTGACGTTGAGGTTGCCGACGAATGGAAGCGCACGCGGGCGAGTGGGTGATACTGGCAGGTGCAGATGGAGATGGGGAACTCACTCGCGGTGTCAGGAAGGCAAGGGCGATGGTGAGCGGACATAATTTGAGCCGAAGATCGTCGGAGTAGTTGGTGGTTCGGGGTCGACTCGGAGCAGCCTAGGGGCAGAGAGAGTGAGGCGACTGGGGAAAAGGAGGGGAGGACGTAGGCGATTAAGTACGCAAGGTTGGGGAGAGAATTACTCGCGCAATCAATCGAATTGATGCGAGGTTTAATCACCGGAAACAGCCGGCGTGATTTTGGGGGAGAAGGGGTCGCGGGGTGGAGACGATGACTAGCGTCTGGGGCCTGGTGTTCAGTGAGAGAGAGATTTACTGAGTGGGGCCAGTTGTCAGCGACTACGCGGGTGAACCCTTCGGTGTGAAACATTTTTCTGCGGGGAGAAGCTGCTGGGCTAAATGGGCTGAGTGGGCTGGGTTGGGCTAGATTAGTTAGTTTGCTTTATTTTTTTCTCCCTTTCTCTTTTTCTTTTTCTAGTTGAATTTCTGGTTTGAATTCAAATGCTCAAATCAAAACTGTTTTAAATGAAACTTTCTCCAAAAATTTGTTTATTTATTCTTTCATCCTGGGGTGTGTAACACATCTGTTCACACTCAAATTCAAAATGGGTTTGAAAATGAAATTTAAACCAAGCCTTAGTTAAATGTTTATAATTAGTATAGGAATGGTTTATAATTCATAATTTGTTTTTGAAAACCTTGACCAAACCTTAGAAACAACACTCAAGCTCAATCTCAAAACCTTACTGATTAAAATAAGTATTTTTCTTATTAGAAGGTAGCAATATGGTCATTGCGTTGCTAACATAAAATAATGAGCATTCAAATGCTTCTGTTTTTGTAATGATTTTGAAAATGAACCCTAAATGATCATGAATGCATGGATGATATGCAAATCTTTGAAAACATGATTTTAGGGATGTTACATGTATGCAAATAAATTCACAAAGAACAAAGTGACAGGCATATGAAGATAAAACAAGAGCAACTTCAAAAGTTTCAGCACATAGAGAGGTGTTTCAGTACCATGAAAATTTCTACAACCATATTTTACTCTCTCATAATAATTTTCAGTAGGCTCATGAATAAACTCAACAATATAGCTATCACATAAAGCATGCTTTTCATGATCTACAAACTCATAATTTCTATCAAGCTCAAAAACAGTCGGATTAAAACCTCCACAGGTTTTATCCAAAGTAGGTATTTCAAAAGGATCCACAGGAACATAACATTCATCCTCATTTGGTAAGCATAGGGGACAATAAAATAATGTAAGGGATAAAGATTTACTCTCATTAGAAGGTAGGCATGGGTAGATCGATTCTTTCTCCTTTTGTTCATCACTCTCCTCTTTTTCATCCAATGAGCTTCCAGTTTCAACAATTTCTTCTTCCATAGGCTCCTGCAAGGCATTAGTCTCTTCCATTTCTGGAAATAATCTATTAAAATATTCAATAATATAGCCATTTTCTTCCTTGTAATAATCAAAGAAAAATTTAAGTATCTCATAAACCTCATGTTTATAAGGTGCATCATCAGTATTTTCAAGCAAACTGGCAAGTTCAAATGCATCCTTGAAGGCAATAAATTCTTCAATTTGTTCCGCATCATAAAAGTCATAGTTTCCTTAAACATAAGAGGATATGGTAACATTATCATTATACTCACATTGAAAAGGGAGGTGTTTATACTCACAACAATAAGCTTTATCAAAGCAATAAGTAATATTATAAGTAGAGCAATAGTATTCAACCTATCAATAGTATTCAACCTATCAATTTGTTCCCATAAGTTTTTCCCTTTTTGTGACAAATGGTGTTCCTTATAATAATAATACTTTTTTTCTTCCGTGAACCCACCTTGACAATAAGAACTAGTTTCAAAGAAACCATCCATTGATAGAAAGCATGACCAAGCAAGGCAATAACAGACCACCAACTAGAGTAGGAACTAATTTTTTTGTGTTTTTGATAAGAGAAATCAAACCAAACTAGAGTAATTTTTTTTGAAGTTTTTGATAAAAATAGGCAAACAAAACAAGAAAAATAAACTAAGAAAACTAAAAACAAAGTAAAGAGAAAGGTTGAGGAGGACTCCCCTTGTGAAGACGTCCTTAGCCTCCCCGGCAACGGTGCCAGAAAGCCTTGATGCGGCGCTGAGTTGATGTAGTAGAACTTCATTGGGAACCCCAAGAGCAAGGTGTGAAGTAGCACAGCAGAAAGTTTTCCCTCAGTAAGAAACCAAGGTTATCGAACCAGTAGGAGGAAGGAAACGTCACATAGGTGTTGTAAGCAACGCGGAGACCTGCACAACACAAACTCAAGACTTTTCCCCAACGAATCAGTGAGGTTGTCAAGCTCACCGGTTTGCCGTAACAAAGGATTAATGTATGGTGTGGAAGGTAATGGTTTACAGCAAGTAAATAGGTAACAATGGAAGATGTATCAATGTTAAAGATTGGACCGGGGTCCATAGTTCACTAGAGGTGCTCTCCTTAGATAAACAACATGGCATGAAGGGTAAACCAATTACAGCAGGGCAACTGACAGGAACTGAACAAAGCATAACAATGCAATACCAGACAAAAAGATCCTATGAGATTCGATTGGGTGATACGTCAAAATGTATCTATAATTTTTGATGCTCCATGCTTGTTTAGTATCTACTTTGCTTTGCTTTGTCTACACTTTGAGGTGTTTTTATATCTTTTCTGGAACTGACCTATTAACATGTTGCCATAGTGCCAGTTGCTTGTTTTCTTCTGTTTTTGGTTCCAGAAAGGCAGAAAATCAATATTCTCGGAATTGGACGGAACAAAAGCCAAAGTCAATATTTTACCGTGGGGGACATGAAGCTAGAACACGAGACAGAGAGGTGCCAGAGGGCCACAACACCCCCCAGGCACGGGCAAGGTTGGACCCGTGCCTGGTCAGGGTGTGGCCCCTCCGGTTGCCTCCCGGCCTCGCCTCTTATCCTATAAGAAGCCCTCGATGCAGAAACCCTAGGCACCCGATCAAAACTCCAGGAAACCTTCTGTAGCCATCGCCACCGTCGTCCCTAGATCGGGGGATCTGAAGTTCTTCCCGGCACCCTGCTGGAGGGGAAATCATCCCGGAGGCCTTCTCTCCGGTATGAAGCGTGAGTAGTTCCACCTTGGACTATGGGTCCATGTAGTAACTAGATGGTTTTATCTCCTCCTTGTGCTTTCATGTATAGATCTTGTGAGCTCCGTTCATGATCAATATCTAATCTATTTGTAATCATGCATGTTGTGTTTGTGGGGATCCGATGGATATTGAGATTACTATGTCATATTGATTAATGGTTTTTGTCTATTCGATACTATAATGTATGTGTTGTTTGTGATCTTGCATGCTCTCCATTGTTAGTAGCTATCTTGGCCGAGTAGTTGCTAGTGACTCCAAGAGGGGGTATTTATACTAGATAGTGAGTTCATGCCTCTAGTTTCCAAGGAAAGTGACAGAAATCTCTTCGGTTGTAGATGTGCTATTGCCACTAGGGAGAAAACAACGGTCTCTTGTTCATAGAACAAGTGGATTGTTTACCTTACACACTTTTCTTAAAGAATTTGTCTGTTGCTTGCAACTTAATACTGGAGGGGGTTCGGATGATAACCTGAAGGTGGACTTCTAGTCATAGATGCAGTTGGATGGTGGTCTATGTATATTATTGTATTGCCCAATCGAATATTATATGATCTTTTTGTCTAGTATTGCATTGTTATGCCTTGGTCAGTTCCTGTCAATTGCCCTGCTGTAATTTGTTTACCCTTCATGCTATGTTGTTTATCTAAGGAGAGCACCTCTATTGAACTATGAACCTCGGTCCGATATTTACCATTGATACATCTTCCATTGTTACTTGTTTACTTGTTGCAAACCATTACCTTCCACACCATACATTTAATCCTTTGTTACGGCAAACCGGTGAGCTTGACAACCTCACTTATTCGTTGCGAAAAAGTCTTGAGTTTATGTTGTGCAGGTTTCCGCGTTTCTTGCAACACCTGTGTGACGTTTCCTTCCTCCTGCTGGTTCGATAACCTTGGTTTCTTACTAAGAGAAAACTTTTTGTTGTGCTACTTCACACCCTGCTCTTGGGGTTCCCAACAGGCTTCACGTTAGCCATCAAGCTTTTCTGGCGCTGTTGCCGGGGAGGCTAAGGACGTCTTGTAACTACCTCGGTGAATTACGCTCCTAGATACAAGCCTGGATGAGCGGAAATGGTTGAAATAGTACGGTGGGGCCCAAATGCCACTCACAGGTAGACCTTTCGGCCGTCCCAACCATTTCCAGTCATCGGGACAAGTACGGGCGGCGTAATCGGCAGGCGAAGGGATCAACTACATACACAAATGAGTATGTATGCAAGCCACCATACAATAGTACATCAGAGCCATTCCATCTAAAACAGAAAGGAAATATAGCAACGCCATACGGCAAGATTCAAATGTCCTAGATAGATATAATAGTTCAGGATATCTCCTCATACATCACACATCAGAGTATCAGGCGGAAGCGGCAAACAAGATCCGAGTACGGTAAGAAGCAAATCGGCATAAGATGCCCCATAAATAAGCACATCCCGCCCACAGATCTCACGGATCCCCGTTCCCGGAATATCTACACCGAACGATCGTTGCCCACATCATCAGCCTCCTCCACCCAGTATCCATCTTGCGAGTGTACCTGTTCATCTGAACCAATAATTTATCGTGTGAGACCCTAGGGGTACTCAGCAAGTCTTTATGCCTCTAAAGGGGACACAACCTGGGATGACGCAATTGCAGCGAAAGATAAACCCTAACAGTTCTATAGATACTCGTTAACCATCCGCCTAACCAAAGATAGAAGGATGTCCGTGAATTAATGACAACAGTTATAACAGTAATATCCACCGATCCATCCTCCTCCTCTCTTACCAACAAGGAAGCGGACGAACAACCCCAGCCGTTGGCAGTTTTATTATCCATTCCATGAGTGTTGCACTATTTACTAGTCAGTTACTTAGTCAAATTAAAAGAGGTACTTTAGTTATGCTTGTCTATGGTCGAGAAACTGTGCTCCAAGTCGTCCATAACCGCGGACACGGCTTTCAGAAAGTTTTACCCTGCAGGGGTGCACAAATAGCAACACACACTCGATCAACCTCGGAAAAACCAAATCAAAACCCAACGAGGCCTTCACGACAAAGCAATCACAGGATTCAGAAATATTTCAGGGGGCCACCCTATTGAGTAGACCCGCAACGAAGCTAGCTGACTCCGAGACGGACTCAAAGTTTGCGACAATGGCTGTAAACGACCGGGAACCCGAAAGTGTGACTGGGCTTGTCGATACCGCGAAAACACTCCGCTTACCTAAACAGTACAGTGTGCTCCTCGCACAATCTTAAATAAAGAAGTAAACATGGCATAAGTACGGGATAGTAAATAAAACTTCAAACTAGTTTGTGGCCCCAAGAAATAAGAATGAATCAAGCTCTGGCTCAGGGGGGTCCCATAAGCCTCCCGGATGTGGATAGCGCGAATAATCAAGGAACAGGAATCAAGTACTCGGGGTCCTACGGGACACAAGTGAGCAGGAAAAACCAAATAGCAGATATTGCTCCCCGGTGCCACTTTCATTAGTTATCCCATTACTACTCAGGTTAAGTTGTTTAGGTACCTCGTTATCGAACAGACACTCACATACCCTACACATGCTGTTCTACGACTCGCATGGCTCACACAACTCCTGTAGTAATGGCTCATGGGATGGAGGAACAAGCTTGGTGGGGTTTAAAAGTAAAGGCAATGCAATACTTGGGATTCAGTTTAATGCAATCGCGACTCAATGATGCAAGAGTAAGATAGAGGCAGTAGGTACTGTATGTATGCAAGCATGTGGTAGTGCTTGCCTGTCAGCTCAGTTGAAGCGAGAGACGGTTCTGGGTAGTGCTCCTGGTTTTCTTGATATATCCCCTGGTCAGCGTCTATTCGAAGAAGAACCAAACAAACAAGGGCCAACATAAATAAAGTGCACAAGCATATGAATAAAATGCGACAAGCAAACAATCATGCCATGATGAATGATGCACAAGTTGCATGGCAATAATGTAGCATGGCATGGGTGTGGTGTAGAATACAAGAATAAATCATTTTATTGAGTTTTGGCCACAATTTATTGTCATATTAGTAGCTGTATACTTTATTTTTATATGATGCATGCTGCAATTTAAGTCATGGATAGCATAACCAGAAAGGTCTCGTCGAGCTGATCATTTTAGACATATCATTTGTCAAATTCGGAGTTATAAAACAAAAGTTATTAATTTATTAAGGTACAGGGGCATTTTATTGTGATTTAAATCATCTTGAAATTTTAAGTGTGCAAAACATATTTTGGATGGCATATTTGAAATCCTCACATTTTTCTGATTAAGAAACATATATCATATGTATAATTTGGATTTATGAATTTAATTTTATTTTAAAGTCAAAATTAGTCAAATTAGGTCAAAGTCATAGGGTGGACTATTTTAATCAATTCTGAAAATATTTGATTAAAGATTTGAATTGATATTCAAAAATAAAACATATTTCATATTAAGTTTGAATTCAGATTCCAATCCATTTGAAAGTTATGAATTCATTTAGATTTAATCAGATTTGGATTTTGAATTGAATTGAATAAATTTGCAAAGATATGAATTTGAAACAGATAACAGCGAATACTTTTATTACTCAGATTGATCCAGCCACCGACACTGACTGGTGGGCCGCAGTGCTGACTGGGACAAACGCAGGCAGAAGGGGGTTTGTCACCGCGGACCCAGCTAGTCACAACGAATGACAGGCGGGCCAGGGGCAGAGCGGGGCCACGCACGCACGCGTCGCCAGCCGAGGCGTAACATGTGTGCGATCCAGGGCGCGCGGGTGGGAAACAGCGGAAGCCGAGGACCCTTTTTGCAAAGTTTCCGCAGGCGCTGACAGGTGGGTTCGGTGGGCTACGGGTTTAGGCGGGAATAACCCCAGGGGTCTCTTTGCAAAATGGCATCGACTGCTGATGTCTGCTGCTGGACGCGGTGCTGCGGCGGTGGGTCTGGCCGGAGTTTTGGACGACGCCTACGCCGAACTAAACGCAATGACCCAAAAATGAAAAACGCAGACGGATTCACGGGCTACAACATTCCTACAGGAAACTGGCACGGAGGAGGGCTGCAGCGCGCGGGAGAAGGCGAGGAACAGGCGGCCAGAACTGCAGCCGCTGCTGCTGTCGCCAGAGCACGGCGCGCGGCAACGCACGCAGGGTGTTCGACGAGCGGCGCCGGCGCTACGAAGCAAGAGAGGGGTGGGGACCTTGTCTGGGGGGTAGAGGGGCTCACCAGGAGGTTGTTGGTGCGGTCGGAGGTGCTCGGGGCGGTCACGATCTGGCGCGCGGCTGGGACCCTGGAGCTCCTGATCTGGGCGGTGCACGGCGGCGTCAGGCTGCTCTGACGAGGTCCGGCGGTTTCCAGAGTCCTAGTCGTCGAGGAGGAAGCAGGGGACGCTCCTGATGCTCCTTGTACAGCCTGGCGTGCTCGGGAAAGACTAGAAGGAGAGGAGGCCGAGGTTAGGGTTTGGGGACATGGTGGTGATCATGGTGGGTAGAGGGAGGAAGAAAGGAGGATGGGGGAACCTGGGGGGCCTCCTGGTGGATCTGGGGTGGTGGCGAGCTGGGTGGTTGGGGGGATAAGGGAGGAGAGGGGAAAGGCACATGGGAGGTACCACCTTTATGCAAAGGGAGGAGGGTGGCTCGGGTTGGGCTAGGGTTTAGATAGGTTGGAGTGGAGAGAGAGAAGAGAGTAGAGGGAGTGTGCGGCCAGGGAGAGGGTAGCCTTGTGGGGCCTGCATGGAAGAGAGAGGAGAGGCCGAGAGGGAGGGTGGATCATGTGGGGTCGAGCTAGGGTTAGCTAGAGAGGGGTTATGGTGATTAGGGGGGGTAGGGTTTTAGCTAGAGGGTAAGAGAGAGAGGTAGATGGATTGGTGCCTTGATTAGATAAAACATGATCAACACAAGCTCAAACAAGATGGCCAAAAGAGAAAAGAAGAAAAGGTGGTGATGGGGTAGAGAGGGAGATGGGGTGTAGAGGATGGGATGATAGATTCCCTTGGCAAGCTCAAACAAGAGCAACAAAACAAGCTCAAGCAAGAACTAGACAAGAAGAGAGAGGGTGAGGTGGTAACATGACCCAACACAAGATCAAGCATGGAAAAGAGATAGAGAGCTAGAGGGAAGATGATCCCCTCCAAGATTCAAACAGAACCAAAAGATGACCAAAGTTGGTGATGGTTGCATGGCCCATGCAAAGGCATTAAATGCTAGGTTTTATCTTGTGAAAACAAAATAATATCTCATGGCATTTATTTATTTGCATCCTCCAAAGTTGGGGTAAGGGTCAAGCAAAAGAACTTGTAGGATTGGACCCACCCTATCTCTCATGAGCTTGATTTAACACCAAAAGAAAAATAATTACAAGCTCATGGATAATGGGATGGTGGAATTGTAAAGTGGTGAAAGAAAGGGTGGTGGAGTCAATAAAAGATATGCCCCCAACTCAACTTGGGCATTTAACAATATATCAAGATCCAAATACAATATCAAGAGGCAAAAACAAATAATAATGCATATGAGATAAGAACCAAAACAAAAAGGGTTTTTGTATGATGCTCAAATGCAAGGTGGCATGATGACATGAGCATGATAACATGATGATGCAACAATTATATGTAGAGAGTAGCCATTATATTACTAGATCAAGTAGCATTATAGTTGTTAGACAAATGGGATGCTACAACTCTCCCCCACTAAACAGGAATCTCGCCCCGAGATTCTAGGAAGAAGAAGAAGACACAAAGAGGATAGGATAGTTGGCACGAAGTTCATCTTCACGCTCCCAAGTGTCTTCATCAACAGAATGGTGCGACCACTGCACCTTGCAGAACTTGATGGACTTGTTGCGAGTCCTTCTTTCTGCGGTCTCAAGGATTTTTATGGGGTGTTCTTGATAAGAAAGGTCTTCTTGGAGATCGATTAGCTCATGATCCACGGTCCAGCCGGGATCCTTGAAGCACTTCTTGAGTTGAGAGATGTGGAAAACATCATGGACCTTGAGTTTTTCCGAAAGCTCAAGAGCATAAGCAACTTCTCCTCTTCTTCCACGAATTTTGAAAGGACCGATGTATCTAGGAGCCAGCTTTCCTTTGATACCAAAGCGGTGTGTGCCTCTCATGGGAGTGACACGAAGGTAAACGAGATCACCAGGGGCATACACCATGTCCGTGTGCTTCCTGTCATAATTGCTCTTCTGGCGACTTTGAGAAATCTTCAGATTTTCAAGAATGATATGCACCTTCTCCTCCGCTTGAGTTACAATGTCAGAGCCAAACCATATTCTTTCCCCTGCACCTGACCAACCAATTGGAGTTCTGCATTTGCGGCCATAGAGAGCCTCAAATGGTGCCATCTTCAGACTTTTCTGGAAGCTGTTGTTGTAAGAGAATTCAGCATAAGGAAGACATTCTTCCCACTTCATGCCAAAAGAGATGACGCAAGCACGAAGCATATCCTCCAGAATATGATTGATCCTTTCAACTTGTCCTTGCGACTGAGGGTGGTAAGCTGTGCTGAAGTTCAACTTTGTTCCCAAAGCATTTTGGAAACTTTCCCAAAATTTGGAAGTGAAGATACTTCCACGGTCTGAACTGATCTCAAGCGGAACCCCATACAGAGAGACAATTCTGTTGATATAGAGCTCAGCCAACTGAATTCCAGAAATTGTTTCCTTGACGGGGAAGAAGTGAGCCACTTTAGAAAGCCTGTCGATGACAACAAAGATTGCATTGTTGCCCTTCTGCGACCTTGGAAAACCAGTGATGAAGTCCATCTCTACTTTCTCCCATTTCCATTCCGGGGGTTTCAATGGCTGTAGAAGACCGAAAGGTTTCTGGTTGACATCTTTCACTCTGCGGCAGACATCACACTCCGAGACATACTTGGCACAATATCGTTTCAATCCCGGCCACCAATATTGTGTTTTCAAGTCCATGTACATCTTTGTGCTGCCAGGATGGATAGAAAGAACAGAATCATGCGCCTCCTTGAGAACTTGCTCTCTCAAACCCGGGTAGTTCGGAACAAACATCCGGTGTTCAAAGAAAAGCGTGCCTTGGTCATCGACGTGGAAAGACTCATACTTCGGAAGCTGAAGTTTGGAGATGATATTTTTGGTGTGTGGATCACCAAGCTGACGAGAGCGAATCTTTTCTTCCAAGAGAGGGGTTGCTAGAAGGTTCAGGAGATGCCCTTGTTCCACAATTTCAAGGTTGAGCTGACGGAATTCCTCGCACAAGAGAGGATGTTGCTCTTCCATCATGAGGTTGTTGACATAAGCTTTGCGACTGAGAGCATCGGCCATGACATTAGCTTTGCCCGGAGTGTAGTTGATGGTCAAATCAAAATCATTGATTGCTTCAATCCGTCTCCTCTGCCGAAGGTTGAGATCAGGCTGTGTGAAGATATACTTCAAACTTTTGTGATCAGAAAAGATCTCACAACGGTTGCCAAGCAAGTAGTGCCTCCATAGCTTCAGAGCAAAGACAACTGCTGCGAGCTCGAGGTCATGTGTGGGATAGTTGATCTCATGCGTCTTCAACTGTCGAGAGGCATAAGAAACCACTTGTTTTTCTTGCATAAGGACCGCACCCAATCGTTGCAAAGAGGCATCACAGAATATCTGGAAAGGCTTAGATGTATCTGGAGGAACCAAGACTGGTGTGGAAGTGAGCTTCTCTTTGAGTGTCTCAAAGCTTGCTTGACATGCAGGGGTCCAAAGGTATTTCTTGCCTTTCTTTAGGAGATCGGTCAGAGGCTTCGCTATCTTCGAAAAGTTTTGAACAAAGCGACGGAAATAACTAGCCAAACCGAGGAAACTCCGCACTTCTTTGACATTTACAGGAGGAAGCCATTCAACAATTGTCTTCACAGTTTCCGGGTTGACTGCAATGCCTTTGGCAGATATAACGTGACCAAGATAGGTTACTTGAGGCAGCCAAAACTCACACTTTGAGAACTTTGCATACAAGCGGTTCTCACGAAGCTTGTTTAGGACACACCGAAGGTGTTCTTCATGCTCTTCATTTGACTTTGAATAGACTAGGATGTCATCCAGATAGACCACGAGGAACTTATCAAGGTACTCAATGAAAACCAAGTTCATAAGCCTCGAGAAGGTAGCAGGTGCGTTGGTGAGACCGAAAGACATGACCGTGTACTCATACAGGCCATAGAGGGTGGTGAAAGCTGTTTTAGGAACATCTTCCTTGCGAATCTTGATTTGGTGATAACCACTTCTCAAGTCAAGCTTAGAGAACACCACAGCTCCAGCTAGCTGATCGAAGAGATCATTAATCCGCGGAAGGGGATATTTGTTCTTGATGGTTTTAGCATTGAGAGCCCGATAGTCAACACAAAGTCTATCAGTCCTGTCACGCTTCTTCACAAAGATTGTTGGGCTACCCCAAGAAGAAGTACTGTGTTGAATGAAACCCAACTTCTCTTGTTCATCAAGCTGTCGTTTGAGTTCAGCCAACTCAGAAGGACCCATTTTATAAGGCCGCTTGGAGATAGGAGCTGTTCCAGGTTCAAGCTCAATTACAAACTCAACCTCACGATCCGGAGGCATACCTGGCAACTCTTCAGGAAAGACATCTGGGAACTCACAGACCACCGGAACACTCTGAATAGCTTCCATAGCATCATCATTCAGAGCCGCCAAAGAGAAAAGCTGGATAGCAGGAGTCAGACTTGGAGAAAAGACTATATGGCCTTCAGGAATCTTCAGAGAAACCGAGCGTTCAGCACAATCAATCACAGCTGCATTTTGTTGTCAACCAATCCATGCCCAAGATGACATCAATGTCAGAACTGCCCAGGACAATTAAGGATGCCGAGAACGAAGAGCCACCAATCTCAATTTGATTGCCATGGCTGATTTTAGAAGCTGCCATTGTTGCTCCAGGAGAAAGAACCATTAACCGCTTAAGAAGAGGATCCGACGCTAACCCATTCTCACTTGCAAACTTGATAGAAACAAAAGAATGCGATGCACCAGAATCAAACAAAACTCGTGCAGGGACTGAGTTAACGGAAAGCATACCCATCACAACTCCAGGTGCATGCTCAGCTTGAGCGGCGTTGACACAGTTGGCACGAGCAACAGTAGACCCGGGCTTGGTGTTGATGTTGAGAGCCCGAGGTGGTGGTGCACGAACCATAGGAGATCTTGCCGCAGTTCTTGGAGGTGGTGGCGGAAGAGCTTTGTTTTTCAACGGACAGTTCCAGTTTAGATGCCCAGGGTCTCCACACGTGAAACAAGCACCAGGTGGACGTGGAGCAACGTAGCCAGGGACTCCGCCAGGAGCTCCAGGGTAGTGGTGGTTGTAGCCCCTGGGAGCAGCAGTGATGAAGTTTGGTGGCCTTGCCGCGTAGCTTATAGGTCTTGGTGGAGCCGGGAGCGACGGTGGGGTGTTAGGAACCCAGACACGCCGCTTAGAAGGAGCTGACATAGCTGAAGAGCTTGGTGCGTCACGGTTGTGTTTCTTTGACTCCTCAAACACTTGCCTACTTGCTTCCTCCTGTAGAGCTGTATGCTGAAGTTCCAGGAAAGATGCCGGCCTTGCATGTGTGATTGCATATTTTATCGATGCATTGATCCCTTGCCGGAACCTCTTTTGTTTCTTCTTGTCATCTAAGATCTCATCACCACCATAACGAGAGAGTTTCATGAAGTTCCTGATGTAGGTATTGACATTATCATTTCCCTGCTTGAGGTTGAGAAAGACTTCCTTCATCCTTTCCATGACAATCTCTGACAGGAATTGCTCTTTGAAAGCTCCAGAGAACTGTTCCCAAGTAGGCTGAAAACCAGTGCAGCTTGCCTTCAGGTAATTCTCCCACCAGAGAGCTGCATCTCCCTTCAGAAGGTGAGTAGCACATTTTACCCATTCTTGCTCAGGCACATCAGCAGTCTCCAGTAACCTTGACATCTCACGCAACCAATCATCAGCATCAAGTGGTTGATCAGAAACATCAAATTGGCGTGGGTTGAACTTCAGGAAGCTTTTGATGTCACCCCGCTTGGGAGGTGGAGGTAGTGGAGCAAAATCATTCCTCCGGACACTTTCTTCCAAACACTGCTGGTTCTGCTGCATTGCTACCAAGGCATTGGCGATGTTTGACAACGCGACCCCCAGTTCAGGTGGTATGTCCTCATCTGAACGGCGTGGTGGAGCCATCCTGTGATTGATATAAAACACAAGTCAGTACTATAATGGAGAATAATAATAATCCAAAATAGTACCAAGATGGAATTAACCAAGATTAAAGGATACAATTTACTAAGATGATATTACAATATCAACAAAGTTCAAAGCACCTAGAAGATATTAAGCATATCGCACACGACTGAAAAGGAGTGTGGTACACAGATATATCAAAGAAAAATTTTCCGCAAATTTCGGCATTAAAATACCACTAGATTCGCAAAATCACTTAACGAATCAAGATTAGTGACTCTACCAATTCAATATACAAAAGCGAATGATAAGAGTAGTGGTATGGTCGCGACTCCATCCCGCACTCAAATCATTATTCCGCACATGAACAACTAAAACACATATCCTAACCCCTTCTTCTCACGATGAACCTAAAGACTAGCAACTACGGAAACGAACACCCCAAACAAGATAACATCGGATAACAAAGAGTAAGACAGATCGCGACGGTATACAACGAATCAGATAGATCGCGTCGGTTGCAAAAGCCTGTCGGTATGGAATGTACCAACAGTTGATAACCAAAAGGCCGATTGTGATAACAACTTGGATGCAACAGATAGACAAGGAATTACACACACACGGACACACACAAACACACAACCTATGGTACTACGGAAACCCAGAACACGTGAATCCTAGTTTGAACTTTAAGGAGAGGATGGAAAACGTTACACTTCCTTACTAGAAAAGGGTGGGTGGGTGGGTAAGAAGAAAAGTGGAAGCAGTCCTACTCTCGCGTTTTGTTTTTCCCTAGTATACATAACTACCAAAATATTTGCTAGACTGACAATGACCATTTGGCTGAGAACCTGAAGGGAGGGATGGCTCTGATACCAATTGTAACTACCTCGGTGAATTACGCTCCTAGATACAAGCCTGGATGAGCGGAAATGGTTGAAATCGTACGGTGGGGCCCAAATTCCACTCACAGGTAGACCTTTCGGCCGTCCCAACCATTTCCAGTCATCGGGACAAGTACGGGCGGCGTAATCGGCAGGCGAAGGGATCAACTACATACACAAATGAGTATGTATGCAAGCCACCATACAATAGTACATCAGAGCCATTCCATCTAAAAAAGAAAGGAAATATAGCAACGCCATACGGCAAGATTCAAATGTCCTAGATAGATATAATAGTTTAGGATATCTCCTCATACATCACACATCAGAGTATCAGGCGGAAGCGGCAAACAAGATCCGAGTACGGATAAGAAGCAAATCGGCATAAGATGCCCCATAAATAAGCACATCCCGCCCACAGATCTCACGGATCCCCGTTCCCGGAATCTCTACACCGAACGATCGTTGCCCACATCATCAGCCTCCTCCACCCAGTATCCATCTTGCGAGTGTACCTGTTCATCTGAACCAATAATTTATCGTGTGAGACCCTAGGGGTACTCAACAAGTCTTTATGCCACTAAAGGGGACACAACCTGGGATGACGCAATTGCAGTGAAAGATAAACCCTAACAGTTCTATAGATACTCGCTAACCATCCGCCTAACCAAAGATAGACGGATGTCCGTGAATTAATGACAACAGTTATAACAGTAATATCCACCGATCCATCCTCCTCCTCGCTTACCAACGAGGAAGCGGACGAACAACCCTAGCCGTTGGCAGTTTTATTATCCATTCCATGAGTGTTGCACTATTTACTAGTCAGTTACTTAGTCAAATTAAAAGCGGTACTTTAGTTATGCTTGTCTATGGTCGAGAAACTGTGCTCCAAGTCGTCCATAACCGCGGACACGGCTTTCAGAAAGTTTTACCCTGTAGGGGTGCACAAATAGCAACACACACTCGATCAACCTCGGAAAAACCAAATCAAAACCCAACGAGGCCTTCACGACAAAGCAATCACAGGATTCAGAAATATTTCAGGGGGCCACCCCATTGAGTAGACCCGCAACGAAGCTAGCTAACTCCAAGACGGACTCAAGGTTTGCGACAATGGCTGTAAACGACCGGGAACCCGAAAGTGTGACTAGGCTTGTCGATACCGCGAAAACACTCCGCTTACCTAAACAGTACAGTGTGCTCCTCGCACAATCTTAAATAAAGCAGTAAACATGGCATAAGTACGGGATAGTAAATAAAACCTCAAACTAGTTTCTGGCCCCAAGAAATAAGAATGAATCAAGCTCTGGCTCAGGGGGGTCCCATAAGCCTCCCGGATGTGGATAGCGCGAATAATCAAGGAACATGAATCAAGTACTCGGGGTCCTACGGGACACAAGTGAGCAGGAAAAACCAAATAGCAGATATTGCTCACCGGTGCCACTTTCATTAGTTATCCCATTACTACTCAGGTTAAGTTGTTTAGGTACCTCGTTATCCAACAGACACTCACATACCCTACACATGCTGTTCTACGACTCGCATGGCTCACACAACTCCTGTAGTAATGGCTCATGGGATGGAGGAACAATCTTGGTGGGGTTTAAAAGTAAAGGCTATGCAATACTTGGGATTCAGTTTAATGCAATCGCGACTCAATGATGCAAGAGTAAGATAGAGGCAGTAGGTACTGTATGTATGCAAGCATGTGGTAGTGCTTGCCTGACAGCTCAGTTGAAGCGAGAGACGGGTCTGGGTAGTGCTCCTGGTTTTCTTGATATATCCCCTGCTCAGCGTCTATTCGAAGAAGAACCAAACAAACAAGGGCCAACATAAATAAAGTGCACAAGCATATGAATAAAATGCGACAAGCAAACAAACATGCCATGATGAATGATGCACAAGTTGCATGGCAATAATGTAGCATGGCATGGGTGTGGTGTAGAATACAAGAATAAATCATTTTATTGAGTTTTGGCCACAATTTATTGTCATATTAGTTGCTGTATACTTTATATTTATATGATGCATGCTCCAATTTAAGTCATGGATAGCATAAACAGAAAGGTCTCGTCGAGCTGATCATTTTAGACATATCATTTGTCAAATTTGGAGTTATAAAACAAAAGTTATTAATTTATTAAGGTCCAGGGGCATTTTATTGTGATTTAAATCAACTTGAAATTTTAAGTGTGCAAAACATATTTTGGATGGAATATTTGAAATCCTCACATTTTTCTGATTAAGAAACATATATCATATGTATAAATTGGATTTATGAATTTAATTTTATTTTAAAGTCAAAATTAGTCAAATTAGGTCAAAGTCATAGGGTGGACTATTTTAATCAATTCTGAAAATATTTGATTAAAGATTTGAATTGATATTCAAAAATAAAACATATTTCATATTAAGTTTGAATTCAGATTCCAATCCATTTGAAAGTTATGAATTCATTTAGATTTAATCAGATTTGGATTTTGAATTGAATTGAATAAATTTGAAAAGATATGAATTTGAAACAGATAACAGCGAATACTTTTATTACTCAGATTGAGCCAGCCACCGACACTGACTGGTGGGCCGCAGTGCTGACTGGGACAAACGCAGGCAGAAGGGGGTTTGTCACCGCGGACCCAGCTAGTCACAGCGAATGACAGGCGGGCTAGGGGCAGAGCGGGGCCACGCACGCACGCGTCGCCAGCCGAGGCGTGACACGTGTGCGATCCAGGGCGCGCGGGTGGGAAACAGCGGAAGCCGAGGACCCTTTTTGCAAAGTTTCCGCAGGCGCTGACAGGTGGGGTCGGTGGGCTGCGGGTTTAGGCGGGAATAACCCCAGGGGTCTCTTTGCAAAACGGCATCGGCTGCTGCTGTCTGCTGCTGGACGCGGTGCTGCGGTGGTGGGTCTGGCGGAGTTTTGGACGACGATGGAGACGCCTACGCCGAACTAAACGCAACGACCCAAAAACGAAAAACGCAGACGGATTCACGGGCTACAACATTCCTACAGGAAACTGGCACGGAGGAGGGCTGCAGCGCGCGGGAGAAGGCGAGGAACAGGCGGCCAGAACTGCAGCCGCTGCTGCTGTCGCCAGAGCGCGGCGCGCGGCGACGCACGCAGGGTGTTCGACGGGCGGCGCCGGCGCTACGAAGCAAGAGAGTGGTGGGGACCTTGTCTGGGGGGTAGAGGGGCTCACCAGGAGGGTGTTGGTGCGGTCGGAGGTGCTCGGGGCGGTCACGATCTGGCGCGCGGCTGGGACCCTGGAGCTCCTGATCTGGGCAGTGCACGGCGGCGTCAGGCTGCTCCGACGAGGTCCGGAGGTTTCCAGTGGTCCTAGTCGTCGAGGAGGAAGCAGGGGACGCTCCTGATGCTCCTTGTACAGCCTGGCGTGCTCGGGAACGACTAGAAGGAGAGGAGGCCGAGGTTAGGGTTTGGGGACATGGTGGTGATCATGGTGGGTAGAGGGAGGAAGAAAGGAGGATGGGGGTACCTGGGGGGCCTCCTGGTGGATCTGGGGTGGTGGCGAGCTGGGTGGTTGGGGGGATAAGGGAGGAGAGGGGAAAGGCACATGGGGGGTACCACCTTTATGCAAAGGGAGGAGGGTGGCTCGGATTGGGCTAGGGTTTAGATAGGTTGGAGTGGAGAGAGAGAAGAGAGTAGAGGGAGTGTGGGGCCAGGGAGAGGGTAGCCTTGTGGGGCATGCATGGAAGAGAGAGGAGAGGCCGAGAGGGAGGGTGGATCATGTGGGGTCGAGCTAGGGTTAGCTAGAGAGGGGTTATGGTGATTAGGGGGGTAGGGTTTTAGCTAGAGGGTAAGAGAGAGAGGTAGATGGATTGGTGCCTTGATTAGATCAAGCATGATCAACACAAGCTCAAACAAGATGGCCAAAAGAGAAAAGAAGAAAAGGTGGTGATGGGGTAGAGAGGGAGATGGGGTGTAGAGGATGGGATGATAGATTCCCTTGGCAAGCTCAAACAAGAGAAACAAAACAAGCTCAAGCAAGAACTAGACAAGAAGAGAGAGGGTGAGGTGGTAACATGACCCAACACAAGATCAAGCATGGAAAAGAGATAGAGAGCTAGAGGGAAGATGATCCCCTCCAAGATTCAAACAGAACCAAAATATGACCAAAGTTGGTGATGGTTGCATGGCCCATGCAAAGGCATTAAATGCTAGGTTTTATCTTGTGAAAACAAAATAATATCTCATGGCATTTATTTATTTGCATCCTCCAAAGTTGGGGTAAGGGTCAAGCAAAAGAACTTGTAGGATTGGACCCACCCTATCTCTCATGAGCTTGATTTAACACCAAAAGAAAAATAATTACAAGCTCATGGATAATGGGATGGTGGAATTGTAAAGTGGTGAAAGAAAGGGTGGTGGAGTCAATAAAAGATATGCCCCCAACTCAACTTGGGCATTTAACAATATATCAAGAACCAAATACAATATCAAGAGGCAAAAACAAATAATAATGCATATGAGATAAGAACCAAAACAAAAAGGGTTTTTGTATGATGCTCAAATGGAAGGTGGCATGATGACATGAGCATGATAACATGATGATGCAACAATTATATGTAGAGAGTAGCCATTATATTACTAGATCAAGTAGCATTACAGTTGTTAGACAAATGGGATGCTACACGTCTTCACAAGGGGAGTCCTCCACTTCCTTTCTCTTTACTTTGTTTTTAGTTTGCTTAGTTTATTTTTCTTGGTTTTGTTTGCCTATTTTCAAAAAGTCCAAAAAAATTAGTCTAGTTTGGTTTGATTTCTCTTATCAAAAACACAAAAAAATTAGTTCCTACTCTAGTTGCTGGTATGTTATTGCCTTGCTTGGTCATGCTTTCTATCAATGGATGGTTTCTTTGAAACTAGTTCTTACTGTCAAGGTGGGTTCACGGAAGAACAAAAGTATTATTATAAGGAACACCGTTTGTCACAAAAACGGAAACACTTATGGGAACAAATTGATAAGTTGAATACTATTGCTAGAGATGTGTGCTCTTGTTTATAATGTTACTTATTTCTTTGATAAATCTTGTTGCTGTAGGAGGTATAAATACCTCCCTTTTCAATGTGATTATAATGATAATGTTATCATATCCTCTTAAGTTAAAGGAATTTATGACTTTTATCATTTGGAACAAATTGAAGAATTTTTTCCTTCAAGGGTGCATATGAACTTGCCAGTTTGCTTGAAAATACTGATGATGCACCTTATGAATATGAGGTTTATGAGATACTTAAAATTTGCTTTGATAATTACAAGGAAGAAAATGGCTATATTCTTGAATATTTTAATAGACACTTTCCACAAATGGAAGAGACCAACGCCTTGCAGGAGCCTATGGAAGAAGAAATTGTTGAAATTGGAAGCTCATTAGATGAAAAAGAGGAGGAGAGTGATGAACAAAAGGAGGAAGAATGGATTATCTACCCATGCCTACCTTCTAATGAGAGTAACTCTTTATCTCTTACATTATTTGATTGTCCCCCATCCTTACCAAAAGGAGGATGAATGTTATGTTCCTGTGGATCCTTTTGAAATATCTACTTTGGGTAAAACTTGTGAAGGTTTTAATCCCACTATTTTTGAGCTTGATAGAAATTATGTGTTTGTAGCTTCTGAAAAGCATGCTTTATGATAGCTATATTGTTAAGTTTATTCATGATGCTATTGAAAATTATTATGAGAGAGGAAAGTATGGTTGTGTAATTTTTCATGGTACTGAAACACCTCTCTATGTGCTGAAAGTTTTGAAGTTACTCTTGTTTTATCTTCCTATGCTTGTCACTTTGTTCTTTGTGAATTTATTTGTATACAAGATTCCTATGCATAGGAAGTGGGTTAGACTTAAATGTGTTTTTAATTTTCTTCTTGATGCTCTCTTTTACTTCAATTAATATTTCTTATGTGAGAATCTTCTCAAGCTATCATGCCTAACTTAAAGGCGTTAAAGAAAAGTACTTGTTGGGAGATAACCCAAGAGTTTACTTGAGTCTTGGAAGTTATTAATTCAGTAATGACCTCTCCTTATCCTTTTTGTTTGATTTTTGTGCCAAGAATGACCTCTAATGAGAGGGAAGTAAGATTTGGGGAGTTCCTGTCTTGAAACAGATATCTGTCCTGCACCATAAAAATTCGTGAGGAGCAAAAAATCTCCCAGTATGTTAGCTAAATTTCTTTAGTACAACACTTTTTGATTTGAGCAACATAAGATTTTCGAAAAAATCCGTTTCTACCTGCTGGTCTATTTTGACAGATTTGTGCCATTATTTGCATTTGCTTCTTATTGATTCCTTTTTGATATCTCTTTTGGGGAATTGAGCTTTTTGAAGGAGTTGCTACAGTAGATTGTGTTTTTAGTGAAAAGTCTTGCTGTTGAAAAGCTTTGCCTAAAGGTCTATTATCTTTCGATTACACTAATGTTGCTAATGAAGATTGTGTGAAGTTTTGTATGAAGGAAAAATTTCAGGTGTAGAGAAAGAATGATGTAATGAGATGAAGAATGGAAAAAATCTCAATCTTGGGGATGCCACCCCGGTGTAACCCCATGAATTATCCAAGAGTTACAAGCGTCAAAGCTTGGGGATGCCCAAGGCATCCTCTTCTTCATCAATAAAAATCTCAGGTCTGTCTAGACACTTCTTTTTTATTGTTTCAAGCACGGTTGTGTTGTTGTTGGAGCGTCTTAGTTTTCGTTTGGTTTTCTTATTTTTATTTATTTTGCTTGAATAAATTAATTTGGACCCCCGTTCTCGCTGTGTTGTTTCAAATAAGTTGCTTGGTGTTGGAAAGGAGTAGAAAGTTCCTGCTTGAAAGTGCAAGAGGAGCTTGCATTGACTGTGACTTAGACTTTAGCATGACATGCTAGGTGTTGTTTTGACCTTATGCTTAGTAATTATTGCTGTAGCATGTCTTGTTCAAAACAATTGGGATTGCTTAGTGTGCCTTGAAGAAATTATGCGTTGTTTTAGCGTACAAAAGGATAGTATTGTGGTATTCTCCTTTGATGCTTTGTTCGGGTTGACTTGGCACATGCTCACACCATGTTATGACTATGACAAGTCACCATAGCCTCTATGATCATTTAGTCCTTGACTTCTAGTACCACTCTATGCTTTGATTAGTAATGTTTTGTTGTTCTGCATGATTATGGCCATTATTGCTCTCTTAGTTGGTTGCTCCTAGTCTTTTGATAGACTCCACTTGTATGAGTAAGCTCATGCTTCCAACTCCCAAGAAACCAAGTTATTCCAAAGTGTCCACTATAAATTCCTATGCATGGTGTGTTACACCATTCCAAGTATAATCTTGTTTTCAGCTATCTTCGAATTAAAAAATATTTTGTTATGTGAAAAATTAGTGATTAAAGACCTCACAAACTTGATGGAACACTTTATATTCTTTGACCCTAATAAACTTGAACCATTGTGTCGTATATGTTGTATTTTCTTCCACTTATAAGTTGGAATTAGCAGAACCGTGCTGTCACGGGGAACGTTTTCAACATTGCACTTGTACTTTCTACTCAGTTGATATCATGCTCTTTTGTCTATGGATGTCACCGGTGTGAAATAAAGAGGGAACTTGTAATTCCATGGAGTATGTATTTTGTGTTAGAAAAACGCCTGGGCCGCTAGCCTAAGCCATGCCTAACTATGGTGGAAACTTGCGGCATCACCATAGTGAGCTATCTATGAAGTATCCTCAAAAAAAAAACATATGCATATTGTAAGGTTCCCAACCTTTAATAAGGTAGAGATCCCTGTGTTTACAATGCTAGTCCCTGGATCAATAGCTAGCATCCACAGTTAAGATGTAATATCAAGAAACAAAGGTCATAATACAACTTTATAACAAGGAATAAAATAAGTTATTACATCTTACATAGCTCATTTGGCTATTACATTACATTGCAGCAGAATATCTATAAACATGGCGTCCTTCATCTTCAAAGTGCCAGAGGCAGACATGTTGGTTGTAGGCTTTGTAATCCTAATCAACACACTTCCCTAAATCAAACAATCTTGCAACATAACAAGTTACAGCCACAAGGGTCAATACATTTGAAATTGTATTGGCAAGTGATACTATGGTAGAATAGTAGTATCTGTCATCTATATGCATTTGTCTAAGTGGAGATTAGGCTTGCATTGCTCAAAAATAGATTTTCTTATCAGTTGAAAACACTAAGTTTTGTTTGGCAAAAATCACCCAAGGCATCTACCAATCAAAGATTGAAGATCCTTTAACCCTTGTTCAATCCACAAGTTTTTAACTTAGAAATTTGGATGATGAGATTCTTGATAGCTTCCATGTCTTGATGCTCAAATTGTCCTTTGCCAGGGACATGGCTAAGTACTTAGATTTTACCATCTGCAGAGGTTGTGCACTTTCCCCACAAGACTTGGTTTCACCAAGACAAGATCTTTCAGAAGCCTTCCCTTAGACTAAAATGGACGCGCTCCAACCTATCAATCCCCTACCACCAACTGTACATTTGGCTAAGTTATTGCAACCTATATGATCCAGGCAGAGCCTATAATGCCAAGTGGTTGCACTTGAAGCTTCTCAACATTTGACATCTCAAATCTCTTTGTTCCTGGGTGGCCATCTACAAGTGAGATACACAAGGTATACCATAAAAATGGGCCTTGTGAACCACTCAACACAAACCATTCCTTCCATTCCACCAAGGTGATTTATTTACTTAGTTGTTTTATTAATCAAACTCAAGTCCTCAGACTTAGAAATTTTCCATAGCATGAATATATGTTCCACCCTTGTTTTCTATTAGCTAAGCTAAGCATGATAGTAGTAGGGATCTTAACTTAGGAAATTTTCTCTAAGGTTTCATCTACTAGGATTTCCCATAGCATGGTTTATACTTAGCAAAATTCCATGCAAATCTTACTTAGAAATATCACTAATGCATAGTGAAAATAATGGGACAAAAGTATGAAGTATCACTTGCATTTTTGGTAGAGAGTATAAGTTCACTCCTTGTCTTCGCAACAATCACAATCTTCAAGTCACTACAATTCAATCAAGCAAACAACATTTCAATCTACCATTCAAGCCATTCATCACATAAAATAATAATAACAAAACAATGCATGCAAGCATGCTAAAGATTGCTTTATTTGCAAAAGTGGTTTCTAATGGTTCATAAACATTTGAAAACACCTAATGGTCATCTTATAAAGTGGCAAAAATCATTTGCAAAAGTTTTTACTCCATAAACCATTTTAAACCATGTCATTATTTTATGTGGTGAAGAAATGCTTTTAATAAGGCAACACTGTATAGGTTTAACAAAATATGTTTTCAAACCATGAAATCTTGTGTTCAGGGTCAGAGATTTTATTTCCAAAACCTTTCTCAAAGATTTTCTCCCAAAACCATTTTTAATAAATAAACCATATTTTTATTTGACTAGAAATAGTTTAAATCAAAGATTCAATCTTTTGTTTCACCAAATACATTTTTGATACCACAAAGTGTTTCCTATGGTCAGTAGGTTCAAAACTCACCAATTGCAAAAGAATTTATCCCCAAAATCATTTTAGAACAATTTTTATAATCTAAATAAGCATACATAAGTTTCTGCAAAAACAAACATTTTACCAGACGCTTTTTACTAAACAAAGTGCATGGTTGGCTAGGGCTTGTTTTTCTGAATCCATTGATATAAAATTTGCAAAATTTGTACATGTGGTTTGAAAGTTATGCAATTTACAAAATTGGAAAACTAATAGATCAAATTCTGTTTAAATCAAACAGACTGCGACACGTGGCGTGTTTCTATTCGTCGGTACCGCTTCGGCCGGATCAAGCGATGGCAGCCGTTAGATTTAAGTCATATCGCACGGTGCAGAGATGCTACTTACCCCTTCGCTCTCTTTCTATCGTATCCGTCAGATCAGAATCCTACGGTCCTAACTACTTTGACCATTGCTCAGAGGCGCTGGCGGCGGCGCTCTGGGAGAGGAGGAGAAGGCTCACCGTGTTCGCCGAATCTTGGGGAAGCTCAAGATGGTACTGGCTGGCGAAGGGGCGCACGGAGGTGATCGGAATCGCTCGCCGGAGTGGAGCTGCACCTCGGGTTCGTACGGTCGTCGACGGGGGCGGGGATACAAGGCGTGCCAAAGCAAAACAAGAGGTGCGTTAGACGCGCATGGTACCAGGGAACATGTGAGCATCAATGAATGGCATCGGGGCGGTCCGAGATTACCAGGAAGTCTCGCCGGAGGAAATGGCATGCGGTGGCGCTACCGTTCGTCTTTGCGGTCGACGCTGCAGAGCATGCGCGAGAGTGATGGGGGTGCAGGGAGGTGCGCCAGAGTCTGGGTAACATGCCTGTGTGCTCAGGGAGGCAAGGGGCGGCGAATACTGGCCGGAATCGGCAGGAAAGCCGTCGGAGACAGAGGTGTTGTTGCAAGAAATTTGCGCAGCCTGGGGGCTCCGGTGGGTTGTGGTCTGGGGGAGAAGGAAGAGGAGACCAGGGCGGTTAAGAGGGAATCGTTGCAGCGCGAGATTAATCACCCATCAACGCGAATTGAAAGCGTGCATTCATGGCAGAAACAGCCGCGAGGTTTGGGGACGAACCAGTCGCGGGGTTGACGACGAGGTGAGCTAGCGGTGGGGTCGTTTGTCAGCGTGAGAGAGGAGAGGGGAGTTGGGTCCACCGGTCGGCGTCTCTGTGGGTCTGAAAGTAGGTGCGAATCGTTTTCTGCAGGGAGAGAGGGAGTGGGCTGGTTGGGCCTTGTTGGGCTGGCCGGCTGGGCTGAGTCCTTTTCTTATTTTTTTTTGTTCTGTTTGTTTTTCTTTTTCTCTTTTGATTTTTCTGTTTTGATTTTGAATAAGCAATTCAAACCCTCATTTGATTTCAAACTTTTGTCAAAGTTTGTGTAGGTTTAAGCACTGATTAATAAAACATTCTGATGATAATTTTTGGAATTTATTTTATTCCTTTTGGGGTCTTTTTAATTAATAAAAGGCCCTTGTTTTAAATCAATAGGTTTTAATAATGTTTCTAAACACCATTTAAAATATTTTAAATCTTCCAAAACTTTTCAGTAAGTTTTGTTTACTTAAAAGGGTGTCAAATAATTCATCTTGAATTATTTGGGAAAGTTTTTGTTAAGATTTGTTAATCATTTAAAATTTGGATTTGTCTTTATTTCAATAGGATTTGGTCTAGGCCATTTTATTTTATTTTGGCAATTATTTAACCAATATCTTTATTTGGATTTGGATTATAACCATTCCATTTGTTTATGGATTTGGCCAAGATTTGGTTTGGTCTTTAAATATTCTTTATTTAATATTTCTTTCTTTAACTTATAAAATCCATATCTTTTTATTTAGAGATCCAAACTTGGTGATTCTAATTTGTGAAATCTTGTTTATTATTTGTTTATCCTTTTAAATCTCTTTTAGATTATTTTCTCACCAATTGGTATGGGTTTCTTGATAGATGCTTTATTAACCTTGGGAATTCAATTTCTTATCTTATTAAATTCATAAGATTTTATTTATGGTTCCAAATTGAGTGAAACCAATTTACATGGTCTTATAATGTTTATATTTGTCTTTCTTGATCATTTGTGAATGTTTATTGATAAATTTTTATATGGATCAAATCCATAGGCTTGGAGATAACTTGGAAATGATTTTTATTCCATTAGAGTTTAGGGTTTGGATTTACTTTCCAAGTGTTTAAATTTCCAGATACATTCATTGAGGAATGCAATTCACTTGATTTGGATTTTGTTGAATTCAAACTTTAATTAAAGTTTGTTCAAGATGGGATTTTAAGTTTATATTTAGAAACAAAAGTTTCTTTTCACCCTGATTTTCAACAAAAATTTATTTTGTTTATTTTATTTTTCACATTACAAGATTTGGAAAATCTTGGGATGTGACACATATAGTAAATAAAAAGATCGCTGAGATGCTCATTGTCTGCTTGCCTTGTCATTTTGGTTATGGGATAGCTCCTGTACCATGTGCAAGGGGTACCCCGTTGGCAGTTCTCTATGATACGCATGTACTTACAATGACAAGAACTTACAAGTGACTGAAGTTGAGTAGCATGAGGAGTGTCCCTCGTATTCAAGGGACTTGAGATTGCCAACTTATACCTTGTCAAGCATATACTCCATCTTTGTTCACTTTAACCTTAACCACTTCAAGATGCTTATGATAGGGGCAATGAGGGCTAAAAGCTAACAAGTACCATAATTTTTGGAAGCTCTTTTTGAAACTTGAAATACCTGCTTCCTTTACAAAAGGCTTTTCTTCCACCATTATTTGAGTCTCCGCCTTCTACTTTTAGGCACCATTAAGAGAGCATAGTTGTCATTCTGTGTGCAGTGTCCCAAAACTTATTGATTGATGCATATTGTGGTATTACTTGTTCTTGTGCTACTTATTTCTAGTCACCCTTATGAATTTGAAGGTGTCCTATGCATCTATTTGCTACTCTATGAGGGACAAGCTGAGCGCTACTATGCCATGTTTTCTGTATGTGAAACAAACAAACGTTTTTCAATGCATGTTATTCATGATCTTTGTTTGTATCCATTCATGTTGCATACATAGTTACTTTGTCCTATTGTTAGAACTCCATCTTTCATGCACATGTCTAGAGTTCTTTGATCCCAGCTTTCAATGCTTGCAAATGGTTTGATCTTGGTTTTGATGGTGCATGTCACCTCAAAAATTATTATTTTTATCACTTACCTACTCGAGGACGAGCAGGAGTTAAGCTTGGGGATGCTTGATACGTCGGAAACGTATCTATAATATTTGATGCTCCATGTTTTTTAGTATCTACTTTGCTTTGCTTTATCTACACTTTGAGGTGTTTTTATATCTTTTATAGAACTAACCTATTAACAAGTTGCCACAGTGCCAGTTGCCTATTTTCTTCTGTTTTGGTTCTAGAAGGCAGAAAATCAATATTCTCGGAACTGGACGGGACAAAAGCAAAAGTCAATATTTTACCATGGGGGACACGAAGCCAAAAGACGAGACGGAGAGTTGCCAGAGAGCCACCACACCTCCCAGGTGCGGTCTAGGGTGGACTCGTGCCTAGGCAAGGTGTGGCCCCTCCGGTCGCCTCCCACCCTCGCCTCTTCGCCTATAAGAACCCCCGATGCAAAAACCCTAGGCACCCGATCAAAACTCCACGAAACCTTCTGTAGCCACCAACACCGTCGTCCATAGATCAGGGGGGATCCGAAGTTCTTCCTGGCACCCTGCCGAAGGGGAAATCATCCCGGAGGCCTTCTCTCCGGTATGAAGCATGAGTAGTTCCACCTTGGATTATGGGTCCATGTAGTAGCTAGATGGTTGTATCTCCTCCTTGTGCTTTCATGTATAGATCTTGTGAGCTCCGTTCATGATCAATATCTAATCTATTTGTAATCATGCATGTTGTGTTTGCGGGGATCCGATGGATATTGAGATTACTATGTATTTTGTCTATTTGATACTATCATGTCTGTGTTGTTTGTGATCTTGCATGCTCTCCGTTGTTAGTAGCTATCTTTGCCGAGTAGTTTCTAGTGACTCCAAGAGGGGGTATTTATGCTCGATAGTGGGTTCATGCCTATAGTTTCCAAGGTAAGTGATAGAAATCTCTTCGGTTGTAGATGTGTTGTTGCCACTAGGGAGAAAACAACGGTCTCTTGTTCATAGAACAAGTGGATTGTTTACCTTACACACTTTGCTTAAAGCAGTTGTCTGTTGCTTGCAACTTCATACTAGAGGAGGTTTGGATGATAACCTGAAGGTGGATTTCTAGTCATAGATGCAATTGGATGGTGGTCTATGTATATTGTTGTATTGCCCAATCGAATGTCATAGGATCTTTTTGTCTGGTTTGCATTGTTATGCCTTGCTCAGTTCCTGTCAATTCCCTACTGTAATTTTTTTAACCTTCATGACATGTTGTTTATCCAAGGAGAGCACCTCTAGTGAACTATGGAACCCGGTTCGATCTTTACCATTGATACATGTCGTGCATGTTTCCGCGTTGCTTGCAACACCTGTGTGGCGTTTCCTTCCTCCTGCTAGTTCGATAACCTCGGTTTCTTAGTAAGGGAAAACTTCCTGCTATGCTGCTTCACACCCTGCTCTTGGGGTTCCCAACAGGCTTCACGTTAGCCATCATTGGGAAATACAACAATATACATAGACCGCCATCCAACTGCATCTATGAATAAAAGTTCACCTTCAGGTCATCATCCTAACCCCCTCCAGTATTAAGTTTTAAGCAACATACGATTGCTTCAAGCAAAGTGTGTAAGTTAAACAATTCGCTTGTTCCATGAACATGAGACCATTGTTTTCTCCCTAGTGGAAACAACGCATCTACAACCAAAGAGATTTCTGTCACTTCCCTTGGAAATTAGAGGCATGAACCCACTATCGAGCATAAAAGTCACATCCCAAAGTTTTCCAAATTTTGAAATGTGAAAAATAAATAAACAAAATAAATAATTGTTGAAATTTAGGGTGAAAAGAAACTTTTTGTTTTAAAGTGGAAACATCAAAACCCATCTTGAACACACTTTGAATAAAATATAATCCAACTAAATTTAAATCAAGTGAAATGCATTCTTCATAAATGCATCTTGAAATTTAAAACAATTGGAAAATAAACCAAAACTCTAAAACCCTAATGGAAGAAAATCATTTCCAAGATTACTCTAAACCTATGGATTTGATCCATATAAATATTATCAACAAAAAATTATAAATGATCAAAAGGGATAAATAGAAATATTATAAAACCATGGAAATTGGTTTCACTTAATTTGGAGCCATAGATAAAAATTTATGACTTTAAAAAGATGAAAGGAAATAATTTCCAAAGCTAATAAAGCTCCTATCTAAAATCCATACCAAATGGTGAGCAAATAATCCTAAGGATATTTAAAAGGATAAACAAATATTAAATTAAAATATACAAATTGGAATCACCAATTCTGGATCCTTAAATAAAAAGATGTGGATTTTATAAGATAAAGAAAGAAATAATAAATAAGGAGTATTTAAAAGCCAAATTTAAACTTGTCCTAGTCCATAAGAAAATGGAATGAATATAATCCAAATCCAAATAAAATAGAAGTATAAAGAATATTCAGATAAAATAATATGGCATTAACCAAGTTCTATTTATATTTGAATAAAGATAAAATCCCTAATGAGAATGATTAATTAAATCATGGGAAAATAATAATTGAAATTGCCAAGTGAAACAGAAGTTATTTAATTAACTTAAATGAAATAAAAGAATCATTATAAGTTATATGGAATTAAAACCATATTTGATTTCATTGGAATAAAGACAATTGTCCAAATTAAATGATTAATAATCATATTAAAATACTTTAAATAATTCAAAGTGAATTATTTAACACCCTATTAAATAAATAAACCTAGTGAAAAGGTTTGGTGAAATTTTGATTTCAAATAAGAGTTTGAGAATTTAATTAAATCTTATTTAATAAAGGAATGTGCCTTTTTAAATAAAATATAAACCAAAAATAAATAAAGGGATTATTCCTAAAAAAGGACTTTAAATACATGTTTGAAACATATTAAAAACTTATTGAAAAGTTTGGCAAGATTTTGAATTCAAATGATTGTTTGAAATGTTTAAACAAAATTCAAAAGAGAAATGAAAAATGGAAAAAGAAAAATGAATCAGAACAAAAAATGGAGAAGAAACAGCCCAGCCCAGCTAAGCCCATCAAGCCCATCTACTCGACCCTGCAGAAAACATTTCACACCGCTGTTTGAACCCATAGACTCGCTGACCACTGGACCCCACCCTTCTCTTTGTGGCCTGTGATTTGTTTTAAAAACAGAATAGAATCTATTAGATGTTTGATTTTGTAAATTTCATAACTTTAAATCTACACGTCCAAATTTTGCAAATTTTATATCAATGGAATCAGAAGAACAAGTACTTTCCAACTATGAACTTTGTTTAGTAAATTTATTCTGTTAAATTGGTCATTTTTACAGAAACTTGTGTAGGCATATTTTGAATATAAAATTCATTCTAAAATTATTTTTGTGATAAAATCTTTGGTAGATGGATTGTTTTGAACCTACTGACCTTATAAACCAAATTTTGGATTGAAAAACATATTTGGTGAAGCCAAAGAATAAAATCTTTGAATTAGAACATTTCTAGTCAAATAAAGATATTGTTTATGTGTTAAAAATACTTTTTGAGTAAAACCATTAGAAAATGATTAGATTTAACCTCTCTGGCCCTAAAAACCAAGTTTTATGATTTAAAATATATTTGGTGAACCCTATAAAAATATTACCTTGTTTAAAGGCATTTCCAACAACATAAAATATTGCTTTGGTATAAAAATGGTTTATAAGTAAAACCTTTTGCAAATAGTTTTAATAATAAACACTTAACCTTAAAACACTAACATATGTGTTTTAAAATGTATTTGTCAAACACTAGAGATTATCACTTTGATTTAAATCATTTCTAGCAAAACAAAAATGACTTAAATTAGCCATTTTCACTAACTTAATATCAAATGGTTTTGCCACTTTTATAAATGACCAATAGATGTTTTATAATGTTATAACCTATTATAAACCACTTTTCCAAATAAAACAATCTTTGGCATGCTTGCATGCATTGCTTTGTTTTATTATTCTTTGTGATTGCTTGAATGGTAGATTGAATATTTGCTTGCTTGATTGAATTGTAGTGAAATTTGAAGAGTGTGACTATTGCAAGATCAAGCAGTGAACTTATATTCTCTACCAAAAAGGCAAGTGGTGCTTCATACTTTTTTCCTAATATTTTCACTATGCATTAGTGATATTTCTAAGTAAGACTTGCATGGGGTTTTTGCTAAGTATAAACTATGCCATGGGAAATCCTAGTAGATGAAACCTTAGTAGAATTTTCCTAAGTTAAGATTTCCTACTACTATCATGCTTAGATTAGCTAGTAGAAAACAAGGGTGGATTATATTCATGCTATGGAATACTTCTAAGTCAAGGACTTGTGTTTTGTTTAATAAAACAACTAAGTTAATGAATCACCTGGGTGGAATGGTATTGCTTGGAAGGATTTTTGTTGAGTGGTTACACAAGGCCCATCTCTATGGTTTACCTTGCGTATCTCACTTGTGGAATGACACCCAGGAACAATGATATTTGAGATGTCAAATGTTGAGAAGCTTCAAGTGCAACCACATGGCATTATGGGCTCTGCCTGGATCATATAGGTTGCAATAACTTAGCCAAATGGACAGTTGGTGGTAGGGGTTTGATAGGTTTGGAGCGCGTCCATTCTGGTCTAAGGGAAGGCTTCTGAAAGATCTTGTCTTGGTGAAAATCAAGTCTTGTGGGGAAAGTGCGCCACCTCTGCAGAGTGTAAAATCTAAGTACTTAGCCATGTCCCTGGGAAAGGACAATTTGAGCATCAAGACATGGAAGCTATCAAGAATCTCCTCATCCCAAGTTCTAAGTGAAGAACTTGTGGTTGAACAAGGGTGAAGGTTCACAAATTTCTATTGGTGGTTCCTTGGGTGTTTTTGACAAGAAAAAACTTAGTGTTTTCAAATGATAAGGAAAAATCTATTTTGAGGAAAGCAAGCCTAAGCTCCACCTAGCCAAAAGCATATAGATGATATACTCCACTATACTACCATAGTATCACTTGCCAATACAATTCAAATGTATTGACCCTTGTGGCGGTAACTTATTATGTTGCAGGTTTGCTTGATGTTAGTGAATTGTGTTGATTAGGATTACAAGTCTACAACCAACATGATTGCTTCTGGCACTTTGAAGATGAAGGACTCCATGCTATAGTTATTTCTGCTGCATTGTAATGAGATAGCCAAATGAGCTATGTAAGATGTAATGAATTTTTTATTCCTGGTTATAAAGTTGTATTATGACGTTTGTTTCTTGATATTACATCTTAACTATGGATGCTAGCTATTGATATAGGGACTAGCATTGTAAACACAGGGATCTCTACCTTATTAATGGTTGGGACCTCTACAGATGCTATCAGAGCACTGTGTTGCCTATAGGATTATAACCCTAGGATTGGACAAAATCCCTTAGAAAAATAGGAGTTGTATTTGTTCCCAAACTTATTTACAAACAATCTTGTAAACTCTTTCCTCAACCTTTTTGGGTTTTTGATTCTACATCTCTTCTATTTCAACTTGATGGAGAAGACCTCACCATGAGCAAAGGACTTCACCAACTCAAATGACTTCTACTTCAGCATCATCAAAGACTTCAACTTTATTTTCCCCCCAAGGACTTCAACTTGGATATCACTAAGGACTACAAGTGAGACAAGAAATATTACTCAAGACGTGAAGACTAAGGAAACACAATTTAGAAGGAATCATCATCACCTTTGAAGTTGTGACCAAGACACAAGAATTTTCCCAAGGAAACCATGATCTCATTCAAGAAGAAACAAAAAATAAGAATGGAATGATCTCAAGTGAACCATATAGTTGGACGACCATATTTAGTTTAGATCAAACCCACCAACTTATGTGGTGTAGCAAAAATATTTTTTTGCCCAAAAATGTGCTGAAATTTGTTTGGAATGTTTGTTTGTGATTGCTTTCACATTGCTTGTGTGATTTGTGATGTGTGTGATTAGAATTTTCCCTACAGAAATATTTTTCCTATTCTAATCCCAATCCAACCCAAACAGATGACTTCCCCAAGAGACTCCAACGTCAAGAATGGTGACAACAACAACAACCAAGAGATGCACATGAGAGAACTCATAGTAACCCAAACCCAGTTGAACCAAGTGACAACTCAGTTTTTAGCCAACAACAATGAGTTAGATCCAACCATGCAAAGGTTTATGGAAACCCAAACCCAATTGTTGCAATGGGTGACAAATCAAATGATCAACATGGGTGACAACCCTTCCCAAGGAGCTTGTGACAACAATGATGTAAAGGATGATATTATAGAAGGAACTCAAGCTTGCAATATTTGTGGAGACATGGATCACACTTCCAAAGAGCATGAGGATCAATGCCCTAATTGTGAAGAGAAACATCCAACTAATCAATGCCCCACATCTCAAGCTACTTGTTTCCTATGTGAAGGAAATAATCATGTCCCTATCCAATGCCCCATCTATTCCATAGTTCAACAAAGAAAACAAGGTGGAGTGCATCAAGAGTTTGTAAACCCCCATGAGGAAACAACTTCTATCAAAAAGGATGAAGACAAAGGCAAATCTCAGCTTGCACCTCCATGCACTATGACTCACATTGATGGACAGAAGACGAAACATATGTATTATCCAAGGAAACGATTAAGGAGACAAGGAGACTTTCCCACCTTTGAGGTGAGATATGAAGAACATGAACTAGAAGAACTCCTAGCTTTGGAGAAACCCAAGAAGAAGAAGGACAAAAGCCAAGTGTAATGTTGCAATTGAAAAGAGATGGGACACTATGCCTATGAATGTCTAGAAAAGAAGAATAAGTATAAGGAAATTAGCCAAGTGTGGTGCAACAACTGCAAAGAGCTAGGCCATTATGTATCAACTTGTCCACAGAAGATTCGTGAAGAACTCAACCTTGTCACATGTTACAATTGTGGTAACCAAGGACATTATGCAAGCAATTGTCCAGAAACAATGAAGTACAAGACAAGCAAGCCTATGAGGGATCTCAGCCTTGTCACATGTTTCAAGTGTGGAAACAAAGGACACTATGCAGATGTTTGCCCAGAGAAGTCTCATCAAGATCCCAAGCAAGCCAAGATGTAATCTAGTGGAAATCTTTTAAGGGTGGTAGTACCCTAGTTGTCTTGACCCAACTTGTAACCTCTAGCTTTCCCAAATCTCGGGACGAGATTTCTTTTAAGGGTGGTAGCCTGTCACATCCCAAAATTTTCCAAATTTTGAAATGTGAAAAATAAATAAACAAAATAAATAATTGTTGAAATTTAGGGTGAAAAGAAACTTTTTGTTTTAAAGTGGAAACATCAAAACGCATCTTGAACAAACTTTGAATAAAATTGAATCCAACTAAATTTAAATCAAGTGAAATTCATTCTTCATAAATGCATCTTGAAATTTAAAACACTTGGAAAATAAACCAAAACTCTAAAACCCTAATGGAAGAAAATCATTTCCATGATTACTCTAAACCTAGGTATTTGATCCATCTAAAGATTTATCAACAAACAAATATAAATTATCAAAAGGGATAAATATAAATATTATAAAACCATGGAAATTGGTTTCACTTAATTTGGAGCCATAGATAAAAACATATGAATTTAAAAAGATGAAAGGAAATAATTTCCAAAGCTAATAAAGCTCCTATCTAAAATCCATACCAAATGGTGAGAAAATAATCCTAATGAGATTTAAAAGGATAAACAAATAATAAATAAAAATATACAAATTGGAATCACCAATTTTGGATCCTTAAATAAAAAGATGTGGATTTTATAAGATAAAGAAAGAAATAATAAATAAGGAGTATTTAAAAGCCAAATTAAAACTTGGCCTAGTCCATAAGCAAATGTAATGAATATAATCCAAATCCAAATAAAATAGAAGGATAAAGAATATTCAAATAAAATAATATGGTATTAACTAAATTCTATTTCTATTTGAATAAAGACAAAATACCAAATGAGAATGATTAATTAAATCGTGGGAAAATAATAATTGAAATTGCCAAGTGAAACAAAAGTTATTTAATTAACTTAAATGAAATAAAAGAATCATTTAAAGTTATATGGAATTAAAACCATATTTGATCTCATTGGAATAAAGACAATTGCCAAAATTAAATGATTAATAATCATATTAAAATACTTTAATTATTTAACACCCTATTAAATAAATAAACCTACTGAAAAGGTTTGTTGAAATTTTGATTTCAAATAAGGATTTGAGAATTTAATTAAATCTTATTTAATAAAGGAATGTGCCTTTTAAATAAAATATAAACCAAAAATAAATAAAGGGATTATTCCTAAAAAGGACTTTAAATACATGTTTGAAACATATTAAAAACTTACAGAAAAGTTTGGCAAGATTTTGAATTCAAATGATTGTTTGAAATGTTTAAACTAAATTCAAAACAGAAATGAAAAATGGAAAAAGAAAAATGAATCAGAACAAAAAAATGGAGAAGCAGCAGCCCAGCCCAGCTAAGCCCATCAAGCCCAGTAGTTAGCCCATCTCCTCCACCCCGCAGAAAACATTTCACACCATTGTTCGAACTCGCAGAGTCGCTGACCACTGGACCCCACCCTTTTCTTTGTCTCTCACACTGACAAAGCGGCCCCACTCGTCAGTCGTCTTCCTCACCCGCCGTTGACCACGCCCGGCCATTTCTGCCATTGAAAGCTTGAGTTAATTCGTCGTAACACCGTAGTGATTCTGCTCTGCAACCGTACCCTCTTAATCGCCTCCCTCCCCTCTTTGTTTGCCCCCATTTACCTACACACAACCGCCACCAGGCCGCAACAATCGTTGCTCGAAACGCCCACTGCTCTGGCGAGCATTTACTTCGATTCCGGCCAGCCACCGCCGTGCCTCGCCCTCTCGACCACACGAGCGCGTCCCCCATCGTCCTACGAACCTCCTAGTACCGCCCACTTGCCCACGCGCGCCCCATATGCTCGGTAACGACCATGTCTAAGCATCGCCGCCTTCTGCCTCTGTTCCGTCGACCTCCCCCCCGGTAATCCTGACCGCCCCTCTCCCCTCGTGATCACTCTCATGCCCGCCTCGCTATTGCGAACCTACGGAGCCTTCCGTTTGTCTTAGCGCATCCTCCATCCCCGCCTCCGACGACGAACAGACGAACTCGACGGTTTCACGAACTCCGGCGAGCGATTCGAGCCAGCATCGTGTGCCCCTCCATCGACAGACACCACCTTGAGAATCAGCACTTCGCGGCGACCACGGTGAGCTACCTCTCTCCCTCTTTTGCTTCCTATATCGTCGTCTCCGACATCATCTGACCGCGCCGCCACCAACCACCGCCGCCAGCGCCACCCGTTTAGGGTTAGTCGATTTAGACCGTAGGATGTTGATCGCGTGGCTACGATAGAACATAACCCGAAGGCTCCTTTGATCTGTACCGTGCGTAATCATTTAGATTTGAAGGCTCAGAGAGGTCGATCCAACCGAAGCGGTACCATCCAGTAGGAACGTGACGCGTGGCCTGTGATTTGTTTTAAAAACAGAATAGAATCTATTAGATGTTTGATTTTGTAAATTTCATAACTTTAAATCTACACGTCCAAATTTTGCAAATTTTATATCAATGGTATCAGAAAAACAAGTACTTTCCAACTATGAACTTTGTTTAGTAAATTTCTTCTGTTAAATTGGTTATTTTTACAGAAACTTGTGTAGGCATATTTTGAATATAAAATTCATTCTAAAATTATTTTTGTGATAAAATCTTTGGTAGATGGATTGTTTTGAACCTACTGACCTTATAAACCAAATTTTGGATTGAAGAACATATTTGGTGAAGACAAAGAATAAAATCTTTGAATTAGAACATTTCTAGTCAAATAAAGATATTGTTTATGTGTTAAAAATACTTTTTGAGTAAAACCATTAGAAAATGATTAGATTTAAACTCTCTGACCCTAAAAACCAAGTTTTATAATTTAAAATATATTTGGTGAACCCTATAAAAATATTACCTTGTTTAAAGGCATTTCCAACAACATAAAATATTGCTTTGGTATAAAAATGGTTTATAAGTAAAACCTTTTGCAAATAGTTTTAATGATAAACACTTGACCTTAAACACTAACATATGTGTTTTAAAATGTATTTGTCAAACACTAGAGATCATCACTTTGATTTAAATCATTTCTAGCAAAACAAAAATGACTTAAAGTAGCCATTTTCACTAACTTAATATCAAATGGTTTTGCCACTTTTATAAATGACCAATAGATGTTTTATAATGTTTATAACCTATTAGAAACCAATTTTACAAATAAAACAATCTTTGGCATGCTTGCATGCATTGCTTTGTTTTATTATTCTTTGTGATTGCTTGAATGGTAGATTGAATATTTGCTTGCTTGATTGAATTGTAGTGAAATTTGAAGAGTGTGACTATTGCAAGATCAAGCAGTGAACTTATATTCTCTACCAAAAAGGCAAGTGGTGCTTCATACTTTTGTCCTAATATTTTCACTATTCATTAGTGATATTTCTAAGTAAGACTTCCATGGGATTTTTGTTAAGTATAAAATATGCCATGGGAAATCCTAGTAGATGAAACCTTAGTAGAATTTTCCTAAGTTAAGATTTCCTACTACTATCATGCTTAGCTTAGCTAGTAGAAAACAAGGGTGGATTATATTCATGCTATGGAATACTTCTAAGTCAGGGACTTGTGTTTTGTTTAATAAAACAACTAAGTTAATGAATCACCTAGGTGGAATGGTATTGCTTGGAAGGATTTTTGTTGAGTGGTTACACAAGGCCCATCTCTATGGTTTACCTTGCGTATCTCACTTGTGGATGCCACCCAGGAACAAAGAGATTCGAGATTTCAAATGTTGAGAAGCTTCAAGTGCAACCACATGGCATTATGGGCTCTGCCTGGATCATATAGGTTGCAATAACTTAGCCAAATGGACAGTTGGTGGTAGGGGTTTGATAGGTTTGGAGTGCTTCCATTCTGGTCTAATGGAAGGCTTCTGAAAGATCTTGTCTTGGTGAAAATCAAGTCTTGTGGGGAAAGTGCACCACCTCTGCAGAGTGTAAAATCTAAGTACTTAGCCATGTCCCTGGGAAAGGACAATTTGAGCATCAAGACATGTAAGCTATCAAGAATCTCCTCATCCCAATTTCTAAGTTAAATACTTGTGGTTGAACAAGGGTGAAGGTTCACCAATTTCTATTGGTGGTTCCTTGGGTGTTTTTAACAAGCAAAAACTTAGTGTTTTCAAATGATAAGGAAAAATCTATTTTGAGCAAAGCAAGCCTAATCTCCACCTAGACAAAAGAATATAGATGATAGACTCCACTATACTACCATAGTATCACTTGCCAATACAATTCAAATGTATTGACCCTTGTGGCGGTAACTTATTATGTTGCTGGTTTGCTTGATGTTAGTGAAGTGTGTTGATTAGGATTACAAGTCTATAACCAACATGATTGCCTGTGGCACTTTGAAGATGAAGGACTCCATGCTATAGTTATTTTTGTTGCATTGTAATGAGATAGCCAAATGAGCTATGTAAGATGTAATGAATTATTTTATTCCTAGTTATAAAGTTGTATTATGACCTTTGTTTCTTGATATTACATCTTAATTGTGGATGCTAGCTATTGATCCAGGGACTAGCATTGTAAACACAGGGATCTCTACCTTATTAAAGGTTGGGACCTCTACAATAAATATCCCCTCTTGGATTCACTAGCAACTACTTGGCCAAGATAGCTACTAACAATGGAGAGAATTCAAGATCACAAACAACACAGACATGATAGTATCAAATAGACAAAACCATTAATCAATCTGACATAGTAATCTCAATATCCTTCGGATCCCTACAAACATAACATGCATGATTAAAAATAGATTAGATCTTGATCATGAACGGAGCTCACAAGATCTATACATGAAAGCACAAGGAGAAGATACAACCATCTAGCTACTACATGGACCCATAGTCCAAGGTGGAACTACTCACGCATCATACCGGAGAAGAAGGCTTCCGGGATGATCTCCCCTCTGGTAGGGTGCCGGGAAGAACTTCAGATCCCCCCGATCTAGGGACGACGGTGGCGGCGGCTATAGAAGGTTTCGTGGAGTTTTTGAGCGGGTGCCTAGGGTTTCTCCATCGGGGGCTTCTTATAGGCGAAGCGGTGGGGCTGGGAGGCGTCCAGGGGTCCCACACCCTACCCATGCGCGGGGTGGGCCCACCTGCTCCTAGGAGGGTGTGGCGGCCCTGGTTCGCCTCTCCGTGTCCCCTCTGGACTTTGTGTCTCCCACGGTAAAATATTGACTTTGGCTTTTGTCCCGTCCAATTCCGATAATATTGATTTTCTGTCCTTGTGGAACCAAAAACAGAACAAAACATGCAACTGTCACTGTGGCAACTTGTTAATAGGTTAGTTCCAGAAAGGATATAAAACACCTCAAAGCGTAGACAAAGCAAAGCAAAGTAGATACTAAACAAGCATGGAGCATCAAAAAATATAGATACATTTCCGACGTATCACACCACTCACTGAACCGTTTTCTGACCATTAGAGAACTTGTCAGACCGGAGACTCCGGTGTGCATACCGGAGACTCCGGTCTACATCGAAGTCTCCGGCCAGTCTCCGGACCGAGATCCGGACCACATACAGACTGTCCCAGCCGCCCTGGTAAAAAATCCTCCGGAGACTCTTCATAGTTTCCGGACCACGCGGATCAGAGACTCCGGTCTATCCACACCGGAGACTCCAATCTGAGGTTTGGGCCTGAGACTCCAGACAGTCTCCGGTTGATCTCTGGACACCCATATAGAAGGTGCCAAGCTGATTCCTGGAGGCCCCTCCGGAGATTCTTGGGGAAACTCCGGACTACACCGGAGACTCTTGTCCAGTCAAACCAGAGACTCAGGTCTGGAGTTTCCAGAAGTTTGCATATGTTGGAGGAATAAATCCGCAAGTCAAGGGTCCTTTTCACTTTGCATTATATCAACCTGTAGACATTAGCATACTATAAAATGATCTACGAGTTGTTAACGAACACCAAAAGTGATTAAGATAGTAAATTTCCTCTCAACACCGACGACCCTGCAACATATAAGGAAGCGATGATGAGCCCAGATTCCAATAAAAGGCAAGAAGCCATGAAATCCGAGATTGGATCCATGAACAAAAACCAAGTGTGGACTTTGGTGCACTTACCGGATGGCCAGAAGGCTGTCGAGAACAAATGGATTTTCAAGAAGAAAATAGATGCTGATGGTAATGTAATCGTCTATAAAGCTCGACTTGTTGCGAAAGGGTTCCAAAAATTCAAGGAGATGACTACGATGAGACTTTCTCACCGGTAGAGAAGCTAAAGTCTGTGAGGATTTTGTTAGCTCGCTTCATATTATGATTATGAGATATGGCAGAAGGATGTCAAAACGGCATTCCTCAATGGAGACATGAAGAGTTGTATATGGTACAACCCAAAGGTTTTGTCGATCATAAAGATGCTAACAAGGTATGCAAACTTCAACGGTCCATTTATGGATTGAAGAAAGCATCCCAAAGTTGGAATCAATATTTTTATAAGGCGATCAAAAGTTTTGGATTTATACAAACTTATGGAGAAGCCTGTATTTACAAGAAACTGAGTGGAAGCTCTGTAGAATTCCTAGTACTATATGTGGATGACATATTGTTGATTGGGAATGATGTAGACCTTCATAAAAGTGTCAAAGATTATTTGAATAATAGTTTTTCAATGAAGGATCTTGGCGAAGTTGCTTACATATTAGGCATAAAGATTTATAGAGATAGATCAAGATGCCTAATATCGCTTTTATAGAGTACATATTTGGACAAAGTTCTAAAGAGGTTTGGAATGGAAGATAGCAAGAAAGGGTTCTTTCCCATGTTTCCCAATATGACCTTGAGTAAAACTCAAAGTCCTACTACGGCAGAAGATAGTGAGAGGATGAGTAAGACTCCCTATGCCTCAGCCATAGGATCTATCATGTATGCCATGCTATGTACTAGGCCCGACATTGCATATGTTGTTAGTTTGACTAGCAGATATCAAAGTGATCTAGGAGTGGATCATTGCAAAACGGTCAAAAACATACTTAGGTACTTAAGAAGAACTAAGGATATGGTTCATTATTATGGAGGTGATGAACAACTCGTTGTTAATGGTTACACCGATGCTAGTTGGAACACCGATCCGGATGATTCTAAATCTCAATCTGGATACATATTTACATTGAATGGTGCAGCAGTGAGGTGAAGAAGTGCAAAGCAAAGCATTTTGACGATATCTTCAACTGAATCAGAATACATAGCTGCTTTAGAGGCTTCACAATAGGCGATATGGATGAAGGAGTTCATTACGGATCTTGGTGTGGTTCCTAGTGCGGTGGACCCAATGGATATCTACTGTGATAAAATGGGTTCCATAGCCAATGCGAATGAGCCAAGGTCACACAAGAAGCTGAAGCATATCAAGCTTCGTTTTCACGCTATTCGAGAGCATGTCCAAGATGGTGACATAAAGATTTGCAAAGTACACACAAATCTGACTATGGAGGATCCTTTGACTAAACCTCTCCCAAGAACAAAACATGACCAGCACCAAACCGCCATGGGTGTTCGGTATATTACCATGTAATATAGATTATTGACTCTAGTGCAAGTGGGAGACTGTCGGAGATATGCCCAAGAGGCAATAATAAAAGTATTTATTATTATATCTTTGTGTTTATGATAAATGTTTACATTCATTCTATAATTGTATTAACCGGAAACATTAAAACTTGTGTGATTTGTAAACTTGTTAGAGTCCCTAGTAAAGCCTATTTGTAATACTAGCTTGTTGGTTAATAGATGATCATGTTTTCATGATCATGAACATTCAGATGTTATTAAAAACGAGATCATATCATTAGGAGAATGGTGTGATGGACATACTCCTATAGTTAAGCATAGCATAAAGATCAAGTCATTTCAATAGTTCTTTTGCTATAAGCTTTCAGATACATAGTAACCTAAATCCTTCGGCCATGAGATCATGTTGATCACCATCACCGAATGGATGCTTTAATGACATCAAACACCACTTTGTAACTGGGTGATTATAAAGGTGGCATTGAGTATTTGGAAAGTATGTGTTGAGGCACGTGGATCAAGAGTGGGATTTGTCCATCCATATGATAGATAGATATACTCCGGGCCCTCTCGGTGGAATGTCATCCAATTAGATTTCAAGCATGTGACTGTCTGACAAGGGATCACATATCACACGAATGAGTAAAGAGTACTTATTGGTAACGAGGTTAAACTAGGAATGCAGAGATACCGGCGATCAAAACTCGGATAAGTAAAGTATTGCGAGACAAAGGGAAATTGGTATCGTATGTAAATGGTTCATTCAATCACAAAGTAATCATAGAAATATGTGGGAGCCATATGAATTTCCAGATTCCTCTATTGGTTATTGATCGGACAAGAGTATCGATCATGTAGGCAAAATTCACGAACCGTAGGGAGACACAGTTAAGGATTCAATTTTGTTTAGTAGATATGGAAAGGGAGTAAAGAGACCAAATGTTGTTCGGAGTTTCAGATGGGATCTAGGATATCACGAGGAGATCCGGAATGGTCTGGAGAATAAGATTCATATAAGGAAAGTCCAATTCTAGAGTTCGGGAATGGTTTCAGTGTTTTCACCGGAATGTTCTAGAAGGGTCTAGAAGGTCCACCGCTCCGGAGTGGGAAGGGTACATGGATGTGTCATGACAAAGTGGAATGGTTGAATCATGTCCTAGGTCACTTGGCTGGGAAATGGGAAGAGAGAAATCAAAGTATAGTTTGAAAAGTCAAACGCCAATTTGAAAAGTCAAATCCCAACATTGGTTGCCTAGTGGACGGAGGGAAAGAGTCCAACCTAAGGGATGATTCCTCCCTCTCCTTGCCGTCGGCCAAGCAAGGGTAGTTGGGGGAGGACTCCCCTTCCCTTGCTGCCCCTCCCTCTCATAAATAGAGGGGAGGGGTTCCCCCTTGGCCCTCCCACACATCAAATCCTAGATTGGCTGTAGTCTCAAAAGTTGCAATGAATTTAGAGCCTCTAAAGTAGCCCCCGTCTAAACCTCTACTAGCCGCCGGCCACCTCTAAACCTTGTCCTTCTAAACCCTAGATCGCCAAGGCCTCTCTTCTACTCCACCATACCCGCCCTGGCTTAGGCGAAGCCCTGTGGGATTTCGCCTCTAAACTTCGACACCACACCGTCGTGCTGCCGGATTCGCGAGGAGAGATATACAACCTCTGCTGCCTGCTGGAACAAGGGATAGGAAGGTCTTCATCTAGCACCGAACGTGTGACTGACTGCGGGAGCGCTGCTGGAACGCAGCGTCGGAAGGATCGTCTACGCAATCTGGAGATCGGCAAGTGAACGACTACATCACCCATGAGAATCCGATCTTGTTAACCGCTTTGGAATCTTGAAGGGTGGGTAATCTATCGACTCGTTGCTACAATCTAGTAGATAGATCTTGGCTTGTGTGTGTTCATGCGGTAGAATTTTTTTATTTTCCATGCTATGAACCCCTATAGATTTATTATCTTAATGTGTTCTAAATGACTTATCTTAAGCAGAGATTTTGTCATGTAGAACATATTTTTGAATAACACACCTATATGAGTCTAACTGTTAAACGTTGCAGTCTATGAGAGTAGGGTGCTCTCTAATAAACTCATGAAAGGCCATGGATTATGGCGCATAAGCTCCACCCGCGGGGAAGTCCCACGGTAGCCTAGTATCGGTCAAGACTTTCTGTGAAGCTAGGTTCGCAGCAACTTGTAGTTTAAGGCATAGTCCACTATACAAGTTGTAGCCTAGTATAACCTAAAGCTCTAGGTGGAAGTTCAAATTAATAGTCTCCACTGTAGTAGCGGTATATAAACAATGTTTTGAAACCAAAGGAAAACTTCATGTTCCTCTAGGATCTGGTGGGGGATTGTTGGAATTTTTGCCTAAATAGGCCCAGCCCATTTATTATATGCCAATAAATTCCTGCAATCCTAGAACCCCTTTTGGCCCATTCATGCAAGACAAGATCAGGACAAAAGTTTAGTCTCACATTGCTAGTTGAGTAGAAGTTGGACCAGCTTATAAGGAGAGCTCTTCCACCACTTGTAAGAGCTTGAGAAGAGAACACATGTACACGCACGCTCCCCCTCCTCTCTCGCCTCACCACGCTAAGACACGACACGACGCGACGCGACGTGGGTTTCGGGAATCTAGCCGAGCCGAGCTTATTTTGCCACACATGAATGGTATATGTACAAAAGATGAAACAATTTGCTTGAGTGGATTCTTAATACGAGCTAAGTTGAAATGAATACGAATTGAGTGGAGGCTGTCCGGTTGGCTGTCTCCTGTTCGCTTCAACTTCCGCATGTTCGTTTTCATCTTATGCGCAGCTTGTGTGCCTTCGCTCAGTGCCTATAAGAGAGAGGTCGCGCCTCCTCTCATACACACCATCACACTACCCTTTGAACCTTCAGTTCCAGAGCACCGTGCTATCCATATCGTCCCCATCCCGTCTTGCGGCGTGCACTGCGAGCCGGGACAGTAGGCCTCCAAGACCCTGCTGCTTCGAGTCCTGTACGGGAGAAAGGCGATAAGGTTTTTAGGAAGGGCTATTGGCGCGACTACTAGATTCATCACGTACTCTTTCATGGATAGCGATAGCGCCGACGTTTTCCCCAACAAGGACTTCTTCCCCAACATCAGCAACCTCTTCCTCAATGACATGGCTGACGACGATGCGAATGCTGGTGGTTCCTCTGCTGCTACTATGATTTACATCCTCTTGCTTAACCTTGTTTTAATCGTATCTCAAGTTCGATGACTTGCAATCCGTTTGGTTATCTGCCTTAATATGTACTCGCTATTTCACATGATTATTCTAATTTCTATTATTCTATTCATGTTTTGTCTAGTGTTTATCATGGTTAATTCACTTGGTAAATTGCTCTTTCATTCAACACTTTCTTGGACGATTCTACAAAATCTTTTGTATGGTTAATGTCAATGATATGACTATCTTGTAAGAATATTGGGCTCCTAGAATATCTATCATGATCAGTAATTGATTGTCTTCTTCAGTGAGAAACTTTACCAATGAAAAGAGGCTTCAAAAATATTTTTGGACACTACTAGGTACCCTCTTAAATGGATCTTTTCTCAAGGCTGTATGTGTTGCTATATGTCCAACCCTCTTTGAAAAAATGCCAAGAAAGTTGCTGAAAAATATACACTGTTTCTTAAATCATTATTAATACAGCATGTGCTATATGGTTACTTATGCAGAATGTTTCTTACCAGTTACATTTTTTGAATTGTTAGTGCATTGAATTCTTTCATGGAGGTTGTCGGGGGGATAACCCCTGGTAGGGTCACGAGAGGGGAAACATAGCGCAACTGGGTTGGCTCCAAGTAAAAAATGAATCAGGCCGGGTAAGAACGACCGGGAAAGATAAGCAAGAGAGCTGAGATACAAACTATCTCGGCCTGTATAGGACAAAGTTGTAACCCTTGCAGGTACCAACGAGCCGACTCAACCGAGGAAGGGCCGAGTCAAGAAGGACACGTGGCACCTTTCTGAGTAAGGTTTAGGAAGGACCATGGTAAAGCATGGTCAAAAGAGAAGGGCGATGCCGGGTGACACAAAAGGAGTCGGGTGACGCCCAAAGCAAGCGCTAACGTACAAAGTAACAGCGTGACACCAAAAAGAACAAGAAGCAGCGTACCAGAAGACCGTTAGCTATCAAGATTTATGGACCGGGCCTATGGGCTTAGGGAAAGCCCATAACCCGGCCCATATTGAAGGGACCAAGATCCAAACAGTAAACCGTAGAACCCAAAGGGGTATTAGCTAGCACTGCCTATATAAGGGAGGGCATAGCAGTTGTAGAGGGGGGTTGGACCAAGTAGAGAACATGTGCTGTGTACTCAAGCCAATACAGCTCAAGGAGCACTTGTAATCTTTGGGGTATCAATCAAATTTTCAAGTGTGGAGAGTTCTTGTTCTTCGTGCATGGCTCGACCGTGCACTCCCTCCCCGATGAACACAAGCACCCATTCGGCCCCCAACTTAAGCCTACCCATGGCATCTTCCGTGCCACCACCACGACAGTTAGCGCCCACCGTGGGGAAGAAGCAGGTGCTTGATGGAGTCTTCATCCGGATGGGCAACATCATCGCCAAGACCGGTGAGCGCATCTACTCTGGCCTCATCCATAGGTTTGGAGTGCTCAACTTCGTCAGCGACAACACGGGGTGCTTCGGGACCAAGACGTTCCCTGGGGGCGATCGCTTCATCAAGTTCGGCGAGCACCAGGTAAACATCGCGGTGCGCATGGAGCGCGCATATCCTGAGCACGTCGTCCTGGCGCCGGATCGTCCAACGGCTCCAGTCGCAGGGGAACCTCTCCAACTTGTCTCCATGGAGGTAATGATGACAGCCCCAAACCCCGCAGCTCCCCCAGTAGTTCCAGTAGAGAATGAGAACGCTGAGGAAGGAAATCAAGAGGAAACACCAAGGGCTGCAAGAACAGAAAGGCGCCGCTGGAAAAACCAGAGAACATGGCTAGTAGCAAGAGAGCTAAGGAGCTGCAGGAAGCGACAGACAAGTTGGTAGATCCAGTGGCACAAGCAACTGACCCGGCGCGTGTGCAAGCCGAGTTGGAAGAAACCAGGATAAAAGTCCTGGAGAAAGCAAAGGAGCTAGCACAATTACAGCAGGATGTGGATATCACTATCCGAGAGCTTAACTCGGCAAATCGAGTCAAGGGCGCAAAGACCCAGCTTGATGCAACAAGATTGAGAGGAAGGAACCTCAACGAAGAACTGGCAGATGCGACATCAAAGATAACACCAGAGAACAGCAATGAGACGGCCATGCGTCCAACGTACAACATAGTAGCAGCAGCTAATCTACGAGCGACAGATGAAGCAATGGCAGAATTACCCCACTTGGAGGGGGAAGCAAAGAAAAGGCAGCAAGAACGAGTCAATAAGTTAGTAAAAGCAGCCGGCATGCTGAATGAGGCGTATTATAGAGCAAATCCGGGTATAGCAGGGAGATCACAGCTGGTTCACTCGGCAACTCCTGTTCCGGCAAGATCGGTTGGGCACACGGCATATTCATCCGGAGCGGCACCCAGGCCGAGAAAAGAAAAAAGTGTGGATTCTGTAAGAAACAAGCAGATGGTCGCCTATGATCCGGCAGTAGTTCAAGGAAACCCAGCGCATATGCAAGGGGAAAAAAGAAATAATCCCCGAGAAAATGAAAACCAGGAAAAAATTGGACAGAGAAATGACAACGGAGGGCAAAAATTTGCTCCTCATACTCAGCGCGCAACTCACTCGGCAGGAGGAGGAAATCTAGCTCCGAATAACGCACCAGCTCAGCCGGAAAGAAGGCAGCAGAGCGCGGGAAAAGCAGTTCAACAGCCAGCTGACCCAAACAGGAATAAGTATAATGATGGTTACTCGGCCATGGTAAATGACGTGTATGAGCTGCCGGATCATGCATATCAAGCAATGGGAGCAAGATACGGAGGTAGGAACCTTCAGCAGGATGATGCCAGGCTAAAGCTTATCCGCATAAAAATGGCATAGATAATTGAATCACATGGTCCATAGGGTCCACCGTGCTTTGGCCCAAGGATCATGAAGGATCCACCGGTGCCAAATTTCCAGCTGGCCAGATGCAACATCCCAAAAATACTAAACTTAGATCATCAAACTCTAATCATCAAATTTAGGGTTAACAAAAACTTTGCTAAAATAAAAACATGAAAGCATGCATGTGGGTATGCCTTTCATTTTGAATTCTTTTGAACCAACTTGTTTGTGTGTTTATTTGCTTGCAAATAGATGCTTAGGTGAAATAAACATCATCTAAAAAATTCCCAAACTTTTCTCAAAGACAAGTAAATCAAAACAAATAAAATAAGGGAATGGTCATTTTGACCAATTTAACTCCCATGCCTACTTTGGCTGTCTCAAACTTTCAGAACTTAACAGAAACTTTTCTGGATCTTTGCACCCCTTGATTGTACTCATAACAAAGTATCAAGGCCCACTTTGTGATCATCCAGAAACATTCAAATGCATAGTTTAAAGGACAGTTCAAAATTGAATCTTTATCATATGGGAAGATCCCACTTTTTCAAAAACCACTCAAACAAGCTCAAGTTTCAAAAACCAAGCATCTGAAGACTCACCAACATCAACCTAGCACACCCACCAAAAATCTTTTCAAAATTCAAAATTTGAATTCTTGCGGCCATTTCATCAAACACCTTGCAGATACAAATCTAACAAAATCAAAACACTGTTTTGAGTAGTGAATTGAGCCTAACTTGTTCCCTCTCTGGACACCACTAGCCTTAGTAGATCATCTAACCAGCTTAACTAATCACTAGCCTCACTGTGAGCTTGCCAATACCATCAATGGTGAACAGTCGAAGCCACCCATGCCACCCCAGTGTAGACAGCAAGCTAGGAGAGAAACTAGTTGTGCCAACCTTGTATGGGAGATCACCCATGCCTCACCGCCCCCTCTCGACCAGCCCTGCCTCGAAGACATAGACCAGAGCACCCAGGAACGCCGCGACCGTGCCTCTGTCAACCATGTCGAGCGTGCGCCAGAGCGCCACACTTGACCGAAGCCCACAGACCACGCGCCGCCCTCTCCGCCTGCATACATGATCGCCACTAACCCAGGAGACCGCCAGACATCACCGTTCGCTGCCCCATGCCGCACAGCCACCGCTCGCCTTCGAAGACGCCGCCTCCGCCGCGCAGAGCATCGCGCGTTCCAGACCAAACCGCACCGCCCCTACATGTGCATTAAAGCCATAGAGCATCGCCAGGATACCACCAAGCGATCGCCACCGCCGGCCATGCCTCTAGCCGCCTGTAGCCATGTCGCCACCGCCTCCTGCCTATGCCATTCGGTCTCGCCGTCGCGACTATAAATAGAGGCCACCCCCACCCGAATTGAGCACACCATCTCACTCCCCTCTCCTCACTGGTCGTGCCACCCCGTTCCCGGAGCAAGGCGAGCAGCACTTCACCGGAAATTCGCCAGAGCCTGCCGCCTCTGGAGAAGAAGGGAGCCAGCCATTGGAGCCGCCCCAGGAGAAGCTGCCGGTACCAGGAGGTTCATCGTCGTCGACTTCATCGTTCGCCCGCCTCTCCGACCCTCGCCTGAACCCCGGTGAGCCCCCAACTACACTCACTGGCCGCGCTAGGTTTCTGTCTCGCCGGCGTTACCCAACATCGACAATGACCCTCAGCCGTTGTATTAGAATCAGATCAAACGTACCACATCGCCGCATACCGCTTCGCACCCCCTGTCTCACTGACGTGTGGGGACAGCCACTTAACCAGCCCGCGTAAGCGTTGTGCTTAGCAGGCCGGCCCAGTATCACTTCCCGCGTAGCCCAGTTATTGGAATTTAACCTTTTCCATTTTATTTCAAACACACTTCTGTACCCAGTTTCAAAAATCAACCCAGGTCGATTCAGTGAATCAAATTGAATGAAACCAATTTTGTTAGAAAGGTCTGGAAATGCTGAATCCAAGCCCGTTGGATTCAAGTCATTTGGATATGTAGATCATCCTTGGTAAAAATAACAAGGGAGAAGCTTTTCTGCATTCAAACAAATCGTAATAGCTTTTGAGTTGATTCCAACTCTCAAAAATCACATTTAACCATACCTTTCAGAATATATAAAAATATATAGGTTTACTTACAGAAATAGTGTTCAAGTAATAAAAGAATGCTACATAGGCATTTCTAGTCACTTTATTTAATTAAAATAAAAGGGTAAAACCTTATTAAATTGTGACACCACTTTAAATCAAATTCCCATGGACTAAAATATGTGGTGATGACATGTGTCAACATGATCCCATGTTTCGTTTGGAGAATATTAAATCTTAAGTAGTTTTTCAATGAGTAGAAATTACTTTTTTAAAAATAAAAGGAATTAAACCAATCTTTAATCTTGTAATGTTAGTGATGATGCTTGATCATCTATAGTACCCTTTGGTGTGATGATTGCAAGTATTTAAGTATTGTTTGGTGATTGTGTACATCGTATTTATTTATAGACTCTAGTACCGACCAAGGATACGAGGAGGAAGGAGGATTCTACGAAGAAGAAGCTGAGGAGAACTTCAACCACTGCTCTGCACAAGGCAAGCCTAATGCTACTAGTTGAATGTGCAAGCTAACACTTGCAATTATGAGAGTTAAATAACCTATGCAATGCACTAAGCATGCTTGGTTAGATACATTTGATGATACCCAATCCTAGTTTTACTCGCAAGCTTATTACTTTATCAAAGCTCTTACTTAGAGTTACTGGAATAAATAGTAGATACTAGAAGGATAATTGAAGGTTGCATAAAGAGCATAAAATTTGGCCTAAGCTATATAATCTTGATGTCATCCTAAGGCATGAGATTAAACTTAGTTAAACTCCACTAGTTTACCACCCCTCATTAGTGCTTACCCCCACTTGTAGATGCTAGTGCTAAGCATAAAACTTGATCAACATTAGATGGGAATACTTGGTGAAAATGGTTATCAAAACCTTAGAATGATGGATCATTCTACTTAGATGTTTTGACATGTGTTTCCGAACACCAAATGATTTTGGTGATGAAAATGTTGAGGCATGAGCCTTATCCCTTTATAAAACTGATAGTTGTCTAGATGCGATACCATTCCAATTTATCGTACAACCACAATACCCGAAGATTGGGTAGGGCTTGACTGGAAACTTATATACCTTAGTATTAGTTCCCTAACGGCCAGGGTCTGAGCTGAGGCTACCTTGTGAAGATTGTCCACCTGTGCAGTACCCAAGATGACAGTTGGTCATGGTTGGGAGGCCAAACTCACAGGATAGGTGCCTATACTAGGGCGTGTAATTGAAAGGTTAGGATTGATTATCCGCATATTGAGTATGTTGAATTCAGGATTTGTTCCTGACGGATGTATCGAATGTTGTGGTGAAAGTTTACAATCTCTGCAGAGTGTCAAACTATTCGAATAGCCGCGTCCGCGGTTATGGACAGTTGGAGTGGACATACTGTTCCCCCGTCAGATGTTTGCAAAATGGCTTGTGAAATGAATTGAGACTTTGACTTGACCCTAACAGGGTTGTGGTATGAAATACAAGTTACCACTTAGGTGTTATAAAACTTCAACTAGCATTCGTTGCTTCTAAACTTTGTAGATATAAATATGTCTTTTGCAAAACAACCCTAGAGCCTAGTGTCCTATTATCAAAAACCCCTTTCACTTGTTAGTATTAGTTTGCGGGTACTTAAAGAGTACTCATGGCTTTGTCCCTGGCTATTCCCGTGGCCAGACTATGAAGAGGAGTACCTGGAGGATGGACCCCAGGAAGGTTACGACAACTAGGATCATCTCCCATCGTCAGCATTGCCTGTGACCCCGAAGATGGAGCTTCGCCTACGCTACCGTTATTATTACGTATTCCGCTGCTTGAAGTTGTATTAAGAACTAGATCATGAGATCCTTATTTGTGTAAGACCTTATGAATGGTTTGTAATGGATGATGTACTGTGGCATCCAATTCTGTTATGTCTCGTAAAAATGGTAATCCTGGGATTGCGATGTATGGCATAACAGGCATCTGGGATTAAAAATCCGGTTGTTGACACCAGAGGGACAAAAACATATGATGGAAGCACAAAGCCGGAGGATTGGCTCATAGATTATGGAACCGCTGTGAAGATAGCGCAGGGAAACTTGAGATGGGCAGTATGTTACGTACCGCAGATGCTGGAAGTACCAGCTCGGGTATGGTTGAACAATTTTCTACCCGGAAGCATCAACAGTTGGATTGATTTTCACGACGCTTTCGTGAGCAATTTCACGAGCACTTACAAGAGGCCAAATCGCCCAGAGCAACTAGCAGTGTGCAAGCAAAGGCTGAATGAGACAGACAGGGAGTTCCTCACAAGGTGGTGTACGATGCGTAACTCTTGTGAAGGGGTAATCGAGTCACAAGCAATCGCATGGTTTGCACAAGGATGTAGACATGGGAGTGTGCTGTGGCAAAGGTTACAAAGAGATATGCCGGCAAGCCTGACAAAGACGATAAGAATCGTCGACTCATATGCATTAGGAGATCCGACTCAGCCGCTGCTCATGTCGGCAGACGGGATGACTGAGACTCAGATCTATTACGCTGTCGGGTCGCGCGCCAGGAGAGATCCAAATACAGAAGCAAGAGAAGAGACGAGAGGCCAGATTACAGGTATGGTTCGGCTCTGGTTGCGACAGTGAGTCAGGATCATCGAGATGATGGAAGCAGTCAGCGTCAAAGGACAAATGGTCAACAACAATGGGTGCCAAAAAATGATGGCAGAAGGCCATACGATAAGAGGAAACAGTATCAAGACCGACAAAAATACACCTATGAGATGATGCTGGATAAACCATGTAAGTTTCACACGCCTAGTCCGAGTAAGCCAGCAACAAGGCAATGCACTTGGTTTCATATCGACCACGGAACCAGAAATGAGTATAGAGAACATCACCAGAGCTATGTTGTCTTTGTCACAGAGCCAAATGACAAGAAGAGCCAGCAGCGATGAATGATGGAAGTGAATGCCACGATGCCGGAAATTCCCAAGTACATGCATTGGTCTGAGCAAGAGATAACTTGGAATATAAAAGATCACCCCAAGATCTTTCCAACCCCTGGAGGATATGCTCTGGTGTTGTATCCAACATTCGTGGGCCCAGATATCAACGTGAAGTTTTCAAAAGTACTGATTGACGGTGGCAGTAGCATCAACATCATGTATAAGGATACAATGATCAAGTTAGGCATTACCATGAACATGCTAGAGCCGACTAAGACCACTTTCCACGGGATTGTGCCGGGATTGTCCTGTGAGCCAATTGGCAAGATCTGGGTCTTATTCGGCAACAGGGAAAATTGTCGCACTGAATCTATACAGTTCGAAGTGGTGGATCTAGTCAGCTCATATCACGCCTTACTCGGCAGGCCGGCTATGGCAAGATTCATGGCTACTACCCATATGGCATACTTCAAGATGAAGCTGCCAGGCCCATGTGGGGTGATCACAGTGGAAAGAGATTACAAGAGATCTATTGCTTGTGCTTCAGCCGGATCTTCACTGGCCGAGTCACTCGTCATAGCACAAGAGAAAAGTCAGATGTTGGAGGTGGCAACATTGGCCAAAGCAACGCAAATGTCCATGCCGGCACTCACCAACCCGCATGGCAATGTGTCATTTCAAGCTACCAAGGAAACCAAGAAGGTGTAGGTGGATCAAACTTTCCCAGAGCGCACAGTGACCATTGGGGCTGGCCTTACAGATAAATAGGAATGCGAGCTCACCAGCTTCCTCCGTGAGAATCGGGACATCTTTGCATGGTCCACTCAAGATCTGCAAGGAGTTCCGAGGGAGCTGGCTGAGCACTCCCTTCATGTAAGACCAGATGCAAGGCCGGTGAAGCGACCCCTCCGCCGCTTCGTCGAAGATAGGAGGAAAGTAATAGCGGCTGAGATTGCAAGACTTTTAGCTGCTGGATTCATCATGGAAGTGCTGCACCCGGACTGGTTGTCAAATCTAGTCCTGGTCGAGAAGAAGAAAGATGACCCTAACGTGGCAGTGGTATGGCGCATGTGTATTGATTACACGAACCTCAATAAGGCGTGTCCGGAAGATCCATTTCCTTTGCCTCGGGTCGATCAAGTCATAGATTCTACTGCTGCGTGTGAGTTGTTGTCATTTGTGGATGCATATTTAGGATTCCTTTAGATTCTTCTGAATCCAAATGATCAAATAAAGACATCTTTTATCACCTCGTACGGGGATTATTGCTATCGCACCATGCCATTCGGATTGAGAAATGCAGGAGCAACATACCAAAGATGCATGCAAAAATGCTTACAAGATCAATTGGACAAAAATGTTCAAGTATAAAAAACAAACAAAGTCATACTCTAATTGAGGACTTGCGTCAAACATTCGCAAACTTGAGGAGATTCCGGATGAAACTTAACCCGGAAAAATGTACATTTGGTGTCCCAGATGGCAAGTTACTCGGATTCCTTGTATCCAGCCGAGGAATTGAAGCTAACCCGACAAAGATCAGGGCCATCGAAAGAATGGAATTGCCAAAAACCCTCAATGATGTCCAGAAGTTTACTCGATGCCTGGCTTCATTGAGCAGGTTTGTTAGTCAGCTAGGCGAAAAAGCCCTACCACTGTATCAGCTGATGAAAAAATCAGACAAATTCACATGGACACAGCAAGCTGATGGCGCTTTCCATGAATTAAAGAAAATTTTGGCAACAACACCAATATTAGCGTCACCACTCTCCAAGGAGCCAATGCTGCTTTATGTCGCCGCAACCAACAGAGTTGTAAGTGCAGTAATAGTGGTTGAACGTGAAGAAGGGGGCAAATCAGTCCAAAGACCAGTATATTACTTGAGAGAAGTGCTCTCTGTCTCGAAACAGAATTACCCGCATTATCAGAAGATGACATATGGGGTATATATGGCAGCAAAGAAGCTGAAACATTATTTTCAAAAACACCCAATCAGGGTAATATGCGAGGCACCTATCTCGGATATATTGGGCAGCAAAGATGCCAGCGGCCGAGTAGCCAAATGGGCCATTGAACTGGCACCATACACTCTACAATATGATAGGCGGGATGCAATAAAATCTCAAGCCGTTGCAGATTTCTTTGTAGAATGGATTGAGATGCAGTACGAAACACCACTGCCAGATCCAAATTACTGGAAAATGCATTTTGATGGGTCCAAGATGAGAATGGGTCTGGGCGCCGAGATAGTGCTCACATCTCCAAAGAGGGATCAACTAAGGTATGTGTTGCAAATTCATTTTGCTGCTTCTAACAACGTTGCCGAGTATGAAGCACTTGTCCATGGCATTAAAGTAGCCAAGGAAATTGGTATCAAAAGGATCATGTGTTTTGGCGATTCGGATTTGGTGATTCAGCAAGTGTCTGGACATTGGGATGCACTGGACGCAAACATGGCATTATATCGCTTCCACGTACAACAAATTTCGGGATATTTTGACGGTTGTGAATTTCATCACATTCCTAGAGCAGAAAATGAGGCAGCAGATGTATTATCCAAACTAGGGTCATCTAGGCAAGCAATACCACCAGGGGTAGCATTGGAGCATCTCAGGAAGCCATCGATCAAGCCGTCACCAGAGTCCGAATCAATCTGGATCATCCCGGCGAGTCAGGAATCAGAGGAAGTGACAATGGACATCGAGTCAGGGGTAGGTTCGAGTCACTCGGGGACTGATACGTTCAATTCAGGGGTCGCCGAGTCACACTCGGTCACTCCTCAGGTTATGTCGGCAGAACATATCTCGGCGGAACCAATGGACATTAATGTTGAAGCAGACCCGGAACCACTAATACCAACATGGGCACAGCCAATATTCAGCTATTTGAAAGATGGAACCTTGCCGAGTGATGAAAAACTGGCAAGGCAAACGGCACGAAGGGCAAAAGAATACACTATAATCAACAAGGAACTCTACAAGCGAAGTGTGACAAGTGTACTGCAGCGTTGCATCAGCTCAGAGCAAGGCCAGGAGATATTATTGGATATCCATCAAGGAGAGTGCGGGCATCATGCGTCATCAAGAGCGTTGGTAGCCAAGGCATTCCGACATGGATTCTACTGGCCAAGCGCATTGGCACAAGCGCAAGAGTTAGTCGGGAAATGCAGTGGTTGTCAACACTATGCGTCCAAGTCACATTTACCAGCGTCTGAATTGAAGACTATACCAATCACTTGGTCTTTTGCAGTATGGTGCCTGGATATGGTAGGACCATTCAAGCCAGCAAGGGGAGGCATGACTCATATCTTGGTCATGATCGATAAGTTCACCAAGTGGATAGAAGTGAAGACAATCAATAAATGTGACGGTAAAATAGCTATCACATTCCTAAGGGCTATAATCCTTAGATAAGGTTACCCGCATAGTGTGATCACGGACAATGGCACAAACTTTGCTGAAGGAGCTTTTGCTCGCTTCTGTGGGAAACACTGAATAAGACTCGACGTAGCATCAGTCGCCCATCCAGAATAAAATGGACAAGTTGAACGGGCTAATGGTTTAGTTCTGTCCGGGATAAAACCCCTCTTAATGGAACCACTCCAGAGATCACATGGTTGTTGGATAGAGGAACTACCCTCAGTACTGTGGAGCTTAAGAACGACTCTGAATCAATCAACTGGTTATACGCCATTTTTCCTTGTATATGGGGCTGAAGCACTTTTGCCTGTCGACATAGAATATGACTCGCCAAGGATAAGGCAATACTCGGAAGCCGAGGTAAAAGAGGCCCAAGAAGATGGAGTAGATTTACTCGAAGAAGCGAGGGAACTGGCTTTCTCTAGATCTTCTATATATCAACAAAATCTCCGATGCTACCATAGCCAGAAAGTGCAACCTCATGTTTTCCGAGAAGGAGATATGGTGCTAACGCTGGTGCAGCGCATAGCCGGAATGCATAAATTATTGCCTCCTTGGGAAGGTCCATTCATTGTAAGCAAAGCATTGCACAATGACTCCTACTATCTCATAGACGCTCGTGAAGTTCAAAAGAACAAGGCGGACAGGTTAGGAGATGAAACCACAATGCCATGGAATGTGGCACTGCTTCGTCCCTTCTATACTTAGGAGAAGCAGTGCATGTATCACTCGAACTCTCATATGTCGGATGTCTTTGCTGGCTATGTGCTAATAATAAAATGGTATGATTCGAAAAGCTGACTCGGGGACTACCCCTTAGGCTTTCCATTTCAATTATTTTACGTCGTCTGGCGTGATACCCGAAATTTATCTCGGAACAAGTAGTGTTTACTTGGAAGAAATCAACTCTTCGACTATGCTGTTGTTCGAAAACACGGCTTCATGGCAAGCAAGAGAAAAAGATCTAAGATGGGTAAACACAAACGCCGGATAAGTACAAGGGAGAAACACGAGTCGGCTTTAGTTTGTGCCTAAATCTCTGAAGGTTGTGTTATACTATGTGTCGAGTAATCTCGGCCAAGTTATCCAAGTTTCATATTCGCTAACTAAATCCTTCGTACTTTGAGATCCTAATGTCGAACGCCGAAAAATGGTAGACAAGGGCCAAAGGCAAGGAAAGGTGACACGGCAAAATGAAACTCGGGGACTTGTCCTTGAGTAATTCGCACTCAAAGAATAAGGAAAATATATAAAGCCTATCACAAGGCACATAGTCAAACTTCAAGTGCAATGTACGTTACATATGTACCCGGCATACCAGGGATCTAATAAAAGTTCGAGTATGTGTTGGCCTAAGGAGCAGGAGAACTCGGAGGAGCATTCTCGGAGCCAGGAGTGCTTGGAGCATCGGCCGGGTGAGGGGCATCTGTGGCCGGGTCATCTGGATCATCTGACTCAGTCGCCTCGCTGTCGCCACCTTCTTCAGCAAGAACTTCGATGGGCGGATCGCCAAGGTCGAGGAAGCTGGGCCCTTCACACTAAGCGTGCACCACGGTGTACTCGATCATGGCATAAGCTCGCTCCTGGCGCTTCTTAATCAGCTCCGGGTCGTTCAACCATTTGCCATCTCCCCTTGTGCGAGCAAGAACATCAAGGTTGATGTCCTCGTACCATGAAAGCACGAAGGAGAGAGCCTTGTCCGCTGCAGCCCGGCCGGCCGACTCACGCCATAGATCCAACTGGTCTTCAGTAAGGAGAAATCTATCGGCGAGTGGCTCGATGAGTTCGGGTGGGTCTTCATCCAGCCAGAGCATGCGAAACGCATGAATAGCCGCTTTGAGCAAGTCCACGCTGCAGGATCTGAGGGTCTTGACCCGTTTAGACACTGCTGTGAGGAGCTCTTCCATGGACACCTCGCCGTCAGCAGGAGCACCAGCCTCAGCTCTCACTTTCTTCATGACTCGGATGGCAAACATGTTGGTGTCATGAAAGTCCTCTGCAAGAAAAAAGATAAAGTTAGCAAATATCAAGGGCAGATGGAAGAAATCCAGCAGGACTTGGACAATGTGTAAAGAGTAAGAACTCACTACCAAGAAAGAAGTTGATGGCAGCGAGCTTGCTATGCCAAGTCTTGGTCTTGGCTTGAAGGGCGTCGAGGTTCATGTTTGTCGACTCGACCAATGACTCGGTCCGTCGAGTAGCTTCTTAGTCTTCTCGGCGCTGGCAGCCTGCTGCTCGTTCTTCTCGGCAAGCTCCTCCTTCAGCCCTTTTACCTCGGCCAAGTGTTTCTTCTCTATATCGGCCATTAATTCCTTCAACCAGGTCACCTCATCTCGCTCCTTTTGGAGTTCGTCTTGGTGCTTATCTACTTATTCAGAATAAATATTTTTCAGTACCAACAGAAAAATTTCAGCAATTGGCTTAGGGAGGTAAGAAATTTACTCTCGGCCTCGTTGATTTTCTTGTGAAGTTCATTGATGGTGGACTAAGTAGTGGCTGTGAAACAAGAGTGAGAGGAAAAATTAAAAGATGAACCAAGGAGAATTACACCAAAAATAGAAAAGGTAAAAGCAAAGATATTACCTTGACCGAAGGTCTCAGTCTGTAGCTTCTCATACGCAAGTTCAAGCTGGTGATGCGCCAGGACGAGTGCTTGGTGCACCTTGGTGCGCTCGTTATGCGTAAGCTAATCAAAGAAGACAAATAACAAGAAAAACTCGAGTAAGGCGACCTGCCGAATAAAAGAGCTTAAGACCTTACAGCCGAGTAAGTTCCTTACTCGGCAGTAACCTCGAGGGCTAGAGATTGAAGATCTAACATGAGTTTGGCATGAAGGAATCAAAGGGCTTAAGATCTTACAACCGAGTAAGTTTCTTACTTGGCAGTAACCTCGAGGGCTAGGGGTCGAAGTTCTAACATACAAGCTTGGAGTAAAGGATTTGAAGGCTAAGTGACTATTGAAGAGCTTACAGCCGAATAAGTTTCTTACTCGACTGTAACCTCGGGGACTAGGTGATATGTATAAAGGAAGTACTCAATGATACAAAAGAGTAAGAAGTTAATTTATCTCATTCACTTTGTCGGCGCGGGCCATCGGAGAAATGGCCTGCTGGGTCATGTCGGAGACAGCCTTGGGGCCAGTTTCATCTTCTTCCCAGCGCGAGTGCTGACCTCCTACTCGCCTGCTGCATTCCATGCCACATCGTAAGGTTCAGCCGAACCAAGGATCTTGCCACTAAGTGTCTGAGTGAGAACTCAACCCGTTTTCAGGGCGGTTCCCATAGTGGCACGGGTTGCAGCGGCAGAAGTATGGAGGGTAACAGCCCTGGAGTCATCACCTGACCCGGCAGCCACAGATTCGTCCCGCTTACCCGTTGAAGCGAGCTTTGTCGCCGACGTCGGAGCCGGATCTGAGGAGCAGAACCCGGAGCGCAAACTAGAGTTGTTTGCTTGGAAAAGGTGGATTTGCCAGAAGAGGGGCGAGTAGAACCAGAGGCCTTGGGCTGGGTCTGGCCCTTTGATAGAATTTGAGAGCGGGCAGTAGGATTTGGAGAAGATCTTGGAGCCCCCTGACTGGGTTCAGCAGTTTTGTTGGCTCCAAGATCGGGAAGTTGTTCATTCACATCAGCTTGAGGGCTGATGCCAGAGGAACTGGTGGCAGAGGGTTTCTCGGTGCCAGACTTGTGGGCCCCAAGATCAGGAAGTTTTTCCTGGCCAACGCCAGGAGCGCTAGCCGAATGACCCACTGGGTCTGACTGACACTGAGAAGCGCGAGCCTCAACAGTGCTAGCCTCAACCCGGACAGGACTCGGCGCCACCGAGTCAGCCGGAGGAGGTGCAGGCCTAAGCGGCGAGGCAATGCTAGAAGTAGCCTGACTCGCCGTCAAAGGTGCAACACTGAAAATAACAAGACATATATAAGAGAACAGCAGTGATGAGAAAGGAAAGAACAGAGAAGGCAAAGTGCGAGACTTACCCGGTGACGACCGGGTCGCGGGCTACTCGGCGCCCAGCAGCTTGACGAGTCTCACCCAGGCTGGCAGCAGCAGAGGCTGCCGGACTAGGCTTGTTCTTCTTAGCTGGCTAAGTGCTGGAGGAGGTTCTGTTTCGCTTCAGCTTAGCGACGGGAATCTTGCCGACTCCGCCCATGGAGAGAGGAGGAATGTAATGTATCTGGCCAGCTGCAAAAGTAAATAACGGGCTTACTCGGATAAGCAAAGAGATTAAGCTCACAAGGCATATACCTTCAAAAGTGTACGATCATCATACTCATCATCGTCAGACCAGTCTGGTAAGGGATTGCGAGATTGACTCTTACCCGAAGCAGAAGCGGCTGCAGTGTGCGGGATCGGCATGAAGCACTCCAGGTCATACTCGACTTCATCCGAGTCAGAGCGGTCCCAATGATAACCAGCAGGGGGGACAGTGTTGTCATCAACCTGGTGAAGGAGATTCTGCGGAAGACAAACAGAATGAAAGACTAAAAACTAAGCTAAGAGTGGCAAAAGAGCTAAAGCCTACTCGGCGAGAAAGTAATCTGGAAACTTACCCAAGGGACAGGCCTGACCCGACTAAACGGAGGGAACTCCAGGCCCAATCATCCGCCAAGTTTAGTTTAAATATTGAGCTTACTCGGCGGGGCGATGGAGTCATGGGTGAGCTCCTTAGTGTAATGCTGAGTGGGATCATGCTACCCGCTCATGAAGCACATCTTGTGGCACCTGGCTTGGATGGGGCTTACCCGGCGTGAGATGAAGGTGCACATGAGGTCGAAGTCGGCGAGATGAAAGTTCTCATCTGGAGACAGTAACCTTTCCAGAATTGCGTTGGCTTTGTTCACCGCAGCTTCTTGGTCACGCGGATCAAGATGCCAATGCTTCTTGTGGGGGACCTCATCCTATAAAGGGGGAAGCCGGATGTTATCGGTGGACCCGCTGTTTTTGACATAGAAAAAGGTTCTATGACGCTTCTTGCAAGAGTCAATACCAGCAACCCGAGGAAAGATGGAATCCCTCATGGGCGTGATGCTGGCAGCACCGCACCGAGTAGGCTTCTTCTCAGCACGGGGAACTTCAGGCTGGGGGACAACCTGAACTTTGAAGCGAAAATACTTGGCCCACAGAAGAACTATAGGTCAAATTCCAAGATAGGCCTCACAGGCAGAGATGAAACAAGAGAGAGAGCCAATTGCATTGACAGGAAGATGGTGGGTTTGAAGACGGAAGGTAGAAAGAAACGTGGAAAGGAAGGTGCTCACAGGAAGAGCAAAACCACGTTCAAAGTGGGAAAGAAAAACCACCCGCTCGCCAGCTTGAGGTTTAGGGGAGATCTCATCGGCGGGGAGGCGACAATCCACTTGCAGTGGAATGCGTCTGGTGGACCGGAGCCACTCCAGTTCTTCGGTGGAGACCTCCGAGCCTTCCCAGACACCGCGCTCGCTGGCGGGGACCTCATGCTCCTCGGCACCATCAGCACCGTTGCGAGCGTCCATAAGGTCGTCGGAGTCTGTCTCCTCCTCGGTAAGGAGAGGCTTGGAACAGCGAGGACCCATGCTGGAATCGAAAGAGGACAGGGGCAATCGCAGCACAGGATCAAGAGGGAGAAGGAACCGCAAAGGGGGCAGTTCAATCTTGCAGGCGCGAGGAGGAAGAAAGGCTAAGAAAACTGAACGGGCGTGGGGGAGTGGAAACCCCCAACCCTTACTTAAGGGCAGTAAAAACCCCCGTAGTGGGATCTAACTGTGCTGTGCGGCCAGCGTGTGGCCGTGTACGAGGCCGGGTGAGCCAGTCAGTGAGCGCCACGTAGCCAAAGATACACGAAAAATTCAGTGCCACGTCACGGCTGGAAGGACAAGAGGCGCATACCGATTGGACTGCCACAGTGACGGGGAATAACTGCGCAGCCGTCACTGTGCCGCCAAAACTTGGAACAAAAATTGAGGCAAGTAATCATGATTACTAGTTTTCAGTGACTGAAGCACGCCAAAAATGACCCGGAATTGGCCAAAATAACTCGGCCCGAGGCAAGAATGATCCAAGAAGTCAAAGAATTGACCCGAAATTGTCAGACTAACCCGGCAAGGTGCGAAACTGAGATAGATAAAAGACAAAAACTAAGTTCCATTCACATAAAAGGAACCTGGAGACGCCTAACAGCTTGAACTGCTAGACCTCACCAGCTTCGGGGACTAATGTCGAGGGGATAACCCCCGGTAGGGTCACGAGAGGGGAAACATAGCGCAGCTAGGTTGGCTCCAAGTAAAAAATGAACCAGGCCGGGTAAGAACGGACAGGAAAGATAAGCATGAGAGCCGAGATACAAACAATCTCGGCCCGTATAGGACAAAGTTGTAACCCTTGCAGGTACCAACGAGCAGAGTCAACCGAGGAAGGGCCGAGTCAAGAAGGACACATGGCACCTTTCCGAGTAAGGTTCGGGAAGGACCATGGTAAAGCATGGTTAAAAGAGAAGGGCGACGCAAGGTGACACAAAAGGATCCGGGTGACGCCCAAAGCAAGCGCTGACGTACAAAGTAATAGCGTGACGCCAAAAAGAACAAGAAACAGCGTACCAGAAGACCGTTAGCTGTCAAGCTTTATTGACCGGGCCTATGGGCTTAGGGCAAGCCCATAACCCGACCCATATTGAAGGGACCAATATCCAAATAGTAAACCCTAGAACCCAAAGGGGTATTAGCTAGCACTACCTATATAAGGGAGTGCATAGAAGTAGTAGAGGGGGGTTGGACCAAGTAGAGAACAGGTGTTGTGTACTCAAACCAATACAGCTTAAGGAGCACTTGTAATCTTTGGGGTATCAATCAAATTGTCAAGTGTGGATAGTTCTTCTTGTTCTTCGTGCATGGCTCGACCGTGCACTCCCTCCCCGGTGACCACAAGCACCCATTCGGCCCCCAACTTAAGCCTACCCATGGCATCTGTCGTGCCACCACCACGAACGAGGTGCTTGTTCTCACGTGCATGGGTTGTTGACCTATGACTTCGATTCAGATATTTGATGAACAATGGTCCAATAATAGCTATTTTGTGTGACTACAAAGGCTAATTTCAATTTTTACCATTATGTACATATTAGTACTAATTTCCTGATGTGTTCTTGCATTTCTCATATTGTTGTTTGTTTCAAAAGTTAAGAGATTTTGTTTCCCTTGTATCATTGACTATTTATCATTGCCAGGTGCAGAAAGATTTCCCTGAACCTTTATCAATAACCACTTATCAATTGGTTACTAGAAGGTTTATCATAAGCCCACTTGTTGTGTTTATGCGTGTTATTGAAAACGTTCCTTAGACACATTTTTTTACTTATACATCATAAAGCTAACTGTTAATTCACTATTTTCAAATAATTCCTTCCATTTCAAGCACAATGTTCTACATGAAGAAACCGGAGCTAGGCTTTGCCAAGAATGGTCTGCCCTATATGCCTAAAAGTTGTATGTCGATTTAATTATTCTTCACTCAAACCTAGATCTAAAATTAAAGAGTTCGGTAGGTTAAACCACTTATTCTACTTATGTGATCTCATATATGAAGCAACTATCAAAACCCCATCAATTATTTGTAGCTCGGTTTTCCTTTATAACTTTGGAATATGCTTATTTTCAAGACGACCTAATTCCACTTGGCTTAAGTTCACATAAAATTAATGGCTACACCTTTTTAGCTTTGCTATAACACCTTATTTGTATATGAAGTAGATTTAAAGTACATACAAGTTTCTATTTTAGTTAAGGCATCAAGTTAATTCCCACCTCTTTGTTTAGTTCATGTATAAATTTAATGGTTGAATTTTTTTTTACTTATTGGGAAATGGGAAGGTTGAAACTAGGTGGCTTGTGATTTTATTGTATCATTTACACCGAGCTACCAATTGAGTCCTAACGGTGGAATATATAACTTTATTTAAAGAATGGAGAATTTATTGCGTATAAAGAGGACGGGCGCAGCAACGCGCGCCATTATGGACTAGTTAGTAATTATAAGCACACATGTAAAATTGAAAAACCATGTCCTTATTAGGTACAATAACTCACAGAGGTGGTGTTAGCTAGATTAACTGGAATGGGACTTGTAACATAGTATTGCATGTCAGAGAGATGGAAAAAATCAATCTCATCATGCTGCCGGTATATTCTGCTTACATCCTTCAGCATCTCAAAAGTAATGGCATACATGTCTTCCACGGTAATAGCATACATATTTATGAAAACACTCATGTAGAAAACACCTCTAATGATGGGATCCACAAATGGCACCCCAAATCCTATAAAATTCAATTACCATTAAAAGGAGAAATAATATAGGAATCCAAAAATGGCAATATTAATATACATACATAAGATGGAGAAAAGACACATACCATAAATAGTCTGGTATCCCAAGGTGTGACCATCAGGGGCATGCACTTCCATACTAAACACAGACTGATCATCTCCTTCCTCTTCACCTCCTTCCTCCTCATCTCCTTCATCTTCTTCATCATCATCTTCTGTGATTAAGATAAAGGTCACCATATCATGGAAAGAAACATTATGTGTCCTCAAGAAAGATAAGTAGAATGGCCTTCTTATGGATGTAGCATATTTCTTTTTCTTCAGGAAAATATCAAACTACGCCCTCTAGCCAAAGCTGGTAACCACTTATCGGCATACTGGTTAAATTTTTCCTTAAATTGATAAGGAATAGTCTAAGAAAAAACCAAATAAATATGTGATGTTGATCATACATATAGTAGTAGGAAGAATTTACTACTAACTAAGAAAATAGTATTTTTAAAATAATCAGAAAACTACTAATCCAATATATATAACAATAGGAAAAACAAAAATGCATCTATCATGTGTGGCTTATCACAGAGATGCATATATGGCATAAACAGATTTTACCATTGATTGATGTTTCTAATTGCTCAAACCAAAATATTTCCACTACTCGTAAACTATTTAAATTGTCTTTATAACATACACATGGTACAATTATTTTCCAGTAGGAAAATTTAATACTAACCAAATAAATATGATGATGTTGGATCATATATATAACAGTAGGAAGATTCACTACAACCTATATAAAAACATAAATGCATGTACTCATGTGTGGATTATCAGATCCAAACAGAAATGCATATATGGCAGAAATAAAAAAACAATTGATTGATGTTTCTATAACAAATTATGAAGGAAACAGAGATGCATATATGACTTATTACTCCTATAATCTTAAGGAAAGTTTCCAAGATATTTCCATTGATGTTTATAATTCCTCAAATATCAAAAACTTAAATTCCTAGCTACCAAGCACCAGAACAATAATTTTAGTTCACACGTAGGCATGCTAATTAACTGATAGTGAACAACTTTATAGATAGATTGAGGCTGAAATTACTGACCACGGCTTCCCGTAAGGTAGGATGGTTCAGGACGATGGTGAAGGACTCTGCAGTCTTGTTGGAACATCCACAGTTATGCCTTGGTTGGCTGCATACACGACATATTTCCATCACCACATCTTGGTTCTGTGCACTAAAAAAATAAAACATCAAAGAAAAGATTCAGAACAAACTGAAAACCCCATTTGTATAGTACAGAGTGGGGAAAAACAAAGCAAGAAAATGTCATTCGAACAGATCTGGAGAAGCGTCTAAACAATCTATGCAACTCGATCTATGTGTATGAACAAGCGCCTGTGTATTGTTATACTAAATCCAGTGAAAGAAATCAAATACAAAAAGAGTAGAGAGGAAGAAGAACTTGTAGATGGGAGTTCCTCCGTACTCTGACTCTGGAACTGACCGTTGAGTACGTGTGCAAATTCAGTTTGGCCCCAGTGTAGATATAGGAGGTGGCGCAAAACCCTAGCCGCTTCCCCTGACCACTCTTAGAGGCGGTTCTTATCACCATCCGCCCGTGGTGCACTCGCGGGGGCCGCACATGGCAGGACAAACAGTTGTGCCATAACTGCATGTGTATTAGAGATGGCTTGTAATAATAACCGGCTCACTTCTCTAAGTATTAGAGACGAGTGATTTTTCAACCGCCTAAGGTCTTATACTAAGGAGTTTGATTTTATTATTCGGCTCCCGAGGAATTTTTGAGTCTGTTACGGTAAACAACCGCTTTGGAGACCAGTAGAGGCGATCGTCCTGTAACAACCGACTGAGGGTGACAAACATATGTGGGTTTTTTCGTACTTGGGAAAAACTGTCTGAGTGCACTGTCTCTAAGTAACGAGTTTATAACAGTGAAGGCGGACAAATTTGTTTGGACGAATGACGCTGACACAATGCCAAAGGAGAGAATTCACTCCTCGAAGCCCATCCTCGTAGAACCAGACCCTCAGGAGCCTAAGCTTTTATACATGGTGGCAACCAATCGGGTTGTCAGCATCGCCATCATGGTAGATCACAAGGAAGGATCATACAAATATGGAGTCGAGCGACCAATCTACTATGTCAGTGAGGTCTTGACAGAATCCAAGCAGCGCTACCCGCTGATGACCCACAAGTATAGGGGGTGTATCGTAGTACTTTCCATAAATAGGAGTGCCGATCCCAATGTGGAGCAGAAGGTATTGACTAGTGGTTTGGAGAAGGAAATCTTTATAAATACTTAGAAAACAGATTTTTAGGGATTCTTGATAAATCAAGGAAATAAAGTGCAAGTAAATAAAGGCAGCAAATAATTGCAGCAAATGGCCCAATCCTTTCTTAGCAAAGGACAGGCCAGTGGTAATACTTATGAGGACCAAACGTTCTCGAGGACACATGGGAATATTGTCAAGTGCTTTCGTTTCATATAGTTGATTAATATTCTTTGGTTTGATAAGTGTTGTGAGGGTGAACCTATGCTAATGTACCGACCTTACTTGGACTAATACATACTTGTGCTTAAACCCCTTGCAAGCATCTGCAACTACAAGAAAGTAATTAAGATAAAAACCTAACCATAACTTTAAACTCTCAGATCCTACACTCCCTTGTGCAAAGGTTTGGTAACGGGGGTTTAGGTTTCTGTCACTCCGGCGACCCCACAATTAGTAGCCAAATACACAATGCATTCCCCTAGGACCATAAATGGTGAAGTATCATGTAGTCGACGTTCACATGACACCACTAGAAGAATAGCACCACAACTTTAATATTAAACCGTTGAATAATACCTCAACATAATTCCACTACTAACAACATGACTTCTCCCATGTCCTCAAGAACTAAACGAACTACTCATGAGACATCATATGGATCAAGATCAAAGATGATATAATGATGGATAACAATCTGAACATAAACAATAATTCAATGGTTCCACTCACAAGCATCAACTACAAAAGTAATCAACACCGGGAAAGTTTCCCCTAAAAACTATGCAAGATTCAACACAACTATTATAGTAGGATGGAGTGGTGATGATGGTGCTGGTGGAGATGGTGGTGTGGATGATGATGATGATCATGATGAAGTCTAGCTTGATGACGGTGTTGATGGCGACAATCTCCCCTCTCTGGGAAGGAATTTCCCCGGCAGAAATCTGTCTGCTAGAGAGCTCTTTCTCTCTCTGTAGTTTCCGCCCCATAGAGGCGGTGGAATCTTTCCGTGGTCACTCCGCGAACTTTAGGGTTTTGGGAGGAAGATATAGGCGAAGGGGTGGAGCAGGATGTGGGCCAGGGTGCCCACACCCCTGGTGGCGCGTCCCAGGGTGGCCTGCGCCTGGGGGTGTGGGCCCCTGTGGCCCATCTCAACCTCCCCTTCTGGCTTCCTCCGTCTTCTGGAAAAATATGATTTTCCATATATTTTCTGGTTATTTTATGATCTTCGCGAAAATTGCATCTAGACACCGATTTTTCCATCAGAATCCTGACTCCGGCAGTTCATCCTCCAAGAATCATCCAACATGGAAAAATAGATGAAATGACATAAGTATCACCTCTTAATAAGGAATATATCAATGAATAATAGCAAATTATGATATAGAATAGTGATGAAAAATGGACGTATCAACTCCCCCCAAGCTTAGACCTCGCTTGTCCCAAAGTGAAATCTAAGCTCAGTAAACATGCCCACAGGTTTATGGAGTGAAGTGTCAATAAAAATAATACAGACAAGAAGTATCACACTTACCAATAAACAACTAATAATAGAAAGAAACTCACCATTATATAACTTAACTTGCAACGAGTATGATAGTCACAATAAAGATGCATAAAGATGAATCATAATTGGGAATGGCAAACTTTTTTCTTGGTTAGAGAATAATTGACAAACAATTTTCAAGCAAAGCTTTTGTAAAGAAGTTTACAATAGGAGTCCCTTTGCTCGAACATAAAAGGCTTTTCACAATGATGGCTTTCAAAGTAATACTCTTTCAGATAAGAACAATGTGCAAAACAAGAAAGATAAGAAACATGATTGAATAAATAATCATATGAATGATTGAAACATAACAACTCAAATGCTTGCTGGAGATAGAGATGTTAGGGGGATGACCCCAAGTAGGGTCAAGATAGCGGAAAGAAGGAAGGAACCTTAATTACCATGTGCCCAGTTATAAGCCAAGTCGGCTGAGTTGTGCAAGGCTCGGCCGAATAAGCCATGGCTTGGCTAGAATCGAGTGATTAATATCTTACTCAGTCGAGGTGTGAGCTGAGTCGGACGAATAAGATTGATCAGCTCATACGCCGGTGGGGGCAGAGCCGAGTTATGCGAGACGAGGCCGAGTAACGGGAAACTTGCAGGAGAAGGAGAAGGTTCGTAGAGTCAAACCCTAGCTACTGGCTAGGAGGAATCTACATAGGGGCAAGTGCTAAAGTCAAAGAGCAGGGCCGCAGAGGGCAGACAGGCGTCACATAAGTGATAGTGGTCAAGCCCGAGGCTCACATGTGGGGGCTGTGGGTCTTTGCCATCGATAGAAGGGAGACACGGAAAGAGGTTCGCCGAGTTACCATATTGGGACAAGCATATTCCAAGAATATGCTTCCCATGTCAGCCCTAGGAGGAACCAAGGGACCCCTTTATAAGGAGGGGCACGGATTCCTGGAGAGGGGATTGATTCATTTGAGACTGAAGGGTTCGCTTAGTAGTTTTATCCCTCCTCTCTCTCTGATACAGCTCAAGGAGCACTTGTAACTTGATAGAGGAGAAATAAAGATTTGTGTCCTAGTACTTGTGTGTAGAAATCACTACATCTTCCCTCCCCAGATCCCACTAGTATCGATTGGCCCCATACTTACTCTACCCATGGCATCTTCCGTGCCACCACCACGACAGTTGGCGCCCACCGTGGGGCCATCAACGGTGCTAGTTGGAGTCAAGATCCGTACGGGAAACTTCATCCACACCGGCGAGCGGGTTGTTTCTGGCCTAGTCCAGAGATTTTATATCTGGGACTATGTTAGTGACAATGCTGGCAGTTTCAGGAGGAGGGCGCCCCCGAGCAACGACATCTTCATCAACCTGGGCGCTCACAAGATCTACGACGGCATCGACGCCTCCTGCGTCTATCTGCGCCGAGTCATTGACGTAGGATATCCTCCCCTCAGTGCTGCCTGCGGTCAACCCAGCAGCTCCAAAGCCAACCGCAGCAGATCCTCCGGTGACCAAGGCAGCCTAGGTGTATGAGGTAACTCCAAAAGGGGCAAGGGTAAGGTGGCCACCTCTAGAGAGGCCATAGAATATCCTCGAGGCAGCTATATATAACTTGACTACACCTGTAGCGCCGATAGTTGACCCGGCGAACGCACAGGCGGAATTAGAAGAAACTAGGCTGAAAATGTTAGAGGAGGCAAAAAAAGGTGTCGGCCTTGCAGGAGTCCTTTAACAGGACCTTGCGAGAATATGTTAGGGAAAACAAGCTAGATACGGCCCCTGGCCGAGTAGATGATCTAAGATTAAGAGGAAAGAACCTCATGAATGATATCAACAAAGAGCATGAAGCTCGACCAGATGATTCGGTTGACCCAGGGTTGCCGAGGTATAGTACCCTGGCAAAGAACCTCAGGGAGGCAAATGCAGCAGCCCTAGAATTGGAAGGACTAAGCCGGGAAGCTCAAAAAAAGCAGCAAGAAAGAGTAAATTAGCTGGTACGCATTGCGAACCAGCAGAACAAAGAAATGCTTAGGGCTAACCCGGCGAAGCCGGGAGCTTCTCTCATGGTACATTCGGCAGGGGCTGCCCCGCATTATCCGCCGCAGCGGCATCCTCACCCGGAAACAATGCGCGGAAAGACAAAGCAGTAACTTCGGGAAAGAGAAACAAGCTAATTGTCCCGTATGACCCGGAAGTGGCCGGGAATATTAATGAAAATAGAGGCAATGGAAGCCGAGGTAACATCGGTGATAGAAACCCCGGCCGTGTAAATAGAGAGCACGGGAATCTCAGAAGGGGAAACCACGAGAACAATAACCCGGCGGAAGGAAGGAGGTACCCTTCGCAAGATCATCAGCCGAGGCATGAACCTCGGCAAGAACGTGAAGCAAGATAATCAGGCGAATGACAGATACAATGATGGTTAATCGGAGGTGGAAAATGCAGATCATGGTGGGCAAAACCGTTATGGAATACAGGAGAGAATTATCTACAAAAACTTGCCGTCAACTGACGCAAGATTGAAGCTGGACAGACTATATCGATCCGAGTTGTTGGAAGAACAGTGCCCGCCTGGCCCAACATGTTTTGGACCTCGGATTATGGGTGCACCGCCCGTGCCGAACTTTTAGTTGGCAAGAGGCACGAAAACATACAATGGAAGTACGAAGCCACAAGATTGGCTAATTGATTATGCCACAGCCATAAATATAGCCGGGGGAAATCTGAGATGGGCTGTGAGATACGTACCCCAGATGTTGGAAGGGCCGGCCAGAGTTTGGCTGAATAATTTTCCAACGTGAAGCATCAAAAGTTGGTTAGATTTTGAGGAAATGTTTGTCAGCAATTTCACCAGTACATATAAGTGGCCAAACAAGCCACAACAGCTCGCGATGTGCAAGCAGAAGACGAATGAGACTGATAGAGAGTTCTTGACTCGGTGGTGTAACCTTAGAAACTCATGTGAGGGGGTTATAGTATCTCAAGGGATTGCCTGGTTCGCTCAGGGGTGCAGATATGGAAGTCTATTGTGGTAGAGGTTGCAGAGAGATATGCCAACCACAATGGCGGAAACGATCAGAGTAGCAGATTCATATGCCTTAGGTGATCCGACTCAGCTAGACCTAATGTCGGTAGAGCATCGTGAGCAACAAGATCATTATGCCAGAGATGGTGTCGGATCATCGCGACGCAATGATTACCAAGGTAGAAGAAGGGATGAGAGGCCGGATTACAGATACAGTTCAAATCAAGTGGCAGCAGTTGTGCAGGATCAGCCGAGTCATGGGAACAATCAACGACAGAAGAATGGTCCTTAGAGAGTGGATGCCGAGGAACAAAAGTAAGAAGCAGTGGACGCTGGACACAAGAAACAATGGCAAGAAAGGTCGAAGTACACGTTCGAGTCCATGTTGGATTAGCCGTGTAAATTCCACACACCTAACCCGGCCAAGCCAGCCAATCACACCACTCGCCAATGCGCCTGGATGAAGAGTGCAATGGGAAACCCGGCAGCCATACAAGCACCGTCGCATCAAGCGCATCACCAGCAACAGCCACAACTATCTGGGGGAAATGCGCAACGACTAATGATACCTCCACCCCCTCCGAGGTATGATAATCTGGATCAGAGGGATACAGTGCACCAAGTGATAAATCCGAATCAAGATGGAAGGGGAAACCTCGGGAACAATGGACGCAATGATTACAGGGAGCATCACCAATAATAATGTGTGTTCACAACAGAACAACAAGATAGACAGAGCGTACAACATCGACATATGGAGGTGAGTGCAGTTATGCCAGCAGTTTCGAGATATGTGCCATGGTCGGATCAGGAGATAACCTGGAGTATAAGGGATCATCCAAAGATAATGCCAAACCCAGGATCATATGCCTTAGTACTGGATCCGACATTTGTCGGGCCTAGCATCAATGTGAAGTTCTCAAAAGTGCTCATAGATAATGGGAGCAACATCAATATCATGTACAAAGACACAATGCACAAACTCAGAATAACTCCGAATATGCTACAGTCAACAAGGAAACGTTCCATGGGATAGTGCCTAGGCTCTCGTGCGAGCCCATTGGGAAAGTCCGAGTAGATGTATTATTCGGCACAAGAGAGAATTGTAGAGATGATAATCTGGAATTTGAGGTGGTGGATGTAACATACCACCCTTTTGTGTAATATAAATAAGGAAATGTTTGAGTATTGCATGCATGCATAACACTTGCACTTTGGTTTAATCAAGAAAGAACCAAACAAAACCCTAAACCCTAACTCCCCTCTCTATTTGAAACATTTATCTGGTTTCGAAAAATATTTGGAAAGAAAAACAAAATGCATGGAGCCCAATTAGTACCAAGGGCCCCTTAGTGTTTTCAGTTATATTACAAAAGTTTCTGTAATTTGAAATTATTCAAAATAGATTTGAATTCAAAATACAAAATGGAAATCAGAAAATAGAAATAGAAAAACATTTTTGGAAATAAAAACATCTGTCTACTCTAACTGGGTCGTATCCCATCTCTTTTCTCTCCTTCCTACTGCTCAATGCGCTTGCAGCCAGCCCTGCCGCAGCCCAGCTCGGCCTAGCGCAGCCCGGTACCGCTTCACCCCGCCCCTGTTGTCTTCCTCCCGCTGCCGAAGCAGGTTGGTGTCCCGCCGCCGACCACCCGATGCTCCACCGCTCTCCAAGATCATCGTCGCCGCCCCCACGAGCCTATAAGAGCTCCAACGCCGCCATCGACAACCCTAGCTTCTCTTCTTCCCCGTTTTCCCCTTCTACCCGAACCCTAGGTGCAGACCTTGCCGTCGTACCCGCCGTCTCCGGCCTCCCCAAGGCCAGCCGAGCGTGCAGGGAGCTACGCCTCGCCGTGATGAGCAAGCTCGTAAAGGCAATCGACCCCACGCGCAGGGAATCCTCGCCATCGACTTCTTCTCTTCCGACGCTGTCCGCCGCTCTCCGACGATGATTCCTGCGCTTGCCGACCGCGCCTCTCCTCGCCGATCCCTCCGTCGCATTTGTGGTGAGCCTACGATCCTCACAGACCTCTCCACTCGCCTCCTCTCGCTCTCTGTCGCTGGCGCCGCAAGCATCTGCAAGCCCCGCTGCCGCGCGCCGTCGTGTGTCCTGCTCCAGCGACCTATCCAGGGAGGCGGCGCTACCTTTTGGCTCAGCGCAACCGTGTGAGTCCAGCGCACCCCCTCTCACAGTCGCGTGCACGCTCTGTAGCCGAGACCGAGCTCGATCTGGAGCTCCTCTCCATTGCTAACATCAGCATTGCATCATGCTGATGTAGTAATCCTTTTTCTTTTGTTTTTATTTTCAGTAAATATTAAATATATGACAGGTGGGGTCCAGATGTAAGTGAGATAAACATTTTCAGAAATATTTCTGGTTAAATAAAATGTTCAAGTAATTTCAAAATGCAAATTATTTTATAATATTCCAAAAATGATTAAAATGAATTAAAATTTGGGAAATTCATAACTAATTCATTTTAAATCAGAAAATATAAATAATATACCAAAATGTTCAGAAAAATGAAACCTATCCAACTAAGCTATAATCATACATTGTTAATCAACTTTGATGGCAAGTTTAATTAGAAGAACCAATTGAACCCCACAGGTGATTCCGATGATTCCCCTGTTTTAGGGTTTGGACCTTCGGAACCCGCTTTAAAGTGACCAAGCATGTTTTAGGGTTCAATTCAACACTATTTAACTTGTCATATCATCCATATTGTATGAGAATTGCACATGCCATGTGTTGAGTGTTGCTTTCTCTTTTTCGGTGATTGGTTCTCGCGAATAGGAACCGAACCCGAAGCTGAAGTCAACGCCACCGAAGAGCAGTACCAGTCCAACAACGAACAAGGCAATAGAAGCCCCACTCATACATATGAATCCTATGATTACAAAGTATTTCATTCTCGACATATTCATTCGGTTCAACAGTCTTTTATCAGTAGACAGAGAAATCCTATCTCATGCATGTTTCCCTTTGTGAACTATATTACCTGATCCACCGTTCCTAGCATAACTAGGGTTTGGCTTATGAGCATCACTAGTGCCACAGTTCAGTCAAGCTTAGCCATGCGTAGTGGTATGATGCTGATAATTCATGTGATGCACCGGGATGCGAATGAATCTAGTATGGTAGGATATGTGATGTGATCAGAGATGCATAATAAACATGCTAAGGCTTGTATGGGAGGCCACGTGGGTTGTGGTTTTTGCGGTCCCATACTTGCCACCCTTAGGACCTGATGTTCTCACCTCTTGAACCAAGACGAGCGTACAACCACACGGGGGACTGGAAACCCCCTCGACTCACTAACTTGCCTAGTAGATTCCATGAGTCACATAATTCGGGCTTTCCATTCGACATACGCATATTGGTTGTTCTTGAATAGAAGTGAAGGAGGTGCATTCATACAGGTAGGTAAGCATGGTAGGGAATGGGAGATGCCTGGAATCCGTAATCTCAAACCATGTTCACATCGCTAGGGACCGACTTCGAGACTCGACCCATTACGGCGACATCTCCTTAGTGCGTGACTCATGGTCTCGGCGAAAGCAAGGTAAAGGTCGTGGTCAACCACTCTCTGCCGGCCTTCCAAGGAAGAGGGCTAAAAATTAGGCGTTAAAAATAGGTTGGTACGTGTGGGTAAAGTTGTGCACCCCTGCAGGATTAGTAATCTTTTCGAAAAGCCGTGTCCACGGTTATGGACGACTTGGGAACGGATTATGTGATCATAGAAAACTATAACTGAATGATAAAACTCTTCAACTAAAGTGAGATCCGGAATACTTCCTCGGGGTTGTTGAGGGGGTAGTCCGGGAAGAGAGGTTCAGTTGATGATGATACTTGGTGGATATCAAAGATGATTCTAAGAGCTAGAGTTGAAGTCTTCTTATCCCCTTTTGAAAATACTCTAACTAGACGAGTTTCTTCTCCCTCTTGTTTTGAAAACAAAAGATGGCTTTATGCAAAATAACTCCACTAGACATAAGTCTTGCGGAGTACACCCTGTACTCATCCTTGCTTTGTTGATGTTTTCTACAGATGAAGCTACTCCAACTGAAGGTGGTTTCTACGTTGAAGTCGACGAGTAGTTGGGGTTCCCGGGCCGCAACCTAGGATCTATGGAATGGTCGCTACTTCTGTTTAAGGCCTCTTAGGCCCTTTGCTAAGTTTGTTGTTTAGAACAAATTGTTTGCTTCCGTTGTTTGATGTAATGATGGGTCTATGACTCCTGGATTGTATGACTGGTTTATAACTCTCTTAAGAGTTTACCTTATTAATGTATGGTTTGTATGTTCTGTAATGTTACCGATCTTTCCCTGTGCGTTTTGGAATTTAAGTTAGGCTTATATCAGATGAGGATCTGGTATTTGTCTAGCCCTGATCCCGGGTCGTGACAGTGGATATGGAAAGTTGCAATCATGCCTTACTCGGACAGCCAGCATTGGCTAAATTTATGAGAAGCTGTCACATCAGTTACTTGAAAATGAAGATGTCGGGACCTCAGGGGGTGATTACAGTAGCTGGAGATTATAGGAACTCAATGGAATGTGCTTCATCCGGATCAAACCTGGCCGAGTCTTTGGTAATTGCAAGGGAAAAATGAAAAATTCAAGAGGTGGTAGCTCTAGCTCAATCGGCACAGCTTAACATGCCGGCACTTTCCAACCCGCATGGAAGTGTATCATTCCAGCCGACTAAGGAAACAAAAAAGATGCAGATCAATGATCAATTCCCAGAGCGTACCATCTCTATTGGTGCTGGCCTGGACGACAAATGAGAAAGCGAGCTCATCAACTTCCTCCGTGAGAATCAGGATATCTTTACGTGGTCAACACAGGACCTGTAAGGAGTACCGAGGGAGTTGGCTGAGCACTCTTTGCACGTAAGGCCAGGATCAAGGCTGGTGAAGCAACCTCTTTGTCGCTTCGCCGAAGATAGGAGAAAGATAATAGGGTTGAGATAGCTCGGCTCCTTGCAGCCAGGTTTATCATGGAAGTACTTCATCCGAATTGGCTATCAAATCCGATGTTGGTAGAAAAGAAAAAGGATGACCCAAATGTAGCCGTCGTTTGGCGAATGTGCATCGATTACACGAACCTTAACAAGGTGTGCCCCGAAGATACTTTTACTTTACCTAGGATAGACCAAGTCATTGATTCAACCGCAGGCTGTGAGTTGTTATCATTTGTAGACTCGTATTCTAGTTTCCACCAAATATCGTTAAACCCGGCTAATCAAATAAAGACTGCGTTTATCACCCCGTATGGGGCTTATTGCTATCGCACCATGCCATTCGGCCTGCGTAATGCATGAGCCACGTACCAAAGATCCATGCAAAAATTCCTGCACGACCAAATTGGAAAAATGTGCAGGTATATGTTGATGATGTGGTTATAAAAACCAAAGACATCAACACGCTCCTCGAGGATATTTGGCAAACATTCGCGATCTTGAGAAGGTTCCGAATGAAGCTTAACACGAAAAAATGTACCTTTGGTGTGCCGGCCAGAAAATTACTCGGTTTCCTCGTATCCAGCCGAGGTATAGAGGCAAATCCGACTAAGATCCGAGCAGTTGAAAGAATGGAACTGCCGAAATGCCTGAATGATGTACAAAAGTTTACAGGGTGTCTTGCGTCCCTGAGTCGGTTCGTGAGTCGTCTAGGTGAAAAAGCATTTCCTTTGTATCAATTGATGAAAAAATCCGACAAGTTCACCTGGACACCTCAGGACGATAGCGCCTTTCATGAGTTAAAAAGGATGCTGGCAACGGCTCCTATCTTGGCTTCCCCATTATCAAAAGAGCATATGCTACTTTATGTGGCAGTGACCAACGGGGTGGTAAGTGCAGTAGTTGTCGTGGAACGAAATGAAGAAGGCAAGTCGGTGCAAAGACCGGTATATTACATGAGTGAGGTATTATCGTCCTCCAAGCAAAACTACCCACATTACCAGAAAATGGCCTACGGAGTATACATGTCGGCAAAGAAACTCAAACATTATTTTGAAGAGCACCCAATAAAGGTGATTTGTGAAGCACCAATAGCCGAGATACTAAGCAACAAAGATGCGAGTGGCCAAATAGAAAAATGGGCAATTGAGTTATCACCTTATGCTCCGCAGTTTGATAGGCGAGATGCAATTAAGTCTCAGGCAGTGGCCGACTTTTTCGTAGACTTGGCCGAGGTGCAGTATGATCCCCCATTGCCAGATCCAAATTATTGGACGATGCAGTTTGATGGGTCCAAGTTAAAAAATGGGCTAGGAGCGGGAATAGTGCTCACCTCACCGAAAAAGGATCAGCTAGAATATGTGTTGCAAATACATTTCGCTGCATCAAACAATGTAGCCGAATATGAAGCGCTTGTCCATGGCCTAATAATGGAAAAAGAGATCGGAATACGTCGGATTCTGTGTTACGGGGATTCTGACCTCGTGGTACAACAAGTGTCTGGGAATTGGGAGGCACTAGATGCGAATATGGCCCTATATAAGTTTCATGTGCAAAAAACCAGTGGTTACTTTGATAGATGTGAATTCCATGACATACCTCGGGCAGAAAATGATGCTGCAGATACGCTGTCGAAGCTCAGATCAACCAGACAGTCAATACCGCCTGGTATAGCCCTGGAACACCTAAGAAAACCATCAATTACACCTTCGCTATAATCTGATTGAATTTGTATCTCGGCATATCAGATAGATGGTTGCGTCCCAATGGAAGTTGACAAAGAACATGACCCTAACTACTCGGGGATTGATTCGGCTCACCCACAGATGGATTGGGAAAATCCCACAGATATTATGTTGGCGGAAATAATGGAAATTGACAACATAATTTTCCCGGAAAAGGTCGTGCCAGCATGGGCACAACCCATATTCTCATTCCTCAAAGAAGAGATCTTTCCGGATAATGAGGTTATGGCCAGGCAGATTGTGAGAAGAGCAAAAGCCTACACAATCATAAATAATGATCTTTATAAGAGAAATATGACAAATGTACTGCAACGATGCGTTGACTCGGCAGAAGGGCAGGAAATCCTTTTGGATATACATCAAGGAGAATGTGGGCATCATGCCTAATCCAGAGCCCTAGTGGCCAAAGAATTTAGGCATTGATTTTATTAGCCAACTGCGCTGAAGGAAGCAAAGGAATTGGTAACAAAGTGTAATGGTTGCCAGAGATATGCCAGCAAAATACATCTCCCTTCATCTGAGTTAAAAACGATACCAATCACTTGGCCTTTCTCTGTGTGGTGTTTAGATATGGTAAGTCCATTTAAGCCGGCTCGCGGCGGAATGACTCACATTCTGGTCATGGTGGACAAATTCACAAAGTGGATTGAAGTGAAGCCAATAAGAAAATGTAACGGGCCCACAACATTGAAATTCCTCAAAGATATTATCTTGAGATATGGTTACCCACACAGTATCATCACAGATAATGGCATGAACTTTGGTGAAGGAGCCTTTGCTAGATTCTGCCAAGAGAAACACATAAGACTAGATGTTGCCTCGGTGGCTCACCCGGCCTCGAATGGGCAAGTAGAAAGATCAAATGGACTAGTATTGTCCGGGATAAAACCTCGGCTGATTTAACCGCTATAGAGGTCGGCAGGATGCTGAATTGAGCAACTCCAAGCAGTGTTGTGGAGCCTCAGGACCACCCCGAATAGATCGATGGGGTATACCCCGTTCTTTCTTTTATATGGGGCAGAAGTTGTACTTCCAGCGGACATAATGCATGATTCGCCAAGAGTGACCCAGTACACAAGCGCCAAAGTAAATGATATATCACGGCAAGATGATGTGGACTTGCTAGAAGAAGAAAGATAGTTGGCACTCTCAAGATCAGCTATTTATCAGCAAGACCTCAGACGATATCATAGCAAGAAAGTGAGTCCAAGAGTTTTTAAGGAAGGAATCTAGTTCTTCGGCCAATGCAACGCACAACCGACATGCATAAGCTCTCACCCCCATGGGAAGGCCCATTTATCGTGAGAAAATCATTACACAACGATGCATACTACTTAATCGAATCTCAAACACCAAAAACGAACAAGTCAAACAAGTCCGGAGATGAATCAAAAAGACCATTTAACGTGGCTTTACTTTGTCTGTTTTACACTTAGAGGAGGTGTATTACATCAGCAGTATGATGTATCAAATTGATGTATCAGATATGTATCAACAGTAACTCGGGGAATTCCCCATGTTATTTGTCATATTCAATTATGTATGGAACTTCGGCAGCTCGAGCTGTAACTCGGGGACTGCCCCATGTTATCTGTCACTTTTAACTACATATAAAACTTAGGCAGATCGAGCATTAACTCGGGGACTGACTCATGTTATTTGTCATTTTTAACTGTGTACTAAACTTCGGTAGCTCGAGCAATGATTCGGGAACCACCCCACGTTATTTATCATTTCTAGGCATGTGAGAAACTTCGGTAACTCGAGTAGTAACTGGGGGACTACCCCGTACTGTTTGCCAACTCGATTATATATGAAACCTCGGTAGCCCAAGCAGCGACTCGGGGCTGCCCCGGCTAGAATATCGTCAATCACAGATGTAACATGAATAATCGCTTTGGCAACCCGAGCAATAACTCGGGGGAGACCACCATCAATTTGTACTATCAGAATCACACGAGTAATAACATCATCAATACAAGATATAATGGTGAAAGTACCCTACTTATATTATTTTACCGACGGATAACTCGGAAAAATAGTAAGTTTATCAGACTGAAAGATATATGAACTTAAGTACTCATAGCCTTTGAGACAAAATTGTAAAGCCAACAGTTTGCGACTAAAGAATAGATGAAAGACACAAGATGGATGCCAAACAAGAATCAGACATGTGGAAACATGATTCGGATTTACGAAGTTTAAATTTTGCAAACAAAGGTACCGATCACACAAATTCAACTAGATAGAGTAAAAATATTACTACGGCATATGATGAAAATGTTAAACGGATCAAATAGTACCAAAAGGGAGGATTGTTTAAGAACAGCATACACCCGACATACCGGGGACTTGAATGAATAAGAGATTTTAAGCTACCGAATCACCCATGGGGGGAACAGTAGAGGCGGCAGGTGTGTCCGATGTTTGTGCCCCGGACACAGATGAGGCTACCCAGGCCTCTCTAGAAGGGGTGACCTTAGAAGCAGGGGTCTCAGTGATTGCTCGAGCCTCTGCAGAGGTTACTTCGGCGTCAACTGAGGTTGCAAGAACATCTCGGGCAGGGTTCATCTGATGAGAGACTCCACCTTGGGATTCAGAAGCTTCGGTTCCCTTGGAGGAGGACCGAGCCTCGACATTTCCTCCTGAGCTATCACTAGACCCATTACCATTATCAGAATCTACATCCAAGGCACCCGAATCTCCATCAGATTCATCTTCATCCGTAGCCTCAGCATCATCTTCAGCATCCTCAGGGAGAAAGCTCGGCCCTTCGTTCCAATGATGAACATCAGCGTACTCGATAAGTTAATAGGCACGAGCTTGGCGGCGGGCAACATACTCTGGATTATCAACCCAAGGAGAGCCAATGCGCAAGTTCATCAAGGTATCGAGGGAGATATCCTTATACCATGACAGGACAGCAGTAAGAGCCATGTCCGCTCTGGCTCGTCCGGTGGATTCTCGCCAAATTTTCAACCGAGTTTGAGACTCCATCAGCCTCGCCACGAGCAATTCAACTTTCTTAATCTTTGGCTCATTCGGCCAGAGCACATGGTAAGCCCGAATAGCTTCTTGCACCAGATCTTTTCCCATGACTTTCATTGGTTGAATAGAAGCTGCAATGGCAATCAGGAAATATTCAATGGTATATTCTTGGTTCGGCACTATGGGAACACCTTGCCGGCCGCGAGCAGCAAGGATAGATTTTGAACTCATGGATTCAGCTTCTGGAAAATGGTCTGTAAGAAAAAACATCGCTTAAGTCAAGAAAAGCTACAAGCTAAAGAATAACTCGGCCAAGAACATACAACTCATGATGAATATATCGCAGCATTTTCTAGAGATCCATGGCCCAGTTCTCCCTATTCTTCTCGAAACCAGCGATTTCTTCGGTCATCGCCTGGTTCTTTAGCTCGGCAGCATCAAGAAGTTCCTTGTCCTTCTAAAGCCATAGACTTTGTCGGTTCTTCTCCTCAGAGAACTCCTAATCAACTTTTTCTAACTCGGACTTCTCAACAAGTTTAAGAGATTCGACCTCGGCGCGGAGCCGGGCTATCTCGTCAACCTTTTCCTTAAATTGTGTCGAGTGAGCGGCAGCTTGCTCTAAAAAATGAAGCATCATATCAGGCATAGATATGCATTCTTGATGCGACACTGCAAGTGTTTGTAACTAGGCTATACGAAAGCCGGGACACTGTAAGATACCCAAGGTTTACCTCGAACAAAAGCAGATAAATAATAGGGCAAAGGGGTAACTAATATTCAAGAGTGCCAACCTTCTTTGTAAGATGGGTATTCAGGTTGCTGATATTAACTGCACAACAGCATATCAGAAATTAGTAAAAAATGGAATTTTCTACAAAGATAGAAGACACTAAGAGCCGAGTAGTTTACTAGTTTTATTCACAATAGGGACCAATTGCTCGAATTTATCTTGAAGCTTCTTGTGCGCGAATAGTAACCTTTGAAATTCGGCCGTTCACCAATCGTGAGCAACCTGAAATAACAACAAGTTACACAGAGAAAACCACAAAAGATCTGAATCAAGCAAACTGTACTCAGATCTAGATGGCTGGATATTCGAAAGTAAAACATATCTAAATCAAGTAAAACTTGACACGGATATAGAGGGCTGGATATTCGAAAGTAAAACAGATCCGAATCAAGAAAACTTGACTCAGATCTAGATGGCTGGATATTCGAAAGCAAAACAGACCTGAATCAAGTAAAACTTGACATAGATCTAGAGGGAAAGTGGTTATATTTGGAACAAGGAAAGCTTCCAAACGAATAACAAGTCATTCGGTTGCAAGTTTCGGGGTCTAGTGTGTATATAATATCATATGGAAAATAGACAAAGTATAAATTGAGGTTCTTACCTCGTTCATATTTTCACTTTCGAGGACAATCTTAGCAGCCATATGCAAGCGGTTGCTGATGTCGGAAAGCTGGAATGATTGGCTACTCGGATTGCCTTCAAGTTGATCGGTGGCATTCCAATTGTTGGCATACTCTCAGTGCATGTCAACAATTTACCTCTGTCCTATTGCGTAACTGCCGCCCCGTCGGACTCTTGTGGAGAACTAGTTGTGTGTCGGCAGAAAGGGAAACAACGGGCTTAGCGGTAGAAGCACCCTTGCGAAGCATATCAGCAATTCTGGGCTGAGAGGAGCTTGATTGCCCCTTCTGAGATGGCAAAGGTTTGGCGGCAATGACTTTCTTGCTTTTGGAAGGAACTTCAGCAGGGGAATCGACCTCTGAACTGGGGGCGACATCCTTTATAGCAGGAGGAATGATAGTCTCCAAGGAGCCGAGTTAGTGGTAACCTCGACAGGCTTCGGCGCAGAAGCTGAAACTGCAGAAGGCGAAGGATCAATGGAAGTAACTTCGGGAATCTTGACGGGAACAGCCGAATCAGTCGGCTGATCCGGCATCGGGGTATTATCAGATACAACGGGGGAGCGATGGGCTCGTCTCACCGAGGAGATGCATTAGCTGGCTCTAGAGGAGATTCATTATAAGGAGGATTGGGAACCCGAACATCTTCCGGAGGAGGTGGTGAAGGCTGTCGAGTAGTATGAGGTGTCATACTCGGACCGCTAGGCTTGGCAGAAAGAAGAGATCTGCAAAGAAGTAAAAGTTAATTCGGAGATAGAAAGAGAGAAACAAGAAATACGAACGAGAATATAAAGGGAAACTTACCCAGTAACTCCAGGCATAGTTTTACGCCTCGGAATGTGCTGGGAAGATTTCTTAGTTCGCTTCCTAGGGCAGCATTAGAAGGATTCATCGAGGCGGCACGCTTCTTGGAAGCAACAGGAGCTTAGGAAGCGAGAGGTTCGACCTCATGCACCTGGCCAGCCTGATTAGCTTGGAAAGGAGACGGAAATGCGTAAGAGATAGGCACCGCGAGAACTACCTCGAGAATTTGGACGTCGTCCGAATCACCTTCATCAGCACGGGCCGAGGTCTTGCTCCGGGCGTGAACAGGAGCAGCTTCCGACTTAGGAATGAACTCCTCCGGGTCAGGTTCTCCATTGTTCGGGGTATTGCGGTCATCAGGTCAGGGAAGAGCCAAAACCTCAACATCTTCTATGGTGTGCTTCGGAAACCTCTACGAGATAAGAAAACAAGAATTAGCGAAAGAATGATGAAAGAATAACTCGGATGAAACCACTTGTGTCCAATTTACCTAAGGAGGAGGATTCTCGCGGGAGAATGGCTTCATTCCCCACTTCCATTCCTCGGGCATCTCAGTCTTGAAGATAGCCCGGACACGTTTGTAAATTTGGTAGTCATCGAGCTCGACCGTTGAAACTCGGTTGGGATCCAGGGGACCGCTCATATAGCAAAGATTGTGGGAACGGAGTTGGAAGGGGAAAATTCGGCTGCAGATAAACATAGTCATCATATCTTCGCCCCGAAGCCCGGCACGAGTCAATTCATTAAGCCGAAGCTCAAATGCCTCGGCAAGATAATGGAATTTCTTTGGGTTATAAAGCCAATTATTCTTCGAAGGAGGGCCGATCGAGAAAGCAGGGAGCCGAATGTTATCTTCTGCTCCGGTGTTCTTGACATAGAAAAATGATCTATGCCATTTTTTACAAGACTCAAGACCCGCAACACGGGGAAACACGGAGTTTTTCTGAGGTGTAATGGAGGCGGCCCCACATTGGGTTAAAGATTTCTTGGAGGGTTGAAGAGATTTATCCGGCACTATGTTAGCTTGGATTTGGAAAATTCTATACCATACGTCTACTGAAGGCCAAAGGCCGAAGAATCCCTCCGAAGCCGAGATAAAGGCAGAAAGAGAAGCTACGGCATTAGCCGGCAGGTGATGCGGCTGAAGGACGAAGTAATCTAAGAAGCTCCTAGGGAAATCACTGAGAGGGAGGCCAAATCCTTGGGCAAAGTGAGACATGAACTCGCCCTCATCTAGTACAGGGGAGGACTCTTTCCCGGGTAGGCGACAGTTTACCTCGACGGGGATGCGGCGAGTCTTGCGCAGCCACTCGACCTTCACAGGAGCCCCGTTCTGGACCCACCATAAGCTCCTCTTCCCCGACGAGGGCGCCGCTGGCGGAGCTAGACATAGGTTCGTTCGAGAAGTCGATGGAAGAATAACTGGCGGAGGGGAGAGGCCTAGAAGTGCAGGGCCCCGTCACGACGGCGACAGACACGGCGGCGGAGTAGAGAAAGAACCTCCGCGCGAAATTGAGGAAAACGAGAAGAGCACCTAGGGAAAATACCTAGAGGCGACGCCGCGAAGAGCTGCAGAGAGGCACACCGGCGACAACACCAAAGCGGGGATGCAGCGGCTAGCTCGCGAGAGCAAGAGAGTAGAGAGCAAACGGTTGCAGTGGCACTGGGAGGAAGACGAAGGGAGTAGGGAGGGGGAAAGTGAATCGACGCACCCCCACTCCCCTCCTTATAACCGCGTACGGTGATCGGTAGTGGGATCGTGGATGTGCCGCGGTAACTTCATAAACACGTGTATCACCCATCCGCGAATGGAGAGTGGAGCCACAACAAGGGGCACACGGTGCAAGAGGAGATCAGGTCATCTGACCGTTGCGCTTATCGAAGCGTCACTGCGCCGACGTGACGGGCGCAGTAATCACTGTAGCATGTCAGCAAACACTGTAGCGGAACCAAAAAAACTAGACATTAGTGATGATTGGTACACGTAGGATGAGGCTTACTCAAGAAGCCAATTAGATATCCCGGAAAAATGAGAATGACTCGAAACACGGTTCATACCTCGGTAAGAGAGGATAAACAAAATAAGGATAGCTGAAAAAGAGCGTCGTCTAAGAAATACCTCGGACAAGGAATGAGAATGAATGAGTGTCTGGAAACTGATGTGGCCCGGCCGAAGTTTCCGGCAGGACCGCATCAGCTTCGGGGACTAATGTTGGGTGATAACCCTAGGTAGGGTCAAGATAGCGGAAATAAGGAAGTAACCTTACTTACCATGTGCCGAGTTATAAGCTAAGTCGGCCGAGTTATGCAAGGCTCGGCCGAATAAGCCATGGCTTGGCTAGAATCGAGTGATTAATACCTTACTCGACCGACATGTGAGCTGAGTCGGCCGAATAAGATTGATCAGCTCATACGCAGGTGGGGGCCGAGCCGAGTTATGCGAGACGAGGCCGAGTAACGGGAAACTTGCAGGAGAGGGAGAAGGTTCCGAGAGTCAAACCCTACCTACTGGCTAGGAGGAATCTACACAGGGCCAAGCGTTAAAGACAAAGAGCAGGGCCACAGAGGGGCAGACAGGCGTCACGGAAGTGACAGTGGGCAAGCCCGAGGCTCACATATGGGGCCTCTGGGTCTTTGCCGTCGATAGAAGGGAGACACGGAAAGAGGTTTGCCGAGTTACCATATTGGGACAAGCATATTCCAAGAATATGCTTGCCACGTCAGCCCTAGGAGGAACCAAGGGACCCCTTTATAAGGAGGGGCACGGCTTCCTTGAGAGGGGGTCGATTCATTTGAGACTGAAGGGTTCGCGTAGTAGTTTTCTTCCTCCTCTCTCTCTGATACAGCTCAAGGAGCACTTGTAACTTGATAGAGGATAAATAAAGATCTGTGTCCTAGTACTTTTGTGAATAAATCACTACATCTTCCCTCCCCAGATCCCACTAGCATCCATTGGCACCGAACTTTAGCCTACCCATGTGTAGCACCCCGGATAAAACCACCACTAAACAAATCACGTGTTAAATAATATTTTGTGCATCATCATGACATCATGCATATATTTTGTATAAAACTATTTTCATAAAAGTCTATGTTGTTTTCTAAATTAGCCCTCCTTAAGTTTCAAATCAAATCTCTTGGTCTGATTGGATCTTGTATTTGTCTTAAAAACTATTTACCAAATTAAAAAAACAAAATATTTAAACCAAATCTATTTTGTGGGGGGCCAGGCGGCCAACGGCCAGGCCCGAAGGCCCAACCGGAGGCCACCCATCCCACTACCACCAAACCCTAGATCTTTCTACCCAAACCCTAACCACCCCACACCCCATCTTGTTCCTACCCCGCCGCCGCCAGGCAGGCAGCAGTGCGCCTCTCTCCCCTAGTGCTGCCCGCGTACACCACCCAGCGGCGCCACCCCGCATACCTCTCTGCATCATGCCTGCATGCCAGAGCCCGCCCCTACCCATCATGTTTCAGCCTGGCCCCACCTGCAGACGCGTCCACCCACCAACCCCACCTCCTTCCCGATCCCGCACCCCCCACACCAGACGCTCCCTCGATCCCTTCTGTCGCTTCTCCCTCTCGCCTGCTTGCTCCCAGCGGCTCTCCCCGATGGCGCCCTCACCCTATTTCCTTCGGCTGCCCTCTACTCGGTCTCCCTCGCGCCTGGCCGCCGTCTGCCTCCGCGGTTCTGCCACCGCCCAAACGCCCCTCGACGGAGCGCTCCTCCCCCTTGCTAGAGCATCTCGGCCCCCACCGCCCCTGTTCCGGTCAGCCTGCACCTCCTCCACGCGTGACCGTCGCCGACGCGGGCACTCGCGAGCGTCGCCGTCCTCCGACCTCCTTCTTCGTCGTCCTGGCGCCTCCTCCGCCTCCTCGCTGGCCCTAAGCTCGCCCTCCTCGTAGCTGGCTCCTTCCTCTCCGGCCAGACGCCGCTTAGATCCTCCTAGTCCGCGGCCAAGCCTCCTCCGCCCCTCTGCAACCCGCGTCGTCCCCATACCCTATTTCCCCTGGTGACGACCTGCCCGGCCTCCATCTTTAGTAAGGCGTGCATCCGCACTGGCAGCTCTTTTAACTGCTTACGTATGCGTGTATGTAGTATGTTGTGCTAGGGTTTTGAAGAGGATCAAATGGTGTGGTCAGTATATCTGAGAAGATGGTTTGGTAGTGATGTTGTTATGCTGCTACAAAGATACAAGACCATACGAGAGATATCGCCCTCCCCAAGATCGACCGATGTCTAGATCCCCGCGGCGAGTAAACGTGCATCTGAAGACCACGGTGCCGACCCTATCCATCATGGCACCAAAGCCAGACCGAAGGTCGCCTTCCTAGAACACCAAGAACTCCATTATGGATTTCAAGACCTTCCGAGGACCGATTTCGCCGAACCTCGGACCCGAAGACGCTGAAACCCCAATGACATCGGTACCTCAAGATCTCCATCCCGGACCAAACCCAAACCCTCGAAGAACCCCAAAATCTTCGACCGCCATGTGTGACCCTTTTCCCGAGCCCCTATTTTATAAATGATATATAATTATTGCATCAATTGTTCATGATTTCATACATCTTTGTGTGGTTTGGGGGCATTATGCCGATTCACCTCATAATTAAATATAGAGGCCATATGCGGGCGATTATAGTTTTATATTATCCCCATTTAAAATTATGTCGCAAACCGGTGCTATATTTTGCCTTGTTAAGACAACATTTAAATTGCAGGGTATCTAAACAATATGAACCATCTAAATAAATGTTGGGGCCCCAGTTCCACTTAATATTGCCTAATTGCATTGCACCTTTGCCATGTCATACATCATGCATGCATCATGCCCGATCTTCTGCCATAGTCTTAAAATAGTCCATCCGGTGTTTCTTCTAGTGCTTTGCTTCTTCACGGATTAGGCCGATGAGTTGATGTGAGTGTCGAACCGATCTTCGGATGAACCTTCGGCAATGTTTTGAAGGCGAGCATTCTCCCTCTTTCTACCTATTTTACATTTCTAGTCTTTACTTGCTCCTGTTGATCTATTGCTATCTGTGTTGCGATGTTATAGAATCCGTACCCCATTATACTTCCCTGCAGCCCTTATATTGCCATGGACACATCCTCTTACCTATTTTTTGGTAGATAGTAGGCCTTGCAAGTCGTAGTTGCTTGCGCAGGTGATGCGTCGCGCCGTCGATCTTCCATAGTTGTTGGAGTAATGCCGCATGTTTAATGTTGGAGATGATCGTGCCTTTAATTACCGTTTAACAACTAAAATTGAAGGAGGTAAATAATGCAGAGGCACAGGTGGGCAATAGATGTTATTTGGTTTTTAACCGTCCACTTGTGTCCCGTAGGACCCCGAGTACTTGATACATGTTCCTTGACTATTCGCATGTGCGCCCATGAATCCCCTTAGCATGAGCTTGAGTCATATTGTTTTTCTTGGGGCCACAAAGTAGTTTGGGGCTTTATTACTATCCTGTACTTATGCCATGCTATACTGCTTTATTTACTATTGCACATGGAGCGCCTGTACTGTTTTGGAACCCCGTGCCACGTTTTCGCGGTATTGACAAACCCAGTCACACTTTCGGGTTCCCAGTCATTTACAGCCGTCGTCACAGACCTCTGGGTCCGTCTCGTAGCCATCCAACTTCGTCGTGGGTAGCTTAGTGGGGTGGCCCCCTAAAATATTATATGAAACTTGCGATTTCTTTGTCGTGATGCCTTGTTGGGTTTTCATTTGGTTTTTCCGAGATTGATCGTGCGTGTGTTGCTATTTGTGCCCCCTGCAGGGTAAAACTTTCTGAAAGCCGTGTCCGCGGTTATTGATGACTTGGAGCACAGTATCTCGATCATAGACAACTATAACTAAAGTAGTGCTATAAATTTGACCTTATAATGACTAGTAGTCAGCTTCACTACAATGGAATGGCTAAATAAAAGTACCAACAACTGCTGGGTTTTGGGATGCCTCATGCTATATGTATCTGGCTAGTAAGTACTACAACTGCAACGGAATGGTTAACTAAACTGCCCATTGCTTATTATATCAGGATGACTCATGTTATCTATATCTGACTAGTAATTGCCGCAACTATAACAGAATGAATAAAACTGCCAACCGTCTGAGTTACTCGGTTGACTTCCTCATCTGGTCTCGAGGGGGAAATACCAGGATAGATATGCTTGGTGTTAGTTTCAGGTTGGATCCGAATAGGTCTTTCTTATCCCTATCCGATAGCCGCCGGTTGTATTGACTCTCTATAGGTAGTTTAGTGCATGTTGCGCTGCCGCTTCAGTCCACCATACCTATGTAGGCGAGGACCGCCGAATTCTAGTCTCTCCGTGTACTGGCCTCGGTACTGACCGCTCTCTTTTTCCTTTGCCCTTTGTTGGCACCCCTTTTGTTTAAGAAGGTTTTGAGATCGACGTTGTTAGCAAGGTTACCCTTCCGGCTTGGCCTGGGCAGGGTTATGGACGCCATTGGTTATTCTTTAGGGCTCTTAGCTCAATTTGCATCTTGTCCGTACTCGGACGCTGTATCGTTTTCAAGGTGATTTGGATCTTTGTACTGTATATCTGTATTCTTGACTCTTTGAGTCGTTGTTATATATTACTGTTTTGTGGGTTCCATCATGGACTATTGTGTAATGATATTACTTCGTTTTCCACCCGCACGAAAGTGCCTGGTGGGTGACTTTGAATCGTTTCTATGCGAGTCTGGCGGGAATCGCTAAGACTTCCATAGGGCCAATCCGAGGGTGTTACAGAGTGGTATCAGAGCTCAGCTGTTACGATACCCCACTAGTCCAGCCTATAGGATAACCTAGCTAACGGCCGTTGTAGAGTGTCAAAACTATTTTGGAAAAATCGGTTGGATAGATCTGATTAGGTCTACTTTTAATCCTTACCCCTGTTCTATTCTCCTCTTACCACTGCGTGTTTTTAATCTGCCGCCTTACCTTTTCTTCGAGACTAGGAATTCTCGTGGTGGGATTTCCATCGTACCTTCAGGGTCTCGCTTCCATCCGCTTGTAATGGTGCTTCGACATCCGGTCTTCAAGCTATCTGATGGATCTTTTGTCTGTTGTATCTTTTAGTGGATCAAAAATGGACTAAAATTCTTCTTTGTTTCTTCTAGTATTCCCCTTCATGATGAAATCATCTGAGTCAGAACCGATGAAGAGCCTAAATCATTCTTTTGTTTTTGAAAATTGATTGTCGACATCTTCAGTCTGATTCTGAGAGTTAGTTGCATAATTCTCCTATTTCGGATGCAGAGTAATGCTTTGGGTGCGCGATGGACTGATCACCATCCGAATAATCTTATCATTTGCTCTTGTACATTGAATGGTGGATCAATGCAATTTAACTCCTTTCACAGAAGTTAGAGGTGGCCTTACCTTTTGAGACCTCTACCTTCGTCCTTTGTGTTTCGGAGTGTTCTCGCAACGAACTTGAGACACACCCTTTTTTGGTGGTGTCGCCGATTTCAAGACGAAGAAAGAATATTAGTTAGTGGTGTCGTGGAGATCTACACGAAGCGAGAAGATTCAGATCGTCGGATTTATTCCCCGCACTATGAGGCGCATCTTGAGGGCGAGATCCAATGTTAGTGGTGTCGAATTGTAGCACCCCGGATAAAACCACTACTAAAAAAATCGCGTGTTAAATAATATTGTGTGCATCATCATGACATGATGCATATATTTTGTATAAAACTATTTTCATAAAAGTCTATGTTTTTTCTAAATTAGCCCTCCTTAAGTTTCAAATCAAATATCTCGGTCTCATTGGATGTTGTATTTGTCTTAAAAACTATTTACCAAATCTTAAAAAAATATTTAAACCAAATCTATTTTGTATGGGGGGCAGGCAGCCAACGGCCAGGCCCGAAGGCCCAACCGGAGGCCACCCATCCCACTACCACCAAACCCTAGATCTTTCAACCCAAACCCTAAACACACCACACCCCACCTAGGTCCTACCCCGCCGCCGCCAGGCAGGCAGCAGTGCGACACGCTCCCCTTGCGCTGCCCGCGTACACCACCCAGCGGCGCCACCCCCGCGTACCTCTCTGCATCATGCCAGCATGCCAGCGCAGTCCCCTACCAATCACGTTTCAACCTGGCCCCACCTGTACATGTGTCCAAACACCAACCCCGCCTCCTTCCTGATCCCGCAACCTCCCACACCAGACGCTCCCTCAATCCCCGCCGCCGCTTCTCCCTCTTGCCTTCTCGCTCCCAGCGGCTCTCCCCTATGGTGCCCTAACCCCATCTTCCTCTGGTCGCCCTCTCCTCGGTCTCCCTCATGCCTGGCCGCCGTCTACCTCCGCGGTTTCGCCACCGGGCAAGCGCCCCTCGCCCTGAGCGCTCCTCCCCCTTGCCAGAGCATCTCGGCCCCGGCCGCCCCTGTCCCGGTCAGCCTGCACCTCCTCCCCTCGTGACTGTCGCCGACACCGGCACTCGCGAGCGTCGCCGTCCTCTGCCATCCTTCTGCATCGTCTTGGCGCCTCCTCTGCCTCCTTGCTGGCCCTAAGATCGCCCTCCTCGTCGCTGGCTCCTTCCTCTCTGGCCAGACGCCGGACAACTCTTCCCTGTCCGCAGCCAAGCCTCCTCCGCCCCTCTGCAACCCGCGTCGGCCCCGTACCCTGTTTCCCCCTGGTGACGACCTGCTCCAGCCTCCATCTTCAGTAAGGCGTGCATCTGCACTGGCAAGCTCTTTTAACTGCTTACGTATGCGTGTATGTAGTATGTTGTGATGGGGTTTTGAAGAGGATCAGAAGTTGTGGTTAGTATGACTGAGAAGATGGTTTGGTAGTGATGTTGTTATGCTGCTACATACATACAAGACCATACAAGAGATATCACCCTCCCCAAGATCGACCGATGTCCAGATCCTGGCGGCGAGTAAAAGTGCATCCGAATACCATGGTGCCAACCCTAGCCGTCATGGCACCAAAGCCAGACCGAAGGTGTCCTTCCCGGAACACCAAGAACTCCATCATGGATTTCAATACCTTCCGAGGGCCAATTTCGCCGAACCTCGGACCCAAAGACGCCGAAACCCCAATGACGCTGGTACCTAAGATCACCATCCCGGACCGAACCCAAACCCTCGGCGAACCCCAAGATCTTCGACCGCCATGTGTGACCCTTTTCCTGAGCCCCTATTTTATAAATGATATATAATTGTTGCATCAATTGTTCATGCTTCCATACATATTTGTGTGGTTTGGGGGCATTATGCCGATTCACCTCATAATTCAATATGGAGGCCATATGCGGGCGATTATAGTTTTATATTAGCCCATTTAAATTTATGTAGCGAATCGGTGCTATATTTTGCCTTGTTAAGATAATATTGAAATTGCAGGGTATCTAAACAATATGAACCTTATAAATAAATGTCGGGGCCCCAGTTCCTCTTAATATTTCCTAATTGCATCGCACCTTTGCCATGTAATACATCTTGCATGCATCATGCCCGATCTTCTGCCGTAGTATTAAAATAGTGCATCCGGTGTTTCTTCTAGTGCTTTGCTTCTTCACGGATTAGGCCGATTAGTTGATGTGAGTGTCGACCCGATATTCGGATGAACCTTTGGCAATGTTTTTCAGGCGAGCATTCTCCCCCTTTCTACCTATTTTACATTTCTATTATTTACTTCCTCTTGTTGATCTATTGTTATCTGTGTTGCGATGTTATAGATTTCATACCCCATTATACTTCCCTGCAGCCCTTATATTGCCATGGGCACATCCTATTACCTGTTGTTTGGAAGATAGTCGGCCTTGTGAGTCGTAGTTGCTTGCGTAGGTAATGCATCGCGTTGTCGATCTTCCACAGTTGTTGGAGTAATGCCGCATGTTTAATGTTGGAGATGATCGTGCCTTTAATTACTGTTTAACAACTAAAATTGAAGTAGGTAAATAATGCAGAGGCACAGGTAGGCAATAGATGTTATTTGGTTTTTAACTGTCCACTTGTGTCCCGTAGGACCCCGAGTACTTGATACATGTTCATTTACTATTCGCACTATCCGCATGTGGTCCCATGAATCCCCTTAGCATGAGCTTGAGTCATATATTATTTCTTGGGACCACAAAGTAGTTTGGGGCTTTATTACTATCCTGTACTTATACCATGATTATGCCATGCTTTAATGCTTTATTTACTATTGCGCGTGGAGCGCCTATACTGTTTTGGAACCCTGTGCCACATTTTCGCTGTATCAACAAGCCCAGTCATACTTTAGGGTTCCCAGTCGTTTACAACCGTCGTCACAAACCTCTGGGTTCGTCTTGGAGCCGGCCAACTTCGCCGCGGGTAGCTTAGTGCGGTGGCCCCCTGAAATATTTTATGAAACTTGCGATTTCTTTGTCGTGATGCCTCGTTGGGTTTTCATTTCGTTTTTCCAAGGTTGATCGTGTGTGTGTTGCTATTTGTGCCCCCTTGCAGGGTACAACTTTCTAAAAGCCGTGTCCGTGGTTATGGACGACTTGGAGCACAGTATCTCGATCATAGACAACTATAACTAAAGTAGTGCTATAAATTTGACCTTATAATGACTAGTAATCAGCTTCACTACAACGGAATGGCTAAATAAAAGTACCAACAACTGCTGGGTTTTGGTATTCCTCATGCTATATGTATCTGACTAGTAAGTACTACAACTACAATGGAATGGTTAACTAAAACTACCCACTGCTTATTATATCAGGATGACTCATGCTATCTATATCTGACTAGTAATTGCCGCAACTATAACGGAATGAATAAAACTGCTAACTGTGTGAGTTCATTGGTTGACTTCCTCGTTTGGTCTCGAGGGGGAAATACCAGGATGGGTATGATTGGTGTTAGTTTTAGGTTGGATCCGAATAGGTCTTTCTTATCCCTATCTGATAGCCGCTAGTTGTATTGAGTCTCTATAGGTTGTTTAGTGCATGTTGCGCTGCCGCTTCAGTCCACCATACATATGTAGGCGAGGACCGTCGAATTCTAGTCTTGCCGTGTACTGGCCTCAGTATTGACCACTCACTTTTTCCTTTTCCCTTTGTCGACACCACTTTTGTTTAAGCAGGTTTTGAGATCGACGTCATTAGCAGGGTTACCCTTCTGGCTTGGCCTGGGCAGGGTTATGGAAGCCATTGGTTATTCTTCAGGGCTCTTAGCTCAATTTGCATCTTGTCCTTACTTGGACGCTGTATCGTTTTCAAGGCGATTTGGATCTTTGTACTGTATATCTGTATTCTTGACTCTTTGAGTCGTTTTTATATATTCCTGTTCTGTGGGTTCCATCGTAGACTATTGTGTAATGATATTACTTTGTTTTCCACCCGCACGAAAGTGCATGGTGGGCGCCTTTGAATCGTTTCTATGCGAGTCTGGCAGGAATCGCTAAGGCTTGCATAGGTCCGATCCGAGGGTGTTACACCATGGCATCTGCCGTGCCACCACCATGACAAGAGAGGAAAATGTTTAATGACTGAACTAAGAAGTAATTAGAAAGGCCCTTCGTAGAGGGAAGCAGGGATTTCAAGTTCATAAAGAGCTTTCAAAATATTATGGTACTTACTAGCTTTGAGCTCTCATTGCCCCTATCATAATCATCTTGAGGTGATTAAGGTGAAAGTGAACAAAGATGGAGTATATGCTTGACGAAATATAAGTTGGAAATTTCATGTCCCTTGAGTACAAGGGCCTCTCCTCATGATACTCAACTTTAGTTACCGGTAAGTTCTTGTCATAGTAAATACATGTGTATCATAGAGAACCGCCAACGGGGTACCCCTTGCCCCATGATACAGGAGCTATCCCATATAAAAACGACAAGGCCAACAGACAATGAGCATCTCAGCAAATTTCTTATTTACCATGGGAAATGGTGCTTTTTTTCTCTTTCCTCTTTTTCTATCTCTTTTTTTATATAATACAAATGCCTCATTGATTCCTCACTATGGTGATGCTGCAATTTCCCACACTGATTAGGCATGGCTTAGGCTAGCGGCCCAAGCGTTTCTCTAACAAACATACATAACTCCATGGACTTACAATCTCCCCTTATATTTCACACCGACGACATCCGCAAATAAAAGAGCATGATATCAACTGGGTACATAATGACACGTGTTGAAAGCGTTCCCCGTGACAGCACGGTTCTGCTAATCCCAGCTTATAGGTGCAAGCATATACAACATAGATGACACAGTGGTTCAAGTTTTAGGGGCAACAAAATAAGGTGTGCCATCAAGTTCGTGAGAGCTTTACTAACTAGTTTTCTCATAACAAGAGAATTTTTAATTTGAAAGATATATGAAGCTTGAGAATTTACTTGGAACAGCAATAATGCTAATAGGTAGATATGGTGGACTCAAATGGCATAGCTTCTGGTCTAAAGGATTGGATGCACGAGAAGTATTCCCTCTCAGTGCAGGTTTTGGGCTAGCAAGGCTGGGTAGTAAGAAAAAGAGTTGAAGGAAACAAGCAAACATACAAGTGATAAAGTAAAACATGCAATATTCATTGAAGATCTTAAATAAAGAATACTAAGCTTATGATCCAATCAAGAAAGAAAGAAAATGATATAAAATACATGTAAGTGCTTTTCTCTTTTCCTTTCAAACCTCAAAAAGTGTAGCTACTGACCGGATCTCGGTTTGCCAAAACCAATTTAGACTTACTTGATGCTCCCAAAGTGATACCAATACTAATCAACAAGATCAATCATATAATAGAGATTGCAAACTAAAATAAGAAGAGAAAAAAGTAAAAGATGAAGCTTCTCATTAATATTCCATAAAGGCACTCACACCAAGGGATACATAGATAACCAACTAAACGAGAGATACTTCCACAATGCAAACCATCCTATATCATAACTTCTCTATTCAAGATATGAATCTACTAAAAAGGTAACAGGATGAAAGATAATGATGTGATACTATGGCACTCCCCCAAGCGTGGAACAAACCAAGGGAATGCCAAAACCTGATGACGAATTACTCCTTCGGTGGTGGTGTTCCCTTGATGAGCTTTTCAATCAGCTTCCTCAAATCCTCAATCTCAAAGGTTAGATTATGAATCAACTCCGAATTATTCTCAGTGCAGTTCATGATCATGTCGGACCGAGAATTCATTTCCTTGTTATTCTTTCCCCAATCTTCCTCCTTAGAGTGTTCTTTCACTGCATGGTTAGAACGAGGCATATCCCAACTATAGGGAAACTTCCCTTTGGGAACCTTTTGGTACTGCTGCTCATGTATAAGAGTATGGAAGGGGTTCTTGGCGCATGGAGGAATTGACCGTGGAGCAAGGCAATGACGTGGAGGTTTCCCTCCTGTAGACATCCATGCTGTCCTCCTGAGCTTGATAGGGTTTTCCACCACTCCAATGCTCGCAACGGCAGCGTGGGTGTCCAGATGCTTGTCTTCCTTCACTCCTTCTTCATCCTCAACCAAGATCTCCTCCTTCTTCTTGGGGTTTTGAAGATCATCTTCATCGAGCTTCTTGCCTTTGTCATTGGCGGATACCATGGTGCCTCTAAACTTGAGAGTATTTACTGACAAAAACAGATCGAAACGAAAACACGATGAGAACACGATATACGAACCTCAAGGGATCCAGGGGTTATATATTATGAAGTTTCACAACATAAGGAAGGTATTGTGCGAAAACGGGACGAAGACGAGCTCGAGAGTGGTCTCACCCCTTGGTGGCATGGCCAGGGAGGACCCGCACCACTAGGAGGTGTGGCCCACCCAGGCTCCGTTTCCTCCCCTGTTTCTACTCATTACCTTCTGTATGGAATAAAAACAGCAAAAATATAAAAAGATAAGTTTTTCTCGAAACTTCTGTTTTCAGCACTATTACCTATTCGAAGATGGACTCTGCAGATTCCTTCTCTCCAACACTTGAAAGTTCCTTTCATGCAAAGCCTCACAGAATCTTCATTAGCAACATTAGTGTATGCAAAAACAAATAACCTTAAGAGGCAAATGCAAATGATGGCAGAAATCTGTCAAAACAGACCAGCGGGTAAAGATTGATTTTTTTGAAAATCTTCTGTTGCTCAAATCAAAATGTGAAGATCTAAGGAAAGTTGGATAACAACTTGGTGCACAAGCACAAAAAATTACAGCTACATCTGAAATACTGGGGTCCTTCACGAATTATTAAAATGCAGCACAAAAATCTGTCCCAAGATAGCAACTTCTCACAACTCACCTACTTCTCAGAAGTGGTTGTGTCGTGGTATTGCCGACGAGTATGCCATGGAGGGGTCCTCACAGTGCGTGTTTAGAGCTGTGGGGGAAGGCGGACGGTTGACGGGTATGAGGTAACACAGCTTACCCAGGTTCAGATCCCACGATGGTGGCGGAATCCTACTCCTGCTATAAATCACTATAAGGGCAATACGCCGAGTTATAGGGATTGGTTCGTTGTGCAAGGTGCGTCGTAATCGACACTAGGTTGTATAAGATTGTTCCCTAAAGGCTCCCATAGGCTCACTTATATAGTCACCAGGTCCTAGGGTTACAGGAAAAGTCCTAGCCGGACAGGTTACAGAGTCCTACACTGCTTACAACTAGTCTAGCGTGTCTTGCACTCTAAGGCTCGTGGGACGTCAGTGACTCCTTCGTATCCTTCCTTTATCCATCATGGGACTTCCTTCTGGATCCATCTAACTGGGTCGCCCAGCAGGCCATGGGCCATGCTACCAACTGTGGGCCACCCGGGTTATCCGGATAGGAGACATGCTATGAGGATACCCATATAGCATATCCCCAACAGTAGCCCCCGGAGAACACCGAGATCTCGCGCCGTCTTGCCTCTTCACATTTAATGCTCCGTCTAGATGGATGTCGGCACATCGTCAAGCAATATCTTGTAGTGCTCCCAAAGAACCCGGCAAGGTTTTATCCGTCTTCAATTTGTAAGTCGGAGAATTGTTGAATCTTCTATCGTACTCTTCCGTAGCCGGACTGGATCCGTACATGCCGGAATCATCCGATGTGATGGTTCATCTGCAAATGACAGCTAGGGAGACGTAGACGTAGGTCAGCGATGCCTCGTAACTCACACATGCAGAGAACACAATCATGTCCGCTTTCCCGCGCGAGTGATATGAACCGTTGGCTGCGACGGTTGTCAACATGGCGAAATTTCCGCGCATGCTCCCGCACACGTCTCCCACGCATCAACCATTCGATCGCCTTGCATGAATCTTGACGCCAAAGGTTATAAATTGTAACAGTGGTGGAATTTTTACTTTTTACCCCATTTTCCTCCTGCATTGTCTTCTTCCTCTAGCGAGCGCCTCCTCGAGCTCTCCGCGCGATTGCGAAAAACCCTAGCCCTTCAACCTTTCTCAGTCACCACCTTAACCTACCCAATGGCCAACAGCAGTTCTGCCCCCTCCATGGCGGTGTCAGGAAATGCCACGGCGAAGCCGGCGAGCACCGTCCTCGTGCCCCCAGAGGGCCTGGTGATCCCCAAATCCGCGGTGGTCGAATCCACCGGCGGCGACCACAATTCAGCGGCGCTGGAGCTTCTAGAGGAGGAAAACAACTCCCACAAGGGGGACTGGCGTGGTTCGGACATCATGGACCACGACATCAAGGAGCTGATTAGTGAGGGCTACCTCCCTGTGATGGAGGGGCTCGTCTGGCGGGTGGCGCCGGCCGGCGAGGTCACCCCTTCTCCCCAAGCCGGAGAGAAGGTGTACCTCAAAGCCCAAATGGTACGCGGCGTCTCCCTGCCCATCTACAATTTCTTCCTAGCTGTCCTCAACCATTACCGAATACAGCCTCAGAACCTCTCCCCCAATAGCATCCTCGCGCTTAGCAACTACACGGCGCTTGTGAGGGTAACTTAGGGATTAGGCATAGGCTAGATCTCTTTATCTACTTTTTCACCGTCAAGCGGGAAGCCGGAGCCGGCAAGGACGACTTCAGGAACTATGGCACGATTAGTTTTAAGATCCGGCCTGGTCGGCGGTTCCCCGACATCGTCGTCCATGAGTCCTATAAAAACTAGCAACAGACGTACTTCTACGGCCCAGATATCCCTCTGGCTGGCCAAGAAGCAACGCATCCGGACTTCGTCGATGGAGCGGCCGCTGAAGCCTCAACATGGAGATCCCAGGCCTCCCTTCCCTCCGACATCGATGCTTCCCATGCTATAAGGTGGATATAGTGGTTCGTAGAGACGGGTCTGACCGGATTGGACCTAGCCATGTGCTGGTTCGTCGGGCGGATCCAGCCTCTGCAGCACCACTAGAAGCTGATGCATGAGTACACCAAGGATAGGAAGGATAGCCTCCGCATTTCGGAGGACAATTTCTCGAGTGACTCCATCAAGATTTGAATCAAGGACATCGTCAAGGTGAAGGATAGGAAGCGAGGCTTCACCATCACCTATGACATGTTTGTTGACGTCATGTGCCCAAAGGTATGATGTTTATTTTCCGTATATGACATATGCTCCAGTTCTTCTGTCTAACCATTAGCATCTTCATCTAACACTTGTGGGATTTCACTTAACAGCTCAGCAGTCTAGATGAGGATAGCATGGATGTCCAAATCTATGACCCAAAGATGAAGGAAGTCACCGTCGTGTCCGACGACGATGTCCCGCTGGCGCGAAAGTGCAAGAGCTCCACCTCTGATGATGTCGGCGGAGGCAAGAAGAAGAAGACGGAGGGTGGAGCCTCCAAGAAGACTACCGCCACCCTGGAGGCAGAGAAAAGAAAGGTTACTGGGATCCCCTTTGCCAAAGCACCCCCTCTTGTGTAAGCTTCTTTCTCTCCGACATTGTCCATTACTTGTCTTATTCCTGTACTTATACTTTTTGCATGTTTCAGGAAGAAGGCCACTACCAGTTTGAAGAAGACCTCCAAAACTTTGGGGGCTTCTGGAAGCATTAAGGATATGTTGCATCGTGACGTGTCTCCCCACGCATCTCCTGCCATCGCCCCTGTCACTCCCAGCGTCCAGCCTATGCCTACTCCGACAAGCTCACAGGCCAAAGATGCATCCGACCCTTCCGCCATAGAAGTGGACTCAGGTGCCTCCGCGGAGCTTGCCGTTGTCGGCGAATAGGCAACACAAGAAAGTGCCGCAACCCAAATGGTTGAAGCTCCGGATAAGGATGCCATCGGTAGCGGTAAGGCGGTGGTGGAGAGTGGTACGTCTACCGAAGGCGGCGCCTCTGCACCCAAAAAACCCGTAGAGTTCTCGAAGATAGTCTATCCGGCACTTACACCGAGTAGCTCTACTTTGGTTCCTGGTGCAGCACCGACATCTCCAACATGCGGTCTTGAGGAGCTTCTCTGGAAAGCGGAAATCTTGCAAGGAAATAGTTTATCCTTCGGCAAGTTGCTTGCTGAGAGTGCTACAAACCTCAAGATCATCGCACTTGTAAGTTTTATTTGCCTTTTGCATTTGATATGAGTATCCCACTGTAGCCCCCGAGGATTTAGACGGAAAACCATAGGTCTTTGCATCTAAATGCTCTAAGAGTGACTAAGCTAGAAAACTTCTCACTGTAGCCCCCAAGCATATAGTTTGAATGAATTATTCCGACTAGATGCTTTCAGAGTATCATATGCAGTGTTTGTAAATTTCGATATTGTAGCCCCCAAGCTTCTAGTTGTAACTGAATTATTTCCGACTAGATGCTTAAAGAAAGACTAAGCATATGTCTGAGTAAAAAAACTTTATACTGTAGCCCCCAAGCTTCTAGTTGAAAAAATGAATCAGTTCTGACTAGATGCTTAAAGAAAGACCAAGCATATTGCTAAGTTAAAAACTCTCACTATAGCCCCCAAGCCTCTAGGTGGATTTTTATCCTTCTAGATGCTCCAAGCAGACTAAACAACGTTAATTTTTCCTTTCCATAGAATGAGAATGCTCGGAAAGGCGTGGCCAACGAGAAGTACCAGAATATGCGTGCGGACTTGGAAGCTGAAAAGGGTAAAACTGCCTTCTTGAAGGAACAAATCACCAAGAGCAAGCGTTTGTTTATCCTTTCTTTTTCATATTTTGACTTGGTATTGTGCCAACATTCTCTGAGTACTCACCGTGCACTGTTCTTTCTTCGACTTGCAGAAGCCATTTCCAAGGCCAAGGACATTGTGGAGCAGTCCAAGCATATTCAGCAGCTAGATAGCGAAAACAAGATCCTCAAGAAGGAGAGGAAGGATATGCTGAAGATGCACGAGGACTCCATGAAAGTCTTGCAGGAGTCCGCCAACAAAGAGATGGACCGCTTGAAGGAGGAGATCACGCGATGCTGAAAGAGCAGAAGAAAGCTACCGATGAGCAGAATTAGCGCAATCTTGACGCATACAATATCCTCCAACAAGAACAGGATTATCTGGCGGAAACTCTCCACCAAGCCGAGATTAGCATCTTCAGTAAGTGATTCTCCACCTTGTACTTCTGTAAGCTAGATACTATGAACTTTTTTGTGTTACTGAACTCATGCGCTCCTTTGTCGGAAATTTGCAGGTCCTATTGGGTTGACCCAGTCGCCTCCTCTGCCAAAGGAATGCATGGCCCTTGTCGGCAAATTTATCAATACCACCATCACGCAGGCTAAGGAGATAGCCAAGCACCTCCAGATCAACATCAAAGCGGTGGATTCCGTGGCAAAGTTCTCGGAGATCTTGCGCCGAGCCCTCGAGCGTATTGCAAGCTGGAAAGCTTCATGTACATGGGCTGGCGCGAGGATGGCACTTTCAATGGTCAAGACGCACTATGAAAACGCCGACATTGACACGGTGACCTCCGATATCCCTGACATAGACGACGATGGCCAAAAGATAGATCACAAGGCTATCTTGGCGTCGCTCGCAGGTTTTGACACTAGAGTCACCGAGTTAGTCAACCCTAACGTCTTTGTGCCCATGAAAACCATTGACGGTGGCAACCAAAGCTCCTCCGAGTCCCTCAACAATGCTGACTTCGAGGAGGATGGCTCTTCTGTTGCTGATGACGCTTCGTCCAACTCGCCTGCGCTAGAGGAATGAAAAACAATATGTAATATTTGTTTCCTTTGTAATTTGTATGCGGAAAAAACTACTTGTTAACTTAAGGCGTAAAACAATGGTTGTTACTTCCTGCTACTCAAGAACTGGTTCCGGCATGTATATATTTTTTAAGCAAGTGCTGGCTTATCCATTACTTTGGTTTTTATGCTTGACTTTTTGTGAGTCGGAAGACTCGTTGTCGGAACTATGCGCTTAGGCGATGATTCCCAATGGCACCATCAATAACCTAAGCACAAAATCGCCGAAAATAAGTGCCGAAAGTCACTACTCCAGAATCCACATAAAAACAACAAAGAACGTGTAGACCAGAAAACTTAAGCTAACGTCCGTAGGCAAAATTTTCACAAGTGCAATCGCAAAGCTTGTGCATAAAGGTTTTATACGATACAAAAATGAACACTAAATAAGGTAAAAGAATCAAAAATATGAGTGAATCAGAGAGCTTTATTTCATTGATCATATAAGAGGTACACAATAGATAAAAAATGCTAAGTGTAGAAAGGACGTAGCTGTGCTATGTTCCATGGCCGATCAAGCTCCGGGTAGTCATCATCTGGGTCACATCTCCTACGCTTATGATCCTCGTTGGGTCTATCCTTCAGTTCACGATTGTCAACGAGGTAGTAAGACCCATTGAGCAGCGCCTTGCTTATGATGAACGATCCTTCCAATGGCGGGGATAATTTGTGTGACTTCTTCTGCTTAAGTCGGAGCACCAGATCCCCCTCTTTAAACGAGTGATGCTGAACGCGGCGACTATGGTAGATGCGTAGCTTCTGCTAGTAGATGGCGGATCTTTGGCATGCTAATACACGCTCCTCCTCGAGAAGGTCCACATCTAGGCGTCTGGATTCTTTAGCGTCATCTTCGTCGTAGGAGGCAACTCTTGGTGCATCGTGTAGGATGTCAGAAGGCAGGATGACTTCTGCTCCATATACCATGAAGTAAGGGGTGTAGTCGGTGGATCTGTTGGGTGTAGTTCGTAAACTCCACAGCACAGATGGCAATTCTTCTGCCCAGGCTCCAGCTGCTCTATGTAGCGGTGTCTCAAGATGTGGCTTGATTCCCTGCAGAATAAATCCATTGGCTCGCTCAACCTGACCATTGGACTGTGGATGTGCCACAGATGCAAGGTCAAGTCGGATGCCTTTGTCCCAACAATAAGCCTCCACTTCTCCGAGTGAAAAGTTGCTACTGTTGTCGGTAATTATGCTATGTGCGAGACCAAATCTCACCACTAGATCCCGGACAAACCTAAGGGAAGTTGCCCCATCGAGCTTTCTAATGGGTTTAGCTTCTATCCATTTGGTGAATTTGTCAACCGCTACTAGTAGATGCGTAAACCCACATGGTGTCGTCTGCAACGGACCAACCATGTCCAGCCCCCAGACTATGAGCGGCCAAGTTATTGGTATTGTTCGCAATTCTTAAGTAGGAACATGTGGTTGTCGGGCATAGTACTGACATCCCATGCATTTCTCAACCAGCTTGTCGGCGTCCGCCTTTGCAGTCATCCATTAGAATCCTTGCCAGAAAGCTTTAGCGACCAATGATCGGGGAGAGGTGTGATGCCCGCAATATCCAAGATGGATTTCGCGTCGGATTTCAATACCTTCTTGCTGGGAAACACACTTAAGGTATACACCAGTAGTGCTTATTTTGTAGAGTTGTCCATAAATTATGGTATAGCCCTTTGCTCGACGTACTATTTGCCATCTTTCTACCTTGTCGTCGGGCCAAGTTCCGTGTACGAGATATTCCATGAACGGTTGTGTCCAAGCCGGAGGGACCTTTGTCACTGTGTGAATGAAAGATTCAACTCTATCCGGGTTGTCGATGTTCACTCCCTTCATGGATGGTGTCCGTAGATGCTCCAGAAAAACGCCAGGCATAATTCGTTTGCGCCTTGATCCAAGCTTAGACAGTAGATCAGCCACCTCGTTTTTCTCCCTAGGTATATACTTGACCTCGTAGCCCAAGAATCTCTTGGCTATCTCGTCCACTTTGTCTCGATATGCCGCCATCATAGGGTTCCGCGAGTTCCAGGTGCCAGCCACCTGCTGAGAAACCATGTCGGAATCTCCACAGCAAACTATGCGCTTGATGCCAATATCCTTGGTTACGCATAGTCCGTGAATGAGTGTGTCATACTCCGTCATTTTGTTCGTAGCCTCAAAGTGGATCTACAGAACGTAGTGTAGCTTTTAGCCAGTTAGTGCTGTAGCAATACACCAGCCCCCGATCCTTTGAGTAGCTTTGATCTGTCAAAGTGCATCACCCAGTATTTTGGCTCCGGCATTGGGGTAGCATCTGGCATCTCCGTCCAATCTGCGATAAAATCCGCCAAGGCTTGTGATTTGATAGCATTGCGTCTCTTGTAGGTGATCTCAAAGGCGGCAAGTTCAATGCCCCACTTCGCGACCCTTCCTGTAGCGTCACTGTTGTTGATGATGTCGGACAGTGGAGGGTCTTGCTCACAACTATGATAGGGTGCTCCTGGAAATAGTGCCTCAGCTTCCGATAAGCAAGGAATACTCCATAAGCTATCTTTTGGTAGTGCGGGTAATGCTTCTTGGACTCCGTCAAGACCTCGCTTACATAGTAAACTAGTCATTGAACTCCGTACTCATCCCCTGGTTCCTTCCGCTCTACCACTACGACGATGCTGATTACCCGGTTGGTGGTCGTCATGTAAATTAACATGGGCTGTCTAGGTTTGGTTGCTGCAAGGATAGGCGCTGAGGAGAGAATCTTCTTGAGCTGCCTCAATGTTGCATCTGCTTCGTCCGTCCATGTGAATTTGTCCGCCTTCTTCAGCAACTTGTATAGCGGCAAAGCCTTCTCTCCAAGTCGGCTGACAAACCGACTAACTGCTGCAACACAACCTGTTAGTCGTTGTATGTCCTTTAGGCATGTCGGACGGTTTATGTTTAAGATGGCCTTGATTGTCTCCGGGTTGACCTCGATTCCATGCTGGGAAACGATGAAGACCAACAATTTGTCGGCTGGAACCCCGAAGACACACTTCTTAGGGTTAAGCATCATGTTGTATTTCCGGAGATTGTCAAAGGTTTCTTTTAAGTCGAAGATTAGGTCATTTGATTTTTTAGACATCACCACTATATCGTCCACATAGGCGTGAACGTTCTGACCAATTTGATCATGTAGGCAACGTTGCATTGTCCGTTGGTACGTAGCACCTATGTTTTTCAGCTCAAAGGGCATCGTGACATAGCAGCCGTAGGTTGTAGTGAACAAAGTGGCCAATTGGTCCAACTTCCTCCTCTTGATCTGGTGGTATCCTGAGTATGCATCAAGAAAACACAAAAGCTCCGAGCCAGCCGTCGATTCAATGACTTGGTCAATGCGAGGCAAAGCAAACGGATCTTTCGGACATGCTTTGTTCAAGCCGGTGTAATCAATGCACATTCTTAATTCTTTGGTTCCTGTTTTGAGGACAAGTACAGGATTGGCAACACATTGGGTGTGAAGGACTTCTCGGATAAAACTAGCCTTAAGTAACCTAGCTATCTCTTTGCCTATGGTGCGTCTCTTCTCATCTCCAAAGTGTCGTAGAGGTTGTTTCATTGGTTTACATTTTGGATCAATATTCAAGATATGCTCGGCAAGTTCCCTAGGTACACCTTCCATGTCGGCAGGTTGCCAGGAAAATATGTCCCTATTCTCAAGGAGGAACTCGACGAGCGTGCTTTCCTATTTAGGGTCCAGGTTCGTCCCAATGGCGGTGGTCTTGGAGGCATCGCCTACCACAATTTCCACCGGCTTGGTCTCGATGGTGGCCTTGAATGCTGGGGCGGAGTCAGAAATATGTTGCTTCGACGTGGGCATCTCCGAGGCATCAACCTTGCACTGGATCTCCTTGAATTCTTCGCTATAGATGACAGCTTCTGCGTAGGCTGCTTCTCCAATCTCGCAGTCCCTTACTTTGTAAAGCTTACGGATACGGTGATGACATCGTTTGGTACGGGTATCTTGAGCTTGTTGTAGACGAAGCATGGCTTGGCCATGAAGGTGTGGAATATGTCGCAGCCGAATATGACGTGGTACACACTCTTGAAGGGGACCACCTCAAAGGTCATGCGTTCTTGGCGGTAATTATTAACATCACCAAAAGCGACCTGAACTATGATGCACGAAAGGGACCGAGCCTCCCGACCAGGAACTACGCCGTGGAAGATGTGTTGGGCCACGCAGAGATAAAACAAAACTTTTCCTCTAACGTGGTGATCCCAAGATCTAGATGAGGTAGAAGGCCACGAGGTTTACCACTAGACGCGCAGTTGCGGATTACTAATGAAGCGCGTCAGTTGATGCAGTGCAGTCCTCACGATCCGATCGTCCTGGTGCTGATCGCACAACACCTCTGCTGGTATCCACACTTACAAGGAGGAGCACCGATGGCGAACTGCTAGGTTCATATCGACGGTAGGACTGCTGTGGAGCTAGGGTTTCCAACACATGGAATGACCTAACCGAACAACGATTAACCTTTCTGGGTTACGGTGCTCCACTATATATAGGGAGTGAACATGGGCTCTGCTCGCGCGACCCATTCACTAAAGCCCATATAACACTAGTCACCGTGAGTCCAACTCACTAACTCTGTCCTAATCTGGTTTAGGTCCAACCCAACCAGATTATAGGTTCAGATCTAATCCGAACATGCTCCTTCTCTTAAGTGTGTGGCCCCGCAGGCTCATGGCTACTTGGACACGATTGTCGGTAGCAGCTCCTAGCAGAATGTGCCGACTCCCATGCACCAAAGAGTCATGAAGACTTGCCTTTCCAATGCGACTTACGTCCGAGTCCCTTTTGCCTCACGATATACCTTGTTAGACTATAGGCGAATAATTGTCATCCCTTAAATAGTCCGACTCTCTTCTCGATCCAAGATAAGTGATTCACCCGAATAACTCTTAGTCGATCGCCTCGGTTAACACTTAACCGAGTCGTGCATGGCCATGCTTTCCGAATCATATCTCACGAGAGGGCCCAGAGAATATCTCTCCGAGTGGAGGGGCAAAATCCCATCTTGGTTATTCACATCACGCATCATGATTCTCAGTCGACCCAAACCCTGCCTTTATAACTGCCCAGTTAGGGATCAGCGTTTGATAAAACCTAAGTCGGTGATCCTCAACTCGGACTATGCAACAACCTTAGGTCTAAGGATTACATTGATTGAGATATACAAATGACAACTTGTTCGTTGTACCTCAATATGGGTCAATCCGACTCGCTAAACTCTTTAGCTGAATCTGTGTAAGTTGGAATAGCATCTCCATGCTCATGACAAGTGGAACCGAGTCATCAAGCCAACTTTCACATTGGTCTAAGTTGTGTGTCCAGCACAACTTCGATGACCAAGGATATTTAGTAAACAACATGAATGCATAGTTCCACAACCGAATAACATATTCAGTGATACACATCAGATGTTTATACAAGGACTACTTAATATCTTTATGAATACAATGGGAAATCTCATCATACATGAATGCCTCTAGGGCATATTCCCAATAGTCTCCCACTTGCACTAGAGTCAATCTTCTGACATCACATGTCTAAGCATCTAATGCCCATGGCTCTCAAGTGTGCCTCATGTTCGGCTTTGGTAACGGCTTTGTCAACGGATCCGCAATATTTGCATCCATGTGTACCTTGCATAAGTTGATATCACCCTGATCCACGGACTGGCGAATCAGGTGGTACCGCATGAGTATGTTCTTGTTCTTCTGGTGCTATCTAGGTTCCTTGGCTTGTGCAATAGCACCATTGTTGTCACAATACATGTCTAACGGATTGGACGAGCCCTGAACCACACCAAGATCCATGAGGAAATTCCTCATCCAAACAGCTTCCTTTGCTGCCTCCGAGGCGGCAATATACTCAGCCTCTGTTGTAGACGTAGACACAGTCTCTTGCTTGGAACTCTTCCAGCTCACAGCACCTCCGTTTATAATAAACACGTATCCGGATTGCGAACGAGAATCATCAGAGTCGGTAAGATAACTCGCATCCGTGTAACCCTTTACACTGATTTCATCTTCACCACCATAAACCAAGAACATATCCTTAGTCATTCTCAAGTACTTTAGGATATTTTTAGCCGCTATCCAGTGGATCTCTCCAGGATCAGCCTGGTATCTTCTCACAACACTTAGAGCATAGGAAACATCCGGCCTAGTACAAATCATGGCATACATGATGGATCCGACTGCAGAAGTATATGGAATCGCACTCATCCGACTTCGCTCATCAGTTGTCGAAGGACACTGAGTCTTGCTAAGTTTTACACCATGGGGCATCGGTAATAACCCCTTCTTAGACGATACCATGTTGAACTTCTTCAACACTTTGTCCAAATAAGTACTCTGACTCAATCCAATGAGCCTCCTTGATCTATCTCTATAGATCCGGATTCCGAGGATGTATGTTGCCTCACCCAAGTATTTCATTGAGAAACTCCTTTCCAATGATTCCTTGGTTTCTTGCAACATCTGGACATCATTTCCAATCAGTAATATGTCATCCACATATAAGATTAGAAAATTTACCTTGTTCCCACTAAACTTCTTATACAAACAAGAATCATGATCACTCTTGATGAAGCCAAACGATTTGACTGCCTCATCAAAGCGAATATTCCAACTCTGAGATGCTAGCTTCAACCCATAAATGGATTTCTGAAGTTTGCACACCTTGTCAGCATTAGCCGGATTGACAAAACCCTCGGGCTGTATCATATACACGTCCTCGGTTAAATTTCCGTTAAGGAAAGCCGTTTTGACATCCATCTGCCATATCTCGTAGTCGAAATAGGCCGCTATAGCTAACATGATCCGAACTGATTTATGCATCGCTACGGGCGAGAAAGTCTCGTCGTAATCAACTCCTTGAACTTGTCAGAACCTGTTGGGGAGGTGACCCCGGATAGGGTCAAGACGGGGAAGCCATAAGGAGTTTCCCCGGTCTTATGCCGAGTTACTGTTTATATCGTGTGAATCATGTAAAGGTCGGCCGAGATGAGCATGACCATGACATTTACAAGAGGGGTTGTACGTTACTCGGCCGACGTACGAGTTAAGTCGGCCGGGCAAGTCCGAATAATCCATAATGTAGGTGAAGGCCGAGATGAGTTAAGAGAGGCAGGGCCGAATAACATGAAGATTGCAGGAGAAGGAGGAGCCTAAAGTCAAACCCTAGCCTTGGTCTAGGAAGAATCTGAACAGAGCCAAGCGCAAAGGACAAGGCGGAGAGAAGCAGAAGAGCAGAAGGAGGTCACGGAGGTAACAGTCCTGGAACCCGAGGCATGCAGGTAGGGCTCTCTGGAACATTGCCGTCATTAGAAGGGGGACACGGAAAGGAGCTCGCCGAGTTACTATATTGGGATAAGCATATTCCTCGAATATGCTTGCCACGTCATCCCTAGAGGAGCCAGGGCACCCCCTTTATAAGGAGAAGCTTGGACCCTTGAGGGGGGCGTCTCATTCTACATCGTTAGGCTTGTAAAGTTCATTTTCTCTTCCTGCATACAGCTCAAGGAGCACTTGTAGTCCAAGAGAGGAGAAATAAATATCTGTATGTTAGTCATTCGCGTGTAGAGATAACTACATCTTCCCTCCCCAGATCCCACTAGCATCCATTGGCCCCATACTTTAGCCTACCCATGGCATCTGTCGTGCCATAACCATGACAGTTTGCGCCCACCGTGGGGCCAGCAGCGGTGCTTGCTGGAGTCATGATCCGGACGGGAAACTTCATCCACACTGGCGAGCGCGTTGCCTCGGTCTTAGTCTAGAGATTTGATCACTGTGGCTATGTCAGCGATAACGCAGGCAGCTTCAGGGGAAAAACTCCTCCGCGCAATGGCGTCTTCATCAACTTGGGCATGCACCAGATCTACATCGGCGTCGACACCTCCGAAGTTTATCCTCACCAAGTTATTGTTACAGGAGATCCCCCCTTAGCGCCGCAAACGGTCCGCGTGGAGAACGCCCCATCAGCAGCGTCGAGGTGATGGTCGTAGCCGGGGTGCAGGCGGGAGCGGCAGGCGCCGGATCAAGCAAGGATCCGACGACGGGAGTACAGGTGACCACAAAGCAGGCAGCTCCACCGCCCACCGAGGTTGATCCTTCGGCAGCCAACCCAGCCGAGGTGCAGGAGACGACCTCGAAGGCACCAAGGGTAAGATGGCCACCTCTAGAAAGACCAGAAAATATTCTCCAGGCAACTATAGATAATCTGACTACGCTTGTAGCGCCGATACTTGATCCGGCTAATGCTCAGGAAGAATTAGAAGAAACCAGGCAAAAAGTACTGGTATAGGCAAAAAAGGTGTCGGCATTGCGGGAGTCCTTAAACAGGACCCTGTGAGAATATGCTAAGGAAAATAAGCTGGATGTCGCCCCCGAGCGGGTTGATGAATTAAGATTGAGAGGGAAGAACCTCATGGATGATATCAATAAAGAGCATGAGACTCATAAGGCAGATTCATTCGATCTAGGCTTGCCGAGGTATAGCACCCCGGCAAAGAACCTAAGGGCAGCAAATGCCGCTGTACTAGAGTTAGAAGGAATGACCGGCGAAGCCCGGTAGAAACATCAAGAAAGAGTGAATGAGCTGGTGCGCATTGCGAACCAGAAGAATGAAGAAATGCTTAGGGCAGACCTGGCAAGGCCTGGTGCCTCACGTATGGTTCATTCGGTTGGTGCAGCACCCGCCCTATCTGTGGCAGTAGCATCCTCACCCGGAAACAATGCACGAAAAGACAGAGCAGTAACTTCGGGAACAAGAAATAAGCAAATTGTTCCGTATGATCCGGCGGTAGCCGGAAAAGCAAATGAAAACAGAGGCAATGGGAGCCGAGGTAACAGTGGCGAAAGAAATCCCGGCCGTGCCAACAAATGCAATGGAAGTCGAGGTAATGGAGACCCCGGAAGAGGAAATCATGAGAACTATGACCCGGCGGAAGGGAGGAGAGACCTACCGCCTAATCCTCAGCCGAGGAATGAACCTCGGCAAGAAAGATAAGTGAGACCGGCTCACCATAATCAGGCAAATGAGAGGTACAATGATGGTTACTCAGATATGGAGCATGCAGGACACGGTGGGAATAAGAATTATGGAATACAGGAAAGAATCATTTACAGAAACTCATCGTCAAATGACGCAAGATCAAAACTGGACAGGTTGTACCGGTCCGAGTTGTTAGAGGAGCAAGGTCCGCCGGGTCCGGCATGTTTCGGACCCCTGATCATGGGCGAGCCGCCTGTGCCGAATTTTCAGCTGGCGAGGGGCACGAAAACATACAATGCGAGCACCAAACCACAAGACTGGTTAATTGACTATGCCACTGCAGTAAAAATAGCTGGCGGAAACTTGCGATGGGCAGTAAGATATGTCCCGCAAATGCTTTAAGGACCGGCCAGAGTGTGGTTGAATAATCTGCCAGCGGGCAGTATCAACTGCTGCCTAGATTTTGAAGAGATGTTTGTCAGCAACTTTACTAGAACTTACAAGAGACCAAACATGCCGCAGCAGCTTGCAATGTGCAAGCAAAGGCCGAATGAAACAGACAGAGAATTCTTGACTCGGTGGTGTAACCTCAGGAATTCATGCGAGGGAGTTATAGAATCACAAGCGATAGCTTGGTTCGCTCAAGGATGCCTTTATGCCAGTGTCTTGTGGCAGCGACTTCAAAGAGATATGCCAACCACTTTGGCAGAAACCATCAGGATAGCGGATTCGTATGCATTGGGAGATCCGACGCAACCATAGCTGATGTCGGCATACCATCGGGAGCATCAAGATCAATATGCAAGAGATGCGGCCGGATCATCGAGGCGCAATGAGTTCAGAGGTAGAAGAATAGAGGAAAGACCGGATTACAGATATGCCTCCAATCAGGTGGCAGCGGTAGTGCAAGATCAGCCGAGTCATGGAAATAGTCAGCGGCAGAAGAATGGTCCTCAACAATGGACACCAAGGAATGAAGGGAAGATATAGTGGACACCAGAACAGAAGAAGCAATGGCAGGAAAGGCCGAAGTACACGTTTGAGTCCATGTTAGATCAACCATGTAAGTTTCACACTCCAAACCTGGCCAAGCCGACCAATCATACAACTCGGCAATGCGCCTGGATGAAAAATGCAATGGGGAACCCGGTGGACATGCAAGCACCTTCCCATCAGGCACATTAGCAGCAGCAGCCGCAGTTGACTGGGGCAAATGCACAGCAGCTAATGTTACCCCCTCCTCCCCCCGAGGTATGATAACTCGGACCGGAGAGATGCAGTGCATTAAGTGATAAATCAGGGTCAGGATGGAAGGACAAACACCGGAAATAATGGACGCAATGATTGCAGGGAACATCATCAATCATATTGCTTGTTCACAACAAAATGGCAAGACAGGCAAAGTGTACAGCGCAGGCATATGGAAGTGAATGCAGTTATGCGGACAGTACCAAGATATGTGCGTTGGTCAGATCAAGAAGTAACTTGGAGCATAAAGGATCATCCCAAAATACTGCCGAATCCGGGGTCGTACGCACTCGTATTAGATCCAACGTTTGTCGGACCCAGCATTAATGTGAAATTTTCAAACATTAACAATGGGAGCAGTATCAATATCATGTACAAAGATACAATGCTTAAACTCAGGATATCGCAGAATATGCTGCAATCCACAAGAACCACATTCCATGGAATAGTGCCTGGACTTTCATGCGAACCCATTGGGAAGGTTCGAGTAGATGTGTTATTCGGCACAAGGGATAACTACAGAGCGGAAAATTTGGAGTTTGAGGTGGTGGACCTAGAAAGTTGCTATCATGCTTTACTCGGTCGGCCAGCATTGGCCAAATTCATGAGCAGCTGCCACATAACTTACTTGAAAATGAAGCTACCCGGACCTCAAGGGGTGATAACAGTAGCAGGAGATTACAGGAAGTCGATGGAATGTGCCTCGGCCGGATCAAACCTGGCCGAGTCATTGGTGATCGCAAGAGAAAAAAGAAGGATTCAAGAGGTAGCGGCTCTCGCTCAGTCGGCGCAACTGAATATGCCGGCATTGGCCAACCCACATGGAAGCGTTTCTTTCCAGCCGACTAAAGAAACAAAAAAGGTCCAGATAGATGAGCAGTTCCCAGAACGCACCATCACCATTGGTGTCGGCCTAGATGCCAAATAGGAAGGCGAGCTCACCAACATCCTCCGTGAGAATCAGGAAATCTTTGCATGGTCAACTCAAGACCTGCAAGGTGTGCCGAGGGAGTTGGATGAGCACTCTCTGCATGTAAGGCCAGGAGCAAGGCCGGTGAAGCAACCTCTCCGCCGCTTTGCCGAAGACAGGAGAAAAATAATAGGGGATGAGATAGCTCGGCTCCTTGCGGCCGGGTTCATCATGCAAGTGCTTTATCCGGATTGGCTATCAAACCCGGTGTTAGTAGAAAAGAAAAAGGATGATCCAAATGTAGCTATCGTATGGCGAATGTGTATTGATTACACGAACCTAAACAAGGTGTGTCCCAAAGATCCTTTTCCTTTACCTAGAATAGACCAAGTCATTGATTCGACCGCTGGTTGTGAGTTGTTATCATTTGTAGACGCGTATTCTGGTTTTCACCAGATACCGTTAAATCCGGCTGATCAAATAAAGACTGCGTTTATTACCCCGTATGGGGCTTATTGCTATCGCACCATGCCATTCGGCCTGCGTAACGCAGGGGCAACATAACAGAGATGTATGCAAAAATGTCTACATGACCAGATAGGAAAAAATGTACAAGTATATGTAGATGATGTGGTTATCAAAACTAAAGAGATCAAAATGCTACTGGATCATATTCGACAGACATTCGCGAACTTGAGAAGGTTCCGAATGAAGCTTAACCTGGAAAAATGCACCTTCGGTGTACCAGCTGGAAAACTACTCGGTTTTCTCGTATCTAGCCGAGGTATAGAGGCCAACCCAACTAAGATAAGAGCGGTAGAAAGGATGGAATTGCCGAGATGTCTAAATGACGTACAAAAGTTCACGGGTTGCATGGCCTCGCTTAGCCGATTTGTATGTCGGCTGGGAGAGAAGGCACTACCACTATATCAACTGATGAAAAAATCTGATAAGTTCATTTGTACACCACAAGCAGATAATGCATTTCATGAACTGAAGAAGATGTTGGTCACAGCACCAATCCTGGCCTCTCCATTGTGAAAAGAGCCTATGTTAATTTACATAGCTGCCACAAACAGAGTGGTAAGTGGGGTGATCATTGTGGAACGAATTGAAGATGATAAATCAGTACAAAGGCCGGTATATTACCTAAGCGAGGTACTATCAGCCTCAAAACAAAATTACCCACATTATCAGAAGATGGCATATGGAGTATACATGTCGGCAAAGAAACTTAAATATTACTTCGAAGAGCACCCGATCAAAGTGATCTGTGAAGCGCCCATAGCCGACATATTGAGCAACAAAGATGCAAGCAGCCGAATAGCAAAATGGGAAATTGAATTGTCACCTTATGCTCCGCAATTCGATAGGCGAGATGGAATCAAATCTCAGGTTGTGGCCGACTTCTTTGTGGATTGGGCCGAGGTACAATATGAGCCACCATTACCAGATCCAAATTATTGGACAATGCACTTCGACGGTTCCAAGCTGAGGAATGGCTTGGGGGCAGGGATAGTATTAACCTCGCCAAAAAGAGATCAGCTGAAATATGTGCTGCAAATACATTTTGCCGCATCAAACAATGTAGCCGAGTACGAAGCACTCGTCCATGGATTGAAGGTGGTAAAAGAGATTGGGATACGCCGGATCTTATGCTACGGAGATTTAGATCTAGTAGTACAACAAATATCAGGAAATTGGGATGCGCTAGATGCCAATATGGCATTATATAGATTCCATGTGTAAAAACTCAGTGGATACTTTGATGGATGTGAATTTCATCATATACCTCGGGCAGAAAATGACGTTGCAGACACGCTGTCAAAACTCGGATCAACCAGGCAATCAATTCCCCCGGGTATTGCCCTAGAGCACCTGAGAAAACCATCAATAACAGCATCACCAGAGTCCGAATCCATCTTTATTCCGGCGAAGTCAAGAGAAGATAGTATGCCGATGGAAGTTGACAAAGAATGTAACCCGAAATTTCCGAAAGTGAACCCGGCCGATGCACGGATTGATAAGGAAAAATCCGAGGTGGTTATGTCGGCGGAAAATATGGAAATAGATAGTGAAATTATCCCAGAAAAAATCATGCCAAAATGGGCGCAACCCATATTTTCCTTCCTTAAGGATACGACTTTGCCGAATAACGAGGTACTAGCTAGACAGACAGTGAGAAGAGCTAAAGCTTATACAATCATCAACAATGAGCTATATAAAAGGAGCGTCACAAGCGTGCTACAAAGATGTGTGTATTCGGCGGAAGGCCAGGAGATTCTCCTAGATATACATCAAGGAGAATGCGGGCATCACGCCTCGTCTAGAGCTTTAGTGGCCAAAGCATTCAGGCATGGATTTTATTGGCCAACAGCGTTGAAAGAGGCCAAAGAATTGGTGGAAAAATGTAATGGTTGCCAAAGTTATGCCAGCAAGATACATATGCCCTCGTCCGAGTTAAAGACGATACGAATTACTTGGCCGTTTTCTGTATAGTGCTTAGATATGGTGGGACCATTCAAGCCGACCCGGGGCGGGATGACCCACATTTTAGTCATGGTCGACAAATTCACAAAGTGGATTGAAGTGAAACCAATAAAAAAATGTGATGGACCAACAGCAGTAAAATTCCTCAAAGATATTATCTTAAGATATGGTTACCCACATAGTGTTATTACAGACAATGGCACAAACTTTGCTGAGGGGGCCTTTGCTAGATTCTGCCAAGAAAAACACATAAGACTAGATGTCGCCTCGGTGGCTCACCCAGCATCTAATGGGCAAGTAGAAAGATCTAATGGACTAGTATTGTCCGGAATAAAACCCCGACTCGTCGAACCACTACAAATGTCGGCAGGGTGCTGGATCGAGGAACTACCAGCAGTACTATGGAGCCTCAAAACTACCCCAAAAAGGTCCACAGGGTATACCCCATTTTTTCTGGTATATGGAGCAGAAGCCGTGCTTCCAGCCGACATAATACTTGACTCGCCAAGAGTTACCCAGTATACAACCGCTGAGGTAAATGAGGTAGCTCGGCAAGATGATGTCCATCTGCTAGAAGAAGCCAGGGAGTTGGCACTATCAAGATCAGCTATTTATCAGCAAGACTAACAATGATATCACAGCAAGAAAGTCAATCCAAGAGTGTTTAAAGAAGGAGATTTGGTTCTTCGGCTAGTGCAACGCATAGCCGGCATGCACAAACTATCACCCCCATGGGAGGGACCATTCATCGTGAGCAAAGCATTGCACAATGATTCATATTACCTAATTGATGCTCAGTCACCAGAAAAGAACAGGGCAAACATAGCTGGCGAAGAATCGAAAAGACCATGGAACATAGCTTTACTTCGTCCATTTTACTCGTAGGAGTCATCTATGATACGTTGTAATGTGACGCTTCAAGTCAAAGTATCGACTATGTATTAAACCTCGGCACCTTGAGCAGTGACTCGGGGAATGCCCTATGTTATTTCTCATTTTTGATTATGTATTAAACCTCGGCACCTTGAGCACTGACTCGGGGACTGCCCTATGTTATTTCTCATTTTGGGTTATGTATTAAACCTTGGCACCTTGAGCAATGACTCGGGGACTGCCCTATGTTATTTCGCATTTTGAGTAATGTATTAAACCTCGGCACCTTGAGCAGTAACTCGGGGACTGCCCTATATTACTTCACATTTTGAGATATGTACTAAACCTCGGCACTTTGAGTTATGCACTTTGAGCAGTGACACGGGGACTGCCCAACGTTATTTTTTATTCCTGAATTATGTGTTAAGTTTCAGGACCTCGAGCAGGGAACTCGGGGACTATGACATATTATCCCTTATCTCGAATTAGGCATTAAAACCTCGATTTCTAGAGCACTGACTAGGGAATTGCCCCATGATGGTCAACTGTTACAAAAATGGGTATTAAACTTCGGCAACCCGAACGATAGGTCGGAAGCTACCTTGAACGATATTACTTCGCTTTCCCCAAGTATGGGCTTCTAGATTTATAGCTCGGATAGAGATCAAGAACGCAATGGTTGAGCCGTCGAATTTATAAAGGCCAGGAAATATTAAACGCTGAACTAAGGTGGGTCAAATGAAAACACACAATCCAATCTTATAAGATTAAAGGCCACCAAAGCAAAGATTTAAACCAACAAGATCTGCTTAGACAGACTAATAACGATCACCATCATATGTGCCTCAGCGGCAAAAGGCAAAAAGGGTTCATACCATGCAGAAAGTCGGACAACTGTTTCACACACATCATACGCCCGGCATACGGGGGATAAGAAATAACTTAAAGTTTTTTGAACCTAAGGGGCAGCACTTGGTCAGGCACTAGGCGCTCCAAGGTAGACGACACCTCGGCCGAAGTTACTTCGCCCTCCACAGAAGCAATAGTGACTTCGGAGGAAGCCCGGGGCTGTTGACAAACATTAGGTTGAGCTTGAGAGTGCCCAGTCCCTTTGGAAGATGATCGCGCATCGCCCTCCCCATCCGAGTTGGCGCTGGAATCACCAGAGTTGTCCGAGTCGCCCTCACCCTCGTCCAGATCGGCCGAACTATTATCAGAGGCATCTTCGACTTCGACGTCATCCGCTGGGTTGGGAAGGAAACTCGGCCCTTCAATCTAGTTATGCACATCGGCATACTCAACAAGCTGGAAGGCACGAGCTTGGCGGCGAGCGACGAATTCTGGATCCTCAACCCAACGGGAGCAGTGCGCAAGTTTATCAAGGTATCGAGCGAAATATCCTTGTACCAAGACATAATGACTCTGAGCGCCATATCAGCACCAGCCCGTCCAGCAGATTCCCTCCAAAGATTTAACTGGTTCTGGGATTCCATTAATCTTTCCACCAGTATCTTGATCTCATCAATATCATGAGTTCCAAAAGAATTCAGCCAGAGAACATGGTAGGCCCGAATGCCTGCCTGCACCAAATCCCTGCCCATAATCTTCATCGGACCAACGGCAGCGCCAACGGCAACCAAGAAGTCTTCCATCGAGTATTCTGGGCTCGCATCTGTGGGGACACCTCGGCGCACGCGAGCATTAATCACCGCTCTAGAGCTCACGGGCTTAGCTTCCGGAAAATGGTCTACGCAAAATAAAAGTATATCAATCAAAAGTAAGAAAGAGAAGAAAATAACTCGGCCACGATCAGAGACTCACGATGAATATAGCTCAGCATTTTCTGAAGATCTTGAGCCCAATCAACCTTGGTCTTCTCAAAGCGAGTGATTTCCTCGCTCATCGTCTGTGTCTTAAGTTCGGAAGCCTCGAGGAGTTCTTTATCCTTCTGCAATTGCAGACTTAGCCGATTCTTCTCTTCAGAGAACTCCTGATCAACTTTCCCTAACTCAGATTTCTGAGAAAGCTTGAGGGACTCCACCTCGGCGCGCAAGCGAATTATCTCGTCATCTTTCTCTTTCAGCTGCGCCGAATGAGTAGCGGCTTGTTCTAAAAAATGCAGCATCATATCAGGCATGGGTATGCATTCTTGATGTGACGCTGAAAGAGTTTGTAACTCGGCTATACCAAAGCCAGAAGGTTATAAGAAACCCGGGATAAATCTCGAACGGGAATCAGTAAAGAGAAAGGATATCTAACCTTCCAGGGCCTTGACTTTCTTCCCAAGACGGATAGTAAGGTTGTTATTATTACCTGTTTACCAGCAAAATGAGCTAACACCTCAAGTCGAAAATATTAAGAACTTTAGGGAGAATAAAAAAGTTTGTTAAATTACCAGCTTTCTTCACCACGGGAACAACTTTCTCATACTTCTCTTGCAATTTCTTGTGTGCGAAAAGCAACCTTTGGAATTCGGCGGTCCGTCGATCATGGGCAACCTAAGCGACAAAATAAATTGCAGTGAGATAGTCAAAGCTAAGACAGATCCGAATCAAGCAAAGCTTAACTCGGATCTAGGTGGCTGGATATTCGAAGATAAGATAGATCCGAATCAAGCAAAGCTTAACTTGGATCTAGGTGGCTGGATATTCGAGGCTAAGACAGATCCGAATCAAGCAAAGCTTAACTCGGATCTAGGTGGCTGGGTATTCGAAGCTAAGACAGATCCGAATCCAGCAAAGCTTAACTCGGATCTAGGTGGCTGGATATTCGAAGCTAAGACAGATCCGAATCAAGCAAAGCTTAACTCGGATCTAGGTGACTGGATATTCGAACACTAGGACATATCCGAATCAATCAAAGCCTAACTCAGATCTAGGTGACTGGATATTCGAACACTAAGACAGATCCGAATCAGGCAAAGCCTAATAAAACTTCCAAACGAGCTGATGTCGGAGAGTTGAAATGGCTGACTGCTTGGATTGCCCTCGAGCTGATCAGTAGCGTTCCAATTATTGGCATACTCAACCAAGGAGCCGAGGTTGTTCCCACTCTCAGTATGAGTCAGGACTTTACCTCGGAAACATTGTGTAACCACCGCCGCCGTGGGAGTCTTGTGGAGAGTGAGCTGAGTATCAGCGGCCGGGGTGACAACGGTCTTAGCAGAGGAAACCCCCTTGCGAAGCGCATCAGCAATGGTAGGTTGAGAAGAGCTGGCAAATCCTTTCTGAGATGAGGGAGGTTTGGTGATGACGACCTTCTTAGCCTTAGAAGAGGCGTCGGCAGGAGCTGTTACCTCGGCACTAGGGGTGGCATCCTTGGAAACAGGAGGAACTATAGTTTCTGAGGGCACCGAGATGGTGATATCCTCGGCTGGAGTTGGAGTTGCGTTTGAAACTGTGCGGGCCAAAGAAGTCTCCGGGGAAACTCCGGGGTTCACGATGGGGGCAGCGGGTTCGGTAGGAGGATCTACTGTCCGAGGAGAGTCCATGCGAGCTGGACAAGGAACTCTGGTATCTTCAGGAGGCGGAGGAGAAGCAGCCGGGTTGTGTGACTCGTCATACTCGGACCACTGGGCTTAACAAAAAGTGGAGCGCTGCAAAAGCACAGAAAGTCAAATCAAAATATAGAAAAAGAGAAACAAGAACTACAAATGAAAATGAACTCACCCAGTAACTCCGGGCATAGTTTTACGCTTCGGAAGGTGCTGGGATGACTTCTTTGCTCGCTTCTTGGGAGCGGCGTCCGAGGCACCTACTGGAGCAGTACGTTTCCTCGAGGTAGTAGGAGGTTGGGAGGCGAGAGGCTTGGCGTCGTGCACCTGACCGGCCTGATTAGCTGAGGACATAGAAGCCAGAAATACGTAAGAGATAGGCATAGCGGCGACTACCTCAAGAATTTGGACGTCGTCCGAATCACCTTCCTCCCCGTGAGCCGAGGTCTTGCCACGGGCGCGAGCTGGAGCGAGGTCTGACATGGGGACAAACTCCTCCGAGTCAGGCTCCCCGCTGTCCGGGGTATTCCGATCCGCGGGCCACGGGAGGGCCAGAACTTTGGCATCCTCGATCTTCTGCTCCGCAAATTTCTGCAAGAAAAGAGACACAAAGAAATTAGCAAAAGGAATCACAAGCACAATTAGGGGGCAAAACATAAATGCGTAAACTTACCTCAGGAGGGGGATTCCCGCAGGTGAATGGCTTCAGTCCCCAGGTCCAGTTCTCCGGCATATCTGTCTTGAAGATAGCTCGGAGACGCTTGAAAATGAGATAATTATCGAGCTCGACCGTTGAGACTCAGTTGGGATCGAGGGGACCGCTCATGTAACAAAGCTTGTGCGTGCGATGCTGGAAAGGGAAGATTCGGCTGCTGACGAAGGTGGTCATCAGATCCTCGCTGTGTAGCCCGGCGCGGATCAACTCCTTCAGCTGAATCTCAAAGGCCTCGGCCAGGGCATGGCTCTTCCTGGGGTTGTAGGTCCAGTTCCTCTTTGAAGGGGGACCGATGGAGAAAGCAGGGAGCCGAATCTTGTCTTCCGTTCCAGTATTCTTGACATAGAAAAACGATCTATTCCACTTTTTGCAAGATTCAAGACCAGCAACACGAGGAAACTCTGAGTGACGGAGGAACCCTGCCAGGAGCCCCGCTCTAGGACAGACGCTACGTCGTCATCCTCAACTAACGCTCCACTAACTGAACTCGACATAGAGTCGCCGGAGGAACCTACGGAAGAGGAACTAACGGCGGAGCGGGGCTTAGAGGCGCAGGGCCCCGTCGTGATTCTAGGCGGAGGCGGCGGCGGAGCAGAAAAGAGCCGCTCAGGAAATCTGGAAAACAATGGAAGCGTCTATGAGGGAGCCTAGCAAGGGGACCGTAAGAATACTCACCGGCGGCGGCGCCGGAGCAAGCGCGCAGCGGTGAGGGCAACGGAGCAGGGGAACTGTGGCTTCGCCGTCGAAGAGATCAACAATGGCGCGGCCATAGGAACACGAGCAGACGCACGAGCGTGAGGAGGAAGAAGGGAAACAGCGAGCGAATGGAGAAAGTGATCCCTCTAGCCCAGTGCCCCTCTTTATAACCGCGAGGTGATGCAGCCCGTCCTACGACCGCTACTACATCTACTCCCACGAGCTCCTCAAGTGGACCCATGACTCGCGCCCGAGCCAAACTCCTTCAAACTAAGATGAACTCACTCCTCTCCTTGTGTGACTTCGACACACCCTTGGATGGCTTGCTACTTCATACGCATACACTGTGCATCATCAGGTACGAAGAGAAGGACCCAAGGAACGGAGGGGAAGCAACCAGTCGCTGCCAGACGCAAGCGGTACTACCGGTTGAGCCGACCGGTACTACCGCTCCAAGCGGTACTACCGCCCCCTCCTACCGTTCACCACTGGCGCCTCCGACGAAAGCTCCAGGCCCTCAAGCGGTACTACCGCTCCCGGAGCGGTACTACCGGTTGCGACCGGTACTACCGGTTGCCGGGCCGGTACTACCGGTTGCCGGGCCGGTACTACCGGTCCTGACTGACCCTGAACGCCTGAATTAGGCCCAGTGCCTTGTATCCCTTACTATAATTTGCCTTTTTGTTCCGAAACTACCCCTGTTTTGTGGCTGGACTATATATAGCCCCCACCCTCCATTGTAAACCCTAGACTTGGATAATAATAGATATTAAGGAAACCCTTTGAGGAATTATATCTATTGGTCTCATGCTCCTACCAAGGAGCACCGGATTATCCACCCCCCTCTTGGATCTTGCCTAGTGCGTTCAAGTTGTACAAGGCCTTGGGTTCTCGGTTTCTCGCCCCCAAGTCGTCAAGATCTCACCAAGCACCTCATCCCCCGTTGTTGGCGTGGAGAGCGAGCTTCGCCCAACACAGATCCTAGGGATTATGTTGGACCGGTTGCCACCGGCGTGAGGAGTAGGCGTGTATCGTGTTTTGGTGTGCGCGTGTTCGTGGTTTTCATCCCCATCCTCGATTTCATTCCCCGACCACCGCTTTCCCCTCGTTTCTCGTGGAATTCGTGAAAGATCGGGCCAACCCCAGGGTTACCCCATAACATATTGGTATCAAGAGCACGGTTGATCACGAATTTCCCCCCAATTTTTCTTTTTTCCACCTTACAATCGAAAATCCCACCAAAAAGAGCCCCAATTTGCCTTCGGATCGATCTCTGGATTTGGTGAGTTGTTCGTGGTTTTGGTCCATAGATATGTTGCTTTGGGAGTCGATCTATAGCCCCTGTTGTTTCTAGCCCAGCCTTTCGTTCAGATTTCCCACGAATTTGAGGTTTTTGGCAAGATCATCTCGTTCCAGTCCTGTGCCAAGCGGTACTACCGGCCGTGCAAGCGGTACTACCGCAAGTAACCGGTACTACCGGTAGTATAAGCGGTACTACCGCTCACCGGTACTACCGGTTGTGGCAAGCGGTACTACCGCTCGACTCTGATTGTGATTCCTTCCCTTGGACACCTCAATTTCGTTTGCTGACTTTTTCCACCTCGCTTGTTCGTGTTCCGCGTGTTTGTCGCCATTTTCACAACAGCTTCCGCATCATAGTCACCACGCGCTCAACGACACCACGACACTCGAACATCATCCCCCACCAACGGTTGCAAGTCGTCAACAATACCAAAGGTATAACTTGCACCACCTTGACAGCCCCATATCTTCCTTTGTGTGTATCTATCCTATGAGAACAACTCATTTTGTGTTTTTCTAAGCATTGTGCACTTGCCTTCGGAAAGTGAGAGTGTGAGACCAAATACGAAAGCTAACATAGTAGTATAGAGAGGGAGAAAAAGAATCAAAAAAAAAGAACAAAAGAAAAAGAGAAAAAGATACATAGTCTCCCAATACAAAGAGAATACCAAGCTTGTAAGCCAAGAAAGAGAGAAGAAAGAGCGCACCGAGGCAAGTTCACAGATCTATTGTTTATCCTCTTTTGGCAAACGAGTTGTGGTCTCTCCTTGAGTTGGCACGACAACCGAGTGTAGTCTTCGTTAGGACCTTTTGTGCTCATTTTCATAGTCGTGTTAACCCCGTTTTTCTCCACGTGTGTGTTTTCCGTGTTTTGGTAGATCGTATCCTTTTGCTTTTGATCTTTGGTTCTTTACCACGTAGAACAATAACCTTTTGCTTTGATCATTTCGTTTGGTTTTCCACAATCCTAACCGTCCACCAAAAAGCTTTTGAGAGTTGTAGCATATTTGTGTGTGAGTTTCTTGCCATTTCACTTTGCACGCTGTTCGCTCATTTGTGTGGAAATTGGTTTGATATAATATCCAAGGTGAGGTAAAGGCTAACTCTCCACACCCTTTCTCTCCATATACAACCCTTGTTGGCTTTGCATCATGGACAGGCATGGAGAAACATCCCAACCACCACAACCTTTGGAGGATGACACACAATTCATGACAAGATGGGACCATTGGAAGGTCCGAGGAGAATTCAACTATCGTTGTGAAGATCTCGAGAGGCGCCAAGATGAACAATTTAGCGAGGCCCGTGTGGAATTCAAGAACATCGACAACCGCTTCGAAGAAGTCCGTGGCCAAATGCATGCCATGCAACACAACCTCGGTCATCAAAATGAAGCTCTTGGTCGTGCACTCGCCTCAACGGATGAGAAGCTACAACGCCTCATTAATGGACTCGCAAGGCCACGCTCGCGCGAATCAATCTCATCTCGGCACTCCTCAAGTGAATCAAGTGCACCCCACCGTCACGCTTCAAGGCATCGGGATGGACCCGTTTTTCAATCCATGAGCTCTTCGCAAGCGGTACCATCTCCGCGTCACGCCGCAACGTCAAGCTATGATGGTGACCTCTCCGCAAGACCTCCAAGGCGCGAAGCAAACCGGCCACAACAAAGGGCACTTGTGATTCAACAAGAGCAACCTTGCATGGACCACCAAGGCCATCGACGTCGACATGCCCCTTCAACTCCAAGTGAAGCATCCGAAGAGGACGAACAAGATCACAGTCGACGTGAAGCACTCGAAGATCCTCCAAGGCGTCATCATCGACATGAGCGTCCACGTCGGCAACATGATGGTCATGACGAGCCTCCTCTACACCAAGAAGAAGAAGAGCAGCCCATTGCGCATGCGGCTCGACGTCCTCCTCGCCATAGGGCGCAAGACATTGCTCCTCGATATCAACCACAACAAGAACAAGAGCAAGCTCCCCAAGCTCGTCGTGAGGACCATCAACCTCCTCCTCGTCCTCAACCGCGTCAACAAAATGAGCAAGCTCCCCAAGCTCGTCGTCAACAACAAGTTCCATCACCAAACGCGGCGCCTCAGCAACCACAAGAGCAACACAACAATCATCAAGCAAGACATGAGAGATCGGATGATGATGATGACCGCCCAAATCATGGCAACCGCCGCAACCGGAACCGCAATGGAGAAGAAACTTTCGGCAAGCTCAAGTTCACCATGCCAAAGTTCACCGGTTACAATGAGCCCAAGGAATATCTCTCTTGGGAACTCAAGGTCGACAAGATCTTCCGCATGCACAACTATAGCAATGAGAAGATGATGGCCATGGCATCCCTCGAGTTTGATGAATATGCCAACCTTTGGTGGGAACAAGTCCAAATCGCTCGCGAAGCAAAAGAAGAGCCTCCAATCGCAACTTGGCAAGACATGAAGGCCCATATGAGATCCCGCTTTGTTCCTTCGCACTACACGCGTGACCTCTTCAACAAGCTTCAAACGCTTAGTCAAGGGACAAAGACCGTGGAAGATTACTTCAAGCAAACGGAGCTCAACATGATCCGTGCCAACATTGAAGAGCGAGATGAACAAACAATGGCACGTTTCCTCAATGGCTTGAACCATCCCATCAAGCGCATCACCGAGTTCCAAAAGTACAACAACATGGTTGAGCTTGTGCACATCGCATCCAAGGCCGAGCGCCAAGTGCAAGAGGACATCAAGTACAACATGCCAAAGACGTACTTCACCTACAAGCAAGCATCAACCACTACTCCAACAACACCAAGTGGAAGCTCCTCAAGTACCACCAAGCTTCCCTTCAACCCAACTCTCCCTCAAGGAAAACAACCCCCAAGTGGCAAAAACACAAGGGATGATCAACCATTCAATGGTGAATGCTACAAGTGTGGAGGCAAAGGGCACAAGTCGAATGCATGTGGGAACAAGAAAGTTTTGTTCATCCATGACAACGGCGATGAAGAATACTTGAGTGAAGAAGAGTTTGATGCAAGAGTCAAGGAAGCCATGGCAAGGCAACATTTGGAAGAGGACCAAGAACTTCTCGTGTGTGAGCATGACGCAAGTCCATCGCTTATGGTCACAAGGGTCTTGACTACCCAAGCCAATGAAAATGAAGAACAACGCTCGAACATCTTCCAAACTCGTGCCGGCATCAATGGGAAGTCCATCAAAGTTGTCATCGATGGAGGGAGTTGCCACAACCTTGCAAGCATGGAATTGTGTGAGAAACTCAACCTCACCCTCCATCCGCATAAACACCCATACCATATCCAATGGCTAAGTGACCAAGGATCCGTCAAAATCAAGCACACCGTCTCGGTGACATTCTCAATCGGGCACTACAAGGACACGGTGGAATGTGACGTGGTCCCAATGACGGTTTGTCACATGTTGCTCGGAAGGCCATGGCAATATGACAAGCGTGCTTTGCATAATAGTCACTCAAACACTTACACCTTCAAATGGCTTGATCAAACTTGTGTGTTGCAACCAATGACTCCTAGCCAAATAATTGCGGACAATGCAAAGGCTTTAGTGAGGCTGCAACACGCAAAAACACCTTGTGAGAAGAGTGGTGAGCGAGAGAACCACACCATAGTGAGTGAGAGCTACAAGCCAAACTCGAGTGGAAAAACTAAGAGTGTTCTTCTTGCCACCAAAAGTGAGATGAGAGAAGTGTGGAACAACCCATCCATCTTGCACTATGTCCTCATATGCAAGGGACTAGCGCAAGGAACTAACGACTTCACAAATGTTCCTCCTTCTTTGATGACTATTTTGCAGGAATTCCAAGATGTTTTTCCCGAAGATCTTCCTCATGGCCTTCCTCCTCTTCGTGGAATCGAGCACCGCATCGACCTCATACCCGGCGCACCACTTCCAAACCGCGCGCGTATCGCACGAACCCGGAAGAGACGAAGGAGATCGAACGTAAAATCAACCAACTCGTCTCCAAAGGTTTGATCCAAGTAAGCACTAGCCCAAGCGCCTTCCCCGTGATCCTAGGCCCAAAAACGGATGATGCGTTGCGGTTATGCATGGACTGCCGTCCAATCAATGCTATCACCGTGCGTTATTGACATCCTATACCGCGTCTTGATGACATGCTTGATGAGTTATGTGGAGCCACTATATTTTCGAAAATTGATCTTCGTAGTGGTTACCATCAAATTCGCATGGCTGAAGGTGATGATTGGAAAACCGCCTTCAAGACCAAGCTTGGTCTCTATGAATGGTTGGTTATGCCTTTTGGCTTATCTAACGCCCCATCTACCTTCATGCGCCTCATGAACCATATTTTGCGATCTCTCATTGCAAAGAGTGTAGTTGTTTACTTTGTTGACATCCTTGTCTATAGCAAGTCACTAGAGGAGCATGTTACTCATGTTAAGGAGGTCCTTCAAATCCTTCGTCATGAAAATCTTTATGCTAATCTCCCAAAGTGCACTTTTGCAAGAGACAAGCTGATTTTCCTTGGTTTTGTTGTGTCTTCTAATGGCATAGAAGTGGATGTCTCAAAATTCAAGGACATACGAGATTGGCCCATCCCAACAAATGTTAGTGAACTTCGTAGTTTTCATGGGTTGGCTGGCTTTTACCGTCGCTTTGTGAAAGATTTTTCTACCATTGCTTGCCCCCTCAACGAATTGACCAAGAAAAATGTCACGTTCATTTGGGGAAAAGCACAACAAGAGTATCTTGTGAGCTCGACATTCAATGCCAAGGACCTCTCACCCTACCATGGCGAAAATGAAGTTGAGACGGTTGAAGAGTCGAGGACGACTCTTTCCCAAGGGGGGGAGCTGATGCAGCCCGACCTACGACCGCTACTACATCTACTCCCACGAGCTCCCCAAGTGGACACATGACTTGCGCCCGAGCCAAACTCCTTCAAGCTAAGGTGAACTCGCTCCTCTCCTTGTGTGACTTCGACACACCCTTGGATGGCTTGCTACTTCATACGCATACACTGTGCATCATCAGGTACGAAGAGAAGGACCCAAGGAACGGAGGGGAAGCAACCAGTCGCTGCCAGACGCAAGCGGTACTACCGGTTGAGCCGACCGGTACTACCGCTCCAAGCGGTACTACCGCCCCCTCCTACCGCTCGCCACTGGCGCCTCCGACGGAAGCTCCAGGCCCTCAAGCGGTACTACCGCTCCCGGAGCGGTACTACCGGTTGCGACCGGTACTACCGGTTGCCAGGCCGGTACTACCGGTCCTGACTGACCCTGAACGCCTGAATTAGGCCCAGTGCCTTGTATCCCTTACTATAATTTGCCTTTTTGTTCCGAAACTACCCCTGTTTTGTGGCTGGACTATATATAGCCCCCACCATCCATTGTAAACCCTAGACTTGGATAATAATAGATATTAAGGAAACCCTTTGAGGAATTATATCTATTGGTCTCATGCTCCTACCAAGGAGCACCGGATTATCCACCCCCCTCTTGGATCTTGCCTAGTGCGTTCAAGTTGTACAAGGCCTTGGGTTCTCGGTTTCTCGCCCCCAAGTCGTCAAGATCTCACCAAGCACCTCATCCCCCGTTGTTGGCGTGGAGAGTGAGCTTCGCCCAACACCGATCCTAGGGATTATGTTGGACCGGTTGCCACCGGCGTGAGGAGTAGGCGTGTATCGTGTTTTGGTGTGCGTGTGTTCGCGGTTTTCATCCCCATCCTCGATTTCATTCCCCGACCACCGCTTTCCCCTCATTTCTCGTGGAATTCGTGAAAGATCGGGCCAACCCCTGGGTTACCCCATAACACGAGGTCTTGGCGGTAGTGGGATCGTGCGTGCGGGCGATAACCGTGTAGATCGTGCGTGTGGTGGAACCGCTCGTGGCTGAGTGGAGCTACACCGACGACCACACGACGCAGGAGAGGATCAGGCCTCCTGACCGATGTGGTGCGCGAGGCGTCGCAGTGCCGACGCGACAGACGCAGTAATCACTGTAGCGTTGTCAGCGGGAACTGTAGAGGAACAAAAAACTAGAGAAATAATGATGAGTGTTACACGTAGGATGAGGCGTACACAAGAAGCTACACGGATACCGCGAATAAGAGAAAGTAACTCGGAAAGGAGGAGAAATGAATATTGGGAAACTGATGTGGCCCGGCCGAGGTACAGACGGGACGGGGGAAGCCATAAGGAGTTTCCCCGGTCTTATGCCGAGTTACTGTTTATATCGGCCGAATCATGTAAAGGTTGGCCGAGATGAGCATGACCATGACATTTACGAGAGGGGCTGTACGTTACTCGGCCGACGTACGAGTTAAGTCGGCCGGGCAAGTCCGAATAAGCCATAATGCAAGTGAAGGCCGAGCCAAGTTAAGCGAGGCAGGGCCGAATAACATGAACCTTGCAGGAGAAGGAGGAGCCTAAAGTCAAACCCTAGCCTCGGGCTAGGAAGAATCTGAACAGAGCCAAGCGCAAAGGACAAGGCGTAGAGCAGCAGAAGAGCAGAAGGAGGTCACGGAGGTGATAGTCCTAGAACCCGAGGCATGCAGGTGGGGCTCTCTGGAACATTGCCGTCATTAGAAGGGGGGAACGGAAAGGAGCTCGCCGAGTTACTATATTGGGATAAGCATATTCCTCGAATATGCTTGCCACGTCAGCCCTAGAGGAGCCAGGGCGCCCATTTATAAGGAGAAGCTTGGACCCTTGAGGGGGGGTGGCTCATTCTACACCGTTAGGCTTGTAAAGTTCATCTTCTCTTCCTGCATACAGCTCAAGGAGCACTTGTAGTCCAAGAGAGGAGAAATAAAGATCTGTATGTTACTCATTCGCATGTAGAGATAATGAAACACCCTCAGAATCGGCCCTATGCAAGTTTCAGCGCTTCCCGCCAAACCCGCATAGAAATGATTCAAAGGTGCCCACCAGGCACTTGCGTGCGGGTGGAAAAAGAAGTAATATCATTACACAATAGTCCTCGATGGAACCCACAAAACAGATATATACAATGGCGACTCAATGAGTCAATAATACAGATATACAGTACAAAGATCCAAATCACCTTGAAAATGATTCAGCGTCCGAGTACGGACAAGATGCAAATTGAGCTAAGAGCCCTGAAAAATAACCAAAGGTGTCCATAACCCTGCCCAGGCCAAGCCGGAAGGGTAACCCTGCTAACGACGTCGATCTCAAAACCTGCTTAAACAAAAGGGGTGCCGACAAAGGGCAAAGGAGAAAGATAGAGCGGTCAGTACTGAGGCCAGTACACAGCGAGGCTAGAATTCGGCGGTCCTCGCCTACATAGGTATGGTGGACTGAGCGGCAGCGCAGCATGCACTAAACAATCTATAGAGACTCGATATAACTGTCGGCTACCAGAGAGGGATAAGAAAGTCCTATTCGGAACCATCTTGCTACTACCACCAAACATACCCATCCTGGTGTTTCCCCCTCGAGACCAAACGAGGAAGTCAACCGAGGAACTCACGCAGTTGGCAGTTTTATTTATTCAGTTATTGTTGCAGCAATTACTAGTCAAGTATAGATAATCATCCTGATATAATAAGCCGTGGGCAATTTTAGTTAACCATTCGGTTGTAGTTGCAACACTTACTAGTCAAATACAATTAGCATGAGATATCCCAAACCCAGCAGTTGTTGGTACTTTTATTTAGCTATTCCGTTGTAGTGGAGCTGATTACTAGTCATATCGGATACAAGTCAAATTATAACAGTAAACTTTAGTTATAGTTGTCTATGATCGAGAAATGTGCTCCAAGTCGTCCATAACCGCGGACATGGCTTTTCGAAAAGATTTAACCCTGCAGGGGTGCACCAAAGTATCCACACGCACTTCGACCCTTTTTGCCAGATCAGTTAACATACACCCATCGGTATGTCGGCGGGGCCTAAGTCATGACGTTTCCCAGACCCAAAGCAAGTACATGGGGGCCACCCCACTAAGCTACCCGCAACAAAGTCGGCCGGTCTCCGAGACGGACTCAGGGTTTGTGTAGACGGCTGTAAACGACTGGGAACCCGAAAGTGTGACTGGGCTTGTCGATACAGCGAAAACGTGTCACGATCCTAAACAGTACAGGTGCTCCTCGTATAATCGTAAATAAAGCAGTAAGCATGGCATAAGTACAGGATAGTAATAAAGCCCCAAACTACTTGTGGCCCCCGGTACAATACTTTGAATTCAGGTACTAATCGATGGGGGTGCCCACACACCCCACCTGTGGTTAGCGCGCTCGATCTCGGAACAGGTGTCAAGAACTCGGGGTCCTACAGGACACCAGTGAGCGGTTAAAATCCAAATATTGTCTATTACCCACCGGTGCCTCTGCATTTACCTACTTTCAATTTTAGTTATTAAACAATAATTAAAGCCATGATCATCTCCAACATTAAACATGCGGCAATACTCCAACAACTGTGGTACTTGACGACACGCAACAGCACTTGAGCAAGCGACTACGACGCGCAGGTCCAACTATCTACCAAACAACAGGTAATAGGATGTGTCCAAGGAAATATAAGGCCGCAAGGGATATCACGGGTACGGAAACTAGAGCATCGCAACACAGATAGCAATAGATCAACAGGAGGAAATAAAGACTATAAATGCAAAATAGGTAGAAGGGGAAGGGATGCTCGCCTGAAAAACATTGCCGAAGGTTCATCCGAAGGTCGGGTCGCTCGCATCAACTCATCGGCCTAGTCCGTGAAGAAGCAAAACACTAGCACAAACACCGGATGCACTATTTAATACTATGACAGAAGATCGGGCATGATGCATGTATGATGTATGACATGGAAAAGGTGCAATGCAATTAGATCATATTAAGCGGAACCGGGGTCCCGACATTTAATTAAACGGTTCAAGTTATTTATCTACCCCGCAAATTAAATGTTGGATTAGCAAGACCAAACATGGCTTCGGTTCGCTATGCCAATTTAAATGAAGTCCGGAATAAGACAAAGATATCCCGCATATAGACTCCATATTTAATTATGAGATGAATTGGCATAATGCCCCCAAACCACAGACAAGTATGCATGCATGAACAATTTAATATGCATCAGTTGATAATGTCATATTATAAAAATAATGGGGTCTCGGAAAGAGGGTCACACATGTCTTCGACGATCTTGGTTAGGGTTCGACGGGGTTCGGTCTTCAGGATCTGGGAAGGCGACCTTGTCGATTCGTCATCATCGCCTCCAGGTCCATGTCGACGATCTTGTTGTCCATGATGGAGATCTTATGGTTTCGGATTCATCACGGGGATGAACTCGAGGCACCGTGGTCTTCGAGTAATGCGAGTTCACTTAAGCCAACGCCGGAGCGGAAGGTGTCATGGCGAGATCAACGAAACCACACTGGTATGTCGTGCGGCAGACCTAGGAGGTTCATGCGCCCACACTGGTACACAAGACCACCAAAGCGAAGCTTAGCACATCAGAACAAAAGAAAACAGAGGAAAAAAGTGCACTGCGAGGAGGCCCCTGTCTCGTGCAGGCATAGGCTCAAACACCCTGCGGACGGCAAGCGACAGGAGGATCGGCGAGCTGGTCCGGGCGGCCTCCAAGCACCGGGATGGAGCTCTTGTGGGCGGCGACAGCCGCTAGCGGAGCGAACTCGGTGGCAGAGCGCAGGACAAGGTGGGGCCGGTCCGTGATGGCTTGCAGAGGCGCGAAGGAGCGCGTACCACGACGGGGAGAGGCGTGAAGGAGGGGCCCCTGCGAGAGTGGCAGCGGCTTGAGCTCGCGAGGGGGGACGACGAGCTCGGACCGCGGGGGTGAGCGCCCAGGTCGTGGCGGCGGCCGGACGAGGTTGGTCCAGTAGGCGGACAGAGGGAGATGGGCGGTGGGAGCGCCTGGGCCGGCGAGGAGGGGATGCCCTGGCGGCGGGGAGGAGCGGCTGGAGGCCGGGCAGCACGCTGCAGAGGTGGCCACCGGCGAGGTCGACGCGAGGCGCCAGGAAGGCGACGAGGTTCGCGCGGGTGCGGAGGTGCCGGACGAGCTCGGGGACGACGCGGTGGGGGAGGCCGGAACCGTGAGGTAGGGCGGCGGTGACGCGGAGGAGAGGTGCCAGTCGGGGCGGCGCCGGGAAGCGGGGAGGGGGCTCTGGCGGCGGCAGCCAAGTAGAGAGGGAGCGTGGCTCGCGAGAGAGCAGAACGCGAGGTTGAGGGCGACGCCCGACGCGAGAGAGAGGGGGTTTGGCGAGCGAGCGAGCGGACGGGGTCGGGTGGTGGGGCCAGAGAGAGATAGGGCTAGGGACGGTGTACCGCGTGCGTCGGGTGTGGCATGTGTGTGTGCTGCGCGCTAGGGTAGGGCAGGTGGCAGCGGGTGATTGGGTGGGGTTTGGGCCAGGGGTGATGTGGCGTGATAGGATAGGTTGGGGTGAGGTGGAGGGAACTGGGTAGGATAGGGTGGGGTAGGAAAAGGGTTTGGGTAGTCTGGTTTTTGTACTGGGGGTGGCCGACTGGGTCGGATCGGCCCGGTACGGCTGCCCCCTAAAAATAAACTAAATATATTAATATTTAAAATGGGGCTTTTGAAAACCGTTGGTAGATAAAGCAAAATATTCCGGAGACCCGGGTTTTGTGTTTGAATAAAGACGGGGCGTTCAGAAGACAAAAATAGATTTTTTGAAGATAGTTTTATGCAAACAAATGCAAGACGACATGACGATGCTCAAATGCAATGTGGCATGATGACATGAGCATGTGGTCATGATGATGCAATGCACAAAAAAAACGCGATTTTCTAGTAGTGGTTTTTGCGGGGCGCCACAGATAACTACATCTTCCCTCCCCAGATCCCACTAGCATCCATTGGCCCCATACTTTAGCCTACCCATGGCATCAGTTGTGCCACCACCACGACAGAACCCCTTCGCGACAAGGAGTGCTTTATAGATTGAAACATTTCCATCCATATCAGTTTTCTTCTTAAAGACCCATTTGCACTCGACGGGTCTTGCACCGTCTAGCAGATCAACCAAGTTCCAAACTTGATTTTCATCCATGGACTTTATCTCGGATCTCATGGCTCCAATCCATGACTCGAAATCAGATCCTACCATCGCTTCCGAATAATTTTCCGGCTCATCACTGTCTAACAGTAACACATCACGAACACTTCGTAATCTTGCCGATCTTCGTAGTACAGGTGCTGCTGCCGGCTCAGCTGCCACGACCGGCTCAACCTCCAAGGTTTTTGCCGACTCGCTACTAGATGGTTCCTCTCGAATTTCTTCGAGTTGCACCGTTCTCCCACTTACTCCCCGACTGAGAAACTCTTTCTCAAGGAAGACACCGTTCCGAGCGACAAACACTTTGCCCTCTACTTGGTTGTAGAAGTAGTAACCCAAGGTTTCCCTCGGATACCCCACAAAAATACATTTATCCGACTTGGTCGTAAGCTTGTCCGACTGAAGTCGCTTGACAAATGCTTCACAACCCCAAATCTTAAGAAAAGACAAACTCGGCTTTTTGCCTGTCCACATCTCATGCGGTGTCTTCTCTACCGATTTTGATGGTACTCTGTTTAGTGTGAACGCCGCTATTTCTAGACAATAACCCCAAAATGATAAAGGCAGATCTTTCTGACTTATCATTGACCGTACCATGTCCAACAAGGTCCGATTCTGCCTTTCCAAAACACCGTTCCTTTGCGGCGTTCCTGGCGGAGTAAGTTGAGGAACTATTCCACAACTTTTTAGATGGTCATTAAACTCATGGCTCATGTACTCACCTCCTCGGTCCGACCGAAGAAACTTTATTTTCTTGCCGAGTTGATTATGTGCTTCATCCTGGAATTCTTTGAACTTTTCAAAGGCTTCCGACTTGTGTTTCATCAAGTAGATATATCCATACCTACTCAAATCATCAGTGAAGGTAATGAAGTACTCATAACCACCCCTGGTTGTCGTGCTCATTGGTCCACATACATCACTATGTACTAGTCCCAACAAGTCGGACGCCCTTTCGCAACTCTTTGCAAAAGGTGTCTTGGTCATTTTGCTGAGTAGGCAAGATTCACATGTCTCGAACGACTCCAAGTCAAACGAAGTTAGGAGTCCATCATCATGGAGCTTCTTCATGCGTTTCTAACTTATATGACCAAGCCGACAGTGCCAAAAGTAAGTCATATTCAGATCATTTGGTTTCAACCTTTTAACATTTATGTTATAAATTGACTTACCATCAAGATTCAAAATAAATAACCTGTCCTGGACGGGTGCAAAGCCGTGAAACATATCATTCAAATACAAAGAATAACCATTATTCTTGATATTCGACTCATAGCCTTGCCTCATCAAACATGAAGCAAAAATAATGTTTCGACTGAGCACTGGAACATAATAAAAATTATTCAGTTCCATAATGAATCCGGAAGGTAAATGAAGTTGCATCGTGCCGACTTCCAATGCAGCAACTCTTGCTTTGTTGTCGACTCGAATATCAACCTCGACTCTTTCTACGCTCCTAGTTCTTACCAGTCCCTGCAACGAGTTGCAGATGTGAATACCTGATCTTATATCATATACCCAAGAACTATTAGGTGCATCAGCAAGATATATGTCTATAACATTGAAAACAAGTGTACCTGAGTCGGAAGTCATACCTCCACTCTTGGCTTTGTCGGCCAAGTACTTGCTGCAGTTCCTCTTCCATTGGCCATCCGCCTTGCAGTAGAAGCAAGTGGATCCGGCTGAAGGAGATGGTTTAGTCCCTGAGGAAGCGCTTGGGACCGGGTTCTGAGCCTCATTTCCTCCTGACTTAACCTTCTTCTTAGTCCAAGAACTCTTCTTGAACTTAGCCTTATTCTGCACCATCAACACTGGACTAGCGCCCTTCTTGAGATCCGCCTCCGCCTGCTTAAGCATCCCATGTAATTCAGTGAGCTTCTTATCCATACCATGCATGTGGTAGTTCGAAATGAACTGCCCATATGCACTAGGAAGAGAGTTCATAATTATATCCGTAGCGAACTCTTTGCCAATGGGGTAGCCAAGCCTCTCCAGAGACTGCACATAACCAACCATTTTGATCACATGCGGACTCAGTGGATCACCATCCTTAAGCTTGCAACTGAGCAAACCCTGAGAGACTTGATACCTCTCAGTCTTCGCCTGAGCCTGGAACATACTTTTGAGGCTTTCGATCAGATCGTAGGCCTCAACATGCTCGAACTACTTTTGCAAGTCCGGTTCCATGTGAGCAAGCATAAGACAGCTAATATCCATGGACTCATCCTTAGCCCGACGGTAGGCATTGGTGGCAGCAACAGTCGCATTCTCATTCGGCTCATCTGGAAGTGGGTCGTCTAGGACATGGTCCTTCTTTTCTTGTTTGAGAACAATTCTCAGATTTCGATACCAGTTGGTCAAATTAGTGTTGTTCGGTTTATATTTCTCAAGAATGGTTCTCAACACAAAACTGGATATCTGAGAGTGACTGCTACTACTAGAACCAACACCCCTCCGATGGTTTCTTAGTGATTCAGGATCCTAAATAAGCAAGTCGGCTAGTGACCTTTAGCATCACCGCTAGCCGCCAAGTGATCTAGGTAGACAACTCCTTGTCAATCGCATCTCATGCGACTCCTGTTGGACGGGTGGCATCACATGCCCCGGCTCCCATCCGACCTTTCCCCGAGTCCCACAACCGTTGTGATAGACCCGTCTAGCTTACCGATCGTTTCTGCAGTAAGAGTCCGACTCGAACCCACCTAGTCGGAAAGAATTGGCAGCACCTCAATTTTATGAGCCCACTACCAAAAATGTCCGACTTGTGATGGTGCAAACACTGGCAGGAAAACCAACTAGACCTTCTTTGAGGGATTAAATTTTACCGACTATCTAATAGAGGTAAAACTGAGACATAACAATAACACAAAATAAAGCATTTATAATGTGACATGGTATGGCTCCCTTCATGGTGATTTCCATCTCCACAAAGCATGTAATCCGAATCGTGCCAACTCTTGTCACTTGCCGTCTTACTCCATGTCGCCGACATGTACAACGCCTTGCATGCCTTCCGGGTTCTCCAAACAGCAACACTAGCTTAGTAAAGTAACTTACATAGAGAATCCGACACGCAGGTCGTTATACAATAAAACGACAGCACCTAGGCTCCAGCCGGCTGACAAAAAACCGTGATTCGCAGATCACGTATGGATTACACACATACATCACATGCACATGAACCATACCATTCACAACTTCCTGCAAAAACAAGTTATGCATACATACAATATCTACCGGCGTTGTGGAACTTGCAACGACATCTAAGGCGCTACGACAGGGCGAAGCCGGTGGTCCCGCTATCCTGATAGCGGGCGGGGATAGAAGGGACAGCGCCCGACAATTTTTCCGAAAACGTAGATCTCATATACGATCCGAACATGGATTCCGACCATCATTCTGATTCGATCAAACTCTTTGATATTCATCACCGCTTCTGGATTTACGTGTCACAGTGTACCCCGATGGCGGAAGCCGACCGGTAGGGGTATGTTGTTCCACGACCTCAGCAGTATGATCACAGAAATCAGATCTACCATTCCCCGAGCACAATTGATCCAATCAACTTCGTACAAAACCGATCTATCTCATAGATCGACCACCAAACAGCACATAGATCTCATCTACAGCCAACCGCATATCACATATGCGAGATCTCGAGCCTAAAACCAGAAGCTATGGCTCTGATACCACTATTGGGCCACGCAGAGATAAAACAAAACTTTTCCTCTAAAATGGTTATCCCAAGATCTAGCTGAGGCAGAAGGCCACGAGGTTTACCACTAGACGCGCAGTTACAGATTACTGATGAAGCGCGTCAGTTGATGCAGTGCAGTCCTCACGATCCGATCGTCCTGGTGCTGATCGCACAACACCTCTGCTGGTATCCACACGTACAAGGAGGAGCACCGGCGGCGAACTGCTAGGTTCGTATCGATGGTAGGACTGTTGTGGAGCTAGGGTTTCCAACACATGGAATGACCTAACCGAACAACGATTAACCTTTCTGGGTTATGGTGCTCCACTATATATAGGGAGTGAACGTGGGCTCTGCTCGCGCGACCCATTCACTAAAGCCCATATAACACTAGTCACCGTGTGTCCAACTCACTAACTCAGTCCTAATCCGGTTTAGGTCCAACCCAACCAGATTACAGGTTCAGATCCAATCCGAACATGCTCCCGCTCTTAAGTGTGTGACCCCGCAGGCTCATGGCTACTTGGACACGATTGGAGTCCGATTCTCAATCGATCAGTCGGTAGCGGCTCCTAGCAGAACGTTCTGAATCCCAAGCACCAAAGAGTCATGAAGACTTGCCTTTCCAATGCGACTTACGTCCTAGTCCCTTTTTCCTCACGATATACCTTGTCAGACTATAGGCGAATAATTGGCATCCCTTAAATAGTCCGACTCTCTTCTCGATCCAAGATAAGTGATTCACCCGACTAACTCTTAGTCGATCGCCTCGGTTAACACTTAACCGAGTCGTGCATGGCCATGCTTTCCGAATCATATCTCACGAGAGGGCCTAGAGAATATCTCTCCGAGTGGAGGGGCAAAATCCCATCTTGGTTATTCACATGACGCAGCTTGATTCTTAGTCGACCCGAACCCTGCCTTTATAACTACCCATTTATGGATCAGCGTTTGACAGAACCTAAGTCGGTGATCCTCAACTCGGGTTATGCAACAACCTCAGGTCTAAGGATTACATTGATTGAGATATACAAATGACAACTTGTTCGTTGTACCTCAATATGGGTCAATCCGACTCGCTAAACTCTTTAGCCGAATCTGTGTAAGTTGGAATAGTATCTACATGCTCATGACAAGTGGAACCGAGTCATCAAGCCAACTTTCACATTGGTCTAAGTTGTGTGTCCAGCACAAATTCGATGACCAAGGATATTTAGTACAAACAACATGAATGCATAGTTCCACAACCGAATCACATATTCAATGATACACATCAGATGTTTATACAAGGACTACATAATATCTTTATGAATACAATGGGAAATCTCATCATACATGATTGCCTCTAGGGCATATTCCCAACAAGGTGGTGTTGGACCGCCTTAGGTTTGCCTCCATCAAGTTCATCTTCTGCAGTGTATCCAGGTACATGATGTTGATGCTGCTTCCACTATCCACCATAGATTTGGTGAACTCATTGCCGTCAATCAGGGGGTTGATGACCATGGCGTATTGGTTCTCCGCAGGGATGAGGTCTGGGTGATCCTTCCTGTCCCAAGTAATTGGAATCTCCGACCAGCACAGGAACTGGGGAACTGGGGGTAGGGTAGCCATCAGTATCCTCATGGAGGTCTTCTGTTGTCAGACAGTGGGGATGCCAAGGAAAGTGTGGAAAACTGTTGCCTTCTTCTCAAAGGGGTTCTTGCCTTTGCTGTCGCTTTTGTCACCGTGCTTGGGGTCAACGTCCTCGTCCATGTCACTTGAATCCTTGGATTCATCCTCCTTATTCTTCCCCTTTCACTTGCCTCGCGGTCTATTCTTCCGACTTTGCTTGTAGCCGGACTCCGGGTCCGCCTTGAGGTTGTTGACGAACTTGCAGTGGCGATTGGTGTGGGTGGCCTTGCCGTTGGCGTCGAGGTATACGAGGCATGGATATCACGGTACTCCTCATAGGTTTGGGGAACACTGAGCGCTGCCAAGGTAGTTTCACTTCCTCGCTGCTGCCCACGACCAGCTCCCCGCCCTCGGCCACGCTGTCCGCCATCACCTCGCCCTGCAAAAGTCATAGCAACCATGTCAGGGGTTTGCTTTTCTTCTGGTGCGGTCTTCCGCTTGGTGCTGCTATTCCTCCGAGCTTGAGTTGGAACGGCCGTTGCCGGCAAAGAGCCGCGAGCATCGTCGTCGGCAGCCGCGAACTAACTGGCCAACTGAATCATCTAGTTCAATTCTTGATGGTGCTTGTCCTGCAGGCGCTTCATCTTATGTCGGAGCAACGTGCCCCTTTACAACCCATCGATTAAGGCGGACATGGCAGTCTGAGTGTGCACTCCTGCGCAGGAATTTTTCATATCCAGCCAGCGGGAGAGGTAGGCACGAGATGTCTCATCTTTCTCTTGCATGCACCGCTGTAGATCTCCAACAGTGCAGGAGCGTTTGTACGTACCCTCGAAGTTCTTGGTGAACACTTCTTGCATGTCCAACCAATTGAATATGGATCTTTCCAGCAAGTCATTAATCCATTGACGATTTGTGCCCGCCAACATCAGTGGGAGGTACTTGATGGCAACGTTGGGGTTACCCCCGGCGATCTCCACCGCGTTTCCATAGTCCTGCAACCATGTTGCTGGCTTGGCGGTGCCATCATAGGGCTTGATGGTCTTGTCAATCCGGAAACCTTTGGGGTAAGTTGCGGACCGTATCACAGGTCCAAAGCAACGTGGGCCTAGGTATGGTCCTTCTCGGGCCTTGTGGATCTTGTCCAGACGCGAACGTGCATCGTATGGCTCCGGGCTTCTTTTCTTCTTGCCATCAGGGGATGGGCTGCGTTAACGATGCGGGCCTCTTCCGCCATGGTGGCTGCTGGGTGGCGACAGAGGAAGAGGTGGCATGGGTTAGCCTTCTTGATGTTACCCTCCTACGACGCCTCACGCTTGTTGTGGTTGCTTGTCATACGCGGAGGGTCATGGTGCGACCTGATCTTGTGTCCTTGGTTGCGTTCTCCGTCATGACGGGTCTGCTCCGTGTTGTCGCGGATGACGTTGTCGCTCTGCCTTGGCGGGGGCATATCCGTACGATGGTGAGCCTTGGTTTCTTTGCAATGTCGGGGGGAGCGGGGCGGTGGCGATAGGCGACAAGGTTGGGCCTTACCTCCATGGTCAGAGGATATGGGGATAGCATCCTGCCTGTTGCGCGCATCCCTCCATCTTCGTTCTGACGAACCCGTCTGAGACTCGACATCTGGAGGACATATGTCCCTTGGTGACTTGTGCTGACTAGACTGGCAAAATGATGGGTCAGACTCAAGTCTCTGAGAGGTGGCCTTTTCCTGCTGTTTTACCGCCTTGGCCACTAGGTCATAGACCTGGTTCACCGCTTCGGGTGATCTATCCTGTTCCAGAAGGGTCTTGGCGACGGCGAGATTGAGGAGAGGAGTGGGCATCACCTGCCTTCCTTCATTTTCAATGTATGGCTTGGCCTGTGTCGGCTTCGGGGGAGCCCATCCTAGGTTTCGCCGCACACCATGAGCGTTGATGATGCAAGCCGGAGCTTTCTTGGCCTTCTGCTGCTGTAGCAGAGTCTTGAATTCGGCCTCCATTGCTCTAGCTTTCTTTATTGACTTCTGCGCGTTGGTCAGATCTCGATCTAGCTTTGCGCCTTGCTCCGTGATGGCATGCGCTTCCTCCAGCAGTTGCTGGCGCTTTTCGTCAAGCTAGACTACATTGAAAATATGATCTACGGTCATAGGTTCGACGAGGAGATTGTCGTACAGCACTCTATCAGCTAGAGTGACTTGGGCATCAGTAGACGTAGATGCCGGGGGCGGCGGGTTTGCGGTGTTGTTCTTGCTCGGTCCGATGCCGAGTTCCTGCGGCTATTGCACTGGGTTAGGCGTAGGGGTATGTCCTTTGTGCGATCATTGTCGACAGCAACAGGTGGTCCTTCCCCTTGTCCAGCGCTGTAGGCGGAGCTCTTCCGGGTTGATCTTCATCCATTGTCGTCCCAATGGTGATGAACACCTCTCGGGACATGACGGCGTTGTTGGACTACTCGCCGCGCTTGTAATCCTCATCCATCTCCTACGTGGCAGAGTCTAGCTCTTCCGGACTGAAGTCTATCTGCTCTGAATCTGCACTGAAGTTGGCATAGAGAGCGTCAATCACGGAGTCGGAGGGTGCCGGGGCTTCCTCGATGACGGGGGTGGAGGTGCAACAGCAGCGACGATGACTGGAGGAAGTGGTGCAGCTGCAGCGATGGCGGCGGGAGGCGGCGGCTGTATCGGAGGGGCTCCGTCAATTAGCGCAAGGGCTGTATGAGCTGCCTCCTCGGCCTCCGTGTAGTTGTTTACGGTGTTCACCATGCTTTCGATGGTGAGGCGTCCTAAAGCCTGCTGCTGCCTTAGCGAATGTCGGAGAAGTGTACCTAGGTCCAGTCCTTCCACAAAGTGATACATGGCATTATCATTGGGGTAATGCGCCAGATCGGCCCGTATATGGAGCCACCTAGCAAGGTAATCACGGGGGTTTTCGCCCTCTCTCTGAACGCAACGCGCCAGGTCAAAGATGGTAACCACGCTGACGAACATGGATCTCTGCTGTCCAGATGCACGGACGAAGTCGGCGGACATGCAGTGATCTTCGACCATTATATCCTGCACAGGGGCCGTTTGGGTGGGCCTTGAATTTTTCCGATCTTTGCCGGCAAACTCCAAGGAGAGATCCAACATCGATCCTTCTGCGAACGTATCCTGCCCATAGGTGGTCCGCGCGGGTCTTGATGCTCCTCCGACTCCCAGGGAACTAGTGCCCGAGTCGGTTTCGCTGATGAAGAGGTGGATATCTCCGATGGGGACGATCGAGCACCGCGTAGGATTCGTCTTCGCCGGGATCCAGAACTCGTCGGGAGGGGCGATCAGAACGTTTATGGAAAAGAGAACACGACCGATGGCCACGGTTTCGCCGATTCCCATGAAGATCTTGGTCCTTGCCCAGTGAACAGCCTGAAGCGCCTTTCGCCCCACGGTGGGCGCCAACTATCGTGGTATTGCCGACGAGTATGCCATGGAGGGGTCCTCACAGTGCGTGTTTTAGAGACGTGGGGAAGGTGGACGGTTGAAGGGTATGAGGTAACACAGCTTACCCAGGTTCAGATCCCACGACGGTGGCGGAATCCTACTCCTGCTATAAATCACTATAAGGGCAATACGCCGAGTTACAGGGATTGGTTCAATGTGTGAGGTGCATCGTAACCGACACTAGGTTGTCTAAGATTGTGCCCTAAAGGCTCCCACAGGCCCGACTTATATAGTCGCCAGGTCCTAGGGTTACAGGGAAAAGTCCTAGCCGGACAGGTTATAGAGTCCTACACTGCTTACAACTAGTCTAGCGTGTCTTGCACTCCAAGGATCCATGTACGTCAGCGATTCATCCGTAGCCTTCCTTTATCCGGCATGGGCCTCCCTTCTGGATCCATCTAACTGAGCCACCTAGCAGGCCATGGGCCATGCTACCAACTGTGGTCCACCCGGGTTATCCGGATAGGAGACATGCTATGAGGATACCCATATAGCATATCCCCAACATGTTGATCTTGACACAAAAACCAAACAAAAAGGATAAGGAGCGGTTATTACAGGGGTAATAACTTCCAAGACTCAAAGAAACAAAAGACCCAAAGCAAACTAAAAAGGGTTGTCTCCCAAAAGCTCTTTCTTTATAGCCATTAAGATGGGCATAATAATTTCAAAGATGCTCACATAGGAGATATGGATTTGAAGTGAAAGGGAGCATCAAGAAGCAAATATCCAACACATTTAAGTCTAACCCACTTCCTATGCCAGGGAGTTTCATGAGAAAAAAATTATTAAAACAAAAGGCTACTAGAATAGGAAGACAAAACAAGTGCAACTTCAAATCTTTCAGCATAAAGCAGGGAAACTTAACATTATTGAGATGCATAAACCAATGTTTCCCTCTCTCATAATAACTTTCAGTAGCACTTTGAATAAAGTTGACAATATAACTATCACAAGAAACAACTTTATCATCAAAATGAGCATACTTACAATCATCAAAAAGAGGTCTAAGGTCATAAACTAGATCAATAGAAGCAAGTTGTTCAACCCTAAAATCCTCATTGGGCAAATTATTTTCATAAGGAGTTTTAGCAAATTTGGAAAAATTAAAATCATAAGATTCTCCATTGAACTTAGTTAAAACTTTATCCTTATTACAATCTATAATAGCTCCACAAGTGTTTAAGAAAGGTCTACCAAAAATGATAGGGCAAGTTTTACTAGCTGCTGAACCAAGCACTAGCTAGAAAATATGCAGGATATTTAATCTTACCACAAAGAACTTCCACATCTCTTACAATACCAATAGGGCAAATGGTTTCCTTATTAGCAAGGTGAATAACCACATCAATGTCCTCAAGTCCACAAGGACCAATTTCATGCATAATTTCCCTATAAATCTCATAAGGAATAGCACTAGAACTAGCACCAATGTCACATAAACCATAATAGCAATGATCACCAATTATAACAGAAAGCACAGGGACACTAGCTTTCCTAGCTTTACTAGGATGAGAGATAATATTAGAAGAATCTTCACAAAAGATAACGTGCCCATCTTCTACATTTTTAGTGACAAGATCTTTCACAATATGTACTACAGGTTCAATATTTATTTGTTCATCAGGTTCAACAGCTTTCTTTGTTCTTTTGCTAACCACATTAGCCATAATAGAATGTTCCTTTACCTTAGCAGGGAAATGGATTTTCTCAATGTAGGGTTCATGCAAAATAGGATCAACAGTACAAACTTCAGTGTTTCTAATAGGAACATGATTAACAATATCTTTATAAGGAGCATGGTACTTGTCCCACTTCTTTTTAGGAATTTCAATATAAGAGGAAAAGGCCTTAAAACAATTGGCAATGATTTGAGAATCAAGACCATATTCAGTACTAATATCATGAAAGTCATCAGTTCCCATAAAAGATTTAATGCATTCATAATCATAATTTATACCTAACTTACTTCCTTTGTCATTTTCACATGCTTCACTGTTCTCTTGAATACGGTCTAGAAGATCCCATTTAGCTTCTTCTTTCATATGCGTGAATGATCCAGCACAAGAGGTATCTAACAAATCTTTATCATGAAGATAAAGCCTTGCATAAAATTTATTAATAATAATATTATTAGGGAGTTCATGAATAGGACATTTATGCATTAGTAACTTCATTCTCCCCCAATCTTGGGCTGTACTCTCTCCATCACGAGGCCAAAAGTTATATATTTGGTTCCTATCATTATGAATCTCACTGGGAGGATAGAATTTATATTAAAATAGAGGTACTATTTCCTACCATTACATAGATTGTCCATTCTTCAGCAGCTTATACAATTCTTCAGCTCTTCCTTTCAATGAAATAGAGAGTAACCTCTTCTTAACCTATTCTATTGTGATATCTGCACACTTAAACAACCCGCATAATTTATGGATAAAAAGCAAGTGATCACAAGGATGGACAGTTCCATCCCCAAAATAATAATTATCCATAACACGATCAACAATTCTTGTAGGTATCTTAAAAGGATCTATCTCAACAGGTGGTGGTTCATCTACTACCCTAGCAATGGTAGTATCTTTCCGAAATAGGAAACCAAGTGGTTATCCATATTGGAAAAAAGTAACAACTAGAAATAAAAGCAATAATCACATAAAAGTTTCGTTTACCAGTCCCACTCTTCAATAGTGCTTCACTCCCTGGCAACAGCGCCAGAAAATAGTCTTAATGACCCACAAGTATATGGGGTGTATCGTAGTACTTTCGATAAATATGAGTGTCGATCCCAATGACGAGAAGAAGGTGCTGACTAGTGGTTTGGAGCAGGAAATCTCTGTAGATACTTAGCAAATGGATTTTGAGGGATTTTTGATAAATCAAGGAAATAAAGTGAAAGTAAATAAAGGAAGCAAATAATTTCAGCAAGTGGCTGAATCCTTTGTTAGCAAAGGACAAGCCGGTGGTAATACTTATGAGGACCAAACATTCTCGAGGACACATGGGAATACTGTCAAGTTCTTTTGTCTCATATAGTTGATTAATCTTCTTTGGTTTGATAAGTGTTGTGTGGGTGAACCTGTGCTAATGTACCGACCTTACTTGGACTAATACATACTTGTGATTGAACCCCTTGCAAGCATCCGCAACTACAAGAAAGTAATTAAGATAAAAACCTAAACACAACCTTAAACTCTGAGATCCTACACTCCCTTGTGCAAAGGTTTCCTAACGGGGGTTCAGGTTTCTGTCACTCCGGCAACCCCATAATTAGTATCCAAATACACAATGCATTCCCTTAGGCCCATAAATGGTGAAGTATCATGTAGTCGACATTCACATGACACCACTAGAAGAATAGCACCACAACTTAAATATTAAACCATTGAATAATACCTCAACACAATTCCACTACTAACAACATGACTTCTCACATGTCCTCAAGAACTAAACGAACTACTCATGAGACATCATATGGATCAAGATCAAAGATGATATAATGATGGATAACAATCTGAACATAAACAATATTTCAGTGGTTCCACTCACAAGCATCAACTACAAAAGTAATCAACACCGAGAAAGTTTTCCCTAAGAACTATGCAAGATTCAACACAATTGTTACAGAGGGATGGAGTGGTGATGTAAGGTTCCCAACCTTTAATAAGGTAGAGATCCCTATGTTTACAATGCTAGTCCTTGGATCAATAGCTAGCATCCACAGTTAAGATGTAATATCAAGAAACAAAGGTCATAATACAACTTTACAACCAGGAATAAAATAATTCATTACATATTTCATAGCTCATTTGGCTATCATATTACATTGCAGCAGAATATCTATAAAGCAGGGGTCCTTCATCTTCAAAGTGCCACAGGCAGCCATGTTGGTTGTATACTTGTAATCCTAATCAACACACTTAACATCAAACAAACCTGCAACATAATAAGTTGCAGCCACAAGGGTCAATACATTTGAATTGTATTGGCAAGTTTCACTACTAAGTATAAATAAGTGGATCCTATCATTACATGCATATTTGGCTAAGTAGGGTTTAGGCTCTTTTGCAGAAAGCAATATAGTTTTATCCTATCTTTTCAAAATAGTTTTGATCTTTTGTCAAATCTTTCTGAACTTCTTGGAAACTCCAAGTGCTTCAAAATCCCTTGTTGTCACCCTCAAGTTTTACTTTGAGAAATTGGAATGTCGAGATCTTCCATAGCTTCAGGCCTTAGTTGCTCAGTATTGTCCATAACCGAGGACACGGCTAAGTACTTAGAATTTTGATCTTCTGCAGAAGTTGTACACTTTACCCACATGACACAATCTCATCTTGATGCCACCAGTGGCCGCTGGATAAGTACTCACCAAGATGGAGTACTGGCAGATTGAGAATGTGACAAAGTCTTTCCATAGGAGTCCTCCCAATACACAATGCTAGCTTGTCATCCAGGCACCAATGTAGGGTTTCAAGTTCCCTTACACAATCCTAGTTAACCTGAAGATGCCAATGCATGGGTCTTCCACTATGTAGTTGACTAAGCCAGAGCCCATTTAGCATGTGGCTGTACACGGAAGCCACTGTACGAGAAACATGTTCAATCTCTAAGTCCCTGGGTGGTTTTCTTCTAGTGCACATACAAAAAGAGATAGTCATATAAACATGGTTCCTTTTGTTGCCACCTTGTCCAACCTTGAGTATCCTTGTCCGCCCAGGTGGTTCATTGAGAACTTGTTTTTTTATATAAAACATAAGTCTTTTCAAATCTTCATAATATCATATCATGTATCCCATCCCAATATATAGCAGGGATAAGCATACTACAACTACAATGTTTCCACTAAGGAATATATAAGGGTATCCTATTAGGATTTAGCATAGCATAAAATAATAGTAGTCCTTATCATGCATGTTTCAAAAATCCACTAAGTGTAATGAAAATAGTATGACTTGGATGATAGTGTCACTTGCCTTTTAGTAGAGAATGTTGGTTCACTTCTTGATCTTGCAAATATCACACTCTTCTAATTCCACTACAATTCAATCAAGCAAACACATATTCAACACAACATTCAAACAAATTGTCACACATAAAATAACAAAAACAAGGTCATGCATGCAAGCATGCAAAAGGTAGTTTTATTTGCAAAGGTGGTTTATACTAGGCTCTAAACATTATAAAGTTCAAAGTGGTCATTTAATAAAGTGGTAAAACCATTTGCAAAAGGTTTTATCTAAAAACCATTTTTAAATCAATTCATTATTTTATGTGGTTGAGAATGCTTTTAGCAAAGTATTATTCTTTAAAGAGTTCACCAAATATATTTTAATTCTCAAAACTTGGTGTCTAGGGTCAGAAGGTTTGAATCAAATCATTTCACAAGGTTTTACTCAAAAATCATTTCTAAAACAAAATCAATATTTTTATTTGACTAGAAATGATCTAATTCAATTATTTATTCCTAAACTTCACAAAATACATTTTTAAATCCATAGGTTGGTTCCTAGGGTCAGTAGGTTCACAACAATCCATTTTGCAAAGATTTCACATTAAAATTATATCTAGAACAATTTTATATTCAAATTAAGCGTACACATGTTTCTGCAAATTCAACCAATTTTACAGAAGCAAAACATTAAACAAAGTGCATGGTTGTAAATTACTTGTTCTACTGATTCCATTGATATAAAATTTGCAAATTTTGGACGTGTGGAACTAAAGTTATGAATTTTACAAGTTTGCATATCAATCAGATTCAAAATTCTGTTTTAAACTAAACCAGTGCCACGCGTCTGTTTCTGATTCGCTGATACCGGTTCGCGTGGATTGCGCAGTTACAGCCGTTGGATCTAAGTGAGATGGTGCGGTCCAGATTAGCCCGTACCTCTTCGTTTAATGATTCTATCTAAGCCGCCAGATGGAGATCTAACGGTGTAAAACGACTCGACCTAATTCGAGCGGCGCTGACGGCGGCGCTCTGGCGGCAGCGCTCTGGCGTGGTCGTCGCCGGTGATGCACGACGCGAGAAAGAATGGGAGAGGTCTCACCGTGTTCGCCTTGACGTGCTGATGCTCAACTTCCTCACGAGGAGGAAGGGGGCTCACTGGAACGAAAGAAATTGCTCGCCGGAGTTGCTGCGAGCGGCGGGTGTCTCTGGAGGTTGTCGGGGCGAGGCTGCAGATCGCCCTAAGGCAAGATAGGGGCACGGTTAGACGCGGCCAAGCGTGGGGAGTGCACAGGTATCCTCGGGAAGGAGAGGGGAGGACGGTTCTTACCAGGGGAGTTCGCCAGAGACGAGACAGACACGGCGACGCTCAGTTGATGACGAAGCCGAGCTTCTAGAGTGCGCAGGAGCGAACTGGTGCTATGGGCAGGTGCGCCTGGCAATGGGGAATGTGCTAGCGTGCAGAGGGAGGCGAGGGGTGGCCGTGGTTCGCCGTATTTTGCTGGAGAAGGTCGCCGGAGCAGCGGCGGTGCAAAGGCGATTCGAGGTAGCCTGTTGGCAGAGAGGAGGCGGTGTTTGAGGGGAAAGAGAGAGGGCACAGGGGCGCTTATACACGCGTGGTCATAGGCAGGATTAACGCAGCCATTTACGTGAATTCAACGCCGCATTCAATCGGCAGCAATGGCAGGGCAAGAACGGTCGTGAGGGAGACGATGACGTGTTGGCGTTGTGGGGTCCATCTGACAGTGAGGGAGAGGGAGAGGGAGAGGGAGATGGGTCCACTGCTCAGCGTCTTTGCGGGTTCTTTTCCTGGTGCGAAACGTTTCGCTGCGGGTGAGTTAGTTGGGCTGGCTATTGGGCTGCTGGGCCTGTTGGGTTGGGTTTGATTCTTTTTTTTAATACAGATTGCTTTTTCTTTTTCTATTTGATTTTCTGTTTTGATTTTATTCAAACAATTCAAACCTTTGCTAAACTTTGTATAATTTTTAGTTCTCTTTTACAACACAATTCAAAGTTCAAATAAAATAATGCTTTTATTCTTTTAGGATCTATTTAATAATTAAATAAAATAGACTTTATTCATTAATTCAAATAGGGTTTAATTTATTTAAAACTCCATTTGAAATCTAAATAATATCAAAACCATTTCAGTAGGTTTTATTTGAAATATAAAACGCTTGGAAAACTTATTTAAATTAAATTAACAAGTTTTAGTGTTTTATTTAAAATGGAAAAGCCTTCACTTTAATAAAATTGGATATTAATAAATCCTCATTATTTTATTTAAATAAACCTTTACTCTTTTTATCAAATAGGAATATTTTATTTTCAAAAGCTTGGCCAAGATTTAATTTAGCTCAATAAAATAATCTTTATTTATTATTCTACCTTTTCTTTTGAAAACCAAATCTTTTTATTAAAAGATCCAAAAATAGTAATTCCAACTATTATAACTTTATTTATTATTTGTTTATCTTTTTAAATCCTTTTTGGATTTATTTAATCAAAATAGGTTTGGATGTTTCCAATTGGAATCAAAAAGTTTCTTCTCACCCTAAAAATCAACAATTGTTTTATTTTGTTATTTATTTTCACATTACAAAATTTGGAAAATTTTGGGATGTGACAGGTGATGATGGTGCTGGTGGAGATGGTGGTGTGGATGAGGATGATGATAATACTGATGAAGTCTAGATTGATGACGGTTTTGATGTCGACGATCTCCCTCTCTGGGAGGAATTTCCCTGGCAAAATCTGCTTGCGGGAGAGCTCTTTCTCTCTCTGTAGTTTCTGCCTCGTAGAGGCGGCGGAATCTTTTTGTGGTCGCTCCCCGAACTTTAGGGTTTCGGGAGGAAGATATATGTGAAGGGGCAGAGTAGGAGGTGGGCCAGGGTGGACACACTCCCTAGTGGCGTGGCCTAGGGTGGCCCACACCTGGGGGTGTCGGCCCCTGTGGCTCATCTCAGACTCCCCTTCTGGCTTCCTTCGTCTTCTGGAAAAATAGGATTTTCCATATACTTTCTGGTATTTTTCTGATCTTCGCGAAAATTGCATCTAGACACCGCTTTTTCCATGAGAATCCTGACTCCGGCAGTTCATCCTCCAAGAATCATCCAACATGCAAAAATAGATGAAATGACATAAGTATCACCTCTAAATAAGGAATATATCAATGAATAGTAGCAAATTATGATATAGAATAGTGATGCAAAATGGACGTATCACCCGCACTACCGGAAGCTTACACATGGAATTTTCCTTGCTTTAGGTAAGCTAAAGCATTATCTCCAAGAGCACCCCATCATAGTAGTGAGCAAAGCTCCTATGTCTGACATCATCAACAATAGCGAATCTACATGAAGCATCACGAAAAGGGTCACTGAACTTGGCTCCTTTGAAATCACGTACAAGCGAAGCGATGCGATCAAGTCACAATATTTGGCGAATTTCTTGCAGACTAGATGGGATCTCCGGCTGACACACTGATACGTGCATTTTGCATCATTATTTTTAAGACTTATATACACTATTTAGAATCATATTTACCATGATTCATCATTATTTATGCATATTATATGATTTACGGGACCTTCCTACAAAGTCGCTTTTATTGGTATTTAATTTCTGGAAGGCAGAAAACCTTCTTTTTCATGTTTTTGCTGTTTCAGGACCTTCTAGACGTCAATAAATTGAAGGAAAATACCTAAGGACTGTGGGCCAAAGAATGAAGCGAGGGGAGCCATGAGCCCCAAAAGAGGGATCATGGCGTGCCACCCATGCCCTTTGGGACCAAGAGCATCGCCTTGGCTACTCCTTTTTATAGACGCCTCCGTATCGCCAAAAAATCTATGCCATATTTTACCCATGATTTACAGAGGTGGCGGCACAGGCGAAAGTCCTCTCCTACTCTAGGAGAGGGAAGATCCTGCTGCACCGGAGCCTCCGGTGAGGGGGAAATCGATGCCATCGTCATCACCACTCCTCCTAGGCGTAGGGGGAGGCCTCTCCATCAACATCTCCACCGGCACCATCATCATCACCATCTCCAAGATCCATCTCGTTCCCCTGATAGTTTGTGATTGATTGAACCCCAGATATCGTTTTAAGGTCTATTTACATGTTTATGATTGGCATCTTTTCTTTATTTAGTGGAGAGATTATATTTTCATATTGTGTTGTATTCCATATGCTACTGATCCATATCATGTCTTCCACTTGTGAGTACATCCCCATGTTCCTGAGGGCATTGGATGAATTAGCTATGATTTCCATATAATATGCAATGAGTATGTGGTTAAGTTTTTATCTTTTATATTGTTCTATGATGGTTTTATGCAAAATTTGACTGCATATTACTTCACCTATATGGCTCATAGGAGAATAATTTGATGCAATGATAGGGGTTGGAAGGGACGGAATTGACAGAAATCGTTTTCCAATACTTTGAGTTGCATTGGAGGGATTATATGTCGGGGACCAATGAACTTATTTCTATGGTGGGACATTTATGTCTTAATGATTCTTAGATGTTCACGTGAATGGCTCTAGGACCCATCATAAGTGGTGTATTTAGCTTGTATTTATGGTTGCACCTAATATAGAATCCGCCCCAAGGGAATGAAACTTGACAACATATTCACCATATTGTGTAGAAATCATTATGCTAAGTAAATCCATGCCGCCCTTGGAAACTCTTGTCACATATAAGTACACACACTTGAGCTTGTCCTCTTGCTGCATAGAGGATTGGACTTTATCTCATTTAGAGCATTTACTTATTGCTATTTACTTTTAGCACTTTATATTCTTGCAAACTACAAACCCAAAATCACCAAATCTATTGCATTTACAATTGTTTTCTTTGTCAAATTTTCTAACCAATACCCTCATATCCTTGTGGGTTTGATAACCTTTTTATTGAAAAGTACTATAATTGATCTCCTACACTTGGGAGCCATCACACACCCCTTCTAGAGCCTGAGTATTGGGCAATGCACTTTAATGGATCCAAGATTCTCAATGGCGCAGGGCTGGTGTGGTGCTAAAAAGTGTACAAGAACTCAAGTACGTCTTGCAGATTTACTTCAATGCCACCAAAATATGGCTGAGTATGAATATATTCTTCACGGACATCGCATCGCCAAGGAGATCAAAGCGAATAACATCATGTGTTGTGGAGATTCTGACTTGGTAGCTCAGAGGGTGGCTGACACAAACAATGCCAGAAACCCAATGATGGTGTTTTATCGAGACGAATTGGACAATATGGCCAAGTGTTTCGGTGGCTACAAAGTCAAGTACATGCCAAGATAGGAGAATTGGGTGGTAGACGTACTATCCAAATTTTGATCAGCCTGCAATCCCATCCCACCTGGTGTTTTCCTAGAACACCTTCACATACCCTCTGTCCAAGGACAAGATACAGCGAAGTCATACCTAGTGGAGTCATTAGTTAACACTATTATGGTGAAGCCTCCGGTTTGGACCAAACCATTTATGGATTACCTCAAATACAACACCTTGCCAGCTGACAAAGTCGAAACCTAGGTAAAATGCATATTGGGCTAACCATACCATGGCCTTATTCCTGCTAAACTGAGTGTCCCACAGATGGTGGCAATGGAAGTAATATTCCTGAGAGGCAATAATAAAGTGGTTATTATATTATTCCATGTTCATAATAGATTTTTATTTCTCGTGCTAGAATTGTGTTAATCAGAAACATTAATACTTGTGTGTTTAATAAACAACCAAAAGGTTCCTAGTAAAGCCTCTTTTTTAACTAGCTCGTCGTTTAACTGACGATAAAGGTTTCCTGATCATGAACATTGGATGTTGTTAATAACGAGGTCACATCATTAGAAGAATGATGTGATGAACACTTACAGCCATAGGAAGAATAACAATACGATCAAGTCATCAAATTTCATTGCTACATCAAACTCATACGAAGTAGTCCTAATCCTTAGACCATGAGGTCATGTCAATCACTAATGCCGGAAGGGTACATTGATGGTATCAAACGTCACTCCATAACAGGGTGATTATAAGTGTTGATTTGGGTACTCTAAAAGGCGTATTAGTTGAGGCTCATGGATCAAGAGTGGGATTTGTCTGACCTGATGATGGAAAGATATACTCTGGGCCCTCTCAGTGATATTGCATTGACACCGCTTGTAAGCATCTGACTGAAGGGAATATGCCCTAAGAGGCAATAATAAAGTTGTTATTATATGTATTCCAAGTATATGATAGATGTTTATTTTGCATGTTATAATTGTATTAATATGGAAATGCTAATACATGTGTGTTTAATAAACAAATAGAAAGTTTCTAGTTATGCCTCTCTTATAAACTAGCTCGTTGATTAACAAGATGATCAAGGTTTCCTGATCATGGACATTGGATGTTGTTAATAACGAGGTCACAACATTGTGGGAATGATGTGATGAACATTCACCCGAAGTATAGCATTACGATCAAAGTCATTGTTTTTATATTTCTATAACATCATATGAAGTAATCCTAGTCCTTAGACCATGAGATCATGTCAATCACTAACACTGGAAGAGTATCTTGATAACATCAAACGTCACACCGTGATAGGGTTACTATAAAGGTGGGTTCAGTGCTACGAAGGTGTTATGTAGAGTCTCATGGATCAATAGTGGAATTTTTCCATCTCGATGACGGATAGACATACTCTAGGCCCTCTCGGTAATATCACATTAGTTAGCTTGCAAGCAAGTGATGTGATCACTATAATGTTACATCACGGGAATTAGAAAAGAGTGCATGTCGATAACGAGATCAAACTAGGTATGGAGATACCGATGATTGAATCTCTGACATGTAATATATCGCAGAAGTCATCGTTGAATGTGTGAGAGTCAGTATGGATCTCCAGGTCATGCTTCTGATTATTGATCTGAGAGGTGTCTCGATCATATCTAGATTATTTGCAAACCATAGGGTGACACACTTAAGGGATGCCAACACCATTTGGAGCAAATATGTTCTAGATGAAAGAATTGCAAAGCGCTAGAATTATTTCAATGGACATCAGAATTGTTTCGGGTGAAATTGTTGAAATTGGTTCCACGTGTGAAATTGAAAATTAGCAAGGGGTTTTATGTGAATGTTTGTTAGTTAATGTAATTGACCAAATTTGGAATAGTTAAATAAAAGGATTTTTATTTAATGAGAAATTACATTAAATTTGGTGGAAATTTAATGGGATTCTGAGTGGAGGAAACGGTGAGTCAAATTTGAGTGGGAGCTCCACTCACATGAATGGAGGAAGGGGTGGGGGAAGAAACCATGACATACGGCCATGCCCCTTGGGGTGCCCCCTCCTCCTATAAAAGGCTCCCCTCTCCCTCTCTCTCACTCACACCTCCTCGTGAAGGATATCTCTCCCCTCTAGAATTATTACCCCATGGTCTCGGACTAGCGAGATACATGTTCCCGGTGGATTTTTGTCTAGAAGGAGTTGTTGTTTCTGCTGCATCACTGGAGCAAGGAGGCGGAGGTTTTTCGGTGGCCTGAACGTGTGCGATCATGGATGCGCTGCTGATTTGCGGCGCTGGACTTCTTCTCGATCTTGAGATCGTCAAGCGTTCGACTACATCATCCACGAGTTCAACCTCGTTAAACTTTTTCGGTCTACAGGGGTATGTTCTCTATGGATGTATATCCACCCGTATCTTGTATCTACTAGATAGATCTTGGTGCATAGTAGTTCCATCATAGGAAATTTTTTGTTTTCTATGTTGCGAACCCAACAGTAGTATCAGAGCCTGATCTATGCGTAGATGCTTTGCACGGGTAGTACACATATGAGTATGTGGGCGATGATGATCATGTTATTGCTTCTTATTTGTATTTTGGATATTGGTGGCATAGTGGGATGAAGCGGCCAGGACTAACTTTACATGTCCTCGCACATGAGACCAGTTCCTCGCTTGACATGCAACTAGTTTTGCATAAGTAGCCAGAGGGTGTCTGTCTCTCCTACTATAGTCAATATCTTGTTTACAACAAGTTGCTAATAACTTAGTTATCATTGTTGTGGTTCCATGTTCATAGGTAAGAATGATTCTATCTTCGAAAGCCCTAAGCCCCGTAAAACTTGCAATGGATAAATTAGAAGCGTCTAGTTTAGATTGTTGTTGGGCTAGTGTTATGATATGGTAATGTTGTAAGTTGATGTATACTTGATACTCTTACAACACACCTAACGTGTAAGTTCCATAGACCTTGGCCGTACACACAAAGGAATGATAAAAATCATACCATGATGCACATGATAGTGATCAAGTGCAGACCATATCATTTCACTTTTCACATATCATGTTTTTGCATCTTACATTGCTTGTTTGGCGTTTTAGTTGATTAACAAGATGATCAAGGTTTCCTGATCATGGACATTGGATGTTGTTAATAACAAGGTCACAACATTGTTGGAATGATGTGATGAACATTCATCCGAAGTATATCATTATGATCAAAGTCATTGTGTTTATATTTCTATAACATCATACGAAGTAAACCTAGTCCTTATACCATGAGATCATGTCAATCACTAACACTGGAAGAGTATCTTGATAACATCAAATGTTACACCGTGACAGGGTGACTATAAAGGTGGGTTTAGTGCTACGAAAGTGTTATGTAGAGGCTCATGGATCAAGAGTGGAATTTGTCCATCCCGATGACGGATAGATATTCTCTGGGCCCTCTCGGTGATATCACATTAGTTAGCTTGCAAGCAAGTGATGTGATCACGAGAATGTTATATCACGGGAACGAGAAAAGAGTGCATGTCGATAACGATAACAAACTAGGTATGGAGATACCGATTGTCGAATCTCGGACATGTAATATATTGCGAGACAAAAGGATTAAGTTACTAGCATAAAAGGTTCTCACGATCACAGAAGTCATCGTTGAATGTGTGGGAGTCAGTATGGATCTCTAGGTCTCGGTTCTGATTATTGATCCAAGAGGGGTCTCGATTATGTCTGCATTATTCGCGAACAGTAGGGTGACACTTAAGAGATACCAACACCATTTGGAGCAAATATGTTCTACACGAAAGAATTGCAAAGCACTGGAATTATTTCAATGGACACGAGAATTGTTTCTGGTGAAATTGGTTTTGCATGTTAAATTGAAAAGTAGCAAGGGGTTTTATGTGAATGTTTGTTAATTAATGTTGTCGTGGTGGTGGCATGGTAGATGCCATGGGTAGGCTTAATTTGGGGGCCAATGGATGCTAGTGGGATCTAGGGAGGTAAGATGTAGTGGTTTCTACACTCAGAATGCTAGAACTCAATCTTTATTCAACACTAATGGAGCTACACTTGCTCCTTGAGCTGTATGAGCGAGAGGAAGAAGAAGCTACAACTAGTGTCGTGTGAGAAAATGAATCGATCCCATTCTCCAGACGCCCAATCCCTCCTTACAAAGGAGTGTCCTGATGCCTTCTTGTCCCAAAGCGGTAACTCGGCGGGCTCCTTTCCGTGTCCCCCTTCTATCGATGGCAATGACACAGAACCCACCACATGTGAGCCTCGGGCCTGAGGACTTTCACATCCATGACCTTCCTCTACTCCTCTGCTGCTTTGCTTCTTGTCTGTAGCGCTTGGCACTGTACAGATTCCAGAGAGAGATACTGGCTAGCGTTGACTTCGGGGTTTGCCTCCTCCTTCTTGGACAAGCTTCCCTTGACCCGGCCTCGCCTCGCATGACTAGGCTTGACCTTAACCTGCACTTAAGATGTGTGACAGTGTTACGACGACATACCCCATATGTCGATCGAGTCAAGTCTTAACTACTTGACTCGGGGTAAGTCAGACCTCATTCGGCCGACTCCTACATGACTTGGCCGGATCATATCTAGATCCGCCCTTGATCATGAATATTCCTTTCTTTTTACTTTCCTTCCCCGAAGCTGGTGCGGTCTTGACGACTACATTAGGCCAGACCACATCAATTTCTAGATACTCAGTTGCTTATACTTTTCTCTCCGACTTATTATTCAGTCAGTGCCTTTCTCATTTTTTCTCCTCTTTGCTCACCTACTTTTTCCGAGGTGTGACTCATTTTCCAAGTCACTCACCTTTGTCCGAAGCATCCTCTTAGCTTCTCTTGTAAGCTTCATCCTACGTGTATCAATCATTGCCTTTTTCTCATTTTTTGTGCCGCTACAGTGTATCCTGACATTGCTACAGTAATCACTGCGGCAGTCTTATTGATGCATCGACTCTTTGATCACCGCAACGGTCATGGCAGCCGGATCTCCTCCTACGCTGTGTGATCTTCCCTGTGGCTCCAGTCATCGATCGAGAACACACGATACACGGCTTTTTGTGGTTACCGTGGTGCATTCGTGCTCCCACTAAATCTCACCACGCGCGGTTATAAATAGTGGGAGTAGGGAAAGGGTTGGTTTACTTGCCCATTCTCACCCTCCTCGTCTTCCTTCTTGCACCGCCGCCGCTATGTTCCTGTCTCTGCAACCACGCCGCCGCGCTCCTTGTCACGTGACACGCCATCATTGTTTTGTCATTCCTCACCGTGTCGCGTCTCTGCGTTAGGCCTCTGCGGAGGTTCTCTCCTTCCATTGCCACCGTGCTCATCGTCGCTGTGACGGGGCCTTGGGCTTCGAGGTCGCTCCCCGCCGCCAGCGATTCCTCCTCTGTTGGCTCCCCCAACGAGCCCATGTCGATCTCGCATAGAGGCACCGTCGTGGGAGAATAAGACCTCATAGTGGGTCCAGAGCGTAGTTTGTGGCAAGGATCCACGGTCACCCGCCGATAAATCAAGTGGATCCACAAGACTCTTCGAGTTCCTGCCGAGGTAAAGTGTCGCTTACCCTGCAAGGAGTCTAGCCCCATAGTTGAGGATGGCGAGTTTTCTTGTCGCATTTCACAAGAGGATTCGGCCTCCCTCTTGAATTCAAGGGCTTCCTTGAATTCTTTGGCCTTCAGCCTCATCACATGCCGGCTAACGCCATCGCTTCTCTATCGGCTTTTATCTCGGCCTTAGAGGGATACTTCGGCCTCTGGACTTCTATAGTAGTTTGGTCGAAGTTTTTCTAGATCCGAGCGAACGTTGTGCCGGATAAATCTCTCCATCCCTCCGAGAAATCTTTGACTTAGTGTGGGGCCGCTTCTATCACCCCTCGGAAGAATTCTTTGTTCCCCTCAGTTATAGGCCTAGAGTCCTGCAAGAAGTGGCATAGGTCGTTTTTCTATGTCAAGACCACTGGAAAGTAGGATAAGATTTGGCTCCCTGCCTTCTCTATTGGTCCTCCTTCTAAGCAGAATTGGATTTATAATATGAAAAAGACTGATGCTCTTGCTGAAGGGTTCGAGCTTCGATTGAAGGAGTTGATTCGGGTGGGGCTTCACGGCAAATATTTGATGGCCGCATTCATTAGTAGCCGGATCTTCCCTTTCCAACTTCGCTCTCAAAAGCTTTTCTATATGAGCAGTCCTTTGGATCCCAACCGAGTCTCCACAGTTGAGCTTGACGACGTTCAGATTCAGAAACGTGTCTGTGCTATCTTCAAAACTGAGATGCCCGAGGATTGGACGTGGGGAATGAAGCCCTTTTCACGCAATAATCCCCCTCCTCAGGTAACTCGAATGCAAGTTGCCATATCTGAGTTATTTTCCATTGATTATTTTGCTAATTTTCATCTACTCACTCTGCAAAAATTTGACGAACAAGCTTCGGAAGACGCCGAGGTGCTCGCTCTTCCTTGGAGTGACGACCGCAGCACCCCGAACAATGGGGAACCAGACCCGGAGGAGTTTATCCACAAACCCGAGGATGCTCCTGCCCGTACTCAGGGTAAAGCCTCTGCCCGTGCCGATGAAGGTGAGTCGGACGACGTCCAAATTCTCGAGGTAGTTGTCGCGGTGCCTATCTCTTACGTGTTTCCGGCTCCTTCTTTTCCAGCTAATCCGACTGGCCAGGTGCATGAGGTCAAACCCCTCGCTTCCGAAGCTCCCATTCCGTTTAAGAAGAGTACTGCTTCGAACGATCCTTCGTACATGGGTACCGAGAAACGAACTAAGAGATCCTCCCAGCATGTTCCGCAGCGCAAAACTATGCTCGGAATCTCTGGGTAAGTTGCCTTGCTTATTTTAACTTGTATTTCTTGTTTCTCTCTTTCTTTTTCTGAATAAGTTTTTCCCTTTACCTGGGCAGTGCTCCTCTTTCTACTAAGCCTAGTGTTATAAGCATGACCTCTCATGTTACTCGGCCGCCCTCGCCATCGCCTCAAGGGGATGTTCGAGTTTCGAGTCCTCCTCATGATAATTCTCCTATCATGCGGACTAACAACCCATCTCAGCGTGACGAGGCCGAAGTTACCCCTGGTGCTGGTGCTGATGTCATTATGCCGGATTACTCAATTGATCCGGTAATTTCTTCCAAGGTCCCTAAAGTTTCCCCCATCGAACCCCTCCCTGCCGAAGTTCCTGCTACTTCAGTTACTGCCAAAGTTGCCGCTACCTTGGCTTCTATTGAGGCGACCGCCCCTTCTGCCGCAGAAGTTATTGCTCCGAGTCCGGTTTATCGCCCTAAGTCGTTACCTGTTACTGAGGTTCCTTCCAAGACCAAGAAGGATGGCGCTGCCAAATCCAAACCAGCTCAAAATGCTAAATATGGTTCTTCTCAGCCGAGCGTCGTCGACATGCTTCACAAGGGAGCTTCTATCGCTAAGCCTGGGTCTACCTCCGCTGCCGACACACAACTCATGCTCCATAAGATCCCGGCGTCCTGGATAGCTGCACAAAAGGCGCGAGAGGCCAAAGGCAAGGTTTTAACGCGCATAGAGAGCGGAGGAAGCCTCGGGTCATTGGTAGAGTATGCCAATAATTGGAATTGTGTCGATCAGATCGAGGGCAACCCTAGTAACCAACCCTTCCAGCTCTCTGACATTAGCAGCCGTTTGCATTTGGCTGCCAAAGTTGGGCTTGAGAGTGACAAGATGAACGAGGTATGTGCTTCGATCTATGCTTTGTTTTTTACGCACAGTATACTATATGCCCGCTAGTCCCCGAGCTTTCAACCGAATAACTTGTTATTCGTTTGGAAGCTTCCATTTCTTAGAATATAGTTACCTGCGTGCGTAATAGATAATTTTTGCTATGCACGTTTCAGCTTAAAACACATCAAGCCACCTAGCTTCGAATCACCTTTTGCTGGATTCGGATCTTTTTGATTTCTTGCTTTGAATATCCAGCCACCTAGATCCGAGTTAAGTTTTACTTGATTCGGATCTTTTTAAGTTTTAGCTTTGAATATTCAGCCACCTAGATTCGAGGCAAGTTTTGCTTGATTCGGATCTTTTTAAGTTTTCGCTTTGAACATCCAGCCACCTAGATCCGAGACAAGTTTTGCTTGATTGGGATCTTTTAAGGTTTAGGTTTGAATATCTAGCCACCTAGATCCGAGTCAAGTTTTGCTTCATTTGGATCTTTTTAAGTTTTAGCTTTGAATATCCGGCTACCTAGATCGGAGTCAAATTTTGTTTGATTCGAATCTTTTTAAGTTTTAGCTTTGAATATCTGGGCACATAGATCCGAGTCAAGTTTTGCTTGATTTGGATCTTTTTAAGTTTTGGCTTTGAATATCCCGCTACCTAGATTCGAGTCCATTTTTGCTTGATTCGGATTTTTTGCATATTTTTCCTTGTATAACTCGCTGTTATTTTAGGTTGCTCACAATCAATGTATAGCGAATTCCAGAAGCTGCTCTTTTCGCATAGGAAGCTTCAGGTCAAGTATGACAAGATGGTTCCCATTCTGAAGAAGACAGGTAAATTATCCGGCGTTTCCACTCAAGTCCTCTGTTCAAGTCTTTGATTCCCAATTGATTTATCCTTACTCAGCTAACATTGATACTCAAAATACTCTGTTGACGAAAAAGATTGCTAGTCTTGAAGGTTAGTCGTCCATCCTCTCTTTACTCGTCCATTTCTCTTCTAGATAATTTCCAAGTATCTTATAGTGCTCCATCCTCGGCTCAGCCAAATTACAAAGATTTGCAGCGTCGCATCAAGAGTGCATACCCATGCTTGATACGATGCTGCATTTTTTAGAGCAAGCGGGGATTCATTTGTCGCAGCTGAGGGAGAAGGATGACGAGATAGCTCGGCTCCGTGTTGAGGTTGAGTCCTTGAAATCATCTCAGAAGTCTGAACTGGAGAAAATTGACCAAGAGTTTTCTGAGGAAAAGAATCGGTTAAGTCTCCAGCTTCAGAAGGACAAAGAACTCCTCGATGCAGCCGAGCTGAAAAATCAGACGATGACAGAGGATATTATTCGGTTTGAGAAGAAACAGGTTGGCTGGGCCGTGGATCTTCAGAAGATGTTGCGATATATCCATCGTAAGCTTACTTTCCGGGTTTTTACTCTTGTGGTTACTGGCCGAGTATTTCTTTGCTCGTTGCTCCCCTTGATTTATATGATTTTTTGCTTTACAGATCACTTCACGAAAGCCGATCCCGTGAGTATTAAAGCCATGGTTGCTGCCCGTGCCCGCCGAGGTGTCCACAATACCTTGGATCAAGAATATTCTATTGAGGATCTCCTGGTTGATGTTGCTGCCGCCATCGAGCCGATGAAAATCATGGGAAGATATTTGGTGAAAGCAGCAATTCAAGCCTTCAATGTGCTCTGGCAGAATGAACAAAAATTAGCAAGGTGGAAGTACTTGTGGCGAAATTAATGGAGTCACAAACTCAGTTGAACCTCTAGAGAGAATCCGCCGGGCGAGTCGGGGCTGACATGGCGCTTACTGCCGTTCTATCATGGTATGAAGACATCTCCCTCAACACATTGATGAATTTGCGTACCGGCTCTCCTTGGGTCGAGAATCCGGATTATGTTGCTCGCCGCCAAGCCCGTTCCTATCAACTCATCGAGTATGCAAATGTACATCAATGGAATGAGGGGCCGAGTTTTCTCCCATACGAGGCCGAAGAGAATGTTGAAGCCGTTGATGACGATGAGTTTGACAGAGATTCTGGTGATGAAGATGACTCATATGAAAACTCTGGAAGTTCTTATGAGTCAAGTGGCAGTTCAGGAAGAAATGTTAAACATCGGTCTTCCTCCAAGGGGACTGAAGCTTCCCAAGACCAAGGTGGAGCTTCGTTTCAACCGACCAATACTCAAGATGCCCTGGTTACTTCGATCGATGTCGAGGTAACTTCCGCGGAGGTTCAGGCAACTTCGGATATTCCTGCTCCTGAAACTATTGCTTCTACAGAAGCCGAGGTGCCTTCGGTGGTAGACGAGGTACCTACTTCAGAAACCCCTGCCACTGTCATCGCCCCTCCTGCCGATGATTCAGCTGCGGTTAATGCCTGAGCTATAAAACTTTTATTTTCTAAGTCCCCGGTATGCCAGGCGTTTGTTGTTTTAAGACAATCTGCCACTTTTGATACTATTTAATCTGTATAAGTTCAGAATCTTTCATATGCTATGGTAATTGTTACGTTGTTACCATTTTGGTTGAGTTATTCGGGGTGTATTATCGTTTGCGAATTTTAATCCGTAGGTTTGAAACAAACATGCTTGATTACACGTGTTTTTTAGAGATTACAAGCTATGTTTGAAAACAAGCATTTTGGTCGCTTAGTCGCTTTTCGCGTGAAAGACCGAGGTACCTACTTTGGTCAATACACCACAACGGTCACATGAAAGATAATATAATGTACACCGACTTGTCGTATAGTTCATTCATTAGTCGCTTTTCGCGTGTTTGATTTTTTGTTGTCTCTTATCTTATTTATCATAAGTTGTCTCTTTAGACCGTGAAAGGCCAGGGACGTTTCTTACGATATTCATACGTTACTAACTCGAATTGATGGATATATAAATCATCCGACATACCGAATATACAATAGCAAGATAGATAACACGGGGCAGTCCCCGAGTTACTACTTGTGTTGCTGAGGTCTCATTTACCAATTTATTTATGGTAAATCAAATACATAATTCTAGTAATAAATAACATGGGGCAGTCCCCGAGTCACTGCTCGAGTTGCCTAGGTCTCATTCATATCACATACATAATCATAGTGATAAATAACATGGGGCAGTTCCCGATTCACTGCTCGAGTTGCCGAGGTCTCATTCATATCCAATACATAATCATAGTGATAAATAACATGGGGCAGTCCCCGAGTTACTACTCGAGTTGTCGAGGTCTCATTAATTCATTCCTGACATACAAAACCGACATAAAATAATACTGGATACAGTACACTTCTTCTAAGTGTAGAATGGACGAAGTAATGCTGCATTCCATGGTCTTTTTGACTTGTCTCCGGATTTGTCCGCCTTATTCCTTTCTGGTGCTTGAGCATCTATGAGGTAATATGCGTCATTGTGTAGTGCTTTGCTCACGATGAATGGGCATTCCCATGGGGGCGACAGCTTATGCATGCCGGTCGTGCGTTGCACTAGTCGGAGGACCAGATCTCCTTCCTTGAAGGCTCTAGGATTTACCTTCTTCCTATGGTAGCGTCTAAGGTCTTGTTGATAAATGGCTAACCTGGACAATGCCAATTCTCTTGCTTCTTCAAATAGATCTACATCTTGACGAGATATTTCATTTAGTTTGGCGTTTGTGTACTAGGTGACTCTAGGTGAATCATGCATTATATCTACTAGGAGCACAACTTCTACCCCATATACGAGTAAGAATGGGGTAATACCCTGTTGATGTATTCGGGGTAGTTCTTAAACTCCATAGCATCACAGGGAGTTCCTCAATCCAATAACCTACCGACCTTGGAGTGGTTCTACAAGCCGAGGTTTTATTCCGGATAGTACGAGTCCATTTGACATTTCCACTTGTCCATTTGATGTCGGATGTGCTATGGAAGCAACATCGAGTCTTATGTGCTTTTCTTGGCAGAACCGAGCAAATGCTCCTTCAGCAAAATTTGTGCCATTGTCTGTAATGATACTATGTGGGTATCCATATCTCAGAATGATGTCTTTGAGAAATTTCACTATTGTGGGCCCGTCACATTCTCCTATTGGCTTTACCTCTATCCATTTTGTGAACTTGTGCACCATGACCAAAATGTGAGTCATGCCTCCACGAGCCGGGTTAAATGGACCTACCATATCCAGGCACCATACTGAGAATGGCCAAGTGATTGGTATAGTTTTTTACTCGGACAAAGGCATATGTATTTTGCTGGCATATCTCTGGCAGCCCTTGCACCTTCCTACCAATTCTTTTGCTTCCTTCGGCGCACTTCTCCAATAAAATCCGTGTCGGAATTCTTTGGCCACAAGGGCTCTGGATGAGGCATGGTGTCCACATTCGCCTTGATGTATGTCCAAGAGGATCTCTTGTCCTTTTGTCGGGCTAATACATCATTGCAGCATGTTTGTTATGCTTCTCTTATAAAGTTCATTATTTATTATTGTGTAAGTCTTTGCCCTCCTTATTATCTGCCTAGCAAGGACCTCATTATTCGGCAGGGTCTCATTTTTGAGGAATAGGAATATCGGCTGTGCCCACTCTGGCATGTCCTGCCCCGGGGTAACTGTCTCATCAATTTCCATTACTTCTCCCAACATAGTGTTTGCCGAATTTTCCCAATCATCTCCCTTCTTAGCCGAATCAGTCCCCGGGTTACTCGGCTCATTTCCCTTATCAACTTCCATTGGGACGCATTCAGATTTCTGATCTGATGAGAGACGAATTGATTCAGACTCTAGGGAAGGTATGATTGATGGCTTTCTCAGTTGTTCTAAGGCGATGCCAAGTGGAATTGATTGTCTGGTCGATCTGAGCGTTGACAGGGTATCTGCAGCGTCGTTTTCCGCTCGAGGTATGTGATGAAATTCACACCCATCAAAATAGCCACTAATTTTTTGTACAGGAAACAGATATAAGGCCATGTTTACATCCAATGCGTCCCAATTTCCTATTACCTGCTACACTACAAGGTCTGAATCTCTGAAGCATAGTATCCGACGTATGCCAATCTCTTTCGCCATCTTTAGGCCATGGACCAGTGCGTCATATTCGGCTACATTGTTTGATGCAGCAAAGTGTATTTGTAACACATATTTCAGTTGATCTTTCTTTGGAGAAGTTAATACTATTCCTTCTCCTAACCCATTTCTTAGTTTGGACCCATCAAAATGTATCGTCCAATAATTCGGATCAAGCAATTGGGGTTCATACTGTAGCTCAGCCCAATCAACAAAAAAGTCGGCCATAGCCTAAGATTTGATTGCATCTCGTCTATCAAATTGTGGGGCATAGGGGGATAACTCAATTTCCCATTTTGATATTCGGCCGCTTGCATCTTTGTTGCTCATTATCTCGGCTATTGGTGCCTCGCAAATTACCTTTATGGGGTGTTCCTCAAAATAATGCTTGAGGTTTTTTGCCGACATATACACTCCATAAGCCATTTTCTGGTAATGTGGATAATTTTGCTTCGAGGCTAACAATACCTCGCTTAGGTAATAAACCGGCCTTTTTACCGACTTGCCTTCCTCATCACGCTCTACAACTATCACTACACTCACAACTCAGTTTGTTGCTGCTACATAGAGCAGCATGGGCTCTTTTGGTAGTGGCGAGGCTAAAATTGGCGTTGTGGCCAGCATCTTTTTTAACTCATGAAAAGCATTATCAGCCTGAGGTGTCCAGGTAAATTTATCGGATTTTTTCATCAACTGATACAAAGGCAATGCTTTTTACCTAGGTGACTCATAAACCGACTTAAAGATGCTAGGCATCCTATAAATTTCTGAACATCATTGAGGCACTTCGGCAGTTCCATCCTATCAACTGCCCGAACTTTAGTTCGATTTGCCTCTATGCCTCAGCTAGACACAAGGAAACCGAGTAATTTTCCGGCCGGTACACCGAAAGTGCATTTTTCTGGGTTAAGCTTCATTCAGAATCTCCTCAGATTCATGAACGTCTGCCGGATATCTTCTAGGAGTGTATGGCTCTCTTTGGAATTTATAACCACATCATCAACATATACTTGAACATTTTTTCCAATCTGACCATGCAAACATTTTTGCATGCACCTTTGGTACGTGGCTCCTGCATTGCGCAGGCCGAATGGCATGGTGCGTTAACAATATATATGGTGGAAACCAGAATACGCGTCTACAAATGATAATAGTTCACAACATGTGGTTGAATCAATAACCTGGTCTATCCTAGGTAAAGGAAAAGGATCTTTGGGACACGCCTTATTAAGGTTCGTGTAATTTATGCACATGCGCCAAATGAAAGCTATGTTCGGGTCATCCTTTTTCTTCTCTACCAAGACCGGGTTAGACTGCCAATCCGCATGAAGTACTTCCATAATAAACCCGGCCGCAAGTATCCTAGCTATCTCATCCCCTATGATTTTTCTCCTGTCTTCGGCTAAGCGGCGAAGAGGTTGCTTCACCGGCCTTGCTACTAGACTTACATGCAAAGAGTGCTCAGCCTACTCCCTCAGTACTCCGTGCAGATCTTGTGTAGACCATGCAAAGATATCCCGATTCTCATGAAGGAAGTTGGTGAGCTCGATTTCTTATTTGTCATTCAGGCCGACACCAATGGTGATGGTGCGCTCTAGGAATTGATCATCAATCTGAATTTTCTTTGTCTCCTTAGTTGGCTAGAAGGACACACTTCCATGCGGGTTAGAAACTGCCAGCATGTTAAGATGTGCCGACTGAGCTAAAGTTGCGACTTCCTGAATTCTCTTTTTCTCCCTTGCAATCACCAAAGATTCGGCTAGATTTGATCCGACCGAAGCACACTCCATCGATTTCCTGTAGTCTTCGGCTATTGTTATTATCCCTTGTGGTCCTGGCATATTCATCTTTAGGTAACCAATATGGCAGCTGGCCATAAACTTAGACAATGCGGGCCATCCGAGTAATGCATGATAGCAACTTTCTAGATCTACCACCTCAAATTCCAAATTGTATGCTCTGCAATTCTCCCTTTGCCGAACAAGACGTCTACTCAGACCTTCCCAATGGGCTTGCAGGACAATCCTGGAACTATCCCATGGAAAGTTGTCCTGGTCGACTACAGCATATTCGGAGAGATGCCGAGTTTATGCATCGTATCCCTATACATAATGTTGATGCTGCTTCCGTTATCTATCAGTACCTTTGAAAATTTCACGTTGATACTGGGTACGACAAATGTCGGGTCTAGCACCAAAGCATATGACCCGGGGTTTGGCATGATCTTGATGATCTCTAATGCTCCAAGTGATCTCTTGATTTGACCATGGCATGTACCTCGGAATAGCTCGCATAACTGCGTTTACTTCCATGTGTCCTTGCTGTTCCGTGGTGAATACACAGTATGACTGATGGTGCTCCTTGTACTCACTGTGTCCATTATTTCTGGGGGTTCCCTCTGCCATCTTGTCCTTGGTTCACCACATTGTGAACTGCATCCCTCCGGTCATGATTCTCATACCTCGGAGGTGGTGGAGGTAACATCAATTGTTGTGCGTTTCCTCCTATAAGTTGTGGCTGATGTGGATGATGTGATTGTTGCGGTGGCACCTGCATTGCTTCTTCTGTTCGGGAGTCCATTGTTTCTTCCGTCATTCCTCGGCGTCCATTGCTGGGGACCATTTTTCTGGCGCTGATTGCTTCCTACACCTGGTTGTTCCTAAGTAACTGGAGCAACCTGATTTGAACCGTATATGTAATCCGACATGTCATCTCCTTCTACCTCAGAATTCATGCCGCCGGGATGATCATGTGCCATCGCGAGTGTAATGGTCATGCTGCTCAAGTTGCTCTGCCGACATAAGCTCGGGTTGAGTTGGATCACCCAATGCATACGAATCGGCTATTCTGATTGTCTCTGCCAACGTAGTTGGCATATCTCTTTGTATCCTTTGCCACAACACACTTACATATCTGCACCCTTGTGCAAACCAAGAAATTGCTTGCGATTCAATTACTCCTTCGCAAGAGTTTTTGAGGTTGCACCATTGTGTCAAGAATTCTCTATCAGTCTCATTCGGTTTCTTCTTGCACATCCCCAGTTGGTGAGGCCTATTTAGCCTCTTGTAAATACTGGTGAAGTTACTGACAAACATCTACTCAAAGTCCAACCAACAATTGATACTGCTGGCAGGTAAGTTATTCAGCCAGACCCTGGACAGCCCCTCCAACATCTGGGGCACATATCTCATAGCCCATCTCAAATTTCCCCCTGCTATTTTCACTGTAGTGGCATAGTCAATCAACCAATCTTATGGTTTAGTACTTCCATTATATGTTTTTGTGCCTCTTGCCAACTAGAAGTTTGGGACAGGTGGATCACCCATAATCCGGGGTCCAAAACACGTCGGACCAGGAGGACCTTGCTCTTCCAATAACTCAGACCGATATATCCTATCAAGTTTTAATCTTGCGTCATTCGATGGAAAATTTCTGTACACTGCTCTTTCTTCCACCCATATTGGTTTTGCCCTACAAATCTAGCATTTTCCATTTCGGAATAACCATCATTATACCTGTCATGTGCCGGGTTATGTGGAACATGTCCTGCATCTCTCCCCTGCCGAGGTTCATGCCTCGGCTGATGATCTTGCGGGTGATACCGTCTCCCTTCAGTCGGGTTATTATTCTCGGGGTTCCCCCTTCCAAGATTCCCATGCTCTCTATTGCCAAGGCCAGGTTTTCTTTCACCGCTGTTACCTCAGCTTCCATTGCCTTTATTTTCATGGACTTTTTCGGACACTGTCAGGTCTTTGTTTCTTTTTCCCGAGGTTACTGCTTTATCTTTTCGCATAATATTTCCGGGTGAGGATGCCACGGCAGCTGATAATGCCGGGCAGCCCCAGCCGAATGAACCATGCGCGAAGCTCCTGGCTTTGTCGGGTTAGCTCTGAGTATCTCCTCGTTTTGCTGGTTTGCGATGCGTACCAGCTCATTTACTCTTTCTTGTTGCCTTTGCTGGGCTTCCTCGGTCAATCCTTCCAACTCCGAGGCTGCCGCATTCCCCGACCTGAGGTTCTTCGTCGGGGTACTATACCTCGGCAACCCTGGGTCGGCCGAATCGACCTGCTGAAACTCATGCTCTATGTTAATGTCACTAATGAGATTCTTTCCTTTCATCCTTAGGTCATCTATTCGTGCGGGGGACGTATCTAGCTTGTTTTCCCTAGCATACTCTCTCAAGGTTCTATTAAAGAACTCCTGCAGTGCAGATACTTTCTTGGCATCTTCTAACATTCTCAACATAGTCTCTTCTAATTCTGCATGTGCATTTGTCGGGTTAACTATAGGTTCTACATGTGTTGTTAGGTTGTCTATGGCTACTTTCAGGATATTCTCTGGCCTCTCCAGAGGTGTCCATCTTACTCTTGGTTCCTTGGGGGTTACCTCCTGCACCTCGGGTGCCTTTGTCGTTGACTGATCTGCTACTGTCTGCTTTGCGTCTCTTGTCTTAGCCGCTATCGGGTCCGCCGTCGCAGGGTTCTTTCTTGGTCCAGCCCCTGCTCCTGCTGCTGGTGCTGGTGTCGTCATCATCACCTCAACACTTCCTGTGAGGCGAGCGTTATGCTGACCGATCACAGCGCTGAGGGGAGGATCTCCCGCGAGGATGACTCGGCGCGGGTAGACGTGAGATATGTCAACACCGACGTAGATCTTGTGAGAGCCCAAGTTGATGAAGACGCCGGTGTGCGGGGCTGGTCTTGCTCCGAAGCTGCCAGCATTGTCGCTGACGTAGTCCCAGATTTCGAATCTCTGGACTAAGCCGGAGACGACGCGCTCGCCAGTGTTGATGTAGTTTCCCGTACGGATCTTGACTCCAGCTAGCACCGCTGCTGGCCCCATGGTGGCCGCCAACTATCATGGTGGTGGCACGGTAGATTCCATGGGTAGGCTTAAGTTGGGGGACAATGGATGCCAGTGGGATCCAGGGAGGGAAGATGTAGTGGTTTCTACACTCGGAATGCAAGAACTCAATCTTTATTCAACACTAATGGAGATACACTTGCTCCTTGAGCTATATGAGCGTGAGGAAGAAGAAGCTACAACTAGTGTCCTGTGAGAAAATGAATCGATCCCCTTCTCCAGACGCCCAGTCCCTCCTTACAAAAGAGTGGCCTAATGCCTTCTAGGGCTGACGTGGACAAGCATATTCGTGGAATATGCTTGTCCAAAAGCGGTAACTCAGCAGGCTTCTTTCTGTGTCCCCCTTCTATCGATGGCAATGGCACAGAACCCACCACATGTGAGCCTCGGGCCTAAGGACCATAACCTCCGTGACCTTCCTATGCTCCTCTGCTGCTCTGCTTCTTGTTTGTCGCGCTTGGCACTATACAGATTCTAGAGAGAGATACTGGCTAGCGTTGACTTCGGGGTTTGCCTCCTCCTTGGACAAGCTTCTCTTGACCCGGCCTCGCCTCGCATGACTCGGCTTGAACTTAACCTGCACTTAAGATGCGTGACAGTGTTTCGCCGACATACCCCATATTTCGGTCGAATCAAGTCTTAACTACATGACTCGCGGTAAGTCGGACCTCATTCGGCCGACTCCTACATGACTCAGCGGGATCATATCTAGATCCGGCCTTGATCATGAATATTCCTCTCTTTTTACTTGCCTTGACCCTACCTGTGGTCATCCCCCCAACAAATCTAATTGACAAAATTCTAAATAAATAAATAAAAGAAGTTTTATTTAATGAGAGAATACATTATATTTGGTGGATTATACCAAATGATCGTGTCGGACTATTGGCACCAGGGGTACCTCGTCCCATCAACACGTCGTTCCCACAAGGCCAACCCTGGAGGAGCTCGTGATGAGTGCGAACCTCACGAGGGCATATGAGAAACACGGAGCACCCTTCACTATCGGTGTCATTCGCCTCGTGAGGGTTTGGCTCTTCCATCCAGAGCGCCGCATGCTAGGCGACGCTCTAACGGGTGGGCCATGCAGGGACTGGTCTTCCTTGGGAAAGAAAGATGTTGCCCCTTCCCTTTGGTGCAAAAGAGGGAGGGGATGACGCAAGAAGGTGGCAGTGCCTGACGCGCTGATACGTCGGAAATGTATCTATAATTTTTGATGCTCCATGCTTGTTTACTATCTACTTTTCTTTGCTTTGTCCACACTTTGAGGTGTTTTTATATGTTTTCTGGTACTAACCTATTAACAAGTTGCCACAGTGCCAGGTGCCTGTTTTATTCTGTTTTTGGTTCCAGAAAGGTAGAAAATCAATATTCTTGGGATTGGACGAGACAAAATCCAAAGTCAATATTTTATCGTGGGGAACACGAAGCCTGAGTACAAGACGGAGGAGACCCACCAGGAGGCCACACCCCCTGGCCGCGCAGGTGGGCCCACCCCATGCCTAGGGGTGCATCCTCCCAAATGGACCCCCTGCCTCGCCTCTTCGCCTATAAGAAGCCCCCGATGCAGAAACCCTAGGTGCCCGATTAAAATACCACGAAACCGTCTGTAGCCGCCGCCACCATCATCCCTAGATCTGGGGCATCTGAAGCTCTTCTCGGCACCCTGCCGGAGGGGAGATCATCACGGAGCTTTCTTCTTCATCATGCCAGCCTCCGGTATGAAGCGTGACTAGTTCCACCTTGGACTACGGGTCCATGTAGTAACTAGATGGTTGTATCTCCTACTTCGTGCTTTCATGTATAGATATTATGAGCTCTATTCATGACCAAGATCTAATCAATTTGTAATCATGCATGTTGTGTTTGCGGGGGTTCGATGGATATTGAGATTACTATGTCAGATTGATTAATGGTTTTGTCTTATTGATTCTATCATGTTTGTGTTCTTTGTGATCTTGCGTGCTCTCCATTGTTAGTAGCTATCTTGCCAAAGTAGTTGCTAGTGACTCCAAGAGGGGGTATTTATGCTCGATAGTGGGTTCATGCCTCTAGTTTCCAAGGGAAGTGACATAAATCTCTTCGGTTGTAGATGTGTTGTTGCCACTAGGGAGAAAACAACGGTCTCTTGTTCATGGAACAAGTGTATTGTTTACCTTACACACTTTGCTTAAAACAGTTGTCCGTTGCTTGCAACTTAATACTGGAGGGGGTTCGGATGATAACCCAAAGGTGGACTTCTAGTCATAGATGTAGTTGGATGGAAGTCTATGTATCTTCTTGTATTTCCCAATCGAATCTCATAGGATCTTTTTGTCTAGTATTGCATTGTTTTGCCTTGCTCAGTCCTGTTAGTTGCCCTGCTGTAATTTGTTTACCATGCACGCCATGTTTGTTTATCTAAGTAGAACACCTCTAATGAACTATGGATCCCGGTCCAACCTTTACCATTGATACATCTTCCACGGTTATTGTTTACTTGCTGCAAACCATCATCACCTTCCACGCCGTACAGTTAATCCTTTGTTACAACAATCGGTGAGATTGACAACCTCACTATTAGTTGGGGCAAAGTCTTGAGTTTGTGTTGTGCAGGTTTCCATGTTGCTTGCAACACCTTTGAGGTATTTCCTTCCTCCTACTGGTTCGATAACCTCGGTTTCTTACTGAGGTAAAACTTGCTGCTATGCTGCTTCATACCTTGCTCTTGGGGTTTCCAAACGGGGCGTTCAACACGCATCAAGACTTTCTGGCACCGTTGTCGGGGAGGCTAAGGATGTCTTCACAAGGGGAGTCCTCCTCAACATTTCTCTTTACTTTGTTTTTAGTTTTCTTAGTTTCTTTTGCTTGGTTTTGTTTCCCTTTTTATCAAAAACTCCAAAAAAATAGTTTAATTTGGTTTGCTTTCTCTTATAAAAAACACAAAAAATTAGTTCCTACTCTAGTTGCCACCTTGCTCTAGCTCACCATGTTGTTCCCCAAGTTCTCCTTGAAGGACCTTTCGATAGGTAGTGGCTCTATAATTGGGAAAGAAAATATTGAAGAATTCTTTAATCATATTAGCAAACATCAGGATATTGAGGATAGATCTATAGCAGAACTTGCTCCTAATGATGAAATTGTTGAAGCTTCTTTAGTTCATATGTTGGAGTCTAGGTTTGTTAGCCTTAACTCCATGATGCAAATTTTGTTCCTAAAACTAAAAGAAGAAAAGAATGCTAAAAAGAGAGAATTTATCCTTGAAACTTTACTCAAAGAGTTCCATGATGTTGCTAAGGAAGCTAAAAAGGTCTTTGAGCATTTTAATATGCTAGGCTCTTGTGTAGATGTTGTGGGTACTTCTGATAAAACTAAGCATAGAGAGGAATTTAAGATACCCATACCCTTTAACCTTGTTCTGATAAAACTAAGCATGTTGTGGGTACTTCTGAAAAGAATTTTGATTGGATTGTTCCTGAAAATCCTTTTGATGAAAGTAGTAAACCAAAGAGAGATGAGAAGGGATCCCCCAAAATTCATTTGGATGAGATACCTTTCATAGTTGAAGACTTTGCAAGTATTGATGTTAATGCTTCTTCATTTGAAAATACTTGATTTCTTGCTTCTTGTGCCTAACTTAAAGGCGTTAAAGAAAAGTACTTATTGGGATATAATCCAAGAGTTTCCTTGAGTCTTGGAAGTTATTAATTCAGTAATGACCTCTCCTTATCCTTTTTTGTTTGCTTTTTGTAACAAGAATGACCTCTAATGAGAGGAAAGTAAGATTTGGGGAGTTGTTGTCCCGAAACAGATTTATGTCCTCCACCATAAATATTCGTGAGGAGTCTGTGTAAGTCGGATTGACCTGAAAATTTACGAATAAATCCCCCAGTATGTTAGATAACTTTCGTTAGTTCAACACTTTTTCATTTGAGAAACATAAAGTCTTCTAAAAAATCGTTTTCTACCTGCTGGTCTGTTTTAACAGATTTCTGCCATTATTTGTATTTGCTTCTTATTGATTCGTTTTTGAGTTCTCTTTTGGGGAATTGAGCTTTTTGAAGGAGTTGCTTCAGTAGCTTGTGTTTTTCTGAAAAGTCTTGTTGTTCCAAAAATAAACCCAAAGGTCTATTATCTTTTGAATAAACTAATGTTGCTAATGAAGATTGTGTGAAGTTTTGTATGAAGGAAAAATTTGAGGTGGAGAGAAAGAATGATGTAATAAGATGAAGAATGGACAAAAGCTCAAGATTGGGGATGCCACCTCGGCGTCACCCCAAGAAATATCCAAGAGGTACAAGCGTCAAAGCTTGGGGATGCCCAAGGCATCCCTTTCTTCATCAATAAAAAGCACGGGTCTTTCTAGACACTTCGTTTTTATTGTTTCATGCACTGTTGTGTTGTTATTGGAGCGTCTTAGTTTTAGTTTGCTTTGATTAGTTTTTTAGTTTGCTTGAATAAAGTAGTTTGGACCCCTGTTCTCGCTGTGTTGTTTCAAATAAGTCGATTGGTGTTGGAAAGGAGTAGAAAGTTCTTGCTTGAAAGTGCAAGAGGAGCTTGCATTGACTGTGACTTAGACTTTAGCATGACATGCTAGGTGTTTTTTTGACCTTATGATTAGTGATTATTTCTGTAGCTTGTCTTGTTTCAAACAATTTGGATTTCTTAGTGTGCCTTGAAGGAATCATGCGTTGTTTAAGCATACAAAAGCATAGTATTGTGGTATTCCCCTTTGATGCTTTGTTTGGGTTGACTTGGCACATGCTCACACCATGTTATGACTATGAAAAAGTCACCATAGCCTCTATAATCATTTAGTCCTTGACTTGTAGTACCACTTTATGCTTTGATTAGTAATGTTTTGTCGCTCTGTATGATTATGGCCATTATTACTCTCTTAGTTGGTTGCTCCCAGTCTTTTGCTAGCCTCAACTTGTATGAGTAAGCTCTACTCATTATTCCAACTCCCAAGAAACCAAGTTATTCCAAAGTGTCCACTATAAATTCCTATGCATGGTGTGTTACACCATTCCAAGTATATTCTTGTTTTTAGCTATCTTCCAATTAAAAAAGTATTTTGTTATGTTAAAACTTAGTGATTAAAGCCCTCACGAACTTGATGGCACACTTTATATTCCTTGCCCCTAATAAACTTGAACCATCGTGTTATCTATGTTGTATATGCTTGCACTTATACGTTGGAATTAGCAGAACCATGTTGTCATGGGGAATGTTTTCAACATTGCACTTGTACTTTGTACACAGTTGATATCATGCTCTTTTGTCTATGGATGTCGCCGGTGTGAAATAAAGATGGAGCTTGTAAGTGCACAGAGTTATGTATTTTGTGTTAGAGAAATGTCTGGGCCGCTAGCCTAAGCCATGCCTAATCATGGTGGATACTTGCAGCATCACCATAATAAGCATTATGTGAAGCATCCTCAATAAAAAGCTATGCATATAGTAAATAAAAAGATCACTGAGATGCTCATTGTCTGGTTTCCTTGTCATTTTGGTTATGGGATAGCTCCTGTACCATGTCCAAGGGGTACCTCATTGGCAGTTCTCTATGATACACATGTACTTACTATGACAAGAACATAGAGAACTACCAATGGGGTACCCCTTGCACATGGTATATGAGCTTTCCCATAACCAAAATGACAAGGCAAGCAGACAATGAGCATCTCAGCGATCTTTTTATTTACTATGTGCATAGCTTTTTATTGAGGATGCTTCGTAGATGACTCACTATGGTGATGCTGCAAGTTTCCACCATGATTAAGCATGGCTTAGTCTAGCGGCCCAGGCGTTTCTCTAACACAGGATACAAACTCCATGGACTTACAAGTTACCTCTTTATTTCACACCGTTGACATCCATAGACAAAAGAGCATGATATCAACTGTGTACAGAGTACAAGTGCAATGTAGAAAACGTTCCCCATGATAGCACGGTTCTGCTAATTCCAACGTATATATGCAAGCATATACAACTTCGATGTTCACAATGGTTCAAGTCTATTAGGGGCAAGTAATAAAGTGTGCCATCAAGTTCGTGAGAGATTTACTAACTAGTTTTCTCATAACAAAATACTTTTTAATTTGAAAGGTAGATGAAGCTTGAGAATTTTCTTGGAATAGCAAAAGCTACTAGGTAGATATGGTGGACACAAGTGGCAAAAGTTTTGGGTTCAAATGATTTTGGAAACATGAGAAGTATGCCTTCTCAAAACAGGTTTTTGGCTAGCAAGGCTGGGTAGCAAGCAAGAAATTTGAAAGAAACAAGCAAACATACAAGTAATGAAGCCAAACATGCAATCTTCCTTGAAAACACAAAAGAATCTTAAATGAAGAATACTAAGCTTATGAGCCGACAAGAAAGAAAACAAATGATACAAAATACCTGTAAGCTTTTTCTTTCTTTTTCTTTCAAACTAATGCCATTGACCAGAACTCGGTTTGCCAAAAGCAATTTAGATCCACTTGATGATCCCTGAGTGGTGCCAATACTGATCAACAAGATCCATCATATAATAGAGATTGCAAACTAAAATAAGAAGTGCAAAAAGTAAAATATGAGACTTCTCATTAATATTCCAATAAAGGCACTCACACCAAGGGATACATAGATAATCAACTAAAGGAGAGATACTTCCACATGCAAAACAAACTATAGGATAACCTCTCTATCACAGATATGAATCCACTAAAAAGGTAAAAGATAAAAGATAATGGTGGTGATACCGTGGCACTCCCCCAAGCTTGGAACAAGCCAAGGGGATGCCAAACCTGATGATGAATTACTCCTTCGGTGGTGGTGGTGTTCTCTTGTCATGGGTCAGGAAATCTTCCAGCATCTTATGAAGCCTGTTATTTTCCTCTTGAAGTAAATCCACCTTCATCCTCAAAGCACGGTACTTATCACAAAACTCGTTGGTGGTTCGAAGGGCTTCCGCTGCCTCAGGGCAGTATATGAGTTCTGGACCGAAGGGTACAATTCTCTGCATGTGATGAGAAAAAGCATATGCAGTGTTAATTGCTCCTACAAATTTAGGTTTCCTTTCCCTTGTTCCTGCGGCGGTTTGTTCTTCCAACTCTATCTCCACGGGCTTCTTTCCTTTGTCGTTGGCGGAGGCCATGGTGCTCTAAACTTGAGAAGGTTTCCTGACAGAAACAGATCAAAACAAAAACACGACGAGAACACGATTCACGAACCTCGGGGGATTCTGGAGTTATATATTATGAAGTTTCAATGCATAAGGAAGGTTTTGACACGAAAACAAGGCGGAGATGGAGTTCGAGGGGGAGACACCCCCCTCAGGCGCGGCCAGGCTGGGCCCGCGCCTGGGTGTGTTCATCCACCCCGAGCTCCGTTTCTTCTTCAGTTTCATATTTTAACTTCCCTTATGTATTAAAAACATCAAAAATATAAAAATATTGGGGTTTCACGAACCTTCTGTTTTCACCACTTTTACCTATTCAAAGACGAACTATGTAGATTCCTTCTCTCTTTCTCCTGAGAATTTCCTTTTTTACAAAACCCCTTGCACAAACTCAAAGACAACATTAGAGTAAGAAAAAACAATAAACCTTTGGTGCACACTTCAACTGAAAACCCATCAAAACAAAAGCTTCTGTAAGAGGCAAATGCAAATGATGGCAGAAATCTGTCAAAACAGACCAGCAGGTAAAGATTGATTTTTCCTAAGACCTTTTGTTGCTCAAATCAAAAAGTTCAGAACTGATGAAAGTTGGGTAACAACTTGGAGAACAAGCTCAGAAAAATGCAGCTCCATCCGAAGTACTGAGCTTCCTCACAAATTTTTACAATGAAGCATAAAAATCTGTCCCAGGGCAACCACTTTTCACAACTCCTCTACTTCACAAAAGTAGTTGAACTTGACACAAAAAAACCAAAACAAAAAGGATAAGGAGCGGTTATTACAGAGGTAATAACTTCCAAGACTCGACAAAACTCTTGGGTTATCTCCCAACAAGTACTTTTCTTTAATGCCTTTAAGTTAGGCTTGAAACTTACAAAGATGCTTACATAGGATATATATATATATATATATATATATATATATATATTTGAAGTGAAAGAGAGCATAAAGAAGCAAATAACCAAAACACTTGAGTCTAACCCGCTTCCTATGCATGGGGGTATCATGAGAAAACGAATTGTTGAAACAAAAGGCCACAAGCATAGGAAGACAAAACAGATGCAACTTCAAAGCTTTCAACATAAAACGGGGAAACTTAACATCATTGAGATGCATAAAACCATGTTTCCCTCTCTCATAATAACTTTCAGTAGCACTTTGAATAAAGTTGACAATATAACTATCACTGGCAACAACTTTATTATCAGAATAAGCATACTTACAGTCACCAAAAAGAGGTCCAAGGTCATAGCCTGGATCAATAGAAGCAAATTGTTCCATCCTGAAATCTTTATTAGGCAAGCTATTTTCACAGGGAGCTTTAGCAAATTTGGAAAAATTAAACTCATAGGAATTTCCATCAAACTTAGTTAAAACTTTTTCCTTCTTACAATCAATAATAGCTCCACAAGTGTTCAAGAAAGGTCTACCAAAAATTATGGGACAAGTTTTTCTAGCTGCTGAATTAAGCACTAGAAAATCAGAAGGATACTTAATCTTACCACAAAGAACCTCCACATCTCTTGCAATGCTAATGGGTCAAATGGTCTCCTTATTATAAAGGTGGATAACCACATCAATTGTGGCATCCCGCAAAACCACTACTAGAAAATCGCGTTGAATTTGTGCATTGCATCATCATCATCATATGTTGTTTGTCAAAAACTATTTTCACAAGCCCGTTTTGTTTTCCAAACGCCCCATCTTAATTCTAATGCAAAGCCCGGTTCTCCGGATTAATTATTTTGGCCGCTATCGGTTTGCACACGGCCCGTTTAAATCAAATAAAAAGATTTAATTATTTTAGCGGGGGCAGTCGAACGGGCCGTTTCGACCCGAACGACAACCCCCAGAAAATACAAACGGTCCACCTACACCCGCCCTTCTAAATCCTACAGCTACCAGATAATCTAACCACCCCTCCCCTCCACATCACCCCCCCCCCAATAGTAATCTGCCACCTCACCCTCTTCCCTCCCCCTAGCCAACCAGAAGCTGCCACCTAGACTAAACCACCTCCACCCCCTCTCTCTCCTCTCAACCCAGCCCCACACACGCATGCACTCACACCCACCCTGCCCACACACGACACACAAACCCACACACCGCACGCGCCTGCAGGCCCCACACCCTGGCCCGCCCCTGCCCGCTGTCCCCTGGCCCCACCCCACCGACGCGACGCCCCTCCTCTCTCCTTCCCCCAGCGCACGCCCTCTCCCGCTCGCGACCAACCTCCACTGCCCCGGCTGCACCCTCCGCGTCGCTGCGCCGCCTGGCCCCGCCGCTGCTCGCCGGAGCCCCCTCCCTCCTCCGTGTCGCGGCAGCCCGCAGTGCTCCCCCTCGTCCCCGTCTCCTCCGCGCGTCCGCCTCGCCTCGCCCGCCTCCGCCCGCGGCCACCCGAGCCCCGGCCACCGTCTCCGACGGCCGCCTCAAGCCGCGCTCGCCGCCAGGGACGCCGTCCTCGCCACCTTGCCCCGACGCCCCGCGGCCGTCCTCGGCCCCGCAGCCGTCCGCCAACCGCCGTGCCTCTCTGCGCCTCCCCGCCTCCCACCGCTCCGTCGCGCCTCGCCCTCCCGCCGCCGCTCCCGCGCGTCCCCGGCCGCCACCGTCGAGCCGCCCCGCCCTCTGCTCGCCATCTCCGGCGTGCGGTACCCGCCTCGCCTCCGTCCCTCCCCCCGCGAGCTCGCCTCGCCGCCAACCTCTGCTGCGGCCGCGCCGCCCGTGCTCGCCGGCCAACCCCCTGCCCTCCCCGCGCACGCCTCCCCCTCTCTCTCTGCAGCGCGTCGCCTCCGTCCTGCGCCAACCCCGCCCCCTCCTCCGAGCTCCGTCGCGGCCCGCCTTGGCCTCCGCCGCCGCCCTCCGGCCAACCTCGCCTGCCGCGCCGCCCCTGCTCCACCTCTGCCGTTGCTCGCCGCCGGCCTGCACCAGCAACCGCCGCCGCATGCCGCTGCTCTGGCCCCGGCCACGCGGCCCGCGTCTGCGCCACCGCCGGCCGCGCTCGCCCGCCGGGTCTCGTCACCGTCCCCGCCGCCGTGGCACCTTCCGAACCCCGAAACTCCATCTCGGTACCCGGAGGACGCCACATGGAACCATCGGAACCGCAAGACCCTTGGCGCTTGAACCGAGGGAACCATGCCGTGAACCCCGATACCCGAAGGTCGACATCGGACCGAAGCATCAAGGCCTCCCTCATGAAGCTGTCAAGAACTCCATCACGGAACATCCAGTACTCCGGCAGGGAACCCTGAAGGCCCCGTTGTCGAGCCCCAAGTTCACCACCGTTGGTCAGATGTTAACCCAAGATCTCCACCGGCCACCGAAACCCGGGACGTCGAGACCCCGAAGATCGACTCCGAACCCGCCGGTACCTCAAGATCTTCCTCACGGCGTCCGAAGACCCGAACCCTGTCGAATCCGTCTCGGTGAACGCCAAGATCGTCTCGATAATGATGTTTTGAAGAATGGACCTAGCGTACCCCGAGGACCCTGCCGCCGTTTCCGAGTTCGCCATCGGTGCATAAGGAGAAAACCTCAAGGATTTCGACACGGAGCGTCAAGATCGCCTCACGGAATCCGAAGCGCGGACCCGGCAAGAACCTCGCAACGTCAAGATCGGCCCCGTGGGACTCGGCAAGATCTGCCCGACGACAAGAACGACAGCGACCGGGAGAATACGATGCGTCCCCGGACACCGAGACCCTGGACGACAAGTTCTCCGTCTTGTATCCGCTCTCGCCGTTTCCGTCGAACCCTGGCCCCGAGACCGACCCCGAACCCCGGAACCCCAAGTTCGTCGAGGCCCTAAATGTGTGAACCCCTTACCGAGAACCCTATTTTTTATAAATGGTCAACTATATGAATTGTTGCATATTGAGTTGACATCTCGCATGCATATCATCGATTTGGGGGCCTTATGCCGATTCACCTGATAATTAAATATGGGGCCCATATGCGGGCAAATCTAGCCTTATATTGGCCTCATTTAAAATTTGTGTAGCAAACCGGTGCTATCCTTTGCCATGCTAAACAACATTTAATTTGTGGGGTAGCTAAATAACTTGAACCATCTAATTAATTGTCGGGACCCCGGTTCCGCTTAATATGACCTAATCGCAACGCACCTTTGCCATGTCATGCACCATACATGCATCATGCCGATCTTCTGCCGTTGTATTAAATAGTGCATCCGGTGTTTCTTCTAGTGTTTTGCTTCTTCGCGGATAAGGCCGTTGAGTTGATGTGAGCTTCGCCCCGATCTTCGGTTGAACCTTCGACAATGTTTTTAGGCGAGCATCTCTCCCCTTTCTACCTATCTTACTTTTATAGTATTTATTCCCTCATGTTGATCTATTGCTATCTGTGTTGCGATGCTTTAGTTACCGTACCTGTGATATACCGTGCAGCCCTATATTGCCTTGGACACACCCTATTACCTGTTATTTGGTAGATAGTTGGACTTGCGCGTCGTAGACGCTTGCTCAAGTGTTGATGCGTGTCGTCCAGTGCCACAGTTGTTGATGTATTGCCGCTTGTTGATGTTGGAGATGATCATAGTTTTACTTATCGTTCACTTTAATTCCTGTTTAACAACTAAAAATTGAAGTAAGCAGAGGCATCGGTGGGTGATAGACAATATTTGGTTTCCGAACGCCCACTTGTGTCCCGTAGGACCCCGAGTACTTGATACTTGTTCCTTGATTTATCGCGCTATCCACATCCGGGAGGTATATGGGACCCCCCTGAGCCAGAGCTTGATTCAGTCTTATTTCTTGGGGCCACAAACTAGTTTGAGGTTTTATTTACTATCCTGTACTTATGCCATGCTACTTATGTATTTACGATTGTGCGAGGAGCACACTGTACTGTTTAGGTAAGCGGAGTGATTACGCGGTATCGACACCCCGAGTTTTCGGGTTCCCAGTCGCTTACAGCCATTGTCGCAAACCTTGAGTCCGTCTCGGAGCTTGCTTACTTCGTTGCGGGTAGACTCCAAGGGGTGGCCCCCTGAAATATTTCTGAATCCTGTGATTGCTTTGTCGTGAAGGCCTCGTTGGGTTTTGATTTGGTTTTTCCGAGGTTGATCGAGTGTGTGTTGCTATTGGTGCACCCCGGCCGGGTAAAACTTTCTAAAAGCCGTGTCCGCGGTTATGGACGACTTGGAGCACAGTATCTCGACCATAGACAAGCACAACTAAAGTTTATTGCTATAAATTTGACTTTATAATGACTAGTAATCAGCTTCACTATAATGGAATGGCTAATTAATACTGCCCACCATTGCCTGTTTGGAGTGTCGCTGGCGACCATTGTACCTGACTAGTAAGACTTGCAACTACAACGGAATGGCTTAATAAAAGTACCAACAACTGCTGGGTTTTGGGTTATCTCATGCTATCTATATCTGATTAGTAAGTGTTGTAACTATAACGGCATGGTTAACTAAAAGTGCCCACTGTTTATTTTATCAGGATGATTACCTATACCTGACTAGTAATTGCTGCAACGATAACTGAATAAATAAAACTGCCAACTATGTGAGTTCCTCGGTTGACTTCCTCGTTTGGTCTCGAGGGGGAAACGCCAGGATGGGTTTGTTTGATGGTAGTATCAGGTTGGTTCCGAATAGGTCCTTCTTACCCCTCTCTGATAACCGCCAGTTGTATCGAGTCTCTATAGGTTGTTCAGTGCATGCTGCCGCTGCCGCTCAGTCCACCATACCTATGTAGGCGAGGACCACCGAATTCTAGCCTCGCCGTGTACTGGCCTCAGTACTGACGCTCCTTCTTTTTCCTTTGCCCTTTGTTGGCACCCCTTTTGTTTAAGCAGGTTTTGAGATCGACGCCGTTAGCAGGGTTACCCTTCCGGCTTGGCCTGGGCAGGGTTATGGACGCCATTGGTTATTCTTCAGGGCTCTTAGCCCCATTTGCATCTTGTCCGTAGCTGGACGCTCTATCGTTTTCAAGGTGATTTGGATCTTTGTATATTATATCTGTATTCTTGACTCTTTGAGTCGCTGTTATATATATATCTGTTCTGTGGGTCCCATCGAGGACTGTTGTGTAATGTTATTACTTCGTTTTCCACCCGCACGAAAGTGCCTGGTGGGCACCTTTGAATCGTTTCTATGCGGGTTTGGCGGGAATCGCTGAAACTTGCATAGGTCCGATTCTGAGGGTGTTACAGAGTGGTATCAGAGCTCAGCAGTTGCAATACCCCACAAGTCCAGCCTGTAGGATAACCTAGCTAACGGCCGAAGTAGAGTGTCAAAACTATTTTGCAAAATCGGTTGGATAGTTCTGATTAGGTCTGATTTTACTCCTTACCCCTCTGCTGTTCTCCTCTTACCTCTACGTGTTTTGAATCCGCTCTCGTCTCTTTCTTCGAGTCCAGGAATTCTCGTGGTTGGGTTTCCGTCGTACCTTCAGGGTTTCGCTTCCTCCTCTGTTAACGGTGTCCTACCATCCGGTGTTCATGCTGCCTGAGGAATCCGTCTTCTGTGGTACCGTTCTTTGTTCCTTGTTTGTGCCTTCCGGCGTTTCCCGACGCGACGACATCATCTACGCCAGATCCGATGCAGAGTCTGCATCCCTCCTCTGTTTCCGAACCTCGTTTGCCGAGATCTTCAGTCTAATTCCGAGAATGGTTGCACTCTTTTCTACTGATTGTGCAGAGTAATAGTTTGGGTGCGTGATGGATTGGCCCCCATGCCGACTACCCCTTCTATTCGCTTTTGTACATTGAAGTGGATGGGAATGCATCGGTTCCCTCTTTCCATCGAAGTTAGAGGTGGCTTTATTTGTTGATACCTCTACCTTCGACCTTTTGTTCCGGAGTGTTCCCTCGACGATCACGGACAACGACCTCTTGTTAGTGGTGTCGCGAGGATCTACACGAAGCGAGAAGATGCAGATTGCCGGCCTTCTTCCCGGTACCATGAGGCGGATCTCGAGGGCGAGATCCATTGTTAGTGGTGTCGAATTGTGGCATCCCGCAAAACCACTACTAGAAAATCGCGTTGAATTTGTGCATTGCATCGTCATCATCATATGTTGTTTGTCAAAAACTATTTTCGCAAGCCCGTTTTGTTTTCCAAACGCCCCATCTTAATTCAAATGCAAAGCCCGGTTCTCCGGATTAATTATTTTGGCCGCTATCGGTTTGCACACGGCCCGTTTAAATCAAATAAAAAGATTTAATTATTTTAGCGGGGGCAGTCGAACGGGCCGTTTCGACCCGAACGACCACCCCCAGAAAATACAAACGGTCCACCTACACCCGCCCTTCTAAATCCTACAGCTACCAGATAATCTAACCACCCCTCCCCTCCACATCACCCCCCCAATAGTAATCTGCCACCTCACCCTCTTCCCTCCCCCTAGCCAACCAGAAGCTGCCACCTAGACTAAACCACCTCCACCCCCTCTCTCTCCTCTCAACCCAGCCCCACACACGCATGCACTCACACCCACCCTGCCCACACACGACACACAAACCCACACACCGCACGCGCCTGCAGGCCCCACACCCTGGCCCGCCCCTGCCCGCTGTCCCCTGGCCCCACCCCACCGACGCGACGCCCCTCCTCTCTCCTTCCCCCAGCGCACGCCCTCTCCCGCTCGCGACCAACCTCCACCGCCCCGGCTGCACCCTCCGCGTCGCTGCGCCGCCTGGCCCCGCCGCTGCTCGCCGGAGCCCCCTCCCTCCTCCGTGCCGCGGCAGCCCGCAGTGCTCCCCCTCGTCCCCGTCTCCTCCGCGCGTCCGCCTCGCCTCGCCCGCCTCCGCCCGCGGCCACGCGAGCCCCGGCCACCGTCTCCGACGGCCGCCTCAAGCCGCGCTCGCCGCCAGGGACGCCGTCCTCGCCACCTTGCCCCGACGCCCCGCGGCCGTCCTCGGCCCCGCAGCCGTCCGCCAACCGTCGTGCCTCTCTGCGCCTCCCCGCCTCCCACCGCTCCGCTGCGCCTCGCCCTCCCGCCGCCGCTCCCGCGCGTCCCCGGCCGCCACCGTCGAGTCGCCCCGCCCTCTGCTCGCCATCTCCGGCGCGCGGTACCCGCCTCCGTCCCTCCCCCCGCGAGCTCGCCTCGCCGCCAACCTCCGCTGTGGCCGCGCCGCCCGTGCTCGCCGGCCAACCCCCTGCCCTCCCCGCGCGCGCCTCCCCCTCTCTCTCTGCAGCGCGTCGCCTCCGTCCTGTGCCAACCCCGCCCCCTCCTCCGAGCTCCGTCGCGGCCCGCCTTGGCCTCCGCCGCCGCCCTCCGGCCAACCTCGCCTGCCGCGCCGCCCCTGCTCCACCTCTGCCGTCGCTCGCCGCCGGCCTGCACCAGCAACCGCCGCCGCATGCCGCTGCTCTGGCCCCGGCCCCGCGGCCCGCGTCTGCGCCACCGCCGGCCGCGCTCGCCCGCCGGGTCTCGTCACCGTCCCCGCCGCCGTGGCACCTTCCGAACCCCGAAACTCCATCTCGGTACCCGGAGGACGCCACATGGAACCATCGGAACCGCAAGACCCTTGGCGCTTGAACCGAGGGAACCATGCCGTGAACCCCGATACCCGAAGGTCGACATCGGACCGAAGCATCAAGGCCTCCCTCATGAAGCTGTCAAGAACTCCATCACGGAACATCCAGTACTCCGGCAGGGAACGCTGAAGGCCCCGTTGTCGAGCCCCAAGTTCACCACCGTTGGTCAGATGTTAACCCAAGATCTCCACCGGCCACCGAAACCCGGGACGTCGAGACCCCGAAGATCGACTCCGAACCCGCCGGTACCTCAAGATCTTCCTCACGGCGTCCGAAGACCCGAACCCTGTCGAATCCGTCTCGGTGAACGCCAAGATCGTCTCGATAATGATGTTTTGAAGAATGGACCTGGCGTACCCCGAGGACCCTGCCGCCGTTTCCGAGTTCGCCATCGGTGCATAAGGAGAAAACCTCAAGGATTTCGACACGGAGCGTCAAGATCGCCTCACAGAATCCGAAGCGCGAACCCGGCAAGAACCTCGCAACGGCAAGATCGGCCCCGTGGGACTCGGCAAGATCTGCCCGACGACAAGAACGACAGCGACCGGGAGAATCCGATGCGTCCCCGGACACCGAGACCCTGGACGACAAGTTCTCCGTCTTGTATCCGCTCCCGCCGTTTCCGTCGAACCCTGGCCCCGAGACCGACCCCGAACCCTGGAACCCCAAGTTCGTCGAGGCCCTAAATGTGTGAACCCCTTACCGAGAACCCTATTTTTTATAAATGGTCAACTATATGAATTGTTGCATATTTAGTTGACATCTCGCATGCATATCATCGATTTGGGGGCCTTATGCCGATTCACCTGATAATTAAATATGGGGCCCATATGCGGGCAAATCTAGCCTTATATTGGCCTCATTTAAAATTTGTGTAGCAAACCGGTGCTATCCTTTGCCATGCTAAACAACATTTAATTTGTGGGGTAGCTAAATAACTTGAACCATCTAATTAATTGTCGGGACCCCGGTTCCGCTTAATATGACCTAATCGCACCGCACCTTTGCCATGTCATGCACCATACATGCATCATGCCGATCTTCTGCCGTTGTATTAAATAGTGCATCCGGTGTTTCTTCTAGTGTTTTGCTTCTTCGCGGATAAGGCCGTTGAGTTGATGTGAGCTTCGCCCCGATCTTCGGTTGAACCTTCGACAATGTTTTCAGGCGAGCATCTCTCCCCTTTCTACCTATCTTACTTTTATAGTATTTATTCCCTCCTGTTGATCTATTGCTATCTGTGTTGCGATGCTTTAGTTACCGTACCTGTGATATACCGTGCAGCCCTATATTGCCTTGGACACACCCTATTACCTGTTATTTGGTAGATAGTTGGACTTGCGCGTCGTAGTCGCTTGCTCAAGTGCTGATGCGTGTCGTCCAGTGCCACAGTTGTTGATGTATTGCCGCTTGTTGATGTTGGAGATGATCATAGTTTTACTTATCGTTCACTTTAATTCCTGTTTAACAACTAAAAATTGAAGTAAGCAGAGGCATCGGTGGGTGATAGACAATATTTGGTTTCCGAACGCCCACTTGTGTCCCGTAGGACCCCGAGTACTTGATACCTGTTCCTTGATTTATCGCGCTATCCACATCTGGGAGGTATATGGGACCCCCCTGAGCCAGAGCTTGATTCAGTCTTATTTCTTGGGGCCACAAACTAGTTTGAGGTTTTATTTACTATCCTGTACTTATGCCATGCTACTTATGTATTTACGATTGTGCGAGGAGCACACTGTACTGTTTAGGTAAGCGGAGTGATTACGCGGTATCGACACCCCGAGTTTTCGGGTTCCCAGTCGCTTACAGCCATTGTCGCAAACCTTGAGTCCGTCTCAGAGCTTGCTTACTTCGTTGCGGGTAGACTCCAAGGGGTGGCCCCCTGAAATATTTCTGAATCCTGTGATTGCTTTGTCGTGAAGGCCTCGTTGGGTTATGATTTGGTTTTTCCGAGGTTGATCGAGTGTGTGTTGCTATTGGTGCACCCCGGCCGGGTAAAACTTTCTGAAAGCCGTGTCCGCGGTTATGGACGACTTGGAGCACAGTATCTCGACCATAGACAAGCACAACTAAAGTTTATTGCTATAAATTTGACTTTATAATGACTAGTAATCAGCTTCACTATAATGGAATGGCTAATTAATACTGCCCACCATTGCCTGTTTGGAGTGTCGCTGGCGACCATTGTACCTGACTAGTAAGACTTGCAACTACAACGGAATGGCTTAATAAAAGTACCAACAACTGCTGGGTTTTGGGTTATCTCATGCTATCTATATCTGATTAGTAAGTGTTGTAACTATAACGGAATGGTTAACTAAAAGTGCCCACTGTTTATTTTATCAGGATGATTACCTATACCTGACTAGTAATTGCTGCAACGATAACTGAATAAATAAAACTGCCAACTGTGTGAGTTCCTCGGTTGACTTCCTCGTTTGGTCTCGAGGGGGAAACGCCAGGATGGGTTTGTTTGATGGTAGTATCAGGTTGGTTCCGAATAGGTCCTTCTTACCCCTCTCTGATAACCGCCAGTTGTATCGAGTCTCTATAGGTTGTTCAGTGCATGCTGCCGCTGCCGCTCAGTCCACCATACCTATGTAGGCGAGGACCGCCGAATTCTAGCCTCGCCGTGTACTGGCCTCAGTACTGACGCTCCTTCTTTTTCCTTTGCCCTTTGTTGGCACCCCTTTTGTTTAAGCAGGTTTTGAGATCGACGCCGTTAGCAGGGTTACCCTTCCGGCTTGGCCTGGGCAGGGTTATGGACGCCATTGGTTATTCTTCAGGGCTCTTAGCCCCATTTGCATCTTGTCCGTAGCTGGACGCTCTATCGTTTTCAAGGTGATTTGGATCTTTGTATATTATATCTGTATTCTTGACTCTTTGAGTCGCTGTTATATATATATCTGTTCTGTGGGTCCCATCGAGGACTGTTGTGTAATGTTATTACTTCGTTTTCCACCCGCACGAAAGTGCCTGGTGGGCACCTTTGAATCGTTTCTATGCGGGTTTGGCGGGAATCGCTGAAACCTGCATAGGTCCGATTCTGAGGGTGTTACATCAATGTCCTCACAAGGACCAATCTCATGCATAATTTCCCTGTAAAGCTCATAAGGAATAGCACTAGAACTAGCACCAATATCACATAAACCATAGTAGCAATGATCACCAATTTTAACAGAAAGCACAGGAACACTAGATTTTCTAGCCTTACTAGGATGAGAGATAATATTAGAAGCGTCTTCATAGAAGACAATGTGCTCATCCTCTATATTTCTAGTGACAGTGTCTTTGATAATAGCTACCACAGGTTCATCATTCACATGCTTACTAGGCTCCACAGTTTTTATTGTACCTTTGCTGTTTGAACTAATAAACCTAGAATACTCCTTTACCTTAGCTGGGAAAGGCATTTTCTCAACATGAGGTTCAGGCACAATATGATTAGTAGTATAAACTTGAGTACTTCTAACTGGAACATGACTAACAGCATCTTTATAAGGAGCATGGTACTTATTCCACTTCTTCTTGGGAATTTCAATGTAAGAGGCAAAGGCCTTAAAACAGTTGGCAATACTTTGGAAATCAAGACCAAACTCATTACCAATATCACGGAAGCTATTAGTTCCCATAAAATATTTAATGCATTCATAATCATAATTTATACCTCACTTTCTTCCTTTGTCATTCTCCCAAGCTTTAGTGTTCTCTTGAATACGGTCTAGTAGATCCCACTTAGCTTCTTCCTTCATACGTGAAAATGATCCAGCACAAGAACCATCTAGTATATCTTTATCATGAAGAGAAAGCCTAGCATAAAAGTTATTGAGAATAATATTGTTAGGGAGTTCATGAATAGGACATTTAAGCATTAATAACTTCAATCTCCCCCAAGCTTGAGCTGTACTCTCTCCATCAAGAGGCCAAAAGTTATATATCAGATTTCTATCCTTATGAATCTCACTGGGAGGATAAAATTTAGAGTAAAAGAGAGATGACATCTCCTCCCATTCCATGGATTGTCCATTATTCAGCAGCTTATACCATTCTTCAGCTCTCCCTTTTAAGGATATGGAGAGTAACTTATTTTTCACCTGTTCAGTTGTGATACCTGCACACTTAAACAATCTGCATAATTCATGGATAAAAAGCAAGTAATCACCGGTATGGACAGTTCCATCCCCAAAATAATAATTATCCATAACACGATTAACAATACTTGTAGGTATCTTAAAAGGATCTATCTCAACAGGAGGTGGTTCATCTACTACACTAGCAATCGTCGTAGTTTTCCCAAACAGAAAACCAAGTGGGTTATCCATATTGGAAACAAAGTAACAAGCAGTAGCAAGAGCAATACTCACAGTGAAAGTTTCCCTTACTAGTTGCACTCTTCAATAGTGCTTCACTCCCCGGCAATGGCGCCAGAAAATAGTCTTGATGACCCACAAGTATAGGGGGTGTATTGTAGTACATTCGATAAATAGGAGTGTCGATCCCAACGAGGAGCAGAAGGTGCTGAACAGTGGTATGGAGAAGAAAATCCCTATGAATACTTAGCAAACGGATTTTTAGTGGTTTTCTGACAAGGCAAAAAAACAAGGAGCAAGTAACAGAAGTAACGAACAAATGGGGCAAGTGGCCCAATCCTTTCTTAGCAAAGGACAAGCCGGTGAAAATACTTATAAGGACCAAACGTTCTCGAGGACACATGGGAATTTTGTCATGTGCTTTCGCTTCAAATAGCTGATTACTCTTCGCTGGTGTTTGTAAGTGTTGTGTGGGTGAACCTGTGCTAACATACCGCCCTTGCTAGGACTAATACATACTTGTGATTAAACCCCCTGCAAACATCGGTAACTACATGAAAGTAATTAAGATATAAATCTAACCACAGCCTTAAACTGTAAGATCCTACGCTTCCTTGTGCAAAGGTGTCCTAACGGGGTTCAGGTTTCTGTCACTCCGGCAACCCCGCGATTAGTAGCCAAATACACAATGCATTCCCCTAGGCCCATAAATGGTTAAGTATCATGTAGTTGACATTCACATGACACCACTAGAAGAATAGCACCACAACTTAAATACTAAACCATTGAATAATAACTCATCACAGATTCACTACTAACAACATGACTTCTCCCATGTACTCAAAAACTAAATGAACTACTCACAAGACATCATATGGATCAAGATCAAAGATGATATGATAACGGATAACAATCTGAACATAAACAATAATACAATGGTTCCACTCACAAGCATCAACTAAAATAGTAATCAACATCGGGAAAGTTTCCCCTAAGAACTAAAGCAATATCCAACACAATTGTTACAGCGGAACGGAATGGTGATGATGGTGCTGGTGGAGATGATGGTCTGGATGATGATGATGATCCCGATGAAGCCTAGCTTGATGACGGTGTTGATGGCGACGGTCTCCCCTCTCCAGGAAGGAATTCCCCTGGCAGAAATCTGTCTGTCGGAGAGATCTTTCTCTCTCGGTGTTTTCTGCCCACCAGAGGCGGCGGAAATCTATCTGTGGTCTCTCCCCGAGCCTTAGGGTTTCGAAGGGAAGATATAGGTGAAGGGGCAAAGTCGGAGGCCGGGCAGGTGGGCCACAGCTGCCCTAGCGCGGGGTTAGGTGGGCCCTCGCCTAGGGGGTGTGGGCCCCCTGAGGCCCCACTTCATCCCTCCTTTTGGCTTCCTTCGTCTTCTGGTAAAATAATATGTTCCCATATTTTTCTGGTATTTTTCTGATCTTCGCGAAATTGCACCGAAGCGCCTTCTTTTCCATCAGAATCTAGAATCCGGCAGTCCATCCTCCAAGAATCATCCAACATGCATAAACATATGAAAAGCCATAAGTAATACCTCATAATAAGACAAATATCAATGAATAGAGTTAAATTATGATATAGAATGGTTATGCAAATTGGGCGTATCAATTGTCAAGATCTAATCTATTTTTAATCATGCATGTTGTGTTTGCGGGGATCCGATGGATATTGAGATTACTATGTCAGATTGATTAATGGTTTTGTCTTATTGATTCTATCATGTCTGTTTTGTTTGTGATCTTGCATACTCTCTGTTGCTAGTAGATATCTTGGCCAAGTAGTTGCTAGTGACTCCAAGAGGGGGTATTTATGCTCGATAGTGGGTTCATGTCTCTAGTTTCCAAGGGAAGTGACAGAAATCTCCTCGGTTGTAGATGTGATGTTTCGACTAGGGAGAAAACAACGGTGTAACATCCCAGGTTTTATTATGATGTTACTAGAAGCATGCATCATTCTTGCATCATTGCAGGCATCATTGCATCCTACAAATGAATCTACAACAAAACCCTAACACCTAAACCCACCAAAAACCCTAATAAGAATACCCTATGTGAGAAATTTTGTTGTAGCCTTCTAACAAAACTATGTAAAAACATTAAACCATGGTCCTATGTTGACCACCTTACTTTTACAAAAATTTAGAAACAATTTTCATCAAGTTTGGACTTAGTATGCAAAAGCTATTAAAGAATTAGTTAAACAGAATTGGAAAAGAAATGAATAAAAAAATCCTGTTTAACCTACTGGGCTGGCTACGCCAGCCCACTAACGCGCGCGCGTCGCCTAGCGCTACCAGACGCCAGCGCTGCCGCTCCCGCCGACACCCGGACCCCACCTGTCACCCTCCCCTTTTCTCTCCGACGAGAACCGGAGTCTGCGCCGGCCACGCTTCTTCTCGCCTCCGTGTCCATCCAGGACTCCCCCCAGGCTGCATATAAATACCCAGCCGCGTGCCCTCTCCTCCGTTCCCAAAACCCTCAGAACCCTAGCCTCCCTCCGATTCCACGGGCTCGAACCGCCGCTGGCTTCGGTAAGCCGAGGAAGTCGACAACAGGGGAACCCCCTCCCCCTGATTTCCTCCCTAGCTTGAACCTCTCGATCGACAACGTCGACTCACCATTTCCCCCTCTGTTTACCGCAGCGCACCGCCACGGATTGCTCGCCGGGGCTGCGGAGAAGGAGCAGCCACCGCCACCGCTCGGGGAAGAGAAGATCGTATCTGAGGCTACGGGCGGGACTGCGAGGAGGAGGCGATCATCCGCGACTGCTTCACCCTCACCGAGGAACACGGACGCCGACGCCGACCACCGTAGCGCCCAACCGCCGCCAGTCTCCGCCACCAGCCAGAGAGGTGAGCCCGTCCTTGCTCTTAGCCGTTAGATCTAGGCTCGACGGTGAGGATTAGAAGATCGATTGAAGCGGTACCAGCAAATCCCGCGCTGCCGCGTGGCAAGCCGCGCCAGCATGCTGCATCGCCACCGCCTTGTCTAGCTGGACCAACCAGCATCTGCCACCTGGCAAGTTTTTGAATTAGGGTTAGATCTGTTTGGCAGAATTGATTTAAAACTTGCGAAAATCATAGAAAAATAAATACTTGGCCAAATTTATCTTATAATATACCGTTGGATTCATAATTTTATGTAGAAAATAGATCTGCAATAAAATTCTAAGTTTACAGTAGGGTTTTCGATGTAGAATTTAATCTCTACATTAGAGTGTTTATTCTATAGAAAAATAATTAAAATTCTGTTTTAGTTGATTCTTGTTGCAATAACTTTGTTTCCGCAATACCTACTGAACAAAATTATAAAACCTTGCTTAAGATCATTAGATCTAATTTGGGGCTAATCAGATGGTTGGATCTCCTTTTAAACCTATGAATTAGATTAATGACCCAAATTATTTTTAAGCCTATGGGAAATCAAAACTAATAATGTCCCTAACACAATTACAATCCAATTATGCTACCTTGGTCAATTTAGAAAACCAATCTTGCATAAATACCATATTGCATGCATGCATGTTATCTCCGTGGCATATTTTGTGCAAGTTGTGATCAGATCTATGTTTTTGATTCGTTAGATTGTTCGGAGTGCGCTAAGGAGTGCTATTGTGTAGAGTGCTGCTCGGATCAAGGCAAGTTACACCACTTGTTCATAATTTTGTCCCAGTTTTGATTCTATGCATGTGATCTTCAAAATTCTGTAGTATGCATGTGTAGGATGTTCTAGTAGAATTTCTTCCTTAGTATGATTTTGCAAGTGCGATGATTTTGTAGTATGCCATGAGTAGCTCTATACTTAGGATTTTCCCTCCTAATAGGTTACCCCTGTTTTTGCTTGCTTGCTATGCTATATATACAAAGTACCGTTGGGGGGTTCGAAAGACAAAGAATTTTTCTAAGTATAAAGGCTCTCTAGAGCAAACTTTTCTTCTCAAACCCACTTCAAAATAAAACTAAGTTTTCTTCTGGGCGGAATGGTTGTCGGGTCAATGAGTGAGATTTTTGTGGAGGACGGTCGCCCAGGAATCAAAGAAGTCTGCCATGTTTTAGAATTCAGAAGCTTCCAGTGCAACCAGAATACATTATGGGCTCTGTCTTGGCCTAGTACTTAGTGGGAAACCTCACCTGGGTACCAACATTTGGAGGTTCTTGGCACGGTTCGATCCGGAAGGTAGAGGGGCTACTAAGAGAAAGCCTCGCCATGGTCTTGTCTGTAAAAAGGACTTGATCATGGATTGTGGGTAAAGTGCACAAACTCTCGAGAGTATTGCAATCTGATCGATCAGCCGTGTTCACGGAAACAGAACAACATTGAGCATCTGAATGATGGAGCCTCTGAAGGATCTTCCTCTCTCTTTTCTAAACAATAGTTTTTAAAACCCCATGGCGTGAGTAATATCGCCAATGGGTGGGAATTTGGGAACTTGGTGTGTAATATCCAAGTGTCGCTTGGTGCATAATATCCAAGTGTTTGGTTATTTGGACACTTGGTGTGTAATATCCTCGTGTGCCACTCGAACATAATTTACCTAAGCAAATGTTTACAAAGTAGGGAAAAATCTTCTCTTCTTCTTCCTACTTAAGAAAAATAGCTTTGAGCAAAAGAACTCTACAACTTATATTAGCCTTGCATGTAGAGATAGTCTTTTCTTTCCTTGGTGTAATTTGCCAATACATTCAAAGTATTGACCCAACTTGTTGGCTGCACGTCTTATGTGCAGAATCCGAAGATTGAAAGGTGCGTAGGTATCGTGAGTCTACACTCGACAAGCCTGGGGCGTTGATGGACTCAAGCTGCTTTTATATTTCCACTGTTATTTGAGCTAGCCTTATGCTAAGCAAATTTGTAATAAATTTATACTCTGGGTTCTCCGTGTAATAAAGACTTTGTGTTTTACATGATATTTCATCGACTGTGAGTGCTAGCTATTGATCCAGGGACTAGCATGTTAATCACAGGGACTTAGGATCCTTACCGATCCGAGGTCGCTACAAACGGTCTCTTGTTCATGGAACAAGTGGATTGTTTACCTTACACACTTTGCATAAAACAGTTGCCTGTTACTTGCAACTTAATACTAGTGGGGGTTTGGATGATAACCCAAAGGTGGACTTCTAGTCATAGATGTCGTTGGATGGCGGTCTATTTATCTTGTTGTATTCCCCAATTGAATCTCATAGGATCTTTTTGTCTAGTATTGCATTGTTTTGCCATGCTCAGTCCTATCAATTGCCCTGCTGTAATTTGTTTACCCTGCATGCCATGTTTCTTTATCTAAGGAGAACACCTCTAGTGAACTATGGACCCCGGTTCAACCTTTACCATTGATACATCTTCCACTGTTATTGTTTACTTGTTGCAAACCATCATCACCTTCCACACCATACAATTAATCCTTTGTTATAGCAATCGGTGAGATTGACAACCTCACTGTTAGTTGGGGCAAAGTCTTGAGTTTGTGTTGTGCAGTTTTCCACGTTGCTTGCAACACCTTCGAGCCGTTTCCTTCCTCCTAGTGGTTCGATAACCTTGGTTTCTTACTGAGGGAAAACTTGTTGTTGTGTTGCTTCATTCCTTGCTCTTGGGGTTTCCCAACGGGGCGTTCAACATGCATCACGCGCTGCTTTGGTGCAAAGAGGCCAGGACGGAGCGGTTTTACAGCGAGGCATCTGTCCACTATGTCATCCACACAGCTGCTAGGCGGCCAGATGAAGACAAGAGGTGGCTTCGCCTCAAGTGCGGGAATGTGGTAACCCTTCCCACACAATTTTTGGGGGGAAGAGGCCTGGCACCGCCCTATATAAGGGACCCTTCTCCTACCTTAGAATCGATCGATCCCCTACGATCTAAACCCTAGACATACAAGCTCCATTGTACCCTCGCGAATCCAAGCAAGCAATACAACAAAGCTAGAGTAGGGGCTTTACCTCATGACGAGGGTCCCGAACCTGGCTAAAAAATCCCCATGTCACCTCTCTGTCATGAATTTTCTTCGTTGTCGCTACCGTCGTCGAGGCTCCGTCGCCGAGGCTCCTTGAGAACGCTTGTTCAGCCCCCTCACGAACCAAGGGATCATTGGACCCTAGTTCCTTCATGGGACAAATATCCAAATTTGGCACATCGGGTAGGGGGCTGAAGCGCGCCAAGGTAATCTCACCAGCGATGTTGGCATGCTCGCTCGCAGCAAGCCTCGCAATAGCCGCTCTTGATGGGAGCAGGTGAAAAGGCTCGGGGCACGCCACATGCCGCTCCCATGCCCGCACCCCTCTTCGGGGCCGATGACAACTCGTCTCCATGCCTTCACACAGAAGAGCGCGGGGAAAAATCCCCTTATATCCCTACACCAGCGCTGATGCGCCGCACCCCGCTCACCCCAGAAACGACGCGTCTGATGGTGAAAGAGCTCCTCCGCTACTCACCCGCTGAGGATGCTCGGGAGGAATGGCAAGCCCGTATTGTGGCCCTGATGGGCGTCGCCTAGGACAGCACCGAGGCGACGAAAGAACGACCGGGTGACATCGCGCATAGCACACCCCCTCCATCCCTGCTCCGCAAGGGACCCGGGGGCTCGGGCAATGCAGGGCTACCCACCGCTGCATACCCTAGGCAGGGCAGAGTCGGGCAAAGGTCGCCCGGTCAGCAGAAGACACACGGGTAACCCTGGCAAGGTGCTGGGGCCGCGAGGCCCGGGTCGTCCAGTCCATCTCGACTGCTGGGCTACAGAACAGAACAACCCTTGCCGGTGGCGTGGCAATCGGCTGCTCTAACTGCCCTGCCCTAGCTGAGCACCTTCGCAAGGTGGTGTGGCCAGCCAAGTACAAACCGGAGACGCCACCATGCTACAATGGCACCCCCAACCCCACGGAGTTCCTGTAGCTCTACCCCACGGATGTCGAGGCAGCTGGAGGCGACGACCATGTCCTCACCAACTGGTTCCCCATGGGCTTGGTGGGAGAGGCCTGCTCCTTGCTGCAAAACCTTCCCAAAGGGTCCATCGGCTCATGGTCTGAGCTCTGTAGCCTTTTCCTCACCAAGTTTGGGGACACGAGCAGGCGGGAATGCACCTGCGAGGACCTCAAGAGGGTCCGCCAGGTCCCAGACAAGACTCTACGCAAGTACCTGCAACACTACGACCAGACCCTCATCAAGGTCGCAGGAGCTACCGACGCGGAGGTCATCGCGGCTTTTGCCGAAGGGGTCACCGACACCCGGGTGCTCGACAAGATTGGCCACCACTAAGAGAACCTTGCAATGGTTGCCTAGCTCTTTACGGTGGCTGATCGTTGTGCCAAGGCGGAAGCGGGTGTCCTATTCACCCGCATCAATGATGGGACAGAAGACACAACAATGGACCTGAAGGAAGCGACGACCAGTGCGCGAGGAAGGCCGCCAGGAAGCGCCTATCATGACAAGGCACGGGCAGAGCGCTTGACCAGAGCATGAATTGTTGGTGCTCAACTAACTGCCTTGCTTTTTGAATAGGATTGATATAGCGCTGGCATTTCGGCTGGCGGTTAGACTGGATACTAGTGTAATTCGTGGTTATGAACAATATCACTCTGGATTTTACTTCCCAACGGTGGTTGGAACCTCCATAACTCTCAGAGATTTGAAAGATAAAATCTATTATAAATTCCCCTAGAGCAATGGTGATTCAGTTAATTTGCAATATTTTAACATTATCGAGCAAAGATTGCTCCCACTAACTAGCGAAGTTGATATGATAATTCTTTTCTCTTTGAATGCTGCCAAATGTTTTGGTCGAATTCGTCTCCATATGCAACCTAAAGTTGAGCATATGGGAAAGAAGGTTAAAGCATCATATGGTGCTCAGGCATCATAAAGTGGTCCGGCATCATGTGTCTCTATTGTCTCTGCTAATAGTGTGCACCCCCGCGCTCCTTGTACGTCCACCGCAGTACCATATGTTCGTACTGCGAGTGTAAGACAAATCGCTCGTGCAGCTGACGTGGAGGACGATGGAGCGCCTCCACTCACTACAAGAAATGTGTTAACTTGTGACCTTCTCATAGTGACGGGAAATAAAATCATCATAGATTTATGACGATTTCGCACAAGATGGTCGTAGGCCTTTGGAGAGGTCAAAATCCTGTAGAGTTACGACATTTTTAATAGAATCGTCGCAATTTGATCTGATGAAATCGTCATAATCTATATGGTACATATTAGATCCTTATTTGTAGTCGATTACGACCAATTTAAATTGTCATATTGTCTAAAATAAAATAAATTGATTTAACTGATTGGCCACATCAGAAAATATGCTTACGTGGCATGTCCATGTGTCAATATACGTCTACGTATCAAATAGACAAACCAAACTGAAGTAAATAGAGCAAGAAGAAGTGGAGAAGGGGATTGAGCCCAAGACCCCACAAACATGCTCGCTACTGATCAAACCTGGGAACCACCAGGTCACACTATTATTACTAGATCTAATTGTTCAGTTGTTCTGTATTAACATAACATTTTTTCACAAATTCATGATAAATAGCGCAAAAATATGGAGAAACCAAGGGTCGGACCTGGGACCTCGCCAAAATATGGAGAAACCAAGGGTCGAACCTGGGACAACACCCTAACCATCCCACCACCTATTTGCTTTGTGCTTATTACCGCGCTGCATATTTATAAACATAAACCGATCTGGTTTAGATCAAATGGGCTGGGCCTTTACGGTCCAGTCAAGATCGGGTCGCATGGGCCTTAGATTCAGATCGCTATATTCTTTTTTTAACTTGGCGTTGTGATCCTTAGCACCTTGTAGAAATAATCAACAAAAAGAAGCTTCCCGAGGAGTCCAACTCCCAACCTCAAGCGGCAGCAACCATCCACTACCACTAAACCACTTATTCCTTTGTGTCAAAGTAGTACATAGAGGGATTCTACCTATTCAATAGGTGCGTTGTAGTTGGAAGGAGGTGGGTTGTGGTGGGAAGGGAGGTGGGCTTCATTGTTATCTGGGTCAACTTTGACAACGCGTTGTAGATTAGGTTAGTCCAGTTACAGTAGTTTTTTTCTGTTTTCTTAATTTTTTGTAGCTTTTTCAAAGGAAATCCAAAGTAATTGTTTTTTGTCTCTAAATTTCTATAAAATTCAGTAGATCGTCTTAGGATTTTTTGTCTCTAATTTTATTATTTAAAAATAGTAGATTTACCAATTTCACATTAGTCTATAGTACGGACAATATCATAATTCAAAATATGAGTTTGAAACTAGGGAGTGATAATTCTCATTTAGGGGTTGAGTCTCGCTAAACTTGCATTGGATAACTGATAAAATAGCATATAGTGAGTTTAAAATCATTTTTTCAAAAAATAATGGGCATCGGATCATGTACATGTAGCTCAAATCGGACCCACTTCCTACCGATTCGGCAGGAATTTGTCTTTTTCGCCTGGGGTGTACAGAAAGGTTTGAGATGCCCCGGTTGGGACATTTGTCCATGTAAGTTTGCCCATTATTTTTGAAAAATGGTATGGTAGCATTTGGAAACTTTCATTTGGTGGTTGCTTCACAAAATGGCCCGTTTTTTGCAGTCGGAAAATGAAAAATGAGTTTTTTGTGCGACAAAAAGGAAAACTTCCTCCTGCAACATTGTTTTCCATCCCACGATACATATGGGTGCACAATATGGACAAATTATCGCAAACTATACCGCGATTCAGCCCATATCATTGGTCGTTTGGCCCGAAAGTCATGAAACCTCGAACAAGTTAGATCATTTCTGAGAAGTGTTTTTCGAGTCACTTGCAAAATACCAAGTTTGGTATTTTTACTTGCAACTATATCACATAATAAGACACCACACGAAGGATTTGCATTGCTCGGACCGTTTTTCAATTTTTTATGCCCTTTGCAAACTATGGTCGAAACGGCGGGCATGAAGGTTGTTAGCTCGAGGATGAGCCTCGCAAAACTTGCATTGGATCTCTGAAGAAATAGCATATGGTGAGTTTAAAAGCAGTTTTTCAAAAAATAATGGGCATCGGATCATGTACCTGTAGTTCAAATCGGACCCACTTCCTACCGATTAGGCATGAATTTGTCTTTTTAGCCACGGTGTACGGAAAGGTTTGAGATGTCCCGATTGGGACATTTGTCCATATAAGTTGGCCTATTATTTTTTAAAAATGGGATGGTAGCATTTGGAAACTTTTATTTGGTGGTTGCTTCACAAAACGGCCCGTTTTTTGCGCTCAGAAAATGAAAAATGAGTTTTTTGTGTGACGAAAAGGAAAACTTCCTCCTGCAACATTGTTTTCCATCCCACGATACATATGGATGCAAAATGTGGACACATTATCACAAACTATGGCACGATTCCGCCCATATCATTAGTCGTTTGGCCCGAAAACTATGAAACCTCGAACATGTTAGGTCATTTCTGAGAAGGGTTTTTCGACACACTTACAAAATACCAAGGTTAGTATTTTTACTTGCAGCTATATCACATAATAAGACACCACACGAAGATTTGAATTGTTCGGACAGTTTTTGAATTTTTTATGCCCGTTTCAAACTATGGTCGAAACGGCGGGTATGAAGGTTGTTAGCTCGAGACTGAGCCTCGCTAAAATTGCATTGGATCTCTAAAGAAATAGCATATGGTGAGTTTAAAAATCATTTTTTCAAAAAATAATGGGCATCGGATCATGTACCTGTAGTTAAAATCGGACCCACTTCATACCGATTCGGCAGGAATTTGTGTTTTTTGCCAGGGGTGTACGGAAAGGTTTGAGATGCCCCGCTTGGGACATTTGTCCATGTAAGTTTGCCTATTATTTTTGAAAAATTGGATGGTAGCATTTGGAAACTTTTATTTGGTGGTTGCTTCACAAAACGGCCCGTTTTTTGCGCTCGGAAAATGAAAAATGACTTTTTTGTGCGACGAAAAGGAAAACTTCATGTTGCAACATTGTTTGCTATCCCACGATACATATGGGTGCACAATATGGACACATTATCACAAACTATGCCGCAATTCTTCCCATATCATTGGTCGTTTGGCCCGAAAGCCATGAAATCTCGAACATGTTAGGTCATTTCTGAGAAGTGTTTTTCGAGACACTTGCAAAATACCAATTTTGGTATTTTTACTTGCAACTATATGACATAAAAAGACACCACACGAAGGATTTGTATTGTTTGGACCGTTTTTGAATTTTTTATGCCCGTTTCAAACTATGGTCGAAACGACGGTCATGAAGGTTGTTAGCTAGAGGATGAGCCTTCCAAAACTTGCATTGTATCGCTGAAGAAATAGCATATGGTGAGTTTAAAAATAATTTTTTCAAAAAATAATGGACATCGGATCATGTACCTGTACTTCAAATCAGGCCCACTTCATAACGTTTCGGCAGGAATTTGTGTTTTTTTCTAGGGGTGTACGAAAAGGTTTGAGATGCCCCGCTTAGGACATTTGTCCATGTAAGTTGGCCTATTATTTTTGAAAAATGGGATGGTAGCATTTGGAAACTTTTATTTGGTGGTTGCTTCACAAAACGGCCCGTTTTTTGCGCTCAGAAAATGAAAAATGAGTTTTTTGTGCGACGAAAAGGAAAACTACCTCCTGCAACATTGTTTTCCATCCCACGATACATATGGATGCACAATATGGACACATTATCACAAACTATGCCACGATTCTATCCATATCATTGGGCGTTTTGGCCCGAAAGCCATGAAACCTCGAACATGTTAGGTCATTTCTGAGAAAGGTTTTTCGAGACACTTGTAAAATACCAAGGTTAGTATTTTTACTTGCAACTATATCACATACTAAGACACCACACGAAGGATTTGAATTGTTCGGACCGTTTTTGAATTTTTTATACCCGTTTCAAACTATGGTCGAAACGGCGGGCATGAAGGTTGTTAGCTCGAGACTGAGCCTCGCTAAACTTGCATTGGATCTCTGAAGAAATAGCATATGGTGAGTTTAAAAATCATTTTTTCAAAAAATAATGGGCATCGGATGTAGTTCAAATCGGACCCAGGAATTTGTCTTTTTTGCCAGGGGTGTACGGAAATGTTGGATATGTCCCGCTTGGGACATTTGTCCATGTAAGTTGGCTTATTATTTTTGAAAAATTGGATGGTAGCATTTGGAAACCTTTATTTGGTGGTTGCTTCACAAAACGGCCCGTTTTTTACGCTCGGAAAATGAAAAATGAATTTTTTGTGCGACGAAAAGAAAAACTTCCTCCTGCAACATTGTTCTCCATCCCACGATACATATGGGTGCACAATATGAATACATTATCACAAACGATTCCTTGGTTCTACCCATATCATTGGTCGTTTAGCCCGAAAGCCATGAAACCTCGAACATGTTAGGTCATTCCTGAGAAGGGTTTTTCGAGACACTTGCAAAATACGAAGTTTGGTATTTTTACTTGCAACTATATCACATAATAAGACACCACGCGAAGGATTTGCATTGTTCGGACCATTTTCGAATTATTTATGCCTGTTTCAAACTACGGTCGAAACGACGGGCATGAAGGTTGTTAGCTCGAGGCTGAGCCTCGCAAAACTTGCATTCGATCTCCGAAGAAATAGCATATGGTGATTTTAAAAATCCCTTTTTTGTAAAAAATAATAGGCATCAGATCATGTACATGTAGCTCAAATCAGACCCACTTCCAACCGATTCGGCAGGAATTGTCTTTTTCGCCAGGGGTGTACGGAAAGGTTTGAGATGCCCCAGATGGGACATTCCATGTAAGTTGGCCTATTATTTTTAAACAATGGGATGGTAGCATTTGGAAACTTTTATTTGATGGTTGCTTCACAAAACGGCCCTTATTGCGCTCAGAAAATGAAAAATGAGTTTTTTGTGTGACGAAAAGAAAAACTTCCTCCTGCAACATGGTTTTCCATCCCACGATACATATAGATGCACAATATGGACACATTATCACAAACTATGCCGCGATTCTGCCCATATCATTGGTCGTTTGGCCTGAAAGCCATGAAACCTCGAACATGTTAGGTCATTTCTGAGAAGGGTTTTTCGAGACAGTTGCAAAATACCAAGTTTGTTATTTTTACTTGCAACTATATCACATAATAAAACACCACACGAAGGATTTGAATTGTTCGGACCGTTTTTGAATTTTTTATGCCCGTTTCAAACTATGGTCGAAACGGCGGGCATGAAGGTTGTTATTTCGAGGCTGAGCTTTGCCAAATTTGCATTGGATCTCTGAAGAAATAGCATATGGTGAGTTTAAAATTCATTTTATTAAAAAATAATGGGCATCAGATCATGTACCTGTAGTTCAAATCGGACCCAGTTCCTACTAATTCGGCAGGAATTGTCTTTTTCACCAGGGGTGTACGGAAAGGTTTGACATGTCCCGGTTGGGACATTTTTCCATGTAAGTTGGCCTATTATTTTTCAAATATGGGATGGTAGCATTTGGAAACTTTCATTTGGTGGTTGCTTCATAAAACGGCCAGTTTTTTGCGCTCAAAAAATAAAAAATGAGTTTTTTGTGCGACGAAAAGGAAAATTTCCTCCTGCAACATTGTTTGCCATACCACGATACATATGGGTGCACAATATGGACACATGATGACAAACGATGCCGTGATTCTGCCAATATCATTTGTCGTTTGGCTCGAAAGCCATGAAACCTCGAATATGTTAGGTCATTTCTGAGAAGGGTGTTTCGAGACACTTGCAAAATATCAAGTTTGGTATTTTTACATGCAACTATATCACATAATGAGACACCACGCGAAGAATTTGCACTGTTCGGACCGTTTTTGAATATTTTATGCCCGTTTCAAACTATGGTCGAAACGGCGGGCATGAAGGTTGTTATTTTGAGGCTGAGCCTTGCTAAACTTGCATTGGATCTCTGAAGAAATAGCATATGGTGAGTTTAAAAATTATTTTTTTCAAAAAATAATGGGCATCGGATCATGTACCTGTAATTCAAATCGGACCCACTTCCTACCGATTCGGCAGGGATTGTCTTTTTACCAGGGGTGTATGGAAAGGTTTGAGATGCCCCGGTTGTTACATTTGTCCATGTAAGTTGGCCTATTATTTTTGAAAAATTTGATGGTAGCATTGGGAAACTTTTATTTGGTGGTTGCTTCACAAAACGGCCCGTTTTTTGCGCTCGGAATATGAAAAATGAGTTTTTTGTCCGACGAAAAGGAAAACTTCTTGCTGCAACATTGATTGCCATCCCACGATACAAATGGATGCATAATATGGACATATTATCTCAAAATATGTCGCGATTCTGCCCATATCATTGGTCGTTTGGCCCGAAAGCCATGAAACCTCGAACATGTTAGGTCATTTCTGAGAAGGGTTTTTTGAGACACTTGCAAAATACCAAGTTTGGTATATTTACTTGCAACTATATCATACAATAAGACACCACGCGAAGGATTAGCATTGTTTCGAATTGTTTATGCCTGTTTCAAACTATGGTGAAAACAGCGGGCATGAAGGTTGTTAGCTCGAGGCTGAGCCTCGCAAAACTTGCACTGGATCTCTGAAGAATTAGCATATGGTGAGTTTAAAAATAATTTTTTCAAAAAATAATGGGCATCAGATCATGTACCTGTAGTTCAAATCGGACCCACTTCCTACCGATTCTGGAGGAATTGTCTTTTTTGCCAGGGGTGTACGAAAAGGTTTGAGATGCCCCAGCTGGAACATTTGTCCATGTAAGTTGGCCTATTATTTTTCAAAAATAGGATGGTAGCATTGGAAACTTTCATTTGGTGGTTGCTTCACAAAACGGCCAGTTTTTTGCGCTCAAAAATAAAAAAATGAGTTTTTTGTGCGACGAAAAGGAAAACTTCCTCCTGCAACATTGTTTGCCATACCACGATACATATGGGTGCACAATATGGACACATTATGACAAACTATGTCGTGGTTCTGCCCATATCATTGGTCATTTGGCCCGAAAGCCATGAAACGTCGAACATGTTAGGTCATTTCTGAGAAGGGTTTTTCGACACACTTACAAAATATCAAGTTTGGAATTTTTACTTGCAACTATATCACATAATAAGACACCACGCGAAGGATTTGCATTGTTCGGACCGTTTTTGAATATTTTATGCCCGTTTCAAACTATGGTCGAAACGGCGGGCATGAAGGTTGTTATTTCGAGGCTGAGTCTCGCTAAACTTGCATTGGATCTCTGAAGAAATAGCATATGGTGAGTTTAAAATTCATTTATTCAAAAAATAGTGGGCATCGGATCATCTACCTGTACTTCAAATCGAAACCACTTCCTGCTGATTCGGCAGGAATTTGTCTTTTTCGTCACGGGTGTACGGAAAGGTTTGAGATATCCCGGTTGGGACATTTGTCCATGTAAATTGGCTTATTATTTTTGAAAAATTGGATGGTACCAGTTGGAAACTTTTATTTGGTGGTTGCTTCACAAAAAGACCCGTTTTTGCGCTCAGAAAATAAAAAATGAGTTTTTTGTTCGACGAAAAGGAAAACTTCCTGCTGCAACATTGTTTACCATCCCACGATACATATGGGTGCACAATATGGACACATTATCACAAACTATGCCGCGATTCTGCCCATATCATTGGTCGTTTGGCCCAAAAACCATGAAACCTCGAACATGTTAGGTCATTTCTGAGAGGGGTTTTTCGAGATACTTGCAAAATACCATGTATGAAATTTGTACTTGCAACTATATCACATAATAATATACCACGTGAAGGATTTGCATTGCTTGGACCGTTTTTGAATTTTTTATGCCCGTTTCAAACTATGGTCGAAACGACGGGCATGAAGGTTGTTAGCTCGAGGCTGAGCCTCGCAAAACATACATTGGATCTCTGAAGAAATAGCAGATGGTGAGTTTAAAAATCATTTTATTAAAAAATAATGGGCATCAGATTATGTACCTGTAGTTCAAATCAGACCTAGTTCCTACTGATTCGGCAGGAATTGTCTTTTTCACCCGGGGTGTACGGCAAGGTTTGAGGTGCCCCGGTTGGGACATTTGTCCATGTAAGTTGGCCTATTATTTTTCAAAATTGGGATGGTAGCATTTGGAAACTTTTATTTGGTGGTTTCTTCACAAAACGGCCAGTTTTTTGCGCTCAAAAAATAAAAAATGAGTTTTTTGTGCTACGAAAAGGAAAACTTCCTGCTGCAACATTGTTTTCCATACCACGATACATATGGGTGCACAATATGGATATATTATGACAAACTATGCCGTGATTCTGCCCATATCATTGATAGTTTGGCCCGAAAGCCATAAAACCTCGAACATGTTAGGTCATTTCTGAAAAGGGTTTTTCGATACACTTACAAATATCAAGTTTGGAATTTTTACTTGCAACTATATCACATAATAAGACACCACGCGAAGGATTTGCATTGTTTGGACAGTTTTTGAATATTTTATGCCCGTTTCAAACTATGGTCGAAACGGCGGGCATGAAGGTTGTTATTTCGAGCCTGAGCCTCGCTAAAATTGCATTGGATCTCTGAAGAAATAGCATAGGGTGAGTTTAAAATTCATTTTTTCAAAAAATAATGGGCATCGAATCATCTACCTGTAGTTCAATTCGGAACCACTTCCTACTGATTCGGCAGAAATTTGTCTTTTTCGTCACGGGTGTACGGAAAGGTTTGAGATGTCCCGGTTGGGACATTTGTCCATGTAAATTGGTTTATTATTTTTGAAAAATTCGATGGTACCATTTGGAAACTTTTATTTGGTGGTTGCTTCACAAAAAGGCCCGTTTTTTGCGCTAAAAAAATGAGTTTTTTGTTCGACGAAAAGGAAAACTTCCTGCTGCAATATTGTTTACCATACATATGGGTGCACAATATGGACACATTATCACAAACTATGCCGAGATTCTGCCCATATCATTGGTCGTTTGGCCCAAAAGCCATGAAACCTCGAACATGTTAGGTCATTTCTGAGAGGGGTTTTTCGAGATACTTGCAAAATACCATGTATGAAATTTGTACTTGCAACTATATCACATAATAATACACCACGTGAAGGATTTGCATTGCTTGGACCATTTTTAAATTTTTTATGCCCGTTTCAAACTATGGTCGAAACGACGGGCATGAAGGTTGTTAGCTCGAGGCTAAGCCTCGCAAAACATGCATTGTATCTCTGAAGTAATAGCATATGGTGAGTTTAAAAATCATTTTATTAAAAATAATGGGCATAAGATCATGTACATGTAGTTCAAATCGGACCTAGTTCCTACTGATTCGGCAGGAATTGTCTTTTTCACCAGGGGTGTATGGAAAGGTTTGATATTCCCCGGTTGGGACATTTGTCCATGTAAGTTGGCCTATTATTTTTCAAAATTGGGATGGTAGCATTTGGAAACTTTCATTTGGTGGTTGCTTCATAAAACGGCCAGTTTTTTGCGCTCAAAAAATAAAAAATGAGTTTTTTGTTCGACGAAAAGGAAAACTTCCTATTGCAACATTGTTTGCCATACCACGATACATATAGGTGCACAATATGGACACATAATGACAAACTATGCCGTGATTCTGCCCATATCATTGGTCGTTTGGCCCGAAAGCCATGAAACCTCGAACATGTTAGGTCATTTCTGAGAAGGGTTTTTCGAGACACTTGCAAAATATCAAGTTTGGTATTTTTACTTGCAACTATATCACATAATAAGACACCACGCGAAATATTTGCATTTTTCGGACCGTTTTTGAATATTTTATGCCCGTTTCAAAGTATGGTCGAAACGGCGGGTGTGAAGGTTGTTATTTCGAGGCTGAGCCTCGCTAAACTTGCATTGGATCTCTGAAGAAATAGCATATGGTGATTTTAAAAATTATTATTTTCAAAAAATAATGGGCATCGGATCATGTACCTGTAGTTCGAATCGGACCCACTTCCTACCGATTTGGCAGGAATTATCTTTTTCACCAGGGGTGCACGGAAAGGTTTGAGATGCCCCGGTTGGGACATTTGTCCATGTAAGTTGGCCTATTATTTTTGAAAAAATGGATGGTAGCATTGGGAAAGTTTTATTTGGTGGTTGCTTCACAAAACGGCCCGTTTTTTGCGCTCGGAATATGAAAAATGAGTTTTTTGTGCGACGAAAAGGAAAACTTCCTGTTGCAACATTGTTTGTCATCCCACGATATATATAGGTGCACAATATGGACATATTATCTCAAACTATGTCGCGATTCTGCCCATATCATTGGTCGTTTGGCCCGAAAGCCATGAATCCTCGAACATGTTAGGTCATTTCTGAGAAGGGTTTTTCGAGACGCTTGCAAAATACCAAGTTTGGTATTTTTACTTGCAACTATATGACACAAAAAGACACCACGTGATGGATTGGCATTGTTCGGACTGTGTTTGAATTTTTTATGCCCGTTTCAAACTATGGTCTAAACGACGGGCATGAAGGTTATTAGCTCGAGGCTGAGCCTCGCAAAACTTGCATTGGATCTCCGAAGAAATAGCATATGGTGAGTTTAAAAATCATTTTTTTTAAAAATAATGGGTATCGGATCATGTATATGTTGTTCAAATCGGACTCACTTCCTACCGATTCGGCAGGAATTGTCTTTTTCACCGGCGGTGTACGGAAAGGTTTGAGATGTCCCGGTTGGGACATTTGTCCATGTAAGTTGGCCTATTATTTTTGAAAAATGGTATGGTAGCATTTGGAAACTTTCATCTGGTGGTTGCTTCACAAAACGGCCAGTTCAAACGCTTAGAAAATGAAAAATGAGTTTTTTGTGCGACGAAAAGTAAAACTTCCTTCGGCAACATTGTTTGCCATCCCACAATACATATGGGTGCGTGGACACATTATCACAAACTATGTCGTGACTCTGCCCATATCATTGGTCGTTTGGCCCGAAAGCCATGAAACCTCGAACATGTTAGGTCATTTCTGAGAAGGGTTTTTCGAGACACTTGCAAAATACCAAGTTTGGTATTTTTACTTGCAACTATATCATATAATAAGACACCACACGAAGGATTTGCATTGTTCGGACCTTCTTTGAATTTTTTATGCCCGTTTCAAACTATGGTCGAAATGGCGGGCAAGAAGGTTGTTATTTCGAGGCTAAGCCTAGCTAAACTTGCATTGGATCTCTGAATAAATAGCATATGGTGAGTTTAAAAATCATTTTTTCAAAAAATAATGGGCATCAGATCATGTACCTGTAGTTCAAATAGCACCCACTTGTTGCCGATTCGGTAGGAATTTGTCTTTTTTGCCAGGGGTGTACGGAAAGGTTTGAGAGGCCCCGGTTAGGACATTTGTCCATGTAAGTTGGCCTATTATTTTTGAAAAATTGGATGGTAGCATTTGGAAACTTTTATTTGGTGGTTGCTTCACAAAACGCCTGTTTCTTGCGCTTGGAAAATGAAAAATGAGTTTTTTGTTCGACGAAAAGGAAAACTTCCTGCTGCAACATTGTTTGCCATACCAAGAAACATATGGGTGCACAATATGGACATATTATCACAAACTATCCCGCGATTCTGCCCATATCATTGGTCATTTGGCCCGAAAGCCATGAAACTTCGAACATGTTAGGTCATTTCTGAGAAGGGTTTTTCGAGACACTTGCAAAATACCAAGTTTGGTATTTTTACTTGCAACTATATCACATAATAAGACACCGCACGAAGGATTTGCATTGTTCGGATCGTTTTTGAAATTTTTATGCCCGTTTCAAACTATGGTCGAAACGACGGGCATGAAGGTTGTTAGCTCGAGGCTGAGCCTCGCAAAACTTGCATTGGATATCTGAAGAAATAGCATATGGTGAGTTTAAAAATCATTGTTTCAAAAAATAATGGGCATCAGATCATGTACCTGTAGTTCAAATCGGACCCACTTCCTACCGATTCGACAAGAATTGTCTTTTTCACCAGGGGTGTACGGAAAGGTTTGAGATGTCCTGGTTGGGACATTTGTCCATGTAAGTTGGCCTATTATTTTTGAAAAATGGGATGGTAGCCTTTGGAAACTTTCATTTGGTGGTTGCTTCACGAAACGGCCAGTTTTTTGCGCTCAGAAAATGAAAAATGAGTGTTTTGTGCGAGGAAAAGGAAAACTTCCTCCTGCAATATTGTTTGACATCCCACAATACATATGGGTGCACAATATGGACACATTATCACAAACTATGTCGTGATTCTGCCCATATCATTGGTCGTTTGGCCCGAAAGCCATGAAACCTCGAACATGTTAGGTCATTTCTAAGAAGGGTTTTTCAAGACACTTGCAAAATACCAAGTTTGGTATTTTTACTTGCAACTATATCACATAATAAGTCACTACGCGAAGGATTTGCATTGTTCAGACCGTTTTTGAATTTTTTATGCCCGTTTCAAACTATGGTCGAAATGACGGGCATGAAGGTTGTTAGCTCAAGGCTGAGCCTCACAAAACTTGCATTGGATATCTGAAGAAAGAGCATATGGTGAGTTTAAAAATCATTGTTTCAAAAAATAATGGGCATCGGGTCATATACCTGTAGTTAAAATCGGACCCACTTCATACCGATTCGGCAGGAATTTGTGTTTTTTGCCAGGGGTGTACGAAAAGGTTTGAGATGCCCCGCTTGGGACATTTGTCCATGTAAGTTTGCCTATTATTTTTGAAAAATGGGATGGTAGCATTTGGAAACTTTTATTTGGTGGTTGCTTCACAAAACGACCAGTTTTTTGCGCTCAAAAAATAAAAAATGAGTTTTTTGTGCGACGAAAAGGAAAACTTCCTTCGGCGACATTGTTTGCCATACCACGATACATATGGGTGCACAATATGGACATATTATGACACACTATGCCGTGATTCTACCCATATCATTGGTCGTTTGGCCCGAAAGCCATAAAACCTCGAACATGTTAGGTCATTTCTGAGAAGGGTTTTTCGGTACACTTACAAAATATCAAGTTTGGAATTTTTACTTGCAACTATAACATATAATAAGACACCACGCGAAGGATTTGCATTGTTCGGACCGTTTTTGAATATTTTATGCCCGTTTCAAACTATGGTCGAAACGGCGGGCATGAAGGTTGTTATTTCGAGGCTGAGTCTCGCTAAACTTGCAATTGATCTCTGAAGAAATAGCATATGGTGAGTTTAAAATTCATTTTTTCAAAAAATAGTGGGCATCGGATCATCTACCTGTAGTTCAAATCGGAACCACTTCCTGCCGATTCGGCAGGAATTTGTCTTTTTCGTCACGGGTGTACGGAAAGGTTTGAGATGTCCCAGTTGGGACATTTGTCCATGTAAATTGGCTTATTATTTTTGAAAAATTGGATGGTACCATTTGGAAACTTTTATTTGGTGGTTGCTTCACAAAAAGGCCCTTTTTGCGCTCAGAAAATAAAAAATGAGTTTTTTGTTCGACGAAAAGGAAAACTTCCTGCTGCAACATTGTTTACCATCCCACGATACATATGGGTGCACAATATGGACACATTATCACAAACTATGCCGCGATTCTGCCCATATCATTGGTCGTTTGGCCCAAAAGCCATGAAACCTCGAACATGTTAGGTCATTTCTGAGAGGGGGTTTTCGAGACACTTGCAAAATACCATGTATGAAATTTGTACTTGCAACTATATCACATAATAAGACACCACGTGAAGGATTTGCATTGCTTGGACCATTTTTGAATTTTTTATGCCCGTTTCAAACAATGGTCGAAACGACGGGCATGAAGGTTGTTAGCTCGAGGCTGAGCCTCGCAAAACATGCATTGTATCTCTGAAGAAATAGCATATGGTGAGTTTAAAAATCATTTTATTAAAAATAATGGGCATCAGATCATGTACATGTAGTTCAAATCAGACCCAGTTCCTACTGATTTGGCAGGAATTGTCTTTTTCACCAGGGGTGTACGGAAAGGTTTGAGATTCCCCGGTTGGGACATTTGTCCATGTAAGTTGGCCTATTATTTTTCAAAATTGGGATGGTAGCATTTGGAAACTTTCATTTGGTGGTTGCTTCACAAAACGGCCAGTTTTTTGCGCTCAAAAAATAAAAAATGAGTTTTTTGTGCGAAGAAAAGGAAAACTTCCTCCTGCAACATTGTTTGCCATATCACGATACATATAGGTGCACAATATGGACACATTATGACAAACTATGCCGTGATTCTGCCCATATCATTGGTCGTTTGGCCCGAAAGCCATGGAACCTCGAACATGTTAGGTCATTTGTGAGAAGGGTTTTTCGAGACACTTGCAAAATATCAACTTTGGTATTTTTTACTTGCAACAATATCACATAATAAGACACCACGCGAAATATTTGCATTGTTCGGACCGTTTTTGAATATTTTATGCCCGTTTCAAAGTATGGTCGAAACGGCGGGCATGAAGGTTGTTATTTCGAGGCTGAGCCTCGCTAAACTTGCATTGGATCTCTGAAGAAATAGCATATGGTGAGTTTCAAAATTATTATTTTCAAAAAATAATGGGCATCGGATCATATACCTGTAGTTCGAATCGGACCCACTTCCTACCGATTCGGCAGGAATTGTCTTTTTCACCAGGGGTGTATGGAAAGGTTTGAGATGCCCCGGTTGGGACATTTTTCCATGTAAGTTGGCCTATTATTTTTGAAAAAATGGATGGTAGCATTGGGAAACTTTTATTTGGTGGTTGCTTCACAAAACGGCCCGTTTTTTGCGCTCGGAATATGAAAAATGAGTTTTTTGTGCGACAAAAAGGAAAACTTCCTGTTGCAACATTGTTTGTCATCCCACGATACATATGGGTGCACAATATGGACATATTATCTCAAACTATGTCGCGATTCTGCCCATATCATTGGTCGTTTGGCCCGAAAGCCATGAAACCTCGAACATGTTAGGTCATTTCTGAGAAGGGTTTTTCGAGACGCTTGCAAAATACCAAGTTTGGTATTTTTACTTGCAACTATATCACACAAAAAGACACCACACGAAGGATTTGCATTGTTCTGACCGTTTTTGAATTTTTTATGCCCGTTTCAAACTATGGTCTAAACGACGGGCATGAAGGTTATTATCTCGAGGCTGAGCCTCGCAAAACTTGCATTGGATCTCCGAATAAATATCATATGGTGAGTTTAAAAATCATGTTTTAAAAAAATAATGGGTATCGGATCATGTATATGTTGTTCAAATCGGACTCACTTCCTACCGATTCGGCAGGAATTGTCTTTTTCACCGGGGGTGTATGGAAAGGTTTGAGATGTCCCGGTTGGGACATTTGGCCACGTAAGTTGGCCTATTATTTTTGAAAAATGGTATGGTAGAATTTGGAAACTTGCAATTGATCTCTGAAGAAATAGCATATGGTGAGTTTAAAATTCATTTTTTCAAAAAATAGTGGGCATCGGATCATCTACCTGTAGTTCAAATCGGAACCACTTCCTGCCGATTCGGCAGGAATTTGTCTTTTTCGTCACGGGTGTACGGAAAGGTTTGAGATGTCCCAGTTGGGACATTTGTCCATGTAAATTGGCTTATTATTTTTGAAAAATTGGATGGTACCATTTGGAAACTTTTATTTGGTGGTTGCTTCACAAAAAGGCCCTTTTTGCGCTCAGAAAATAAAAAATGAGTTTTTTGTTCGACGAAAAGGAAAACTTCCTGCTGCAACATTGTTTACCATCCCACGATACATATGGGTGCACAATATGGACACATTATCACAAACTATGCCGCGATTCTGCCCATATCATTGGTCGTTTGGCCCAAAAGCCATGAAACCTCGAACATGTTAGGTCATTTCTGAGAGGGGGTTTTCGAGACACTTGCAAAATACCATGTATGAAATTTGTACTTGCAACTATATCACATAATAAGACACCACGTGAAGGATTTGCATTGCTTGGACCATTTTTGAATTTTTTATGCCCGTTTCAAACAATGGTCGAAACGACGGGCATGAAGGTTGTTAGCTCGAGGCTGAGCCTCGCAAAACATGCATTGTATCTCTGAAGAAATAGCATATGGTGAGTTTAAAAATCATTTTATTAAAAATAATGGGCATCAGATCATGTACATGTAGTTCAAATCAGACCCAGTTCCTACTGATTTGGCAGGAATTGTCTTTTTCACCAGGGGTGTACGGAAAGGTTTGAGATTCCCCGGTTGGGACATTTGTCCATGTAAGTTGGCCTATTATTTTTCAAAATTGGGATGGTAGCATTTGGAAATTTTCATTTGGTGGTTGCTTCACAAAACGGCCAGTTTTTTGCGCTCAAAAAATAAAAAATGAGTTTTTTGTGCGAAGAAAAGGAAAACTTCCTCCTGCAACATTGTTTGCCATATCACGATACATATAGGTGCACAATATGGACACATTATGACAAACTATGCCGTGATTCTGCCCATATCATTGGTCGTTTGGCCCGAAAGCCATGGAACCTCGAACATGTTAGGTCATTTGTGAGAAGGGTTTTTCGAGACACTTGCAAAATATCAACTTTGGTATTTTTTACTTGCAACAATATCACATAATAAGACACCACGCGAAATATTTGCATTGTTCGGACCGTTTTTGAATATTTTATGCCCGTTTCAAAGTATGGTCGAAACGGCGGGCATGAAGGTTGTTATTTCGAGGCTGAGCCTCGCTAAACTTGCATTGGATCTCTGAAGAAATAGCATATGGTGAGTTTCAAAATTATTATTTTCAAAAAATAATGGGCATCGGATCATATACCTGTAGTTCGAATCGGACCCACTTCCTACCGATTCGGCAGGAATTGTCTTTTTCACCAGGGGTGTACGGAAAGGTTTGAGATGCCCCGGTTGGGACATTTGTCCATGTAAGTTGGCCTATTATTTTTGAAAAAATGGATGGTAGCATTGGGAAACTTTTATTTGGTGGTTGCTTCACAAAACGGCCCGTTTTTTGCGCTCGGAATATGAAAAATGAGTTTTTTGTGCGACAAAAAGGAAAACTTCCTGTTACAACATTGTTTGTCATCCCACGATACATATGGGTGCACAATATGGACATATTATCTCAAACTATGTCGCGATTCTGCCCATATCATTGGTCGTTTGGCCCGAAAGCCATGAAACCTCGAACATGTTAGGTCATTTCTGAGAAGGGTTTTTCGAGACGCTTGCAAAATACCAAGTTTGGTATTTTTACTTGCAACTATATCACACAAAAAGACACCACACGAAGGATTTGCATTGTTCTGACCGTTTTTGAATTTTTTATGCCCGTTTCAAACTATGGTCTAAACGACGGGCATGAAGGTTATTATCTCGAGGCTGAGCCTCGCAAAACTTGCATTGGATCTCCGAATAAATATCATATGGTGAGTTTAAAAATCATGTTTTAAAAAAATAATGGGTATCGGATCATGTATATGTTGTTCAAATCGGACTCACTTCCTACCGATTCGGCAGGAATTGTCTTTTTCACCGGGGGTGTATGGAAAGGTTTGAGATGTCCCGGTTGGGACATTTGTCCACGTAAGTTGGCCTATTATTTTTGAAAAATGGTATGGTAGAATTTGGAAACTTTCATCTGGTGGTTGCTTCACAAAACGACTAGTTTTTTACGCTCAAAAAATGAAAAATGAGTTTTTTGTGCGACGAAAAGTAAAACTTCCTCCAGCAACATTGTTTGCCATCCCACAATACATATGGGTGTGTGGACACATTATCACAAACTATGTCGTGACTCTGCCCATATCATTGGTCGTTTGGCCCGAAAGCCATGAAACCTCGAACATGTTAGGTCATTTCTGAGAAGGGTTTTTCGAGACACTTGCAAAATACCAAGTTTGGTATTTTTACTTGCAACTATATCACATAATATGAAACCACGCGAAGGATTTGCATTGTTCGGACCTTCTTTGAATTTTTTATGCCCGTTTCAAACTATGGTCGAAATGGTGGGCATGAAGGTTGTTATTTCGAGGCTGAGCCTAGCTAAACTTGCATTGGATCTCTGAATAAATAGCATATGGTGAGTTTAAAAATCAGTTTTTCCAAAAATAATGGGCATCAGATCATGTACCTGTAGTTCAAATAGCACCCACTTCTTGCCGATTCGGTAGGAATTTGTCTTTTTTGCCAGGGGTGTACGGAAAGGTTTAAGAGGCCCCGGTTGGGACATTTGTCCATGTAAGTTGGCCTATTATTTTTGAAAAATTGGATGGTAGCATTTGGAAACTTTTATTTGGTGGTTGCTTCACAAAACGCCTGTTTCTTGCGCTTGGAAAAAGAAAAATGAGTTTTTTGTTCGACGAAAAGGAAAACTTCCTGCTGCAACATTGTTTGCCATACCATGATACATATGGGTGCACAATATGGACATATTATCACAAACTATCCCGCGATTCTGCCCATATCTTTGGTCATTTGGCCCGAAAGCCATGAAACTTCGAACATGTTAGATCATTTCTGAGAAGGGTTTTTTGAGACACTTGCAAAATACCAAGTTTGGTACTTTTACTTGCAACTATATCACATAATAAGACAAGAAGGATTTGCATTGTTCGGACCGTTTTTGAATTTTTTATGCCCGATTCAAACTATGGTCGAAACGACGGGCATGAAGGTTGTTAGCTCGAGGCTGAGCCACGCAAAAATTGCATTGGATATCCGAAGAAATAGCATATGGTGAGTTTAAAAATCATTGTTTCAAAAAATAATGGGCATCGGATCATGTACCTGTAGTTCATATCGGACCCACTTCCTACCGATTCGACAAGAATTATCTTTTTCACCAGGGGTATACGGCAAGGTTTGAGATGTCCCGGTTGGGACATTTGTCCATATAAGTTGGCCTATTATTTTTGAAAAATGGGATGGTAGCATTTGGAAACTTTCATTTGGTGGTTGCTTCACGAAACGGCCAGTTTATTGCGCTCAGAAAATGAAAAATGAGTCTTTTGTGCGAGGAAAAGGAAAACTTCCTCCTGCAATATTGTTTGTCATCCCACAATACATATGGATGCACAATATGGACACATTATCACAAACTATGTCGTGATTCTGCCCATATCATTGGTCGTTTGGCCCGAAAGCCATGAAACCTCGAACATGTTAGGTCATTTCTGAGAAGGGTTTTTCAAGACACTTGCAAAATACCAAGTTTGGTATTTTTACTTGCAACTATATCACATAATAAGTCACTACGCGAAGGATTTGCATTGTTCGGACCGTTTTTGAATTTTTTATGCCCGTTTCAAACTATGGTCGAAATGACGGGCATGAAGGTTGTTAGCTCAAGGCTGAGCCTCACAAAACTTGCATTGGATCTCTGAAGAAAGAGCATATGGTGAGTTTAAAAATCATTTTATTAAAAAATAATGGGCATCGGATCATGTACCTGTAGTTCAAATCGGACCCACTTCCTACCGATTAGGCAGGAATTGTCTTTTTCACCAGGGGTGTACGGAAAGGTTTGAGAGGCCCCGGATGGGACATTTGTCCATGTAAGTTGGCCTATTAGTTTTGAAAAATGGGATGGTAGAATTTGGAAACTTTCATTTGGTGGTTGCTTCACGAAACGGCCAGTTTTTTGCGCTCGGAAAATGAAAAATGAGTGTTTTGTGCGACGAAAAGGAAAACTTCCTCCTGCAATATTGTTTGTCATCCCACAATACATATGGGTGCACAATATGGACACATTATCACAAACTATGTCGTGATTCTGCCCATATCATTGGTCGTTTGGCCCGAAAGCCATGAAACCTCGAACATGTTAGGTCATTTCTGAGAAGGGTTTTTCGAGACACTTGCAAAATACCAAGTTTGGTATTTTTACTTGCAACTATATCACATGATAAGACACTACGTGAAGGATTTGCATTGTTCAGACCGTTTTTGAATTTTTTATGCCCGTTTCAAACTATGGTCGAAATGGCGGGCATGAAGGTTGTTATTTCGAGGCTGAGTCTCGCTAAACTTACATTAGATCTCTGAATAAATAGCATATGGCGAGTTTAAAAATCATTTTTTCAAAAAAAAATGGGCATCGGATCATGTACATGTAGTTCAAATAGCACCCACTTCTTGCCGATTCGGCAGGAATTTGTCTTTTTTGCCAGGGGTGTACGGAAAGGTTTGAGAGGCCCCGGTTGGGACATTTTTCCATGTAAGTTCGCCAATTATTTTTGAAAAATTGGATGGTAGCATTTGGAAACTTTTATTTGGTGGTTGCTTCACAAAACGGCCTGTTTTTTGCGCTCGGAAAATGAAAAATGAGTTTTTTGTGCGACGAAAAGAGAAACTTCCTGTTGCAACATTGTTTGCCATACCATGATACATATGGGTGCATAATATGGACACATTATCACAAACTATGTCGCGATTCTGCCTATATCATTGGTCGTTTGGCCCGAAAGCCATGAAACCTCGAACATGTTAGGTCATTTCTGAGAAGGGTTTTTCGAGACAGTTGAAAAATACCAAGTTTGGTATTTTTACTTGCAACTATATCACATAATAAGACATCACGCGAAGGATTTGCTTTGTTCGGACCATTTTTGAAATTTTTATGCCTGTTTCAAACTATGGTCGAAACGACGGGCATGAAGGTTGTTAGATCGAGGCTAAGCTTCGCAAAACTTGCATTGGATCTCTGAAAAAATAGCATATGGTGAGTTTAAAAATCATTTTTTTCTAAAAATAATGCGCATCGGATCATGTACCTGTAGTTCAAATCGGACTCACTTCTTACCGATTCGGCAAGAATTGTCTTTTTCACCAGGGCTGTACGGAAATGTTTGAGATGTCCTGGTTGGGACATTTGTCCATGTAATTTGGTCTATTATTTTTCAAAAATTGGATGGTAGCATTTGGAAACTTTTAATTGGTGGTTGCTTCACAAAACGACCCTTTTTTATGCTCGGAAAATGAAAAATGAGTTTTTTTGCGAAGAAAAGGCAAACTTCCTACTGCAACATTGTTTGCCATCCCACGATACATATGGATGCACAATATGGAGACATTATCAAAAACTATGCCGCGATTCTGCCCATATCATTGGTCGTTTGGACCAAAGCCATGAAACCTCGAACATGTTAGGTTATTTCTGAGAAGGGTTTTTCGAGACACTTGCAAAGTACCAAGTTTGGTATTTTTACTTGCAACTATATAACATAATAAGACACTACGCAAAGGATTTGCATTGTTCGCACAGTTTTTGAATATTTTATGCCCGTTTCAAACTATGATCGAAACGACGAACATGAAGGTTGTTAGCTCGAGGCTGAGCCTCGCAAAACTTGCATTGGATCTCCGAAGAAATAGCATATGGTGAGTTTCAAAATCATTTTTTCAAAAAATAATGGGCACCGGATCATATACCTGTAGTTCAAATCGGACCCACTTCCTACAGATTCGGCAGGAATTGTCTTTTTCACCAATCGTGTACAGAAAGGTTTGAGATGCCCCGGTTGAGACATTTGTCCATCTAAGTTGGCCTATTATTTTTGAAAAATGGGATGGTAGCATTTGGAAACTTTCATTTGGTGGTTGCTTCATAAAACAGCCAGTGTTTTGCGCTCAGAAAATGAAAACGAGTGTCTTGTGCGACGAAAAGGAAAACTTCCTCCTGCAATATTGTTTTCCATCCCACAATACATATGAGTGCACAATATGGACACATTATCACAAACTATGTCGTGATTCTTCCCATATCATTGGTCGTTTGGCCCAAAAGCCATGAAACCTCGAACATGTTAGGTCATTTCTGAGAAGGGTTTTTCGAGACACTTGTAAAATACCAAGTTTGGTATTTTTACTTGCAACTATATCACATAATAAGACACCACGCGAAGGATTTGCATTGTTCGGACCTTTTTTGAATTTTTTATGCCCGTTTTAAACTATGGTCGAAATGGAGGGCATGAAGGTTGTTATTTCGAGGCTGAGCCTTGCTAAACTTGCATTGGATCTCTGAATAAATAGCATATGGTGAGTTTAAAATTCATTTTTTCAAAAAATAATGGACATCGGATCATGCACCTACAGTTCACATCGCACCCACTTCTTGCCGATTCGGCAGGAATTTGTCTTTTTTTCAGGGGTGTACGGAAAGGTTTGAGAGGCCCTAGTTGGGACATTTGTCCATGTAAGTTGGCCTATTATTTTTCAAAAAATTGGTTGGTAGCATTTGGAAACTTTTATTTGGTGGTTGCTTCACAAAATGTCCCCTTTTTTGCGCTCAGAAAATGAAAAATGAGTTTTTTGTGCGACAAAAAGGAAAACTTCCTGCTGCATCATTGTTTGCCATCCCACGATACATATGGGTGCACAATATGGACACATTATCACAAACTATGCCGCGATTCTGCTCATATCATTGGTCGTTTGGCCCAAAAGCCATGAAACCTCGAACATGTTAGGTCATTTCTGAGAAGGGTTTTTCGAGACACTTGCAAAATAGCAAGCTTGGTATTTTTACTTGCAACTATATCACATAATAAGACACCACGCGAAGGATTTGCATTGTTCGGACCTTTTTTGAATTTTTTATGCCCGTTTTAAACTATGGTCGAAATGGAGGGCATGAAGGTTGTTATTTCGAGGCTGAGCCTCGCTAAACTTGCATTGGATCTCTGAATAAATAGCATATGGTGAGTTTAAACATCATTTTTTCAAAAAATAATGGGCATCGGATCATGTACCTATAGTTCACATCGCACCCACTTCTTGCCGATTCGGCAGGAATTTGTCTTTTTTTCCAGGGGTGTACGGAAAGGTTTGAGAGGCCCCGGTTGGGACATTGTCCATGTAAGTTGGCCTATTATTTTTGAAAAATTGTATGGTAGCATTTGGAAACTTTTATTTGGTGGTTGCTTCACAAAACGTCCCTTTTTTGCGCTCGGAAAATGAAAAATGAGTTTTTTGTGCGACGAAAAGGAAAACTTCCTGCTGCAACATTGTTTGCCATCCCACGATAAATATGGGTGCACAATATAGACACATTATCACAAACTATGCCGCGATTCTGCCAATATCATTGGTAGTTTGGCCCAAAAGGCATGAAACCTCGAACATGTTAGGTCATTTCTAAGAAGGGTTTTTCGAGACACTTGCAAAATACCAAGTTTGGTATTTTCACTTGCAACTATATCACATAATGAGACACCATGCGAAGGATTTGGATTGTTCGGACCGTTTTTGAATTTTTTATTCCCGTTTCAAACTATGGTCGAAACGACGGGCATGAAGGTTGTTAGCTCGAGGCTGAGCCTCGCAAAACTTGCATTGGATCTCTGAAGAAATAGCATATTATGAGTCTAAAAATCATTTTTACAAAAAATAATGGGCATCGGCTCGTGTACCTATAGTTCAAATCGGACCCACTTCCTACCAATTCGGCAGGAATTTGTCTTTTTTCGCCAGAGGTGTACAGAAAGGTTTGAGATGTCCTGGTTGGGACATTTGTCCATGTAAGTTGGCCTATTATTTTTAAAAAATGGGATGGTAGCATTTGGAAACTTTCATTTGGTGGTTGCTTCACAAAACTGTCCCTTTTTTGTGCTCGGAAAATGAAAAATAAGTTTTTTGTGCGACGAAAAGGAAAACTTCCTCCTGCAACATTGATTTCCATCCCACAATACATATGAGTGTACAATATGGACACATTATCACAAACTATGTCGCGATTCTGGCCATATCATTGGTCGTTTGGCCCAAAAGTCATGAAACCTCGAACATGATAGGTCATTTCTGAGAAGGGTTTTTTGAGACACTTGCAATATACCAACTTTGTTATTTTTCCTTGCAACTATATCACATAATAAAAGACCACGCGAAGGATTTGCATTGATCGGACTGTTTTTGAATTTTTTACGCCCGTTTCAAACTATGGTCAAAACGAATGGCATGAAAGTTCTTAGCTCGGGGCTGAGCCTCGCTAAACTTGCACTGGATCTCTGAAAATGATTTTTTCAAAAAATTATGGGCATCGGATCATGTATCTATAGTTCAAATCTGACCCACTTCCTACCGATTCGTTAGGAATTTGTCCTTTTCGCCAGGGGTGGACGGAAAGGTTTGAGATACCATTGTTGGGACATTGTCCATGTAAGATGGTCTACTATTTTTTAAAAATGGTATGGTAGCATTCTAAATCTATCATTTGGTGATTACTTCACAAAACGCCCCGTTTTTTAAGATCGTAGAATGGAAAATGGGTTTCCCGTGCGTCAAAATGGAAAACTTCCTCCGGCAACATTGTTCGCCATCCCAAGATGCACACGAGTGCACAATACAGGCACATTATCGTAAACTATGCCTCAATTCTAGATATGTCACATACCATGATACCACACACAATACATGAACATTATCGCAAAATATGCCTCAATTCTAGCTATGTCATATACCATGATCCCACACGAAGGTTTTTTCTATTTTGATTTTTTTGAATTACATATGGCATTTTTAAAATGTGGTAAAAGAACCCTCCAATCAGAAGAGAGGACAAGGATACCCATGGATCAGGCTAACAAGCAGAAGACCAATCCTTAGATGGCCTCCATCCAACGGCCTAAAGTACCGCGCCAGTTTTTCCCTCTCCCCGTCCCCTACAATTTAGACATGAATTGACCAAAACGCCCTACAATTCTCAGCCTTGCACTACAAAATCCTGTAGGGGTACTTTCGTAAAATCATCACACCACCTGTCCAGCTCAGGACCGAGCGATACATCCACCCCAAACCCTAGCCCTGATGCGCAAGACCTCATCTCCCCAACCCTGCCGCCACTCTCCAGATCCCCAACCAGGCAACCACCCCCGTCCGATGAAATCCTACGCCTCATCGCCGGGCCAAGGACCTGAATGAGATGTTCCCTGTGTTTGACCCGGAGGCGGTTCCCTCCGCGAGCCCTAGCGGCGCCCCTGAATGTCATCGTCAAGGACGAACAAGCACATGCCCCTCCTCCGTGTCCTAATGGCTTACGCATATGGCTTGTGCTCGCAGGTTTCTGGGAGCCGCTCGTGCGTGGCGACGGGATGGAGGCGGTCGGCACACGCCAGTGGCCCGGATCTCGCCTTCGGGGCGTCTATGTGAGGTGAGGACATGTCGTCGGGGCGTCTGCATGAGCCTATCCATGAGTGCGTCATCGAGTTCAACATCTTCATCACCAGCAAGTAAGTGCCTCATCCCCTCTCTCTGATCCCTCCACTTGCCCAGATGCAAATTAGTCGATCAGTATCATAAGTGATATACATTTACTTGTAGTTTAGTTTACTAATTAGTAGCAAAGCAGTATTAGAAATTTACATAGCATAAGATCCCTCATCTAGTAACAATATTTATTATTTTTGGTTGTTCTATCTACCAAGATCTCGGAGTCCATCCATTTGGTTTCCAACCCCATCCTGATATGCACCTATGTATGTGTAATAGGTCACTTAACTAGATTGTACAAGTAGCACAATTCAGTTTCCATGTAACCTTCGATCTTATCTATGTTGCGATACCTTTTTTTTTCATTTGCTAACTTGCTAATATGTTTCTGAAAAGGAACTTGCTACTAGTCTGAATTTATGGCTGTTGTGGTACTAGTCCATTGTATACGTGGTTTTTTATGGCTGATGTTGTACTAGTCTGAATTTTAACTTGCTAATATGTTTCTGAAAAAGAACTTGCTACTTTATCTTGTATATGCTGGTAAAATGTTGTGTTGCTATTTAAGATTTTCTCAGCTAAGCTGTGAATGGAATTAGTCATTTGCCTACCTTGTTGTTTCATGGCTGTAATGAAAGAGTCAAACTTTGACTGCAATTTGTTTGGCTTTCCAGGAAAATCAACATAACAATATTTGTTTCTGCTACTTTCAATATCTATTGGTTTTCTATCAGCATGCCTGTGAACATGTGTTGTTGCTGGCACTAAGGATGCACATTCTATTTGCAGGACAGAGAACTAGAGCTGGCCAGGAGATAGTGGTTGTCTTCCTCTACATCTCGGTGGTTTATATAGGTAAGTAACCCTTGTCTCCTTTACGTGCTCTGTTGTGATATACCATGGCCATGTAGAGCCATGGTTGAACTGGCGATCAAGTCAATAGCGAAGCTTGTTTAGGTTTATCTTGTGGTATTTGTATAATCAATTAAGTTGTTGCTAGTAGGTTGTTGCTCTGCTGTGATAGTAGCTTTTATAATTGCACACTTAATAGGTTGTTGCTATCAAGATTTTAACTGTTGAAGTTGATGAACTAGAATTATGTCTTGAAAAATCACACACAAACAACCATTTCTAGAGTCGATGTTAGTTTGTTTAGGTCACCATAGATGTTGGTCTATTTGGTGATGTTCTCTAAGTCTACCATCCGTATGATTATATAGATGCTACAGCTTGTAATATGGTTTGGTTTTTATACATACTTGTGTCCTGGTAGTAGGAATCATGTTTAGAGCTTTATCACATTTAATCCATGTTAAGTACTATCATCTACCAGTGATACATTTGTGTGTTATTTTAATAACTTTAGAAATGAATATCCATCTCTGAAAAAACTGTTATAACATAATGAAGCATTTATTAATGTCGGCAGGAGCACATGGCGGACTCCTACATGGACAAGTACCTGCAATGGCCAGCGTCAACGACGACACATACCGGATCTTCTTCAACTACAACAAAGTCTTTGATCTATGCACTGCGGAAGTCCGTAGTCTGTCCCACTCTCTTTGATCTATGCACCTATGGCCAGCTTCATACACATGCAGTTTGAGGAAGCATCTGTATCATTTGGAAGTGTTGTATAAACAAAAACCTGCGGTGAAGGAGTAATTGGATGCACATCATGTAATGGTATGGTCAAGAAGCCAATTCAATGAAATTTGCAAGGTAGACTATGTAAAAAATAACCTTGTAGAGAGTTTTAATGCAAATGTTAAGTCATTGAAAGGGGTTATGCTATGGCAAATATTTGATAAGATTAGGCAGGTGATCATAATAAATATTGATTTGCGTCAAAGAATTGTATCAACAATATATGCTGGCCATCTCATTATCCCATCTTTGATTAAGCCTTTTCCTGCCAAGACAAAACAATTGACAGTAAAATTCATTAGCAGATGAATGGAGGCTAAGGTGACATACACTGACATTAAAGATATGCAATGAAGGTATCCAATGAGTTTGGTTGATAGGACATGCCAATTGGATCGAAACGACATTAAACCAATTGTACAACAGACTGAAGCAATTGATTCATTGAAAATAGAGTTGAAGAGTAAAGAAATTACACAAGAGGATATTGAAAAATTTATACCAATACAGTATGAACCGTCACTACAACAAAATAGTCATGTAGAGACGTCGTTTATGTGACGTTTTTGTTTTCGTCTTTATTTGTATGGCCAACCAGATCCAAAGACATTGTTTTGAGACGTTCTACCTAGCATTTCATTTACACGGTAAATCTCCTCTACATATCCCTACTACTTATCTCTACTACTTATAAAGGATGATTTTTCTCAGTTTTCTCAGATAGGCAGGAACCTACCACTTTTCACCGGTTAGAGAGGCCCTCTTTAATACATTAAGAAAATATGTTCACGTTCCTTTGAGAAGGGTGTGATACCACCACCTATCAGGCGCGACGAGCGGTCCACGGAGCTGCATCCCTACTCACCCGGTCTATGCACATCGCTCTTTCCAGGAGGTTGGCCGCCTATCACTCTAGTCCTTTTGAGTAAGGAATTGTAGCATGGGCAGGCAATCTCTTCGATTGATTCCCCTCCAGTACTTGATAGAAGCCCACGGAGTGAAATATCGAAGGGAAATATACTTGAAATTGTTTTTCCTAATGAGAAAGCCTTTGGCAAACTCCTTGCAAATCTGTTTTTGCCGGGCACAATAGACATATCTGCTCAGTCACAACATAAGGAACCCCCAATGTTCCTCAAAGCCTACCCGGCCTGACATCTTTAGTTGAATGATCTGATCCCGAAGCTCCCTATCCCTCTTTGTTGACTGGCCACAAAAGGTGTACCAGATAGATTCATATAGTAGGCTCAAATAACGCTTTGACTGATATAGGTAAATCAATTTCCAATTTACATCCGGGTCTTATCTACTTAGTTGTAGGCATTGCCCCCTGAAATAGAACTTTTCGGGTCAGATACCCCCCAGCTTTTGCTATGGGGCTGGCGGGTTCACTCCTTGCCATGAATAGGGCTGGCTCCTTACTTTCATTTCACTTCGTTACTTCTGCTACCAGCTGGAAACGTTGAACAGTCACTTCTCTTAGATAGGGGCTAAGTCCCTTTTTCACCAGTAGGAAATCAATTAAGAAATACTAGTGCGCTTAGAGGCAGGGTGATCCAATCTCTCCCTATCTCTTCCTGTTGGCAGCAGAGGGCCTTTCGTGCCTCTTGAAACATAGAAACCATTCATCAACACTTCAGGGTATTTTGGTGGCACCGTCAGCTCCGTCGGTGAACCACCTTCTCTTTGCAGATGACAGCCCGCTGTTTTTTAGCACAAGACTGGCGCGGCACTGGCGTGTAGTAAGGAGAAAGAAGTTTTTCCATCAATCAAAGTAGACTCGTCACTGCAAATAAGTAAGAAAGAAGTTTCTCGAATCAATTTCTCAACTCAACAAATAGTAGAAGCAAACCCGGGCAAGGGATCCGTCCCTTCCCACAGAATCATCGGGCTTGACTTTCCTTACTTTCCCAACCCCGCTACTGTAAAAAGAACTCTTTTGTTTTGAGACTAGCTAGTCGCTATGGTTTGCGGGAAAACTCTTCTCTCTCTGGTCTCACTTCGAGTCCTTCTACTATAGGATTTCCCATCTTAACCGAGAATGGGTGCAGCCCACCCCATCTAAACTAAAATTCGTTCCTCTACAATCCAGAGCAGTCCGAACATGTACCGCGATCTGGACGGACAAAGAATGCCGTACACTTGAGTGACCACCACCAAATGAAAAAGAAGAGGTGAGATCACCCTGTCTCAGACCTTTCATGGGTTCAAAGAAGAGTACGAGTAGGTGATGTGACGATGTCATTTGCATATCATTGAATGTTCATTCTGGAATTGAATGTCACAAACAAGACTCATACTTCAGACTTTGAACTGCTTGAATCAGGAGCTGTAATCCGCAGCTTTAGAGATAGGGGCGGCAGTCACAGCATTGGCAGCAGTGAGCAGAGGTCAAGAAGAAGAAGCCGTAAGAACAATTGATCTCGACCGAACAACCGATCAGATCTAACGCTCCGGAACTTTCGAATGTCATTGAACGACGTCATTGTATCTCCGCGGATACGTCCCGTCCCGCACGAAGCCCTCAATCAAGGCAAGTCAATCACCTCCTTTCCTCTCCCAAAGCCTCCACGTAATTATCTCCTCCCAATCCCAACTACCTCCTGACTCCCCACCTCCGTCCCCTATCCCAGCCATCGGCGGTGTCCTCTCAACTCGGCCACCCTCGACGTCCTCCCAACTCGTCCACCGCCGGCAGAGGCCTCCTCCCGCACTCCTCAAACCCTATACAGACACCGGTCGTGGCGGATGCCGGGGTAGAGCTCGGTATCGATATGCTGATTGGGGGTTGTTGGGTCTCAGGATTAGATGGCCGTTCTTGGTCGAAATCCGGCTAGTCCTTGATGGGAATTGATGCAGGTAGAGGTGGCGAGGGCCTGGCCACGAGGAATCGTTCCGGGGCAGCGATGGCTCGGCGGATTATAGCCATGTCCGTCGGAGGGGAGAGAAGGGCAGGCTGCCTGCAAGACCAGAGGAGAGAGAGAATCGAGGTGGGCCGTTTCAGATTTGATGATTTGGTTTCAACCGGAATTATACTATGGTGAGTGGTGCCTTGTGCCCAAAGGTCATGAGTTCTTGATTCATTTAGCTCCGTTGTCGAGTTTTTATGCTACTGTAGAGAAATTGCGTCTATCCAGGTTGTTTTGTTTCGGTTTTTCGTTTACATATCTGATCCACGGACCATAATTCTCTGCTGGCCTTGTAAATTCTCTTTTGTTTTTTTTGCTTGACGATTATTTCTCAGACAGTGAGCAAGGAGCTACTCGAGGTCGGTGTTGGTGTGTAGAGCAATTCATAGGAACATACACGGGCGGACGCATCGCCCCTGCTCCCAGGCTCACCCGGGCTTCACGGCCGCGCGCCTCGTGCGGGACACCGATTCCAGACAAACAAGACCAGGCGATGGGAAAAATTGTTCGGGAGGAAACCATACATCTAAAACTAGATAGATTCGTTCGGCAGAAAAGAGACAGCGGCCAGGTCTCCTGGCTCCTCCACGACTTACTGTGCCATTTATATCACCTAGCATGGATCTTATTCTGCACACAGCTTGCAGTGGTTCTAATATTTGGCTGGGTATTTAAATTAATAAATGCTATTTTATACTCACTCAAGACCTCAGTTTTATCTAGATTTTAATGTATTTATCTGAATCTAGACAAAACTGAGTATCTAGACTAATCTGAGTATTAGTTTAGACGGAGGGAGTATGAATTAAGGTCAAGTCCAATGTCATCTTGCATGGACGGAGTACGTCTGATTCTATCCCTCCTGATAGGGGCGACCGTGTCATGCGGACCGGTCAACTTTGTCGCATTCTTATACTAAAATTTTGGTTGGCTTTGCGGTCCGTCGGACAGACCGTGACGGGTCACATGTCCTCCCTCCGATTCCGCATCTACCACCGACACCCTCCCCCGCCTTCCCGTGGTCAAATGTGGCACGTCAATTCATCTTCCCCGGGAACGGAAGTGCCATCCTCCGATTGGCGTCGCTCCTCGCATGTGTCTTCCTCGTATCGCCGAGAGCAATGGTTCAGCCGCCGCTCTAGCCAGCGGCAGCCTTTCGCGTTGCTCTACCATCGTGTGGATAGGTTTCCAGAGGTCGTCAAGCATCGTCTCCCCAGCCGCCCAAGCTTCTCCATCGGTGCCACAAAGGTTGCATCTGTCAGCGCCACCTTTCTCTTGACGCGCCAAAGGCGGTGAAGACAACGACAATGATGATGCGGTGAAGCCCAGCATAGTTGCCTGAACAGCATCATCTCCGACATGTGGGATTACACATCATCGGTAGGAGGCCCAAAATTAGAACTAATATGTGTGATGCTTATATTTGTCCGAGAATTTTTTTTTACCTTGTGACGCGCCCAGGCTTTGAGAATTTTCTGGGTCCGCCTCTGGGAACATAGATGTGGCTGAAAGGTTGGTACCCGGGGCTATGTGAGTGTACAGCTTGAATCTATCATACTATGTTACAGGAAAATCTCAAAGAGTAGGCTACAAAGGTGAGAAGACCCTGTCCACGACCACTTTTGGTCAAGACCACCTTATCCTCTAAGGACTCTACAAGCAAGCCACCGTAGGAATTGTGAATACAGGTACAATATATTTTTAAAAATCAAGTAGCTATTTTGTTTTATCCAATTCGTTTGTGAATGAGAGCCATAACTCTTAACTGGGTACAATTTATAAATGCTGCAATTTTCTATCATAAGATCTTTAATTCATGGAAAATTACAGGAATGTAATATGCCTATGTACAGATTTCAGAATTAATCATTGCCGACTGACGGGCAACGGAAGAGGGGCCATGGGTTGTCGCCAGTGGTCGCCCTATACGCGTGTGAGGTGGGAACGATTTGGATTCGGTGTCTCCTTGGCTGGCTGGTACATGGATGCCGAACTCGGTTGAGTTTGCAGGCTTGCAGCAAATTCGAAAGCAAGGTAATTCAATCATGATAACATGCAACAAAACATGCTTAGGTATTTGTTTGCTGATGCTACAAATTGTTCCCGTTGATGCTATCCCAGTAGTTTGGATGGGTTCTCGAAGTTTGCCCAATACGTCAAGACTTTCAGTGAGTACAGCCACTATTTAAGAAAATCTAAGTATCACAAGACCGAATATATAAGGATTCATTGGAAAGGCTAGAAAACTATTGTGTTAGTTCTTAGTTACGAATAAAGATTAGCAGGACCATTCAAGATGCATTAGTTATACAAATATAGGACAAAAATGGGCGTACTGTTTGGTATCATTATAATCAGCCTCAATGCTACAGTGGAAAATAATCAAGGACAGCAGTTGTGGCCATTATTTTTGTGGATAGTCACTAGAGTATTTTCATATCACACTTGCATGATTTAGATGGTAAACAGGAACCACTAATGTATCAGTGTGCCTGTTATCGTCACTGAACAAGGAGCCCAAAGGAGTAGCATGCTGCTATACGTCACTAAGTACAAACATAAGGACCATATTATATGCTTTATTAGTGATGCTCTGTATGGGCCGTTTCGTCTTTGCTCTGTAGCAGTCTGCACTTGCCGCCCAGTGCACGTTCGAAGTGTAATTGATCATCTCTACTTGATCCAATATGAGCCCCCTGTTGGTAGTTTAGTGCATGTTTTTGTTTTAGCTATCATTTTAATTTTTCCTTGTGAAAGATGCAATGGATATTTCTACAGAGACAAATTTATCTGAGATGTATTAGAGTGACAAAGTTTTCTTTGATGTTTTCATTTCTTTCTTGAAAACAAGATAACAAAACCCTTATCTTCTCACATCGCTACAAATAAAAACATCTCCTGAGTTTGTGATGGTGTGGTAGTGCAGATAAAAAGAGAATGTTATTTGTTCTATTTATGTTGTCTCTGACACAATCTCTTCTTTGTTTCTAACATTGTTTTTTCTCTCGATCAACTTCAGGGATAAATTGATGATAACATTGAGTTAATCGGCAAAAAATCTAGAGTTTATGTAGAATTCAGTTTTGCATTGGTCGCAATCTAGAATTTTTGCACGTGACATACATTGTTTAATTTTTCTAAATTTTCAAATCATGTACTTATAACGATCTACAGGTTTTATGAAAAAATTCCAATATCTTTTATCTCTTATTGTCATTTTTTCCTGTATCCAAGCGAAAGAGCTCGGTGCATAAGCATAAGATAGGATGCAGGTGCTCCATTTATAATGGCTGGTGAGTATTGACTTGTGCATGCGAGCCAAGTTTGCTATTTCACCTGGAAGCATGTTCTAATTTTCCACGAGATGAAATTTACTGTTTTAACAAAATTTGAATGAAAGATACGTCATGCTACCTCTTCATGTGCCTGATATATTTTAAGGGAATAGCTATTTTGATCAAATCGAGCCAAGAATGGTTCAGCTCGACAGTATGGGTGAAAATAACTTTAATGTATGTTTGAAAGGTATTCGTCTTCATTCCTACAACAGAAAATTAGTTGGTAGGATCTGTTTTCCTTTTCAGGAATATTGATTGGTTGCATTTTCGAGTTTGTGAGTAAATACGGAACTGTAATATCAAAAATTGGATGCAAGAACTCGGGTTAGTTTTTCTCATGTTTCCTGAAATTTTTACTTAATGTTTTTCTCTTGTGGGATCGAGATAACGTGATAGAACTATTATTGCACACATCTTACGGTCTACAAAATATATGCTATTCTACTTGTACTGAAATTTATCCAAAGTTCCTGATTTTTTGTTGTATTGGACTAGCATGCTACTTATATTTCACAGAAATGATGGTTTTCAAATATCCATAGAGCAAGGAATGAGAAGGCCCTTCGATAGGAAGGAGAAAATGAGGGAGGTGAGATCTGTAAGTACCTATATAAAGTGAGCTTTGCATTAGCTCATATTGGCATCGAGTGTGCATTCAAGCATTTACGTGGAAAGTACACATATAGTTTTTTTTTTAAGATTTACCATTTTCAAGCACATGTACGAGCACACTTACCAGCAGGGAAATGTTATTTAGAATATATTCTAATTTAACTCCTTCGTAGCACGAACATGGTATTTAATAAAAAATAATTTAGTTGTATGTTTGGGTAAAACACCCCACTATTGTGGTTGTACCTTATTTTCGCTGCAGCAGCTTTTGTTGTGTTCTTCCCTTTTCCGGATGATGCATGCCCTTAGCGCTTAAATTTCTCTATGCTATTTGATCGATGGATTATGATGTTTAGATCCGTCAAACATAGATGGTCAGTGTTATGTGGTTGTAATTTATTTATGTAATTTTTTATTACACGTTATCATCTATTTCTGACGAAAGTGAGTATTCTTGTACATCCAGGATCTGCAAGAAGATAACTTGCGGCGTGTCCGGTGGGCGCCACGCCCGCTTACTGGAGAAACTAAGCGGTGAGTCCATAGCAGAGGTGCTTCTAACTAGGCGAGATTTGTTAAGAGACAGTGGTCATGCACCCTTCCTTTGTTTCTAAGACAGATTGTAGCAATCGTTTCAGAACAGCATTACTCACGATGTTTATAAATCTTCATGTATTGGCTCTATCATTGTATTAAGCTGGGCAGATAGTGTTTATAAATAGGGAAAATTGGTTATTTATCCAAAAGTTCATCGACTTTGGATCATCTACCCAAACTTGGTTATACATTGGTAAAATACCCAACATGGACTTGAAATTAAAATTCAATTATATCAAGGATCCTAATTAGAGCTGATCATAAAAGGATTGATGGATCAGCTACATCATACCGAGTAGATTAGATCGGAAACATTCATCGGCAGTTTGTGCCGTCGCTGCTGGAGATCAACCACCGTAGTGTTCACCTGTGAGCTGCTGTATCCCCTTTTGCCCTTGATTACCGTATCCCGTTCATGACCGCTGCCGTTGCCGCCGGTAGCCGCTGTTTCCGCTGACCACCGGCCGTACGTACGTCTCGTGTGCCTAATCTATCCATGTTACTTTTTTTGGCCAATATCTCCAAATAGTCTTGCATATTGGGTATATTTTGCCAAATCAGCCCAAGTCTCAAAAGTTCAACCAAGTCTGATTCCGAATTAGTTTTGAGAAAGGATCAGACTTGGTTGAACTTTTGAGACTTGGGCTGATTTGGCAAAATATACCCAATATGCAAGACTATTTGGAGATATTGGCCAAAAAAAGTAACATGGATAGAATGGCACCGACGTCGGTTCCGTTTAAAACGGCGCCGACCTCCCTAGTTTGCCTCCCAGCAGCTTTATCTTGACGCCGACCTGTACAACTTTGGCGCCATTTTAAATGGCGCCGACCTTAGGGGTCAGATTCCAAATTAGTTTCGGGAAAGGGTCAGACTTGATTGAACTTTTCAGATTTGCACAGATTTGGCAAAAAATACGCATATTGGCGCGCTGTTTCAGCTGATCACCGGCCGTATGTACGTCTCCTGTGCCTGATCTATCCATGTTATTTCCTTTGGCCAATATCTCCAAATAGTCTTGCATATTGGCCCGTACAAGCGAGCACTTGATCAGTATTGCTCTAGCTTGAGGTAAATTACAATTTACTAATTCATATAAAAGGACATCATAGACTTGAATAATTTGCAGCACAACACATAGAGATGAAAATTACTACTATAGCGGTAATGGTTGGCAGGAACCCACCGCTGAGAGTGTGAGGGTGGTCAAGCCGAAGTGGCGCGCAGCAGACCACGACCGATCATAGGGAAGGTTTCCGACTTAATCGGTGATGAAGATGACCCATCGATCAGCTTTAATTAGGACTCTGGTATATTTGTGTTTTATTTTGAACTCCTTATTGGATATTTTACCAATGTAAAACCAACTTTGGGTAGATGATCCAAGGCTGATGAAGTTTTGGGTAAATAACCAATTTTCCCTTATAAATAATTAAACTTATACATTTGCATATATAAGTTGATCCACTGACCTTTGATAGATTAGGGCATCCTGATTTGCTATAATTTTAAGGATTTGGTCTTTCAATATTACAAGTTACCAGTGCATCTTTTGTCATGCGAATTATATGCCTACACCTGAATCAACTTAGTGGAATGCGCCACCCCTTTTTATTTTGGAGTAATACGGTGGAGCTCCTGGGTGCTATGCATCCTGATATTTAATTTCTTAAATGATATTTAAATGTTTCAGAAAAATGAAATAATTCAAGCATGTACATGTCACCTCGATACTTGTGAAATTTTCAATGAAAATATGACTGTATGTCACCTGCACATAAAAGATAAATTGGAAGTTTGTTATATTTTGAATAGTATATTATACACTTCTTATATTGGGAACAAGACAATTTATCATTTTAAAGTAGTCTACACACTTTAATGGAACAGGACAATTTATCATTTTAAAGTAGGATACACACTTTAATATTTTAGTTTAAAACTTGACGTGCACATACCTACACATTACCTTCATGCATAATTTATCCCATATTTTCTAATTAAGTTTAGTACCATTTTCGGTTGAATCATTTAAAACAGTGCCGAACACCCAGGAGCCAAAAATTCACGTCGCTAAACCTAAGGTGTAAATTATGTTGGTACTCATTCCAAATGTCTTATTATAATCGATATTCAACAAAATCGGTAAGAAAGAGATGGCTATTCTCGTCGGTTGGTCTTAATAAAATGTGTAGCTGTAACCCATAGCAACGCATGAACATATTTCCTATCATTTAAAATGTCCGAACAACCGGGGGCCAAAAGTTCACGTCCCTAAACCTAAGTTGTACCATTCCAAATGTCTTATTACAATCGATATTCAACAAAATCGGTAAGAAAGAGATGGCTATTCTCATAGGTTGGTCTTAATAAATGTGTAGCGACAAACAGGCATATTTCCTAGTAATAAAAAAAATAGAAAATCCCACTAGCCCATACAACCTATGACTCTTTCCCATCCCTCACAAGACTTGGAAAAAACTACCATCGCTACACCCAGGCTATGAAAACCTAGCACCGCCGCCAACAGATCCTACCTTCTACCTTGGCGTTCCTCTCTGGATTCCGGCGAATTGGCGCTTAGCCCACTCGGCCTCTCCAAGACCAATCCCCTTTTGTCTGCATCCTCCCTTCAAGGTCTTGTCACGCGGGTGCCAAGGGATCCCCATGTCGGCGGTTTGGCCATCAATGCCTCGACGACCATGCCTAAACGCCGTTGCATCGCCAACCATGGATGACGACACTATTTAGGTGCTATTTTTGCTCTCCCTTTCCAATTTCATCACCAATGCCCAATCACTTGATATATTCTTCTTCTTTTAGGGTATGACCTTAGTGCTACCTTGTCGTTCCGCCTCCGCTACCACGCCCACTTTGTCCAAGGTAGGATGTCATGGGCTCCTAGTCAACTACCGTCCTAGATTGGCTTTATCCCGATCAAGAAGGTGACATTCGTTCCCCAAATTAAAGTTCATGACATGTCTCTCCAATGTGTACAACACTATTTCACTTTAGTGCTCTTGCGATAGCCGGTGTGCAAGCTTTGTTTGAACTTCCAGTTTTTCTCAAGGGTTGATAACTTCTGTGATTTGACAGCAATGCCAATCTATTTGATTTCGAATAATCCTTAAATATTATCGCTGTCATGCTTATGTTTCGGCTAGGTGTCCTCTAATTTAGTTCACCTGGACTACAATACCAATTTATCAGTGCATACATGGATGCCATGTGAAAGTACAAAGGAATTATCCTAGAGGGGGGGGGGGTGAATAGGCTTTTAAAAATATTACGGTTTAGGCTCAAGTAAATGCGGAATAAAACTAACGTTTAATTTATTGAGCACAAAACCTAGCCACTAAGTTTACCTAAGTGCACCAACAACCTATGCTAAGCAATACAAGCAACAAGGTGATAGCAAGAAATAAATACTTCAAGCACGATGGCTATCACAATGTAAAGTGCATAAGTAAAGGTCTCGGTTGAGATAACCGATGGATATGGAGACGGAGATTTGTTTCCCGAAGTTCACTTCCAAAAAAGCTACGTCTCCGTTGTAGAGCTGCGATGGCGCAATGCTCTCCGAACGCCATAAATGGCTCACCTCGAGGTGTGGTGGCTCGATGCTCACCCAACGCCACACAAGGCCTCACCCCGGATGCGGAAGCACACAACTCACCGACGCCACAAAAGGCTCACCCTATTCTCCCAAGTGCGCACCACAAAAGGCGGGCACTTGATCCACTATGGGACGCTTGAGGGCGGTCACCGAACCCGTACAAGATTGAGGCTAACTCCACAACTCAATTGGAGGCTCCCAACAACAAAGCCACAAAAGGCTACAATGCCACAAAAGGCCAACAAAGCCACAAGAGGCTACAAGACCATAAAAGGTCAACAAGACCACAAAAGGTCAACAATCCAACCACACAATTGTCTAGGGTTCCAAGAACCCAAGAGTAACAAGCCCACAAGCTTGTACTCGCCGAATCTCCGAGGATAACTCAAACCTATGCACCAAATGCAAGGGCAAGTCCTTCTCTCCCAAATTTCAACAAAGCTACAATAGCTATTGGAGGAATAAGGGAGGAAGAACACAAGAGGAGAACTCAAACCTATGCACCAAATGAAAGGAAAAGTCCTTCTCTCCCAAATTCCAACAAAGCTACAAAAGCTATTGGGGGAATAAGGAAGGAAGAACACAAGATGAGAACACAAAACTCTCCAAGATCTAGATCCCAATAATTCCTTCACAAAGAAGGGATTTGACTTGGTGGGATTGTAGATCTAGATCTCCTCTCACTTTTCCCTCAAAAATATGTAAGAATCATGGGAGGGAGAGGGAGCAAGAAAGCTCAAATAGGTCAACAATGGTGGGCAAAAACGAGCTCAAAAGATGGGGAACCATTGGGGAAGAAGCCCCCCTTAAATAGGACAAGGAAAAACTGACCGTTTGGGCCTGATTCGTGCCCCACCGGAACTTCTGGCCTCCCACCGAAACTTCCGGCAAATAGAAACACAAGTTACTGAACCTGACCGGAACTTGGGTCGGAACTTGTTGACATCGATTCTGACTAAATAAAATAATAGTTTGAAAAATTATATCAAAAGTTTATTAAAATTACTTGAACAGCAAAATTCCATTGTAATATAAAGAACGGCATAAATTCAAAATTAATAAAATGAAATTTATTTCAAAGAACCCGGCGGCCACTCGAACAGCAAAATTCCGTTGTAATATAAAGAACAGCATAAATTCAAAATAATAATAAAATGAAATTTATTTCAAAGAACTTGGCGGCCATGATCGACATAGATAAATTTGCTGGACGCAATGTATAATCATCGAGAAATATTGATCATCGATACATATTAGTGCACGTCAAAGTCGCGAGTCGCTAAATATTCGACTGCGGAATAAAAATACCGACCTTGTTGCGACGATCCTATAAAATACAATCATGTCGTTATTTATACAAAAGATTTCACCAAAATAAATTTTACAATGTATATAGATAGAGATTAATCTTTGCTAGCCATGAAAACTAGAAGTTTACTAGCTAGCTGGCCCGTATATGCATCATGGAAGAAGTGCTTAAAACTCTAAGCCACATCATGCATGGATTAGATGGCACCGTGTCATATTTAATATTATAATAATAAGATAATTAGCTATTGCATGGATTAGGCGGCACCATGCACCATTAACATATAATAATCGATAATTAGATAGCCCAAGACCCATATGCATGCAGGCTGTACCCTGTTCGAAATGTTCCAGGCATATCTACACACGACCAAGTTCGTGCGGAAAGACTTGGAGGAAATTACGACTTGGAGCATCCAAATTTGCCACGCTCCCACGTTCTGCCCCACGTCCCGCACGATCGTGCTCAGCGACGCAACTGATCGCGGCAAGCCACGCGAAGACCCCAGGCTCTATAAATAGGCCAGTCTGGCTCATATTTTGGGAGAATCGTCCATCATCATCCTCGCGTACGCACATACTCTCCATCCCTTCCATCAGTTCATACACTCAAAGCAAGGAAGCAAGAAGAAAGAGAAGGAAAGGATACAAGAAGGAGCGCTCCAGCATTCAAGACAAGGTGGGATTCATGGCTTCCCCTTAGCCTTTGGTCTGGCCATGCTACAGACTAAATGGACCTCCATCTTCATCCTCTTTCCTAGCTCTAGTTTTGGCCATTTGTACAAACCAAAGAGCTCTCTTATCTACTAAAACTCTTGCTCTTGATTTGGCCGTGGGTACAAATCAAGTAGCTTTCTTATATTTGCAAAAATCATGCACTTGGTTAGGCCATGGGTACAAACCAAGTAGCTTTCTACTATAAATAAAGAGATTTTTTTTCATCTTTCTTTGAAATCGTCGCCCTTGGTTCGGCCATCATGGTACAAACCGAGGAGCATATTTGCATATATTTGTTCTTGATGTTCATCTCCTGATTTGGTCCCTTTAGCGATACGAATCAGGATGAAATGTGGGCATAATCCATATTCCTTGGTTCGGTCCCTATACGCGGAAACAAATCTAGAGAATAACTTCGGTACAAATAATTTATAAAACTCGCTTGGATCGGTCCTCGCAATATGGATACGGCCAAGTTGGAAAAATACCATTCTTGGTTTATTCCTTTAAAATAGGATAAACCCCGAAATAAGTAGAAAATCACTACCATTCTTGGTTTATTCCTTTAAAATAGGATAAACACCGAAATAAGTAGAAAATCACCATAATCCCATGCTTGGAGAAAATATGCATACGAATGTGAAATCACTATATATACTTCTTGCTTGGTTACGCTACGGGCATTTTATGCTGCGATAATAGTAATACAAACACGAAGAAAACAAACATTCATCTTGGTTACACTTCTCGCGGCCTTTATTGCTATGCGACGTTGGTAGTAATACAAGTGGAATAAACCATAATAAAATCTGCCTCATAACATATTATAGGCTAAATTATCAAATCATGTCATCAATTTCTCCTTGGTTACGCTGCTCGCGGACATTATATTTTTGGTACGCTATGTTAGTAGTAATACAAGTGAGATATTAAAATATATATAGCCGATAATGTGAAAATAATTCAAAATCTCATAAGACAAATCGGTACTATATTCACTATTCACTAGTACTAAAAAAAATATAAAAACCCAAGTACATGTCCTGCATTCATGTAGAAAGGTCTGTACATGTTATATGACCAAAATTGCATGCAGTGTTCTGGATGCTTATAAGTCGGTTAATCAAAATTAATCAAACTTATATATTATTGACTAATATATTTTATGATCAAAATCTATGTTGAAAGCCAATTAAATAAATTGAATATTCCTTACGTGCCTACCCTTGTACTGTTAATACTAGTGCAAGTAAAAATATACACTCGCATGCACGTGTCCTATGTCTCAAAGCGTAGGATGAAACCAACTTGCTTAGCTAAATTAAATCTACGTTATTCCACTATATGTATATGGTAGTAAAATAAATGAAGCATGCTAGAAAAAATATGCCAAACAATATATGTATGCATGTGGATAAATTTCAAGTCCCCGGAGCTGGAGTTTATCATCGACGGCGAGAAGATTTTTTTTTCTTTTATATTTTTTTGTAATAGTCATGATGTAATCCTATGTATTATAAATGTTGGAATTCTTAATCAAGGGTTTTCTCTTCGGAGATGTAATTAACGGAGTTTCTATATAAATGTATGATTTCCGGAAGTATGAACCGCAATCTTTGATATTTGTCATTTACATACGCGCACATTTAAATTTATATTCTATCTGTCTCTATGACGTGGACGCGAGTATTTTTGCCGCCCATTTTCCCGTCATCAGAACTTGGGCCGGAACTTCCGCTCAAGCGAAAACGCAGGACAACATTACACGAAAACTTCAATAACTTTTGATTTCGGACTCCGTTTTTGATGATCTTGGGCTCGTTTTGAAGAGAACGAAAAGTTTTACAAGATTATGAAAATAAACATCATAGTCCATCATGGAAGGATAAAACCAAATTAACAAAGGTATGACCTCTCTAGAAGCGATGAACCGGTAAAACCTCCAAAATCCAAAACATAAGAAGTTGAGCTTGGAAACTCCGATTGGGATGAAACCAATTTTTTGACAAAATAAAACCAAGTAGAACCCAACAAAATTTTAAATATTTTGGATACCACCAAGCGATAAAATATCAAGTATATATATATGTGAAGTATCCCCCAAGGTGTGGAGCCGGAAAACTCGCAAGATCAAAAACCGCAATAAGAAATGCAAGGAAAATCCTGGGACGATGAACTAGAGCTTGTTATGATGATGAACACAAGCTCTAGATCCTTTCATGGACAAGAACCAAATAACAACCAAGAAAGATGATGCTATGAATGCAAAAGTTTGATCTCATTCCGAACGATGCAATCGAGACACCCGCTTGAGAGTCCCTGTTGATAGTACGAATATCTATCCTAAACCCGGTCTCCCAACTAACAACACGAGACCGGCAAAGAGAATACCTATCAAGAACATACCTGTGCCTTGAGCATCCCACTTGAACTTGATGTAGACCGTCTTGTTCTTCTTTAGTGGGAACATCTTTCTTGTTTGCTCTTGCTTAATGAAGATGAAGACTTGCAAATTGCTCCCCCATACTCCATGGGGAAACCTCTTCTTTGAACTTGTCTTCATCACCCCATGATCATGAGGATGGAAAGCTTCAAGCATGAGATCTTCTAGAGATGGCGCATCTTGAGCTTGCCCTTATCCATCCCTTCTTAAGGTTGATCCATCTTGATGCAAATATTTGCACTTGTCTTGATCAACCTTCAAGCTCCTTCTTTCTTCATGATTCCAATGGCACAAAGCCCTTGGACATTTCTTCAACTCTCAACCTTGAGAGCAACACATGGCCCAAGCGACGCCAATGGACAAACCTACAAGTGAAACTCAATTTACACATTAGTCCATAGAGATTGTCATTAATTACCAAAACCACACATGGGGGGCATACATGCCCTTTCAATCTCCCCCATTTTGGTAATTGATGACAATCCCTTAGCGAGGGTTACATATGACAATTAACGACCAAAGCGGTTGCCCCAACATCAAATACTACACAAGTATGTGATGTTGGTACAACCACAATATATAGAGCAAACTCCCCCACAATATATGCATGTGTTATGAACTTGAATTTCTTTGCATAGATTGCCAACCGTTACCGTTGGTTGAGTTTCCTCTATATATTAAACATGCAAGGCAACCACAAAGATGCAAGAGCATGAGAGGCTAATGCTCAAGAACACACTCAAAGCAAAGGCCAAATTCCTTTAAACCCTTCAAAACTTCTCCCCCATTGGCATCGATTGCCAAAATGGGTGAAAAGTTCTAGACGGCCAATATAGTGAGAATTCCTCCAAAGGTGTGCATATGCACAAGTCAAATGATGAGAACTTGGGAGGAAGTAAAACTATATTGAGGACCCAAAGAAAGCAAAAATAAAAGAAAAAGAAATAATCTTCAACAAATGAAGCGAGCAATCAAAAGATCCAAACGAAACAATTGAAACACCAACAAACGATGTCAAAAGGAAGCAACAACCAAGAGTGTTTAAATGAGAATAGAGAAGCTCCCCAAAATTTGTGCAAAGTTTAGAATACTTGTATTGAATACAATATGCACAAATATGGAATCCTTGCTCCCCCATAAGCATTTAAACCACAAGAAATGAGAAAGAAGGAAATTGTGCACTATTAAATGAATTAGAGAAGCTCCCCAAAGATTGTGCACCAATTATAGTAATTGTATTTAGAAACAACATGCACAACCATGGAATCCTCACTCCTCCAAACTAATTTAACAATGCACACAAAATACAATAATTTAGAAGCCACCGAAGAATCAAAATGAAGTAAGAGCTGATTTCCAAGAAATGCAAAAACAACCAAATATTGATCTTCTCTTGTGTGTATAAATTTCTAGGTGGAAAATATCACAAAAACATATGACCACAAAGAAATATGCACAAACAAGATAGATACTCAAGAAAGCACATTGAAAGGCAAAGAGGAAGTCATAGAATATACAAATAAGATGTTTTGCTTGAAAGCATGCCCAAGGGCTCAAATATATCTTATTGTACATCGATGAGCTTCAAACACCAACAAACTCCATATATAACAACTATTACCAAGGTTAGAAGGGGATAGAAGTAATATAAGGATAAAGGAAACAAGTATCACAAGATTGGAATCAACTTGCAAAAAATACTCACTATTGCACATGAGAGATATTGAGGAAATTATATGCAACAAAATTGCTAGATTGACATATTTGGGATAGGTGAATCATGAGCATGATTTTGAACAGTCCCCATTATATGCAATCATCTCAACATACACACATTTGCAATAGAGAGAACTTCTTTAAAACCAAAGCAAGAAATCCAACATATGCAAGTACACAAATTCATGCCAACAAGCAACCTACAAAAGGTTGGGAACAAGATAAGTATGCATGAGAGAGAGATACTTGTTACCGAGATATAATTGGTAGGATGAAAAATATGTGAATTCGTTGATCATCCTAGCTTGCATCCAATTAACATGTAGACGCCACTCCTTCCTTGTTCAAGATACAAGCACCCAATATATATCTCCAATGTACCTAAAACACAATTAAGTACACTATGGTCCCCAAACAAATTGGGTCCAAAGTAGTTAGTGCAACTACAATACATAGGAGAACCTCCACACAAACATGTGCATATTGATATGAAATGGAATTTCATGCACATCTTAGCCCTTTAGGATTTGGTGGAGTTTGCATTATATATTGGATCAAAGAAAGCAAGCATGCCATAATATATACAAGATGCATGCATATTCTTTAAAGAACCAAAAGGAGATACAATTTGAACAAAAACACCAAGTAAACCAATAAGACACACACAAAGGTGTGCCTTGAGAAAAAGTGTCCAAATTGTATCAAAGAACCAAATTAATACATGAAAGGTCACAAGTTCAACAAATGAACTAGAAAGAGCCAAAAAAAGGATAAGAAAAATACCAAGGCTCAAGGATTTATCTCATCCTAAAAGAACAAAACAAGTGAAAAGGAATGAGATAAAACCAACTCCCAACGAGCGCAAGGAAGCAACAACTAAAACAAACTCTTCACACTTTTCATGATGGCACACAAAGTACCAACACAAAAAGGATCGAGCTTCCAAGAAAAAATGGATCAAATCAATAAGCATAAAATAATGTTCTAGATAATATAGGAGAGCTCCCCCATAAGTAGAGCATTATATATAATTTTGCCTTTGAATGAAAAATGCCCACAAATGAGATCATCACTACTACCTACACTAAATAAAACACAAGGGGAAACAAATAAAATAAGAAGGTCCACAAGAGGCAAGGAAAGCTTGGGAGAAAATAGACAAACATTTTATTGGCCAAAGATAAGGCAAATAAGAAAAGGCCAAAACGAATATGATCAATGAATTCTACCATATATCAAGTACTAATTGTCCAAGGACAAGAAGTAATAGGGATAATTTTCCTGAGGTAGTTTTCAAGGATATCCAAGATCATATCCACACAAAGAAGCATATAACAAGATAGGAATTAAGCTCGATGCTTTGAAAGAGATTCTTGATTGCTTCAAATAGTCACATGATCACTAGTGATTGAATTAAATAGAAACAAGTGGTTCCCATGAGGATATATAGATCCAAATATGAGGAAACACATACCAAGAATCACTCTCACAAACAAGATCCAAAAGATGAGCGATAAAAACATTTAAGCAAATTGGAACTTGTATGAGCAAACGTGCCACAAGGGTGCTAGATAATTAACAATATCAATTCTAAGTGGCACTACCTCAAATGTCCACATTTTCTAAGTTTGTAATATGCAAAGCATATGACTCCCCCATAATGTGATAAACCAAGAAATATCAACAAGAGGCAATATCAAAATAGAGGTATTAATGGACGTTATAGAACTTGAGTTTATCATGAGAGAGACATACCACATAGAGACTAGATAAACATGCAATAAAACTACTAAGTGGTCTTCCTCATGTACACACATTTTAGGATTGTGGAATGCCCAAGCATGACACTCCCACAAAACGGAATAGTCCATTAATCCCTCACAAGAGCCAAATAAGATACCTACTAGAAACAATAAAGGCTCCAAACCAAGAAACGCAAATACATGGTGTGCCAACCAACATACACAAATATACATCATATGTCAATATAAGTAAGTGGGAAGCACAACATGTACAAACACATGCAAGGTACAAAACCAACACATGCACAAGGGAGCAAGTAACTATAATGTAAAGGAGTTTAGCACAAGTTACCGCAAGGAGGAACATTGGATAAATGATAGAAGCATGAAAACCCAAATGACTTGACTTGATAAAAGGCATTGATGAAGATCCCTCAATTCTTCGTAAGGTAGCCAAGCCTCCAATGCCCTCCAAAAACACCTATTGATCAAGTTTTAGCTTGTTGGTCCCCAACCAAGTTGGGTCCTAAGAAGTTAGTCACAATAGGTTTGGCCACCCAAATGGTTCTTCTCTTAACACCACTTTGGGCACCAACAAATTTGGCAAACACATTGCCCATCTCATCCTTACGAAGAAAATAAGCATCATCAATCAAGATAGGATGAGATGAGGAGATACCCATGGTGCATGAGGAAGAAAGGTGCCCCTTTTCACGGCATATGTAGCAAGTTCTTCTCTTGCCATATTTCTTCTTGGGAGGATCTGCGCCATGAAGAAGATCTTGAGGCTTCTTGGGAAGTGGCCCATCTTGAGCTTGTGGAGGAGCTTGAGGCCGCTTCCCTCGTTGCTTCTCACTAAGAGGCTTCTTCTTCAATGGTAAATTCCTCACATGATGCCCTTCTTCCTTGCACATGAAGCACACAATGTTGGCCGGATTCTTCACTTGTCCTTGCCCTTCTTCTTGTCGCCCTTGTGCTTCAACGAGTTAGTGGGCTTGCTCTTGGTGTTGGAGATGAATCCAAGCCCACTCTTGTCACTTGGGGGTCTTCGCACACTCAACATCTTCTTGAGTGTGGTCTTCCCTTCATGACACCTTTTCAAGTCATTCTTAAAAGAAGTGACTTGAGCCTTGAGCTCTTTGACTTCCTCTACATGGTTAGTATCAACAACAATACTAGAGGAAGTAGAAGCTTCATTGTTAGAGCAACAAGGCAAGGAATGCAATTCATCACTAGATATAACATGGTTATGAGTGGATGAATTACAAGGACTAGCACATGGCAATATAACATTAGTAGTAGATGTAGTGCTAATGTCCACATGAGGCCCACTAGATGTTACCTTTGACACAATGGCCTCATGATCTAACCTTAGCCTACCATGGGAGACTAGAAGATCCTCATGCGAGCTTGAAAGCTTGGCATGACTTTCTTATAATTTCCCATAGTTGCTAGTTAGCAAAGCAAGTTGAGCCTTTAGCTCAACATTCTCCTTCAAGATAGATGCTTCACAAGAAATAGAGTTAGTAGAACAAGCATCATCATTTAAAGCAAGAGGTGAGGCCAACTTGGAAAGCTCTTTGGAATAAAAAGCTTTAAGTTTCTCATGTAACTCGGTGAGTTTGATGAGCTCACCCTTGATTACCCTAGAGCCATTGTTGAGGTGCTCAAAATCCTCAAGGAGTTTGGCATAAGCAACTTCAAGTTCATCATTTTTAATTTGTAGGGAACGTGCCACTTCCAGATCTCTATCATGAGATTTCTTCACTCTAGATAGCTCTTGATCAAATGTCTCCTCAAGGGATTCCTTAGTGGTTTGTTCCTCTTCAAGATCTTCATTTAGGTTGGCAATGTAATTAGCATACTCATGCTCAAGACAACCCATTTTGTCAATAGTATCCTCGTGCTCATCAATAAGTTGCCTACTTTCTATAGCAAAGGTTAATATTTCAATGAAAGTAGAGCAAGCATTTTTATTTGGATGAAGAGCACGAAGAACTAGCCCCCCTTATCTTTTAAATAAGATACATCATCATCTACTTCTACATGATCAACATTCACATCATCACGAGATATATTGGAATCCAAAGGAGAGGTTACCTTTGAACCCTTAGCCATGAGGCACAAGTGATCATTGGAAGAAGATGATGATGGGGGAACACATGAAGCTCCAATCACAACCTTGCCTTGGACCACAATATCTCCGATTTCCTCTACATGGTTAGAAATACAAGTACTAGAGGAAATGGAAGCACATTTATCATGGCAACAAGGCAAAGCAAGCATATAATCATGAGATATATTCAATTCATTTCTACAAGATATGCAAGGGCAATCAACACTAGGATGTAAATCACATATGGTCCTACAAGTGTTCATGCCCAAAGATACAACATTGCAATGAGATAGAGACAAGAATCATGAATGGAAATCTCACTATCTACATTGCAAGTTCTATCACCACTCACCATATCATTACCTTGTGACAACTCACATGTTGGTGTAGTGGAAGAAGATGAGAACTCATCGCGGCCGGAGGTGGATGGAACACAATCATCCTCATTAAGCTTGGACACATCATATTTTACTTGAAGCTTGATCCATATATCATGAGCGTTCTGGAAAGGCATGATTGAGAAAAGAACTACAAAGCTCACACCATTAACAAGCACATTAGATGCTTGAGATTCGAGAGAAGAGTTTGTCTTCTCCTCCAAAGATAGATTTTGGGGATCCTTAGGAGGAGACAAGCCCATATCTAGAATTCGCTCAATGTTTGGGTCAAGGGACCGGAAATGACTAGGCATGCGAGTACGCCAAACATCATAATGTGTGCCATCAAAAGTAAATGTGTGAGAGTGCACTAAACCCCTAGGATACATCTTTACTCTCGAGGCGGTGAAGCCTAAAAGCGAGAGACCTTGCTCTGATACCAATTGAAAGTACAAAGGAAGTCGCCTAGAGGGGGGGGTGAATAGGCTTTTAAAAATATTACGATTTAGGCTCAAGTAAATGCGGAATAAAACTAACGTTTAATTTATTGAGCACAAAACCTAGCCACTAAGTTTACCTAAGTGCACCAACAACCTATGCTAAGCAATACAAGCAACAAGGTGATAGCAAGAAATAAATACTTCAAGCACGACGGCTATCACAATGTAAAGTGCATAAGTAAAGGGCTCGATTGAGAGATAACCGATGGACGCGGAGACGGAGATTTGTTTCCCGAAGTTCACTTCCAAAGAAGCTATGTCTCCGTTGGAGAGGTGCGATAGAGCAATGCTCTCCGAACGCCACAAATGGCTCACCTCGAGGTGTGGTGGCTCGATGCTCACCCAATGCCACACAAGGCCTCACCCCGGATGCAGAAGCACACAACTCACCGATGCCACAAAAGGCTCACCCTATTCTCCCAAGTGCGCACCACAAAAGGCGGACACTTGCTCCACTATGGGACACTTGAGGGCGGTCACCGAACCCGTACAATATTGGGGCTAACTCCACAACTCAATTGGAGGCTCCCAACAACAAAGCCACAAAAGGCTACAATGCCACAAAAGGCCAGCAAAGCCACAAGAGGCTACAAGACCACAAAAGGTCATCAAGACCACAAAAGGTCAACAATCCAAGCACTCAACCGTCTAGGGTTCCAAGAACCCAAGAGTAACAAGCCCACAAGCTTGTACGCGCTGAATATCCGAGGAGAACTCAAACCTATGCATCAAATGCAGGGGCAAGTCCTTCTCTCCCAAATTCCAACAAAGCTACAAAAGCTATTGGAGGAATAAGGGAGGAAGAACACAAGAGGAGAACTCAAACCTATGCACCAAATGCAAGGGAAAGTCCTTCTCTCCCAAATTCCAACAAATCTACAAAATCTATTGGGGGAATAAGGGAGGAAGAACACAAGAGGAGAACACAAAACTCTCCAAGATCTAGATCCCAATGACTTTCTTCACAAAGAAGGGTTTTGACTTGGTGGGATTGTAGATCTAGATCTCCTCTCACTTTTCCCTCAAAAAGATGTAAGAATCATGGGAGAGAGAGGGAGCAAGAGAGCTCAAATAGGTCAACAATGGTGGGCAAAAACGAGCTCAAAAGATGAAGAACCATTGGGAAAGAAGCCCCCCTTAAATAGGACAAGGAAAAACTGACCGTTTGGGCCAGATTCGCGCCCCACCGGAACTTCCGGCCTCCCACCGTAACTTCCGGCAAATAGAAATACTGAACCTGACCGGAACTTGGGCCGGAACTTCCGCTCAAGCGAAAACGCAGGACAACATTACACGAAAATTTCAATAACTTTTGATTTCAGACTCCGTTTTTGATGATCTTGGGCTCGTTTTGAAGAGAACGAAAAGTTTTACAAGATTATGCAAAGAAACATCATAGTCCAGCATGGAAGGATAAAACCAAATTAACAAAGGTATGACCTCTCTAGAAGCGATGAACTGGTAAAACCTCCAAAATCCAAAACATAAGAAGTTGAGCTTGGAAACTCCGATTGGGATGAAATCAATTTTGTTGGAAAAATAAAACCAAGTAGAACCCAAAAAAATGTTAAATATTGGATACCACCAAGGGATAAAATATCAAGTATATATATGTGAAGTATCCCCCAAGGTGTGGAGCCGGAAAACTCGCAAGATCAAAAAGCACAATAAGAAATGCAAGGGAAATCCTTGGACGATGAACTAGAGCTTGTTATGATGATGGCCACAAGCTCTAGATCCTTTCATGGACAAGAACCGAATAACAACCAAGAAAGATGATGCTATGAATGCAAAGGTTTGATCTCTCTCCGAACGATGCAATCGATACACCCGCTTGAGAGCCCTCTTGATAGTACGCTATCTATCCTAAACCCGATCTCCCAACTAACAACACGAGACCGGCAAAGAGAATCCCTATCAAGAACATACTTGTGCCTTGAGCATCCCACTTGAACTTGATGTAGACCGTCTTGTTCTTCTATAGTGGGAACACCTTTCTTGTTTGCTCTTGCTTGATGAAGATGAAGACTTGCAAATTGCTCCCCCATACTCCATGGGGAAACCTCTTCTTTGAAATTGTCTTCATCACTCCATAATTATGAGGATGGCAAGCTTCAAGCATGAGATCTTCTAGAGATGGCGCATCTTGAGCTTGCCCTTCTCCATCCCTTCTTGAGGTTGATCCATCTTGATGCAAATATTTGCAATTGTCTTGATCAACCTTCAAGCTTCTTCTTCATGATTCCAATGGCACAAAGCCCTTGGACATTTCTTCAACTCTCAACCTTGAGACCAACACATGGCCCAAGCGACGCTAATGGACAAACCTACAAATGAAACTCAATTTACATATTAGTCCATAGAGATTATCATTAATTACCAAAACCACACATGGGGGCATACATGCCCTTTCACCATGGAACATCAGGGCCTAATTAGGAGAGAAGTTGTTTGCAATAGAAACATGAGCGAATGTGCAAAAATCCTTTCCTGGCCCAGGTCATTACCCAATTCCTCAACTTCAGCTTATACGTAAAGTTCTTTTTTATGTCCATTGCTTTACCTTTTCAGTTCTACTCATCGGTTCGTATGCATTTTCTTGGTCGTTGTAGAAAATAGGAGAATCTTTAGAACTCTTACGAGTTGCACTTATGAGGAATATAAAACCACGAGATTGAAGAAGTGCTCATAAAGTAAGTAATCAGAACGACTATTTTTGAGGATGGTGAGTTCTTCATCCGTCCGCATATTGTTATTTACTCAAATGAATATATATCATAGTCTGGGGTTGAGGCATCTCATTAGCATGCGGGAGTATGTAGCTATAACTGTGTGTAGTTACATGTGCATTATTGTGATTTTGCCGTGAGGTACTTCTGAATGCTACAATTATTGAACTTCTCAGTATTTTGTGGAGAATTGCAGTTATTTTTATTTGCAAAAGGATGCGTAACATGTTGAAAAAGATTTGTTGCCTAGGACATAAACTCTACATCCTTTATTATTTCTAGTATGCCCATCTTAATTAAGTTGTTATACTTAGTTAATTGCAAAAGGTTTTGCTCGTAACATCTAAGTTTTGAAGATACTTCTGATATGTTAGAATACACCCTTTGGTCTATCGAGAACAAATATGGTATCAACTTTCCACGGTAAGTGCATCGGTGTGGAATGATAAACAGGATCGAAAAGCAGAGGGAATTTTGGAAACTTCTCAACTTTCATTTGTGAAGTTTCAGTGTTGAATTTTTTCCTTTGAACTTATGTCCGATTACTAACATGTTTGATAAATGAAACTTGCAGGTTGTTGGATAGGAATAAATGATATCTACAAATGAAGTGAACGTGGAGAAGATACTGGATGTCTGCATGATGAAAGTTCTTAGATAGTTTGTACTTAGAGATACAAAAATATGAAAATGTATGCAGATTCATACGATTTTCAAGTTTGTGCGACGTGTTGTCAATTTAATTTCTCTAGAATATTATAATTACTTGTCCTAGAGGCTAGAGATAATTTTATTTCTTAGTCTATATATATACAATGTAATTCTGTATATAAAATGCTTCATCGGTGGAACATATTGAGTTTATAATACCTGATCAACCATGATCGCATTTGATCGGGTGGAATATCTTGAGTTAACAATACCCGATGAACCATGATGGCATTTTGATTAGCTGAGAAATATTTATGATTATATCAAGAAATATAAATGAACCTGACATCAATAGCTTGATGTGACACCAATTTGCGACGCAGTTGAGGGTCCTAGGGACGATAGAGATGTCATGGCGGTACACATATCAAAACGCTAGGCATGTAGAGATACAATACAAGCGTCTCGTTTTTTGGTAGACACGCATGGCATAGCGTCCCTGTGATTTTTGTGACGAGACGTCCGAGAAACGTTTTACAAAAGCGGCTCTATAATGCTATAGGGATGAAATAAAGCGTCTTCAACCATTAAATTGAGCGTCTCTATGTGACAGTTTTCTTGTAGTGCGTATGAACCAATGGATCGAGACGTGATTGAACCATTTATATGACAGACTACAGCACTTGATTCATTGGATGGAGAGAAAAAGAACAAAGGGAACAAATGGAAGAAATTGATGGTGGACTCCAAGAATATTCCAGCTAGGATCACTCAGAGCAAGGTGGTGAACCCAGCGAAAAACACTACGAGCAAGAAAAAATGAATTTTAATTATTAATTTGAATTTGTATGATGAATTTGAACTACTATCAATGTTTGTATTGAATTTGAACTAGTTTAACGCTCCCACGTTTATATGTTGGATAATCTAATAATGTATGTGTTATTGCAAGTTTCTATGGTCATCCACCTAGTTGCTTAACACTGCTTAGTTTTGCCCTCGACAGGTGGTCAACACATGGGGTTTAGCTAGTTTATGGCTTAAACCATAGCAAAAGTTGAACAATTGATACAAAATTTGGCACACTTGTGTATCTTGGATTGATCTACCATATGATATTAGAAATTTTGGATTTACTTGTAATCAGTCACATTTTTCTTTTTCTAAGTGATTAAATTCAAAAAAGAGTTTTAGGGTTAGTTTAATTCAAAAAAAAATCAAAACATAGTGCAACCTTCGCATGGAGTCTTGTTATATTACCAATAGCCTAGCATAAATAATAAAGGAAAAGGAAATAAAGAGATATGGACTTATCCCCTAAACCACTTCTTAAACCCTTCTTGGAATGAGATACTAGCTATGAGGATGCATGGCTTTCTACTAAATCCACCTTCAAAATAACCCATCTCAAAACATACTTTGTCTACATGAGGCCAAATTTGGAACACTTGTGTATCTTTGAGTTGCAAACAATATAATGTTGGCCAAGATGGATTATTTTGTTCAAATAACACATTTTCCATTTTTATGCCAAAAGCTTGAATTTCCCTTACTCATTTTTTATTTGGGTGCCCTCGTTTTACTTAGCTCTACTCGGTTTTCCCCTCTCGCTAAAGTTTTCCTCACTTTTTCCCTCTCCCTGTCTCAAACCGTCACAACAGCTCAACTTGCGCTTAGCTTAGCTGCGCTCTGATTGGTCGAGATGTATGTCACACGATCTTGGCCAACCACCATTGGATACATCATGATCCGACGGGCCGGACGTCTCTCTCTCCCGATGGGCGCTCCTACCCTTTATGGAGAGCAGAGCCGGACAGGCCTGATGTCTCTCCCTCACTTTCCACTATCACACGTATAACAACCACATCAACTAGCGCTCAGCTTTGCTACGCTCTGATTGGTCGAGATATATGTGACATGGATCTTGGCCAACCACCATTGGATACATCATGATCCGATGGGCTGGAAGTCTCTCTATCCCGATGGGTGCACCTTGAAGGAAATATATGCCCTAGAGTCAAATATTAGATGGCATATTTCATAAATTTTATGATTAAGTTTTGTATCATGCTATAACTGTATTGATAAGGAAACATCAATACACGTGTGATATATGAACAAACAGTAGTTCCTAGTGAAACTCTAGTCACTAGTTCATTGGTCAACTGATGATCAAAGGTTTCCTGATCATGAAGGTGCATTGACCCCTAATTGATAATGAGATCATTTCATTGGAGAATGAGATGGTGAACATACCCTATCTATAGCACCGTATCACAAAAATGTCACGAAGTTCATGTTATGATGTTTAGAAAACATAGTGACTCTTTCCTTAGACCGTGAGACCATATCAAATCACTGTCACCCGAGGATGCTTTGATGGCACATAACGTCACTCAGTAATATGGTGATGATAAAGGTGTCGTTGGGTATCCAGAGGAACATGTAGAGGAGACTGCGTCAAGAACGGGATTTGTCCATCCACATGGCGGAAGATACTCTTGGGCCCACTCGGATAAGTTATATCCATAAGCTGCACAACATGTGACTAAGTCGCGGGGATATCACTTATCGGATCGAGTAAAGAAGGTATTGTCAGTAATAGGGTTGAACACTGACATGGGGATGTCACTTGATCAAACCCTCGGAGAATATAGCATCACAGAGATAAAAGGAATAATATACAGTGTTTACGGTTCACCGGCAAATATCGTTGAGTACACATGTGGTCATTATAGATATCTAGATTCCGATGTTGATCATTGGTCATAGAGGAGTCTTGGCCATGTCTATAGTATTATTGAACTGTTGGGTAGCACGCTTAAGGGTTTCACGAAGCTTTGATATCATTAATGGCTAGTTTGAATCATCAAAGAAATGAGAATAGAGAGATCAGAAAAGTTCTGGCAGATCCAAAGGTGTTCAGAGAAACAATAAGAAAAAGGGACCAAAAGGAGTTTCCGGTAAATGATGATTTAAATATATATTTATTATATGTTAATTATGAATTAATATATTATAATTAAATATTTGAATAAAGATTTATAAAGGCATATTTCTCATTAGGCAAAAAACCTAGAGGGATTTTTCCTAAAAAGAAACGGACGGAAAAAGGCTAAACGGGAAATCTGCAACGCGCATGGGCGGCAGATAGTTGTCGCCGCCCACGGCGGCAGATAGCAGGGACCGCGCACGGGCGCGCTGGGCCGTGGCAAGCCAGCCGGCCTACCCGGCTCTAGATGCCTCTGCCGCGCCTCCAGGCCGCGTGGGCCATGCGGGCGCACTAGGCCGCAGGGAGAGCGACCGACTCCCTAGGCGCCAAGCCGCCACCGCAGTGCTCGGCCGCGAGATGGGAAGGCGGTCCACCTCCGACCCAGTAATGCCCCCACCTCCAGCCACCGTCTCCTGTCGCCTGGGCCGGCCCCGGGTGGCCCGCCGAGTGCTGTGGGGCCCAGCCGGCGCGTGGAGTCCGAATTTTTGCCTATTTCTTATTTGTTTTAGTCCCACATGGGGCACCTAAGGTGGAGGGAGCCCCTCCCTCTGCCTAGATAAAGGGGTGCCCATAGGTGGATTGAATACACATAATTTCCACCTAGAAATCAATAAAAGGCATGTGTTGCCTCTCTCCTCTCCTCTCCTCTCCTCTCTCCTCTCCTCTCCTCTCTCTCTCTCTCTCTCTCTCTCTCTCTCTCTCTCTCTCTCTCTCTCTCTCTCTCTCTCTCTCTCTCTCTCTCTCTCTCTCTCTTGCAACTATGGCTTCCTTATCAGGGCTGTGCGAGCAAGGATTTCTTCACCGCGGAGCACCGTCACTCTTCGGGATTCGGAGCCAGGAGATCTACTTTCAAAATCTCGGCTTGATTGGGGAGAAGCGGGGGTCATCGTCAAGAACCGTATGTTAGTGACTCCCTCTGGCGGCACCGTGCTTTTGGTGCTAGGAGTTATCATGGAGCCGCAAGGACATCATGACCTCGAGGTCAGCATCGGGGAGTCTTCTTCATCCATGTTCCTCGCGGTACGTTAACCGCGCTCGCTCTTTAAAGGTATGAATACCATATCCCCTCCCGTTACTGCATTACTCGTAGATAGATCTTGGGCTTCCAGGGTTGCCGCGTAGTAAATTTTGTTGATTTTCTACACCGAACCCCAACAGTGGTATCAGAGCCGATCTATGCGTAGTAATGCTAGTATGGGTAAAACACACAACTTGTGACGTGTGGGAGTCAACTTTATGATTGTTACCCTCCCACGTGTACTTTTTTATATCACGGTATTGATTGATGAAGCGGCCCCGATTGACCTTATGCGTACTCTTACGCGAGACTGGTTCCACGCTCTACCGACGATTTGTACTGTATAAGTGGCTTGCGGGTGCTTGTCTCTCTTTCAATAGTTGATATAGCAGTTACAAAGGAGGGCCCCGAAAGGGGGTTAGTATAGACAATCATTTAATCGGTGTTGTGGTTGAAGTTCGTAGGTAAGAAATGGTTCTTATGCGAAAGCCCGTATAGCCACATAAAACTTGCAAAATATAAAGTAGAGGCGTCTAACTTTGTTTTGCAGGGGAGCTATGATGTGATATGGTAATAGTCAAGGTAAAGTAGTTTATTTTCTATTGCTAAGTGGTAATAACAGTCATCATCATGATGGTGAACTATGAAGTCTGAGGCACTAGGGCCATGGTGCAGGACTCGGAGGCGCCGGCTCCTAGGCACCGGACCCCGGAACACCGTACCCCTAGAACCATATCCGAGGCGCCGAGATGGAGATCACAGCGTGAAGACCATATCACATCGCATTTACATTTGATGTATGATTGTTGTGTGTATATTATTATATGCTTAGTATTAGATACTTTACGGTAGCATTAATAAGATTATCCCCAAACAAACTGAATTCCAATGATAGTGTTCCCCTTGTGTGTGCACCACCAATAAAGTTCTTAGGTATGAGGCAGACTGTGTTATTAGAGTGTCAGACATACCTACGTTTGCATACAGTGGGTGTTTTGCACTGAAATACATACGAGTTTGAGTTGGCGAACCTTGCATGTGTAGAGATGGCCTTGGAACACAAGATGATCGAAAGATCGAGCACGAGTCGCATGAATGATGTGATCGATGTGAAGCGTCCACCTTTGCAACTATATTGCTGGCTGTGTCAATCGGGGGTGATGTAGTGAATAAGGATCGTGTAATCACTAAGACATTGGTTAGTTATAATGTTTTTGGTGGAGGTTTTTGAACTCATATTTTCATAAACTTAGTCTAAAAACCAGTGCAAACTTTAAAAGTAGATCATGGCATGCCGTGATGGCAGCTTCGACATCACTGATTGGTTAACCATCGAGAAACTCAAGTTAGATGGATTCAACCTGCTAGATTGGCTAACTCGTATAAATGACCTCCTTGTTAATAATGATGTGCCCTTGTACATTCGCACCATGACGGAAATGGATGAGCCAGAAATAGAAGAACAAGAAACCCCACAAATGCTGGAAGACCGCATCTTTCGTCAGGAGAGATCCGCATTCATATAGGAGGTAATGCACAAAGGCATGGTATATGAACTGCATGAGCTCGTAGGTGATCTTAAACCAGATGTGATGATAGAACACCTTAGGGAAGAGTTCATATCCCATGTGCGCATATGGAAGTACGAGCTTGTCGATGACTTCCTATCCATAAATATGGAGGACAACACTTGTCTGAATGATCACTTGGACCGCATACTTGATGCACATCGGAGACTAGTCCACTTAGTGGACTATTGGATGACTGCGTCCTTTGCAATAGGAGTATTTATTAGGTCACTTCCTCCTAGCTTCAAAGGATACATCCGGACCTACATCACATGCGGTGATACAGAATGGATGGATTTCTATGAATTTGCAGAATGTTTGAGAAACATTGCGGTGGAACAAATATCTAGAAAAGTCATCGATGAAGAAGGTACATGTGATATACAAAAGGTTTATAAATGTTGTAATCTTGCAAACGTTTGTTGAAGTGACGAAGTATCTGATACTTATTCTGTTTTATGAAAACAGGTCCTTCTGCAGGAATGATGGCTGCAAGAGAGGAGGTGACGTTGCGTGTTGATGACAAGCATGATGATGGTGGACGGCGACACTCTCCCTCAAGATTTATCATATAGTTTACATTTTTGAATAATTACTGTAATCATGGAATATGAACCTTTCATAGCGTGTCTTATATTTCGTGAGATGGTTATTCATACAAGTATGTAATAAGTTAGTTGTTATGCTTTTATGAATGATTTCTATATATGTTCATATGTTATTTGTCAACACCCAGATTTTTAATCCTAGATGCCTGTTATGCAATACATCACAATCCCGGGATTACCATTTTTACGAGACATAACAGATTGGATATCACAGTATATCATTTATTACAAACCATACATAAGGTCTTACAACAAATAAGGATCTCATGATCCAGCCTTAATACATTTCAAGCAGCGGAATAACGTAATAATAACGATAGCGTAGGCGAAGCTCCATCTTCATGGTCACAGGCAATGCTGACGATGGGAGATGATCCTAGTCGTCGTAACCTTCCTGTTGTCCATCTTCCTGAGAGTCCTCTTCATAGTCTGGCCACGGGAATAGCCAGGGACAAAGCCATGAGTACTCTTTAACTACTCGCAAACTAATACGAACAAGTGAAGTGGTTTTTGAATAGGAAGTGCTAGGCTCTAGGTTGTTTTGCAAAAAGCCAGATTTACCTCTACTGATTTTAGAAGCAAAGAAAGCTAGTTGAAAGTTTTACAACACCTAAATGGGAACTTGAATTTCAGGTCACAACCTCTGTTGTGGTCAAGTCAAGTCATAAATACTTTCATAAGTCATTTTGAAAACATCTGACGATGGAACAATATGGCCACTCCAACTGTCCATAAGCGCGGACGCGGCTATTTGAATAGTTTGACACTCTGCAGAGGTGGTACACTTTCACCACAACATTTGATACATCCATCAGGAACAATCCCGAATTCACCATACTCAGTATGCGGATAATCAATCCTAACTGTCACATCCCAAAATTTTCCAAATTTTTAAATGTGAAAAAAATAAATAAACAAAATAAAATTTTGTTTAAATTTAGGGTGAGAAGAAACTTTTTGATTCCAATTGGAAACATCCAAACCTATTTTGATCAAATAAAATCCTAAAGGGATTTTAAAAGATAAACAATTAATAAAGAAAGTTTTAATAATTGGAATCACTATTTTTGGATCTTTTTAATAAAAATATTTGGTTTTCAAAAGAAAGGGTAGAATTATAAATAAGGATTATTTTATAGAGCCAAATTAAATCTTGGCCAAACTTTTGAAACAAAATATTTCTAGTTGATAAAAAGAGTAAAGGGTTATTTAAATAAAATAATAAGGATTTATTAATATCCAATTTTATTTAAGTAAAGGATTTTCCATTTTAAATAAACACTAAAACTTGTTAATTTATTTTAAATAAGATTTCCAAGTTTTTTATATTTTCAAATGAAACCTACTGAAAAGGTTTTGGTTTGGTTTAGATTTCAAATAGAGTTTTTAAATAAATTAAATCTTATTTGAATTAAAGACTAAGATCTATTTATTTAAATTCTAAAAGAATAAAAGTATTATTTTATTTTGGCCTTGGGATTATGTTGTTAAACAGAACTAAAATCAATACAAAGTTTGGTGGTAGTTTGAATTGATTTGTTGTTTGAATTATTTGTTTGAAAACCAAAACAGAAATTCAAATTGGAAAAACAAAAAGCTTCTGTATATAAAAAATGAAACAAACAGCAGCCCATCTGGCCAGCCCAGCAAGCCCAACTAATTCACCCCCACAGTGAACCGTTTTTTACTGAATATCGCACCCACTGAGTCACAAACAAGTGGACCCTATCACCCCTTTCTGTATCTTGCTGACCGTTGGACCCCACGCCACCTCATCGTCGTCTTCACCGCACCAGCCGTTCCCCATCGCCGTTGCTGCCCTTGATTGCGGCGATGAATTCACGTTAATGCCGGAGTTATTCCACGCAGTGATCACGCGTACATAAACGCCCACGCCTCCTCTCTCTTTCCCCTCACTTACCAATGCCTCTCCGCCCCAGGGCTATTCGAATTTGACCTCACACCACCTCTGTCTCCGACGAGCTTCGCAACAGATTCCGGCCACACCTCGCCGCCCCTCGACTCCCTCTGCACGCGAGCTTGTTCCCCATCGCCTGGCGCACCTCTCAGTGTCAAATGCTTGGCCGCGACCGCTCTAGAAGCTCGGCTTCGTCAACCTCAGAGCTCCACTGACGACCGTGTATACTCCGGCGACGTCTCCCCGTAAGCCCCGTCCTCCCCTCTCTCTCTCTCTCTCTCTCTCTCTCTCTCTCTCTCTCTCTCTCTCTCTTCTCTCTCTCTCTCTCTCTCTCTCTCTCTCTCTCTCTCTCTCTCTCTCTCTCTCTCTCTCTCTCTCTCTCTCTCTCTCTCTCTCTCTCTCTCTCTCTCTCTCTCTCTCTCTCTCTCTCTCTCTCGATGCTCCCATACTCGCGACCCTCGTTCGCACCTGACCGTTCCTCTACTTTGTCTTAGCGTGTCCCTAAACGTCGCCAGTGACGACGACCTGAGAGCACCGCCGCCCGCAGCAACTCCGGTGAGGAATTTCCATCTTCCCCGTGCGCCCCCTGCCCAACGACGAGTACCTTGAGCATCAGAGCGTCTCTGCGATCTCGGTGAGAATCTCATCTCCCTCCCTTCCTTCCTGCTTCGCCAGAACCACTACGATCAGAGCCGCGCCGCCAGTCGCCGCCAGTCTTTGACCAAGCTACTGCGTCCGTTAGAACACGATCGTCTGACTAAGATTAGAACTAGACGAAGAGGTATGAGTCCATCTGCACCGTATGATTTAAGTGAAATCCAACGGTTCGCAGAGGCTAATCCGCACGAAGCGGTACCGTCCAGTAGAAACACGCCGTGTGGCACTGACTCTGTTTTAAAAACAGAAAATGTTCTATTAGATATGAAAACTTGTAAAATTCATAATTTTAATTCTACACGTCCAAATTTTGCAAATTTTATATCAATGGATTCATAAGAACAAGTACTTTGAAACCATGCACTTTGTTTTTGATGTTTTGCTTCTGGAAAATTGGTTGAATTTGCAGAAACATGTGTAGGCTTATTTTGAATATAAAAATTGTTCTAGATATAATTTTAATGTGAAATCTTTGCAAAATGGTTTGTTCTGAACCTACTGACCATAGGAACCAACTTATGGATTTAAAAATGTATTTTGTGAAGTTAGGGAATAAATAATTGAATTAGCTCATTTCTAGTCAAATAAAAATATTGATTTTGATTTAGTAATGATTTTTGAGTGAAACCTTTGGGAAATGATTTGATTCAAACCTTCTGACTCTAAACACCAAGTTTTGAGAATTAAAATATATTCGGTGAACTCTTTAAAGAATATTGCTTTGCTAAAAGCATTTTCAACCACATAAAATATTGATTTGATTTAGAAATGGTTCATAGATAAAACCTTTTGCAAATGGTTTTACCACTTTAGTAAATGACCACTTTGAACTTTATAATGTTTAGAGCCTAGTAGAAACCACTTTTCCAAATAAAACTATCTTTTGCATGCTTGCATGCATGACCTTGTTTTTGTTATTTTATGTGTGAGAAATGATTGAATGCTAGTTGAATTTGTGTTTGCTTGATTGAATTGTAGTGGAATTAGAAGAGTGTGATATTTCAAGATCAAGAAGTGAACCAACATTCTCTACTAAAAAGGAAAGTGATACTATCATCCAAGTCCTACTATTTTCATTACACCTAGTGGATTTTGTAACATGCATGATAAGGACTACTATTTTTTTTTGCTATGCTAAATCCTAATAGGATACCCTTATATATTCCCTAGTGAAAACATTGTAGTTGTAGTATGCTTAGCCCTGCTATATATTGGGATGGGATACATGTTATGATTATATGAAGAGTTGAAAAGAATAAGTTTTATATAATAAAACAAATACTCAATGAACCACCTGGGTGGACAAGGATACTCAAGGTTGGACAAGGTGGCAACAAAAGGAACCATGTTTATATGGCTATCTCTTTTTGTATGTGCACTAGAAGAAAACCACCCAGGGAATTAGAGATTGAACATGTTTCTCGTACAATGGCTTCCGTGTGCAGCCACATGCTAAATGGGCTCTGGCTTAGTCAACTACATAGTGGAATACCCATGCATTGACATCTTCAGGTTAATTGAATTGTGTAAGGGAAATTTACCCCTACATTGGTGCCTGGTTGAAAAGCTAGCATTGTGTATTGGGAGGACTCCTATGGAAAGACTTTGTCACATTCTCGATCTTCCAGTACTCCATTTTGGTGAGTACTTATCCAGCGGCCACTGGTGGCGTCAAGACGAGATTGTGTCATGTGGGTAAAGTGTACAACTTCTGCAGAAGATTAAAAATTCTAAGTACTTAGCCGTGTCCTCGGTTATGGACAACTCTGAGCAACTAATGCCTGAAGCTATGGAAGATCTCGACATTCCAATTTTCCAAAGTAAAACTTGATGGTGACAACAAGGGTTTTGAAGCACTTGGAGTTTTCCAAGAAGTTCAGAAAGATTTGACAAAAGATCAAAAACTATTTTGAAAAGATAGGATAAAACTATATTGCTTTCTGCAAAAGAGCCTAAACCCTACTTAGCCAAATATGCATGTAGTGATAGGATCCACTTATTTCTACATAGTAGTGAAACTTTCCAATACAATTGAAATGTATTGACCCTTGTGGCTGCAACTTATTATGTTGTAGGTTTGTTTGATGTTAGTGAAGTGTGTTGAATAGGATTACAAGTCTACAACCAACATGATTGCATGTGGCACTTTGAAGATGAAGGACCCCATGCTTTATAGTTATTCTGCTGCAATGTAATGTGATAGCCAAATGAGCTATGTAAGATGTAATGAATTATTTTATTCCTGGTTATAAAGTTGTATTATGACCTTTGTTTCTTTATATTACATCTTAACTGTGGATGCTAGCTATTGATCCAGGGACTAGCATTGTAAACACAGGGATCTCTACCTTATTAAATGTTGGGAATCTTACACTAACCTTTCAATTACATGCCCTAGTATAGGCACCTCTCCTGTGAGTTTGGCCTCCCAACCATGACCAACTGTCATCTTGGGAACTGCACAGGTGGACAATCTTCACAAGGTAGCCTCAGCTCCAACCTTGGCCGCAAGGGAACCCATACTAAGGTATATAAATTTCTAGTCAAGCCCTACCCAAACTTTCGGTATTGTGGTTGTACGGTAAAATTGGAATGGTATCGCATACAGACAACCATCAGTTTTGTAAAGGGATAAGGCTCATGCCTTAACATTTTCATCATCAAAAATCATCTGGTGTTCAAGAACACATGTCAAAACATTTTAGTAGAATGACTCATCCTTCTAAGGTTTTCATAACCATTTTCACCAAGTATTCCCATCTAAAGTTGATCAAGTTTTATGCTTAGCACTAGCATCTACAAGTGAGGGTAAACACTAATGAAGGGTGGTAAACAAGTGTATTTTATCTAAGTTCAATCGCATGCCTCAGGATGACATCAAGATTATCTAACTTAGGCCAAGTTTTATGATCTTTATGCTACCTTCAGATATCTCTCTAAAGTCTACCAATTATCAAGTAACCTTAACTAGAAAGCTTTGATAAATAAATAAAATGCTAAGCTTGCAAGTAAAACTAGGATTGGGTATCATCAAGTGGGTATAATCACATGTGCTTAAGGCATCTAGTATCATGCAAGTCTTAGCTTGCCAAGTCATCTGGTAGTATTAGGCTTGCTAAGATATTAGTATAAGCTTGCTAATTTGCAAGTGTTAGCTTGCCTTGTGCAGAGCAGTGCTTGAAGTTCTCCTCGGCTTCTTCCTCGTAGTATCCTCCTTCCTCCTCGTATCCTTGGTCGGCACTAGCATCTATAAATAAATACGAGGTACACAATCACCAAACAATTCTTAACTATTTCTATTTATCACACCAAGGTTTTCACTAGATGGTCTAATATCATCACAAGCATTACAACCATTAGGGCAAATAGTTTTATTTCCTTTATTTTAGAAAAGTAATTTCTACTCATTGAAAAACTAGTTAAGATTTAATATTCTCCAACTAAAACATGGGATTATGTTAACACATGTCATCATCACATATTTCAGTACATGGGAATGTGATTTAAAGTGGTGTCACAATTTAATAATGTTTAACCTTTTTATTTTAATTAAATAAAGTGACTAGAAATGCCTACGAGGCATTTTTTATTACTTGTTCAATATTTCTGCCAGTAAACCTATATATTTTTATATATTCTAAAAGGTATGTTTAAATGTGATTTTTGAGAGTTGGAATCAACTCAAAAGCTTTTGTGGTTGAGTTTTGAAAAATGTTTGAATGCAGAAAATCTTATACCTTGTAATTTTTACTATAGAAGATCTTAAAATGTAAATGGTTTGAATACAACGGGCTTTGATTAAGCACTCCAGTACCTTTCTAACAAAATTGGTTTCATGCATTTTGGTTCAGTGAATCGAGCTTAGTTGATTTTTGAATCTGGGTACAGAAATCGGTTTGAACTAAATTGGAAAATACAAATTCAAACCAACTGGGTTGCGCCGGAGGTTAACTGGGCCGACCCACTATGCACAGCGCGGGCGAGCTGGTTAAGTGGTTGTCCCCACTCGTTAGCAAGACAGAGAGTGGTGAAGAGGTACGAGACGATTAGGGCCATGCGATCTAACTCTAATCCTACGGTTGTGGTTCATCGTGCACGCCTGAACAAGACGTGGCGAGGTCGAACCCTAGCGCGGCCAGTGGGGGTCAGTGCGGGCTCACCGGGGCTCCGGCGATGGCCGGCGATGTGGCCGAAAGACGAAGTCGATGAAGGGGCTCCTCCTGGTACCGGTGGCTCCTCTTGGGGTGGCTCCAATCGACGGCACCCTTCTCCTCCAGCAGCGGCAAGCTCCGGCGAAATTCCGCCCACCTAGCGCTCTCCTTGCTCGGTGGGTGAGTGGGTGTGATCAGTTAGAGGTGGGGAGTGAGATAGTGTGCTCAAATAGAACGGGGGTGGCCTCCTTTTATAGTGCCTGAAGGGGACCGACGGCGCGGACTGAACTCGTCGTGGTCGTCGGCATAGCGAGCTAAAGGCATGGGCGACGATGGGGGCGGTGATGTGCTCCCTAGTGAAGCTCAACGACAAGGTCACGCGGAGTGGGGCAGTGCAGAACAGTCAGAACGTCGCGGTGCTCTATGCGGGTCCGACCGTGGTTTTAATGGCGCACAACGTCCATGGTCCACGCGACGATGAACGGGGTTGTCTGGAGTGTTGCTGGGATGATGGCGATCACGCACGCAAGCGGCAAGGGCGATGCGTGGTCTATGGGCGTGTGTCGCGGTTGACGCTCTGGCGCGCTCTCGGCTCGCACGCAAAGAGGCTTGGCATGCTCGGGTTGTGTGGTCCAGGGGCTAGCTGCGCTCGAGGCTTGGACAGGGAGTGGCGATGGACGGTGGTCAATGCTCCAGACATGCTTGCTAGGCTTGGTGCTTCTCTTAGCTTGCTATCGACATGGGGGTGGCAAGTTATACTCGGCATGGTCACCTTTGATGGCTATGGCATGCTCACAGTGGTGCTAAAGATTGTTAATTGGGCTAGATCATCTACTGAGAGTGTAGTGTTGTAACATCCCAAAAATACTAAACTTGGATCATCAAACTCTAATCATCAAAATTAGGGTTAACAAAAACTTTTCTAAAATAAAAATATGAAAGCATGCATGGTGTATGCATTTCATTTGGAATTCTTTTGAACCACCTTGTTTGTGTGTTCCTTTTCTTGTAAATGGATTCTTAGGTGAAATAAACATCATCTATACAATTCCCAAACTTTTCTCAAAGACAAATAAATCAAAACAAATAAAATAAGGGAATGGTCATTTTGACCAATTTAACTCCCATGCCTACTTTGGCTGTCCCAAACTTTCAGAACTTAACAGAAACTTTTCTGGATCTTTGCACCCCTTGATTGTACTCATAACAAGGTATCAAGGCCCACTTTGTGATCATCCAGAAACTTTCAAATACATAGTTTAAATGACAGTTCAAAATTGAATCTTTATCATATGAGAAGATCCCACTTTTTCAAAAACCACTCAAACAAGCTCAACCTTCAAAACCCAAGCATCTGCAGACTCACCAGCACCAACCTAGCACACCCACCAAAAATCTTTTAAAAATTCAAAACTTGAATTCTTGCGGCCATTTCATCAAACACTTTGCAGACACAAATCATCAAAATCTTAAACACTCTTGTGAGAAGTGATTGAAGCCTAACTTGTCCCCTCTCTAGATCACAACCATATCAGTAGATCATCTAGCAAGTTAAACCAAGCACTAGCCTCACTGTAAGCTGGGCAATGACATGAATGGTGAACAGCCGAAGATCACCATGCCACCCCAGTGGAGACAACAAGCTAGAAGGAGATTTAGCCGTGCCAACCTTGTCTCGGAGGCAGCCCACCGTCCACCTCGACTCCCTGTCCCAGCAGCGAGCGTTGCCAAACCCTGGACCACACACACGGACCGCGCCCAGCTCGCCAGCAACCATGCCGAGCATGCGCCAGAGCGCCACGCTCGACCGACGCCCACAGACCGCGCGCCGCCCTCACCGCATGCATACATGATCGCCACCAACCCAGGAGACCGCCAGACATCCCCGTTCACCGCCCCATGCCGCACAGCCACCGCTCGCCGTCGAGCATTAAAGCCATAGAGCATCGCCAGGAAACCACCAAGCGATCGCCACCGCCGGCTATGCCTCTAGCCGCCCGTAGCTATGTCGCCACCGTCGCCTGCCCATCCTGTTCGGTCTCGCCGTCGCGACTATAAATAGAGGCCACCCCTAGCCGAATTGAGCACACCATCTCACTCCCCTCTCCTCACTGATCGTGACACCCCATTCCCGGAGCAAGGCGAGCAGCACTTCGCCGGAATTTCACCGGAGCCTGCCGCTGCTGGAGAAGAAGGGGGCCAGCGATTGGAGCCGCCCCAGGAGAAGCTGCCGGTACCAGGAGGTTCGCCGTCGTCGACTTCATCGTTCACCCGCCTTGCCAACCCTCGCCTGAGCCCCGGTGAGCCCCCAACGACCCTCACCTGCCGCGCTAGGTTTTTGTCTCGCCGGCGTTGCCCAACGTCGACGATGACCCTCAGCCGTTGGATTAGAACCAGATCGAACGCACCACATCGCCCCATACCGCTTCGCACCCCCTGTCTCACTGACGCGCGGGGACAGCGAGTTAACCAGCCCACGTAAGCACTGTGCTTAGCAGGCTGGCCCAGTATCGCTTCCCGCGCAACCCAGTTATTTGAATTTAACCTTTTTCATTTTATTTCAAACACACTTCTGTACCCAGTTTCAAAAATCAACCCAGGTCGATTCAGTGAACCATTTTGAATGAAACCAATTTTGTTAGTAAGTTCTGGGAATGCTGAATCCAAGTCATTTGGATCTGTAGATCATCCATGGTAAAAATAACAAGGCAGAAGCTTTTCTGCATTCAAACATTTTTCAAATTTAAACCATAATAGCTTCTGAGTTGATTCCAACTCTCAAAAATCACATTTAACCATACGTTTCAAAATATATAAAAATATATAGGTTTACTTACAGAAATAATGACCAAGTAATAAAAGAATGCCACATAGGTATTTCTAGTCACTTTATTTAATTAAAATAAAGGGCTAAACCTTATTAAATTGTGACACCACTTTAAATCACATTCCCATGGACTAAAATATGTGGTGATGACATGTGTCAACATGATCCTATGTTTGGTTTGGAGAATATTAAATCTTAAGTAGTTTTTCAATGAGTAGAAATTACTTTTCTAAAAATAAAAGGAATTAAACCAAGATTTAATCTTGTAATATTAGTGATGATGCTAGATCATCTATAGGACCCTTGTGTGTGATGATTGCAAGTAGTTAAGTATTGTTATTTGATTGTGTACCTCATATTTATTCATAGACGCTAGTACCGACCAAGGATACGAGGAGGAAGGAGGATACTACGAAGAAGAAGCCGAGGAGAACTTCAACCACTTCTCTACACAAGGCAAGCTTATACTGATATTGATGCAAGCTAACACTTGCAAGATACTCTACTTTAGCAAGCCTTACTATACAAGTTAATCTTGCCAGCCTAATACTACTAGCTGAATGTGTAAGCTTATACTGATATTGATACAAGCTAACACTTGCAAGATGCTCTACTTTAGCAAGCCTTACTATACAAGTTAACCTTGCCAGCCTAATACTACTAGCTGAATGTGCAAGCTTATACCGATATTGATGCAAGCTAACACTTGCAAGATACTCTACTTTAGCAAGCCTTACTATACAAGTTAACCTTGCCAGCCTAATACTACTAGCTGAATGTGCAACCTTATACTTGCAATTGGGCAAGCGAATACTTACTTGCTACTAGGTCAACTATATGCCTTAAGCATATGTGATCATATCCACTTGATAAACCAATCCTAGTTTTATTTGTAAGCCCTCTACTTTATTTCTTTATCAAAGCCCTTGCTTGGAGTTTACTTGAGTAACTGATAGATACTAGAAATATAATTGAAGGTTGCATAAAGAGCATAAAATTTGGCCTAAGCTAGATAATCTTGATGTCACCCTAAGACCTGAGAATGTACTTAGTTGAAATTCCACTAGTTTACCACCCCTCATTAGTGCTTACCCCCACTTGTAGATGCTAGTGCTAAGCATAAAACTTGATCAACATTAGATGGGAATACTTGGTGAAAATGGTTATGAAAACCTTAGAACGATTGATCACTCTACTGAGATGTTTTGACATGTGTTTCCGAACACCTGATGATTTTGGTGATGGGAATGTTGAGGCATGAGCCTTAGCCCTTTATAAAACTGATGGTTGTCTGGATACGATACCATTCCAATTTTATCGTACAACCACAATACACGAAGATTGGGTAGGGCTTGACTGGAAACTTATATACCTTAGTATTAGTTCCCTCACGACCAAGGTCTGAGCTGAGGCTACCTTGTGAATATTGTCCACCTGTGCAGTACCCAAGATGACAATTGGTCATGGTTGGGAGGCCAAACTCACATGAGAGGTGCTTATACTAGGGTGTGTAATTGAAAGTTTAGGATTGATTATTGTAAGGTTCCCAACCTTTAATAAGGTAGAGATCCCTGTGTTTACAATGCTAGTCCCTGGATCAATAGCTAGCATCCACAGTTAAGATGTAATATCAAGAAACAAAGGTCATAATACAACTTTATAACCAGGAATAAAATAATTTATTACATATTACATAGCTCATTTGGCTATCTCATTACAATGCAGCAGAATATAACAATAGCATGGGGTCCTTCATCTTCAAAGTGCGACAGGCAGTCATGTTGGTTGTAGACTTGTAATCCTAATCATTTAACTTCACAAACATCAAACAAACCTGCAACATAATAAGTTACAACCACAAGGGTAAATACATTTGAATTGTATTGGCAAGTGATACTATGGTAGTATAGTGGAGTCTATCATCTATATGCATTTGGCTAAGTGGAGCTTAGGCTTGCATTGCTCAAAATTGATTTTCCTTATCATTTGAAAACACCAAGTTTTTGTTTGACAAAATAACCCAAGGCATCTCCCAATAGAAATTGGTGATCCTTCAACCCTTGTTTAACCACAAATTTTTAACTTAGAAATTTGGATGAGGAGATTCTTGATAGCTTTCATGTCTTGATGCTCAAATTGTCCTTTACCAGGGACATGGATAAGTACTTAGATTTTACACTCTGTAGAGGTGGTGCGCTTTCCCCATAAAACTTGGTTTAACCAAGACAAGATCTTTCAGAAGCCTTGCCTTAGACCAGAATGGACGCGTTCCAACCTATGAAACCCCTACCACCAACTGTCCATTTGGCTAAGTTATTGCAACCTATATGATCCAGGGAGAGCCCATAATGCCAAGTGGCTGCACTTGAAGCTTCTCAACATTTGACATCTCAAATCTCTTTGTTCCTGGGTGGCCATACACAAGTGAGATACACAAGGTAAACCATAGAAATGGGCTTTGTGTAACCACTCAACACAAACCATTCCTTCCATTCCACCCAGCTGATTCATTCACTTAGGTGTTTTATTAAACAAAACACAAGTCCTTCACTTAGAAACATTCCATAGTATGAATATATTCCACCCTTGTTTTCTACTAGCTAAGCTAATCATGATAGTAGTAGGAATCTTAACTTAGGGTAATTCTACTAAGGTTTCATCTACTAGGATTTCCCATGGCATAGTTTATACTTAGAAAAAAATCCATGCAAGTCCTACTTAAAAATATCACTAATGCATAGTGAAAATAATAGGACAAAATTATGAAGCACCACTTGCCTTTTTGGTATAGAATATAATTTCACTCCTTGATCTTGCAATACTCACACTCTTCAAATCACTACAATTCAATCAAGCAAGCAATATTTCAATCTACCATTCAAGCAACAACACATAAATTAATGAAAAACAAAGTAATGCATGCAAGCATGCTAACGATTGTTTTATTTGGAAAAGTGGTTTCTAACATGTTATAAACATTCTAAAACACCCATTGGTCATTTTATAAAAATGGCAAAACCATTTGCAAAGGTTTCTACTATACACCATTTTAATACCAAGTCAATATTTTATGTGGTTGAAAATGCCTTTTTCAAAGTAACAATATTTATAGGGTTCACCAAATACATTTTTAAATCATAAAACTTGGTGCTTGGGGTTAGAGAGTTTAAATCAAAACATTTCCCAAAGATTTTCCTCCAAAAAGTATTTTTAACATATAACAACATTTTTATTTGACTAGAAATGGTCTAAAACAAATATTTATTCTTTTGCTTCACAAAATAGGTTTTTGAAACCACAAATTGATTTGTATGGTCAGTAGGTTCAAAACAAACCATTTGCCAAAGGTTTTATCTCAAAAAACATTTTAGAACAAATTTTATATTCTAAATATGCCTACACAAGTTTCTGCAAAAACAAACAATTTAACAGAATCAATTTACTAAACAAAGGGCATGGTTGGGTAGGATTTGTCTTGATGATTCCATTGATATAAAATTTGAAAAATTTGGACATGTGGTTTGAAAGTTATGAATTTTTCAAATTGGAACATCTAATAGAACATAATTTTTGTTTTAAATCAACTCTGGCCACGTGGCTGCTTCTTATTTGTCGGTAATGGTTCGGTTGGATCGACAGACAACAGCCGTTAGATCTAAAGTGGATCGTGCAACACAGATCAACATACCCCTTCGTTTTAAGTGAATCTATCGTATCCACTGGATCTAAATCGAACGACTCTTACTGCCTTGCCAAGAACTGGCGGCGCTCTGGCTACGGCGTAACAACGAGAACAGGAAGCGAGAGGAGTAGGGGTGATGCTCACCAGAATCGCCACGCCGTAATGATGCTCAACGTGGTCTTCTTCGTCGAAGGGGCGCTCGGGGTGGATGGCAATCGCTCGCCGGAGTTCAGGACAACATCGGGCACGCACTGGTGTTGTAGTTGGCGAGGCTATAGTCCACGAAAAGGCAAAACAGGGGTTCTGTTAGACGCGTGAGAGAGAGGGGAGCGTAGGAGTATTATACTAATAGGAAGGGGAGGTCGGTGTTACCGGGGAGTTGTCGCCGAAGTTGGAGACAGACGGCGGCGCGTTCAGTCGAGGTAGCTGCCGACGATGGGGGCACACACGAGCGAGTTGAGGCCACTGGGAGGTTCAAGGAGTGATGGGGATCATGCTTGCGTGGTCGAGAGAGCGAGGCGCAGCGAGGAGTGGCCGGAATCGACGTCGGAGTCCGTCGGAGACAGTGGCGGTGTGCAGATGAATTAGGACAGCCTGAGGGCTCCGGTGGGGTGATGTTTGGGGGAAAAGGAAGAGGGGAGCCTGGCGATTAATACTGCGTGGTCACGGCGAGGAAATAATGTGGCATTAAGGGAGATTTAAGCCGAGAAATCAGTGCAGCAACGACAGTGAGGTTGGGGGAAGAGGTCGTCGCGGGGTTGAAGATGCTGACGGGGCAGGTGGGGTCTGGTGGCAGCGAGAGAGAGAGAGTGGGAGTGGGTCCAGGCAATCAGCGAGTGAGCGGGTCGAGTCCTTGGTGTGAATCGTTTTTCTCCCGGGGGAAGGGTAAATGGGCTAACTGGGCCAGACTGGGTCTGCTGGGCTGGTTTGGCTTTGCTCTATTTTTTTCTGTTCTGATCTTTTTTTCCTTTTCCAATTCTAATTTTCTGTTTTGATTTTGTTTAATTATTTTAAAAACCTATTTGAATTCAAACTTCAAACAAACTTTGAGTAGATTTTAATACTGATTAATATTACATTCTGAAGTCATAATTAGAATAAATATTTATTCTTTTTAGTGTCTTTTAATTATTTAAAATAGGCTCTTGTATTAATTCATTCAAGATTTAATAATGTTTTTAAAATCCATTTGAATTCTAAATCTTTCCAAATCTTTCAAGTATGTTTTATTTGTTTATTTGGGTGTCAAATAATTCACCTTGAATTAATTTGGAATATTTTTAATATGATTTATTAATCATTTAACTTGGGTATTTGTCTTTATTCCAATGAAATGAAATATAGTTTTTAATTCCATAAATTTTATTTGGAAGATTTCTGTGATCTTATTTGATTTAATTAAATAACTTTTACTCCTCTTAGGTAAATTCCAATTATTATTTTCCCATAATTGAATTAATCATTTCTAATAGGGATTTTATCTTTATACAAATAGAATAGGATTTGGTTAATGCCCTCTTAACTAATTTGAAAATTCTTTATCCATTATTTTATTTGGATTTGGATTATATTAATTCCATGTGCTTATGGTCTTGGCCAATATTTAATTTGGTCTTTAAATATTCCTCATTTAATAATTTCTTTCTTTATCCTATAAAATCCATATCTTTTTATTTATAGATCCAAACTTGGTGATTCCAATTTGTAAAATCTTATTTAATATTTATTTATCCTTTTAAATATATTTAGGTTTATTTGCTCACCATTTGGTATGGATTTATAGATAGATGCTTTATTAGCTTTGGAAATTCAATTTTCTTGTCTTATTAAATTCATAAGATTTTATCTATGGTTCCAAATTAAGTGAATCCAATTCCTATGGTTTTATAATATTTCTAATAGTCATTCTTGTTCAATTTGAAATGTTTGTTTGACCAATTTTTATATGGATCAAATCCATAGTCTTAGAGATAACTTGGAAATGTTTTTCTTCCATTAGGGTTTTAGAGTTTTGGTTTATTCTCCAAGTGTTTAAATTTCAAGATGCATTTTATGAGGAATGCATTCCACTTGATTTGAATTTAGTTAGATTCAAACATTAACCAAAGTTTTTTCAAGATGGGATTTTAAGTTTCCATTTAGAAACAAAAGTTTCTTTTCACCCTAATTTTTAACAATTATTTGTTTTGTTTATTTATTTTTCACATAACAAGATTTGGAAAATCTTGGGATGTGACAGGCTACCACCCTTAAAATAAATCTCGTCCCGAGATTTGGGAAGGCTAGGGTTACAAGTTGGCTCAAAGCAACTAGGGTACTACCACCCTTAAAAATTTTCCAACTAGATTACTTCTTGACTTGCTTGGGATCTTGTGGAAACTTCTCTGGGCAAACATCAGCATAGTGTCCTTTGTTTCCACACTTGAAACATGTGACAAGGCTGAGATCCTACATAGGCTTGTTTATCTTGTGCTTCATCTTTTCTGGACAATTGCTTGCATAATGTCCTGGTTCTTTGCATTTGAAACACATCACTTGGCTGATATCTTTCTTTTCCTTTGGTATCATTGCCTTTTGTTTGTTTCTTTGGTCCTTCTTCTTTTTTGGGCATTCATTGGCATAGTGTCCCATTTCTTTGCAAGTGTAACATTGCTCTTGGGTAATATCCTTCTTGCTAGGGTTGGGGCATTTCTTCTTCTTCTCGGGTCTCTCCAAAGCTAGGAGTTCTTCTAGTTCATGCTCTTCATATTTCACCACAAAGGTGGGAAATCTTTCTCTCTTCTTGGGGCAGTTACTAGAGATATGAACTTCTTCTTCACAAGAGTTGCAACACTTTGGGGTCACTTTGGATTTTTCCTGATGATGCATGGTTTTGACTTTGCCTTCCTCCTTCTTGGTAGAAGTTGTTCCTTCATGAGGGTTTACACACTATTGTTGCACTCCACCTTGTTTCCTTTGTTGAACTATGGAATAGATGGGGCATTGGATAGGGACATGATTATTTCCTTCACATAGGAAACAAGTAACTTGAGATGTGGGGCATTGATTGGTTGCATGTTTCTCTTCACAATTGGGGCATTGATCTTCATGCTCTTTGGAAGTATGATCCTTGTCTCCACAAATATTACAAGCTTGGGTTCCTTCTAAAATATCATCCTTGACATCCTTGTTGTCATAAACTCCTTGGGAAAGGTTGTCTCCCATGTTGATCATTTGAGTGGTCATCCCTTGCAACAATTGGGATTGGATTTCCAAAAACTTTTGTATGGTTGGGTCTAACTCATTGCTGTTGGCTAAAAACTGAGTTGTCAACTGATTCAAATGGGTTTGGTTTACTAGTAGTTTTTCTCTCATGAGCATCTCTTGGTTGTTGTTGTCACCATTCTTGATGTTGGAGTTTCTTGGAGTAGTCATCTGTTTGGGTTGGATTGGGATTAGAATAGGAAAAAGATTTCTAAGGAAATAGTTCTAATCACACACATCACAATTCACACAAGCAATGTGTAAGCAATCACAAACAATCATTCCACTCAAACATCATGTTTCCAGCACATTTATAGGCAACAAATTTTTTTGTTACACCACATAAGCTGGTGTGTTTAATTTAAACTAAACATGGTGGTCCACTTGAGATCATTCCATCATTCTTTGTTGTTTCTTATTGAATGAGATCTTGGTTTCCTTGGAAAAATTCTTGTGTCTTGGTCACAAAACTTCAAAGGTGATGATGGTTCCTTCTAAGTTGTGTTTCCTTAGTCTTCAAGTCTTGGGAAATATTTCTTGTCTCACTTGTAGTCCTTGGTGATATCCAAGTTGAAGTCCTTGTTGAGAATAAGGTTGAAATCACTTGAGTTGGTGAAGTCCTTGGTAAAAATAAAGTTGAAGTCTTTGGTCATGGGGAAGGCTTTATCCATAAAGTTGAAATAGACAAGATGTAGAATCAAAACCAAAATGGTTGAGGAAAGGGTTTACAAGATTGTTTGTAAATAAGTTTTGGAACAAATACAACTCCTATTTTTTCTAAGGGGTTTTGTCCAATCCTAGGGTTACAATCCTACAGGCAACACAGTGCTCTGATACCATCTGTAAGGTTCCCAACCTTTAATAAGGTAGAGATCCCTGTGTTTACAATGCTAGTCCCTGGATAAATAGCTAGCATCCACAGTTAAGATGTAATATCAAGAAACAAAGGTCATAATACAACTTTATAACCAGGAATAAAATAATTTATTACATCTTACATAGCTCATTTGGCTATCTCATTACAATGCAACAGAATATAACAATAGCATGGGGTCCTTCATCTTCAAAGTGCCACAGGCAGTCATGTTGGTTGTAAACTTGTAATCCTAATCATTTAACTTCACAAACATCAAACAAACCTGCAACATAATAAGTTATAGCCACAAGGGTCAATACATTTGAATTGTATTGGAACGTGATACTATGGTAGTATAGTGGAGTCTATCATCTATATGCATTTGCCTAAGTGGAGCTTAGGCTTGCATTGCTCAAAATTGATTTTCCTTATCATTTGAAAACACTAAGTTTTTGTTGGACAAAATCACCCAAGGCATCTCCCAATAGAAATTGGTGATCCTTCAACCCTTGTTCAACCACAAGTTTTTAACTTAGAAATTTGGATGAGGAGATTCTTGATAGCTTCCATGTCTTGATGCTCAAATTGTCCTTTACCAGGGACATGGCTAAGTACTTAGATTTTACACTCTCTAGAGGTGGTGCACTTTCCCCACAAGACTTGGTTTCACCAAGACAAGATCTTTCAAAAGCCTTCCCTTAGACCAGAATGGACGCGTTCCAACCTATCAAACCCCTACCACCAACTGTCCATTTGGCCAAGTTATTGCAACCTATATGATCCAGGCGGAGCCCATAATGCCAAGTGGCTGCACTTGAAGCTTCTCAACATTTGACATCTCAAATATATTTGTTCCTAGGTGGCAATACACAAGTGAGATACACAAGGTAAACCATATAAATGGGCCTTGTGTAACCACTCAACATAAACCATTCCTTCCATTCCACCCAGGTGATTCATTCACTTAGTTGTTTTATTAAACAAAACACAAGTCCTTGACTTAGAAACATTCCATAGTATGAATATATTCCACCCTTGTTTTCTACTAGCTAATCTAAGCATGATAGTAGTAGGAATCTTAACTTAGGGTAATTCTACTAAGGTTTGATCTACTAGGATTTCCCATGGCATAGTTTATAGTTAGCAAAAATTTAATGCAAGTCCTACTTAAAAATATCACTAATGCATAGTGAAAATAATAGGACAAAAGTATGAAGCACCACTTGCCTTTTTGGTAGAGAATATAATTTCACTCCTTGATCTTGCAATACTCACACTCTTCAAATCACTACAATTCAATCAAGCAAGCAATATTTCAATCTACCATTCAAGCAACAACACATAAATTAATGAAAAACAAAGTAATGCATGCAAGCATGCTAAAGATTGTTTTATTTGGAAAATTGGTTTCTAACATGTTATAAACATTCTAAAACACCCATTGGTCATTTTATAAAAATGGCAAAACCATTTGCAAAGGTTTCTACTATACACCAATTTAATACCAAGTCAATATTTTATGTGGTTGAAAATGCCTTTATCAAAGTAACAATCTTTATAGGGTTCACCAAATACATTTTTAAATCATAAAACTTGGTGCTTGGGGTCAGAGAGTTTAAATCAAAACATTTCCCAAAGATTTTCCTCCAAAAAGTATTTTTAACATATAACAACATTTTTATTTGACTAGAAATGGTCTAAAAAAGATTTATTCTTTTGCTTCACAAAATAGGTTTTTGAAACCACAAATTGATTTCTATGGTCAGTAGGTTCAAAACAAACAATTTTCCAAAGGTTTTATCTCAAAAATCATTTTAGAACAAATTTTATATTCTAAATATGCCTACACAAGTTTCTGCAAAAACAAAAAAATTAATAGAAGCAATTTACTAAACAAAGGGCATGGTTGGGTAGGATTTGTCTTGATGATTCCATTGATATAAAATTTGCAAAATTTGGACGTGTGGTTTGAATGTTATGAATTTTTCAAATTGGAACATCTAATAGAACATAATTTCTGTTTTAAATCAACTCTGGCCACGTGGCTGCTTCTTATTCATCGGTAATGGTTCGGTTGGATCGACAGACAATTAGAGTTAGATCTAAAGTGGATCGTGCGGCACAGATCAGCATACCCCTTCGTTTTTAGTGAATCTATGGTATCCACTGTATCTAAATCGAACGACTCTTACTGCCTTGCAAAGAACTGGCGGCGCGACGACGGTGGCGCGCGACGGCGGCGCTCTGGCTACGGCGTAACGACGAGAATAGGAAGCGAGAGGAGTAGGGGAGATGCTCACCAGAATCACCACGACGTACTGATTCTCAACGTGGTCTTCTCCGTCGAAGAGGCGCTCGGGGTGGATGGCAATCACTCGCCGGAGTTCAGGACAGCGTCGGGCACGCACTGGCGTTGTAGTTGGCGAATCTAAAGTCCACAGAAAGGAAAAACAGGGGATCTGTTAGACGCGCGAGAGAGAGGGGAGCATAGGAGTATTATCCTGAGAGGAAGGGGAGGTCGGTGTTATCGGGGAGATGTCGCCGAAGTTGGAGACAGATGGCGGCACGTTCAGTCGAGGTATCTGCCGACGATGGGGGCACGCGCAAGCGAGTTGAGGCCACTGGGAGGTTCAGGGAGTGATGGGGAGCATGCTTGCGTGGTCGAGAGAGCGAGGCGCAGCGAGGAGTGGTCGGAATCAACGTCAGAGTTCGTCGGAGACAGTGGTGGTGTGCGGATGAATTAGGACAGCCTGGGGGCTCCGGTGGGGTGATGTTTGGGGGGAAAGGAAGAGGGGAGCCTGGCGATTAATACTGTGTGGTCACGGCGAGGAAATAACGCGGCATTAAGGGAGATTTAAGCCGAGAAATCAGTGCAGCAATGGCAGCTAGGTTGGGGGAAGAGGTCGTCGCGGGGTTGAAGATGCTGACGGGGCAGGTGGGGTCTGGTGGCAGCGAGAGAGAGAGAGAGAGAGTGGGAGTGGGTCCAGGCAATCAGCGAGTGAGCGGGTCGAGTCCTTGGTGTGAATCGTTTTTCTCGCGGGGGAAGGGTAAATGGGCTAACTGGGCCAGACTGGGTCCGCTGGGCTGGTTTGGCTTTGCTCTATTTTTTTTCTGTTCTGATCTTTTTTTCCTTTTCCAATTCTAATTTTATGTTTTGATTTTGTTTAATTATTTTGAGCACCTATTTTAATTCAAACTTCAAACAAACTTTTAGTAGATTTTAATACTGATTAATATTACATTCTGAAGTCATAATTAGAATAAATATTTTATTCTTTTTAGTGTCTTTTAATTATTTAAAATAGGCTCTTGTATTAATTCATTCAAGATTTAATAATGTTTTTAAAATCCATTTGAATTCTAAATCTTTCCAAATCTTTCCAGTATGTTTTATTTGTTTATTTGGGTGTCAAATAATTCGCCTTGAATTAATTTGGAATATTTTTAATATGATTTATTAATCATTTAACTTGGGTATTTGTCTTTATTCCAATTAAATGAAATATAGTTTTTAATTCCATAAATTTTATTTGGAAGATTTCGTTGATCTTATTTGAGTTAATTAAATAACTTTTATTCCTCTTGGGTAAATTCCAATTATTATTTTCCCATAATTCAATTAATCATTTCTAATAGGGATTTTATCTTTATTCAAATAGAATAGGATTTGGTTAATGCCCTCTTAATTAATTTGAATTTTTTTATCCATTATTTTATTTGGATTTGGATTATATTCATTCCATTTGCTTATGGTCTTGGCCAAGATTTAATTTGGTCTTTAAATATTCCTCATTTAATAATTTCTTTCTTTATCCTATAAAATCCATATCTTTTTATTTATAGATCCAAACTTGGTGATTCCAATTTGTAAAATCTTATTTAATATTTATTTATCCTTTTAAATATATTTAGGATTATTTGCTCACCATTTGGTATGGATTTATAGATAGATGCTTTATTAGCTTTGGAAATTCAATTTTCTTTTCTTATTAAATTCATAAGATTTTATCTATGGTTCCAAATTAAGTGAATCCAATTCCTATGGTGTTATAATATTTCTAATAGTCATTCTTGTTCAATTTGAAATGTTTGTTTGACCAATTTTTATATGGATCAAATCCATAGTCTTAGAGATAACTTGGAAATGTTTTTCTTCCATTAGGGTTTTAGAGTTTTGGTTTATTCTCCAAGTGTTTAAATTTCAAGATGCATTTTATGAGGAATGCATTCCACTTGATTTGAATTTAGTTAGATTCAAACATTAACCAAAGTTTGTTCAAGATGGGATTTTAAGTTTCCATTTAGAAACAAAAGTTTCTTTTCACCTAATTTTCAACAATTATTTATTTTCACATAACAAGATTTGGAAAATCTTGGGATGTGACAATTATCCGCATACTGAGGATGGTGAATTCAGTATTTGTTCCTAACGGATGTATCGAATATTGTGGTGAAAGTGTACAATCTCTGCAGAGTGTCAAACTATTCGAATAGCCGCGTCCGCGGTTATGGACAGTTGGAGTGGCCATACTGTTCCCCCGTCAGATGTTTTCAAAAGACTTGTGAAATGAATTGATACTTTGACTTGACCACAACAGGGTTGTGATTTGAAATACAAGTTCCTACTTAGGAGTTATAAAATTGTGACTAGCTTCTCTTGCTTCCCAGCTTAGTAGAGATAAATCTGGCTTTTTGCAAAACAACCCTAGAGCCTAGTGTCCTATTATCAAAAACCCCTTTCACTTATTAGTATTAGTTTGCAAGTACTTAAAGAGTACTCATGGCTTTGTCCCTGGCTATTCCCATGGCCAGACTATAAAGAGGAGTACCTGGAGGATGGATCCCAGGAAGGTTACGACAACTAGGATCATCTCCCATCGTCAGCATTCCCTGTGACCCCGAAGATGGAGCTTCGCCTACGCTACCGTTATTATTACGTATTCCGCTGCTTAAAGTTGTATTAAGAACTGGATCATGAGATCCTTATTTGTGTAAGACCTTATGTATGGTTTGTAATGGATGATGTACTGTGTTATCCAATTCTGTTATGTCTCGCAAAAATGGTAATCCTGGGATTGCAATGTATGGCATAACAGGCATCTGGGATTAAAAATCCGGGTGTTGACAAGTGTGAGCTATAGAGGGAACAAGGTTGGCCAAAATTACTGCTCCTACTAGTGTTAGATGTTGGTTTGTTTGCTTATTACAAGGTGTTTGATGAAATGGCCGAAAGAGATTCAAATTTGAATTTTGGATTCAAACTTGGTGGATATGTTGGTTACATACTAGGGAGTCTCTGGTTAGTTGGATTGGTCAAGGTGCACTGGTTTGGTTGGGTTTTGAAAATGTGGGATCTTCACATATGATATAGATTCAATTTTGAATTGTGATTTGAATCAAGTTGCCAAATGTTTCTGCAAGTTTGAAAGGTGGGCTTTGATTCACTTTTACTTGGTCTAGAAAGGGGTGAAAAGAAATGGAAAAGTCTGTTTGAAATCTTGACTAGAAACACTCAAAGTAGCCTAGTGAGCAAGATTGGCAAAAATGACCATTTGATTATTTGTTTTGTTTTCGATTTTCTCTTGATTTGTTTCTGCTTAGAAATGTTTTAGATGATGTTGTTTTCATCTTTACTCCCTTCCTTGCTATTTAGATAAATCAAACAAGTCCATTCATTCATTCATGCAATCATCACATACACACATGCATTCATAAAGATTTGAATTAACAAAAGTTTTTGTTAACCCTGATTTTGGTGATTGGAATTTGATAATCATGATCAATATTTTTGGGATGTTACAAACCTTCCCTCCTTAAACAAAATCTCATCCCGAGATTTGAGAAACAAGAAAAAATATTACCTAGGATTTAAAAAGATCGGGAAATTCCGTCTTGATGTGATCTTCTCGCTCCCAGGTAGCTTCTTCTTCAGTGTGGTTACTCCACTGAATCTTGAGAAACTTGATGCTTCAGGTTCTGGTGGTCCTGAAAGCTTCCTCCAAAATACGGATGGGTACTTCGGATACGTCAGGTCATCGTTGATCTATATGGTGTGGTGATCAATGTTTTTGAAAACTTCAGTCTTCTCCGGAACTTCAAGGCATTTGTGAAGTAATGATATATGGAACAAATTGTGCACAACTGACATGTCCTCTGGAAGTTCCAATTGATACGATACTTCTCCTTGACGATTCGGAATCTTGAAAGGTCCGATATATCTAGGGGCTAACATTCCTTTGAGCTGGAAATGCTGCATTCCTTTCAAGGGCGACACTTTGAGATACACAAAATCTCTGATATTGAAAGCAAGGCCTCAACGTCTCTTGTTGGTGTAACTTTTCTGTCTTGACTGAGCGGTCTTGAGGTGCTCACGGATCTTGTGAACTTTTTCTTCTGCTTCTCGTAGGATGTCGAGTCCGAAGATCTGACTCTGTCCTACTTCCGACCAATTCAATGGGGTACGACACTTCCTTCCATACATGAACTCAAATGGGGCCATTTGCAAACTAGCTTGATAACTTTGGTTGTAAGAAAATTCTACAAAAGGCAGATAGTCTTCCCATTTAGACCCATACTCTAGCACACATGCTCTCAACATATCTTCAAGTATTTGATTTACTCGCTCCATTTGTCCATCGGTCTGAGGGTGATACGCTATGCTGAAATCTACTCGGGTTCCTAAACCTTCTTGGAATTTCTTCCAGAATCTCGAGGTAAATTGAGTTCCTTGATCCGATACAATGTTCTTGGGGACTCCGTGCAAACTGAAAATTCTAGCGATGTACAACTCAGCTAGCTTCGAACTCTGGTAAGTGGTCTTGACTGGTAAAAAATGGGCTACCTTGGATAATTTGTCAACTATGACCCAAATAGAGTCATTTCCTCTACTAGAAGGAGGCAATCCGGTGATAAAGTCCATTCCAACTGAATCCCACTTCCATTCCGGAATCTGCAAGGGTTGCAATAGTCCTGCGGGTCTTTCATGTCCCGCCTTGAATCCCTGACAAATATCACACTTGGCGATGTAGCTTCTGATTTCTCTTTTCGTCTTATGCCACCAAAATTGCTCCTTCAGATCCTAATACATCTTGGTTCCTCCGAGGTGGATAGAATAAAGAGTATCATGGGCCTCCTTCAAAATAACTTCTTTCAACTCTGAATCTGCTGGTACACAGAGACGTCCTTTGTACCACATAACTCCTTCTTCATCCTTGGTGAATCCGTGTACTTTTCCTATACCGATGCGACGTTTGATTCCGTCGATACTAGCATTTCCTTTCTGAGCATCCTTGATCCGACTGATCAAAGTGGGTTGAAGTTCTATGCTAGCTAAAAATCCTTCACTTACTAATTCCATTCAGAAATCTTCCATCTCTTTGTGCAAACTTGGTTGCTCCTTCAGGATCATGGAGTTCAAGCGGCACGGCAATCTGCTAAGGGCATCTGCTACCCCATTAGCTTTACCGGGGTGATAGTGAATGTCTAGATCACAGTCCTTGATTAGTTCAATCCATCTTCTCTGCCTCATATTCATCTCCTTCTGAGTGAATATATACTTCAGGCTCTTGTGATCCGAATAAATCTCACAATGGTTTCCCATAATATAATGCTTCCATGTCTTTAGGGCTAGAACTATAGCTGCTAGTTCAAGGTCATGGGTTGGGTAATTTTGTTCATGCTGTTTCAGTTCTTGGGATAGATAAGATATAACTTTGCCTTCTTGCATCAACACACATCCGAGACCGATCTTGGATGCGTCACAATACACATTAATGGGCTTCGTAATATCCAGCATGATCAAGATTGGGGCTGAAATCAATCTTCTCTTGAGTTCTTGAAAACTCGCTTCACATTTGTCTGTCCATTCGAACTTCTTATGCTTCTTCAACAATTGAGTCATGGGTCTTGCGATACTCGAGAATCCTTCTACGAACTTGCGGTAGTATCCCGCTAATCCGAGAAATGCACGAACTTGGGTTTGAGTGGTTGGGTCTTGCCAATCTTCAACATCCTTCACCTTTGCAGGGTCAACGGCAATTCCTCCGGCTGATACGATATGTTCGAGGAATCCTACCTCCTGTAACCAGAATTCACATTTCCTAAACTTGGCATACAACTGATGCTCTCTAAGGGTTCGAAGAATGGTCCTTAGGTGTAGCTCATGTTCTTCTTATGATTTGGAATAAATCAGAATGTCATCGATGAAAACAACGACAAACTTAACGAGGAAATCCATAAAAATCTTATTCATGAGGTTCATGAAATAAGAGGGGGCATTGGTTAATCCAAAAGACATGGCAATGTACTCGTATTATCTATATCTGGTGGTAAAGGCAGTCTTTGAAATATCCTCTGGGCGAATCTTGAGTTGATGATTGCCAGTTCTAAGATCAATCTTTGAAAACACTTTGGCACCAGTCAACTAGTCAAACAGGTCTTCTATCTTTGGAAACCGATACTTTTTCTTGATGGTGACATCATTCAATTTCCGATAATCCGTACATAAACGGTTACCTCCATCCTTCTTGTCCACAAACAAGACAGGTGATCTCCATGGCGACGCACTTGGTTGGATCAATCCTATCTCTAGCATAGCATCCAGTTGCTTCTTCATCTCCACCAGTTTCGACGGGTTCATGCTATACGATCTGTGGGCTATGGGTCTGATTCTAGGTATTAGTTCAATGATAAACTCGATATCCCATCTGGGGGCATACCGGGCAAAACATGTGGAAATACATCGGGGTATTCACAGACTACCCAAACTTGGTCAATGGTTGGTTGGGCTATACTCTTGTTGCACTTGAATTGACGGGGCAAGGTTTCAGATACATGCTCTACTGATATTCCGGCTGTACTGGTCATGGTTATGGCTTTCTTGGCATAGTCGATTAATCCTTTATGTTTGGACATCCAATCCATTCCTAGTACTACTTCCAAACCTTTAGTTCCGAGTACTATTAGATTAGCATAAAAATCTATGCCATGGATTCGGATAGGCACGTCCTTGCAAATTTGTCTAGCTTTGGTGGTTGAACCAGGTATTTGAACTATCATAACATGCTTCAATTTGGTTGGTTGAATCTTACTAGTGCATGCAAATTCTTCAGTAACAAACGAGTGTGATGCTCCAGAATCAAACAACACTCTTGCAAGTACTGAGTTAACTGAAAACATACCCAGCACGACATCTGGCGCTTCTTGGGCATCTTCAGCATGCATGAGAAAGAGACGGCCATTGCGGTTGAGCGAGTTCCCTGGGGCAAACCTTCTTCCGGGCTGAACATGACGCTGCTGCTGCGCTAGGGCATTTGCATTGGGGGCTGCAGCAATTTTCTTGGGGCACTCATTGCAATTGTGACCCTTGGTTCCACATTCATAAGAAGTCACTTGTGACTTGTCCTTTGCTGCAACAGGCACAACATTGCTTCCAGTCGTTGGGGCAGTGTTGGTGGCTGCATTGTTGTTGTTGAACTTAGGCGGTGCACGGTTGAAATTGCTGGGGTTCCCGGGGTTGTTGTGGTTTCCTCCGGGCCTTGGGTTTCCACGGATGGGATAGGTCAGATGCTTGCGGTTCTCAGTAGCTTGGTTGATCTTGCCTTACATCTGAATGTGCGGTGACCCAGCATACCACTGCATGTGTAGTACACTATATTCGTTGACATGACATCCACTGAACACCGTTTTGTTAATATCACATCCCTCAGAGTGGTACAATAGAAACATTGCGGGTCCATATTACATAAGTACACACATTATTATTATTACAATACCAGAAGTTCAAAACTTCCAAAAGCTGCAACTTACAAACCAAAATATAAAGTATTCAGCGGAAATTTAAAAGTAACAACTCCGACTAGGAGTTGAGCTCAACAGTTTATTCTATAGAGTTCATGCTGCTCGGCTCTGTTAGTTACTACTAACTAGATACTTAATTGGACTCATTCTCATCGAGACCGTAGCGGATCTCGTAATCTACTCCTTCAACTCCTCCGGACAGGTCAGGTTCCTCGTAGAACACATCTTCTTGACATTCAACTGCGTACATTGGCACGTCTTCGGGATCCTCAGAGTCTAAGCAAGGGATCAAAGGAAAGAATGAGTAACAGCGTTACCCAACAAGTTCATTATATGCAAGGTGGGAAGTTTGATGCTCTAACTACCACCTCGGATTATAAATCCTTGGCACTATGCAGTTTTTGTAAATCTTTCTTCAAAGATTTATTTTATTCCAAAAAACTATGACAATCAGCCTTCACAGGTTGACCAGAACTTTCATGGAGTTCCTTTCCTGCCACGTTCGTAGCTCCTTCCTGGAACAGGGAGTAACAAGTTACAGTTCTTACACTCTGCAGAGGTGCGTTACTTTACCCATGAGAGATCAACTCCTTGTTGCACAACTGGGCATACTTTCCCGTCCAAAATTCCACGATGTGGGTGTAGGGTTTCGTAGCATGGAAAACAAAATTTTCTACCGCATACAAACAAACAAGCCAAGATCTATCTACTAGATTGTAGCAACGAGTCGATGGAATAACTCACCCTCGAAGATTCCAAAGTGTTTAAAGAGAGCGGATTCTCGTGGGTGATGTAGTCGTACTCTTCCCGATCTCAAGATCGCATAGACGATCCTTCCAGCGCTGCGTTCCGGCAGCGCTCCCGCAGTCGGTCACATGTTCGGTACTCGACGAAGACCTTCCTCTCCCTTGTTCCAGCAGGCAGCGAAGGTTGTAGCACTCTCCTCGCGATTCCGGCAGCACAATGGCGTGGTACCGGAAGTAGAGGGGAGATCTCGCAGGGCTTCGCCTTAAGCCGGAGCGAGTATGGTGGACTATGAGAGAGCTCCTCGGCGATCTAGGGTTTAGACACACCAAGGAGGAGGCTTGGCCGGTGGCTAGGGTTAGCTAGGCGGCGGCGGCGATTTGCCCTAGGGCGGCGGCGGCTGCAGGAGGAGCCGGCGGCTAGGGCTAGGGTTTGCGGGGTGGTGGAGTTGTGTGCTAGGAGGGGCAGCCCTGCCCCTCCCTTTATAGGTGGAGGGGCCGCGCCAGGGGAGGGGAGGCCCTCCCCAACTCGGTTTCCCAAGGGGGCTGGCGGTGGAGGGGAGGAACTCCTCCCCAACTCGGTTTCCACCTTCCCCTACACTTCCCAAAATAGCCGTTTGACTTTTCAAATTGGCGTTTGACTTTTCAAACTAGGATTTGATTAAACCCTTTATTTTGTTCAGCGATGACACCTAGTACATGATGCAATCATTCCAACTTGGTATGACACATTCATGTACCCTTCCCCTCCGGAGTGCCGGACATTCCGGAACCTTCTAGAACATTCCTTATATGAATCATATTCTCCGGACCATTCCGGATCTCCTTGTGATATCCCGGATCTCATCCGAGACTCCGAACAACATTCGGCCTCTTACTCATCATTCCATAACTACTCAAACAACGTCGAATACTTAAGTGTGTCTCCCTACGGTTCGTGAATTATGCGGACATGATCGAGACATTTCTCCGAACAATAACCAATAGAGGAATCTGGAAATTCATATGGCTCCCACATATTTCTACGATTACTTTGCGATCGAAAGAACCACTTACATACGATACCAATTTCCCTTTGTCTCACGATAGTTTACTTATCCGAGGTTATGATCGTCGGTATCTCTGCATACCTAGTTCAACCTCGTTACTGATAAGTACTCTTTTCTCGTTCCCGTGATATGTGATCCCTTGTGAGCCAGTCACATGCTTGCAAGCTAATTGGATGACATTTCACCGAGAGGGCCCAGAGTATATCTATCCGTCATATGGATGGACAAATCCCACTCTTGATCCATGTGTCTCAACCAATACTTTCCGAACACTCAATGCCACCTTTATAGCCACCCAGTTACGGTGTGGTGTTTGATGTCATCAAAGCATCCATCCGGTAAAGGTGATATGCATGATCTCATGGTCGAAGGAATTAGGTTACTATGTATCAGAAAGCATATAGCAATTAAACTATTAAAATTACTTGATCTTTATGCTACGCTTATCTATAGGAGTATGTCCACCATACATTCTCCTAATGATATGATCTTGTTGTTAATAACATCTCAATGTTCATGATAGGGAAACCACAATCATTTATTAACCAACAAGCTAGTATTATGAAGAGGATTTAATAGGGACTTCAATTCAAGTTTACAAATCACACAAGTATTAATGTTTCCTTGTTAATACTATTATAGCATGAATGTAAACATTTATCATAAACACAAAGATATAATAATAACTATATTGATTATTGCCTCTAGGGCATATCTCCAACAGTCTCCCACTTGCACTAGAGTCATCTAATCTAGATTACATGGTAATATACCGAACACCCATGGCAGTTTGGTGCTGGTCATGTTTTCCCCTCGGGAGAGGTTTAGTCAACGGATCCGCCACATTCAGATCTGTGTGTACTTTGCAAATCTTTATGTCCCCATCTTGGACATGTTCTCGAATAGCATGAAAACGTAGCTTGATGTGATTCATCTTCTTGTGTGACCTTGGTTCTTGCGCATTGGCTATGGCGCCCATGTTATCACAGTAGATAGACATTGGGTCCAACGCACTAGGAACCACACCCAGCTCTGTAATGAACTCTTTCATCCATATCGCTTCTTGTGAAGCCTCCGAAGCAGCCATGTATTCCGATTCAGTTGAAGATCTCGCCACAACGCTTTGCTTTGCACTCCTCCAGTTAACTGCTGCACCATTCAAAGTAAATACGTATCCAGATTGTGATTTAGAATCCTCCGGATCGGTGTTCCAACTAGTATCGGTGTAACCATTAACAACGAGCTGTTCATCACCTCCATAAGAAAGAACCATATCCTTAGTTCTTCTCAAGTACTTAAGGATGTTTTTGACCGCTGTCCAATGATCCACTCCTGGATCACTTTGATATCTGCTAGTTAAACTAATAGCATATGCAATGTCGGGTCTAGTACATAGCATGGCATACATTAGAGATCCTATGGCTGAGTCATAGGGAGTCTTACTCATCTTTTCTCTATCTTCTGTCGTTGTCGGACTTTGAGTTTTACTCAAGGTCGTATTGGGAAACATGGGCAAGAACCCTTTCTTGCTATCTTCCATTCCAAACCTCTTTAGAACTTTGTCCAAATATGTACTTTGTGACAATGATATTAGGTGTCCCGATCTATCTCTATAAATCTTTATGCCTAATATGTAAGCTGCTTCGCCAAGATCCTTCATTGAAAAACTATTATTCAAATATTCCTTGACACTATTAAGGTCTACATCATTCCCAATCAGCAATATGTCATCTACATATAGTATTAAGAATGCTACAGAGCTCCAACTCACTTTCTTGTAAATACAAGCTTCTCCATAAGTTTGTATAAAACCAAAACTTTTGATCACCTTATCAAAACGTTGATTCCAACTTCGGGATGCTTGCTTCAATCCATAGATGGACCGTTGAAGTTTGCATACCTTGTTAGCATCTTTAGGATTGACAAAACCTTTGGGTTGCATCATATACAACTCTTCATCAATGTCTCCATTGAGGAATGCTGTTTTGACATCCATCTGCCATATCTCATAATCATAATATGCAGCGATTGCTAACATAATCCTCACAGACTTTAGCTTCGCTACAGGTGATAAAGTCTCATCGTAGTCAACTCCTTGAATTTGTCGAAACCCTTTTGCGACAAGTCGAGCTTTATAGACAGTAACATTACCATCAGCATCTGTTTTCTTCTTGAAAATCCATTTGTTCTCGACAGCCTTCCGGCCATCCGGTAAGTCCACCAAAGTCCATACTTGGTTTTCGTACATGGATCCAATCTCGGATTTCACGGCTTCTTGCCATTTATTGGAATCTGGGCTCATCATCGCTTCCTCATATGTCGCAGGGTCATCGGTGTTGTCCACCAACATGACACTCATAACGGGATCATACCAATCAGGAGTGGTACGAGTTCTCGTTGACCCGCGAGGCTCTGTAGCAACTACAACCGAAGTTTCATGATCATCATCAATAGCTTCCTCTCTTATTGGTGCAGGCACCACAGGAACTTCTTCCGGTGCTGCGCTACTCGCAAGTTCGAGAGAAGGTTCGACAACCTCGTCGAGTTCTACTTTCCTTCCAGTCACTTCTTTCAAGAGAAATTCTTTCTCTAGAAAGGATCCATTCTTGGCAACGAAGATTTTGCCTTCGGATCTATGATAGAAGGTATACCCAATAGTTTCCTTCGGGTATCCTATGAAGACGCATTTTTCCGCTTTGGGTTCAAGCTTGTCCGGTTGTAACTTCTTTACATAGGCTTCGCATCCCCAAAGTTTAAGGAACGACAATTTAGGTTTCTTCCCAAACCATAATTCATATGGTGTCGTTTCAACGGATTTAGATGGTGCCCTATTTAAAGTGAATGCGGCTGTTTCTAATGCATAACCCCAAAATGATAGCGGTAAATCTGTAAGTGACATCATAGAATGAACCATATCTAAAAGAGTTCGATTACGACGTTCGGACACACCATTACGCTGTGGTGTTCCCGGTGGTGTCAATTGCGAAAGTATTCCGCATTTCTTCAAATGCTTGCCAAACTCGTAACTTAGATATTCACCTCCACGATCAGAACGTAGAAATTTAATCTTCTTGTTACATTGATTCTCAACCTCACTTTGAAATTCCTTAAACTTCTCGAAAGTTTCGAACTTATGTTTCATGAAATAGATATACCCATATCTACTCAAGTCATCCATGAAGGTAAGAACATAACGATAACCACCGCGCGATGCTACACTCATTGGACCACACACATCGGTATGTATGATTTCCAATAAGTCCGTAGCTCACTCCATCATACCAGAAAATGGAGTCTTAGTCATTTTACCCATTAGACATGCTTCGCATCTATCAAGTGATTCGAAATCAAGTGATTCAAGAAGTCCATCAGAATGGAGTTTCTTCATACGCTTCACTCCAATGTGACCAAGACGACAGTGCCACATATAGGTCGAGTTATCGCTCGATTTCAAACGTTTAGCCTCAATGTTATTAATATGTGTATTTCCACTATCCAGATTCAATAAGAATAGACCATCTATCAAAGGTGCATGTGCATAAAACATATTACTCATATAAATCGGACAACCATTATTCTCGGACTTAAACAAGTAACCGTCTCGCAATAAACAAGATCCCGATATAATGTTCATGCTTAACGCAGGCACCAAATAACAATTATTTAAGTATAAAACTAATCCCGATGGTAGATGAAGGGGTAGCATGCCGACCGCGATCACATCAACCTTTGATCCGTTTCCCACGCGCATCGTCACCTCGTTCTTCGCTAGCTTCCGTTTATTCTGCAACACCTGTTTCGAGTTACAAATATGAGCAACCGAACCAGTATCAAATACCCAGGCACTACTACGAGTACTAGTGAGATACACATCAATAACATGTATATCGGATATACCTTTCTTCTTGATGTTGCCGTTCTTCAAATCCGCCAAGTACTTTGGGCAATTCCGCTTCCAGTGACCTTCTCCCTTGCAGTAAAAGCACTCTGTATCAGGCTTAGGTCCATCCTTGGTCTTCTTCGTCGGCGCGGTAACTTTCTTACCACCCTTCTTGAAGTGTCCCTTTTGCTTAGACTTGCCTTTCTAGAATTTGGTGGTCTTATTGACCATCAACACTTGGTACTCTTTCTTGATCTCCACTTCTGCAGATTTCAACATGGCAAAGAGTTCTGGCAACTGCTTGTTCATGTTTTGCATATTGTAGTTCATCACAAAGTTCTTGTAACTTGGTGGTAGTGATTGGAGGACACGGTAAATCCCCAAAGCATTAGGAATCACTATACCCAAGCTTTGAAGTTTGTTTGCGTGCCCAGACATCTTAAGCACCTGCTCACTGACGGAGCTGCCCTCTTCCATCTTGGAGTTAAAGAACTTTTCAGAAACCTCATAGCTCTCAATTGCCGCATGAGTCTCAAAGATCAATTTGAGATCACGGACAATATCATGTGGGTCTGAATTCTCAAACCTTTTCTGAAGCTCCGATTCTAAACCATACAATATAGCACACTGAACTGTGGAGTACTGAGTATTCCGAGTGAGGTAAACATTCTTTACTTCATCGGTAGAAGTAGCTGCAGGTGGGTCACCCAGCGGTGCATCCAACACATAGGTCAAATTACCAGCTATGAGGACAATCCTCAAATTGCGGAACCAATCCGTGAAGTTGCTTCCATTGTTTTTCAACTGTTATTTCTCTAGGAACGCATTAAAATTGATGGTAGGGGCCGCCATTGATCTACAACATATTTGCAATAGTTTAGACTAAGTTTATGAAAAATTGAGTTCTAATTAATAGTTAAATTAATCTAGGTGAACTCCCACTCAAAACAACATCCCTCACATTGTTTTAGTGATCACACGAACCAAATCCACCACATCAACACCGATCATCACGAGAGTTGATATAGTTTCAATGGCGAACAATCGACATATTCATCATATCTACTATATGATTCATGCTTTACCTTTCGGTGATCCGTGTTCCGAGACCATGTCTGCACATGCTAGGCTCGTCAAGATCAAACCTTAGATTCCGCATGAGCAAATCTGGCTTGCTCACGTTGTATACACTTGCGGAATCTAACACACCCGATCATCACGTGGTGCTTCGAAACAACAAGCTTTAGCAACGGTGCTAACTAAGGGTGAACACTTTATGACTTGAAATTCATGTGCATGAGGGATCATCTTATAATGCTACCGTTGTTAACTAAGCAATACAAGATGCATAAAGGATTAACATCACATGCAATTCACAATATGTGATATGATATGGCCTTTATTCTTTGTTCTTTTGATCTCCATCTTCAAGCACGAACATGATCTCCATCATCACCGGCATTGCATCAAGGTCAATGACGCTTCTCCATGGTTGTCGTCCACCGGCTTCAACTATTAAAATTACTTTGAATAGACACGCGGTTCTTAACAAAATTAAAGACAACCATATGGCTCCTGCCGGTTGCCAACTTACAATAAGGAACATTGCATACATCAAATATAATCACAATCATGGCCATATCACATCACTGCACACCCCTGCAAAACAAAGTTAGACGCCTCTACTTTCTTTGCATGTTTTACGTGGTTTGGGGCTTTCAATAAGTGTCTTTATAACTTACGAGCATGAACCACAACATTGATACTAGTATTGACAATCACCCGTTGTAAATTGAATCTTAATTATGCTGGGAGAAACAGGCACCCGCAAAGCCACTTATGCAATACAAGTTGCATGTCAAGCGTGGAGCAAGTCTCATGAACGATGTCATGTAAGGTTAGCCCGGGCCCCTTCATCCCAACATCCCGCAAGATGCAAAGTACACAAGAAGCAATCGACAATAAAAGCATCAACACCCACAATGACCATTGTGTTCTACTCGTGCAACAGATCTACATATAGACACGGCTCTGATACCACTGTAGGGTTTCGTAGCATGGAAAACAAAATTTTCTACCGCATACAAACAAACAAGCCAAGATCTATCTACTAGATTGTAGCAACGAGTTGATGGAATAACTCACCCTCGAAGATTCCAAAGTGTTTAACGAGAGCAGATTCTCGTGGGTGATGTAGTCGTACTCTTCCCGATCTCAAGATCGCGTAGACGATCCTTCCGGCGCTGCGTTCCGGCAGCGCTCCCGCAGTCGGTCACACGTTCGGTACTCGACGAAGACCCTCCTCACCCTTGTTCCAGCAGGCAGCGGAGGTTGTAGCACTCTCCTCGCGATTCCGGTAGCACAACGGTGTGGTACCGGAAGTAGAGGGGAGATCTCGCAGGGCTTCGCCTTAAGCCGGAGCGAGTATGGTGGACTATGAGAGAGCTCCTCGGCGATCTAGGGTTTAGACACACCAAGGAGGAGGCTTGGCCGATGGCTAGGGTAGCTAGGCGGCGGCGATTTGCCCTAGGGCGGCGGCGGCTGCAGGAGGAGCCGACGGCTAGGGCTAGGGTTTGCGGGGTGGTGGAGTTGTGTGCTAGGAGGGGCAGCCCTGCCCCTCCCTTTATAGGTGGAGGGGCCGCGCCAGGGGAGGGGAGTCCCTCCCCAACTCGGTTTCTCAAGGGGGCCGGCGGTGGAGGGGAGGAACTCCTCCCCAACTCGGTTTCTACCTTCCCCTACACTTCCCAAAATAGCCGTTTGACTTTTCAAATTGGCGTTTGACTTTTCAAACTAGGATTTGATTAAACCCATTATTTTGTTCAGCGGTGACACCTAGTACATGATGCAATCATTCCAACTTGGTATGACACATTCATGTACCCTTCCCCTCCGGAGTGCCGAACATTCCGGAACCTTCTAGAACATTCCTGATGAAAACACCGGAACCATTCTCCAACTCCGAAATAGGACTTTCCTTATATGAATCATATTCTCCGGACCATTCCGGATCTCCTTGTGATATCCCGGATCCCATCCGAGACTCCGAACAACATTCGGCCTCTTACTCATCATTCCATAACTACTCAAACAACGTCGAATCCTTAAGTGTGTCTCCCTACGGTTCGTGAATTATGCGGACATGATCGAGACATTTCTCTGAACAATAACCAATAGAGGAATCTAGAAATTCATATGGCTCCCACATATTTCTACGGTTACTTTGCTATCGAAAGAACCACTTACATACGATACCAATTTCGCTTTGTCTCACGATAGTTTACTTATCCGAGGTTATGATCGTCGGTATCTCTGCATACCTAGTTCAACCTCGTTACTGATAAGTACTCTTTTCTCGTTCCCGTGATATATGATCCCTTGTGAGCCTGTCACATGCTTGCAAGCTAATTGGATGACATTTCACCGAGAGGGCCCAGAGTATATCTATCTGTCATATGGATGGACAAATCCCACTCTTCATCCATGTGTCTCAACCAATACTTTCCGAACACTCAATGCCACCTTTATAGCCACCCAGTTACGGTGTGGTGTTTGATGTCATCAAAGCATCCATCCGGTAAAGGTGATATGCATGATCTCATGGTCGAAGGAATTAGGTTACTATGTATCAGAAAGCATATAGCAATTAAACTATTAAAATTACTTGATCTTTATGCTACGCTTATCTATATGAGTATGTCCACCATATCATTCTCCTAATGATATGATCTTGTTGTTAATAACATCTCAATTTTCATGATAGGGAAACCACAATCATTTATTAACCAACAAGCTAGTATTATGAAGAGGCTTTACTAGGGACTTCAATTCAAGTTTACAAATCACACAAGTATTAATGTTTCCTTGTTAATACTATTATAGCATGAATGTAAACATTTATCATAAACACAAAGATATAATAATAACTACATTTATTATTGCCTCTAGGGCATATCTCCAACAGTGGGGCCCAGTAGTTGGTCCAAGCCAATCACTGCCCCCTTCGCGACCCCGCATGCCTCCTTGGTGTACACCATGCCCACATAATGAATTACGACAATGGTTTGTACAAACCCTTAGATGCCAGAACTATCGTGGGACGATGAGGGTTCCCACCCATATGCTGCATATCCTATATGAATTACCAATTAATATGCACGCTACAAGGATAACAGCCACGACCTGCACATCCATCTTCATGCGAGAGGAAGAAGATACAGCTGACTTCTCTGTCCCATTCCAAATCTCATGGCTAACGCGTAATATACGGTGCTAGAATCACTGATGTCAGGGGTTGTTAAGTCCCTACTTGATCATTATTGTTGCAATTAGAACTCTAAGTTCTATTGCTCCATCATATCACCACTTAGGATGATATCTAAATTTCTTTACTTGTGAAAATAATATTTTCTTTATTTTATAGCATATATGATAACTCACAATTTGCAAATACTTTGATAAAGACTCTTCAAAGGACATGAGCAAGTGATGAACTTGCCTTGTGATGGCAAGGTAGTGAAGTCTTATGCTTGCGCTGGACCTTGAGCTTCTAGTTCTATAATAACATCATTATTGCCCGGTAAGGACAATATTTAAAGAAGCAAAATGATTATGCAAGTAATGTAATGCATTATTTAATTCTATATGCATTTTTTCTATATAAGGTGCATTTTAATAAAGCATTTATAAATATTTTTTTATATTTATTGCGTATATTATTTTATTTTATTTCTCTTTTTATTTGACATTTATTGATTTAATACTTCTTTTCAGAATTATTAATTATACATTAAATTTATTATTAAATATTTATTTAGTATTTTTCAAAAATACTATAATATTAATAAATAATGAAAGTTATTTTTATTTATTTTTATCATCTTTCAATAATTTTGTAAAATTCCATAAGGAATATATAAATTACAAAATTCTTATAAAAATTTAAATGTCCAAAATTTTATATCTTATTTTATTTGGATAGAGTAGATTATTGTGAATCCAAAAATATTTTATTTATAATTTTTGAACTTTTATTTTATTTTCTAGAATTTTATTGAGGTTAGGGGCATTTTGGTCTTTTCCAATTGATTAAAACAGTTTTTTTAAACAACTTGGGCTAGCCTTTTGGGCTTATTGGGCCAGTGTGGCCTAATAGGGCAGTGTCAAAATCACTCCCCCGAGGGGTTTTGGCTCACCCAGCCCACAGTCTCTGCCTCCCTTCGTTCTCACCTTTCCTCTTCCTCGACCCCGCGAGCTCTGGCGCCGCCGCTGGCGATGGCTGCCATTGTGGCTTCTGGCCGCTGCCGTGGTGCAGGCCGAGGTTTGCAACTACTTGTTCGTCTAGTCAAACTCGATTTGCCTCCGGGGCTTCCCCATGGTCAGATTCACCCTGTTCCCGAAACCTAGGGTTAGGGAAAGGTGCTGTCGCCACCGCCGCGGTCCCGCCTGCGGTGGTGTGCTGGGCTTGTGTGCTGCTGTGGCTGCCGCGGTGGCTGGTGCAGGTTGCAGCGCCCTCTAGGGTGCTCCCTGTACCGCCGCGGTTCGTCGGCCAATCTGCTTCCTCTTCGATTCGTCAACGAGGACCTCGGGTAAGTTGCTTCCGTGGTTCTTGTTCATGCTACTACCATGAATCTCTTTGTGTGTGTGTCTAGTGGCTTCTCGTGCCTAGTAATGATGTTCTGATTAGGGTTCATCTCCTAATTAGGGTTCTTGTTCTGATTAGGATTCATAACCCCATGTTGATCATATCCATGATGCTTTAGATCTAGTGTTGATCATGCTTGAGCATGAAGAATGATTGTTTGTTGTGGATCATGATTTGTAGTGGCTTTGATGATGCTAGTGGCTTGTCAGATTTATTCCAGTGGTAATCCACTATGATCCCATGCTAGTGTTTCTATGGAATCCCTGATTGGATTATGTTGTTGATCTGAGAACTTACTCTATTGTCAGAATGCTTATACTGACAGTAGTTTTCTCTCAGTAGCTTCTTAATGCAATTATAATGGTAGGATTGTATGAGATTATACATACTGAATCTAATCATTACATGTAATGATTTTCTGTGGATGTATAGATGAATATGATATTGATTCCTAGCACCTGGCTTCAGGAAGATGATATGTATTGGTTTGTCCCTTTTATCTGTGGGAACTAAGCAAAGATTGGTTTTAGATCATTAAGAACTTTTCCTTGTGAGACCATTGTAATCTGGCACATAAGTGATTGGGTTTTTATTTCTGGGCTTAGCTTTGTCAATACTTGTGATTAATACTGGCAAGATAGAATAAAATATTTTCTTAACTCTCCTGCCTATGATGTTGGTCTGAGGCTCTAGGATTTTAAGTCCTACTTAGTTGAGCAAATAGTTTTTTTGTAGCTTGTCAGATTAGAGGTGCTACTCTTTTTGGGAGATGTGCCCTGATCTGATAAGAAAAATGAAAGATGATTTAAGTTGCATAAATTAACACTAAACTCCGTGATGCTGGTCTGAGAGTTTTAGTGCTTTTGGCTGAGTTTAATTTCTTATCTTTAAACTTGAAATCTCTAGGATAGATTCACCTCACTTGGGTGATTATTGAGAGATTATTTCATAAAGCAACACATGCTTCTGTTCAGATACTATGAATGAATGATGGTTTTATGAGGCTCACCACAAAATCTGATGTTGATGTAGTAAGTTGATGATGATGATGATCTTGATCTAGTTTTGCTGGACTCCTGAGATTTATCTTGAGCTTGCCTGCTGCTCCTAGCTCCTGCGCTTGATCTTGCTGTCCACCTGATTCATCCCCCTCCTTATGTCACCATCTTGGTGATGTTTGGTTGATCCGGGGTGGTTTGGTTTGGCTGTTGTTCTTGGTTTAGCTGGTGTCTACACTGGCTGTGTTTGTGTGCTGTGTAGTGGAGAGATGCACTAATGTGCTCCTCCATGGTTGTGCTGTGGTTTTGTGAGATCGGCTATGCTTGTGATCTTAACAACACACCACATGCATGCTGGTGTGTGTCCAGCTTGTGTGCCTGCTATGCACTTGTGGATATGTTCAAAAAATTTGAACTTACTATTACCAGATTACATTTACCTGGCTGGTGAATTGGTCCCTCTTGGCTCTCATTTGACTTCTGGCTTTGAATTTATGAAAGATGGAATCTTTCATATTGGTGAAACTTGCCCCTTTTGTAACATTTCTCAATGATGAATTTGTAAAGTGCATTTCACTGACATATCTGAGAGAAATATACTAACACTAATCTTATTTTGTTTCTATTTAGTCTTTGTTTTGCATGTACAAAGATAAAGATGAAGATTTAGTGTAGATTTAGATATAGGATAGTTAGTAGATATTCAAATGTAATTTTCGTATTCTTTTGTAATTTTTCTTTTATTATTGTTGTAATCTTTATTTTATTCAATTGTAATAAAGATTATATTATTATTAATAAAGAATATTCTTATTCTTTATTCTTTTGTAAATTCTGAAGTTTGGAAATGGCTTCAGTATGTTACATTGTTTGTAACTTGTTTATGTATTAATAATATGAAATAAGTTTCATATTCAATATTGTTTTTAGATAAAATTTAAGTTATAATACTTATCTCTTAATTAATTTAAGATTCAAAACTTATATCTAAATCATTCAAATTATAATTCAAACACTCAAGTTTAAAATTCAAATTTATTTTAAACACATAACTCCTTAAGATCATCTCAAAGTTTTTAGCAATCATCTTTTAAGACTAAACCTAATCTCAAAGTATGAAAGAAACATTGATCACTTAGGTTTTTTTATTTGGCAAAAATTTTACCCACATTTTCACAGATGAATGCATGCAACAATTCATGTTCCTAATCTACCCTTTGTTAGGTCCTAAATGCTGGGATGTTACAGAATGGCAGAATCCACTAAGGCTTCAATATCAGCAAATGGGATATTGACCAACATCGTCTGCATCTCATCGTGCAGACCATTCAGGAATCTCTCCTTCTTCTTGGCTTCGGTATCTATCTCATCTGGTGCATACCTAGCCAATGACAAGAATTTGTCACGGTACTCAACTACTGTCATTCTCCCTTGCTTGAGTTCTCTGAATTCATCTCTCATCCTCTTGATCAAACCCGGTGGCACATGGGTTCTGCTGAACTTGACTTTACTCTTCCCAAGTCATCATCTGTCCTTCAGTCATTGCGCGAACGCTGTTCCACCATGCTCTTGCATCTCTGGCCAGATAGTGGGTGGAAAACAGTACCTTCTCGTTAGGTTCCACTCCTGCAACTTCTAGGTTGTTCTCCATGGTTTGCAGCCAATCATCTGCATCTAGGGGCTCTTCAGACTTAGTGAAAACGGGTGGATTGGTGTTCTGAAAATTCTTGAGCTTAGATCCATGGTTATCCTGATTTCCATGGCCTTGATTGTTGTTGGCCATCTGAGCTATCTGTTAAAGGGTGGCTAAGTTGGCTTGACGTTCGGCTCTTTTGGCTTCGTGGTCCGAAACCAACATTTGCAAGATTTGTAGCATCGGGTCAGAGGAGGATTTGCTTCCTCAACGAGGCATCTGAAGATTGAGATAGATCATGAGAAAAGAGGGAAATTTCTAAGGTTCAGGGGTTTTGTGTTTGAAAAAGTATTTGAAGTTTGACTCAGATTTTTCTAGCAACTTGCTTTTCATTCATTCATTCATAGCACACGATATAAACACACACCACAACAAAGGAAAATAGATGGTTTTAAGAACCATTCTGTGAAACTACGATACAGTGGGACCGAATACAACTCACTAACGCTAGTGCTCAAGTGCTACTACTCCTCGAAGTCGGTGTCCTCATCATCCTCATCCTCCTCATCATCATCATCATCGATGAAGGCGAAGTCAGCCTCATCGGTGAAGAAGTCCATGGCCTGATCCTCTAGAAAGTCATCATCGTGGCCGAGATAGGAGTAGGGGTCTCCACGAAGGTCTTCCCCTGCATTCTCCCTCTCCTCCAAATGCATGTCTCTCTCGTGGATGGTCTCCTCCAAATCCGTGATCCGGTGGCGAATATGGGAAATGATGCGCTCCTTCTTGTCGAGCTGGCGACGACGAGACTGGCGATCCTTTACTAGCATGGCAATGGTTCGATCCTTCTTGGTGGCGATGGCGTACTTGTGGTTGGTGTAGGAGCGGGCATTGTCCAACTCCTTCTAACAGTCATACATCATGAAGCTGAGGTGGTCCAATTGAATCTTAAGCTCGTGGTGATACGGGGCCTCCAGTGGCTATCCCATAACATCACTCCTTGGGTAAAACTCAAAGAGGGTACCCTTGATCTGATTGACACTCTGCCCACACAGACGGGCAAGATCTTCCTGCATGGCCCTGGAAAGTCCATCGAGCCAGTTGTTCTCTCTCAAGGTGAACTGAATTCCCTCTGAGGTGAGGGCTTCAATCTTTCCTCGGAGACTTGCAACAACTAGCCACTTCAAATCCTCTCCTTCCTGATCATTGATCTGATCTCCGAAGAACTCGGGGTGTGGACGCTCCAGCATCTCTGAAAGCTGGTCCAAGTCACGCTCAAAGATGAGGTCTCCTCCATTCCCCAACTGATAAAAATTGTTGTACTTCACGTCCATCTATAAGAATATAGGATGAGTAAGTTAGTAGAGGGATCAAGTGTGTCAAATTTTATGTAAGTTTGCAAGAATTTTTGAGGACATGAATTTCTATGGCAGAATCCAAGTGGTAAGAATGAGAATAAGTTTTCATAAATACTCACTTCCTTGGTTTTGAAACTAAGTTTTTGGTTCAGAAGTTCATTCTAAACTAGGGTCTCCTATGGTCAGGATGGCTCTGATACCAACTTGTCAACCCCCGGATTTTTAATCCCAGATGCCTGTTATGCCATACATCGCAATCCCAGGATTATCATTTTGGCGAAACATAACAGATTGGATATCACAGTACATCATCCATTACAAACCATACATAAGGTCTTACAAAAAATAAGGATATCATCATCCAGACTTAATACAATTCAAGCAGCGGAATAACATAATAATAACGATAGCATAGGCGAAGATCCATCATCATGGTCACAGGCAATGCTGACGATGGGAGATGATCCAAGTCGTCATAACCTTCCTATTGTCCATCTTCCTAATATTCCTCTTCATAGTATGGCCACGGGAATAGCCAGGTACAAATCCATGAGTACTCTTTATGTACTCGCAAACTAATACTAATAAGTGAAGTGGTTTTTGAATAGGAAGTGCTAGGCTCTAGGTTGTTTTGCAAAAAGCCAGATTTACCTCTACTGAGTTTAGAAGCAAAGAAATCTAGTTGAAAGTTTTATAACACCTAAATGGGAACTTGAATTTCATGTCACAACTCTATTGTGGTCAATTCAAGTCATAAATCCTTTCATAAGTCATTTTGAAAACATCTGACGACAGAACAGTATGGCCACTCCAACTTTCCATAATCGCGGACGCGGCTATTCGAATAGTTCGACACTCTGCAGAGGTGGTACACTTTCACCACAACATTCGATACATCCGTTAGGAACAATCCTGAATTGACCATACTCAGTATGCGGATAATCAATCCTAAGCTTTCAATTACACGCCCTAGTATAGGCACCTCTTCTATGAGTTTGGCCTCCCAACCATGACCAACTGTCATCTTGAGAACTGTGCAGGTGGACAATCTTCACAAGGTATCCTCAGCTCCATCCTTGGCCGCAAGGGAACCGATACTAAGGTATATAAATTTACAGTCAAGCCCTACCCAAACGTCGGGTATTGTGGTTGTACGGTAAAATTGGAATGGTATCGAATTCAGACAACCATAAGTTTTGTAAAGGGCTAAGTCTCACGCCTTAACATTTTCATCATCAAAAATCATCTGGTGTTCAAGAACACATGTCAAAAAATTTCAGTAGAATGACTCATCATTCTAAGGTTTTCATAACCATTTTCACCAAGTATTCCCATCTAAAGTTGATCAAGTTTTATGCTTAGCACTAGTATCTACAAGTGAGGGTAAACACTAATGAGGGGTGGTAAACAAGTGTATTTTATCTAAGTTCAATCTCATGCCTCAGGATGACATCAAGATTATCTAACTTAGGCCAAGTTTTATGCTCTTTATGCTACCTTCAGATATCTCTCTAAAGTCTACCAATTATCAAGTAACCTTAACTAGAAAGCTTTGATAGAGAAATAAAACACTAAGCTTGCAAGGAAAACTAGGATTGGGTATCATCAAGTGGGTATAATCACATGTGCTTAAGGCATCTAGTATCATGAAAGTCTTAGCTTGCCAAGTCATCTGGTAGTATTAGGCTTGCTAAGATATTAGTATGAGCTTGCTAAGTTGCAAGTGTTAGCTTGGCTTGTGCAGAGCAGTGGTTGAAGTTCTCCTCGGCTTCTTCCTCGTAGTATCCTCCTTCCTCCTCGTATCCTTGGTCGGCACTAGCGTGTATAAATAAATACAAGGTAAACAATCACCAAACAATGCTTAACTATTTCTATTTATCACACCAAGGTTTTCACTATATGATCTAATATCATCACAAGCATTACAACCATTAGGGCAAATAGTTTTATTTCCATTATTTTAGAAAAGTAATTTCTACTCATTGAAAAACTAGTTAAGATTTAATATTCTCCAACTAAAACATGGGATCATGTTGACACATGTCATCACCACATATTTCAGTACATGGGAATGTGATTTAAAGTGGTGTCACAATTTAATAAGGTTTAACCTTTTTATTTTAATTAAATAAAGTGACTAGAAATGCCTATGGGGCATTTTTTATTACTTGTTCAATATTTCTGCCAGTAAACCTATATATTTTTATATATTCTGAAAGGTATGTTTAAATGTGATTTTTGAGAGTTGGAATCAACTCAAAAGCTTTTGTGGTTGAATTTTGAAAAATGTTTGAATACAGAAAAGCTCCAGCCTTGTTATTCTTACTATAGAAGATCTAAATTGTTTGAATCCAACGGTCTTGGATTAAGCACTCCAGTACCTTTCTAACAAAATTGGTTTCATGCATTTTGGTTCAGTGAATCGAGTTGAGTTGATTTTTGAATTAGGGTACAGAAATGGGTTTGAACTAAATTGGAAAATACAAATTCAAACTAACTGGGTTGCGCGGGAGGTTAACTGGGCCGGACCACTATACACAGCGCGCGCGGGCTGGTTAAGTGGCTGTCCCCACTTGTCAGCCAGACAGAGAGTGGCGAAGCGGTACGGGACGATTAGGGCCGTGAGATCTAACTCTAATCCTACGGCTGTGGTTCATTGATACGTCGGAAACATATCTATAATTTTTTATGCTCCATGCTTGTTTTGTATCTACTTTGCTTTGCTTTGTCTATACTTTGAGGTGTTTTTATATCTTTGATGGAACTAACCTATTAACAAGTTACCACAGTGCCAGTTGCATGTTTTCTTCTGTTTTTGGTTCCAGAAAGGAAGAAAATCAATATTCTCGGAATTGGACGGGACAAAACCAAAGTTATTATTTTTGCCGGAGCAAGACGGAACCATGAAGCATAGACGGAGGGTCCACAGGGTGGCCTCACCCTCCTAGGAGCGGGCAAGCCCTGGAGGTGCCTGGAGGGGGTGTGGGCCCCCTGGACCCCTACCGACCTTGATTCCTGCGCCTAGGAAGAAATCCAGAAGAAATCCACGAAAACCTCTGTAGTGCGGCCGCCACCGAAAGGGAGATTTGGAAACAGAAAGTCTCTGTTTCGGCACCCTGCCGGGACGGGGAAGCGCCCCCGGAGCCATCTCCATCAATCTCCATCGCCATCTTCATCACCGTTGCTGATTCCCATGATGAGGAGGGTGTAGTTCTTCCTCAGGACTAAGGGCTCTACCGGTAGCTATGTGTTCATCTCCCTCTATGCATGGTCATATTGTGATCATGAGCTTTGTAATCAAGTAGATCTACCTTGATACTCAAGTTCTTCAATAGATCTCTGCTCTCCCCATGTGTGTGAAAGTGACAGCGTGCATGCCATGATGGCACTTAGGTTTGAGTCTACATAAATACTCTTTGTGCTTTAATAGATCTATGCTTTTCAACACATGTGTGAAAGTGACAGCATGCATACCGTGTGTGGCACTTTGGCTAGATTGAATATTTGTTATGAGTTACATTTGGAGTTGGATGTCTCTATGAAATTTTGGTGGTTGTTGGAACCATCTAGCGCTCAAGGTGACAGTGTGGGGTTATCTAGATTGGGAAAGGCGGACTTTGAGGAGTGTTGTTATAGCCCTACCGATGATTAGAGTGTCCAGCCGGAGAGTAGTTAAGAGTAGTATCATTAAGAGAAAATATTTATAGTGTTCACTAGTGAAAGTATGATCCCTAGGCCTTGTTTCTAAACATTGAAACACCGTTTGCATCTAGATCTGTTGCATGTTTGCTTGCTTCCTTCTTGTTTCCTTTAGTCTTTACCTCACCGTCAAGCTCTTTTCTAGCACCGTTACCACTTGTATTTCACTATCTCTTCGCCAAACTAGTGCACCTATATTTGGTGTGTTGGGGACACAAGAGACTTCATGTATCTTGATTGCAGGGTTGCTCGAGAGGGAATACCTTTGACCACTTCCTCCTCGAGTTCGATAAACCTTGGGTAATCCACTTAAGGAAAACTTGTTGATGTTCTACAAACCTCTGCACTCGGAGGCCCAACAATTGTCTACAAGAATAGAAGTGTGTAGACATCAAGCTCTTTTCTGGCGCCGTTGCCGGGGAGGAAAGGGAAAAGGCACTCACACGTTACCCCATGGCAAGATCAAGATAGAAAGCTCTTTTCTGGCGCCGTTGTCGGGGAGGTAAGATAAAAGGTACTCACATCCTCCGGTGTGAGTGCTCGAAGTTATTTCCTTTAGATTCTGCAGTTTTGTCTTTTTTCTTTTTTTTCACTAGTTAGGCTTAATGGAAAACAACAAAAAAATTAGAGAGCTTTATAGTGTTTATCTTGAGCTAGGACATGAAGTGTTTGAAGGGAAAATTAAAAAGCCTATGGAACTTTATTTGCATGCTAATAGAAATGTTATTAGTATGAATTCTTTGAACACCATTATTTCTAATGCTATGGAAACCTCTAAGCTTGGGGAAGCTAGTTTTTATGAAAATGATCTTTTTAGTCCCCCGGCTTTGGAAGATAGCTATTCTATTGATTATGATGATACCAAACCTCCAATATATGATGATTACAATGATGAATATGATATTTTCAGTACACCTACTATTGAGGAGGAAATTAATTGTGATTACAATATGCCTCCTATATTTGATGATTATGGTGATGAGAATAATAATGATAGCTACTTTGTTGAATTTGCTCCCACTACAATTCATAAGAATGATTATTCTTATGTGGAGAGCGATAATTATTATATGCATGTGGCTCATGATAAGAATGTTTTATGTGATAGTTATATTGTTAATTTTATTCATGTTGCTACTGAAAGTTATTATGAGAGAGGGAACATGGTTTTATGCATCTCAAAAATATTAAGTTTCCCCTCTTTATGTTGAAAGTCTTGAAGTTGCACTTGTTTTGCTTTCGTATGCTTGTTGCTTTGTGATTTCATGACTTGTTTCTCTACAAGATTCCTATGCATAGGAAGTGGGTTAGACTTAAATGTGTTTTGAATTTGCTTCCTGATGCTCTCTTTTACTTCAATTCATATTTCTTATGTGAGCATCTTCTCAAACTTTCATGCCTAACTTAAAGGCGTTAAAGAAAAGTACTTATTGGGAGATAACCCAAGAGTTTTCTTGAGTCTTGGAAGTTATTACTTCAGTAATTACCTCTCCATATCCTTTTTGTTTGCTTCTTGTGCCAAGAATAACCTCTAATGAGAGGGAAGTAAGATTTGGGGGAGTTGCCGTCCCAAAACAGATTTCTGTCCTCCACCATAAAAAATCGCGAGGAGTCTCTGTAATTCGGATTGAGATGAAAATATACGAATAAATCCCCCAGTATGTTAGCTAACTATCATTAGTACAACAATTTTTGATTTGAGCAACGTAAGGTCTTTGAAAAATCGGTTTCTACCTGCTGGTATGTTTTGACAGATTTCTGCCATTATTTGCATTGGCTTCTTATTAATTCCTTTTTGAGTTCTCTTTAGGTGAATTAAGATTTTTGAAGGAGTTGCTACAGTATCTTGTGTTTTTAGTGAAAAGCCTCGTTGTTCGAAAGATTTGATAGGGGTCTAATATATTTTGAATACACTAATGTTGCTAATGAAGATTGTGTGAAGTTTTGTATGAATTTTTTTTTCAGGTGTAGAGAAAGAATGATGCAATAAGATGAAGAATGGACAAAAGCTCAAGATTGGGGATGCCACCATGGTGTCACCCCAAGAAATATCCAAGAGTTACAAGCGTCAAACCTTGGGGATGCCCAAGGCATCCCCTTCTTCATCAATAAAAAGCTCAGGTCTGTCTAGACACTTCGTTTTTATTGTTTCATGCACAGTTGTATTGTTCTTGGAGAGTCTTAGTTTTTTTTCTTAGTTTCTTGAGTAAGTTGGTTGGTTACACCACACTTATTTTGGAGAGAGACACACTCTGTTTCCATTGCCTACAACACTCTAGTTTTCACTCTTATTGTTTTGTGAGTGTTCACTTTTGCTAGCACTGCGTTCAACTTTAGTTTTCTTGTGCTTTCAGCTTAGAACTTTTTGGTTCTTCTTTGTGGATTTGCGAGACAAGCTCACTGATTTTTATTAATTATTATCTTTGTGAGTTGTTTCAAATAAGTTGTTTGGTGTTGGGAAAGAGTAGAAAGTTTCATGCTTATAGTGGTACAAAGGGGAGCTTGTTTTGACAGTGGCTTAGACTTTATCATGTCATGCTAGATCTTGTTTTGACCTTATGCTTAGTGATTATTGCTGTAGCATGACTTGTTCCAAACAATTAGGATTGCTTAATGTGCCTTGAAGGAATTATGCATTGTTTTATCATACCAAAGGATAGTATTGTGGTATTCTCCTTTGATGCTTTGTTTGGGTTGACTCGACACATGCTCACACGATGCTATGACTATGAACAAGTCACCATAGCCTCTATGATCATTTATTCCTTGTCAACACCCGGATTTTTCAATCCTAGATGCCTGTTATGCCATACATCGCAATCCCAGGATTACCATTTTTGCGAGACATAACAGAATTGGATACCATAGTACATCATCCATTACAAACGATACATAAGTTCTTACGCAAATAGGGATCTCATGATCCAGTTCTTAATACAACATCAAGAAGCGAAATACGTAATAATAACGGTAGCGTGGGCGAAGCTCCATCTTCGGGGTCACAGGAAATGCTGACGATGGGAGATGATCCTAGTTGTCGTAACCTTCCTAGGGTCCATCCTCAAGGTACTCCTCTTCATAGTATGGCCATGGGAATAGCCAGGGACAAAGCCATGAGTACTCCTTAAGTACTCGCAAACTAATACTAACAGGTAAAGGGGTTTTTGGATAATAGGACACTAGGCTCTAGGGTTGTTTTGCAAAAGCCAGATTTACCTCTACTAAGTCTAGAAGCAAATGAATGCTAGTCACAATTTTATAACTCCTAAGTGGGAACTTGTATTTCATATCACAACTCTGTTGTGGTCAAGTCAAAGTTTCAATCCATTTCACAAGTCATTTTGAAAAGTCTGACGGGGGAACAGTATGGTCACTCCAACTGTCCATAACCGCGGACGCGGCTATTCGAATAGTTTGACACTCTGCCGAGATTATACACTTTCACCACAACATTCGATACATCCATCAGGAACAAATCCTGAATTCACCATACTCAGTATGCGGATAATCAATCCTAACCTTTCAATTACACGCCCTAGTATAAGCACCTCTCCTGTGAGTTTAGCCTCCCAACCATGACTAACTGTCATATTGGGTACTGCACAGGTGGACAATCTTCACAAGGTAGCCTCAGCTCAGACCTTGGCCATTAGGGAGCTAATACTAAGGTATATAAGTTTCCAGTCAAGCCCTCCCCAATATTCGGGTATTGTGGTTGTACGATAAAATTGGAATGGTATCGCATCCAGACAACCATCAGTTTTATAAAGGGCTAAGGCTCATGCCTCAACATTTTCATCACAAAAATCATCGGGTGTTTGGAAACACATGTCCAAAACATTTCAATAGAATGATCCATCATTCCAAGGTTTTCATAACCATTTTTCCACCAAGTATTCCCATCTAAAGTTGATCAAGTTTTATGCTTAGCACTAGCATCTATAGGTGGGGGTAAGCAATAATGAGGGGTGGTAAACTAGGGGAGTTTCAACTAAGTACACCTTATATCTTAGGATGATATCAAGGTTTCTAACTTAGGCCAAATTTTATGCTCTTTATGCAACCTTCACATATCTTTCTAGTATCTACCATTCACTTAAGTAAGCTCTAAGTACTAGCTTTGATAAAGAAATAAAGTAATCAAGCTTGCAAGTAAAACTATGATTGGTTTGTCAAGTGGATATGATCATATATGCCTAGGGCATACAGTAGTCATAGTAACAAGTAGGGTTTTGTTGCATCAGTTGGGTATTCTGCAAGAGTTAACTTGCATCAATATCAATATAAGCTTGCATAGGTATAGCATCAGCTTGCCTTGTGCAGAGCAGTGGTTGAAGTTCTCCTCGGCTTCTTCTTCGTAGAATCCTCCTTCCTCCTCGTATCCTTGGTAGGTACTATCGTCTATGAATAAATACGAGGTACACAATCACCAAACAATACTTAACTACTTGCAATCATCACACAAAAGGGTCCTATAGATGATCTAACATCATCTCTAAAATTACAAGATTAAGGCTTGGTTTAATTCCTTTTATTTTTAGAAAAGTAATTTCTACTCATTGAAAAAGTACTTAAGATTTAATATTCTCCAAACCAAACATGGGATCATGTTGACACATGTCATCACCACATATTTCAGTCCAAGGGAATGTGATTTAAAGTGGTGTCACAATTTAATATGGTTTTACCCTTTTATTTTAATTAATTAATGTGTCTGGAAATGCTTATGTAGAATTCTTTTATTACTTGAACATTATTTCTGCAAGTAAACCTATATATTTTTATATATTCTGAAAGGTATGGTTAGATGTGATTTTTGAGAGTTGGAATCAACTCAAAAGCTATTATGGTTTAAATTTGAAAAATGTTTGAATGCAGAAAAGCTTCTGCCTTGTTATTTTTACCATGGGTGATCTATAGATCCAAATGACTTGAATCCAACGGGCTTGGATTCAGCATTCCCAGACCTTTCTAACAAAATTGGTTTCATTCAATTTGGAGCAATGAATCGATCTGGGTTTACTTTTGAATTTGGGTACAGAAGTGTGTTTGAAATAAAAATGAAAAAGGTTTAATTCAAATAACTGGGCTGCGCGGGAAAATTTAACGGGCCGGCCTGCTAAGCGCAGTGCTCCCGCGGGCTGCTTAAGTGGGTGTCCCCACTCGTCAGTGAGACAGGGAGGGGCGAAGCGGTACGGGGCAACGTGGGTCGTTCGATCTGATTCTAATCCAACGGCTGGGAGTCATCGTCGACGCGAGGCAACGGCGGTGAGAAAGAAACCTAGCGCGGCCAGTGAGGGGTGCTGGGAGCTCACCGGGGTGCAGGCGAGGGTCAGCGAGGCAGGCTAACGACGAAGTGGACGATGGCGAACTCAGGGGTGGTCGCGGTAGCTCCTGGGGTGGTCGCGGCAGCTCCTGGGGTGGACGAAATCGATGGCGCCCTTCTTCTTCAGAGGCGGCGGGCTCCGGTGAAATTCCGGTGAGGTGGTGCTCGCCTTGCTCCAGGAACGGTGTGGCACGGTCAGTGAGAAGAGGGGAGTGAGGTGGTGTGAAGAAATCGACTGGGGGTGGCCTCTATTTATAGTCGAGCGAGGGGACCGTCGGGGCGCATGGTGAGCTCGTCGGGGGCGATGTTACAGGCGGCTATTGGCATGGGCGATGGTAGGGGACGGTGCGGTGTTCCCTGGCGATGCTCAACAACATGGTTTCGAGGCGTGGGGCGGTGTGGCTTGGTCTGGAACATGCGACGCTCTGCGCGGCAGAGGCGGCGTCTTCGACGATGAGCGATAGCTGTGCGGCACGTGGCGGCGAAAAAGGATGTCTGGCGGTCTCTTGGGTTGGTGGGGATTGTGTATGCACGCGGCGAGGGAGGCGCGCGGTTTGTGGGCTTCGGTCGAGGGTGGCGCTCTGGCGCACGCTCGGCACGGTCGCTGGTGAGGTTGGCATGGTTCGTGCGTGTGGTCCAGGGCTTGGCAACGCTCGCGGCTGGGACAGGGAGTGGCGGTGGACGGTGGGCTGCCTCCCATACATGCTGGCTAGGCTTGCTTCTCTTCCTAGCTTGCTATCGACATGGGGGTGACATGGGTGTGCTCGGCTGTTCACCATTGATGGCAATGCCAAGCTTACAGTGATGCTAAGGGTTAGTTTAGGTTGTTTGATGATCTACTAAGGCTAGTGGTGCCCAGAGGGGGAACAAGTTAGGCCTCAATCACCGTTCACTATAGTGTTTAGATTTTGTATGATTTGTGTATGCAACCTGTTTGATGAAATGGCCGCATGAAATCAAGTTTTGAATTTTGAAAAGATTTTTGGTGGGTTTGCTAGATTGGTGCTGGTGACTCTGCAGATGCTTGGGTTTTGAAAGTTGAGCTTGTTTGAGTGGTTTTTTGAATAAGTGGGATCTTCCCATATGATAAAGATTCAATTTTGAATTGTCATTTAAACTATGCATTTGAAAGTTTCTGGATGATCACAAAGTGGGCATTGATACCTTGTTATGAGTACATTCAAGGGGTGCAAAGATCCAGAAAAGTTTCCATTAGGTTCTGAAAGTTTGAGACAGCCAAAGTAGGCATGGAGTTAAATTGGTCAAAATGACCATTCCTTTATTTTATTGTTTTGATTTACTTGTCTTAAGGAAAAGTTTGGGAAATGTTTGGATGATGTTTATTTCACCTAAGAAACATTTTACAAGCAAGGAAACATACAAACAAGGTTGTTCAAAAGAATTTCAAATTAAATGCATCCACATATGCATGCCTTCATAATTTTATTTAACAAAGTTTTTGTTAACCCTAATTTTGATGATTAGAAGTTGATGATCCAAGTTTAGTATTTTGGGATGTTATAAACCTTCCCCCCTTAAACAAAATCTCGTCCCGAGATTTGAAAAAGGATGAAAAGATTACCTAGGATTTGAAGAGATCGGGAAACTCCGTCCTGATGTGATCTTCGCGTTCCGAGGTTGCTTCCTCTTCTGTGTTGTTGCTCCACTGAATCTTGAGAAACTTGATTCTTCGGGTTCGGGTAGTTCGAAAAGATTCTTCCAAAATACGGATGGGTACTTCGGGATAGGTCAGGTCATCGTTGATCTCTATAGTCTGGTGGTCGATATTCTTGAACACTTCGGTCTTCTCGGGGACTTCGAGACACTTGCGAAGTAACGAGATATGGAACACATTGTGCACGGCTGACATCTCTTCGGGTAGTTCTAATTGATACGACACTTCTCCTCGACGATTCAGAATCTTGAAAGGTCCGATATATCTGGGGGATAACTTTCCTTTGAGTTGGAAATGCTGCATTCCCTTAAATGGCGACACTTTCAGATAGACAAAATCTCCTATATTGAAGGCGAGGTCTCTACGTCTCTTGTCAGCGTAACTCTTCTGTCGGGATTGGGCTGTCTTGAGGTGCTCACGAATCTTGTGAACCTTCTCTTCTGCTCCTCGTAGGATGTCTGGTCCGAAGATCTGACTCTCTCCTACTTCCGACCAGTTCAAAGGGGTGCGACACTTCCTTCCGTACATAAATTCAAATGGGGCCATTTGCAAGCTGGCTTGATAACTATTGTTGTATGAAAATTCTACGAACGACAGACAGTCTTCCCACTTGGATCCATATTCTAACACACATGCTCTCAGCATATCTTCGAGTATTTGATTTACTCGCTCCGTTTGTCCATCGGTCTGAGGGTAATACGCGATGCTGAAATCTAGGCGGGTTCCTAAACCTTCTTGTACTTTCTTCCAGAATCTCGAGGTAAACTGAGTTCCTCGATCTGATACTATGTGCTTGGGGACTCCATGCAAACTAACGATTCTAGCGATATATAACTCCGATAGTTTCGAACTCTGATATGTGGTCTTGACGGGCAAGAAATGGGCGACTTTGGACAATCTGTCCACTATGACCCAGATAGAGTCATTTCCCCTACTAGAAGTAGGTAGTCCAGTGATAAAGTCCATTCCTATAGAATCCCATTTCCATTCCGGAATCTGCAATGGTTGCAACAATCCAGCGGGTCTTTGATGTCCGGCCTTGACTCGCTGACAAATATCACACTTGGCGATATAGCTTCCGATTTCTCTCTTCATCTTATGCCACCAAAATTTCTCTTTTAAATCTTGATACATCTTAGTTCCTCCGGGATGGATAGAATAAAGAGTATCATGAGCCTCCTTCAAAATCACTTCTTTCAACTCAGAATCTGCTGGTACACAAAGGCGTCTTTGTACCACAACACTCCTTCTTCATCCTCGATGAATCCGGGTACTTCGCCTGTACCGATACGACGCTTGATTCCGTCAATACTGGCATTTCCCTTCTGCGCCTCTTTAATCTGACTGATCAAAGTGGGCTGGAGTTCTATGCTAGCTACAAATCCTTCACTTACTAATTCCATCCGAAAATCTTCTAGCTCCTTGTGCAGACTTGGTTGCTCCTTCAAAATCATGGAGTTCAAGCGGCACGGCAATCTACTAAGGGTATCTGCTACCACGTTGGATTTACCAGGGTGATAGTGAATGTCCAGATCGTAATCCTTGATTAGCTCAATCCATCTTCTCTGCCTCATATTCAGCTCCTTCTAAGTGAATATATACTTTAGGATCTTATGATCCGAATAAATCTCACAACGGTTTCCCATCAGGTAATGTCTCCATGTCTTCAGGGCTAGAACTACGACTGCGAGTTCGAGGTCATGGGTTGGGTAGTTTTTCTCATGTTGCTTCAATTGTCGCGATAGATAAGATATAACTTTGCCTTCTTGCATTAGCACACATCCGAGACCAATCTTGGATGCGTCGCAATACACGTCGAAGGGCTTCGTGATATCCGGCATGATCACGATTGGGGCTGAAATCAATCTCCTCTTGAGTTCTTGAAAACTCGCTTCACATTTGTCGGTCCATTCAAACTTCTTGTCCTTCTTCAGCAATTGGGTCATGGGTCTGGCGATACTAGAGAATCCTTCTACGAATTTGTGGTAATATCCCGCCAATCCGAGAAATGCACGAACTTGGGTTTGAGTGGTTGGGGCTTGCCAATCTTCTACATATTTCACTTTGGAAGGGTCAACAGAAATTCCTCCGGCTGATACAATGTGACCGAGGAATCCTACCTCCTGTAACCAGAATTTACATTTGCTAAACTTTGCATACAACTGATGCTCTCTAAGGGTTCCAAGGATGGTCCTTAGGTGTAGCTCATGTTCATCTTCTGATTTGGAATAAATCGGAATGTCATCGATGAAAACAACGACAAACTTATCCAGGAAGTCCATAAAAATCTTATTCATGAGATTCATGAAATAAGCGGGGGCATTGGTTAATCCAAAATACATGACCGTATACTCATACAATCCATATCTGGTGGTAAAGGCAGTCTTTGGAATATCCTCTGCATGAATTTTGAGTTGATGATAGCCAGTTCTAAGATTAATCTTAGAAAACACTTTGGCACCGGTCAACTGATCAAACAAATCTTCTATCTTGGGAAAGGGGTACTTGTTCTTGATGGTGACATCATTCAATTTCCGATAATCCGTACACAAACGGTTACCTCCATCCTTCTTGTCCACAAACAAGACAGGTGATCTCCAAGGTGACGCACTTGGTTGAATCAATCCAATTTCCAGCATGGAATCCAGTTGCTTCTTCAATTCTGCTAGCTCCGACGGGTTCATACTATAGGGTCTCTGGGCTCTGGGTCCAGTTCCGGGGATTAGTTCGATGATAAACTCGATATCCTGATCTGGGGGCATACCGGGCAAAACATCTGGAAACAAATCGGGGTATTCACAGACTATCCGGAGTTCGTCAATGGTAGGTTGGGCTATAGTCTTGTTGCATTTGAATTGGCGAGGTAAGGTTTCAGATATATGCTCGACTGATATTCCGGCGGTACTGGTCATAGTTATGGCTTTCTTGGCACAGTCAATTAATCCTTTATGTTTGGACATCCAATCCATTCCTAGTACTACTTCCAAACCTTTAGTTCCGAGTACTATCAGATTTGCATAAAAATCTATGCCATGGATTCGGATAGGGACGGCTTTGCAAATTTGCCTAGCCTTGGTGGTTGATCCGGGAATTTGAACAATCATGACATGCTTCAGTTTGGTTGGTTGAATTTTACTAGTGCATGAAAATTCTTCGGTGACAAATGAATGCGATGCACCAGAATCAAACAACACTCTTGCAAGTACTGAATTAACAGAAAACATACCCAGCACGACGTCTGGCGCTTCCTGAGCTTCTTCAGCATGCATGAGAAAATGACGGCCGTTGCGGTTGAGTGAATTCCCTGGGGCAAATCTTCTTCCTGGCTGAACACGATGCTGCTGCTGAGCTGGGACATTGGCATTGGGGGCTGTAGCATTCTTCTTGTTGGGGCACTCGTTGGAATAGTGGCCTTTATTTCCACAGCCATAACAGGTCACTTGCGACTTGTCCTTGGCTACGACAGGCATAGCATTGCTTCTAGTCCTCGGGGCAGTGTTGGTGTTGGCGGTAGCATTGTTGTTGTTGAAATTGGGTGGGGCACGATTGAAATTGCTAGAGTTGCCGGGGTTGTTGTGGTTTCCTCCGGGTCTAGGGTTTCCACGGTTGGGATAGGTGGGACAGGTCATCGGGGGTCTATTGGTCCTTGGGGCAAATCCTGGAGATGGGTTAGGGCGATACTTTGGGGTCTGATGGGTTCCTGGTTGATGCATCATACGACGCTTGCGGTTCTCATTGGCTTGATTGATCTTTCCTTCCATCTGGATAGCAGAGTCGACAAGGGCTTCAATATCCGCAAAGGGAATATTGACTAACACTGTCTACATCTCATCATGCAGACCATTCAGGAATCTTTCTTTCTTCTTGGCTTCAGTGTCTATTTCATCCGGGGCATACCTAGCTAATGACAAAAATTTGTCACGGTATTCCACTACAGTCATCCTTCCTTGCTTCAGCTCTCTGAACTCGTCTCTTATTCTCTTGATCAAACCCGGTGGTACATGGGTTCTTCTAAACTTGACCTTGAATTCCTCCCAGGTCATCATCTGGCCTCCGGTCATTGCGCGAACACTGTTCCACCATGCTCGGGCATCTCCGGCTAGATAGTGGGTGGCGAACAGGACTTTCTCGTTGGCTTCCACTCCTGCTACTTATAAGTTATTTTCCATGGTTTGCAGCCAATCATCGGTGTCTAGGGGTTCTTCTGACTTGGTGAAAACAGGGGGGTTGGTATTCTGGAAATTCTTGAGCTTAGATCCATGGTGGTCCTGATTTCCGTGGCCTTGGTTGTTATGGGCTAGCTAGGCTATCTGCTGAAGGGTGGCCAGGTTGGCTTGACATTCCGCTCTTTCAGCTTCACGGTAAGAAGTCAACATTTGCAGAATCTGCAACATCGGGTCCGGGGTGGAACCACTTCCTCCATGTGGCATCTGAAGATTGAGGTAGATCATGAGAAAAGAGGGATATTTCTAAAGTTTTGGGTCTTTGGAAAAAAAATTAAAGTTTGACTCAGATTTTTCTAGTAACTTGCTTTTCATTCATTCATTCATTCATAGCACCCGATACAACACACACCACAACAAAGAAAAACAGATGGTTTTAAGAACCATTCTGAGAACTACGATACAGTGGGACCGAATACTACTCACTACGCTAGTGCTCAAGTGCTAATACTCCTTAGAATCTATGGCCTCATCATCCTCATCATCATCGATGAAGGCGAAACGTCCTCATCGGTGAAGAAATCCATAGCCTGATCCTCTAGAAAATCATCGTCATCGCTGAGATAGGAGTAGGGGTCTCCACGAAGATCCTCGCCGGCATTCTCCCTTTCCTCCAACTACATGTCTCTCTCGTGGATGGTCTCCTCCAGAGATGAGATGCGGTGGCGAAGATGGGCAATGATGCGCTCCTTCTTGTCGACCTGACGGCGGCGAGACTTGCGATCCTTTGCTAGCATGGCGATGGTCTGGTCCTTCGTCTTGATGATGGCAGACTTGTGGTTGAAGTAGTCACGGCAGTTGTCTAACTCCTGCTGACGATCGTACATCCTGAAGCTAAGGTGGTCCAATTGGGTCTTCAGCTCGGGGTGGTATGGGGCTTCCAGTGGTTGTCCATTAGCATCACGCCTTGGGCAAAACTCAAAGCGAGTACCCTTGATCTGATTGATGCTCTGCCCACACAGACGAGAAAGAGCTTCCTGCATGGCTCTGGCAAGTCCATCGAGCCAGTTGTTTTCTCTCAAGGTAAACTAAATTCCCTCCGCAGTGGGAGGTTCAATCTTTCCTTGGAGACTTGCAACAATTAGCCACTACAGATCTTCTCCTCCTTGATCATTGAGCTGAGCTCCGAAGAACTCGGGGTGCGGATGCTCCAGAAGTTCCGAAAGCTGGTCCAAATCCCTCTCAAAGACAAGGTCTCCTCCATTCCCAAGTTGGTAAAACTTGCCGTACTTCACCTCCATCTATAAGAATAGAGGATGAGTAAGTTAGTAGAGTGATTAAGTGTGCCAAAATTTTACGTATTTTGCAAGAGTTTTTGAGGAACATGAATTTTTATGAAAGAATCAAAGGGATAAGAATGAGAATAAGTTTTTGTAAATATTTGTTTTCTTTGGTTTTGAAACTAAGTTTTTGATTCTATGTCCAGTCTAACTAGGGTCTCCTATGGTCAGGATGGCTCTGATACCAACTTGTCAACACTCGGATTTTTCAATCCTAGATGCCTGTTATGCCATACATCGCAATCCCAGGATTACCATTTTTGCGAGACATAACAGAATTGGATACCATAGTACATCATCCATTACAAAAGATACATAAGTTCTTACACAAATAGGGATCTCATGATCCAGTTCTTAATACAACATCAAGCAGCGGAATACGTAATAATAACGGTAGCGTGGGCGAAGCTCCATCTTCGGTGTCACAGGCAATGCTGACGATGGGAGATGATCCTAGTTGTCGTAAACTTCCTAGGGTCCATCCTCAAGGTACTCCTCTTCATAGTCTGGCCATGTGAATAGCCAGGGACAAAGCCATGAGTACTCTTTAAGTACTCGCAAACTAATACTAACAGGTCAAGGGGTTTTTGGATAATAGGACACTAGGCTCTAGGGTTGTTTTGCAAAAGCCAGATTTACCTCTACTAAGTCTAGAAGCAAATGAATGCTAGTCACAATTTTATAACTCCTAAGTGGGAACTTGTATTTCATATCACAACTCTGTTGTGGTCAAGTCAAAGTTTCAATCCATTTCACAAGTCATTTAGGAAAGTCTGACGGGAGATTGTACACTTTCACCACAACATTCGATACATCCATCAGGAACAAATCCTGAATTCACCATACTCAGTATGCGCATAATCAATCCTAACCTTTCAATTACACGCCCTAGTATAAGTACCTCTCCTGTGAGTTTGGCCTTCCAACCATGACCAACTGTCATCTTGGGTACTGCACAGGTGGACAATCTTCACAAGGTAGCCTCAGCTCAGACCTTGGCCGTGAGGGAGCTAATACTAAGGTATATAAGTTTCCAGTCAAGCCCTACCCAATATTCGGGTATTGTGGTTGTACGATAAAATTGGAATGGTATCGCATCCAGACAACCATCAGTTTTATAAAGGGCTAAGGCTCATGCCTCAACATTTTCATCACAAAAATCATCGGGTGTTTGGAAACACATGTCCAAAACATTTCAATAGAATGATCCATCATTCCAAGGTTTTCATAACCATTTTTCCACCAAGTATTCCCATCTAAAGTTGATCAAGTTTTATGCTTAGCACTAGCATCTACAGGTGGGGGTAAGCAATAATGAGGGGTGGTAAACTAGGGGAGTTTCAACTAAGTACACCTTATATCTTAGGATGATATCAAGGTTTCTAACTTAGGCAAAATTTTATGCTCTTTATGCAACCTTCACATATCTTTCTAGTATCTACCATTCACTTAAGTAAGCTCTAAGTACTAGCTTTGATAAAGAAATAAAGTAATCAAGCTTGCAAGTAAAACTAGGATTGGTTTGTCAAGTGGTTATGATCATATATGCCTAGGGCATACAGTAGTCATAGTAACAAGTAGGGGTTTGTTGCATCAGTTGGGTATTCTGCAAGAGTTAACTTGCATCAATATTAGTATAAGCTTGCATAGGTATAGCATCAGCTTGCCTTGTGCAGAGCAGTGGTTGAAGTTCTCCTCGGCTTCTTCTTCGTAGAATCCTCCTTCCTCCTCGTATCCTTGGTCGGTACTATCGCCTATGAATAAATACGAGGTACACAATCACCAAACAATACTTAACTACTTGCCATCATCACACAAAAGGGTCCTATATATGATCTAACTTCATCTCTAAAATTACAAGATTAAGGCTTGGTTTAATTCCTTTTATTTTTAGAAAAGTAATTTCTACTCATTGAAAAACTACTTAAGATTTAATATTCTCCAAACCAAACATGGGATCATGTTGACACATGTCATCACCACATATTTTAGTCCAAGGGAAGGTGATTTAAAGTGGTGTCACAATTTAATAAGGTTTTACCCTTTTATTTTAATTAATTAATGTGTCTAGAAATGCTTCTGTAGCATTCTTTTATTACTTGAACATTATTTCTGCAAGTAATCCTATATATTTTTATATATTCTGAAAGGCATGGTTAGATGTGATTTTTGAGAGTTGGAATCAACTCAAAAGCTATTATGGTTTAAATTTGAAAAATGTTTGAATGCAGAAAAGCTTCTGCCTTGTTATTTTTACCATGGGTGATCTATAGATCCAAATGACTTGAATCGAACGGGCTTGGATTCAGCATTCCCAGACCTTTCTAACAAAATTGGTTTCATTCAATTTGGTGGACTGAATCGATCTGGGTTGATTTTTGAAGTTGGGTATAGAAGTGTGTTTGAAACAAAAATGAAAAAGGTTTAATTCAAATAACTGGGCTGCGCGGGAAAATTTAACGGGCCGGCCTGCTAAGCGCAGTGCTCCCGCGGGCTGCTTAAGTGGGTGTCCCCACTCGTTATTGAGACAGGGAGGGCCGAAGCGGTACGGGGCAACATGGGTCGTTCGATCTGATTCTAATCCAACGGCTGGGAGTCATCGTCGACGCGAGGCAACGCCGGCGAGAAAGAAACCTAGCGCGGCTAGTGAGGGGTGCTGGGGGCTCACCGGGGTGCAGGCGAGGGTCGGCGAGGCGGGCGAACGACGAAGTCGACGACGGCGAACTCAGGGGTAGTCGCGGCAGCTCCTGGGGTGGACGAAATCGATGTCGCCCTTCTTCTCTAGAGGCGGCGGGCTCCGGTGAAATTCCGGCGAGGTGGTGCTCGCCTTGCTGTAGGAACGGTGTGGCACGATCAGTGAAAAGAGGGGAGTGAGGTGGTGTGAAGAAATCGACTGGGGGTGGCCTCTATTTATAGTCGAGCGAGGGGACCGTCGGGGCGCATGGTGAGCTCGTCGGGGGCGATGTTACAGGCGGCTATTGGCATGGGCGACGGTAGGTGACGGTGCGGTGTTCCCTGGCGATTCTCAACGACATGGTTTCGAGACATGGGGCGGTGTGGCTTGGTCTGGAACATGCGACGCTCTGCGCGGCAGAGGCGGCGTCTTCGACGGCGAGCGGTGGCTGTAAGGCACGGGGCGGCGAACAAGGATGTCTGGAGGTCTCCTGGGTCGGTGGGGATTGTGTATGCACGCGGAGAGGGCGGCGCGCGGTCTGTGGGCTTCGGTCGAGGGTGGCGCTCTGGCGCATGCTCGGCACGGTCGCTGGTGAGGTTGGCATGATTCGTGCGTGTGGTCCAGGGCTTGGCAACGCTCGCGGCTGGGACAGGGAGTGGCGGTGGACAGTGGGCTGCCTCCCATACATGCTGGCTAGGCTTGCTTCTCTTCCTAGCTTGCTATCGACATGGGGGTGACATGGGTGTGCTCGGCTGTTCACCATTGATGGCAATGCCAAGCTTACAGTGATGCTAAGGGTTAGTTTAGGTTGTTAGATGATCTACTAAGGCTAGTGGTGCCCAGAGAGGGAAGAAGTTAGGCCTCAATCACTGCTCACTATAGTGTTTAGATTTTGTATGATTTGTGTCTGCAACCTGTTTGATGAAATGGCCGCATGAAATCAAGTTTTAAATTTTGAAAAGATTTTTGGTGGGTTTGCTAGATTGGTGCTGGTGAGTCTGCAGATGCTTGGGTTTTGAAAGTTGAGCTTGTTTGAGTGGTTTTTGAATAAGTGGTATCTTCCCATATGATAAAGATTTAATTTTGAATTGTCATTTAAACTATGCATTTGAAAGTTTCTGGATGATCACAAAGTGGGCCTTGATACCTTGTTATGAGTACATTCAAGGGGTGCAAAGATCCAGAAAAGTTTCCATTAGGTTCTGAAAGTTTGAGACAGGCAAAGTAGGCATGGGAGTTAAATTGGTCAAAATGACCATTCCTTTATTTTATTGGTTTTGATTTATTTGTCTTAAGGAAAAGTTTGGGAAATGTTTGGATGATGTTTATTTCACCTAAGAAACATTTTACAAGCAAGGAAACATACAAACAAGGTGGTTCAAAAGAATTTAAAATTAAATGCATACACATATGCATGCCTTCATAATTTTATTTAACAAAGTTTTTGTTAACCCTAATTTTGATGATTAGAAGTGATGATCCAAGTTTAGTATTTTTGGGATGTTACAGTCCTTGACTTGTAGTACCACTCTATGCTTTGATTAGTAATGCTTGGTTGCTCTTCATGATTATGGCCATTAACCTCTTTTAGTTGGTTGCTCCCAGTATTTTGCTAGCCTCCACTTGTATGAGTAAGCTCTACTCATGCTTCCAACTCCCAAGAAACCAAGTTATTACAAAGAGTCCACTATAAACTCCTATGCATGGTGTGTTACACCATTCCAAGTATATTCTTGTTTTCAGCTATCTTCCAACTAAAAACTATTTTGTTATGTGAAAACTTAGTGATTAAAGCCCTCACGAACATGATGGCACACTTTATATTCTTTGCCCGAAATAAACTTGAAACATTGTGTCATCTATGTTGTATATGTTTGCACTTATACGTTGGAATTAGCAGAACCGTGCTATCACAGGGAACGTTTTCACTTGTACTTTGTACTCAGTTGATATCATGCTCTTTTGTCTATGGATGTCACCGGTGTGAAATAAAGAGGGAACTTGTAAGTCCATGGAGTTTGTATCATGTGTTAGAGAAACGCCTGGGCCGCTAGCCTAAGCCATGCCTAATCATGGTGGAAACTTGCAGCATCACTATAGTGACATCTATGAAGCGTTCTTCTTATAAAAAAGAGACACATTGAGAAACGAGGAAAGAGATAAAAAAGCACCATATTCCCATGGTAAATAAGAAGATTGCTGAGATGCTCATTGTCTGCTTGCCTTGTCATTTTGGTTATGGGATAGCTCCTGTACCATGTGCAAGGGGTAACCTGTTGGCGGTTCTCTATGATATGCAAATACTTACAGTGACAAGAACTTACAAGTGACTGAAGTTGAGTAGCATGAGGTGTGGCCCTCGTATTCAAGGGACTTGAGATTTCCAACTTATACTTCGTCAAGCATATACTCCATATTTGTTCACTTTAAACTTAATCACTTCAAGATGCTTATGATAGGGGCAATGAGGGCTGAAAGCTAACAACTACCATAATTTTTGGAAGCTCTTTTTGAAACTTGAAATCCATGCTTCCTTTATAAAAGGCCCTTCTTCCACCATTATTTGAGTCTCCACCTTCTACTTTTGTGCAACATTAAGAGAGCATAGTTGTCATTCTGTGTGTAGTGTTCCAAAGCTTATTGATTGATGCATATTGTGATATTACTTGTTCTTGTGCTATTTGTTTCTAGTCACCCTTGTGAACTTTCAAGGTGTCCTATGCATATATTTGCTACTCTATGAGGGACAAGCTAATTGCCACTATGCCATGTTTTTGTATGTGAAACAAACAAAAGCTTTTCAATGCATATTATTCATGATCTTTGTTTGTAGCCTTTCATGTTGCATGCATAGTTACTATGTCTTATTGTTAGAACTCCATCTTTCATGCACATGTTTATAGTTCTTTGTTCCCAGCTTTCAATGCTTGCAAATGGTTTGATCTTGGTTTTGATGGTGCATGTCACCTAAAAAATTATTCTTTTTATCACTTACCTACTTGAGGACGAGCAGGAGTTAAGATTTGGGATGCTTGATACGTCAGAAACGTATCTATAATTTTTGATGCTCCATGCTTGTTTTGTATCTACTTTTCTTTGCTTTGTCTATACTTTGAGGTATTTTTATATATTTTCTAGAACTAACCTATTAACAAGTTGCCACAATGCCAATTGCATGTTTTCTTATGTTTTTGGTTCCAGAAAGGCAGAGAATCAATATTCTCGGAATTCGACGGGACAAAAGCCAAAGTCAATATTTTACCGTGGGCAATACGAAGCCAGAAGACGAGACAAAGAAGGCTCACCAGGGGGCCACACCCCTGGCCGCGCGGGTGGCCCACCCCGCGCCTGGGGGGTGCAGCCGCCCTGGTGGCCCCGCTGGCTCGCCCCTTCGCTTATAAGAAGCCCCTGATGTAGAAACCCTAGGCACCCGATCAAAACGGAACCACGAAGTAGAGATGGAGGGGGGCCACAGCGTGGCCGCACCCTCCTAGGAGCGAGCAAGCCCTAGAGGTGCCTGGAGGGGGTGTGGGCCCCCTGGACCCCCACCGACCTTGATTCCTGCACCTATAAGAAGCCTCCGACTTAAAAACCCTAGGGCATCCAGAAGAAATCCACGAAAACCTCCGTAGAGCCGCCGCCACCGAAAGGGATATTCAGTGGATAGAAAGTCTCTGTTCCGGCACCCTGTCGGGACGGGGAAGTGCCCCCGGAGCCATCTCCATCGCCATCTTCATCACCGTTGCTGATTTCCATGATGAGGAGGGAGTAGTTCTTCCTCAGGGCTAAGGGCTCTACCGGTAGCTATGTGTTCATCTCTCTCTATGCATGGTCATATTGTGATCATGAGGTTTGTAATAAAGTAGATCTACCTTGCTACTCAAGTGCTTCAATATATCTCTGCTCTCCCCATGTGTGTGAAAGTGACAGCGTGCACGCCATGGTGGCACTTAGGTTTGAGTCTACATAAATACTCTTTGTGCTTTAATAGACCTATGCTTTTCCGCACGTGTGTGAAAGTGACAGCGTGCATATTGTGTGTGGCACTTTGGCTAGATTGAATATTTGTTATGAGTTATATTTGGAGTTGGATGTCTCTATGAAATTGTGGTGTTTGTCGGAACCATCTAGCGCTCAAGGTGACAGTGTGGGGTTATCTAGATTGGGAAAGGCGGACTTTGAGGAGTGCTGTTATAGCCCTACCGATGATTAGAGTGTCCAACCGGAGAGTAGTTAAGAGTAGTATCATTAAGATAAGATATTTATATGAGAGAGTGTTCACTAGTGAAAGTATGATCCCTAGGCCCTGTTTCTAAACATTGAAACACCGTTTGCATCTAGATCTGTTGCATGTTTGCTTGCTTCCTTCTTGTTGCCTTTAGTCTTTACCTCACCGTCAAGATCTTTTTCTGGCACCGTTACCACTTGTATTTCACTATCTCTTCGCCGAACTAGTGCACCTATATTGGGTGTGTTGGGGACACAAGAGACTTGTTGTATCTTGATTACAGGGTTGATCGAGAGGGAATACCTTTGACCACTTCCTCCCTGAGTTCGATACACCTTGGGTAATCCACTTAACGGAAACTTGCTACTGTACTACAAACCTCTGCACTTGGAGGCCCAACAACTGTATACAAGAATAGAAGTGCGTAGACATCATTTATTGTCCACGCTTGAACAAGATGCGGAGAGGTCGAACCCTAGCGCGGCCAGTGGGGGTCAGTGGTGGCTCACCGGGGCTCCGACGATGGTCGCAATGGGGGCGAATGAGGAAGTCATTGACATCGATCCTCCTGGTATCGGTGGATCCTCCTAGGGTGGATCCAATCGATGGTGCCCTTCTCCTTCAGCAGCGGCAAGCTCCGGCGAAATTCCGGCCACCTGGTGCTCGCCTTGCTCGGGGGGTGACTGGGTGTGATCAGTGAGAGGTGGGGAGTGAGATGGCGTGGTAAAATCAAACGAGGGTGGCCTCCTTTTATAGTGCCTGAAGGGGACCGACGGGCGCGGGCTGAGCTCATCGTGGTCATCGGCACAGCGAGATAATGACATGGACGATGATAGGGGGCAGAGCTGTGCTCCGTGGTGAAGCCCAACCGCAAGGTCACGTGGCATGGGGCGGTGCGGAACGGTCGGAACGTCACGGTGCTCTAAGCGGGTCCGATGGTGGTTTTAATGGCGCACAATGTACATGGTCCGCGTGGTGATGAACGGGGTTGTCTGGCGTGTTGCTGGGATGCTGGCGATCACGCACGCAATCGGCGAGGGCGGTGCGTGGTCTATGGGTGTGTGTCACGGTTGAAGCTCTGGCGCGCTCTCGGCTCACATGCAGAGAGTCTTGGCATGCTCGGGCTGTGTGCTCCAGGGGATAGCTGCGCTCGAGGCTTGGACAGGGGGTGGCGGTGGATGGTGGTCAATGCTCCAGACATGCTTGCTAGGCTTGGTGCTTCTCCTAGCTTGCTGGGTACGGTGGGAAATTAGGCTCAGCATGGTCACCATTGATGGCTATGGCATGCTCACAGTGGTTCTAAAGCTTGTTAATTGGGCTAGATCATCTACTGAGAGTGTAGTGTGAGCTATAGAGGGAACAAGGTTGGCCAAAATCACTGCTCCTAATAGTGTTTGATGTTTGTTTGTTTGTTTGCTGATTACAAGGTGTTTGATGAAATGGCCGAAAGAGGTAAAATTTTTAATTTTGGATTCAAACTTGGTGGATGTGTTGGTTACATACTAGGGAGTCTCTGGTTAGTTGGATTGGTCAAGGTGCACTGGTTTGGTTGGGTTTTGAAAATGTGGGATCTTCACATATGATATAGATTCAATTTTGAATTGTGATTTGAATCAAGTTGCCAAATGTTTCTGCAAGTTTGAAAGGTGGGCTTTGATTCAATTTTACTTGGTCTATCAAGGGGTGAAAAGAAATGGAAAATTTTCTGTTTGAAATCTTGGACTAGAAACACTCAAAGTGGCCTAGTGAGCAAGATTGGCAAAAATGACCATTTGCTTATTTGTTTTATTTTTTATTTTCTCTTGATTTTTTTCTACTTGGAAATGTTTTAGATGATGTTTTCTTCATCTTTACTCCCTTCCTTGCTATTTAGATCAATCACACAAGTCCATTCATTCATTCATGCAATCATCACATACACACATGCATTCATAAAGATTTGAATTAACAAAAGTTTTTGTTAACCCTAATTTTGGTGATTGGAATTTGATAATCATGATCAATATTTTTGGGATGTTACATTATTTTTATTATGTTTCCATTATTCTAATTAAAGAAACTAATTGATAAGACATGAACATTTGTAAAGTGCCCTATTCGACACAATGTGGGGAAGTCATCTAGCAATAAACCAAATAGTTCATAGTGGCATTATTAACAAACCATCTATTGTGGATAGAAAACACTCACCTAGAATAAACTAAATTGTTTAAGAATTCATGAAAGATTTTGGCTCTATGTAATAAAAACAAAGAATTAATGAATAAGTCCTTGAAAATTGTAAGACAAATTTCATGACAAGAGCCAAAGGAGGCAAAGCTAGTATTGCTAAAGAGTTGGCGCGGTCTCTAGAAAGTGTGTGTCTTGACAGTGGTGTTCATGGAATAAAAGTAGGAGCATGATGAAGGTTTGTGACCATGCATCGGAATGATTGAGAATCACAAGTGGAAATTGTTCCAGAACACGACTCTTCATGTTATAATGAAAAATGAGTCAATGATTTGATCATTGTAGTTTTTCAGTTATGCTTTTACATAAATAAGTAGAATTTACAAATATGCCCTACATATGATTTAGAGATAAGTATGAATTAAATGTCAAGTTACTGGAACAAGACATACCTAAAAACTACAAGGAAGGTGATGGTAAACTAAGGTTACAAGAAATCCTAAAATTAAAAATTCACTTGAGATTAGAAAGTAAAATAGTTATTGAATCTTGACGAGTAAGGAGATACTTGATATTTCTGAAGGACCGCAAGGTTATAAGAAGTAAGTGGGAGTCTTAAAAGACAAAGCATGATTTGTAAAGAAGGGTCTTGAGCGAATTCAAATGAATTTGATTCAAAGTGTTGAATGTCTGGTGGAATTAAAATCTTGTAAAATAAAGTCTCGAATTAATAATTGATCAAGAGATTTCGAATTTTTCGAAATGTCAAGATTGTTTATGTAAAATTCATAAAGCTAAGTGGAAGCAAGGGATTCTTCCTGGATTAATATGTGAATTCCATATTTTTGTGAGGAAGTATTATTAAGTTTAAAATCACATATGTAGATGACATATTTTAAGTGGGAGCTTAATAGAATTCATATGTGTGATTGACACACTGTATAAAAGACGAAAAGCGAAGAAATAAATAAATAAATGGTGATATATAGGAACATACGACATTGAAGTCTAGTAGATTGAGACATGTCCTATTTAATTATATTGGAATGAATTCCTAATAGATTCTAAATGGTTCAGAATGTGAATTGATTTAGGAAGATTCCTTAATAATTCAAAGGGGTTTAGGAAAGATCATTAAATTTGAAAATCCATGATATGAAGAATAGGATGTTTGGACATCCACTATGTTGTGACATAGGATTCTGAATTGAAATCATGATAAACACTCAACATAATTTGATCCATGTTCTTATTTGAAAGAACAAGTTTAGAAATGATTGGTGAATCATTGAATGATGAGTTAGGATTGTCCATAGCATCTGGAGAGATCTGTAGACATGTTTCTAGATCTGTAAAGACAACATACTTAAAGTATAAACTGTTATACTAGAAAGGATGTATGTTGAATTTATGAAGATTGGAAATATCCGCATTAAAAGTTACCTCAGGCACAGTTGAAGCATGATGGATAAATATTTGCAATTTCATAGGTGTCATGGTATTGTCGACGAGTACGCCATGGAGGGTTCCTTACAGTGCGTGTTTAGAGACGTGGGGTAAGGCGGACAGTAGACGGATACGAGGTAACATAGCTTACCCAGGTTCAGATCCCACGACGGTGGCAGAATCCTACTCCTGCTATAAATCACTATAATGGCAATACGCCGAGTTACAGAGATAGGTTCGCTGTGCGAGGTTATCTATGAACGTCTAAGTTATCATACCCTAAAGGCTCCCATATGCCCGACTTATATGGTCACCAGGTCCTAGGGTTACAGGGAAAAGTCCTAGCCGAACAGGTCACAGAGTCCTACACCGTATATTACTAGTCTTGTGTATCTTGCACTCCAAGTCTCCGGGTACGCTGGTGACTCCACCGTAGCCTTCCTTTATCCGGAATGGGCCTCCCTTCTGGATCCACCTAACTGGGCCTCCCAGCAGGCCATAGGCCATGCTACCGACTATGGGCCACCCGGGTTAGTCGGATAAGAGACATGCTATAAGGATACCCATATAGCATATCCCCAACAGTAGCCCCCGGAGAACTCTGAGATCTTGCACCGTCTTGCCTCTTCACATAGAATGCTCCGTCTAGATGGATGTCGGCAAATCGTTAAGCAATATCTTGTAGTCCTCCCAAAGAACCCTGCAAGGTTTTCTTCGTCTTCGATTTGTAAGCCGGAGAAATGCTGAATCTTCCATCGTACTCTTTCGTTAGTCGGATTAAATCCGTCCATGCCGGAATCTTCGATGCGACGGCTCATCTACCTGTGTCAGCTAGGACGATGTAGGCTTAGGTCAGCGACGCCTCGTAAATCACACATGCAGAGAACGCAATCATATCCGATTTTCCTGCGCGAGCGATACGAACCGTTGGCGGCGGCGGTTGGAGATGTGGAGAAATTACCGCACACGTTCACGAACACGTCGTCTACGCGGCAACCGTCTGATTAGCTGCACGAATCTTGACGCAGAGCATGATAAATAGTAACCTTGGAACACTTTCCACTGTTTACCTCATTCCTCTCGCGTCATCGTCTTCTTCCTCCATCCGCACGCCTCCTCGAGCTCTCCGCGATAAACCTCGAAAACCCTAGCCTCCCTCTGCGTCAGTCGCGGCCTTCCAACACTCCATGGCCAGTAGCAGCTCCTCCCCATCGATGTCGGCGTCGAGCGAAGCCGTGGCGAAGCCGGCGAGCTCCATCGTCATGCCCCCAGAGGGCATCGTCATCCCCGCATCAGCGGTGATTGAAACCACCGGCGGCGGCCATAATCTGGCGGCGCTGGAGCCACAGGAAGAAGAGCCAGACTCGCACAAGGGTGACTGGCGCGGCTCGGACATCACCGACCGCGACATCCAAGAGATGGTCGCCGAAGGCTACCTCCCCGCGATGGAGGGGCTCGCCTGGCGGGCGGAGCCGGCCGGTGAGGTGACACCTTCTCCCCAAGCCGGAGAAAAGGTGTACCTCAAGGCACAGTTGGTACCCGGCGTTTCCCTGCCCATCTTCCATTTCTTCCTCTCCATCTTGAACCACTGCAAGGTCCAACCCCATAACCTCTCCCCCAATAGCATCTTAGTGCTTAGCAACTTCACAACACTTTGTGAGGGTTACCTAGGGATTAGGCCTAGGTTAGACTTGTTCGTGTACTTCTTCACCGTCAAACGTGAAGCCGGACATAGTTGGGAGGAGCTGACAAACTGCGGCACCATAAGCTTCAAAATTCGACCTGGCCGGCGGTTCCCCGACATCGTCGGCCATGAGTCCTGCAAAAACTGGCAGCGGACGTATTTCTACGGCCCCGACATTCCTTTGGCGGGCCAAGAAGTAACGTACCCGGGCTTTGCGGATGGAGCCTCCGCTGAAGTTTCCACATGGAGATCCCATGCCTCCCTTCCCTCCGACCTCGACGCTTCTCGCGCAATAAGGCGGATTGAATGGTTCGTAGAGACGGATTTGACCGGCTTGGACCTAGCCATGTGCTGGTTCATCAGGCGAATCCAACCTCTGCAGCACCGCACGAAATTCATGCACGAGTATACCAGTGATCGAAGGGATACCCTCCGAATCTCCGTGGATAACTTCTCGAGCGACTCTGTCAAGCTCCGCCTGAAGGACATCATCAAGGTGAAGGATAAGAAGCGTGGCTTCACCATCACCTACAACATGTTCATAGACGGCAAGTGCCCAAAGGTAGATATTTATTTTCCGTGTATGACATATGCTCTAGTTTCCCCGTCTTGCCAACAACATTTTATCTAACACGGTGATTTCTTACTTAACAGCTTAGCGATCTAGATGAGGACAACCTGGCTGCCCAAATCTATGATCCAAAGATGAAGGAAGTCACGGTCGTGTCCGACGACGATGTCCCATTGGCGCGAAAGTGGAAGATCTCCACCTCTGACGCTGCCTACGGAGGCAAGAAGAAGAAGACGGAGAGTGGAGCCTCCAAAAAGACTACCGCCGCCCTGGAGGCGGAAAAGAGAAAAGCCACCACAAAGCACCCCCCTAGTGTAAGCTTCTCATTCTCTGACATTGTCTATCTGTGTGTTTTGTTTCTGTACTTATGCACTTTGCACGTTTCAGGAAGAAAGCCACAACCAGCCTCAAGAAGACCTCCAAGACTTTGGGGGCTTCTAGAAATATCAAGGATATGCTGCATCGCGACTCCTCCCTCTCCATCGCCCCTGCTACTCCTGCCTTCAAGCCTTCCTCTGCCCCGACAGGTTCTCAAGTCCAGGAGGCACCAGGCCCTTCTGCCATGGAAGTGGATTCTGGCGGTTCTACCGAACTCGCTGTTGTTGGCGCATAGGCGACGCAGGAGAGCACTGCTCTACAAATGGCTGAAGCTCTGGCTAAGGATTCCATCGGTAGCGGCAAGGCGGTAGTGGGAACTGGTACCTCTTCCGAAGGCGGCGCCCCTGCTCCCCAGAAGCCCTTCGAGTTCCCAAAGATAGTTTACCCGATGCTCACGTCGAGTAACACAACTCTGGTTCCTGGAGGAGTGTCGTCGTCTCCGACGTGCGGTATTGAGGAGCTCCTATGGGTTTAACCCGCTCGCCTCCTTTGGACAAGGAATGCATGGTTCTTGCCGGCAACTTCATCAACACCGCCATCACTCAAGCCAAGGAGATTGCCAAGCCCCTCCAGATATACATCAAGGCCTCGGACTCCGTGACGAAGTATTCGGAGATTCTGCGCCGAGCCCCCGAGCGTGTTATGAGCTGGAAAGCTTCATGTGCACGGGCTGGAGCAAGGATGGCACTCTCAATGGTGAAGGCACACTATGAAGATGCCGACATCGACACGGTTAACTCTGGTATCCCCGACATTGATGATGACGACAAAGAGATTGACCACGAAGCCATCTTGTCATCACTCGCGGGTTATGACACCAGAGTTGCCGAGTTGGTTGACATCGATGTCTTCATGCCCATGAACACCATCGACAGCGCCAACCAAGATTCTTCCGAGTCTCATCATAGTGCCGATGTTGAGGGTGATTCTCCGGCTGGGGATGACGCTGCTTACAAGTCTCCGGCGCCCAAAGAGTGAAAAACACTATGTAATATTTGTTTTGCCTTTGGTGTATGCGCGGAAAAAACTTGATGATGTAACTTAAGGCGGAAAACAATGGTTGTTATTTCCTGCCACTTAAGAACTTAGTTCCAGCATGTATATATTTTTAAGAAAGTGCTGGCTTATCCATTACTTTGGTTCTTATGCTTGATCTTTCTTGAGTCGGAAGACTCGTTGTCGGAACCATGCGCTTAGGTGATGATGCCCAATGGCATCGTCAATAACCTGAGCACAAAATAGCCGACAATAAGTGCCAAAAGTCACTACTCCAGAATCCACATAAAAACGACAAAGAACATGTAGACCAGAAAACTTAAGCTAACGTCCGTAGACGGAATTTTCACAAGTGAAAATGCAAAACTTGTGCATAAAGGTTTTACATGATCCAAAAATGAACACTAAAGGAGGTAAAAGACTCAGAAATATGAGTGAACCAAAGAGCTTTTTTCATCGATCATATAAGAGGTACATAATTAAATAAAAAATGCTAAGTGTAAAAAGGACATAGCTGTGCTATGTTCTATGGCCGATCAAGCTCCGGGTAGTCATCATACGGGTCATGTCGCTTACGCTTATGATACTCGTTGGGTCTATCGTTTAGTTCATGATTGTCAACAAGGTGGGGAAAGCAGCCCCCCCCCAAGTCTGAGATCAGTATCATTGGATACCGCGGTTGTGGCTTGAAGGCCGCATGCAAGACCCATTGAGCAACGCCTTGCTTATGATGAACGGTCCTTCCCATGGTGGGGATAATTTGTGTGACTTATTTTGTTTAAGTCGGAGCACCAAATCCCCCTCTTTAAACGTGCGATGCCAAACGCGGTGACTATGGTAGCTGCGTAGCTTCTGCTGGTAGATGGCGGATCTTTGGCATGCCAAAACGTGCTCCTCTTCGAGAAGGTCCACATCTAGGTGTCTGGATTCTTCAGCGTCATCCTCGTCATAGGAGGCAACTCTTGGTGCATCGTGAAGGATGTCGGAAGGCAGGATGGCTTCTGCTCCATATACCATGAAATAAGGGGTGTAGCTGGTGGATCTGTTGGGTGTAGTTCGTAAACTCTACAGCACAGATGGCAATTCTTCCACCCAGGCTCCAGCTGCTCTATGTAGAGGTGCCTCAAGACGTGGCTTGATTCCCTGCAGGATTAATCCATTGGCTCACTCAACCTGACCATTGGATTGTGGGTGTGCCACAGACGCAAGGCCAAGTCGGATGCCTTTCTCCCAGCAATATGCCTCCACTTCCCCGAGTGATAAGTTGCTGCCGTTGTCGGTGATAATGCTATGTGGGAGACCAAATCTCACCACTAGATCTCGGACGAACCTGAGGGCAGTTTCCCCATCAAGCTTTCTAATGGGTTTGGCTTCTATCCATTTAGTGAATTTGTCAACTGCTACAAGCAGATGCGTAAACCCACAAGGTGCCGTCTGTAACGGTCCCACCATGTCTAGCCCCCAGACTGCAAACGGCCAAGTTATTGGTATTGTTCGCAGTTCTTCAGCACGAACATGTGGTTGTCAGGCATAATAATGGCATCCGGTAGAATCCTTGCCGGAAGGCTTTCGCGACCAACGATCGAGGAGTGGCGTTGTGCCCGCAATCTCCGAGATGGATTTCGCGTAGGATTTCCATACCTTCTATCTGGGAAACACACTTTAGGTATACACCAGTAGTGATCCTTTTGTAGAGTTGCCCGTTGGTTATGGTATAACCCTTTGTTCGTCATACTATTTGCCATCTTTCGACTTTGTCGTCGGGCAAAATTTCCTGTTCGAGATATTCCATGAACGGTTTTGTCCAAGCCGGAGGGACCTTAGTCACCATATGGATGAAAGAGTCAGCTCTATCCGGGTTGTCGATATCGGCTCCCTTAACGGATGGTGTGCGCATGTGCTCTAGGAAAACTCCTGGCGGAATTCGCTTGCGCCCTGATCCTAGCTTAGACAGTAGATCAGCCGCCTCGTTTTGTTCCCTAGGCACATACTTAACTTCGTAGCCCAAGAAGCTCTTGGCTATCTAGTCCACTTCGTCTCGATATGCCGCCATCATAGGGTTCCGCGCATTCCAGGTGCCAGCCACCTGCTGGGCAACCAAGTTGGAATCTCCACAGCAAACTATGCGATTGATGCCAATATCCTTGGCTACACGTAGTCCGTGAATGAGTGCTTCATACTCCGCCATGTTGTTTGTAGCCTCGAAGTGGATCTGCAGAACGTAGTGTAGCTTGTCTCCTGTTGGTGACTGTAGCAATACACCAGCCCCCGAGCCGTTGAGCATCTTTGATCCGTCAAAGTGCATCACCCAGTACTCTGGTTCTGGCAACAGAGTAGCATCTGGCATATCCGACCAATCTGCAACAAAATCTACCAAGGCTTGTGACTTGATAGCGTTGCGTCTCTTGTAGGTGATCTCGAAGGCGGAAAGTTCAATGTCCCACTTCGCGACACTTCCTGTAGCATCGCTATTGTTGATGATGTCGGACAGTGGAGTCTTGCTCACAACTGTGATTGGGTGCTCCTGAAAGTAATGCCTCAGCTTCCGAGAAGCAAGGAATACTCCATAAGCTATCTTTTGGTAGTGCGGGTAACGCTGCTTGGATTCCGTCAAGACCTCGCTCACATAGTAAACTGGTCGTTGAACTCCGTGCTCATAGCCTGGTTCCTTCCTCTCTACCACGATGACGATGCTGTTAACCCGATTGGTTGCTACCATGTAAATTAACAAGGTCTCTCCAGGCTCGGGTGCTGCAAGGATGGGCGCTGAGGAAAGAATCTCCTTGAGCTGCTTCAATGCTGTATCTGCTTCGTCCGTCAATGTGAATTTGTCCGCCTTCTTCAGCAACTTGTACAGCGGCAGAGCCTTCTCTCCAAGTCGGCTGACGAACTGACTAACTGCTGCAACACAACCTGTTAGTCGTTGAATGTCCTTTAGGCATGTTGGACGGTTTATGTTCAAGATGGCCTTGATTTTCTCCGGGTTGACCTCGATTCCACGCTGGGAAACGATGAAGCCCAACAATTTGTCGGCTGGAACCCCGAAGACGCACTTCTTAGGGTTAAGCATCATGTTGTATTTCTGGAGATTATCAAAGGTTTCTTTTAAGTCGGAGATTAAGTCGTTTGACTTTTTGGACATCACCGCAATATTGTCCACGTAGGCGTGAACGATCCGACCAATTTGGTCATGAAGGCAACGTTGCATCGTCCGCTGGTAGGTAGCACCTACGTTTTTCAGCCCAAAGGGCATCGTGACATAGCAAAACGTGCCGTATGGGGTAGTGAACGAAGTGGCCAATTGGTCCGACTTCCTCATCTTGATCTGGTGGTAATCTGAGTATGCATCGAGAAAACACAAAAGTTCCGAGCTAGCCGTCGAGTCAATGACTTGGTCAATGCGAGGCAAAGCAAACGGATCTTTGGGACATGCTTTGTTCAAGCCGGTGTAATCAACACACATTCTTAATTCATTGGTTCCCTTTTTGGGGACAAGTACAGGATTGGCCACCCATTGGGTGTAAAGGACTTCTCAGATAAATCTATCCTTAAGTAACCTAGCTATCTCTTTGCCAATGGCGCGTCTCTTCTCATGTCCAAAGCGTCGTAGAGGTTATTTCACTGGTTTGCATTTTGGGTCAATGTTTAAGCTGTGCTCGGCAAGTTACGTAGGTACACCTTTCATGTCGGCAGGTTGCCAGGAAAAGATGTCCCTGTTCTCACGGAGGAACTCGACGAGCGCGCTTTCCTATTTGGGATCCATGTTCGTCCCAATGGCGGTGACCTTGGAGGCATCGCCTACCACAAGTTCCACCGGCTTGGTCTCGATGGCGGCATTGAACACAGGAGCAGAGTTCGAGATCTTCTTCTTCGACGCGGGAATCTCTGAGTCATCGACCTTACACTGGATCTCTTTGAATTCTTCGCTGTAGAGGATAGCTTCTGCAACGGCTGCTTCGTTGATCTCGCAGTCCCTTGCCTTGGTAAAGCTTCCCGACACGGTGATGATGTAGTTTGGTCCGGGTATCTTGAGCTTGTTGTAGACAAAGCATGGCTTGGCCATGAACGTGTGGAATATGTCGCGGCCGAATATGACGTAGTACACGCTCTTGAAGGGGACCACCTCGAAGGTCATGCACTCTTGACGGTAATTATTAACATCGCCAAAGGCAACCTGAAGTTTAATGCACCCAAGGGACCGAGCCTCCCGACCAGGAACTACCCAAGTGCTATTATTTTATGTGAGCAAGCATTGATCTAATGCCACTCTCAAATGAGAATATAATTGTTTTAAACCAAGTTTTGTTTGCCCTTATGTTGGTTTGGTTGAGTGTTAAAGCTTGGACAAAAATTTCCAAAACAAATATAGTTTTAAAACCATTTTCAAATCTTCATCAAACCATGTGCTAAGGCATCGTTATTTTTAAAAATCTTCAAAGGACCATGCAAGTCCAGCAAGGCAGCATGGTTTTGTACTCAAAATTATACAAGATTCACATTACAAAAGGCCAGAAATATTTGAAATACAAATACTTTTAGTTTCATTTGAAATGGATTCCAGAAAATAGAATTAGAAATGGAAAAGGGTTTAAAAACCCAACTGGGCCAGGCGCCACGTTTTCAGCCCATCAGCAAACGTAGCCCAGCAAGCCCACCCGGGGTTTTCCCTCCTTCTCTCACGCGGCACAGACCTACCCCGTGCTCACTGACTGGTGGACCCAAATGCCACGCGAGCATCGTCCCCGAGCCACGCATCCCCACGACCCCGTTGACGCCGCTGTTACCTCATCACTTCCGCGATTGAAGCAGGCTTAATTGCCGGCGTTTCCTCGTCAGATTCTCACCCCTGCTTTGGCTATAAGACCCCCTCACCTCTCCGCTCATTTCCCCTCACTCGGCGCACCATTTCCGCCACCAGGCTGCCCACAATCTTGCTTGCACCGCCGCTGTACCGAGCCACTCCGGCGGGCGATTCCGGTAAGCTCCGACCGCCCCTCTGCTTTTCGTTCAAACGAGCGTGACCGCCATGTCCTTGTGCATATGCTAACACCCCTGGTTTGCCTGCTCGTGACCCAGGTCGCCGTCTTCGTTCACGCCCGCAACCACCAGAGCCGCCGCTCAACTCCTACGAGCAATAGCGGTATGAATCGAGCGCCCCTTGTCTTATCCTTGAAACCATCTTGCTCACTGTGACCTTGCGCACCCCCTGATACATTTTGTTCGTGCTAGGGCGACGCAGAGCCTTGGCAACGTCGACGTCTGCAAGCACCCGACGCCACGCACGACTCCGACGAGCTCCAGCGACATCCCCGGTGCGCCCCTTCGCCAACGAAGCCTACCTTGAGCATCAGCAGCACACGGCGAACTCGGTAAGCCACCTCACCCTCTCCCGCGCGACCTAAATCGTCGGCAACGTCTCTGACAGAGCCACCTCCGCCACTCGCCGCCGCTAGCACCGCCAGGCTTTGGTCGCTTGATCGCGAACCGTTCGATCTAGATTCAACGAGTTAGATAGATCACTTAAACGAAGGGGTACGGAACAGATCTGGCCGTGCGATTTAAGTTAGATATGACGGTCCACGTTAGTCAATCCACGCGAATCGGTATCAACCAATCAGTGAGCGCCGCGTGGCTAGTCCTTTGTTTTAAAAACAGAATTTAGATCTATTAGATGTTTAAACTTGTAAAATTCATAACTTTTGAATCCCACGTCCAAATTTGACAAATTTTATACCATTGGAATCAGGAGAGAAATTCATTTCTGTTTATGCAATGTGTTTAATGTTTTGCCTCTATAAAAATGGTTGTTTTTACAGAAACATTTGTAGGCATAATTTGTGTATAATAATTATTTGAAGAATGTTATGCTAATCAAATAAAGTTTATTTGGATTATTTTGGACTTGTTTATGATTCAGTACCGTGTACTTGTCTTGTTTGGTGTAGAAAATCATCACATGGAATTTTTCATACATTCATGTATTTTTTTGCTTGTATATATTGTGTATGTGATTTTGTGGCATAATTTTATGTGTAGATTTTGGTGCAAATAGTGATTGTGATTGTGAAGATTGTTGCTACTCCCCAAACTACCAAGGAAAGTGGTGCTTCATGATTTTATTCCTATGTTTTTTCAACTATGCACTAGAATTGTTTTGTATAGGACTTGCATGAATATTTTGATCTATATGCTATGGTTGGGAAATCCTAGTAGTTGTAGAATTGCTAGAAAGTTCTAAGTTAAGATACTTATCAATGCCATGCTTAGCCTAGCTAGTAGCAACCAAGGGTGGTTATATATTCATGCTATGAAAAATCTTTCTAAGTCTTTGGACTTGTGTTTTTGCTTAATAAAACAACTAAGTGAATGAAACACCTGGGTGGAATGGAAAGAATGGTTTGTGTTGAGTGGTTACACAAGGCCCATTTCTATGGTTTACCTTGTGTGTATCACTTGTGGAAAGCCACCCAGGAACAAAGGGATTTGAGAGGCCAAATATTAAGAAGCTTCTAGTGCAGCCACATGGCATTATGGGCTCTGCCTGGATCATATAGGTTGCAATAACTTAGCCATTTGGACAGTTGGTGGTAGTGGGATGATAGGTTGGAGTGCGTCCATTTGGTCTAAGGGAAGGCTTCTGAAAGATCCTGTCATGGTGAAAATCAAGTCTTGTGGGGAAAGTGCACAACCTCTGCAGATGGAAGAATCTAAGTACTTAGCCATGTCCCTGGTATTGGACAACTTGAGCATCAAGACATGGAAGCCATCAAGAATCTCCTCATCCCAATTTCTAATTTAAAAACTTGTAGTTGAACAAGGGTAAAGGTTCACCAATTTCTATTGGTAGTTGCTTGGGAAAGTTTATCAAAGAAAAACTTAGTGTTTTCAACTAATAGGCAAAACCTATTTTGAGCAAAGCAAGCCTAAGCTACACTTAGCCAAAATGCATATAGTATCTAGACTACTAATGTTCTACTAAGGTATCACTTGCCAATACTATTCCAATGTATTGACCCACTGTGGCTGTAACTTGTGATGTTGCAGGTTATTCTGATGATGATTAGGGGTTATGAGTCTACACTCAACATGCTTGCCTGTGGCACATGAAGATGAAGACTTATTTATCTTATTATATATTTGAACTCTTGTATTAGGCCTGTGGCCATGGAGTTGTAAAAGACTATGTTTCTCTCTGGAATGATATGTAATAATGACCTTTGTTTCTATGTACTTCATCTTAAACTGTGGATGCTAGCATTGATCCAGGGACTAGCATTGCAATCATAGGGATCCTTACCTTTATAAAGGGAGGGATCTTACATATGGGCAATGAGGTCGGGCCTTTTCTCCGTGGTCGGAGGATATTGGGATAGCATCCTTCCTGTGGTGTGCATCCCTCCGTCTTTGTTCTGATGAACTTGTCTGGGACCCGACATCAAGAGGAGATCTGACCCGACATCAAGGAGTGGGGTGGGCATCACCTTCTTGCCTTCACTGTCAATGTATGGCTTGGCTTGTGCCGGTTTAGAGGGAGCCCATCCTAGGTTGCGTCATACACTAGGATCGTTGATGACGCGAGCCGGAGCTTTCTTAGCCTTCTGCTGCTGTAGCAGAGTCTTGTACTCGGCCCCCATTGCTCTAGCTTTTTCTATGGACTTCTACGCGTTGACCAGATCTCGATCTAGTTTAGCGCCTTGCTCCACGATGGCTTGCGCCTCCTCCAGCAGCTGTTGGCGCTTCTCATCAAGCTGGGTCATGTTCCAGATATGAGCAACGGTCAGTGGCTCGACGAGGAGATTTCCGTACATCACTCTATCAGCTGGAGTGACTTGGGATGCTGCAGACGTGGATGTTAGAGGCGGCAAGTTTGTGGTGTTGTTGTTAATCGGACCGGTGCCCAGTTCCTGCGGCTGCTGCACTGGGTTCGGCGGAGGAGGCATGACTTGTGCGCGATCATCGTCAGCAGCAATAAGTGTCCCCTTCCCCTTTTCCAGTGCCATAGGCGGAGCTCGTCCGGGTTGATCCTCATCAATCGTCGTCCCAATGGTGACGAACACCCTCGGGACGCGACGGTGTTGTTGGCCTGCTCGTCGCGCGAGTACTCCTCCATCTCCTGCATAGCGGAGTCTAGCTCTTCTGGACTGAAGTCTATCTCCTCTGAATTTCCTCGATGACGGGTGGTGGAGGTGCAACGGGCTCGACGATGACTGGAGGTGGTGGTGCTGCCACGACGATGGCGGAAGGAGGCGGTGGCTGCTGAGCCGGAGGTTATCCGTCTCCGAGCACGAGCTCCATCTGGGCTTCCGCGTCATCCGCCGCGTAGCTGTTGACGGTGCTCACCATCTCTTCGAGGGTGAGGCGTCCTGTTGCCTGCTGCCGTCTTAAAGAATGTCGGAGAAGCGTGCCACGGTCCAGTGCTTCCACGAAGTTATACATAGCGTTATCATCGGGGTAGTGGGCTAGGTCGGCTCGTATACGAAGCCACCTGGCCAGTTAATCGCGGGGGTTTTCGCCTTCTCTCTGAACGCAGCGTGCCAGATCGAAGATGGTAACCACGCCGACGAACTTGGATCTCTGCTATCCAGACGCACGGACTAAGCCGGCGGATTTGCAGTGATCTTCCACCTTTATATCCTGCACAGGGGCGGTTTGGGTGGGCCTTGAATTTTTCCGATCTTTGTCAGCAAACTCCGAAGAGAGATCCGACATTGATCCTTCCGCGAACGTATCCTGCCCATAGGCGATCCGTGCGGGTCTTGACGCTCCTCCGACTCCCAGGGAACTAGTGCCCGAGTCGGTTTCGCCAATGAAGAGGTGGATGTCTCCGATAGGAACGATCGAACACCGCGTAGGGTTCGTCTTCGCCGGGATCTAGAACTCGTCGGGAGGGACGATCGGAACGTTGCCGGAGAAGAGAACATGACCGATGGCTACAGTTCGCCCGATTCCTGCAAAGATCTTGGTCCTCGCCCGCTGAAGAGCCTGAAGCGCCTCTTGCCCCACGGTGGGCGCCAACTGTAGTGGTATAGCCGACGAGTACGCCATGGAGGGGTCCTCACAGTGCGTGTTTAGAGACGTGGGGTAAGGCGGACGGTTGACGGGTACGAGGTAACACAGCTTACCAAGGTTAAGATCCCACGACGGTGGCGGAATCCTACTCCTCCTATAAATCACTATAATGGCAATACGCCGAGTTACAGAGATAGGTTCGCTGTGCGAGGTTGTCTATGAACGTCTAAGTTATCATGCCCTAAAGGCTCCCATAGGTCCTACTTATATGGTCACCAGGTCCTAGGGTTACAGGGAAAAGTCCTAGCCGGACAGGTCACAGAGTCCTACACCGTCTATTACTAGTCTTGTGTATCTTGCACTCCAAGGCTCCGGGTACGCTGGTGACTCCACCGTAGCCTTCCTTTATCCGGCATGGGCCTCCCTTCTGGATCCACCTAACTGGGCCGCCCAGTAGGCCATAGGCCATGCTACCGACTATGGGCCACCCGGGTTAGTCGGATAAGAGACATGCTATAAGGATACCCATATAGCATATCCCCAACAATAGGGTGCATTTTGAATTGGAAATCTACATTTAATAACACAATATGTGAACACTATCATGTGTTGTATAAATGTTGAAGCTTTGAGAAGAAATTTCTCACAGAGTGTATTCCAAATACTTAGTGCCCACGAGAAAGTCCATGAGACCTATCTAAAGTCACTGCTGGTATCTGGAACTTGAATAGCCCCATTTTGTTGCTAAAACATGATACATGCACAAGATGTTATCATAGAGATGATAAAGAGGTTTTAGTGTCATATTAGATGACATTAATAAGTTGCAAAGTATACACAAGGAATGAAGTGTTCATTTCTTAGTCTTAGAACTCTTCCATGAGGAAGCATAATCAGAAGAACCAAGTAGTATGGTACTGATGATTGATAACAAATGCAACTAGTTTATTTGTAGTCTAGTGCAAGTGGGAGACTGAAGGGAATATGCCCTAGAGTCAAATATTAGATGGCATATTTCATAAAGTTTATGATTAAGTTTTGTATCATGCTATAACTGTATTGATAAGAAAACATAAATACACATGTGATATATGAAAAAATAGTAGTTCCTAGTGAAAGTCTAGTCACTGGTTCATTGGTCAACTGATGATCAAAGGTTTCCTGATCATGAAGGTGCCTCAGCCCCTAATTGACAATGAGATCATTTCATTGGGGAATGAGATGGTGAACATACCCTATATATAGCATCGTATCACGATCATGTCACAAAGTTCGGGTTATGATGTTTAGGAAACATAGTGACTCTTTCCTTATACCATGAGACCATATCAAAATCACTGTCACCCGGGGATGCTTTGATGGCACATAACGTCACTCAGTAATATGGTGATCATAAAGTTGTCACTGGGTATCTGGAGGAACATGTACATGAGACTTCATCAAGAGCGGGATTTCTCCATTCACGGGATTTCTCCATTATCACATATCAGATCGAGTAAAGAAGGTATTGTTAGTAACGAGGTTGAACACTGACATGGGGATGTCACTTGATCAAAACCTCCAAAAATATAGTATCACAGATAAAAAAGGAATAAGACACAGTGTTTACGGTTCAACGACAAATATCATTGAGTACAGAGGTGGACATTATGGATATCCAAATCTCGATGTTGATCATTGGTCATAGAGGAGTCTTGGCCATGTCTGTAGTATTCTCGAACTGTTGGGTACCACACTTAAGTGTTTGATGAAGCTTGGAGATCATTAATGGCTAGTTTGAATCATCGAAAAAATGAGAAGAGAGAGACCAAAAAAGTTCTTGGAAGATCCGAAGGTGTTCGGAGAAAGAATAAGAAAAAGGATCTGAAAGGAGTTTCTGGTAAATGATGATTTAAATATATATTTATTACATGTTAATTATGACTTAATATATTATAAATAAATATTTGAATAAATATTTATAAAGGCATATTTCTCATTAGGCAAAAAACCTGGAGGGATTTTTATTAAAAAGAAACGGACGGAAAAAGGCTAAAAGGGAAATCTGCAACTCGCGTGGGAGGCAGATAGTTGCCGCCATCCACGGCAGCAGATAGCAGGGACCGCGCATGGGCGCGCTGGGCTGCAAGAAGCCAGCCGTCCCACCCGGCGCCAACTGCCTCTATCGCGCCTCCAGGACGCATGGGTCGTGTGGGCAAGCTGGGCCGCGAGTAGAGCGACTGGCTCCCCTGGCGCCAGGCCGCCGCTCTAGTGCTAGGCCGCGAGGTGGGAAGGAGGCCCACCAAATACCCAGCAATGCCACTGCCTCCATCCACCACTGCCTGTTGCCTGGGCCGGCCCCGGGTGGCCCACCAGGGTGCTGTGGGGCCCAGCCGACGGATGGAATCCGAATTCTGCCGTATTTCTTATTTATTTTAGTACCATATGGGGCACCTAAGGTAGATGATTCCCTCCCTATGCCTATATAAACGGGTGCCCATAGGTGGATTAAAAACACACCAATTTTCACCTAGAAATCAATAATAGGCATGTGTTGCCTCTCTCTCCTCTCTCTCTCTTGCAACTATGGCCCCTTGTTAGGGTTGTGCGAGCAAGGAGTTCTTCACTGCAGAGCGCTGTCGCTCTATGGGATTCGGAGCCGGGAGATCTACTTACGCAATCTCGGCTAGATCAGGGACAAGCGGGGGTCGTCATAAAGCACCATATGTGTGTGGCTCTCTCTAGCGGCACCATGCTTTCGGTGCTAGGAGTTGTCGTGGAGCTGCAAGGATATCGTGACCTCGAGATTAGCATCGGGTTGTCTTCTTCATCCATGTTCCTCGCAATACGTTAACTGCGCTTGGTATTCAAAGGTATGGATACCATATCCCCTCCCATTACTGCTTTACTAGTAGATAGATATTGGGTTTCCTGGGATGCCGCGTAGTAAAAAAATATTTTCAGCACCGAACCCCAACACACCTACCCTATATAGAGAGCAGAGCCCGACGGGCTAGATGTCTCGCCCGCCCTTTACTTGTCGCACATATACCAGGCACATCTTCCTCACCTCCTATCGACGTACGGCGGCGAAGTAGTCCAAACACTGTGCGGTGGCGCGGACCTAAGCGTGGCCGTCCGAACAGCTTGCGGCGGCGCGAATCTAAGCGTGGCGGTCTGATGGTATGCGGTGGCGCGGACCTAAGTGTGGCGGTCAGAATAGCGTGTGGCAGCATGGACCTAAGTGTGGGGGTCGGAATGGCTTGCGGCGGAGCGGATCTAAGCATGACGGCTTGAACCACGTGCAACGGTGAGGATCTAAGCGTCTAAATTTTTTGTAACGTCTCTGTCTGTCTCACTTCCGTTCACCTCCTAAGATCCGTTGCTGATGAAAGACATGGAGGCGGAAGTGGTGCCGACGGTGGTCATGGATGCAATGAAAATTGAAGCCATCATCCGCAACATCAGTACGACATCGGTGGTGCCGACAGTGGTCATCAATGCGATCACGATTAACGCCATTATCTAGAAGATCGTTGCAACGATGGTGGTGCCGACAGTGGTCATCAATGTGACGACAATTGAAACCATCATCCGCAACATCACTGCAACAGCGCAGATCAAGCCCTCGTGAATTGAAGTTGTGGGAGGCAGGCCAAGGCCACGGCTGGCACGTCGAGGTGCACATCGATAGTGAAGGCCGGATGTACCTCGTGGCTGGGTGGATGGGAGCAGTTTGCCCATACTTCTTGATGTACACATACGACAGAGAGGGCGGCTAGCTCATGGTCCACTTAAGATTTGGACAAATTTGAGCCCAATATGAATCAAAATTCTGTGACTTAAAATATATGTATGATTTGAATAAATTTGATATGTATTTGAGCCATGAGACCGGTGGATATGGTCTAAAGCTGATTCATAAGTAGTAGTACTTGCTTTGACAATCTCTAGTGGGCTTATATAAATTTGATCAAAATATGTATGATTTGAATCAAAGTTGATATGTATTTGAGTTGTGAGGACGGTGGATATTCTCTAAAGCTGATTCATAAGTAGTACTCCCTTGGACCCAAATTAGTTGATTTATATTTGTATAGATTCAATTGTATCTAGACATGAATTAGTATTACATTCATCTGTATCTTGACGAATTTGAGTCAACTAATTTGGATTGGAGGGAGTAGTACTTTCTTTGACAATCTCTAGTGGGCTTGTATAAGTTTGATAGAAATTTGTATGATTTGAATCAAAATTGATATGTACTCTTGAACCATGAGGCCAAGGAATTGGCGTCCCATCTCCACACATGGCCACAACCACATATCGCCTCTCTAGAGAAGAAGAATGCGGTGTCAAGAAGAAGGGGAATGGATGTGGCCACCAACACTGCAAGTCTACATGGCAGCCACGATGGCTGCGACAGAACGTTCAAAACTGATAGAGCCCCAACTTGACCCTCTATACATTTGGCATGCCAACTATGGATATCTAGATCCAAGGCAAGCAAATCGAGCCCCGCAATGCATTCTCTTGACAACTTTGGGACCGCAAAGTGACTAAATTAGCAGGAACTCACAACCATCTTTTGAATAACAATTATACTCTCTAAATTAGCTATCTATTCAACTAATCATTACATGTGCCACCCTTCACCACAACCGCATAATATAACTGCTAGGATGGGGATGACAACTACTAAAACTGCCTACATAAATCTACTATTCTTGTATCACTCCGGGAAAAACAGTAATAGAAAATCGCCTGTCTTTATCTGGTGCATCATGATATCATCATGCATACTTTGTCTCTTAAAATATTTAACTAAACCTATTTCATCTCTACACTTTATCTGATCTCATATTGTCTAAAAAATATTTCTAGAAGTTTTAAAACTAAATCTAAAAATATTTTGACTGGGGGAGGCAGCCCAGCCCGTAGGCCAGGTCACCTACCACCCAGGTCGACCCAACCCAAAACAACTTGGTCAAACCCTAACCCTGATTCCTGGACCTATCTGCCCTTACCCAACAGCCGCTGCTGCCACCACTCTATCCCATCGCACCCGCGCGCAACACACCCAATGCGAGGTAGCAACACCAAGCACGCTACGCACGCCACCCCGACCCGCCTGTCCCCATAGCCCCACCCCACGTGAACCGCTCATCACTCCCCACCTTGCTCTCCTCGACTCTTTCCTCGCGCGATGCCCGTACCTATACACTACTCGACCCGCTCCTCCAACCCCCACCGCCACCTGGTCTGCTCTGCATCGCCGCCAGGAGCACCTCCCCGATGCCTCCTATGATCAACCCTGTCGCCTCGGCCGACCTACCTCACCTTGGCCCTCTCGCACTGCCCCGCTCTGTTGGCCGCTCCACCAGGGCGCCGTCACTGTCGGCTCTAGCCTTCCTCGCCTGCGTCTGAATTTCCTCTTCTCCTCCGACGGTCCCCGTCTAGAGCCGCCCACCGCGGGTACCCTCGCCCATGACCCCGCCATCGGCCTCGTCCTCAACGCCGCTTCTCCGCTAGCGCTGGCCGTGCCCCGTGCCATACCGGACCGCCTTGCCAAGCTCTAGAACCAGCGTTTGCATCCTCTGCGAGCTCTCCTCCGTGTACCACTTTCTCGAGCTCATCACCGCCCATCGCCGGCCACGTCTGATGTCTACGCACTTCTATTCTTGTAGACAGTTGTTGGGACTCCAAGTGCAGAAGTTTGTAGAACAGCAACAGGTTTCCCTTAAGTGGATTACCAACGTTTATCGAACTCAGGGAGCAAGTGGTCAAAGGTATTCCCTCTCAAGCAACCCTGCAATCAATATACAAGAAGTCTCTTGTGTCCCCAACACAGCGAATACACTTGTCAGGTGTATAGGTGCACTAGTTCAGCAAAGAGATAGTAAAATACAAGTGGTAACAGTGCCAGAAAATAGCTTCTGACATTTTGTTGACGTGGGGTAACGTGTGTGAAACTGAAATAAAGATGTAAGCAAGCAAACATGCAACATATATAGATGCAAACGGTGTTTCAATGTTTAGAAACAAGGCCTAGGGATCATACTTTCACTAGTGAACAATCTCTCATATAAATATCTTCTCTCTATGATACTACTCTTAACTACTCTCCGGTTGGACACTCTAATCCATGGTAGGGCTATAACAGCACACCTCAAAGTCTGCCTTTGCCAATATAGATAACCCTACACTGTCACCTTGAGCACTAGATGGTTCCAACAAACACCACAATTTCATAGAGACAACCAACTCAAAATATAACTCATGATAAATATGTATATAACATAGCTTAAGTGCCACACACGGTGTGCATGCTGTCACTTTCACATACATGGGGAAAAGCATAGATCTATTAAAGCATGATGAGTATTTATGTCGAATCTAGCCTAAGTGCCACCATGGCGTGCACGCTGTAACTTTCACACACATGGGGAGAGTGATACGTCCAAAACGTATCTACTTTCCCGAACACTTTTGCAATTGTTTCTCCTCTGAACATGTGTGATTTGGATACAACTAACACGGACTGACGTTGTTTCTAGCAGAATTACCGTTGTGTCTAGTTTTGTGCAGAAAATCAACTATCAGGAAAAATCCCGGAAAATATGCCAAAAATTATATTTCACTAGAAGATCCACGGAGCCAGAAGATAAAACGGAGTGGAGGCCTGGGGGGCCCACACCCCTGATAGGCGCAGGTGGGCCTAGCCCGCGCCTAGGGGGTGCGGCCACCCCAGGCACACCCTCGGGCTCCCTCTTCGCCTATAAGTTACCCCTTGACCTAAAAACTGAGGGGGGTTCGTCGTTTTTCCAGAAAGAGTTCTGCTGCGCCGCCACCACCAGAAGTCGTGATTCAGATCCAGAAACTCCATTCTGGCACTCTACCGGGATGGGGAATTTGGGGAGGATAATCGCCAACGTAATCACCAACGCCTCTCCATCAACCATCAATGTTTCCCTCATCCATGAGTGAGTAATCCCCCGCTGTAGGCTATGGGGATGGTAGGGATTGCATGAGTTCTATCATGTAATCGAATAAGATTGTTAGGGCATAGTGCCTAGTATCTCTATTAGTGCTATTTGACTTTGTTGCAACTTGTTGTGCTTAATGCTTGTCACTAGGGCCCGAGTGCCATGATCTTAGATCTGAACTTATTATTGAATCATTATGATAGTATTGTTTGTGATCTTATCTGCAAGTTGTGTACACATATCATTGTCCGGATCCAAGGGCCCCGAAGTGACAGAAATTGAGACAACCGGAGGGGATGGCTATGGTGTGAGGATCACATGTGTTCACGGAGTGTTAATGCTTTGCTCCAGTGCTCTATTGCTAGTAGTTCCCTAGAGGCCCCGCTGCCACGGGCTGGCTGGACAGAAGATGTTGTGCATGTTCTTATTGCGAGCACACATAACTATATATGGAACTCATGCCTAGGATTGTTTAGTACTTGGATGCTTGTTCTTATTAATTTGCAATGCCCTAGATCTTAAAATTACATGTTTAGTCTCGTTCATGCAATGCCCCTCCATCCATCCCTTAATTGCTAGTAGTTCCCTAGAGGCCCCGCTGCCACGGGCTGGCTGGACAGAAGATGTTGTGCATGTTCTCATTGCGAGCACACATAACTATATATGGAGCTCATGCCTAGGATTGTTTAGTACTTGGATGCTTGTTCTATTAATTTTCAATGTCCTAGATCTTAAAGTTACATGTTTAGTCTCGTTCATGCAATGCCCGTCCATCCATCCCTATGCCTACCACGCTCATATCCAACTGTTTGTTGCTACTGTTACTATTTCTCCTGTTTCGCTGCTGCTGTTGCTACTACAAACTGTTGCTACTGATAAACTTCTGTGAGCAAGAACTAGTTCCAGGTGAAGCGGAATTGACAACTCAGTTATTAAGGCTTGCAAGTATTCTTTGGCTCCCCTTGTGTTGAATCAATAAATTGGGTAATACTACCCGCGAAGACTGTTGCGATCCCCTATACTTGTGGGTCATCAAGACTATTTTCTGGCGCCGTTGCCAGGGAGCATAGCTTTATTTGTAAGTGCACTTAGATCTACTATTGTTCACTGCTACTCCTTTCATCATGGGGAAGTCTCGTGATGGAAAGTTTCCTATTTTGCTATCCACTACAAGAAGAGGTACAGTCCTAAACACCTCTGTTGCTCTTGATTCACTGTCTGTTATAAGTAAGCTTGTCACACCACCACCACATACTCATGCTACACACACTGTTACTACTGCTGAATCTGAAACTCTTTTTGATGCTCATGATGTTACTTCTACTGTGCTTGATGCGAGTGGTTCATTAGTTCCTTTCCTAGATGCTACTATGGCTAGTCTAGGAAATACTGAAACTCCTAGTGAAGACACTGTTACACCAGTTAGCTCACATGAGTCTAGAGAGAGAGTTATGATATTAATGATGGTTACATTGAGTTCACTGATGAATTTGTTGAAGAGTGCCGAAACACACATGGTACTAGTTCTATTAAGAGTCTCCTTGCTAGACGTACTATTATTCATAAGTTGTCCTCTGATCCTAAGTTTGCCACCTCTCCCATAGATATTAAAGATAAAGATTATGATTTCTCGCTTGATTTATCCTATTTGGACGCTGTTGAGAAAGGACCTTTTTGTGGTACTGAAAATGAGAGTGTTGTGGCTCATATGAATGAGCTTTCTACTATGAGTGCCTTATTCTCTGATGATTTTAAGATGCGTAAGTACTTTGTTACTAAGATATTCCCTTTTTCACTAAAATGAGAAGCTAGGGCTTGGTTTAATAGATTATCTCCTGGTTCCATTGATAGACCTAATTGTTTGATTGCTTCTTTCTTCCAGAAATATTTTCCTCCTAGTGCTAGACATGCTGCTTTGCAGAGACTTTTTGATTTTAAACATGGAGGAGAAGAGAAATTGCCTAAGTCTTGGACAAGGTTCTGTGCCTTGATTCATGCACATCCTGGATGTCCATTGCCTAAGAATGAGCTTCTTGATATTTATTATAATGGACTAACTAATGATTCTAGGACATACCTAGATAGCTTTGCTGATTGTGTTTTCAGGAAAAGAACTCCTATAGATTCTAAAGAATTAATGGCTAAAATAAGCAAGAATTATGATGATTGGACTTCAACTGTGCTAAATACACTTGAGCGTATTACTCCTGAACTAGTTGTGCCTGAACCAGTTCCAACACCAACACAAAAGAAGAGGGGATTAATTGCATGAAATGATGATGTGATGAAGGAAGCTAAGAAATGTCTAAAGGAGAAAGGAATTAGAGCTGAAGATGTGAATAATCTACCTCCTATAGAAGAACTATGTAAGCCAATTCCCCACTCATCTACTATTGAGGTACACTCTCTCCACTTTAATGAAGGTGATATTCCCTATGGTAAGCCTCCTGATCAATGCTTAGAGGGACTCGACACATTTATTGTTAAACAAGGTAATTTTAATAAACAAGTTTAGAATCATTTATTGTAAAACTCTAGAGCTATTAAAGAGTTGAAAGATATTGTGGAAAGAACTTCTAATGATATTAAAATGCTTTGTAAACACTTTCAAATGGTTCGAACCCAACTTGATCAACTCTCTAAGGAACAAAGGATATGCTAGTTAATGCCTCAGGAGATAAACATGCTTATGGAATTAGAACTAGGAGTGGTATAGCTACTCAAGACCCTTATATCCTGAAGGACACCCTAAAAGAATTGAGCATGATTATCAACAAGGTGAAAGTAGTGGTAGTCCTCGTAAGAGAAAGAAAAAGAAACATAAAATAATTGAGAAACCACTTGAACCTAATGTAGATCCTAATAGTATATCTGTCTCTGATGCTGAAACTGAGAGTGGTAATGATAAAAATGATGCTCCTGATAAGGAGGAAGTCGAGGAAGAACCTGAGAAGCACGCTAAGAACACCAAGTACACTAAGGAAGATTTTATTGCTAAGACACATGGTAGTGAGAGAGAACCTTGGGTGCAGAAACCTATGCCATTTCCAGGTAAGAAACTCAAGTCAAAGGAGGAAGAACGCTACAACAAGTTTTGTGAGTGGACGAAACCTTTATTTTTGCAAATTCCTTTGACTGATGCTATTAAGTTGCCTCCTTATTCAAAGTATATGAAGGATATTTTCTCTAATCAAAGGAAGATTCCTAATGAGGAGATTTCTACTTTGCTTGCTAATTATTCCTTCAATGGTAAGGTTCCAAAGAAACTTGGTGATCCAGGTATACCAACTATTCCTTGCTCTATTAAGAATAATTATGTTAGAACTGCTTTATGTGATTTGGGAGATGGAGTTATTGTTATGCCTTTCTCTCTCTACAAGAGACTCCAGCTAGAAAATTTGATACCAACTGATATATCTTTGCAAATGGCTGATAAGTCAACTACTATTCCTGTTGGTATATATGAGGATGTTCCTGTTCAAGTAGCTCATAATTTCTTGGTTTTAACTGATTTTGTTGTGCTTGAAATGCCTGAAGATGATAATATGTCTATTATTCTTGGAAGACCTTTTCTTAATACTGAAGGTGCTGTCATCAATTGTAATCAAGGAAAAGTAACATTCAATATTAATGACAAAGAGCATATTGTCTATTTCCCCAAGAAGGTTGCTAAGAGCTATTGACTGAATTCCATTGAAAATATTGAGAGCATCAAGGTTGGAGAAATATTGTCCCATTCCACAAGAAAATTTTGGAACTATTATGATTGGGACCATTGCTATCAAGTATGAGGTAAGAAAATCACCTTGTGGAATACAAAGTTTTGTTTCATATAAGATTGTTTTGGTAACAAGACTTGATCAAACTTGTTAAAAAAAGGATTTTTATGAACAAAATAATGTTTTCACTCTGGTTATACTTGCTTTTTTTATTTTTCTCCCTCCTAGTCTTTGCCTTTCTTTTGTTAGTTGTTTGCTTGTTAGACTTCATCATTGCTTCTTCTAAAAAAACTGTTTCTGTGAGAAAATCAATTTTCACGGTAGCCCACCTGGGCCCCTCCAATGTGTCTCCTCCCAGCCATCTTCTTTCTCTCTCCCGAAAAACACCGGAAAACTTGCTCAAGCTTGAGTTCCTGCTGTTCTTGCTCACGATTTTCGATCTCCTTGCTCAGCCCATCTTTGTTGTTGATTTTTGGAGGGATTGCTCCTTGGTATGTGCCTCCTCCACTTTTCCAATTAGATTTATGATTGATAGATTGTATCTTGAGTATTTTTCTGCTATATGTGACAGGTTGTGTGAACTTGCATGCTTGTTCTATGCTTAGAGATTTCATTTTGATGCACGTGTAGCCCTCTAGCAAGTTCCTATAGTAGTTTCTCATCATTTATCAACTTGGAAATCACTTGGTTCTATGTTTGTCTAAAAATTTCAGAAAAGAGTGGTCATGGACAACCACACATTTGGAGAAATATTTGAGGGTGATGCACCTAGGAGGGCAAGGCCTTCAAGACCATCCTCCCGAGCCAGGCCCTCATACAATGAGGATCTCATTACTCTGCGATTCGGTGACGAGGGAGATGAAGGGGATCCTCACCCTTCCACCTTTCCTTGCCCAACCTTTTTGTGGGCTGCTGGGATTCTTGATGATTTTACAACCTTGGTTTGCTGGGCTGGACTAACAAGCTTTATGCAGGATGAGAGCGTGCAATATGCTATGCTCACTAAAACATTTGTGGATCTATTTTATTTTACTTATAGCATATTCAAGCCAGATGTGTCTTTCAAAATTTATGGCAGGTCTTACAACATGACATTGAAGAAATTTTGTGAGGCACTGGGACTTGGTACAGCTGGGTAAGCGAAGAAGATTCCAGCTCAACCTGCTGATTTGTTGGAGCTCTACCACGGGATAACCAATGATGATGATCGCAGAGCTCAACGGGGAAAGATAAGAAATATTCAACTCCCAGCCATCAGGTACATTGCTTACTATCTTGCCACTAGTGTTCTTGGTAGGGAGAACACTATGCGGTGACCCAACATACCACTGCATGATGTAGTACACTATAGTCGTTAACATAACACCAATGAGACACCGTTCACTAGTATTACATCCCTTAGAGTAGTACAACAAAAACACAGCAGGTGTAACATCCCAGCATTTACGACCTTAACGAAGGGTAGATTTAGGAATATGAATTGTTGCATGCATTCATCTGTGAAAATATGGGTAAATTTTTTGCCAAATAAAAACCTAAGTGATCAATGTTTCTTTCATAATTTGAGATTAGGTTTAGTCTTAAAGGATGATTATTATAAACTTTGAAATGATCTTAAGGAGTTATGTGTTTTCAAATGAATTTGAATATTCGACTTGAGTGATTGAATTATAATTCAAGTGAATTAGATATAAGTTTTGAATCTTAATTTGATTAAGAAATAAGTATTATAACTTAAATTCTATCCAAAGAAAACAATAATGAATATGAAACTTATTTCATATCATCAATATATAATTAAGTTACAAAATTATAACTTAGTAAAATCATCCATACAATTCACTAATGCAAATATATAAAGAAGAATAATATTCTTTATTAATAATAATACAATCTTTATTACAACTGAATAAAATAAAAATTACAAGAATAATAAAATAAAAATTACAAAAGAATAATAAAATTACAATGGAATATTTACTAACTATTCTATTTCTAAATCTAAACTAAATCTTCATCTTTATCTTTGTACCTGTAAAACAATGATTAAATAAAAACAAAAGAACATTAGTGTTAGTATTATTTCTCTCAGATATGTCAGTGAAATGCACTTGACAAATTCATCATTGAGAAATGTTATAAAAGGGGAAAGTTTCACCAATATGAAAGATTCCATCTTTCATAAATTCAAAGCCAGAAGTCAAATGATAGCCAAGAGGGACCAGTTCACCAGCCAGGTAAAAGTAATCTGGTAATAGTAAGTTCAAAAATTCTGAACATATCCACAAGTGCATAGCAGGCACACAAGCTGGACACACACCAGCATGCAGATGGTGTGCTGTCGACCTCACAAGCATAGCCCAATCTCACAAAACCACAACACAGCCATGGAGGAGCACACCAGTGCATCTCTCCACTACACAGCACACAAGCACAACCAGTGCAGACAACAGCTAAACCAAGAACATCAGCTAAACCAAACCACTCAGATCAGCCAAACATCACCAGGATGGTTACATAAGGAGGGGGATGAATAAGGTGGACAACAATATCAATCTCAGGAGCTAGGAGGAGCAGGCTAGTTCAAGAGCAAGCACAGGAGTCCAGCAAAACTAGATCAAGATCATCATCATAAACCTACTACATCATCATCAGATTTTGTGGTGAGTCTCATAAAACCATCACATGCTTCAATCATAGTATCTAAACAAAAGCATGTGTTGATTTATGAAATAATATCTCAATAATCACCCAAGAGAGGTGAATTTATCCTAGAGATTTCAAGTATAAATATAAGGAATCAAACTTAGCCAAAAGCATCTTAGAGTTTAGTGTTAATTTATGCAACTTAAATCATTCTTCATTTGTTCTTATCAGATCAGGGAACATCTCCTAGAAAGAGTAGCACCTCTAATCCTACAAGTTACCAACCAACTATTTGCTCAACTAACTAGGACTTAAAATCTTAGAACCTCAGACCAACATCATATGCAGGAGAGTTAAGAAAAGCTTTCATTTTATCTTGCCAGTATTAATCATAAGTATTGTCAAAGCTAAGCCTAGAAATACAACTCAATCACTTGTGTGCCAGATCATATGGTATCACAAGGACAAGTTCTTAATGAGCTAAAACCAATCTTTGCTTAGTTCCCACAGATAAAAGGGACAAACCAATAAATATCATCTTCCTGAAGCCAAGTGCCAGGAATCAATATCATATTCATCTATACATCCATAGAAAATAATTACATGTAATGATTATATTCAGTATGTATAATCTCATGCAAGCCTACCATTATAATTGCAGAAATCAACTACTGAGAGAACTACTGCCAGTATAAGCATTCTGACAGTAGATTAAGTTCTCAGATCAACAACATTTCCAAATCAGGGCTTCCATAGAAACACTAGCATGGGGTCATAGTGAATTGCCACTGGAATAAATCTGACAAGCCACTAGCATCATCATGGCCACTACAAACAATGCACAGCAAACAATCATTCTTCATGCTCAGGTATGATCACCACTAGATCTAAAGCATCATGGACATGATCAACAGGGGGTTATGAACCCTAATCAGAACATAATCACTAGGCACGAGAAGCCACTAGATACAGACAGAGAGATTCATGGTAGTAGCAGGAACAAGACCCATGGAGGCAACTTACCCGAGGTCCTCGCTGATGAATTGAAGAGGAAGCAGATTGGCCGACGAACCCGCGACGGCATAGGGAGCACCCAGAGGGCGCTGCAACCTGCACCAGCCACGGCGACGGCCACAGCAGCACACGAGCCCATCACACCACCACAGGCGGGACCACGGCGGTGGCAACAACACCTTTTCCTAACCCTAGGGTTCGGGAATGGGGTGAATCTGGCCACGGGGAAGCCCCGGAGTCAAATCGAGTAGGACTAGACAAACAAGCATAGTCGCAAACCTCGCCCTGCACCACGGCAGCGGCCAGGGGAAGCCTCAACAGCAGCCATCGCCAGCGGCGGCGCTAGAGCCCACGGGGTCGAGGAAGAGGAAGGGTGAGAACGAAGGGAGGCAGAGAGTGTGAGCTGGGTGGGCCAAAACCCCTCGGGGGAGTGATTTTGACACTGCCCTTTTAGGCCACACTGGCCCAATAAGCCCAAGGGTCCAGCCCAAGTTGTTTAAAAAATAAGAAAAAGAAATTTTAATCAATTGGAAAAGACCAAAATGCCCCTGACCTCAATAAAATTCTAGAAAATAAAATAAAAGTCCAAAAATTATTAATAAAATATTTCTGGATTCACAATAATCCACTCTTTCCAAATAAAATAAGATATAAAATTTTGGACATTTAAATTTTTATAAGGAATTTGTAATTTATATATTCCTTATGGAATTTTACAAAATTATTGAAAGATGATAGAAATAAATAAAAATCACTTTCTTTATATATTAACATTATAGTATTTTTGAAAAATACTAAATAAATATTTAATGATAAATTTTAATGTATAATTAATAATTCCTAAAAGAATTGTTAAATCAATAAAAGTCAAATATGGAGAGAAGTAAAATAAAATAATTCAATATATGCAATAAATATAAAAAACTAATATTTATAAATTCTTTATTAAAAGGCACCTTATATAGGGAAAATGCATATAGAATCAAATAATGCATTACATTACTTGCATAATCATTTTGCTTCTTTAAATATTGTCCTTAGTGGGCAATAATGATGTTTTTGTAGAACTAGAAGCTCAACGTCTAGTGCAAGCATCATACTTCACTACCTTGCCATCACAAGGCAAGTTCATCAATTGCTCATGTCCTTTGAAGAGTCTTTATCAAAGTATTTGCAAATTGTGTGTTATCATATATTCTATAAAAGAAAGAAAATATTATTTTCATAAATAAAGAAATCATAGATATCATCCTAAGTGGTGATATAATGGAGAAATAGAACTTAGGGTTCTATTTGCAACAATGATGATTAAGTAGGGACTTAATAACCCTGACATCAGTGATTCTAGCGCCGTATATTACGCGCTATCCATGAGATTTGGAATGGGACAGAGAAGTCAGATGTATCTTCTTCCTCTCGCATGAAGCCGGATGTGCAGGTCGTGGCTGTTATCCTTGTAGCGTGCATATTAATTGGTAATTCGTAGAGGATATGCAACATATGGGTGGGAACCCTCATCGTCCCACAATAGTTCTGGAATCTAACGGTTTGTACAAATCATTGCCGTAATTCATTATGTGGTCATGGTGTACACCAAGGAGGCATGCGGGGTCACGAAGGGGGTAGTGATTGGCTTGGACCAACTACTGGGCCCCACATAATGGAATTGTGGATGGGAAAGTACGCCCGGTTGTGCAACAAGGAGTTGATATCTCATGGGTAAAGTAACGAACCTCTAAAGAGTGTAAGAATTGTAACTTGTTACTCCCTGTTCCGGGAAGGAGCTACGAACGCAGCAGGAAAGGAACTCCATGAAAGTTCTGGTCAACCTGTGAAGGCTGATTGTCATAGTTTTTCGGAATAAAATCAATCTTTGAAGAAAGATTTACAAAAAACTGCATAGTGCCAAGGATTTATAATCCGAGGTGGTAGTTAGAGCATCAAACTTCCCACCTTGCATATAATGAACTTGTTGGGTAACGCTGTTACTCATTCTTTCCTTTGATCCCTTGCTTAGAATCTGAGGATCCCGAAGATGTGCCAATATATGCAGCCGAATGTCAAGAAGATGTGTTCTACGAGGAACCTGATATATCCGGAGGAGTTGAAGGAGTGGATTACGAGATCCGCTACGGTGTCGATGAGAACGAGTCCAATTAAGTATCTAGTTAGTAGTAACTAACGGAGCCGAGTAGCATGAACTCTATAGAATAAGCTGTTGATCTCCACTCCTAGTCGGAGTTGTTACTTTTAAATTCCGCCGAACACGTTATATTTTGGTTTGTAATTTGGATCTTTTGGAAGTCTTGAATTTCCGGTAATGTAATAATAATAATGTGTGTACATTTGTAATATGGACCCGCAATGTTTCTGTTGTACCACTCTGAGGGATGTGATATTTACGGAACGGTGTTCTGTAGATGTCATGTCAACGACTATAGTGTACTAAACATGCAGTCGTATGCTGGGTCACCGCAGCAGGTCCAAGACATGACTGCAGATTACAACTCGACTCTTTACATAAGATCCAGAGAACACTCTAGGTTAATGAGAGAGAAATTAACTTCGTACAAAGAAGAATTAAAAAAATAATCAACTCATAACTATTATGTTAATAATATTAGCATCTAACTAATTGGCTTGTATTGCTGCTATTGCAATACTCTACAGAAGTAGGTTCTATGGCTAGAGATTAATTTCTATCTAATAATTAACTTTTTCTTCACTTTAGTTGATGTATATGTGGACTTTCTCTACTTCATTGAAGAGCTTGAGCTTTTGATGATGATTCCTGGAGCATATCTTCATGGAGACATCGTCTTATTGGCTTAAGAATCTAGAGAGGGTTAAGAAGATACGTTGAGTATGAGCGTACTCAGAAAGTTCACTAAAAAGGAGTGTTTGATGCACTATATCTACAGCCACAGACCATAGGTCGTAGGCAATGCAAGTTTTCGTAAAAATTTCTTCAAAGGTTGCTTTTATTCTGAAAAGCTATGTCCGTCAGCCTTCACGGGTTTAACAAAACTTTCATGGAGTTCCTTTCCTGCCGTGTTCGCATCTCCTTCTCGGAACAGGGAGTAACAAGTTACAGTTCTTACACTCTGCAGAGGTGCGTTAGTTTACCCATGAGAGATCAACTCATTGTTGCACAACCGGGCATCTTACCCGTCCACAATTCCATGTTGTGGGGCCCAGTAGATGATCCAATCCAATCACTGCCCTCTCCGCGACCCCATATGTCTGCACGATCCTTCGGGGCCGGCTCACCTTCGTTAAGCCCCTTTCGGGCAGGCTAAAACCCTGATGAGTTCCTGAAGACTCTATGACCTGGTGATGCCCTAGCAAGTACCATATTAAATGGACAATACCACTAAACACCACTCATAGATAATCTAGACACCAAAAGTGTGGGGCGTAAGGGTGCCCACCCATATGTTGGATCCGCACAAGGAATGAAAACATCACGTTAAGGTTGTATTGCCTCCATACGAGAGGAAAATGATACAACTGGCTTCTCCTTCCCATTCCAAATCTCATGGTTAACGCGTAATATACGACGCAAGAATCACTGGCGACATTGGTTGTTAGGTCCTAGATAATATGTTCCTTTACCACCGGAACTTTCATAGTAGGTTATTACCTCATGGTAAATAAACTAAAATCATATTATTATGAAAATAGTGTTTTCTGACCTTTTTGAAATGCAGGTGATGACAACATTGGATTTGCAAAATACTTCACAGAAAATAATCAAAGGACATGAGCAAGTGTGAACTTTCCTTTTGTGATTGCAAGATTATGCACTCATGGTCTTCGAGACAATATAAGATCCAATATCTGAAATCAGCATCATTAGTCCGGTAAGGACTAATGTTTAAAGAAGCAAGATGCTTTTATGCATAATTAATGTAATGCAAGTTGATAAACTCGAATGTGTTCTAGGGTTTGGATATTGGAATTAGTTTCTTTACAATGTGTTTCCCTTTTAGATTGGTTTCTTATTTGTGATTCTTATTAAGGATTGTAAGTGTGTGTGAAACAACATGCAATTATAATATCATAAAACAATGAGATACACACAAATGTGAAATGCTACTCAAGATTTCTTACACTATAAGTGTTTATCTTCAAATTTTACTTTACAAGTAATGTCACTTATCAAGAACTTAAGTGTTATCAATCCTAAGTATACAAGTAAAGTATAAATTAATGTGATTACGATTAATTGTCATCTATCGACTGAAGTGGCAAAACGAATAACTTTTGAAGAAAAGATTTTTTTATTAAGGTTTAAGCAATTCTGATAGTTTTTAGAATATGGTTGACAGAATGTGATTGATATTGTTTATGCTTGCTTGAATAGTCTGGACTTGAGATGCTTCTAACTTAATTATAATAGACCAAAGTTATCTATAAAATACATAACAAAGTATTTAGCATAGTATTTGAAGTATTGTAGACTAAAGTTAACTTTAAAGACATAGATGGACTTAAGGTATATTGCTTATGTTATTTGTACCTTTTGTACTTTATAATGTTTCCTTAAAGTTACTTAAGAATGGTTATACTTTTATTTGAGTAGTGGTTTCATAAAGATGTGGTTATGGTTTGTGAATAAGTAACCCATGTTAGTGACAACTTGTGAAATCACTATAGTGTTTTAGTATGATTATAATCTTGTGATGGAAGTAATGGAAAAGATTTTATTTAGTCACAAATTATTCTTGAAGATTTTATATTGAATAATGATCCTTTTAGAAAATAACTTACACTAATGGGTGAATGATAATTCAATAAAATCGCATTTAAAATGTGTTGAAGCATTTTGACTTCATATTATCAATATTTAAGACTAACACTATTTATTAGACTCAATGGGATAATTTTAGAAATATTAGCAATTTTTATTTACCCTTTTATGAATTATCAACTAAGGAAATAGGTTTGAATTCAAGTTATTAAAGTGTTTAAATTTTTTATTTACCTCATAAGTGGAATATTAAAATTTTAAGATGTAGGTATTATTTTTGTGATTATTTTGATATATTACATTTATTTTTGTGATTTATAAATAATAAGATATGATTTTTATAAATTTTACTATTTTATAAATACTTAATAAATAATAGACATTGAATTAAGTGAAATAATAATGCATGATTATAGTTTTAAAGTATAGCTTTTATTTTTCTAACATTTTTGGTATATTATTTATATTTTTAGTATTTAACAATATTTAATTATGAATTATCAAAGTTTTATTACTTATAAAATCTTTATTTAATAATGTTTTTTTAAATAATTAACATAATAATATTTGATAATAATTTTAAGTTATATATTTTATTTTTATAAACATTTTCATATATTACATATATTTTTCTAAATTATAAAACAAAAGTTATTAATTTAACAAGTTTTAATGATTTTATTTAATTTCTGGAATAATTAGATTTGGATTTATATTATTTATTTATTTCCTAAACATACGAGCTTTTTATACCACATATACACCTAGCCCCAGTCACAGACTAGTGGGGTCGCTGCCACGTCATACGCCACATAAGCACGGACTTGGTCAAACTGGCTGACGAGGCCTGGGATGATGTTATCGTGACATCACACAATGCTGATCCTCTTAGATCGAAGCTCGATCGGCTGATTGTGTGCTTGCGCGAGGCCGAGGCTGGGCTTGTTGGAAAGAGGGCGCGACAGGGATCCTAACAGTGATAGCGCCGCTAATTTTTGGTCGCCGGAGCACTGTGTACGATGGTGGCCGACGATGGAGCTTGCGGGCTAGTGCGGCGGGAAGCAACCAGGGCACGGGAGAACAAGGGAGATGGTCTGCGAGGACAATGGACTCATCCTGGTGCGTTTGGTGGCGACGGCGAGGTCGGAGGAAGTCTGTGGTGGCGTCGATTGACAATGAACGGCGGTGACTACTGGTGAAGATGAGGTATCGATTGGCTTGATAGAGGGCTCCCCGGCTTCTGTGAGTAGGGGCAAACGACGAAGAAGAGCGCGGTGCATCTGATGGTCACTACCGCGGATCGAGGGGCGGTCGGAGATGGTGGGGAAAGTGATCTCCGGCGAGCTAGGGTTCGGTGTTCATACGAGAGAGGAAGAAAGAGAAGTGCAGTGGCATGCTAGGGTGTCTTGTCCGCGTCCAGGGCTACTTGTTGACGACCAGGAGCGGTGGCACGGATCTTGGCGTGCACGGACGGCGGGGTGGCCGGCAGCGAGCTGCTTCGCCGTATCGGGAGGTCGACATCGCTGGAGGAAGACGGCGAACAGATCACGTGAAGGGGTATGGGCCGGCCTTGGGCTGTGCTTGGGCCACTGTTGGGTCGCTGTGGCTGCTCGTGGGCGATGAGTAAGAAGGAGGAAAGATGGGCCACGGGCCAGAAACTGTTTCCTCTATTTTTTTCTTTCTGTTAGTTTTCCATTTTCTGTTTCATTTTTTATATTTGTTTTTTTCATTTGTTTTGGAATCTTTCTTTATAGAATTTATTTGCTAAATAATTGTAGCAATATTGGAATGTGTTTAGCATCATTTAGTGAACTTTTATTATATATTGTTATATTTCTTCATTTTCTTTATATGAACCCCTTTTTGATATTTTGGAAAGGCCTTTGTTATTAATTTTATTTCTATAATAAACCATGGATTTATTATATGATGTTTCCTTATTTATTTATAAAACTTAGTTCTAGTTAATTTAGAGTTTGGAGGGAATTTTTTATTATAATCCTATATCATTATTTGATGCATGATATACTAAAGAATTAATATGGTTAATATTATTCCCATGAATCTAGGAAATAGAAATGTATATATTTTATTATAACTAACATAGTAATTAGGGTTTGAAATCATAAATGCTTACCCTAGGGTTTAGGATACTTAACACACTTATATTCTTTTGTTGATGTGAATAAATATTAATGGCTAAACATGTTGTCTTTTTGTTTGTGATCTTTAATGATATCACCCTTTAAAATAGAAAGTTATTATCTAGAATGTCTGATGGAAAAGAATTGATAAAAATAACTCCTAAGAACATATGGTTATGATAATTGGAAATGACAGAGATGTGCTTAAGTGATTTGCTTTAGGAAAATATTCCTATAAAGCATTGTGAAAATAAAATGATTTATCCAACATATGAGATGGATGTTAAGCATTGTGAAAATAAAATGATTATAGATTTAGGGTTTAGTGTTTACCAAGAATTCTTATCTTCATAATCACAATCCAAGACTTCTAATTAAGGAATTCCTTTCCTAGATATACTACTTCTTCATATCCATCATCATGTGTTAACATGATGAGCTTTGCTTCACAAGAATATTATTATCCACCTTTTATTCTTATAAATCCATTTATAAATCCAATGAGCTTGACACTAAAGCCTTTCATAATCTTCTCATATCTATACTTGGTTATATCAACTACTCTACTGCTGATAACCTCCAATCCAACAAGTTGTTACTTCTAACTCCATTTATACCCTTCCATAATCATCCACTACTAATATTACTCTAGTATGTATATATCAAACTACTTTCCTCAAAACCTTACTATTCTTTAAGAGGAATAACACTACTTCAATAACTCCATGCTACTATAGTTTTAACTCAGTCATACTATCTTATATCTACTTTACTCTAGTATCTTATATTCAAACTTCACATTATATCATGGTGACTTATCATGGATAACCTAGGATAACATATCTATACTAGGGTTCAATCATGTTCTATCCACCAATGTCACTTATACATGATATAAGCATTCACTCTTAGTGGCTAAAGCATCATCATTATAATCCTTTAATCATTTATGGCTTAGGCTTCCAGTTGGCTAATCAAGGTCTCATCAATACAACATTACAATTGTATTAAAATTATCTTCTTAATATCTCTATTGGATTAAGGGATGTTATTATGGACTATGCTTACTTAATCCAATAGGATTACTCCTTGGTATCTATCTTCAATGCTCATTCTTATAATCCTATTTGTTACCATAGAATTATATCTTCCATATAACTCTTCTATCCATTCAGGAGTGAGTTAACTCCTAAAATTAGCATATTGATTTGATTCCCTTCAATCACTCCCATCCTATAGATGATATCCAAACCTAGCATTACTGCTTACCTCTTCTTACTTCCTTCTCAAAAGGATTTAAGTGAATGCCAAGATAAGAACAAGAGGTGATAGATCAAGAATTGATAGGTCAATAGTTGATTACTCAACATTGATGAACAATGAATATTAGAATAAGGTTAGATAGAGATAATAAGGATTAATATGGAAAGAAAGATATGTTGTGATTGTTCTTTGAATTGGTTTCCTCCTTACTCCATATAACTAAAGAGATAGGGTTAAGTATTACCATGACACTCATGGTAGAAATAGATAAGAATAAAATAGGTCAGGATTAGTTATTACATTCTTGTTACTTGAATTATATTCATAGCTTGGTAGTCATGAGTTATTGTAATGAATACTAGGCTATGGTTTCTTAAGGATCAAATATAAATCATTAAGTAATGTATTTGGGTTTAAATTCTATTACATTTGATCTACCCTTAGATCAAATCTCCTTTCCCCAAAATAAGGTTTTAACAAAGGTCATACTGAAACTTATCGCAGTCAACTTGATGATCTACTTCAATTCCATCAAGTTGAGAGAAGCTTCAATCACTTTGACAGGTTTTGTTCAAAAGCGCGAAAATTATTCGGATTTTCTATGCATGAATGCAATGCACACATTTTGGTTCATCTTATTTCTAAGTTCTAATGATGGGATCTTACACACTAGTAATATTTCCAACTATCATTTGGCATTCTTAGCTGTTGCGCTTCACAATGATACTAAGTTCAATCTTAGTTCTCTCATTGCTCGTCGCTTAGCTGCTAAGGGACCCATTTATGGGGGAATTATTGTTGCATGTGTTCCTACTGCCTTGGACCTTGATGTTGATCCAAATGATACACTTTTGGCCCCTTAGAGGCTTGATCTTGCTGCCATGAAGGCACATCACTTTGTCACCACTAGCTCTACCCTGGAGAACTTGGTTTATAGAATGTGTTTTATTGACGGGGAAGAGAGAGAGAGAGAGATCCCTCTCCCCCAAACCACCTTGTTCAGTATTTCTCAGGGACCTTTTTCACGCTCCAAGGAGGACATGGATGACAAGCTACGTGTTCTTGGTTTCCAGGGACACTATCATGGGGAAGCACCCTAATACGACCTCTCTGTATACTACATAGGGGAGTCCTCGAGCTCGTACCAGGACGAGGGAGCCTCCTCGACGTACTACGAAGGTGCACCTTCTTGGGCACCATGGGATTGAGCCTAGTTAGGACAAAAGACTAAGCTTGGGGGAAGTATACCGACATCACACTCATCTATATATCATGTTCGTCGGTTCTTTGTATGTCCACTGTTTCGCTTTCTTTTTGGTTTTTGTTTTTGCTTTCTCAAAACACAAAAATACCAAAAATATTTTTGTTGTTCCTTTTGCTTTGTTTTTGCTTTGTTTGCTTTGCTTGGTTTGTTTTTGCTTTGTTTGATTGTTTTTAAAAAATCGAAAACACCAAAAATATTTGTTGTTCTTCTTTGGTTTTGTGAGTTATTTGCAGGGTTCAACCGTCCTCAGTGGATTTTGGTTTCATGTTATTATTCAAGTCACACAAGTGAGGGCAATAATGAAGATTAAGACAACTTAAGGTGTGGTAAAAGGCTGGTAACAAACTCTATTTGTTTTCATATTTGTACATATACTCATCATTGTGAGCATGCTTAGTCTATTCATTGTAAGGTGTATGTTACTGATGGATTCTTAGTAGTTCTTGGTTGTCTGTGATTAGCTCCAGCTTGCTAATAGTTTGTAGCATGTCATATGAATGTTTGGTTGCATTGTTTTATTCATATTTTGGTATGATATTGTGGTATCCTCCTCTGAATGTTTCATGTGAATCGACTTGGCACATGCTCACGCATGCATATGACTAAATAATAGTCAATAAGCCTCGATGATTTATTTTGCCTCAGAGTTCTTGTATCACTCTCATGCCATAATTAGTCCTGTTTTGTCGCAAGCATGATTATGACAGTTATTGCCTCATCAACCTCACCACGCAGCAGGAGCTCAAGATCTGTCTCATCTCTAGACGGGAGAGCCTCTGGTCTGCCTGATGTCTCTAGCGCCTTCCCGTGCCGTGTCCAGGGATCCCGGATCCTCGCCTCCATCTGCAAGTGCAGCCATAGGAGCCCTGCCTCTGCGCCCCTCTCCTCCGTGACCCGACAGTGTCTGTTTGTTTCTGATGTGCTTGTGTCATAGTGTGTGCCATTGTAATACCGATGTGGTGGATGTACGATGTGGAGGATGTACCGATGTAGTACTATCCGAAGGACTCCGACAAACAAAAAGGGCATCAAGATCGTCTTCACGGATTCAATGCCATGTAGATCGCCGAGAGGAAACAGAAGACCTTATGGCGCTGAAATCTGATCCCAATACCGACCAAAGATGGACGACAAGCACTCCATCTGGGAAACTGAAGGCGATGGTGCCGAAACCCCAAGGACCCCGATCACAGATACGAAGACCTTCCCGAAGACCACGATTCTAGGATCCGAGGGCCCCAAAGACCGATCGCACCGCGCCCGAACCCGTTGAACCCCTGAACATCAAAATCTTCGATCCTTGTGTGACCCCTTTCCGAGCCCCATATTTTTATAATATGTTATTTGACTTGTTTCATTTAAATTTTCATGCTTGCATACATATCCTGTGGTTTGGGGGATTTTAGCCGATTCACCTCATAACTAAATATCGAGACCATATGCGGGCTTTTCTAGTCTTATATTGGCTCCATTTAAAATTGTGTAGAGAATTGGTGCTATATTTTGCCTTGTTAAGACAACATTAAATTGTGGGGTATATAGACAACATAAACCACCTAATTAATTGTTGGGACCCCGGTTCCGCTTAATATTTCCCAATTGCATCGCACCATTGTCATGTCATGTACCAAACATGCATCATGCCCGATCTTCTTCCATAGTATTAAATACTGCATCTGGTCTTTCTTCTAGTTATTTGCTTCTTCACATATTAGGCCGATGAGTTGATACGAGTGTCGACCAGATCTTCGGATGAACCTTCAGAAGTGTTTCCTAGGCGATCATTCTCCCTCTTTCTACCTATTTTACATTTATAGTCTTTACTTACTCCTATTGATCTATAGCTTCCTGTGTTGTGATGCTTTAGATTCCGTAACACTTTATATATCCCTGCATGTAGGGGTTCGTAGCATGGAAAACAAAAAATTTCTACCGCATGCACACAAACAAGCCAAGATCTATCTACTAGATTGTAGCAACGAGTCAATTAGAGTACTCACCCTTGAAGATTCCAAAGAGGTTAATGAGAGCAGATTCTCGTGGGTGATGTAGTCGTACAATTGCCAATCTCAAGATCGCGTAGATGATCCTTCCGGCGCTGCGTTCTGGCAGTGCTTCCACAGTCGGTCACACGTTCGGTACTCGATGAATACCTTCCTCTCCCTTGTTCCAGCAGGCAGCGGAGGTTGTAGTTCTCCCCTCACAATTCTGGTAGCACAACGACGTGGTGTCCGAAGTAGAGGGAAGATCCTGCAGGGCTTTGCCTAAACTGGAGCAGGTTATGGTGGATTGAGGATTTCCGGCGATCTAGGGTTTAGAGGGACGAAGAGGAGGAGGTGGAGTGGGCGGCGGCTAGGGCGGCGGAGACGATCCCGTGGCGGCACTGCGGGGGGGGGGGGGGGGGGGGCGCGGCTAGGTGGGAGGGGCTGGTTGTGTTTCCTTGGGGCACCCCCTCCCCTCTATTTATGAGAGCGAGGGCAGTTTGGGAGAGGGGAGTTTGAATCCTTCCCCAACTGTAACACCCTCCGGATCGGACCTATGCACGTTTTAGCGACTCCCGCCAAACCTGCATAGGAACGATTCCAAGGTGCCCAACATGCACTTGCATGCGGGTGGAAAACAAAGTAATATCATTACACAATAGTCCACGATAGAACCCACAAAACAGATATATACAACAACGACTCAATGAGTCAAGAATACATATATACAATACAAAGATCCAAATCACCTTTAAAACGATACGACGCCGAGTAAGAATAAGATGCAAATTGAGCTAAGAGCCCTGAAGAATAACCAATGGCGTCCATAACCCTGCCTAGGCCAAGCCGGAAGGGTAACCCTGCTAACGACGTCGATCTCAAAACCTGCTAAAACAAAAGGGGTGCCGACAAAGGGAAAAGGAAAAAGAGAGCGGTCAGTACTGAGGCCCTGCTCGCGGGCGGAGGCGGGCCAGTGAGATGTGGCCGTGGGTAGGTGCACGAGGCAAGCGGACGGCGTCAGGGAACCGGACCGCGGTGGAAGAGGTTGAGGAGGACGCGGAGCGCGTGGGGAGAGTCAGGGGGCGCCGGCGGGCTTGATGCGGCTGTGGCAGAGGCCGACTCGAGGGAGCGGTCCAGGGGATGCAGGGTGGGCGCTCCAGGCGGCGGCACGACGAGGGGAAGGGGCCTCATCGGGACGGCAGAGCTCTACGAGGTGGAGCGGGTTGGTGATGCGCAGCCGAGGAGAGGAGCGCCGGGCTCGCAGACGGTGACGGCGGTGACTGACAAGGTCGCAGAGGAGGCACGAGGGTATCGGGCGCTGCTGCGGATGCTGGGGCGGGGGGTCGAGGTGGCACGCGCTGGCGCGGTCCCGCGAGGCGGCGGTGCAGACCATCGCTGACACGGTGAGGGAGGACTCCGGCAGCGGTGCTGTGCAGCCGAGGGAGGAGCCACCGAACGAGAGGAGGGAAATGCGGCTCGGGATGGGATCGTGAGCGATACGGGGGTGGGGTCGATGGCGGTTTCGGATCAGGGAGGGCAGGTGGCGTGATGATCGTGTGGTTGCTGTGTGCGAGCAAGTGGGAAGCGCGCGGGTCAGGGTCAGGGTCTGGGGTGCAGCGCAAGGTTGGGGTGGGCCTAGGCAGTCAACTCGGCAGGTGGCATGCGATGTACGCGGGGCTGGGACGGATGCTACGCACGAGAAGTGGTGGCGGCGGGGTGTGTCTACAGGGATTGGGGATAGGGTAGGTCGTGTAGGGTTTGCAGTTAGGGTTTAGTCTAGGACTAGATCGGGTCAGCCGGTTGGGCCTGGCCGGTTTAGGTCTAGGTATTGTCTTATATTTATGTAAAATATTTTATGTTTCTTTTTCTTTTGTTGAATAAACATTTTGTAAATAACTTTACGCTTTTTAAAAAAATAGAAAAATATAGTTTTAATAAAGAAGGAGATGTAATGCGGAAAACAATATAGGGTTTTATCAAAAATAGTTTTGAGGCAAAGTTTGCAACAATGATGTCATGATGATGCACATAATAAAAACCACAGCGATTTTCTAGTACTGGATTTACCCGGGGTGCTACAATTCGACACCACTAACAATGGATCTTGCCCTCGAGATCCGCCTCATGGTATGGGGAAAAAGTCCGGCGGTCTGAATCTTCTCACTTCATGTAGATCTTCACGACACCACTAACAATGATTCCTTCTCCATCTTGAAATCAGCGACACCACCAACAAGGGGTGTTGCTCACGTTTGTCGAGAGAGCATTCCGGATAAACAAAAGACGAAGGTAGATGCATCAAACGATAAGGCCACCTCTAACTTCTATGGAAGGAGTGAAATTGCATCGATCCACCATTCAATGTACAAAAGCGAATGATAAGAGTAGTCGGATGGTGATCAGTCCACCGCGCACCCAAAGCATTACTCTGCACATGAATAGGAGGATTATGCAACCAACTCGTAGAATTTAGACTGAAGATCTTGACAAACAACGTTTGGATAACAAAGGAGTGATGCAAGATCATCATCGGATCTGATGCAGATGATGGCGTCGCGTCGGAAAACACAAGAGGATACAAAGAAAAAAATTAGTGAATTTTCGTCAACTAAAAGGTACACAGAGGAAGATTCCTCAAATAACATGAAGACCAGTTGTCGAAACACCATTAACAAAGGATGGAAGCGAAACCCTAAAAGTACGACGGAAACCCAACCACGAGAATTCCTAGACTTGAAGAAAAGGTAAGAGAGAAGATTCAACACACGTCGAGATAAGAGGAGAATAGCACAGGGGTAAGGAGGAAAAGCAGACCTAATCAGATTTATCCAACCGATTTTCCAAAATAGTTTTGACACTCTACAATGTCCGTTAGCTAGGTTATCCTACAGGCTGGACCAGTGGGGTATCGTAACTGATGAGCTCTGATACCACTCTGTAACACCCTCCGGATCGGACCTATGCAAGTTTTAGCGTATCCCGCCAAACCCGCATTGAAACGATTCAAAGGTGCCCACCAGGCACTTGCGTGCGGGTGAAAAACGAAGCAATATCATTACACAATAGTCCATGATGGAACCCACAAAACAGATATATACAACAACGACTCAATGAGTCAAGAATACATATATACAATACAAAGATCAAAATCACCTTTAAAACGATACGGCGTCCGAGTACGGACAAGATGCAAATTGAGCTAAGAGCCCTGAAGAATAACCAATGGCGTCCATAACCCTGCCCAGGCCAAGCCGGAAGGGTAACCCTGCTAATAACGTCGATCTCAAAACCTTCTAAAACAAAAGGGGTGCCGACAAAGGGCAAAGGAAAAAGAGAGCGGTAGTACTGAGGCCAGTACACGGCGAGACTAGAATTCGGTGGTCCTCGCCTACATAGGTATGGTGGACTGAGGCGGCAGCACAACATGCACTAAACAACCTATAGAGACTCAATACAACTGGCGGCTATCAGATAGGGATAAGAAAGACCTATTCGCATCCAACCTGGAACTATCACCAAGTATACCCATCCTGGTATTTCTTCCTCGAGACCAAACAAGGAAGTCAACCCTGGAAACTCACACAGTTGGCAGTTTTATTCATTCCGTTATAGTTGCGACAATTACTAGTCAGATATAGATAGCATGAGTCATCCTGATATAATAAGTAGTGGGAAGTTTTAGTTAATCATTTTGTTGTAGTTGTCTTACTAGTCAGATTCATATAGCATGAGGCATCCCAAAAGCCAGCAGTTGTTGGTACTTTTATTTATCCATTCTGTTGTAGTGAAGCTGATTACTAGTCATTATAAAGTCAAATTTATAGCACTACCTTAGTTATAATTGTCTATGATCGAGATACCGTGCTCCAAGTCGTCCATAACCGCGGACACGGCTTTCAGAAATTTTTACCCTGCAGGGGGCACAAATAGCAACACATGCACGATCAACCTCGAAAAAAACCAAATGAAAACCCAACGAGGCATCACGCCAGAACATTCGCAAGATTCATATTTGATTTCAGGGGGCCACCCCCCAAGCTACCCGCGACGAAGTTGGCCTACTCCGAGACGGACCCAGAGGTTTGTGCCAATGGCTGTAAATGACTGGGAACCCGAAAGTGTGACTGGGCTTGTCGATACCGCGAAAAAATTCCACATTTATTCCTAAAAAGTACAGGCGCTCCACGTGCAATAGTAAATAGGCAGTAAAACATGGCATAAGTACAGGATAGTAACAAAGCCCCAAACTACTTTGTGGCCCCAAGGAACTAAATATGACTCATGCTAGGGTTAGGGGGATTCATGGTCCCACATGCGGATAGTGCGAATATTCAAAGAACAGGTATCAAGTACTCGGGGTCCTACGGGACACAAGTGGACGGTTAAAAACCAAATAACATCTATTGCCCATCTGTGCCTCTGCATTATTTACCTACTTCAATTTTAGTTATTAAACGGTAATTAAAGCCATGATCATCTCCATCATAAAGCATATGGCAGTCTTCCAACAACTGTGGTACTTGACGACATGCACTAGCACTTGAGCAAGCGACTACGACACACAAGTCCAACTATCTACCAAACAACAGGTGATAGGATGTGTCCAAGGCAATATAAGGCTGCAAGGGATATCACGGTATGAAAACTAGAGCATCGCAACACAGATAGCAATAGATCAACAGGAGGAAATAAAGACTATAAAAGTAAAATAGGTAGAAAGGGGTAGAATGCTCGCCTGGAAAACATTGTCGAAGATACATCCGAAGATCGGGTCGACACTCGCATCAACTCATCGTCCTAATCCGTGACGAAGCAAAGCACTAGAAGAAACACCAGATGCACTATTTAATACTACGGCAAAAGATCGGGCATGATGCATGTATGATGTATGACATGGCAAAGATGCGATGCGATTATGCACTATTAAGTGGAACCGGGGTCCCGACAATTAAATATATAGTTCTACTTGTTCACATACCCGCAATTTAATGTTGTATTAACAAGGAAAAATATATCACCAGTTCGCTACACAATTTTAAATGGGATAAATATTAGACTAGATTCGCCCGCATATGGCCTCCATATTTAATTACGAGGTGAATCGGCATAATGCCCCCAACCCACACAAAGATGTATGCAACAGGTACAATTTGATATGCAACAATATATATTATATATTATAAAATAGGGTGAGCTTGGAAAAGGGTTCACACATGAGTTCGACGATCTTGGGCTCCAGGGAGTCGGCGATCGGTCTTGGTGCCCGGGAATATTCGGCTTCGGCCATCGGATCCAAGGGTTGGTCTTCGGTCCGTGTCGACGGTCTTGCGGTGCCATCTTGGTTTGCCGGTGTCGGCTCGGGTTCCGCGCCGGTGGTTCAAAGCAGCACCAACATCCAACATCAAGAACACACCACAGTCCTGGAGGTTCTGGCCTTCGACGTGTAGCAGCACCTTGGCAACAAATAAAGACCGATAAAAATTGGGCACGGACGGCACCCACTCTTGGCCGCAGAACCTGGACGCAGGGGTCACATGAAGATGTGGCACCGGAGACGAACTACGACAGTCAGGGGGGTGACGGGTTGCAGGGACGGTTGCCGGAGGGCGTTGAGCTCGCGGAGGCCGTTGCAGAGCTCGGTAGTGGTGGTCGGCGACACGGGCTCAGTGGCGAGCTCCAGAAGGAGGGCACGTCGGCCCTGCTCACGGTCGGAGGCGGGCCAGTGAGATGTGGTCGTCGGTAGGTGTACGAGGCAAGCGGACGGCGTCAGGGAACCGCGTTCGCGGTGGCAGAGGTTGAGGAGGACGCTGGGCGCGTGGGGAGAGTCAGGGGCGCCGGCGGGCTTGATGCGGCTGTGGCAGAGGCCGACTCGAGGGAGCAGTCTAGGGGATGTGGGGTCGGAGCTCTAGGCGGCGGCGCAGCGAGGGGAAGGGGCCTCATCGGGACGGCAGAGCTCTGCGAGGTGGAGCAGGTTGGTGACGCGCAGCCGGGAGAGGAGCGTCGGGCTCGCAGACGGTGACGACGCTGACTGACAAGGTCGCAGAGGAGGCATGAGGGTGTCGGGTGCTGCTGCGGATGCTGGGGGCGGGGGGTCGAGGCGGCACGCGCTAGCGTGGTCCCGTGAGGCGGCGGGGCAGACCATGGCCAACGCGGTGAGGGAGGACTCCGTCGGCGGCGTTGTGCAGCCGAGGGAGGAGCCACCGAACGAGAGAAGGGAGACGCCGCTCGGGATGGGCTCGCGAGCGATACGGGGGTGGGGTCGAGGGCAGTTTTGGATCAGGGAGGGCAGGTGGCGTGCGTGATCGTGTGTTTGCTGTGTGCGAGCAAGTGGGTAGCACATGGGTTTGGGTCAGGGTCTGGGGTGCAGCGTAGGGTTGGGGTGGGGCCTAGGAAGTCAAGGCGGCAGGTGGCGTGCGATGTACGCGGGGCTGGGGAGGATGCTACGCGTGATAAGTGGTGGCGGAGGGGTGTGTCTACAGGGGTTGAGGATAGGGTAGGTGGTGTAGGGTTTGCAGTTAGGGTTTAGTCTAGGACTAGATCGGGTCAGCCGACTAGGCCTTTGGGCCTAGCCGGTTTAGGTCTAGGTATTGTCTTATATTTATGTAAAATATTTTCTGTGTCTTTTTCTTTTGTTGAATAAACATTTTGTAAATAACTTTACGCTTTAAAAAAATAGCAAAAATATAGTTTGAATAAAGAAGGAGATGTAATGCAGAAAACAATATAGGGTTTTATCAAAAATAGTTTTGAGGCAAAGTTTGCAACAATGATGTCATGATGATGCACATAATAAAAACCACAACGATTTTCTAGTACTGGATTTACCCAGGGTGATACACCAACTCCCACTCCTAGTTGGCTTGTGGTGGAGGGAAAGAAGGATTCATTCCTTCCTCACTAGGATACATTGTCCTAGTTTAACTTTTCAAAATTGCCTTTTGACTTTCAATTTGGAGCTTGATTTCTTTCTTGCTAATGCCCAACCAAGTGACCTAGGACATGATCCAATTATTTCACTTATCCATGACACATTCATGTACCCTTCCCCTTCCGGTCCGGTGAATCTTCTAGACCCTTCTACAACCTCTCCGATGAAAACATCGGAATCATTCCCGAACTCCGAAATTGGACTTTCCTTATATGAACCTTATTCTCCAGAACATTATGGATCTCCTCGTGATATCCCGGATCCCATCCGAGACTCCAAACAACATTCAGTCTCCCTACTTACATTCCATATCTACTAAACAACATCGAATCCTTAAGTGTGTCTCCCTACGGTTCGTGAATTACACGTACATGATGGAGACACTTCTCCAATCAATAACCAATAGAGGAATCTACAAATTCTTATGTCTCCCACATATTTCTATGATTACCTTGCGATCGAATGAACCATTTACATACGATACCAATTTCCCTTTGTCTCGCAATATTTTACTTATCTGAGGTTTGATCATCGGTATCTCTGCATACCTAGTTCAACCTCATTACCGATAAGTACTCTTTTCTCGTTCCCGTGATATGTGATCCCTTGTGATCCAGTCAGATGCTTGCAAGCTAATTGGATGACATTCCACCGAGAGGGCCCAGAGTATATCTATCCGTCATATGGATGGACAAATCCCACTCTTGATCCATGTGCCTTAACACATAATTTCCAAACACTCAATGCCATCTTTATAACCACCTAGTTACGGTGTGGAGTTTGATGTCATCAAAGAATCCTTCCGGTGATGGTGATTAGCATGATCTCATGGTCGAAGGAATTAGGTTACTATATATCAGAAAGCTTATAGAAAACGAACTATTTGAAATGACTTGATCTTTATGCTACGCTTATCTATAGAAAACAAAGCATCCTTCCGGAGTATGCCCATCACACCATTCTCCTAATGATATGATCTTGTTGTTAATAACATCTCAATGTTCATTATCGAGAAACCATGATCATCTATCAACCAAGAAGCTAGTATTACAAAGAGGCTTTACCAGGGACTCTAATTTAGTTTACAAATCACACAAGTATTAATGTTTCCGGTTAATATTATGATAGCATGAATGTAAACATTTATCATAAACACAAAGATATAATAATAACCACTTTTATTATTTCCCTTAGGACATATCTCCAAGAGTGTCCCACTTGCACTAGAGTAAACTAACCTAGATTACATGGTAATATACCGAACACCCATGGTGGGTTGGTGCTGGTCATGTTTTGCCCTCGGGACAGGTTTAGTCAATGGATCTGCCACATTCAGATCTGTGTGTACTTTGCAAATCTTTATTTCACCATCTTGGACATGCTCTCAAATAGCGTGAAAACGCATCTTGATATGCTTCAGCTTCTTGTGTGACCTTGGTTATTGCGCATTGGCTATGGAGCCCATGTTATCATAGTAGATAGACATTGGGTCCAGCGCACTAGGAACCACACCAAGCTCTGTAATGAACTCCTTCATCCATATCGCCTCTTGTGAAGCCTCCTAAGCAGCTAGGTATTCCGATTCAGTTGAAGATCTCGCCACAACGCTTTGCTTTGCACTCCTCCAGCTAACTGCTGCACCATTCAAAGTAAATACGTATCCAGATTGAGATTTAAAATCATCTGGATCGGTGTTCCAACTAGCATCGGTGTAACCATTAACAATGAGTTGTTCATCAGCTCCATAAGAAAGTACCATACCATTTGTTCTTCTCAAGTACTTAAGGATTTTTTTGACCGCTTTCCAATGATCCACTCCTGGATCACTTTGATATCTGCTAGTCAAACTAACAGCATATGCAATGTAGGGTCTAGTACATAGCATGGCATACATGATAGATCCTATGGCTAAGGCATAGGGAGTCTTACTCATCCTTTCTCTATCTTCTATCGTAGCAGGACTTTGAGTTTTACTCAAGGTCGTATTGGGCAACATGGGCAAGAACCGTTTCTTGCTATCTTCCATTCCAAACCTCTTTAGAACTTTTTCCAAATATGTACTCTATGACAATGATATTAGGCATCTTGATCTATCTCTATAAATATTTATGGCTAATATGTAAGACGCTTCGCCAAGATCTTTCATTGAAAAACTATTATTCAAATAATCCTTGACACTATTAAGAAGGTCTACATTATTCCCAATCAACAATATGTCATCCACATATAGTACTAGGAATGCTACTGAGCTCCCACTCACTTTCTTGTAAATACAAGCTTCTCCATAAGTTTGTATAAATCCAAAACTTTTGATTACCTTATCAAAACATTTATTCCAACTTCGGGATGCTTGCTTCAATCCATAAATGGACTGTTGAAGTTTGCATACCTTGTTAGCATCTTTAGGATCGACAAAACCTTTGGGTTGTACCATATACAACTCTTCATCAATGTCTCCATTGAGGAACGCCGTTTTGACATCCATCTTGCATATCTCATAATCATAATATGCAGCGATTGCTAATAAAATCCTCACAGACTTTAGCTTCGCTACCAGTGAGAAAGTCTCATCGTAGTAAACACCTTGAATTTGTCAAAACTCTTTTATGACAAGTCAATCTTTATAGACAGTAACATTACCATCAGCATTTGTTTTATTCTTGAAAATCCATTTGTTCTCGACAGCATTCCGGCCATCCGGTAAGTCCACCAAAGTCCATACTTGGTTTTCGTTCATGGATCCAATCTCGGATTTCATGGCTTCTTGGCATTTATTGGAATCTGGGCTCATCATTGCTTCCTCATATGTTGCAGGGTCGTCGATGTTGTCCACCAACATGACACTCATAACGAGATTATACCAAGAAGGAGTGGTACGAGTTCTCGTTGACCTACGAGGTTCCGTAGTAACTTCAACCGAAGTCTCATGATCAACATCATTAGCTTCCTCTCTTATTGGTGTAGGTGCCACAAGAACCACTTCCAGTCCTGCGCTACTCTCAAGTCCGAGAGAAGGTTCAACAACCTCGTCGAGTTCTACTTTTCTTCCAGTCACTTCTTTCGAGAAAAACTCCTTCTCTAGAAAGGATCCATTCTTAGCAAAAAAGATTTTGCCTTCGGATCTATGATAGAAGGTATACCCAATAGTTTCCTTCGGGTATCCAATGAAGACGCATTTTTCCGCTTTGGGTTCAAGCTTGTCGGGCCGTAACTTCTTTACATAAGATTCGCAAACCCAAACTTTAAGTAATGACAATTTAGGTTTCTACCCAAACATAATTCATACGTTGTCGTTTCAGCGGATTTAGATGGTGCCCTATTTAAAGTGAATGCGGTTGTTTATAATGCATAACCCCAAAATGATAGCGGTAAATCTGTAAGTGACATCATAGAACGAACCATATCTAAGAGAGTTCAATTATGATGTTCGGACACACCATTACATTGTGGTGTTCCTGGCGGTGTCAATTGTGAAAGTATTCCGCATTTCTTCAAATGCTCTCCAAACTCGTAACTCAGATATTCACCTCCATGATCAGATCATAGAAACTTAATCTTCTTGTTATGTAGATTCTCTACTTCACTTTGAAATTCCTTAAACTTCTCGAAAGTTTTGGACTTATGTTTCATGAAATAGACAAACCCATATCTACTCAAGTTATCCGTGAAAGTAAGAACATAACAATAACCACCACCCGATGCTACACTCATTGGGCCACACACATCGGTATGTATGATTTCCAATAAGTCCGTAGCTCGCTCCATCATACTAGAAAATGGAGTCCTAGTCATTTTACCCATCAGACATGCTTCACATATTTCAAGTGATTCCAAATCAACTGATTCAAGAAGTCCATCGGAATGGAGTTTCTTCATACACTTCACTCCAATGTGACCAAGACGACAGTGCCACATATAGGTCGAGTTATCACACAATTTCAAAAATTTAGCTTCAATGCTATTAATATGTGTATTACTACAATCGAGATTCAACAAGAATAGACCATCTATCAAAGGTGCATGTTCATAAAACATATTACTCATATAAATCGAACAACCATTATTCTCGGACTTAAACAAGGAACTGTCTCGCAATAAACATGATCCGGATATAATGTTCATGTCAACGCAGGCACCAAATAACAATTATTTAAGTATAAAACTAATTCCGATGGTAGATGAAGAGGTAGCGTGCCGACCGTGATCACATCAACCTTGGATCCATTTCCAACATGCATCGTCACCTTGTTCTTCGCTAGTTTTCTTCTATTCTGCAGCACCTATTTCGAGTTACAAATATGAGCAACCGAACCAGTAGAAAATACCCAGACACTACTACGACTACTAGTGAGATACACATCAATAACATGTATATCAGATATACCTTTCTTTTTGATGTTGCTGTTCTTCAAATACGCCAAGTACTTAGGGAAATTCTGCTTCCAGTGACCTTCTCCCTTGCAGTAAAAGCACTCAGTATTAGGCTTAGGCCTAGCCTTGGTCTTCTTCGCCGACGCGTTAACTTTCTTACCACCCTTCTTGAAGTCTCCCTTTTTCTTAGACTTGCCTTGCTTCTTGAATTTGGTGGTCTTATTGACCATCAACACTTGGTGCTCTTTCTTGATCTCCACTTCCATAGACTTTAATATGGAGAAGAGTTCGAGAAACGACTTGTCCATGTTTTGCATATTGTAGTTCATCACAACGTTCTTGTAACTTGGTGGTAGTGATTGGAGGACGCGGTGAATCCCCAAAGCATTAGTAATCACTATACCCAAGCTTTGAAGGTTGCTTGCTTGCCCAGACATCTTGAGCACGTGCTCACTGACGGAGCTTCCCTCTTCCATCTTGCAGTTAAAGAACTTTTCAGAAGCCTCATAACTCTCAACTGCCGCGTGAGCCTCAAATATCATTTTTAGTTCATGGACAATATCATGTGGGTCATGGTTCTCAAACCTTTTCTAAAGCTCCGATTCCAAACCATACAATATAGCACACTGAACTGTGGAGTACTGATTCTTCCGAGCGAGGAAAACATTCTTTACCTCATCGGTAGCATCAATAGCAGGTGGGTCACCCAGCAGTGCATCCAGCACATAGGTCAAATTACCAGCATTGAGGACAATCCTCAAGTTGCGGAGCCAATCCGTGAAGTTTCTTCCATTGTTTTTCAACTTTTCTTTCTCTAGGAACGCATCAAAATTGATGGTAGGGGCCTCCATTGATCTACAACATAGTTGCAATAGTTTAGACTAAGTTTATGACAAATTGAGTTCTAATTAATAGTTAAATTAATACAAGTGAACTCCCACTCAAAACAATATACCTCACATTGTTTTAGTGATCACACAAATCAAATCCACCACATCAAAACCGATCATCATAAGAGATGATGTAGCTTCTATGGCGAACAATCAACATGTTCATCATATCTACTATATGACTCATGCTTTACCTTTTGATGATCCGTGTTCCGAGACCATGTCTATACATGCTAGGATCGTCAAGATCAAACCTTAGCTTCCGCAAGAGAAAATCTGGCTTGCTCCCATTGTATACACTCGCAGAATCTAATACACCCGATCATCACGTGGTGCCTCGAAAAAAAAGCTTTGGCAACGGTGCCTACTAAGGATGAACACTTTATAACTTGATATTTTTTGAGAGGGATCATCTTATAATGCTACCGTCATGAACTAAGCAATACAAGATGCATAAAAGGATGAACATCACATGCAATTCAAAATATGTGATATGATATGGCCTTTCTTCTTGTTCTTTCGATCTCCATCTTCAAGCACGAACATGATCTCCATCATCACCGGCGTGGCGTCAAGGTCAATGGCGGCCCTCCATGGTTGTCGTCCACCAACATCAACTATTACAACTACTTCTAATAATAGACACGCATGTCTTAACGATATTAAAAGACGGCCATATGGCTCCTGTCGGTTGCTAACTTACAATAAGGAACATTGCATACATCATATATAATCACAATCATGGCCATATCACATCACAGCACACCCCTGCAAAACAAAGTTAGACACCTCTAATTTTCTTTGCATATTTTATGTGGTTTGAGGCTTTCAATAACTGTCGTTCTAACTTACGAACAAGAACTACAATGTTGATGCTTGAACTATCAAGTGCCCGTTGTAAATTGAATCTATACTATGAAGGGAGAGACAGACACCCGCAAAGCCACTTATGCAATACAAGTTGCATGTTAAGCGTGGAGCAAGTCTCATGAACTGTCATGTAAGGTTAGACCGGGCCGCTTCATCCCATCATACTGCAAGATGCAAAGTACACAAAAAGCAATTGATAATAAAAGCACCACCGCCCACAATAACCATTGTGTTCTACTCGTGCAACATATTTACATATAGACACGGCTCTGATACCACTATAGGGGTTCGTAGCATGGAAAACAAAAAAATTCTACCGCATGCACACAAACAAGCCAAGATCTATCTACTAGATTGTAGCAACGAGTCGATTAGAGTACTCACCCTGGAAGATTCTAAAGCGGTTAACAAGAGCAGATTCTCGTGGGTGATGTAGTCGTACACTTGCCGATCTTAAGATCGCGTAGACAATCCTTCCGGCGCTGCGTTCCGGCAGCGTTTCCGCAGTCGGTCACATGTTCCGTACTCGATGAAGACCTTCCTCTCCCTTGTTCCAGCATGCAGCGGAGGTTGTAGTTCTCCCCTCGCGATTCCGGCAGCACGACGGCGTGGTGTCGGAAGGAGAGGGAAGATCCTGCAGGGCTTCGCCTAAGCCGTAGCAGGTTATGGTGGATTTAGGATTTCTGGCGATCTAGGGTTTAGAGGGCTAGAGAGGAGGAGGTGGAGTCGGCGGAAGCGACGATTCGGCGCGATGCGGCGGCAAGAGGCGGCGGCGGCGCTGCGGGGGGCGGCGACGCGACTAGGTGGGAGGGGCTGGTTCTGTGCCCTTGGGGCACCCCTCCCCTCTATTTATGAGAGGTAGGGCAGTTTGGGAGAGGGGAGTTTGAATCCTTCCCCAACTCCCTCTCCTAGTTGGCTTGTGGTGGAGGGAAAGAAGGATTCTTTCCTTCCTCCACTAGGATACATTGTCCCAGTTTGACTTTTCAAACTTGCCTTTTGACTTTCAATTTGGAGCATGATTTCTTTCTTGCTAATGCCCAACCAAGTGACCTAGGACATGATCCAATCATTTCACTTATTCATGACACATTCATGTACCTTCCCTTCCGATCCGGTGAATCTTCTAGACCCTTCTAGAACCTCTCCGATGAAAACATCGGAATCATTCCGAACTCCGGAATTTAACTTTCGTTATAAGAATCTTATTCTCCAGACCATTCCGGATCTCCTCGTAATATCCCGAATCCCATCTGAGACTCCAAACAACATTCGGTCTCCATACTTACATTCCATATCTACTAAACAACATCGAATCCTTAAGTGTGTCTCCCTACGGTTCGTGAATTACGCGTACATGACAGAGACACTTCTCCAATCAATAACCAGTAGAGGAATCTGGAAATTCTTATGGCTCCCACATATTTCTATGATTACCTTGCGATCGAATGAACCATTTACATACGATACCAATTTCCCTTTGTCTCGCGATAGTTTACTTATCCGAGGTTTGATCGTCGGTATCTCTACATACCTAGTTTAACCTCGTTACTGATAAGTACTATTTTCTCGTTCCCGTGATATGTGATCCCTTGTGATCCAGTCATATGCTTTGCAAGCTAATTGGATGACATTCCACCGAGAGGGCCCAGAGTATATCTATCCGTCATATGGACGGACAAATCCCACTCTTGATCCATGTGCCTCAACACATAATTTCCGAACACTCAATTCCATCTTTATAACCACCCATTTACGGTGTGGTGTTTGATGTCATCAAATCATCCTTCCGGTGATGGTGATTAGCATGATCTCATGGTCGAAGGCATTAGGTTACTATATATATCAGAAAGCTTATAGCAAACGAACTATTTGAAATCACTTGATATTTATGCTACGCTTATCTATAGGAGTATGTCCATCACATTATTCTACTAATGATATGATCTTGTTTGTAATAACATCTCAATGTTCATGATTGAGAAACCACGATCATCTATCAACCAACAAGCTAGCATTACAAAGAGGCTTTACCAGGGAGTCTTATTTAGTTTACAAATCATACAAGTATTAATGTTTCCGGTTAATACTATTATAGCATGAATGTAAACATTTATCATAAACACAAAGATATAATAATAACCACTTTTATTACTACCTCTAGGGCATATCTCCAACACTACAGCCTTTATATTTCCTTGGACACCTCCTATTGCCTGTTGTTTGGGTAGATAGTTGGCCTTGCGATAAGTAGTTGCTTTCTCAGGTGCTGCTTCGCATTTTCGATGTTCCTCTGATGTTGGGGGTTGGCATATTCATAAAGGTGGAGATGATCATGGTTTTAATTACAGATGCTTAATTATATATTAAAATGGATAAAACTAATGAAGAGGCACCGGTGGGTAATAGTTGAGATTTGGTTGTTAACCGCCCACTTGTGTCCACCTAGGACCCGAGTTCTTGTCACCTGTTCTGAGACTAAGCGCGCTAACCACATGTGGGGTATATACACCCCTACCGGCTTAGTACCCGATTCCAAAGTAATTCTGGGGGCCACAAACTAGTTCTGGGGGCCACAAACTAGTTTCAAGTTTTCATGCCATGTTATGCCATGTTTATTACCTGTTGCTCGATGAGCATTTATTACTATTGCATAGGTGCAACACTCTGTCACGTGAATATTTTGTCTATAACCTCTGCTCCCATGCAAGTGTATGCAACCCTAGAGTCTGTACGAGGAGGATTAGCAATACCTCGCACGTGTAGCTCTTTCGGGTGCCACCCATGTGCTTGCTTTGGGTCAGGGAAAGCTTCGTGTCCTAGGCCCCACCGACATACCGATGGAAGTATGTTAATTGATCTGGCAACAAGGGTCGAAGTGCCTGTGGAAACTTTGGTGCACGCCTGCAGTGTAAAATCATTTCAAAAAGTCGTGTCCGCGGTTATGGATGACTTGGAGCACAGTATCTTGATCATAGACAACTATAACTAAATTTTACGGTTCTAACTCACTTATATCTGATATGACTAGTAAGTTGGACAACCACCATGGAAAGAATGAATAAAACTGCCAACCGTGTGAGTTTCCTTGGCAGGACTTCCTCGATTGGTTTCGAGGGGGAAATACTAGGATCGGTATATTTAGTGGTAGTCTGAGGTTGGATCCTAATAGGTCTTTCTCATCTCTCTCTAATAGCCGACAGTTGTATAAAGTCTCTATAGGTTGTTTAGTGCATGCTGCACTACCACTTCAGTCCACCATACCTATGTAGGCGAGAGTCGCCGAATTCTAGTCTCGCCCTGTACTGGCCTCGGTACTGGCCGCTCTCTTTTTCCTTTGCCCTTTGCGCGCACCCCTTTTGTTTAGCAGGTTTGAGATCGACGTCATTAGTAGGGTTACCCTTCCATCTTGTCCTGAGCAGGGTTATGGATGCCATTTGTTATTCTTTAGGGCTCTTATCCCAATTTGCATCTTATCCATAGTCGGATGTTCTATCATTTTCAAGGTGATTTGGATCTTTGTACTATATATTTGTATTCTCGACTCTTTGATTCGTTGTTGTATATATTTTTCTATGGGTTCCATCATGGACTAATGTGTAATGGTATTACTTCGTTTTCCACCTGCACGAAAGTGCCTGGTGGGAACCTTTGAATCGTTCCTATGCGGGTTTGGCGGGAATCGCTAAGACTTGCATAGGGCCGATCCGAGGGTGTTACAATTCTCCTCACCCTTCACTTGAAGTTCCTGTTTTAGATTTTCTACCACTTGATCAGATACGGCAATATCAGCCTCAAGTGTCAACTTCTCCTTGCGAATAAGTTATGAATTCTTCTTTTCTTCCTTGATAGTACACTTCATATTGAATATCAACATGTTTTTACGGTCCAATTCATCACCTAAATTGGCAACCGTCTCCTCCAAATCCATCCTCTGGCTAGACCACTAGGTTGATTCATCTTGGGGTATGCAATGTACCATACATCATCGGCCTGCATAGCACACTATAACAATCCCAAAACAAAACCAATTGAAATTAGTCTGAAAAGCCATGGCGGCACTTCAAATTCAATGGTAGTACAAAAAGGAGCTACCTGCACTTCCGATGTGGTAAGATAAGGCGAATGTGGATACGACATGATCAAATCCCCACCCTCGCTGGTGTACCCGCTATGACCAGACATTGAGGACTAACTTGTACCTGCAATATCGAGGAAATTACTGGAACCGAATCGATTAGGTTGGGCAAGGCTGGAGCGAAGGTCTTACCAAGCCCTACTAGCAATTGCTACAACCGTTTGTCGAGCTATGGCGGCAGAACAAAATCCCGGTCGTCGTGGGAGGCGGACCTTCCTACGTTCGGTACTACATCAACGTATAATGCATGCAGAGGAAACAGGTGCTCGAGCCATGGTTAAGGTGCAGCGTGATAGTCCGTCCAACACTATAGTAGGATGGAGCCGACGATGCATGGACACACCAACGATGGTTGCTCTCTCTACTGGTGGGATAGGAGCTACTCAGGGCTAGGGGCTAGGAGCGGATGAGAGAGAGAGATAGCCGACCTCACATGCGATACAATACCGCACATTTTAATGTTTGGGGGAGTAGGTGCTCTAGGATTTTTTCATATTTGCCAATTATGCATATCTACCAAAGGTTTTCTTTGAAATTTGCATATTTTCCACATGACCACCACACAAAATGGCAAATGCAAGTTGCAAAGTAAAACTTGGCAAATATGCAAATCCCTCTTCTAGCCCCACATCACAGACCCACATGACGGCCCCATCGGTCATTGGATTCGGCAGCCCCACGGAACGGCCCCATTTGTCATTGGCTACACCGGCCATACAATCAGGAAATAAAGCATCTCACAAGTCAGCAAGTAATGGATGGCTAGTCTGACGTGTATCCTAGTCCCACCCATCAGCACGTCACGGCCATGGCAGGACCCATCCCAATGCGGTCCCACCGGTCATCATGTAATGGTCAAGCCTTTGAACTGATGGCATCCCTCCATCCGAGCACCTGTGAAGGTTTTAGAATAAAGGAAGGGTAAAAGTGAGGAAAAGTTAAGAAACTAGGGAAAGTGAGTACAACTAACGAACCATGGGCTCGAAAATAGAAATCCCTTATATTGTTCCGTGTTCATAATAGATGTTTATTTCTCATGCTAGAATTGTATTAATCAGAAACATCAATACTTGTGTGTTTAATAAACAACCAAAAGGTTCCTAGTAAAGCCTGTCTTTTAGGCCATGAGATCATGTCAATCACTGACGCCGAAAGGGTACTTTGATGATATCAAACATCACTCCATAATAGGGTGATTATAAAGGTTGATTTGAGTACTCTGAAAGTATTAGTTGAGGATCATGGATCAAGGGTGGGATTTGTCCAACCTTACGACGGAAAGATATACTCTGGGCCCTCTCGATGATACCGAATGGACACCTCTTGCAAGGATGTGACTCGGTCACGGGAATGTAATATCACGAAATGAGTAAAGAATGCTTGTCGGGAACGAGATTGACCTAGGTATGGATGTTACCAAATGATCGGATCTCGGACAATTAATATATTTCGAGACAAAAGGAATTGACTAGAACGTTAATGGTTCACATGATCACTAGATTCATCATTGAGTAAGTGGGCGTCATCATGGTTTTCCATATCTCGCTGATGATTATTGATCAGAGAGGTGTCTCGATCATGTCCATGTTATTCAGGAAATGTAGGGTGACACACTTAAGGTTGACTGACGCGTTTTGAGTTGATTTGGAACTCTGACTAAATTGTTGGACATCACAGGGTTTGTTTTGGAAAATCACCGAAACTGTTTCAGAATATCGAAATAACACAAGAGGTGTTTTTTAATTGAATTAATAAAGAAATATTAAATAAATATTTTTTTATTAATTCCATAACTATGGTTTAATGATATGAATGTCATGAAATTAAAAAATAACATAAGAGAGGGGGTTACCTACTTGATGGAGGGGATTTCCACTATGAAGAGGGAGAGGTGGCACCTCTAGAGGCCTACGCACCCCCTCCTCTCAAATAAAACATGACAACTCCTCCTCTCTTCCTTTAGACACTTGAGACTACTTTTCTCCATCCCTTGTTACTCCACCATTGCCATTGCTTAGCAAAGATCTACCACAAAATAGTTCGAAGTCTACACTTAGATAAGTGGAGTAGGATTTTCAGGCAGATCCCTTCTTCCCCTGCTCCGCTTGACCGAGGGTGTGGAGGACGTCAATGATCCGCACGTGTGACCGAGTACGGAGGTGCCGCCGGTTGTGGCGCCTTGAGTACCCGATCTCGAGATCATCGCATGTACACCTTCTTGTTCATCAACAATGTTTGAACGGGGATGTAATACCGCTTACGATCTTCGAGGGTGAGTTACTCGTTGCTACCATCTCGTAGATGATCTTGGCTAGATAGTGGTTCATGCTTAGGATTTTTTTGTTTTCCATGATACGAGCCCATCAGGCAAGGCCCATGGCCTATCGGGTGGCCTAGTTAGGGGAATCCCGAAGGGAGGTCTAATCAGGATAAAGCAAGGTGGCATGCACCAACATACGAAGAAGAAGCCTTCGAGTACAAGACACGTAGAACTGTGTTGTATTAGTCTAGGACTCTGTAACATATCTTGCTAGGAATCTTCCCTATAAACCTATGTTCTAGAGCCTTTATAAGCCATATCTGTGGAAGCCTTTAGGGAACAAGTTGAACAACACAACCCGCATACAATGAAACCAACAATCCTATAACTCGGCGTATTGCCACTATAGTGGTTGACAATAGGAGTAGGATCTCGCCACTGATGTGAGATCTGAACATGGGTAAAGATGTGCCATCCTGATCCTGGTAGCGACCCGCCTTCATTCTCCACCCCTCTAAACTCTCTGTGAGGATTCCATCTAGGCATACTCATCGATAATACCATAACATTGAGTATATTTGAAGACTCAGAATGGTTGCATACCGCAAACTAGCGCTCAACTACTTTATCGACCATCTTGTGTTTCTCAAGAGGTATTTTTGTTGGCGGTTTTGTATATCTCTAGATTTGTTTAAGAACATTATATAGTGTTTCAAGCTGCATGATAGATTCTGCGAGCAGCGAAGGAATTGCACCTGAGGCCATGGCCATAGAACCTACCAAAAGGTGACTAATGCATTGCACATGATGGCATATGGTATTCTGGTATATCTGATCGGTGATCACTTGGCCATGAGTGAGAGCCAAATAATCAAGTGTGTGAAGCGCTTTGAAGTGGTGGTGGTTTGAGTGTTTGGTAGTGAGTACTTGAGATCACCCAATGCTCAAGACATGGCTCGACTGTTGGAGTATAATGCATAACATGGGTTTCTAAGTATGCTAGGTTCCATTGATTGCATGCATTCTAGGTGGACGAACTGTCCAGCAATATGGCATGGATAGTTCAAGGGCACAAAAAGGATGCCACCATCATTCTTGAGGAAGTTTCTGGTTACGAGACATGGATTTGGCATGCGTTTTCGGATGCCTGATTCTTGCAATGACATTAATTTTATCCAACGATCACCTCTTTTTCCCAAGCTTGCAAAACGTGAGTCTCCTCTGGTTACTTTTTAAGCAAATGGACACACCAACAACATGGGCTATTACCTTATTGATGGCATCTAGCTGAAGTGGTCTACATTTGTGAAGAAAAGTCAAGCCCCCCAAGCTAAGAAAGAACTAAAATTCCATAATGCTCAAGGGGAGGCTAGTAAATATGTGGAGGAAGCATTGGGGATTTATCAACAGCCGGATTTTTAATCCCAGATGCCTGTTATGCCATACATCGCAATCCTAGGTTTACCATTTTTGCGAGACATAACAGATTTGGATACCACAGTACATCATCCATTACAAACCATACATAAGGTCTTACACAAATAAGGATCTCATGATCCAGTTCTTAATACAATTCAAGCAGCGGAAATACATAATAATAACGGTAGCGTAGGCGAAGCTCCATCTTCGGGGTCACAAGCAATGCTGACGATGGGAGATGATCCTAGTTGTCGTAACCTTCCTGAGGTCCTTCATCCTGGTACTCCTCTTCATAGTCTGTCCACGGGAATAGCCAGGAACAAAGCCATGAGTACTCTTTAAGTACTCGCAAACTAATACTAACAAGTGAAGGGTTTTTTTGTAGTAGGACACTAAGCTCTAGGGTTGTTTTGCATAAAGCCAGACTTACCTCTACTAAGTTCAGAAGCAAGAAAAGCTAGTTGAAATTTTATAACACCTAAGTGGGAACTTGTATTTCATATCACAACTCTGTTGTGGTCAAGTCAGAATCTCAATTCATTTAACAAGTCATTTTGAAAACATCTGACGGGGGAACAGTATGGCCACTCCAACTATCCATAACCGCGGACGCGGCTATTCGAATAGTTTGACACTCTATAGAGATTGTACACTTTCACCACAACATTTGATACATCCGTCAGGAACAAATCCTGAATTCACCATTCTTAGTATGCGGATAATCAATCCTAACCTTTCAATTACACGGCCTAGTATAGGCACCTCTCCTGTGAGTTTGGCCTCCCAACCATGACCAACTGTCATCTTGGGTACTGCACAGGTGGACAATCTTCACAAGGTAGCCTCAGCTCAGACCTTGGCCGTGAGGGAACACATACTAAGGTATATAAGTTTCCAGTCAAGACCTACCCAATTTTCGGGTATTGTGGTTGTACGGTAAAATTGGAATGGTATCGCCTCCAGACAACCATCAGTTTTATAAAGGGCTAAGGCTCATGCATCAACATTTTCATGATCAAAATCATTTGGTGTTCGAAAACACATGTCAAAACATCTCAGTAGAATGACTCATCATTCTAAGGTTTTCATAACCATTTTCCACCAAGTATACCCATCTAAAGTTGATCAAGTTTATGCTTAGCACTAGCATCTACAAGTGGGGTAAGTACTAATGAGGGGTGGTAAACAAGTGGGGTTTAACTAAGTTTAATCTCATGCCTTGCGATGACATCAAGATTTTCTAGCTTAGGCCAAATTTAATGCTCTTTATGCAACCTTCAATTATATTCCAAGAATCTAAAAGTCACTTAAGTAAACTCTAAGAGAAAGATTTGATAAAGAAATAAAGTGTAAAGCTTTCAAATAAAACTAGGGTTGGGTTATCAAGTGGGTATGATCACATATGCTTAAGGCATATAGTTGGCATGGTAAGAAGCAAGTAGTAGCTTGCATCAGTATCAGTATAAGCTTGCTAAAGTAGAGTATCTTGCAAGTGTTAGTTTGATCAATCAATTGGTAGTATTAGGCTTGCAAGTATTGGCTTGCATAAGTATCAGTATAAGCTTGCCTTGAGCAGAGAAGTGGTTGAAGTTCTCCTCGGCTTCTTCGTAGTATCCTCCTTCCTCCTCGTATCCTTGGTCGGTACTAGTGTCTATAAATAAATACGAGGTACACAATCACCAAACAATACTTAACTACTTTCAATCATCACACAAAGGTGCACCATAGATGATCTAGTATCATCACTAACATTACAAGATTAAAGCATTTGCATTATTTATTTATTTTTAGAAAAGTAATTTCTACTCATTGAAAAACTACTTAAGATTTAATATTCTCCAAACCAAACATGGGATCATGTTGACACATGTCATCACCACATAGTTCAGTACATGGGAATGTGATTTAAAGTGGCGTCACAATTTAATAAGGTTTAACCTTTTATTTTAAATAAAATAAAGTGACTAGAAATGCCTATGTGGGATTCTTTTATTACTTGAACATTATTTCTCTAAGTAAACCCATATGTTTTTATATATTCTGAAAGGTATGATCAAATGTGATTTTTGAGAGTTGGAATCAACTCAAAAGCTATTATGGTTTAAATTTGAAAAAATTTGAATGCAGAAAAGCTTCTGCCTTGTTATTTTTACCAAGGGTGATCTACAGATCCAAATGAATTGAATCCAACGGGCTTGGATTAAGCATTTCAGTACCTTTCTAAAAAAATTGATTTCATGCAATTTGGTTTTACAGAATCGTGCTGGGTTGATTTTTGAAACTAGGTACATAACTGAGTTTGAATGAAAATAGAAAAAGCTAAATTCAAACGAGTGGGCTGCGCGGTAAGGGTTATTGGGCCAGCCCAGTGTCACTCCGCAGCGCGGGGCTCAACTGACAGGGGGGTCTACTGGTCAGTGGGTCTTAAAACGCGAAGTGGTACGGGGTTATGTGGTGCGTTGGATTAGAATGAAGATCGACGGCTGAGGGTCGTCGTCGACGATGAACAAGTCACCGGCGAGCTCGAACCCTAGCGGCTCGGTGGGGGTGCATAGGGGGCATTCCGGGGCTCCAGTGACGACGGCGAGGCGGTCAAACGACGAAGTCGACGACGGCGAACTCAGGGATGGTCGCGGCAGCTCCGGGGGTGATCGAAATCAACGGCTCCCTTCTTCTCTAGAGGCGGCCTGCTCCGGCGCAATTCCGAAGAACTGCTGCTCCTGGTGCTCCGGCTAAGGGATGGAATGATCAGTGAGGTGAGCGGAGTGAGATGGTGTGAAGAAATTGAGCGGGGGTCGTCTCCTTTTATAGGCCCGACGGCGAGACCGAGAGGGATGGGCAGGCAACGGTGGCGACACGGCTACGGGCGGCTAGATGCATGGCCGAGGTTGGCGATCGACGGGTGGTCTCCTGGCGATGCTCTAAAGCTTAAATGCGCGTTTAGGGGCGGTGGCAAATGGTCGGGAATGTGTGATGATCTGTGAGGCAGAGGCGGCGAACTCTGCGGCGAGCGGTGGCTACGGGGTACAGGTGGTGAAACAAACATGTCGGGTGGTCTCCTGGGACGGTGGGGTGCATGCTGGCGGTCGAAGAGGGCTCGAGGTGGTTGGGTTGCGTGGGAACGGCGCGTGCTCTGCGGTGCACATCGGCATGTTTGACAGTGGCGCTAGCGCAGCGTTCCTGGCGGTTCTGGTCGTTGTCTTTGAGCTAGGGCTAGTCGAGAGGGGGCGGTGTGGCATGGGATGCACGCTAGACAAGGTTGGTACGGCTAGTTATTCTCCTAACTTGATGTCCACACTGGGGTGACATGGGTGCTCTCGGCCTGCTCACCATTGATGACAATGGCCAGCTTACATTGGTGCTAGAGGTTAGTTAAGGTTGCTAGATGATCTACTAAGGCTAGTTGTAACCAGAGAGGGAACAAGGTTGGCCTAAAACACTGCTCAACATAGTGTTTTTGATTTTGTTGATTTGAATCTGCAACCTATTTGATGAAATGCCCGCATGAACTTAAGTTTTGAATTTTGAAAATATTTTTGATGGGTGTGCTAGGCATATATTGGGGGTTCTGTGGATGCTTGGGTTTTGAAAATTGAGCTTGTTTGAGTGGTTTTTGAAATAGTGGGATCTTCCCATATGAAATAGATTCAATTTTAAACTGTCATTTAAACTAAGCATTTGAATGTTTTTGGATGATCACAAAGTGGGCCTTGGTACCTTATTATGATTAATATCAAGGGGTGCAAAGATCCATACATGTTTCTGTTAAGTTCTGAAAGTTAGAGATAGCCAAAGTAGGCATGGGAGTTAATTTGGCCAAAGTGACCATTCACCTAATTTGTTTATTTTGACTTGTTTGTATTTGGGAAAAGTTTGGGGATTATTTAGATGATGTTTATTTCACCTAAGAATCATTTTACAAGCAAAGAAACACAGAACCATGGCAATTCAAAAGAATCCAAATTTTAATACACACACATATGGATGCTTTCATATTTTTAATTAGAAAAGTTTTTGTTAACCCTAAATTTGATGATTAGAGTTTGATGATCCAAGTTTAGTATTTTTGGGATGTTACAAACCTTCCCCCCTTAAACAAAATCTCGTCCCGAGATTTGAAAAAGGACGAAAAGATTACCTAGGATTTGAAGAGATCGGGAAACTCTGTCCTAATATGATCTTCACGCTCCTAGGTAGCTTCTTCTTCTGTGTGGTTGCTCCACTGAATCTTGAGAAACTTGATGCTTCGGGTTCTGGTAGTTCTGAAGGCTTCTTCCAAAATACGGATGGGACTTCGGGATAGGTCAGGTCATTGTTGATTTCTATGGTCCGGTGATCAATATTCTTGAACACTTCAGTATTCTCCGGGACTTCGAGGCACTTGCGAAGTAATGAGATATGGAAAACATTATGCACGGCTGGCATCTCTTCTGGTAGTTCCAATTGATATGACACTTCTCCTCGATGGTTCAGAATCTACAAGTGTGGTAAGTACTAATGAGGGGTGGTAAACAAGTGGGGTTTAACTAAGTTCAATCTCATGCCTTAGGATGACATCAAGATTTTCTAGCTTAGGCCAAATTTAATGCTCTTTATGCAACCTTCAATTATATTCCTAGAATCTAAAAGTCACTTAAGTAAACTCTAAGAGAAAGATTTGATAAAGAAATAAAGTGTAAAGCTTTCAAATAAAACTAGGGTTGGGTTATCAAGTGGGTATGATCACATATGCTTAAGGCATATAGTTGGTATGGTAAGAAGCAAGTAGTAGCTTGCATGAGTATCAGTATAAGCTTGCTAAAGTAGAGTATCTTGCAAGTGTTAGCTTGCTCAATCAATTGGTAGTATTAGGCTTGCAAGTATTGGCTTGCATAAGTATCAGTATAAGCTTGCCTTGAGCAGAGAAGTGGTTGAAGTTCTCCTCGGCTTCTTCGTAGTATCCTCCTTCCTCCTCGTATCCTTGGTCGATACTAGCGTCTATAAATAAATACGAGGTACACAATCACCAAACAATACTTAACTACTTTCACTCATCACACAAAGGTGCACCATAGATGATCTAGTATCATCACTAACATTACAAGATTAAAGCATTTGCATTATTTATTTATTTTTAGAAAAGTAATTTCTACTCATTGAAAAACTACTTAAGATTTAATATTATCCAAACCAAACATGGTATCATGTTGACACATGTCATCACCACATAGTTCAGTACATGGGAATGTGATTTAAAGTGGTGTCACAATTTAATAAGGTTTAACCTTTTATTTTAAATAAAATAAAGTGACTAGAAATGCCTATGTGGGATTCTTTTATTACTTGAACATTATTTCTCTAAGTAAACCCATATGTTTTGATATATTCTGAAAGGTATGATCAAATGTGATTTTTGAGAGTTGGAATCAACGCAAAAGCTATTATGGTTTAAATTTGAAAAATGTTTGAATGCAGAAAAGCTTCTGCCTTGTTATTTTTACCAAGGGTGATCTACAGATCCAAATGACTTGAATCCAACAGGCTTGGATTAAGCATTTCAGTACCTTTCTAAAATAATTGGTTTCATGCAATTTGGTTTTACAGAATCATGCTGGGTTGATTTTTGAAACTAGGTACAGAACTGATATTGAATGAAAATAGAAAAAGCTAAATTCAAACGAGTGGGCTGCACGGGAAGGGTTATTGGGCCAGCCCAGTGTCACTCCGCAGCGCGGGGCTCAACTGACAGGGTTGGGTCTACTGGTCAGTGGGTCATAAAACGCGAAGTGGTACGGGGTGATGTGGTGCGTTGGATTAGAATGAAGATCGACGGCTGAGGGTCGTCGTCGACGATGAACAAGTCACCGGCGAGCTCGAACCCTAGCGGATCGGTGGGGGTGCATAGGGGGCATACCGGGGCTCCAGTGACGACGGCAAGGCGGGCAAACGACGAAGTCGACGACGGCGAACTCAGGGATGGTCGCGGCAGCTCCGGGGGTGGTCGAAATAAACGGCTCCCTTCTTCTCCAGAGGCGGCCTGCTCCGGCGCAATTCCGGAGAACTGCTGCTCCTCGTGCTTCGGCTAAGGGATGGAATGATCAGTGAGGTGAGCGGAGTGAGATGGTGTGAAGAAATTGAGTGGGGGTCGTCTCCTTTTATAGGCTCGATGGCGAGACCGAGAGGGATGGGCAGGCGACGGTGGCGACACGGCTACGGGCGGCTAGAGGCATGTCCGAGGTTGGCGATCGACGGGTGGTCTCCTGGCGATGCTCTAAAGCTTAAATGCGTGTTTAGGGGCGGTGGAAAATGGTCGGGAACGTGCGATGATCTATGAGGCAGAGGCGGCGAACTCCGTGGCGAGCGGTGGCTACGGGGTACAGGAGGTGAAACAAACATGTCTGGTGGTCTCATGGGACGGTGGGGTGCATGCTGGCGGTCGACGAGGGCTCGAGGTGGTCGGGTTGCGTGGGAACGGCGCGTGCTCTGCGGTGCGCATTGGCATGTTTGACAGTGGCGCAGGCGCAGCGTTCCTGGCAGTTCTGGTCGTTGTCTTCGAGCTAGGGCTAGTCGAGAGGGGGCGGTGTGGCATGGGCTGCACGCTAGACAAGGTTGGTACGGCTAGTTATTCTCCTAACTTGCTGTCCACACTGGGGTGACATGGGTGCTCTCGGCCTGCTCACCATTGATGACAATGGCCAGCTTACATTGGTGCTAGAGGTTAGTTAAGGTTGCTAGATGATCTACTAAGGCTAGTTGTAACCAGAGAGGGAACAGGGTTGGCCTAAAACACTGCTCAACATAGTGTTTTTGATTTTGTTGATTTGAATCTGCAACCTATTTGATGAAATGGCCGCATGAACTTAAGTTTTGAATTTTGAAAATATTTTTGATGGGTGTGCTAGGCATATGTTGGGGGTTCTATGGATGCTTGGGTTTTGAAAATTGAGCTTGTTTGAGTGGTTTTTGAAATAGTGGGATCTTCCCATATGAAATAGATTCAATTTTAAACTGTCATTTAAACTAAGCATTTGAATGTTTTTGGATGATCACAAAGTGGGCCTTGGTACCTTATTATGAGTACTATCAAGGGGTGCAAAGATCCATACATGTTTCTGTTAAGTTCTGAAAGTTAGAGATAGCCAAAGTAGGCATGGGAGTTAATTTGGCCAAAGTGACCATTCACCGAATTTGTTTATTTTGACTTGTTTGTATTTGGGAAAAGTTTGGGGATTATTTAGATGATGTTTATTTCACCTAAGAATCATTTTACAAGCAAAGAAACACAGAACCATGGCAATTCAAAAGAATCCAAATTTTAATACACACACATATGGATGCTTTCATATTTTTTAATTAGAAAAGTTTTTGTTAACCCTAAATTTGATTATTAGAGTTTGATGATCCAAGTTTAGTATTTTTGGGATGTTACAAACCTTCCCCCCTTAAACAAAATCTCGTCCCAAGATTTGAAAAAGGACGAAAAGATTACCTAGGATTTGAAGAGATCGGGAAACTCTGTCCTAATATGATCTTCGCGCTCCTAGGTAGCTTCTTCTTCTGTGTGGTTGCTCCACTGAATCTTGAGAAACTTGATGCTTCGGGTTCTGGTAGTTCTGAAGGCTTCTTCCAAAATACGGATGGGACTTCGGGATAGGTCAGGTCATTGTTGATTTCTATGGTCCGGTGATCAATATTCTTGAACACTTCAGTATTCTCCAGGACTTCGAGGCACTTGCGAAGTAATGAGATATGGAACACATTGTGCACGGCTGGCATCTCTTCTGGTAGTTCCAATTGATATGACACTTCTCCTCGATGGTTCAGAATCTTGAAGGGGCCGATATATCTGGGGGCTAACTTTCCCTTGAGGTTGAAACGCTGCATTCCCTTCAATGGTGACACTTTCAGATACACAAAATCTCCTATGTTGAAGGCGAGGTCTCGACGTCTCTTGTCGGCATAACTATTTTTTCTGGACTGGGCGGTCTTGAGGTGCTCACGAATCTTGTGAACCTTCTCTTCTGCTTCTCGTAGGATGTCGGGTCCGAAAATCTGACTCTCTCCTACTTCCGACCAGTTCAAAGGGGTGCGACACTTCCTTCCATACATGAATTCAAATGGGGCCATTTTCAAACTAGCTTGATAACTGTTGTTGTATGAAAATTCTGCGAACGGCAGACAGTCTTCCCATTTTGATCCATACTCTAACACACATGATCTCAACATATCTTCGAGTATTTGATTTACTCTCCGTTTGTCTGTCGGTCTGTGGGTGATAAGCTGTGCTGAAATCTAGTCGGGTTCCTAAACCTTCTTGGACTTTCTTCCAGAATCTCGAGGTAAACTGAGTTCCTCGATCCGATACGATGTTCTTGGGGACTCCGTGCAAACTGACGATTCTAGCGATGTATAACTCTGCTAGCTTCGAACTCTGATATGTGGTCTTGACTGGTAAGAAATGGGCGACTTTGGACAATCTGCCCACTATGACCCAGATAGAGTCATTTCCCCTACTAGAAGTAGGGAATCCGGTGATAAAGTCCATTCCGATGGAATCCCATTTCCATTCCGGAATCTGTAGCGGTTGCAACAATCTAGCGGGTCTTTGATTTCCCGCCTTGACTCGCTGACATATATCACACTATATAGCTTGTGATTTCTCTCTTCATCTTATGCCACCAAAATTGTTCTTTCAAATCTTGATACATATTCGTTCCTCCGGGGTGGATAGAATAAAGAGTATCATGCGCTTCCTTCAGAATCACTTCTTTCAACTCAGAATCTCCTGGTACACAAAGGCGTCCTTTGTACCACAGAACTCCTTCTTCATCTTCGGTAAATCCGGGCACTTTTCTTGTACCTATACGATGCTTTATTCCGTCGATACTAGCATTTCCTTTCTGCGCCTCTTTGATCTGGCTGTCAAAGTGGGTTGAAGTTCTATGCTAGCCAAAAATCCTTCACTCACTAATTCCATTTGGAAATCTTCCATCTCTTTGTGCAAGCTTGGTTGATCCTTCAAAATCATGGAGTTCAAGTGGCACGGCAATCTGCTAAGGGCATCTGCTACCACATTGGCTTTACCAAGGTGATAGTGAATGTCCAGATCGTAATCCTTGATTAGCTCGATCCATCTTCTCTATCTACTATTCAACTCCTTCTGAGTGAATATATACTTCAGGCTATCGTGATCCAAAAAAAATATCACAACGGTTTCCCATCAGGTAATGCATCCATGTCTTTAGGGCTAGAACTACGGCTGCGAGTTCGAGGTCATGGGTTGGGTAATTTTTCTCATGTTGTTTCAGTTGTCGACATAGATAAGATATAACTTTGCCTTCTTGCATTAGCACACATCCGAGACCGATCTTGGATGCATCACAATACATGTCAAAGGGCTTTGTGATATCCGGCATGATTAAGATTGGGGCTGAAATCAATCTTCTCTTCAGTTCTTGAAAACTCGGTTCACATTTGTCTGTCCATTCAAATTTCTTATCCTTCTTCAGCAATTGGGTCATGGGTCTGGCGATACTCGAGAATCCTTCTATGAACTTGCGGTAGTATCCCGCCAATCCGAGAAATGCACGAACTTGGGTTTGAGTGGTTGGGGCTTTCCAATCTTCGACATCTTTCACCTTTGTAGGGTCAACGGCAATTCCTCTGGCTGATACAATGTGACCGAGGAATCCTACCTCCTGTAACCAGAATTCACATTTGCTAAACTTGGCATACAACTGATGATCTCTAAGGGTTCCAAGAATGGTCCTTAGGCGTAGATCATGTTCTTCTTCTGATTTGGAATAAATCAGAATGTCATCGATGAAAACAACCACAAACTTATCCAGGAAGTCCATAAAAATCTTATTCATGAGATTCATGAAATAAGCGGGGGGCATTGGTTAATCCAAAAGACATGACAGTATACTCGTATAATCCATATCTGGTGGTAAAGGCAGTCTTTGGAATATCCTCTGTGCGAATCTTGAGTTGATGATAGCCTGTTTTAAGATCAATCTTAGAAAACACTTTGGCACCGGTCAACTGATCAAACAAATCTTCTATCTTGGTCAATGGGTACTTATTCTTGATAGTGACATCATTCAACTTGCGATAATCCGTACACAAACGGTTACCTCCATCCTTCTTGTCCACGGACAAAACAGGTGATCTCCATGGTGACGCACTTGGTTGAATCAATCCAATTTCCAACATGTCATCTAGTTGCTTCTTCAGTTCTGCTAGTTCAGACGGGTTCATACTATATGGTCTATGGACTATGGGTCCTGTTCCGGGGATTAGTTCGATGATAAACTCGATATCCCGGTCTAGGGGCATACCGGGAAAAACATCTGGAAATACATCGGGGTATTCACAGACTATCCGGACTTGGTCAATGGTAGGTTGGGCTATACTCTTGTTGCACTTGAATTGACGAGGTAAGGTTTCATATACATGCTCGACTGATATTTCGGCTGTACTGGTCATGCTTATGGCTTTCTTGGCACAGTCAATTAATCCTTTATGTTTGGACATCCAATCCATTCCTAGTACTACTTCCAAACCTTTAGTTCCGAGTACTATCATATTAGCATAAAAATCTATGCCATGGATTCGGATATGGACGGATTTGCAAATATGCCTAGCTTTGGTGGTTGAACCGAGGATTTGAACAATCATGACATGCTTTAGTTTTGCTGGCTGAATCTTACTAGTGCATGCAAATTCTTCGGTGACAAATGAGTACGCTGCACCAGAATCAAACAACACTCTAGCGAGTACTGAATTAACAGAAAACATACCCATCACGACGTCTGGCGCTTCCTAGGCTTCTTTAGCATGCATGAGAAAAAGACGGCCGTTGCGGTTGAGTGAATTCCCTGGGGCAAACCTTCTTTCAGGCTGAACACGACGTTGTTGCCGAGCTGGGGCATTTGCATTGGGGGCTGCGGCATTCTTCTTGGGGCACTCGTTGGATTAGTGACCCTTATTTCCATAGTCATAACAAGTCACTTGCGACTTGTCCTTTGCTGCAACAGGCACAACATTGCTTCCAGTCCTCGGGGCAGTGTTAGTGTTGGTAGAAGCATTATTGTTGTTGAAATTGGGTGGTGCACGGTTGAAATTGTTAGAGTTTCCGGGGTTGTTGTGATTTCCTCCGGGCCTCGGGTTTCCATGGTTGGGATAGGTCGGACGGTTCATCGAGGGTTGGTTGGTTCTTGGGGCAAATCCGGGAGATGTGTTAGGGCGATACTTTGGGGTCTGATGAGTTCCTGGAAGATGCATCATGCGACGCTTGCGGTTCTCATTGGCTTGGTTGATCTTTACTTCCATCTGGATGGCAGAGTCGACAAGATCTTCAATATCAGCAAAGGGAATATTGACCAACACCGTCTGCATCTCATCGTGCAGACCATTCAAGAATCTCTCTTTCTTCTTGGCTTCGGTGTCGATCTCATCTGGGGCATACCTAGCTAATGACAAGAATTTGTCACGGTATTCCACTACAGTCATCCTTCCTTGCTTCAGTTCTCTGAACTTATCTCTCATTCTCTTGATCAAACCCGGTGGCACATGGGTTCTGCTGAACTTGACCTTGAATTCCTCCCAGGTCATCATATGTCCTCCGGTCATTGCACGAATGCTGTTCCACCATGCTCTTGCATCTCCGGCTAGATAGTGAGTGGCGAACAGAACTTTCTCGTTGGCATCCACTCCGGCGACTTCTAGGTTGTTTTCCATGGTTTGCAGCCAATCGTCTGCATCTAGGGGCTCTTCTGACTTAGTGAAAATAGGTGGGTTGGTGTTCTGGAAATTTTTGAGCTTAGATCCATGGTTGTCCTGGTTTCCATGGCCTTGATTGTTGTGGGCTAGCTGAGCTATCTGCTGAAGGGTGGCTAGGTTGGCTTGACGTTCGGCTCTTTCAGCTTCGCGGTCCGAAACCAACATTTGCAGGATCTGCAACATCGTGTCCGGGGATGAACCACTTCCTCTGCGAGGCATCTGAAGATTGAGATCGATCATGAGAAAAGAGGGAAATTTCTAAGGTTCAGGGACTTTGAAAAGTTTTTAAAGTTTGACTCAGATTTTCTAGCAACTTTCTTTTCATTTATTCATTCATAGCACACGATACAAACACACACCACAAAACAAGAAAAACAGATGGTTTTAATAACCATTCTGTAAACTACGATACAGTGGGGCCGAATACAACTCACTACGCTAGTGCTCAGGTGCTACTACTCCTTGAAGTCGGTGTAGTCGTCATCCTCATCATCCTCATCGTCATCGATGAAGGCGAAATCATCCTCATCGGTGAAGAAGTCCATAGCCTGATCCTCCAGAAAATCATCATCGCTGAGATAGGAGTAGGGGTCTCTACGAAGATCTTCTCTGACATTCTCCCTTTCCTCCAACTGCATGTCTCTCTCGTGGATGGTCTCTTCCAAATCCGAGATACGGTGGCGAAGACGAGCAATGATGTGCTCCTTCTTGTCAAGCTGAAGGCGGCGAGACTTGCGATCCTTCGCTAGCATGGCCAGTCTAACTAGGGTCTCCTATGGTCAGGATGGCTCTGATACCAACTTGTGAACACCCAGATATTTAATCCTAGATGCCTGTTATGCCATACATCGCAATACCATGATTACCATTTTTGCGAGACATAACAGATTTGGATACCACAGTACATCATCCATTACAAACCATACATAATGTATTACACAAATAAGGATCTCATGATCCAGTTCTTAATACAAATCAAGCAACGGAAATACGTAATAATAACGGTAGCGTAGGCGAAGCTCCATCTTCGGGGTCACAGGCAATGCTGACGATGGGAGATGATCCTAGTTGTCGTAACCTTCCTGAGGTCCTTCATCCTGGTACTCCTCTTCATAGTCTGGCCACGGGAACAACCAGGGACAAAGCCATGAGTACTCTTTAAGTACTCGCAAACTAATACTAACAAGTGAAGGGGGTTTTTGTAGTAGGACACTAAGCTCTAGGGTTGTTTTGCAAAAAGCTAGATTTACCTCTACTAAGTTCACAAGCAAGAAAATCTAGTTGAAATTTTATAACACCTAAGTGGGAACTTGTATTTCATATCACAACTCTGTTGTGGTCAAGTCAAAATCTCAATTCATTTCACAAGTAATTTTGAAAAAATCTAACGAGGGAACAGTATGGCCACTCCAACTATCCATAACCGCGGACGCGGCTATTCGAATAGTTTGCACTCTACAGAGATTGTACACTTTCACCACAACATTCGATACATCCGTCAGGAACAAATCCCGAATTCACCATACTCGGTATGCGGATAATCAATCCTAACCTTTCAATTACACGCCCTAATATAGGCACCTCTCCCGTGAGTCTAGTCTCCCAAACATGACCAACTGTCATCTTGGGTACTGCACAGGTGGACAATCTTCACAAGGTAGCCTCAGCTGAGACCTTGGCCATGAGTGAACCCATACTAAGGTATATAAGTTTACAGTCAAGCCCTACCCAATTTTCGGGTATTGTGGTTGTACGGTAAAATTGGAATGGTATCGCATCCAGACAACCATCAGTTTTATAAAGGGCTAAGGCTCATGCCTCAACATTATCATCATCAAAATTATCTGGTGTTCGGAAACACATGTCAAAACATCTTAGTAGAATGACTCGTCATTTAAGGTTTTCATAACCATTTTCCACCAAGTATTCCCATCTAAAGTTGATCAAGTTTTATGCTTAGCACTAGCATCTACAAGTGGGGTAAGTACTAATGAGGGGTGGTAAACAAGTGGGGTTAGTTGAATCTCATGCCTTAGGATGACATCAAGATTTTCTAGCTTAGGCCAAATTTAATGCTCTTTATGCAACCTTCAATTATATTCCTAGAATCTACAAGTCACTTAAGTAAACTCTAAGAGAAAGCTTTGATAAAGAAATAAAGTGTAAAGCTTGCAAATAAAACTAGGGTTGTGTTATCAAGTGGATATGATCACATATGCTTAAGGCATATAGTTGGCATGGTAACAAGCAAGTATTAGCTTGCATCATTATCAGTATAGGCTTGCTAAAGTAGAGTATCTTACAAGTGTTAGCTTGCACAATCAACTAGTAGTATTAGGCTTGCAAGTATTGGCTTGCATAAGTATCAGTATAAGCTTGCCTTGAGCAGAGCAGTGGTTGATGTTCTCCTTGGCTTATTTGTAGTATCCTCCTTCCTCCTCGTATCCTTGGTCGGTACTAGCGTCTATAAATAAATATGAGGTACACAATCACCAAACAATACTTAACTACTTTCAATCATCACACAAAGGTGCACTATAGATGATCTAGTATCATCACTAACATTACAAGATTAAAGCATTTGCATTACAAGATCTAGTAATTTCTACTCATTGAAAAACTACTTAAGATTTAATATTATCCAAACCAAACATGGGATCATGTTGACACATGTCATCTCCACATATTTCAGTACATGGGAATGTGATTTAAAGTGGTGTCACAATTTAATAAGGTTTAGCCTTTTATTTTAAATAAAATAAATTGACTAGAAATGCCTATGCGGCATTCTTTTATTACTTGAACATTATTTCTGTAAGTAAACCCATATGTTTTTATATATTCTGAAAGGTATGATCAAATGTGATTTTTGAGAGTTGGAATCAACTAAAAAGCTATTATGGTTTAAATTTGAAAAATGTTTGAATGCAGACAAGCTTCTGCCTTGTTATTTTTACCAAGGGTGATCTACAGATCCAAATGACTTGAATCCAACGGGATTGGTTAAGCATTTCATTGCCTTTCAAACAAAATTGGTTTCATGCAATTTGGTTTACTGAATCGAGCTGGGATGATTTTTGAAACTAGGTACAGAACTGAGTTTGAATGAAAATAGAAAAAGCTAAATTCAAGCGAGTGGGCTGTGCGGGAAGGGTTATTGGGCCGGACCAGTGTCACTCCCAGCATGGGGCTCAACTGACAGGGTGGTCTACTAGTTAGTGGCTCATAAAACGCGAAGCGGTACGGGGTGATGTGGTTCGTTGGATTAGAATGAAGATCGACGGCTGAGGGTCGTCGTCGACGATGAACAAGTCACCGGCGAGCTTGAACCCTAGCGGCTCGGTGGGGGTGCATAGGGGGCATACCGGGGCTCCAGTGACGACGGCGAGGTGGCCAAACGACAAAGTCGACGACGGCGAACTTAGGGGTGGTCGCGGCAGCTCCGGGGGTTGTCGAAATTAACGGTTCCCTTCTTCTCTAGAGGCGGCCTGCTCCGGCGCAATTCCAGCGAACTGCTGCTCCTCGTCCTCCGGCTAAGGGATGGAATGATCAGTGAGGTGAGGGGAGTGAGATGGTGTGAAGAAATCGAGCGGGGGTCGTCTCCTTTTATAGGCTCGACGGCGAGACCGAGAGGGATAGGCAGGCGACGGTGGCGGCACGGCTACGGGCGGCTAGAGGCATGGCCGAGGTTGGCGATCGACGGGTGGTCTCCTGGCGATGCTCTAAAGCTTAAATGCGCGTGTAGGGGCGGTGGCAAATGGTCGGGAACGTGTGATGCTCTGCAAGGCAGAGGCAGCGGGCGGTGGCTACGGGGTACGGGTGGTGATACGAACATGTCTGGTGGTCTCCTGGGACGGTGGGATGCATGCTGGCGGGCGGGGAGGGCTCGAGGTGGTCGGGTTGCGTGGGAACGGCGTGTGCTCTATGGTGCGCATCGGCATGGTCGACAGTGGCACGGCGCGGCTCGGCGTTCCTGGCGGTTCTGGTCGCTGTCTTCGAGCTAGGGCTGGTCGAGAGGGGGCGGTGAGGCATGAGCTGCACGCTAGACAATGTTGGCACGACTAGTTATTTTCCTAGCTTGCTATCCACACTGGGGTGACATGGGTGCTCTCGGCCTGCTCACCATTGATGACAATGGCCAGCTTACAGTGGTGCTAGAGGTTAGTTAAGGTTGCTAGATGATCTACTAAGACTAGTTGTAACCAGAGAGGGAACAAGGTTGGCCCAAAACACCGCTCAACATAGTGTTTTTGATTTTGTTGATTTGAATATGCAACCTGTTTGATGAAATGGCCGCATGAACTTAAGTTTTGAATTTTGAAAAGATTTTTGGTGGGTGTGATAGGCATATATTGGGGGTTCTGTGGATGCTTGGGTTTTGAAAATTGAGCTTGTTTGAGTGGTTTTTGAAATAGTGGGATCTTCCCATATGAAATAGATTCAATTTTAAACTGTCATTTAAACTAAGCATTTGAATGTTTTTGGATCATCGCAAAGTGTGCCTTGGTACCTTATTATGAGTACTATCAAGGGGTGCAAAGATCCATACATGTTTCTATTAAGTTCTGAAAGTTAGAGATAGCCAAAGTAGGCATGGGAGTTAATTTGTCCAAAGTGACCATTCACCTAATTTGTTTATTTTGACTTGTTTGTCTTTGGGAAAAGTTTGGGGATTGTTTAGATGATGTTTATTTCACCTAAGAATCATTTTACAACCAAAGAAACACAGAACCATGGAAATTCAAAAGAATCCAAATTTTAATACACACACATATGGATGCTTTCATATTTTAAATTAGAAAAGTTTTTGTTAACCCTAAATTTGATGATTAGAGTTTGATGATCCAATTTTAGTATTTTTGGGATGTTACAGGATTTTGCAAGCCCAGTTTGCTATTGTGAGAGGACCAACGAGGTTTTGGGATCAAAAAATCCTTTGGTATATCATGCCTAACCTGATCATTGAGAATGAGCATCGAAAGAATGAGGTGTATGGTGTCTATGACTTGATGGGTCAACCGGTGCAACCACGTAGTGATGGAGATCGACTCCAGCACTTCATTGAAGTGTACCATAACATTCGATATGCGGATGTGCACGAGGATCTTCAGAAGGATCTCGTCGAGGAGTGTTGGATGTAGAATGGAGAACAAACCCAACTACCTTTGGATTGGTGAAGACAACATGCTCAAGAGCGTGCGGTTATTTGTGAAGACGGTGGTGAAAATATTCAGTCAACCTACCTCCGAGCTCCAAATGAGGAGGATAAAAAGAGATTTATGGAAATGAATGAGGCAAGAGGTTGATTAGGCATGCTTGGCAGCGTTGACTGCATGCATGGGAGATGAAAGAGCTGCCCAAAGCATGGCATGGTAAGTTCATCATGCATCACTATGATCCAACCATTGTGCTAGAAGCAGGGGCCGGCCAGGAGTTGTGGATATGGAATCAATTTTTTGGCATGCCTAGTTCTTGCAATGACATAAACGTCTTGCGGAGATCTCCTATGTTTGCTAAGATTGTTAGTGGAGAATCTCCGGCTTGCAACTACAGAGTCAATAATCATGATTATAGCCTTGGTTATTATCTTGCCGACGGGATCTATCCCTCTTGGTAAACCTTTGTGAAGACCATCACAGACCCTAAAATGAAAATGTAATCTCATTTTGCAATAGTGAAAGAAGCGTCCTAGAAATACATTGAGAGAGATTTTGGGGTGTTGTAATCTAGGTTTTATTGTTCTAAGTCCTTCTCTTCACTGGAAAAAGGAAACCTTGAACACTATCATGATGGCCTATGTGATTCTTCACAACATGATCATTGAAGATAAAAGGGACAAGAACCTTCCTTTCAAGTTTGACAATGTTGGTTGTTGGCTGAAGCCTAGATGAAACTCTAATCAGATCCAAGCATTCCTTGAGACTTATCGGCAGATTGAAAATAGTGAAACACACGGCAATCTTCGTCAGGATCTTGTTACACACCACTGGGCATTGTTTGGGAGATAGTATCTCATTTTCTTCATTTCATTCCGTTGTCATTCATATGTATAATTAAACAGTTTTTCCAATTCAGATCATTCATTTGTTGTAGTATGCATTGTTTTCTTGATATGGATTTATTGTGGTATTGTTTCCTGATAAAACTTTTGTAAATTTGATTTATATTGATGATACTACTGCTTGTTTAGTCTGAATCTGACATGTTTATATCTTGGAAAATTGTTTGCAGTTCCAGTCATTCATATGTATGATTAAACAGTTTTTCCAATTCAGATCATTCATTTGTTGTAATATATATTGTTTTTTTGATATGGATTTATTGTGGTATTGTTTCCTGATAAAACTTTTGTAAATTTGATTTATATTGATGATACTACTGCTTGTTTATTCTGAATCTGACATGTTTATCTCTGGGAAAATTGTTTGCAGTTCTAGCCAAGGCGGCGCGACACCCTGCAACGCCATACTGCAAAACCAAAGTCCTGTGCGGCTAGTTTTTTGTTCAAAAAAATGCTTTGCAGTTTCCCACATACAGATTTTGCGGGTCACAGGTACGCAGAATCTACAAGAGATGCTCTAATTCTCGCTAGTAGCACTAGACACTACTAAGAGTGCAACTAGGGAAAAATATGAGTCTCTTCTCTGTACCTTAGGAAAAAATACCATACTTTCCAAATTTAGAGATTATAGAAAGAAAATACATACAAAGGATAACAAGTTAAAAAGCATTTCATGTAAATTTTGGTTAAAACATGACCATTTGCAAGTTGTATGAAATAAAAATAATGACTTACGAGACTATAGAACAATCACATAGCCAATAATTAAAAGAATTCCATCTATAGTTCTAAAAAGTATGTTTATTAATGTTTTTTCATGATTCTCAAATGGTTATATTTTTACAAGAATTTAGGGAGACAAGTTCATGTTCTTTCCTTAAGTATATGAATAATTTACTAAATATTGTAAAACATGGAAAATAAATAATGTTAAGTTTCGAATAACTTGTGCATAAATGTACACATAATTAGTAGCATTGGACATCATTTTTTAGCATATAGGTGGGATAAGAATTTAGGCCGAGAATGAGATCAGGTTGATTGTTTTTTAAAACAAACCATAAAAAGATGGATGAATTTCATTTTAGAAAGTAAAATGTCTTATCTTCAAAGAATAAGTTCTGGTTTGAAGTAAAGTAATGAGATCTTTTATTCCCACAACGTCGAGACCATTGACATTTCCTTACTGTTCTTTCGCATCGACGTCCCCCTTAACGCCTCCAAGATCGACGAAGTTCACTTATCTTTATTACTAGATTTATCTCTTTGTCATGATGTCGTATGTGAGAGCTCTATGTTGTTTGTGTGTTGATTCGTGTGCTACTTGATGAACTATTTGTATTATGATGTAATAATTAAGTAATATTTGTTTTCATTTTATTTAGATTGACTTACATTAAGTTTCATAGTAATTTTTTTATATATGTATGAATTGTGGAGGTGGATGTGCAGTGGTCGTGCCCTATTATACAAAACCTGTTGTGGCATAGGTTCCCTATTATACATCACCTAGAAAAGCAAAAACTGCACATGTGATGTAAAACCCTCTTTTTGGTCATCACCTGTCTTGGTTGCCCTATAATACATCATTTGTTAGAGTTACACACCCACCACCTTCCTAGGTTTGAGGGAAAACACGGTCTTCCCTCATGTGTCACTCCGCGAGGGGAAACCCTAGAAGTCGTCCCTTCGAGCCCCTCCCACCACCGCTTCCTCCCTCATCGCCGCTGGAGAGCATCGGCGGACAAAGGTCGGGTGCTCGCGGTGTTAGCTAGGGACCTCCTTCTCCCTTGTGCAAGGCGCTCGAGGATGGCCGATTTCTGTAGCATGGGAACTACATTGGGCTAGGGGTGAAGTGATGCAGCTTCCTCAAGGATGCATGGAGACCTACGATGGTGGAGCAAACCTCCGGCGTTGGCGATGGCTCTAGGCGGATGTCAGCACACGAGATGTTACTAGTGTTTGGCCATGTCATGGAGGACGAGAGTCATGGGTTGCACCCTGGTGACCATGGAGGTGATAGTTGATGTTGGTTAGCTCCGACTGACTGAAATGGTGATGGGGCTCTATGACAAGTGCGCTTGGGACTTTTAAGACGGTATTTGGGATCCTCCGGTCGGTGACGATGTGTTGGACTGCGGAGATCTCGGTCGGCATGCCATGGTGGGATGTGAAGGTGGTTCCCCTCATCGGAGTGGGAGGTGGAGAGGATTGTGGCGTCCGACAAGCACTAGGACAGTGTCTGGTGAGCTGTCCCTGTGTCAGTTGCAGGGCCTCCCAACGCGTTGGATCCAATCCCCCGGGCATATGTTGGTTGGGGTGTCGGATCTGGGCCATGGGCCAAGATCTGGCGTCTGCTTAGGAGTCCTCCTTTTTCGGGTTATGTGGACTTGATTGACGAATGATTCTCAAGGTTCCACTGTCCGTGTGCTGGTTGGATGGCTTAGACCTCCCTCTCTGCTCCGGCAAATTATCATCATGGCATCTACCACCGCATGGGTGAGAGATCTTGGATGTCGAGGCAGTACTCTCGTAAGGTGGACCATGGGGGCAACTCTATGGCAAGCGAAGTGGCGGTGGTGACGACTAATGACTACAAGTGCACAAATCGTTTGTAGCTAGTTTCGAAGTTAAGATGTGATCCCACAGGGAGCCCAAAGGTAAGAGTTTATGGGTGAAGTCTTTGTCACACCCAAAGTTGTCACAGGTCTTCGAGTGAATTGACTGCAAGTGTTGACATAAGAATAGATTTTGTATTAAAGGAAAGTATTTACATAAAACTAAAATGTAAAACTTCAGAAATAAAAAGCATAAAAGTGAAGAACGTTTTGTTTGTTATTTTCTGCAGATGACAGAGTAGGCGCGGGGAGATTCAGTTCATGGTGATAGTGAATGTGTCAGGTGGATGAGTGATAAGTGTAACAATTATAATTTTATAAGTATGTGTGTAGGCGAGAAACTCATAATTTGCCGGAACTCCTCTTGGTAGATTTCAACCCAACTTCAATAATCCTACTACCCTGTTTACCACAACCATGGTCAGTCGCTAGACGATTAAGATCCTTCAGGTTGCTTAGCAATTAATCTCCTTGGATCTGACAAATGCAATAAGCTCGGTGGTTTCTTGTTATCTTGAGTCAAACTAGTTTCCCATTGATATCCCCGTGTCACTCGGGGGTCGCCGGTCTGCTAACGAACAAGATTCTATCTATGTAGAACAAAACATCATGTTGTCTGGGCCCTTAAATGGACAACATGCATTAAGCATCCCACGGATAGTCAAGCACACATAATATAGTAATTAAAGTCAACTACAAACTTAATGGAAATTATATAGGCACATCACATCTCACCAATACCCTACATATCCCATTCCCAAGGGAACTTACTCACACATGAGAGGAGAAAGCATCATCAATATAATTAAATAAAGGGAGTTCTTCTTGATATTAGCGTGGAGATCCACAATAAGAAATAGAAATAAATCCAACATAATTCAAGATGGGAAGAACTATCTCAAACCCTATTCTTGCAAGGTGGAGATCTCTGCAAAGAAAACTTGGTTTTTATAGATGGTTTTCGTTTGGATTTGATGGTTTTATAGCTTTACCTAACGCTAATACTTAGATAGCAAAGAAAACTTGGTTTTTAATGTGTGTTTCAGGTTCTGAACATCTACAGAGGGATTTAACAGCAAAAACACAATATTCAGACAAAAACAAGAAAGTCCCTTTTTTGAAGCAATCGAGGGGAAACCAGTGCAAGTTTAACGACCAACTATACGGGCCGCCGCCATATAGTTTTCGCCGTATAGTTGCCATCTCCTTTGTCTTATTAAAAGGGACAACTTTCATGAAGAGGCCAAGGTCGAAAATAGAACACACGAATGGTGTTGGATTTGTTTCTATTTCTTATTGTGGATCTCCACGGTAATATCAAGAAGAACTCCCTTTATTTAATTATATGAATGATGCTTTTTTCTCTCATGTGTGAGTAAGTTCCCTTGGGCGTGGGAGATGTAGGGGATTGGTGAGATATAATGTGCCTACATAATTTCCGTCAAGTTTGTGGTTAATTTTAGTTACCATATTATGTGTGCTTAACTATCTGTGGGATGCTTAATGCTTGTTGCCAAATTAAGGGCCCAGACAACTTTATGCTTTGTTCTACATAGATAGAATCTTGTTTCCTAGCAAACCGACGACCCTCGAGTGACACGGGGATATCAATGGGAAACTAGTTTGACTTGAGGATAACAAGGAACCACCGAGCTTATTGCATTAGTCTGATCCAAGGAGCTTAATTGCTAAGCAACTTGAAGGATCTTAATCGTCTAGCGACTGACCATGGTTGTGGTAAATAGGCTAGTAGGATTATTGAAGTTGGTATGAAATCTACCAAGAGGAGTTCCGACTAATTATGGGTTTATCACCTACACACATACTTATAATATTATAATTATTACACTTATCATTCATTCACCTGGAACATTCACTATCACCATGAACTGAAACTCCCCGCGCCTACTTCGTCATCTACAAAAAACTACAAACAAATCGTTCTTTACTTTTTATACTTTTTATTTCTAAAGTTTATATTTTAGTTTTATTTAAGTACTTCCATTTACACCCAAATTCCATTCTTATTCTCAACACTTGCAGTAAATTCACTCGAAGACCTGTGACAACTTTGGGTGCGACAAAGACTTCACCAATAATATTTACCTTTGGACTCCCTGTGGGATCGATATCTGAACTTTGAAACTAGCTACAAACTATATGTGCACTTGAAGTCATCACCGAGCGAGTGTCAAAAGTTTAGCTAGGAAAGTGAAACAAATCATTTTGGTTTCTCTCTTATGAGAGATGAAAACTTTTTTCTCTTGTTCCTATAATCAATTAAGAGTACTCAAGTTGGCACCAAGACCATTTAATTTAAGAACAACTCGTCCACTCCCACGTTAAAATTTCAAGTCTCTCAATGGACCTTTTTTCCTTTCCTTGTTTTTCAAAAACTTCAGCTCTTTCATAGAGAAATCATGCCATAGTTTTAACATGTTAATTGGGACTATGTTGCGCACTCGTGACCATGACAATAGATAGCTGTTGAGAAATAGTGGGTCAAACGAGTACTACAACTTCACTTGTAACGTGAAACCACGAGGAGACTAAAATTTACCCATCATAGCATTGCAGCTACAGACCTTTACATAACTCAATAGCCGAAATCAAGTGGTTTTCCATATTTAGATCTTTCGTTGTCCAGCGGAGTTAGTAGCTCCCCATGGAGTATGACAGTGTTCTAGTGAAACGCATAAAGCAATATCCTACAGTAACTATTAGAAAAAGCAGTGGAATAATCTCTACTACTTCAAAGCATCCATTTTATCAGACAATTTCATTCAAGGGTGCTATCAAGTCTATTTACATTGAGCTCAATGAGGTTGAGTAGTTTCTAAATTCAAATCCTTTGGGCTAAACATGGACTAAAGTCATCTCTTGGATGCGTTTTCTTGTTGTAAAAATGTTGGAAATATTTCAACCAAGTTCATTGTTCATTGTTTCAAAGCTAAAAGGGGACACTGGCAAGGGAATATAATTTGTAGGATAACAAGCTAGGTGCAGAGTGACTCAAGTGCAAGAGAGTAAATAATTGTAGGATCAATTTAAAGTTGCAGAAGAGGTGATGAAAGGAATGTGATACGTCCTCTTTCTTGATCTATTCTCGTACTTGAGTCGAACCCCCTCTAAATTTTCCTATTGCCAAGTCACATGAAATTGAGCAATCTTCGAGAAAAACAAAGAAACAAATTTGCAATAAAGGATACAACTAATTTTTTTGTTTTTTGTTTAAGAATGCAAACTGAAAGTAAACATCCTATTCTTGGAAAATAAAACAAATTAAAATATGAAATAAAAATATGAATGCAAGTTTTGAGGTTTTCAAACCTCCCCCAATCTTAGGTTGTTGCCATGCTTAGTTGTTGCCGTCGTTTGCGGCGGGTATGGATGCTGCTGATAGTAGTCAGGGAAGTGGGTCGTGAGGTGACTAAAGTTGTGAGTTAAGGCACTCACATCTTCACTCACTCCATGCAGAGTCTGGTCGATCTCCCCAACACGCTGGTTGAGCTGCAGAAAATCCTGATAGGGGACATTGTTGAACCCCTGCTGTTGTTGTTGCTGATTGGGCCATTGGTCCCAAGGTTGCTCTTCATGTTGCTTCTGTTATCCTTCCCAAGAAGGGTTGTACTCCTGCTCGTGGTGCTGCTCCTGCTCATCTTGCTGCTCTCCTCCTTCCTCTTCCTCGGAGTCCAGATATAGCTCCACCATGATCTCAGTCACTTGATCCATGGTGAGGATCCAGTGGTCCCTCCCCTGAACCTCGAAGGCTTGCGGGCAAGGCAATGGCACCTTATCATCATGCACAACATCAAGATAACCAAATTGATAGGCCCGAAGCCTCCTGTTAACTTAGAAACACCGAGGAAACCACAAGCAATTATATACTTGACATCCATAAGTATGGAGCTATCAACAGGTTGCACAATAGGAATTACAATTCCAAGATCTTGGACTAGGTGGGTTACCGGTCCACCGATGTGAATGTCACCTTTCAGTGTAGGTGTGGTGGCTTGCATTCGCGTGGTTGGAGAGCCCTGCATTTGCACACAAGTGGTCGAAGTCTGCCCTCAACCCTGCTGAGTTGATAAAGCTATCATCGGCCTATCGTGTGGGCAGCACCTTCCTCGCCAAAACAATGGCATACTTGTTATCGAGCTCAGCCCGGAGCCCCGAGCCTTCAACATCTTGGCTCTTTCTCTTGCGGAAAATACCACTGAGCTTGTTCATCTTGATGTACTAAGAAATTTCAACATAAAATCTTAGGCATATAGTTTCTACATGATATATGAACGATTCTACATGGAGGAATTCAATCCTAACATGAGAAACTAAAAGAGAAAATCAATCAAGATAGAGTCCATCCACTAATTCAATGTGAATATTTCAACCATGCAATTTTGAAAATAAAGCATGGATAGGGAGAGAAACATACCGATCTGTTGATTCCCCAACTCAAACGAATGAAATTGGCAAAGAATCAAGAGTTCTAGGGTGGTTTTGAGAGGTTTGGAGAGAGAGTTTGAGAGAAATAATGGTGGGAGGAAGAACCCTAGCTTGCCCCAACCCGTTTAAGTGGTCGCGGAAAACTATACGGCGGGAGCTATACGACCGGGTTAAGTAGCTCCCGCTGTATAGTTGTGGCAGCGACGAGGGTAGGGTTTCCCAACGCCAGATCACAACTATACGACCATAACTACACGGCCGGACCAAATGGTCCCGCCGTATATTTGGTCATCCAACCTTCTATATCCGAGCCCCAAGTTTTGAGAATTTTGTCGATAACTATACGGCCACAGCTATACGGCTGGAATAAATATCCCCGCCGTATAGTTGGTCGCTACAACTCCTGGAACATGCTTTTTAGCCCAATTTTTCAGAGATGCACTTTTTATTTTGAAGAATATGATTAAGCTAGTTTCTACATATAAAACTCAAACTTTATTTTCTACTTTAAATCTATGCTTATTCAGACGATATTTCTACTACTTTTTGACAGCTGCATCTTTATGGGCGCGCTTCCGCAAAAATGTCTATGAAAAAGTTGTAGGAATGCGATGAACATCTTATTAATTCTACTTTATTGATATGATGGGTTGACTCCCATTAAGCATATTATTAAAGGGATTTCTATTTTCGTGCCCCTGGTTCGTTAGCTGTACTCACTTTCCCCAGCCGCTTAGTTTTTCCTTACTTTTGTCCAGCTCGTATTATGGAACTCTCACATCAGTCTGAAACTCGCTCTCTGTCGGGTCCCGTTAGTGGACCCTCGCCGTTACGTGCTGACAAGTGGGGCCGCATTCAGGTGGGTCCTGTAGTGGACTCTCAGCATTATGTGCTGACAAGTAGGACCCACCCCCGTTACATGATGACAGGTGGTGCCACGTTCAGTCGTGTCCCGTAGTAGGACCTGCCATGGTGTGGGGACGGATTGTTGGGAACGCGTTTTGGGGGATGTGGTGTGGGACCATGTGGGGCGCGTATGGTAGTTATGTGCACCCTATCGCCTAAATTGGAAGATTTCTTTTTTGTTATTTTTATGACTGGCCTTTTTAAGAGTGCCTTTTTCCCTTTAAGTCGCTAACAGTTATTATTTTTTCCCAAAAGGAAGCGAATCTAGAGCAACTTCTCTCTTCATTCATGGTTCCTTTTGGCCCTCGTATTTTCCCAATCAGGCACAAAATCTAACCAGCACCATAAATATGTAGATGAACAGAGTAGATGTAGATAAAGCAGCTAATAAAGGATTATATAGTATGATACTTAAACCAGGTTCGATAATTAGGCTGCTTAGTAGCAAGAGCTTACAAGTTAAACACAGACGACAAAACAAAAGAAGCTACTTTACAGTAGCAGCAGAAGCATCAGCACAAGATCAGTGGCCCCTCATGGCCTCCGATAGGAGGGCCTCCGCCTCCTCCCTGTGGCACTTCCTCCACTTCCTGCACTCCAGTCCCTTGACCTTGGGCACCTTGGGCTTGATCGGGGGCATGCGACCTTCCTCGATGGCCACCTTCCATAGGTTGCGGAGGTGAAAACCGAGCGCCTTGTGCTGGGCTCTGAAGGCGTTGGCGTTCTTTGACGGGCCGCAAGTCTTCACGTCCTCGGCATGCATCACGAGGGAGTTGAAGTCGGTGGCGAGGCTCCTGGTGTAGAAGGGGCACCTGTAGACGTCGCTGGTGAATAAGTCGTTGAACTAGCCAGACTTCATCTTCCTCAGCACCTGACGAGTCTTGGTGTCCATGGACTCATCATCGCTGCAGACTTTGCTGCTATCCACCTATTACAAAAAAACAGTAGCTTGCAATAAGGATGATTGAGATACCGTGATTATCAGGTTTGATTACTTGGATAAATTAACCGATTGAGATCCCCTGATTATTCCCAATCCCCAAATTTCAAACCAAATCGAATACTAATCCCAACTATATATCAGTGCTAGTACTGATCCCAACTACAGATCGGTTCTAGTATTGATCCCAACTACAAATCGGCGCTAGTACTAACACCAACCAGGGGCATTCATAAAAATACGAGATCTAACACAAGAGGATTAGCTACTGTAAAAATACCTAGCATCCACCAATTGAAAATACGAACAGCCGAGCCCTAATAACACATGATCTAGCATCCAACAATGGGAATGGGGGATGACCAAAGGAAGGGGAGAAAACCCTAGTTACCTCCGACCATAGGTCGGCTAAGATGGTGTTGAAGGGGTTCTTCGGCCTGATGTAATCGTTGTCCCCGTAGGGGTCCTAGCCACGCGGGATCTGCAGGAGAACGGCGGGGGCCTGTACGGTGACGGGGGCCTCCTTGCCGGAGCGGGGACGGGGGTCTGGACGGGGATGGAGGTTGCCTTCAATGCCTCGACGGGGGACATTAAGGGACGGGGGCCTTCTCGTCGGCCTCCTTGGAGGCGACGATGGACACCGCGTTGTTCTTCTCCATAGCCAGCGTGGTTGGGGTTTTCTTGGGGTTTTGTAGAAGGTGATGGGACAGTGAAGATGGTTGTGTGAGTGAGTGAGTGATGAGTGATAGTGAGGAGTTCTCTATAAAGGTGAAGGGAGGATACGTTTCGTTGCACCACCATGCACCGCATAACCGCGTGCGCTACTGCACCGTGCATGGCCACACACGTCCGCAACCGCCCCATGCACCGCAACACGCGTATCGTGCGTCATATTTTCCCCCTCGTGTCTAACCTTGGCCACTTAGTTGTGCTCAGTTATAGCCTCTAGTGTAGCACTGGAAGTTTAGTTGTACTCAGTTTTGCCCTCTAGTACTAACACTGTTGTATGCAATATACTCACTTTTACCCTCCGGTGGCTGGTCAACGAATGGGTTTTATCTAGCTAATTGAGTCATTTTATGCACAACAAAATCAAAAAGATCAAAACATAGTGGCATCTACCTAGGGAGTCTTATTATGTGACCTGCCACCATAAGAAATGTATATAAATCAAGTTTTAACCTAAATCACCACTTCTCAAATCACATACTATCTATGAAGGTTCATGGCTTTCTACTCAAGCCTCTCCCCAAAACATCCCTCCACAAAACATAATTTGTCTGAATGAGGCAATAATTGTCAAACTAATGTATATTTGAATTGCAAATAGTTTGATGTATGCCAATATGTATTTTATTGTTAAAAAGAAGCATTTTCATTTTTTAAACCTCTTTTTTTTCTATTTGAACCCCCTTGTCAGTTTTGCCCTTGGTTTCAAAGTTCTACTCAGTTTTACCCTTGGTTTTTAAGTTCTACTCACCCCTGTGCTCATCTTGGCTGCTACGATATAATTGGTCGCGACAGTTGTCACGCGGATCGTACCCACCAACTTTTGATCCTCTGATTGATCCTCTGTGATCTAGCGGACATGATAACCCCCTGTATCTGTCAGGGGGCACCCTCTATCCATGCAAAATAACAAGTTTGCCACCGATCCTTTACCTCCATAAACAAATGATTTTGAATATAATTTGAAGGGAAAGTGTTCAAAGGTGTATAATTTTCGCATTATATTTCACTCCATGTCCTAAGTGCAATTTCAAAGAGTTCAAAGGTGTATAATTTTTGCCATATGCAAGTTTATGCATTACATACCTACATTATATGAAAATGATAATCTCTCAAGATTTTATTAGCACATCATTATCACGTATTAAGTGCGAGTTCAAAGGTTTATAATTTTTGTATACACAAGTTTAGGGATCACTTTTCACACTATAAAAATGGTAAACACCCTTTTCCTTTACATTAAGAGTTCTATAATTTTTCAATTTGAAAGTGTTCAAGAGTATTGTCAATTATAAACACTCGTTTACATTAAGAGTTTTATAATTTTTCAATTTGAAAGTGTTCAAGAATAGTGTCAATTATAAACACTCTTTTACATTAAGAGTTGTATAATGTTTTCAATTTGAAAGTGTTCAAGTGTAGTGTAAATTATAAACACTCTTTTACATTAAGAGTTGTATAATTTTTTCAATTTGAAAGTTTTCAAGTGTAGTGTCAATTATAAACACTCTTTTACATTAAGAGTTGTATAATTTTTTCAATTTCATAGTGTTCAGGAGTTGTGTCAATTATAAGCACTCTTTTACATTAAGATTTGTGTGATTTTTTTCAATTTGAAAGTGTTCAAGAGTTGTGTCAATTATAAACAATCTTTTAAATTAAGAGTTGTATGATTTTTTCAATTTGAAAGTGTTCAAAAGTTGTGTCAATTATAAACACTCTTTTACATTAAGAGTTGTATATATTTTTTAAATTTGTAAGTGTTCAAGAGTTGTGTCAATTATAAGCACTCTTTTACATTAAGGGTTGTATAAGTTTTTTAAATTTGAAAGTGTTCAAGAGTTGTGTCAATTATAAACACTCTTGTACATTAATAGTTGTATAATGTTTTTTAATTTGAAAGTGAATCGCTAGCCGTGCGAGAGTTGTGTCAATTATAATTTCAGAAAGCGGGAGTTTCATAAATATAAACACTCCTGCAAACCAACTGAATCGCCACTGCTCCAGTGGAATTTACAATAGATTTTAGCGAGATTTTATCTATATCTGAGAGTTATGGAGGTTGAAACCACCGCTGGGAAGTAATATCAGAGAGATATTGTTAACAACTACGAATTACGCCAGCACTAGATCAATCCTATTCGAAAAGCAAGGCAGTTAGTTGAGCACCAGCGATTTGCAATCAAATACTGCCAATAATCAACCCACAAAAGGGAAACGATGCTTCCCCAGATGGAATCCTTGCATTAGATCCCTGCGATTCCACCCAATCTTCTCCGTGCTCGACGGATATGGACGGTGTAACATCCCAAAAATACCAAACTTAGATCATCTAAACAGTAATCATCAAGATTAGGGTTAACAAAAACTTTTCTAAATCAACTCATGAATACATGTATATGTGTATGCATGAATTTTGAGTTTCTTTAAAAACCACCTTGTTTGTGTGATCCATTGCTTGTAAAATGTTTCTTAGGTGAAATAAACATCATCTAAAACATTTACCACACTTTTCCTAAAGACAAGTAAATCAAAACACATATATGAAGTGAATGGTCATTTTGACCAATTTAACTCCCATGCCTACTTTGGCTGTCTCAAACTTTCAAAACCTAACAGAAACTTTTCTGGATCTTTGCACCCCTTGAATGTACTCATAACAAAGTATCAAGGCCCACTTTGTGATCATCCAGAAACTTTCAAATGCATAGTTTAAATGACAATTCAAAATTGAATCTTCTTCATATGGGAAGATCCCACTCTTTCAAAACCCACTCAAACAAGATCAACTTTCAAAACCCAAGCATCTGCACACTCACCAGAACCAATCTAGCAAACCCACCAAAAATCATTTCAAAATTCAAAACTCAATTTCATGCGGCCATTTCATCAAACAGGTTGTAGACACAAATCAAACAAAACATCAAACACTATAGTGTGAAGTGATTCTTGACTAACTTGTTCCCTAGTTAGCTCACACACAACTCAGTAGATCATCTAGAAAGATTATCCCAACAATAGCACCCTTGTGAGCTTGCCATTGCCATTAATGGTGAACAGCCGAGCACCCCCATGTCACCCCATTGTGGACATCAAGCTAGAGGAAGAACTAGCCGTGCCAACCTTGTCTGGGAGGCAGCCCACCGTCCATCGCCACTCCCTGTCCCAGCCGCGAGCATTGCCAAGCCCTGGACCACGCGCACAAGCCACGCCCAGACCATGTCGAGCGTGAGCCAGAGCGCCACCCTCGACCAGCATCCACAGACCGCGCGCCGCCCTCACCGCGTGCACACACGATCACCACCGACCCAGGAGACCGCCAGACATCCCCGTTTGCCGCCCCGTGCCATACAGCCACCGCCCGCCGTCGAAGACACCGCCTCTGCCGCGTAGAGCACCGGCCGTTCCAGACCAAACCACACCGCCCATGCCTCGCGACCATGTCGTTCAGCATCGCCAGGAGACACAGCACCGTCCCCTACCCTTGCCCATGCCATTACTCGCCTGTAACGTTGCCCCCGACGAGCTCACCGTGCGCCCCGAAGGTCCCCTCGCTCGACTATAAATAGAGGCCACCCCGCACGATTTCTTCACACCATCTCACTCCCCTCTCCCCACTGATCGTGCCACACCATTCTCAGAGCAAGGCGAGCACCACCTCGCCGGAATTTCACTAGAGCCTGCCGCTGCCGGAGAAGAAAGGAGCCAGTGATTGGAGCCGCCCCAGGAGAAGCCACCGGTACCAGGAGGTTCGCCGTCGTCGACTTCGTCGTTCGCCCGCCTCGCTGACCCTCGCCCGTACCCCGGTGAGCCCCCAGCACCCCTCACTGGCCGCGCTAGGTTTCGTTCTCCCCGGAGTTGTCTCGTGTCGACGATGACTCTCAGCCGTTAGATTAGAACTAGATGGAACGATCCACGTTGCCCCATACCGCTTCGCCCAGCCCCATGTCACTGACAAGTGGGGACACCCACTTAAGCAGCCCGCGGGAGCACTGCGCTTAGCAGGCCGGCCCAGTAACTTTTCCCGCGCAGCCCAACAATTCAAATTCAATCCTTTTCTATTTAAATTCAAACACACTTCAGCACCCAACTTCAAAAATCAACCCAGATCGATTCAATACACCAAATTGGATGAAACCAATTTTGTTGGAAAGGTCTGTGAATGCTTAATCCAAGACCATTGAATTCGAGTCATTTGGATCTATAGATCACCCATAGTAAAAATAACAAGGCAGAAGCTTTTCTGCATTCAAACATTTTTCAAATTTAAACCATAAAAGCTTTTGAGTTGATTCCAACTCTCAAAAATCACATTTAACCATACCTTTCAGAATATATAAAGATATATAGGTTTACTTGCAGAAATAATGTTCAAGTAATAAAAGAATGCTACATAAGCATTTCTAGCCACTTTAATTAATTAAAATAAAAGGGTAAAACCTTATTAAATTGTGACACCACTTTAAATCACATTCACATGGACTATAATATTTGGTGATGACATGTGTCAACATGATCCCATATTTGGTTTGGAGAATATTTATTCTTAAGTAGTTTTTCAATGAGTAGAAATTACTTTTCTAAAAATAAAAAGAATTAAAGAAAGCCTTAACCTTGTAAGGTTAGAGATGATGCTAGATCATCTATAGGACCCATGTGTGTGATGACTACAAGTAGTTAAGTATTGTTTGGTGATTGTGTACCTCGTATTTATTCGTAGACGCTAGTACCGACCAAGGATACTACGAGGAGGAAGGAGGATACTACGAAGAGGAAGCCGAGGAGAACTTCAAACCACTTCTCTGCACAAGGCAAGCTAACACTTGCAAGATACTATACCTATGCAAGATTATATTGACATTGATGCAAGTTAACACTTGCAAGATACCCTACTGATGCCACAAACCCATACTTGTGATATGACTACTATATGCCTTAAGCATATGTGATCATACTCATTTGAGAAACCAATCCTAGTTTTACTTGCAAGCTTCTTACTTTATTTCTTTATCAAAGCTTACTTAGAGTCTACCTAAGAGTTTGGTAGATACTAGGCAGTTGTGTTGAAGGTTGCATCAAGAGCATTAAATTTTGGCCTAAGTTAGAAACCTGGGCATCAGCCTAAGATATAAGGTTGTACTTAGTTGAAACTCCACCAGTTTACCACCCCTCATCATTACTACCCCCACCTGTAGATGCTAGTGCTAAGCATAAAACTTGATCAACTTTTAGATGGGAATACTTGGTGGAAAAATGGTTATGAAAACCTTGGAATGATGGATCATTCTATTGAAATGTTTTGGACATGTGTTTCCAAACACTTGATGATTCTGGTGATAAAAATGTTGAGGCATGAGCCTTAACCCCTTATAAAACTGATGGTTGTCTGGATGCGATACCATTTCAATTTTATCGTACAACCACAATACCCGAATATTGGGTAGGACTTGACTGGAAACTTATATCCCTTAGTATTAGTTCCCTCCCGGCTAAGGTCTGAGCTGTGGCTACCTTGTGAAGAATATCCACCTGTGCAGTACCCAAGATGACAGTGGTCATGGTTGGGAGGCCAAACTCACAGGAGAGGTGCTTATACTAGGGCGTGTAATTGAAAGGTTAGGATTGATTATCTGCATACTGAGTATGGTAAATTCAGGATTTGTTCCTGACGGATGTATCGAATGTTGTGGTGAAAGTGTACAATCTCTGCAGAGTGTCAAACTATTCGAATAGCCGCGTCCGCGGTTTTGGACAGTTGGAGTGGCCATACTGTTCCCCCGTCAGACTTTTCAAAATGACTTGTGAAACGAATTGAGACTTTGACTTGACCACAACAGAGTTGTGACCGGAAACACAAGTTCCCACTTAGGAGTTATAAAATTATGACTAGCTTTGGAACTTAGTAGAGATAAACATGGCTTTTCAAAACAACCCTAGAGCCTAGTGTCCTATTATACAAAAACCCTTGTACCTGTTAGTATTAGTTTGCGAGTACTTAAAGAGTACTCATGGCTTTGTCCCTGGCTATTCCCAAGGCCAGACTATGAAGAGGAGTACCTGGAGGATGGACCCCAGGAAGGTTACGACAACTAGGGTCATCTCCCATCGTCAGCATTGCATGTGACCCCGAAGATGGAGCTTCGCCTACGCTACCGTTATTATTACGTATTCCGCTGCTTGATGTTGTATTAAGAACTGGATCATGAGATCCCTATTTGTGTAAGAACTTATGTACCGTTTGTAATGGATGAAGTACTATGGTATCCAATTCTGTTATGTCTCGCAAAAATGGTAATCCTGGGATTGCGATGTATGGCATAACAGGCATCTAGGATTGAAAAATCCGGGTGTTGACAAGTTGGTATCAGAGCCATCCTGACCATAGGAGACCCTAGTTAGACTGGACGTTGAACCAAAAACTTAGTTTCAAAACCAAAGAAAAACAAATATTTACAAAAACCTATTCTCATTATTACCTCTTTAATTCTTTCATAAAACTTCATGTTCCTCAAAAACTCTTGCAAAATAGATAAAATTTTGACACACTTGATCACTCTGCTAATCTACTCATCCTCTATTTTTATAGATGGATGTGAAGTACAGCAAGTTTTACCAACTCGGGAATGGAGGAGACCTTATCTTTGAGAGGGATCTAGATCAGCTTTCGGAACTTCTGGAGCGTCCGCACCCCGAGTTCTTCGGAGCTCAGCTCAATGATCAAGAAGGAGAAGATCTGCAGTGGCTAATTGTTGCAAGTCTCCAAGGAAATATTGAACCTCCCACTGCGGAGGGAATTCAGTTTACCTTGAGGGAAAATAACTGGCTCGATGGACTTGCCAGAGCAATGCAGGAAGCTCTTTCCCGTCTGTGTGGGCAGAGCATCAATCAGATCAAGGGTACTCGCTTTTAGTTTTGCCCAAGACGTGATGCAAATGGACAACCATTGGAAGCCCCATACCACCCCGAGCTGAAGACTCAATTGGACCACCTTAGCTCCATGATGTATGATCGTCAGCAGGAATTGGACAACTCCCGTGACTATTGTAACCACAAGTCTGCCATCATCAAGACGAAGGACCAGACCATCGCCATGCTAGCAAAGGATCGCAAGTCTCGCCGTCGTCAGCTCGACAAGAAGGAGCGCATTATTGCCCGTCTTCGCCATCGCATCTCCTCTCTGGAAGAGACCATCCATGAGAGAGACATGCAGTTAGAGGAAAGGGAGAATGCCGGAGAGGATCTTCGGGGAGACCCTTACTCCTATCTCAGCGATGACGATGATTTCCTGGAGGATCAGGCCATGGACTTCTTCACCGATGAGGATGATTTCGCCTTCATCAATGATGCTGAAGATGATGAAGCCACAGACTCCGAGGAGTAGTAGCACTGAGCACTAGCGTAGTGAGTAGCAGTCGGTCCCTGTCACATCCCAAGATTTTCCAAATCTTGTAATGTGAAAATAAATGAATAAAATAAAACTTTGTTTGATTTCCAGGGTCAGAAGAAACTTTTGAATTTAAATGGAACTTCAAACCCATTTGAATTAAATATAACCTAAAGGGATTTAAAAAAAAGTTAAACATTTTAAATAAAGGAAAACAAAATATTTTGGAAATACTATTTTGGATCTTTTAAATAAAAGGATTTGATTCTCAATTGGAATAAAAGGTTTGTAGATAAAGATTACCTTATAAAGCCCAATTAAACTTTGACCAAACTTTTTAAAACATTTTGCTTTGAATAAAAATAGCAAAGGTTTGTTAAAATAAGTTAACAAGGATTTAATATTCCATTTTATTTAAATAAAAGGTTTTACCATTTTAATTAAAACAACAAAAACTTATTAAATTAATTTAAATAAGATTTCCAAATATTTTATATTCACAAATAAAGCCTACTGAAGTTTTGGTTTTATTTTAAATTTCAAAATAAATTTTCTAATAAAACAAATCTTATTTGATTTGTTAATGAAGGTCATTTTATTTAATTATTAATGGACCCTACAATAAAAGATTATTTTATTTTAAACAAGTCTTTCAAATATTCTTTATTTCCAAATAAAACCTACTGACTTTGTTTTGAAAATATTTGGAAATCAAAAGGAGATTCTATTAATTAAATCAAACCCTATTTTATTAAATGATAAATGAACCATTCTATTTAATTAAAGAATGAATCAATAAAAAATATTATTTTATTTTTGGAATTTGGGTTTATGCTGACAAACAGAACCAAGTTCAAATTGTAAAGTATGGGTTATTTGAATTGGTTTGGTTGATATTTGTTTGTTTGAAAATCCAAAACAGAATTCAGAAATAGAAAAAGAAAAATTTACTGAATAAAAAAAAATGGATTTGAACCAGACCCAACCCAGCGGCCCACTAAGGCCCAGAACCAGCCCAGTTTCCTCATCCCGCAAGAAAACGTTTCACACCTCATACCTGACCCGCGCCGAGACTGACCAGTGGACCTCACTCTCATTTCTTTTCCCACTGACCGGTGGACCCCACCTCTACTGTTCTTCTCTCACACCCGCGCGACCCCTTCTTCCTCCCTAGTCACCGTATCCTGCTGTGATTCCGCGGACTTAATTCGTCATAATGCCGCCACCATTACTCGCTTCGACTGTGCTCGATAAAACGCCAGCTCCTTCCCTTCCGTTCCCCTCAGACGCCAACCTCTCTTTGCCACCAGGCCGCCCCAATTTCCCCTCGAACTCCACTGTCTCCGATGACCTTCTTCATAAATTCCGGCCACACACTGCCTTCCCTTTCCCCATTGACCAAGCACACACACTCCCCACTCCCAGACGCTTCTGCCCGTGCCTTCCGCTCGACCGCGGACGCCCCAGAGAGTCGGCTAGGACAAGCTTTGACAGCGCCGCCGTCTGCCTCGTCTCCGTCAAAACTTTCCCGGTAAGTACTGACTTCCCTGCACCTTCTCATCCACACGAGGAGCTTTGTCTTGGTCCCGCGCATCTAACCGCGTCGATATTTCGCGTTGGGACGATCCACAGCACCATCCTCGATGACCACCTGAGGCACCCGACGCCATCCTCAACTCCGGCGAGCGATTAGTACCGCCCCAGTGCGCCCCTCGCCTCCTCGAAACCACGTCGAGCTTCCCCACAACCTTGCGATCTCGGTGAGCCACTCCTCCATCTCTCTCGCCTCCTGTGTTAGCCGGAACTCCACCGCCAGAGCGCCGCCGCCGTCTGCCGCCGCGCAGCGCCGCCCATCTATGACCAGGCAATAGCAGCCGTTAGATCTAGATCGAACGAATCGGATAGATTACTTAAACACCGAAGGGGTAAGTCCTCTGGACCGTGCGATCGATCAGATCCATCGCCCCACATACGCGATCCACGCGAAGCGGTACCCGCAAATAGAAACGTGCCGCGTGTCACCTATCTCGTTTTAAAAAGAAATTTGAATATGATTTATTTGCAAACTTCAAACCTTTATAACTTGAGATCTACACGTCCAAAAATTGCAAATTTTATGTCGTTGGATTCAGGAGATCAAGCCCTAGCCAACTGTGGAATTAGTTTAGCAAATAGTATCTGTTAGCTTGTTTGAATTTGCAGAAACATTTGTGTGCTTATTTGTATTAGGAAAATTGTTTAAAATTTATTTTAGGGTTAAAACCTTTGCAAAATGGTTTTATTGTGACCTTAGTGACCCTAGGAACCAACCCTTGGTATTAAAAAATGATTTTTGGTAAAATTTAAGTTGAATTATTTGACTTAGCCAATTTCTAGCCAAATAGAATTATTGATTTTATTAGGAAAATGTTTATGGAAAGAAAACTTTGAGAAAATAGTTGGGACCAAACCTACTGACCCAAAACAACAAATCTTGAGAGTTAGAAACTTTTGGGAAAGACTTAAAGGTTTTAGATTTAATAAAACTATTTTCCACCACATAAAATGTTGAATGGATTTTAAAATAGATTTTGAGCAAAACCCTCTAACTAATGACTTTGCCATTTTGGTAAATGACCAATTTGGACCTTACAAAGTTATAAACCTAGTAGAGACCAACCTTGCAATAGAACCATCCTTTGCATACTTATGCATGACTTAGGTTCCATTTGCTTTGTGAGTGTGAAATTGATTGTTTGACTTTGGTTTGGAATGTTAGTTGATTTTGTGTTTGCTTGATTGTAGTGAAAATTAGCAAAGTGTGAGACTAGAAAGTTCAAGGAGTAAACCCTCATTCCCTACCAAAAAGGCAAGTTACACTATCATACAAAAGTCCTACTATTTTCATTATACTAGTGGATTTTGTAAACATGCATGAAAATGTTTTATACTTATGCTATGCTAATCCTAATAGGACTCCCTAAACACTCCTTAGTGAAAATATTGAAGTTTTACATGCTTAGCCATGCTATGTTTTGAAAAGAGATACATGTTGAGATTTTACAAAGGTTGAGAAAAGGACTTGTGTTTTATATAATAAAACAAGGACTCAATGAACCACCTAGGTGGTGGCCACTTTATGTTTTGGAGAAGGTGGCAACAAAAGGAACCATGTCCATGGCAATCACTTTGCGTTGTTCTCCAAATGAAAACCACCTAGGAATCTTAGAGATTGAACATGTTTCTCCAATTGTGGCTTTCGTGTGCAACCACATGCTATTATGGCTCTGGCTTAGTCAACTACAATAGGAAGACCCATACATTGTCTTTAGTTACCGGACATGGGGATCTGGAATGATTTATGGGGGCTGAAGACAAGCTAGCAATGATGTATGGGAGGACCTTTTGGAAAGACTTCGTCACATTCTCAATCTGCCAGTACTCCATCTTGGTGAGCACTAATCCAGTAGGCCACTGGGGGCAACAAGATGGGATTGTGTCATGTGGGTAAAGTGTACTCCTTCTGCAGAAGTTAATGAAATCTAAGTACTTAGCCGTGTCCCCGGTTATGGACAATACTGAGCAACTAAAGTTTGAACCATGGGAGATCTCGACATTCCAACTTCTAATATAAAAACTTGATGCACTTGGGGGTACCAAGGAATTCAAAGAGATTTTGTTAAGCTTGTTGCACTTGGGGTACCAAGGTGCTCAAGAGCATGATGTACTTGGGGTTACCAAGTAGCTCAAGGGATTTTAGACAAGGACTTGAACACTTGAGTTTCTACCAAGGAGTTCAAGGAACTTGGAAAAGAGATTTAACAAAGGACCAAAACCATTTTGAAAAGATAGGATAAATACTGCTTTATGCAAATAAGCCTTAAACTCTACTTAGCCAAATATGCATGTAATGATAGGATCCACTTATAATATACAAAGTAGTGAAACTTGCCAATACAATTCAAATGTATTGACCCTTGTGGCTGTAACTTGTAATATTGCAGGTTGATTGATTTTAGTGAAGATTGTTTGATTAGGATTACAAAGTCTACAACCAACATCTGCCTGTGGCACTTTGAAGATGAAGGACGCCATGATTATAGTTATTCCGCTGCAATGTAATTTAATAGTCAAATGAGCTATGTATGATGTAATGAAATTATGTTATTCCTGGTTATAAAGTTATATTATGACCCTTGTATCTTGATATAACATCTTAACTGTGGATGCTAGCTATTGATCCAGGGACTAGCATTGTAAACACAGGGGGCTCTATCTTATTAAAGATTGGGACCCCTAAAGATGGTATCAGAGCATTGTGTTGCCTGTAGGATTTGTAAACCTAGGATTGGACCAAAAACCCCTTAGAAGAATAGGAGTTATACTTCTATCCAAAACTTATTTACAAAAATACTTGTAAACTCTTTCCTCAACCACTTTGATTTTGATTCTATATCTCGTCTATTTTCAACTTGATGGAAAAACCTACCCATGACCAAAGACTACACCATGTGTAAAGGACTTCTTCAACTTCTCCAACTCTAATGATTTCAACATCTTCAACTCTAATGACTTCAACATCTTCAACTCTAATGACTTCAACATCTTCAGCATGTTCTCCAAAGATATCCAACATGGATACCAGTAAGGACTACACGTGAGACAAGGAAATCTTGCTCAAGATTTAGAGACTGAGGGAATGCAAAATAAGAAGGAGCCATCAACAACTTTGAAGTAATGGTAACCAAGAGTTTTTCTCAAGGAAACCATGATATCATACTAGAAGAATCATGAAGGAAGGAAGGATCACAAGTGAACCATGTAGATGGACCACCATAATTTAGTTAAGTCAAACACACCAACTTATGTGGTGTAAGTATGTGCTTGAACTTGTTGTTTGAGTGCAAAGTTGTTTGTAAATGTTTGGTTTGTGATTGCATGCACATTGCTTGTGTGAATTGTGATGGGTGTGAATAGAAATAATTCCTTAAGAAATATCTTGCCTATTCTAACCTCCCTTCAACCCAAACAGATGACTACTCCAAAAGACTCCAAGGTTGATGACACCAACACCAACCAAGCTGACAGCATGAAAGAGCTCATAGCAACCCAACACCAGTTGAACCAACTGACAGCTCAGTTCATAGTCAACAATAGTGATAAAGATCCAGCACTACAAAGGTTTTTGGAAGAGCAATCCCAACTGATGCTTAAGGTGACTAATCAAATGATCAGCATGGAGGAAAACTACCCCAAAGGTGTTTATGATAACAAGGCTGACAAGAATTTTATTCTAGATGGAGCCCCAGCTTGCACTATATGTGGAGACAAGGATCATACTTCCAAGGAGAATGAAGGACAATGCCCTAATTGTGAAGAAGATCATCCTGTTGGACAATGCCCCACCTCTCAAGCTACTTGTTACCTTTGTGAAGGAAGCGATCATACTCCTGACCAATGTCCCATCTATGCCATGGTGGAACAAAGGAAACAAGAAGGATCTAAGTCTACCAAAGGAAAAGGACCACTTATACCTCCAAACAAGACAACCCAATTCAAAGGACTAAAGAAACTTAAGAAACAAAAGCAAGACATGAGCCTTGCACAATGTCGTAAATGTAAGGAAATGGGACACTACTCCAGTGGATGCCCAGAGAACAAGAAGAATAAAGAGATTGACCAAGTGTGGTGCAACAACTGCAAAGAACCAGGCCATTATGTAGCAACCTGTCCACAAGAACAACGCAAAGAACTCAAGGACATTCATTGTTTCAACTGCAAGAATCCAGGACATTATGCAAGCAATTGTCCAGAAAGGATGAAGAACAAGTTGAACAAGCCTATGGAGAAACTCAACCTTGGCCCATGAGTCAAGTATAGAAATAAAGCAAAAGTTTTGCTTAGATAAGTTTTCCAGGACCCAAGAAGGCCAATATGTAATTTTGTTTGAAAATTTTAAGGGTGGTAGTACCCTAGTTGTTTTGAACTTGCTTGTAACCCCAGCCTTCCCAAATCTCGGGACGAGATTTATTTTAAGGGTGGTAGCCTGTCACATCCCAAGATTTTCCAAATCTTGTAATGTGAAAATAAATGAATAAAATAAAACTTTGTCTGATTTCCAGGGTCAGAAGAAACTTTTGAATTTAAATGGAACTTCAAACCCATTTGAATTAAATATAACCTAAAGGGATTTAAAAAAAAGATAAACATTTTAAATAAAGGAAAACAAAATATTTTGGAAATACTATTTTGGATCTTTTAAATAAAAGGATTTGATTCTCAATTGGAATAAAAGCTTTGTAGATAAAGATTACCTTATAAAGCCCAATTAAACTTTGACCAAACTTTTTAAAACATTTTGCTTTGAATAAAAATAGCAAAGGTTTGTTAAAATAAGTTAATAAGGATTTAATATTCCATTTTATTTAAATAAAAGGTTTTACCATTTTAATTAAAACAACAAAAACTTATTAAATTAATTTAAATAAGATTTCCAAATATTTTATATTCACAAATAAAGCCTACTGAAGTTTTGGTTTTATTTTAAATTTCAAAATAAAGTTTCTAATAAAACAAATCTTATTTGATTTGTTAATGAAGGTCATTTTATTTAATTATTAATGGACCCTAAAATAAAAGATTATTTTATTTTAAACAAGTCTTTCAAATATTCTTTATTTCCAAATAAAACCTACTGACTTTGTTTTGAAAATATTTGTTAATCAAAAGGAGATTCTATTAATTAAATCAAACCCTATTTTATTAAATGATTAATGAACCATTCTATTTAATTAAAGAATGAATCAATAAAAATTATTATTTTATTTTTGGAATTTGGGTTTATGCTGACAAACAGAACCAAGTTCAAATTGTGAAGTATGGGTTATTTGAATTGGTTTGGTTGATATTTGTTTGTTTGAAAATCCAAAACAGAATTCAGAAATAGAAAAAGAAAAATTTACTGAATAAAAAAAATGGATTTGAACCAGACCCAACCCAGCAGCCCACTAAGGCCCAGAACCAGCCCAGTTTCCTCATCCCGCAAGAAAACGTTTCACACCTCGTACCTGACCCGCGCCGAGACTGACCAGTGGACCTCACTCTCATTTCTTTTCCCACTGACCGGTGGACCCCACCTCTACTGTTCTTCTCTCACACCCGCGCGACCCCTTCTTCCTCCCTCGTCACCGTTTCCTGCTGTGATTCCACAGACTTAATTCGTAATAATGCCGCCACCATTACTCGCTTCGACTGTGCTCGATAAAACGCCAGCTCCTTCCCTTCCATTCCCCTCAGACGCCAACCTCTCTTCGCCACCAGGCCGCCCCAATTTCCCCTCGAACTCCACTGTCTCCGACGACCTTCTTCATAAATTCCGGCCACACACTGCCTTCCCTTGCCCCATTGACCAAGCACACACGCTCCCCACTCCCAGACGCTTCTGCCCGTGCCTTCCGCTCGACCGCGGACGCCCCAGAGAGTCGGCTAGGACAAGCTTTGACAGCGCCGCTGTCTGCCTCGTCTCCGTCAAAACTTTCCCGGTAAGTACTGACTGCCCTGCACCTTCTCATTCACACGAGGAGCTTTGTCTTGGTCCCAAGCATCTAACCGCGTTGATATTTCGCCTTGGGACGATCCACAGCACCATCCTCGATGACCACCTGAGGCACCCGACGCCGTCCTCAACTCCGGCGAGCGATTAGTACCGCCCCAGTGCGCCCCTCGCCTCCTCGAAACCACGTCGAGCTTCCCCACAACCTTGCGATCTCGGTGAGCCACTCCTCCCTCTCTCTCTCCTCCTGTGTTAGCCGGAACTCCACCGCCAGAGCGCCGCCGCCGTCTGCCGCCGCGCAGCGCCGCCCATCTATGACCAGGCAATAGCAGCCGTTAGATCTAGATCGAACGAATCGGATAGATTACTTAAACACCAAAGGGGTAAGTCCTCTGGACCGTGCGATCGATCAGATCCAACGCCCCACAGCCGCGATCCACGCGAAGCGGTACCCGCAAATAGAAACGTGCCGCGTGTCACCTATCTCGTTTTAAAAAGAAATTTGAATATGATTTATTTGCAAACTTCAAACCTTTATAACTTGAGATCTACACGTCCAAAAATTTCAAATTTTATGTCGTTGGATTCAGGAGATCAAGCCCTAGACAACTGTGGAATTAGTTTAGCAAATAGTATCTGTTAGCTTGTTTGAATTTGCAGAAACATTTGTGTGTTTATTTGTATTAGGAAAATTGTTTAAAATTTATTTTAGGGTTAAAACCTTTGCAAAATGGTTTTATTGTGACAAAACTGACCCTAGGAACCAACCCTTGGTATTAAAAAATGAATTTTGGTAAAATTTAAGTTGAATTATTTGACTTAGCCAATTTCTAGCCAAATAGAATTATTGATTTTATTAGGAAAATGTTTATGGAAAGAAAACTTTGAGAAAATAGTTGGGACCAAACCTACTGACCCAAAACAACAAATCTTGAGAGTTAGAAACTTTTGGGAAAGACTTAAAGGTTTTAGATTTAATAAAACTATTTTCCACCACATAAAATGTTGAATGGATTTTAAAATAGATTTTGAGCAAAACCCTCTAACTAATGACTTTGCCATTTTGGTAAATGACCAATTTGGACCTTACAAAGTTATAAACCTAGTAGAGACCAACCTTGCAATAGAACCATCCTTTGCATACTTATGCATGACTTAGGTTCCATTTGCTTTGTGAGTGTGAAATTGATTGTTTGACTTTGGTTTGGAATGTTAGTTGATTTTGTGTTTGCTTGATTGTAGTGAAAATTAGCAAAGTGTGAGACTAGCAAGATCAAGGAGTAAACCCTCATTCCCTACCAAAAAGGCAAGTTACACTATCATGCAAAAGTCCTACTATTTTCATTATACTAGTGGATTTTGTAAACATGCATGAAAATGTTTTATATTTATGCTATGCTAATCCTAATAGGATTCCCTAAACACTCCTTAGTGAAAATATTGAAGTTGTACATGCTTAGCCATGCTATGTTTTGAAAAGAGATACATGTTGAGATTTTACAAAGGTTGAGAAAAGGACTTGTGTTTTATATAATAAAACAAGCACTCAATGAACCACCTTGGTGGTGGACACTTTATGTTTTGGAGAAGGTGGCAACAAAAGGAATCATGTCCATGGCAATCACTTTGTGTTGTGCTCCAAATGAAAACCACCTAGGAATCTTAGAGATTGAACATGTTTCTCCAATTGTGGCTTTCGTGTGCAACCACATGCTATTATGGCTCTGGCTTAGTCAACTACAATAGGAAGACCCATACATTGTCTTTAGTTACCGGACATGGGGATCTGGAATGCTTCATGGGGGCTGAAGACAAGCTAGCAATGATGTATGGGAGGACCTTTTGGAAAGACTTCGTCACATTCTCAATCTGCGAGTACTCCATCTTGGTGAGCACTAATCCAGTAGGCCACTGGGGGCAACAAGATGGGATTGTGTCATGTGGGTAAAGTGTACTCCTTCTGCAGAAGTTAATGAAATCTAAGTACTTAGCCGTGTCCCCGGTTATGGACAATACTGAGCAACTAAAGTTTGAACCATGGGAGATCTCGACATTCCAACTTCTAATATAAAAACTTGATGCACTTGGGGATACCAAGGAATTCAAAGAGATTTTGTTAAACTTGTTGCACTTGGGGTACCAAGGTGCTCAAGAGCATGATGTACTTGGGGTTACCAAGTAGCTCAAGGGATTTTAGACAAGGACTTGAACACTTGAGTTTCTACCAAGGAGTTCAAGGAACTTGGAAAAGAGATTTAACAAAGGACCAAAACCATTTTGAAAAGATAGGATAAATACTGCTTTATGCAAATAAGCCTTAAACTCTACTTAGCCAAATATGCATGTAATGATAGGATCCACTTATAATATACAAAGTAGTGAAACTTGCCATTACAATTCAAATGTATTGACCCTTGTGGCTGTAACTTGTAATATTGCAGGTTGATTGATTTTAGTGAAGATTGTTTGATTAGGATTACAAAGTCTACAACCAACATTTGCCTGTGGCACTTTGAACATGAAGGACCCCATGATTATAGTTATTCCGCTGCAATGTAATGTAATAGTCAAATGAGCTATGTATGATGTAATGAAATTATGTTATTCCTGGTTATAAAGTTATATTATGACCCTTGTATCTTGATATAACATCTTAATTGTGGATGCTAGCTATTGATCCAGGGACTAGCATTGTAAACACAGGGGGCTCTATCTTATTAAAGATTGGGACCCCTACAGTCCCACTGTATCGTAGTTTCCAGAATGGTTCTTAAAACCATCTGTTTTTCTTTGTTGTGGTGTGTGTTGTACTGTGTGCTATGAGTGAATGAATGAAAAAGCAAGTTGCTAGAAAAACCTGAGTCAAACTCTAACAACTTCTCAAAGACCCAAAACCTTAGAAATTTCCCTCTTTTCTCATGATCTATATCAATCTTTAGATGCCACGTGGAGGAAGTGGTTCAGCCCCGGACCCGATGTTGCAGATCCTGAAAATGTTGACTTCTGACCGCGAAGCTGAAAGAGCGGAACGTCAAGCCAACCTAGCCACCCTGCAACAGATAGCCCAGCTAGCCCACAACAACCAAGGCCATGGAAATCAGGACAACCACGGATCTAAGATCAAGAATTTCCAGAATACCAACCCACCCGTTTTCACCAAGTCAGAAGAACCCCTAGACGCCGATGATTGGCTGCAAACCATGGAAAATAACCTAGAAGTAGCAGGAGTGGAAGCCAACGAGAAAGTCCTATTCGCCACCCATTATCTAGCCGAAGATGCCAGGGCATGGTGGAACAGTGTTCGTGCAATGACCGGAGGCCAGATCATGACCTGGGAGGAGTTCAAGGTCAAGTTTAGCTGAACCCATGTGCCACCAGGTTTGATCAAGAGAATGAGAGACGAGTTCAGAGAGCTAAAGCAAGGAAGGATGACTGTAGTGGAATACCGTGACAAATTTTTGTCATTAGCTAGGTATGCCCCGGACGAGATAGACACCGAAGCCAAGAAGAAATAAAGATTCCTGAATGGTCTGCATGACGAGATGCAGACAATGTTAGTCAATATCCCCTTTGTTGATATTGAAGCCCTTGTCGACTCTGCTATCCAGATGGAAGGAAAGATCAACCAGGCCAATGAGAACCGCAAGCGTCGGATGATGCATCAACCAGGAACCCATCAGACCCCAAAGTATCGCCCCAACCCATCTCCAGGATTTGCCCCAAGAACCAACAGACCCCCTATGACCCGTCCAACCTATCCCAACCGTGGAAACCCTAGACCCGTAGGAAATCACAACAACCCCGGCAACTCTAGCAATTTCACCCGTGCCCCACCCAAGTTCAACAACAACAATGATACCTCCAACCCCAACACCGCCCCGAGGAATGGAAGCAATGCTGTGCCTGTCGCAGCCAAGGACAAGTCACAAGTGACCTGTTATGACTGTGGAAATAAAGGCCTATATTCCAACGAGTGCCCCAACAAGAAGAATGCTACATCCCCCAACGCCAATGCCCCAGCTCAGCAACAGCGTCGTGTCTAGCCAGGGAGAAGATTTGCCCCAGGAAATCCACTCAACCGCATTGGCCGTCTTTTTCTCATGCATGCTGAAGAAGCTCAGGAAGCGCCAGACGTCGTGCTGGGTATGTTTTCTGTTAATTCAGTACTTGCAAGAGTGTTGTTTGATTCTGGTGCATCGCATTCATTTGTCACCGAAGAATTTGCCTGCACTAGTAAAATTCAACCAACCAAACTGAAGCATGTGATGATTGTACAAATTCCCGGATCAACCACCAAGGCTAGGCAAATTTGCAAGTCCGTCCCTATCTGAATCCATGGCATAGATTTTTATGCTAATCTAATAGTACTCGGAACTAAAGGTTTGGAAGTAGTACTAGGAATGGATTGGATGTCCAAACATAAAGGATTGATTGACTGTGCCAAGAAAGCCATCACCATGACCAGTACCGCCGGAATATCAGTCGAGCATATATCTGAAACCTTACCTCGCCAATTCAAGTGTAAAAAGAGTCTAGCCCAACCTACCGTTGACCAAGTCCGGATAGTCTATGAATACCCTGATGTATTTCCAGATGTTTTGCCCGGTATGCCCCCAGATCGGGATATCGAGTTTATCATCGAACTAATCCCCAGAATAGGACCCATAGCCTAGAGACCCTATAGTATGAACCCGTCAGAACTATAAGAACTGAAGAAGAAACTGGATTCCATGTTGGAAATAGGATTGAATCAACCAAGTGCGTCCCCATGGAGATCACCTGTCTTGTTTGTGGACAAGAAGGATGGAGGTAACCGTTTGTGTATGGATTATAGGAAGTTGAATGATGTCACCATCAATAACAAGTACCCCTTTCCCAAGATAGAGGATTTGTTTGATCAGTTGACCGGTGCCCAGGTGTTTTCTAAGATTGATCTTAGAACTAGCTATCATCAACTCAAAATTCGTGCAGAAGATATCCCAAAGACTGCCTTTACCACCAGATATGGATTGTACGAGTATACAATCATGTCTTTTGGATTAACCAATGCCCCCGCTTATTTCATGAACCTCATGAATAAGATTTTTATGGACTTCCTGGATAAGTTTGTCGTTGTTTTCATCGATGACATTCTGATTTATTCCAAATCAGAAGAAGAACATGAGCTACACCTAAGGACCATTCTTGGAACCCTTAGAGAGCATCAGTTGTATGCAAAGTTTAGCAAATGTGAATTCTGGTTACAAGAAGTAGGATTCCTCGGTCACATTGTATCAGCCGGAGGAATTGCCGTTGACCCTGCCAAAGTGAAAGATGTAGAAAATTGGCAAGCCCCCACCACTCAAACCCAAGTTCGTGCTTTTCTCGGATTGGCGGGATATTACCGCAAATTTGTAGAAGGATTCTCTAGTATCGCCCGACCCATGACCCAATTGCTGAAGAAGGACAAGAAGTTTGAATGGACAGACAAGTGTGAAGCGAGTTTTCAAGAACTCAAGAGGAGATTAATATCAGCCCCAATCTTAATCATGCCGGATATCACGAAGCCCTTCGATGTGTATTGTGACGCATCCAAGATTGGTCTCGGATGTGTTCTAATGCAAGAAGGCAAAGTTATATCTTATCTATCACGACAATGAAAGCAACATGAACAAAATTACCCAACCCATGACCCCGAACTCGCAGCCGTAGTTCTAGCCCTGAAGACATGGAGACATTAACTGATGGGAAATTGTTGTGAGATTTATTCGGATCACAAGAGCCTAAAGTATATATTCACTCAGAAGGAGCTGAATATGAGGCAGAGAAGATGGATTGAGTTAATCAAGGATTACGACCTGGACATTCACTATCACCCTGGTAAAGCCAACGTGGTAGCCGATGCCATTAGCAGATTGCCGTGCCGCTTGAACTCCATGATTTTGAAGGAGCAACCAAGTTTGCACAAAGAGATGGAAGATTTTCGAATAGAATTAGTAAGTGAAGGATTTTTGGCTAGCATAGAACTTCATCCCACTTTGATCAGTCAGATTAAAGAGGCACAGAAAGGAAATACTAGTATCAACGGAATTAAGCGTCGTATCGGTATAGGCAAAGTACCCGGATTCACCGAGGACGAAGAAGGAGTTTTGTGGTACAAAGGACGCCTTTGTGTAACATCAGATTCTGAGTTGAAAGAAGTTATCTTGAAGGAGGCTCATGATACTCTTTATTCTATCCATCCCGGAGGAACTAAGATGTATCAAGATTTGAAAGAGCAATTTTGGTGGCATAAGATGAAGAGAGAAATTGGAAGCTATATCGCCAAGTGTGATATATGTCAGTGAGTCAAGGCAGGACATCAAAGACCCGCTGGATTGTTGCAACCTTTGCAAATTCCGGAATGGAAATGGGATTCAGTAGGAATGGACTTTATCACTGGACTACCTACTTCTAGTAGGGGAAATGACTCTATTTGGGTCATAGTGGACAGATTGTCCAAAGTCACCCATTTCTTGCCCGTCAAAACCACCTATCAGAGTTCGAAGCTAGCAGAGTTGTACATCGCTAGAATTGTTAATTTGCATGGAGTCCCCAAGAACATCGTATCGGATCGAGGAACTCAGTTTACCTCGAGATTCTGGAAAAAAGTCCAAGAAGGTTTAGGAACCCGCCTAGATTTCAGTACCGCGTATCACCCTCAGACCGATGGACAAACGGAGCAAGTAAACCAAATACTCAAAGATATGTTTAGAGCATGTGTGCTAGAATATGGATCCAAGTGGGAAGACTGTCTGTCGTTTGCAGAATTTTCATACAACAACAGTTACCAAGCCAGTTTGCAAATGGCCCCATTTGAATTCATGTACGGAAGAAAGTGCCGCACCCCTTTGAACTGGTCGGAAGTAGGAGAGAGTCAAATCTTCAGACCCGACATCCTACAAGAAGCAGAAGAGAAAGTTCACAAGATTCGCGAGCACCTCAAGACCGCCCAATACCGACAGAAGAGTTACGCCGACAAGAGACGTCGAGACCTCACCTTCAACATCGGAGATTTTGTTTATCTGAAAGTGTCGCCATTGTAGGGAATGCAGCGTTTCCAACTCAAAGGAAAGTTAGCCCCCAGATATATAGGACCTTTCAAAATTTTGAACCATCGAGGAGAAGTATCATATCAACTGGAACTACCTGAAGAGATGTCAGCTGTGCACAATGTATTCCATATCTCGTTACTTCGCAAATGTCTCGAAGTCCCCGAGAAGACCGAAGTGTTCAAGAATATCGATCATCGGACCATAGAGATCAACGATGACCTAACATATCCCGAAGTACCCATCCGTATTTTGGAAGAAGCCTTTCAAACTACCAGTACCCAAAGCATCAAGTTTCTCAAGATTCAGTGGAGCAACCACACAGAAGAGGAAGCTACCTGGGAACGCGAAGATCACATCAGGACGGAGTTTCCAGATCTCTTCAAATCCTAGGTAATCTTTTCGTCCTTTTGAAATCTCGGGACGATATTTTGTTCAAGGGGGGAAGGTTTGTAACATCCCAAAAATACCAAACTTAGATCATCTAAACAGTAATCATCAAGATTAGGGTTAACAAAAACTTTTCTAAATCAACTCATGAATACATGTATATGTGTATGCATGAATTTTGAGTTTCTTTAAAAACCACCTTGTTTGTGTGATCCATTGCTTGTAAAATGTTTCTTAGGTGAAATAAACATCATCTAAAACATTTCCACACTTTTCCTAAAGACAAGTAAATCAAAACACATATGAAGTGAATGGTCATTTTGACCAATTTAACTCCCATGCCTACTTTGGCTGTCTCAAACTTTCAAAACCTAACATAAACTTTTCTGGATCTTTGCACCCCTTGAATGTACTCATAACAAAGTATCAAGGCCCACTTTGTGATCATCCAGAAACTTTCAAATGCATAGTTTAAATGACAATTCAAAATTGAATCTTCTTAATATGGGAAGATCCCACTTTTTCAAAACCCACTCAAACAAGCTCAAGTTTCAAAACCCAAGCATCTGCAGACTCACCAGAACCAATCTAGCAAACCCACCAAAAATCATTTCAAAATTCAAAACTTGATTTCAAGCGGCCATTTCATCAAACAGGTTGCAGACACAAATCAAACAAAACATCAAACACTATAGTGTGCAGTGATTCTTGCCTAACATGTTCCCTAGTTAGCTCACACACAACTCAGTAGATCATCTAGAAAGATTAGCCCAACACAAGAACCCCTGTGAGCTTGCCATTGCCATTAATGGTGAACAGCCGAGCACCCCCATGTCACCCCATTGTGGACAGCAAGCTAGAGGAAGAACTAGCCGTGCCAACCTTGTCTGGGAGGCAGCCCACCGTCCACCACCACTCCCTGTCCCAGCCGCGTGTTGGAGATATGCCCTAGAGGCAATAATAAATGTAGTTATTATTATATCTTTGTGTTTATGATAAATGTTTACATTCATGCTATAATAGTATTAACAAGGAAACATTGATACTTGTGTGATTTGTAAACTTAATTTGAAGTCCCTAGTAAAGCCTCTATATAATACTAGCTTGTTGGTTAATAGATGATTGTGGTTTCCCTATCATGAACATTGAGATGTTATTAACAACAAGATCATATCGTTAGGAGAATGATATGGTGGACATACTCCTATAGATAAGCGTAGCATAAAGATCAAGTCATTTTAATAGTTCAATTGCTATATGCTTTCTGATACATAGTAATCTAATTCCTTCGACCATGAGATCATGCATATCACCTTTACCGGATGGATGCTTTGATGCCATCAAACACCACACCGTAACTGGGTGGCTATAAAGGTGGCATTGAGTGTTCGGAAAGTATTGGTTGAAACACATGGATCAAGAGTGGGATTTGTCCATCCATATGACGGATAGATATACTCTGGGCCCTCTCAGTGAAATGTCATCCAATTAGCTTGCAAGCATGTGACTGGCTCACAAGGGATCACATATCACGGGAACGAGAAAAGAGTACTTATCAGTAACGAGGTTGAACTAGGTATGCAGAGATACCGACGATCATAAGCTCGGATAAGTAAACTATCGTGAGACAAAGGGAAATTGATATCGTATGTAAGTGGTTCATTCGATCGCAAAGTAATCGTAGAAATATGTGGGAGCCATATGAATTTCTAGATTCCTCTATTGGTTATTGATTGGAGAAGTGTCTCGATCATGTCTGCATAATTCACGAACCGTAGGGAGACACACTTAAGGATTCGACGTTGTTTGAGTAGTTATGGAATGATGAGAAAGAGACCGAATGTTGTTCGGAGTCTCGAATGATATTCGGGATATCACGAGGAGATCCGGAATGGTCCGGAGAATAAGATTCATATAAGGAAAGTCCTGTTTCGGAGATGGAGAATGGTTCCGGTGTTTTCATCGGGAATGTTCTAGAAGGTTACGGAATATCTGGCACTCCGGGGAGGAAGGGTACATGAATGTGTTATATCAAGTTGATATGATTGCATCATGTACTCGGTGTCATCGCTGTACAAAATAGAGGGTTTATTCAAATCCTAGTTTGAAAAGTCAAACGGCTAGTTTGAAAGTCAAACGACAAGTTTTGGAAAGAGGAGGAGGAGTGGGAAACCGAGTTGGGGAGGGTTTCCCTCCTCCAACCGGCGGCGCACCACCCAAGCCGAGTTGGGGAGGGACTCCTGTAGCATCCCAGTTGTCTAACCCCTGTAATGCTACATGTCTTAATAATAAAAATGGGCCACTTCCAACATATAATTGCTGCATCATCTTCGTATCATGCTCATACCATCATACCACCTTGCATTTGAGCATCATATAAAACCTTTTCTTGTTTGGTTCTTATCTCATGTGCATGATTAATTGTATTTGCCTCTTGATATTGTATTTGGCTCTTGATATATTGTTATATGCCCAAGTTGAGTTGAGGGCATCTCTCTTTTTGACTCCACCACCTTTTCTTTCACCACCTTTTATATTCCACCATCCAACCAATCTGAGCTTGACATTTTGTTGATTTATCTCTAGCTCATGACTGGTTGTTTGGATTCCACCCCGAATCTTTGCTTGGCCTTGTCCACATTTTGGAATGGAGATGAATAGTGCCATATTAATATCCTTGTTCTCACAAGGATAATTGTGGCATTAATTATCTTGCATGGGCCATGCAATAGCCACCTCTTCCCTAGTATTTGGTTTTTGCTTGTTTTCTAAATGAACCACTCCTTCCTTGCTTGATCTTGTTTTGGTAGTGTTAAACCCTCTCCCTCTTTTTTTTTCCCTTTAGCTAAACCCTACCTCATGTCCCATGCACTCACTTGTGCTAATGTGGCATGCATCCTCTAAACCCCCCCTCTCTTTTGGACCTTGCTAGTTCTTTGCTTGGATCATGCTTGGGCCAAAGGAGGACCACCCCATCACCATATGGCCACCTCCCTCACCCTCTCTAACCAAAACCTTAATTCCATCTATCCTAATCTAAACCCTAAACTACACCTCCCTCTAAACAAAACCCAACAAACCTAGCACCCTCCTCCCTTCTAGCTACCAGCTCTACCACCCCTGCCCTACTCCCTCGTTTCCCCTCTCTCTACCTGCCCCCACACGACCAGGACCCTCCCCTAGCTACCCCCACTCAAAGAAACCCTAGACTCGAGCCTCACCTCTCCCTCTCTTGCTCTCTCCCTGCCCTAAGGGCCCCAGCCGAACCACCCCGTCCCTGACCTAGCTACCCCACCTGCCAGCCTCACCCCCTCCTCCTAGTGCCTGCCTTGCCTGGCCTGGCCACGCTGAGCACGTGAGGGAGGGCAAAAAGGTGGCGAGCCGACCTGCCTCTCCCCCCACGCAACCAACCTGCGCCTCCCCCTTCTTATCCTCCCCTGGCGTCTCAGAGCCTCCCCAGATCCGTCCCAGCAGCCTGCCTCGCTCCCCTCCTCTACCCCTCTTCTCCACCGCCACATCTTCCCCGACGCCGGCCAGACCACGTCCACCTCGCCGGTGCACGCGCAGCAGGAGGCAGGCGAGGAGCTGTAGGCGTCGAGGAGGGCCTGAGGGACGTACGCATCGCCCCCGTGCACCGCAGCGAGGAGGAGAAGGCCTGCCCCGTCCCTGCACGTCGACGCCACGCCGGAAACCCTAGCCTCAGTCCGCGAGCCGCGTCGCCGATCGTCTGCACCCCGCGCCTCGCCACCGTCACCGACAGCCTCCCGGTGAGCAGTCCCACCTCCCAGACAACCCCCTCTCGTCGATCTCGCCCTAGCCTCGCCGGACCGGCCGTCGAACGCCCTCCGTGCGTCTCTGCTCGTTTCTGTCTGCAGCCTCCCCGCGTCGCGGCCAACCTATCTAGCGCGCGCCCCCCCTCTCCAGCACCTACCTAGCCTAGCCCAGCGGCAGCCGTGCCTGCGCGCGCGTCCCCGGTCCCAGGTTCGAGCCCCAGCTCGCCCCCCCCCTGTTTTCCTCTGCGCGCAGCGGGTTCAGTTTCGTCAGACAGGGGGAAGATCCACAGTGCCCGTGTGGCCTTTTGCGAAAAAACCCCTGGCTCCTTTTTGCCCCAACCCGCGGTCCAGCCCGGCCCACTTGTCTGCGTCTGTGTGTTTTTGCAAAAAGGCTCCTGATGTTTTGTTTAATCCACCCGCGGTCCCCTGTGCCCTCAGTCGCTGTCGCGTGGGCCAGAGAACCCCCTGGCCCCACTTGTCATCGACGCAGGAGCGAGTAGGAGGGGTGGAAAACGTTTCAGAGCTGTTTTGAATTCAAACTTTGTTAAATAAATTCAAAATTCAAATCTAATTCAGATTTGTAATAACTTTTCCATACTAATTCCAAATTTGACAAATGATATATGTTTGAATATCAGAAAAATGTCAGGAATTCAAAGGTGCCATCTATTTTGTATTTTGCACAAGTAAAACTCCAAGTTCATGTTAATTACATCAATTGCCACTAGAATTTAATAATTTAATAACTTTTGTTTTAAAACTCCAAATTTAGCAAATGATATGTCTAAATTGATCAGCTCGACGAGACCTTTCTGTTTATGCTATCCATGACTTCAATTGCAGCATGCATCATATAAATATATATTGAACAACAACTGTTATGGCAACAAATGTGATTCTAAAACCCAACTAAATGTTATTTTCTTGTCCTCCACACCTCACCCATGCCATGCTACCTTACTTGCCATGTAAATTGTGCATCATTCATCATGGCATGATTGTTTGCTTGACTCATCTTATTCAAATGCTTGTGCTCTATATTCATGTTGGCCTTGTTTGTTTGGTTTTTCTCGGATAGACACTGAGCAGGGGTTGTATCAAGAGAACCAGGAGCACTACCCAGATCCGTCCCTCGCTTCAACTGAGATACCAGGCAAGCACTACCACATGCTTGCATACATACAGTACCTACTGCCTCTATCTTATTCTTGCATCATTGAGTCGCGATGCATTAAATTGAATCCCAAGTATGCATAGCCTTTACTTTTAAACCCCACCAAGCTTGTTCCTCCATCCTATGAGCCACTACTATAGGAGTTGTTTGAGCCATGCGAGTCGTAGAACAGCATGTGTAGGGTATGTGAGAGTCTGTTGGATAATGAGGTACTTAAACAACTTAACCTGAGTAGTTCTGGGATAACTAAAGAAAGTGGCACCGGTGAGCAACATCTGCTATTTGGTTTTTCCTGCTCACTTGTGTCCCGTAAGACCCCGAGTACTTGATTCCTGTTCCTTGATTTATCGCGCTATCCACATCCGGGAGGTATATGGGACCCCCCTGAGCCAGAGCTTGATTCCGTCTTATTTCTTGGGGCCACAAACTAGTTTGGGGCTTTATTACTATCCTGTACTTATGCCATGCTTTACTGCTTTATTTACGATTGTGCGAGGTACTGCACACTGTACTGTTTAGGTAAGCGGAGTGATTACGCGGTATCGACACCCCGAGTTTTCGGGTTCCCAGTCGCTTACAGCCATTGTCGCAGACCTTGAGGCTGTCTCGGAGCTTGCTTACTCCGTTGCGGGATCTACTTAAGGGGTGGCCCCCTGAAATATTTCTGAATTCTGTGATTGTTCAGTCGTGAAAGCCTCGTTGGGTTTTGATTTGGTTTTTCCGAGGTTGATCGAGTGTGTGTTGCTATTGGTGCACCCCGGCCGGGTAAAACTTTCTGAAAGTCGTGTCCGCGGATATGGACGACTTGGAGCACAGTTTCTCGATCATAGACAAGCATAACTAAAGTACCGCCTTAATTTGACTAAGTAACTTGACTAGTAAATAGTGCAATACTCATGGAAGGGTTAATAAAACTGCCAACGGAAGGGGGGTTGTTCGTCCGCTTCCTTGTTGGTAAGCAGGGAGGAGGATGGATCGGATGAGATTACCATTATAACTGTTGTTCTTAATTCACGGACATCCGTCTATCATTGGTTAGGCGGATGGTTAGCGTTTATCTGTAGAACTGCTAGGGTTTACCTTTCGCTGCAATTGCGTCACCCCAGGTTGTGTCCCCTTTAGAGGCATTAAGACTTGCTGAGTACCCTTAGGGTCTCACACGATAAATTCTTGATTCAGATGAACAGGTACCTTCTCAGGACGGATACTGGGTGGAAGAAGCCGATGATGTGGGCAACGATCGTTCGGTGTAGAGATTCCGGGATCGGGGATCCGTGAGACCTGTAGTTGGGATGTGCTTATTTTCTCTGGCATCTTATGCCGATTTGCTTCTTATCCGTACTCGGATTCTGTTTGCCGCTTCCGCATGATACTCTGTTGTGTGTTGTATGAGGAGTTATCCTAAAAGATAGATCTATCTAGGTCATTTGAATCTTGCCGTATGGCGTTGGTATATTTCCTTTCTTTCTAGATGGTATGGCTCTGATGTACTCTTGTATGGTGGCTTGCGTACATGCCCACTTGTGTACGTAGTTGATCCCTTCGCCTGCCGACTACGCCGCCCGTACAGGTCCCGTTGAGAGGGTAGTGGTTGGGACGTCTGAAAGGACTACCAGTGTGTGGCTTTTGGGGCCCCGCCGTACTATTTCAACCACTACCACTCATCCAGGCTTGTATCTAGGAGCGTAGTTCACCGAGGTAGTTACAACTCCCCTCCCTCCCCTTGGCCGGCCGGCCCCTCCACCTATATAAGGAGGGGCAGGGCTCCCTCCTAGACACACAAGATCCTCTCCTCCAAACCCTAGCCGCCGCCGCCACCTCCACTGCCGCCGCCGACCTAGGTCAAGCCACCGCCGCCTAGCAACCCTAGCCGCCGGCCAAGCATCCTCCTCGGCGAGTCTAAACCCTAGATCGTCGAGGGACTCTCTCATACTCCACCATACTCGCTCCGGCTTAAGGCGAAGCCCTACGAGATTTCCCCTCTACTTCCGGTACCACGTCGTTGTGCTGCCGGAATCGCGAGGAGAGTGCTACAACCTCCGCTGCCTGCTGGAACAAGGGAGAGGAAGGTCTTCGTCAAATACCGAACGTGTGACCGACTGCGGGAGCGCTACCGGAACGCAGCGCCGGAAGGATCGTCTACGCGATCTTGAGATCGGGAAGAGTACGACTACATCACCCACGAGAATCCGCTCTCGTTAAACACTTTGGAATCTTCGAGGGTGAGTTATTCTATCGACTCGTTGCTACAATCTAGTAGATAGATCTTGTCTTGTTTGTTTGTATGCGGTAGAATTTTTTTGTTTTCCATGCTACGAAACCCTACAGTGGTATCAGAGCCGTGTCTATATGTAGATCTGTTGCACGAGTAGAACACAATGGTTATTGTGGGCGTTGATGATTTTATTGTAGATTGCTTCTTGTGTACTTTGCATCTTGCGGTATGTTCGGCCCGGGCTAACCTTACATGACATCGTTCATGAGACTTGCTCCACGCTTGACATGCAACTTGTATTGCATAAGTGGCTTTGCGGGTGCCTGTTTCTCCTATCATAGTTAAGATCCAATTTACAACGGGTGATTAACAATACTAGTATCAATGTTGTGGTTCATGTTCGTCAGTTAGAACGACACTTATTGAAAGCCCCAAACCACGTAAAACATGCAAAGAAAGTAAAGGCGTCTAACTTTGTTTTGCAGGGCTATGCTGTGATGTGATATGGCCATGATTGTGATTATATTTGATTTATGCAATGTTCCTTATTGTAAGTTGGCAACCGACAGGAGCCATATGGTTGTTTTTAATTTATGTTAAGTCCCGCGTGTCTATTCAAAGTAGTTGTAATAGTTGAAGCTGGTGGACGACAACCATGGAGAAGCGTCATTGACCTTGATGCAATGCCGGTGATGATCGGAAGCACAAAGAAGAAAGGCCATATCATATCACATATTATGAATTGCATGTGATGTTAATCCTTTATGCATCTTGTATTGCTTAGTAGACGACGGTAGCATTATAAGATGATCCCTCATGCACATGAATTTCAAGTCATAAAGTGTTCACCCTTAGTTAGCACCGTTGCTAAAGCTTGTTGTTTCGAAGCACCACGTGATGATCGGGTGTGTTAGATTCCGCAAGTGTATACAACGTGAGCAAGCCAGATTTGCTCATGCGGAAGCTAAGGTTTGATCTTGACGAGCCTAGCATGTACAGACATGGTCTCAGAACACGGATCACCGAAAGGTAAAGCATGAATCATATAGTAGATATGATGAACATGTCGATTGTTCGCCATTGAAACTTTATCAACTCTCGTGATGATCGGTGTTGATGTAGTGGATTTGGTTCGTGTGATCACTAAAACAATGTGAGGGATATTGTTTTGAGTGGGAGTTCACCTAGATTAATTTTATTATTAATTTGAACTCAATTTGTCATAAACTTAGTCTAAACTATTGCAAATATGTTGTAGATCAATGGCAGCCCCTACCATCAATTTTAATGCGTTCCTAGAGAAAGAAAAGTTGAAAAACAATGGAAGCAACTTCGCGGATTGGTTCCGCAATTTGAGGATTGTCCTCACAGCTGGTAATTTGACCTATGTGCTGGATGCACCGTTGGGTGACCCACCTGCAGCTGATGCTGCCGATGAAGTAAAGAATGTTTACCTCACTCGGAAGACTCAGTACTCCACAGTTCAGTGTGCTATCTTGTATGGTTTAGAATCGGAGATTCAGAAAAGGTTTGAGAATTCAGACCCATATGATATTGTCGAGGATCTCAAATTGATCTTTGAGACTCATGCGGCAATTGAAAGCTATGAGGCTTCTGAAAAGTTCTTTAACTGCAAGATGGAAGAGGGCAGCTCCGTCAGTGAGCATGTGCTTAAGATGTCTGGGCACGCAAACAAACTTCAAAGCTTGGGTATTGTGATTCCTAATGCTTTGGGGATTTACCGTGTCCTCCAATCACTACCACCAAGTTACAAGAACTTTGTGATGAACTGCAACATGCAAAACATGAACAAGACGTTGCCAGAACTCTTTGCCATGTTGAAATCTGCAGAAGTGGAGATCAAGAAAGAGCACCAAGTGTTGTTGGTCAATAAGACCACCAAATTCAAGAAAGGCAAGTCTAAGCAAAAGGGACACTTCAAGAAGGGTGGTAAGAAAGTTACCACGCCGACGAAGAAGACCAAGGCTGGACCTAAGCCTGATACTGAGTGCTTTTACAGCAAAGGGAGAAGGTCACTGGAAGCGGAATTGCCCAAAGTACTTGGCGGATTTGAAGAACGGCAACATCAAGAAGAAAGGTATATCTGATATACATGTTATTGATGTGTATCTCACTAGTACTCGTAGTAGTGCCTGGGTATTTGATACTGGTTCGGTTGCTCATATTTGTAACTCGAAACAGGTGCTGCAGAATAAACGGAAGCTAGCGAAGAACGAGGTGACGATGCGCGTGGGAAACGGATCAAAGGTTGATGTGATCGCGGTCGGCACACTACCCCTTCATCTACCATCGGGATTAGTTTTATACTTAAATAATTGTTATTTGGTGCATGCGTTAAGCATGAACATTATATCGGGATCTTGTTTATTGCGAGACGGTTACTTGTTTAAGTCCGAGAATAATGGTTGTTCGATTTATATGAGTAATATGTTTTATGCACATGCACCTTTGATAGATGGTCTATTCTTATTGAATCTGGATAGTGGAAATACACATATTAATAACATTGAGGCTAAACGTTTGAAATCGAGCGATAACTCGACCTATATGTGGCACTGTCTTCTTGGTCACATTGGAGTGAAGCGTATGAAGAAACTCCATTCCGATGGACTTCTTGAATCACTTGATAGATGCGAAGCATGTCTGATGGGTAAAATGACTAAGACTCCATTTTCTGGTATGATGGAGCGAGCTATAGACTTATTGGAAATCATACATACCGATGTGTGTGGTCCAATGAGTGTAGCATCGCGCGGTGGTTATCGTTATGTTCTTACCTTCACGGATGATTTGAGTAGATATGGGTATATCTATTTCATGAAACATAAGTCCGAAACTTTCGAGAAGTTTAAGGAATTTCAAAGTGAGGTAGAGAATCAACGTAACAAGAAGATTAAATTTCTATGTTCTGATTGTGGAGGTTAATATCTAAGTTACGAGTTTGGCGAGCATTTGAAGAAATGCGGAATACTTTCACAGTTGACACCGCCGGGAACACCACAACGTAATGGTGTGTCCGAACGTCGTAATCAAACTCTCTTAGATATGGTTCGTTCTATGATGTCACTTACAGATTTACCGCTATCATTTTGGGGTTATGCATTAGAAACAACCGCATTCACTTTAAATAGGGCACCGTCTAAATCCGTTGAAACGACACCGTATGAATTATGGTTTGGGAAGAAACCTAGATTGTCGTTCCTTAAAGTTTGGGGATGCAAAGCCTATGTAAAGAAGTTACAGCCGGACAAGCTTGAACCCAAAGCGGAAAAATGCGTCTTCATTGGATACCCGAAGGAAACTATTGGGTATACCTTCTATCATAAATCCGAAGGCAAAATCTTCGTTGCCAAGAATGGATCCTTTCTAGAGAAGGAATTTCTCTCGAAAGAAGTGACTGGAAGGAAAGTAGAACTCGACGAGGTTGGCGAACCTTCTCTCAAAATTGCGAGTAGCGCAGCACCGGAAGAAGTTCCTGTGGTGCCTGCACCAATAAGAGAGGAAGCTAATGATGATGATCATGAAACTTCGGTTGAAGTTGCTACAGAACCTCGCAGGTCAACGAGAACTCGTACCACTCTAGATTGGTATGATCCCGTTATGAGTGTCATGTTGGTGGACAACACCGATGACCCTGAGACATATGAGGAAGCAATGATGAGCCCAGATTCCAATAAATGGCAAGAAGCCATGAAATCCGAGATTGGATCCATGTACGAAAACCAAATATGGACTTTGGTGGACTTACCGGATGGCCGGAAGGCTGTCGAGAACAAATGGATTTTCAAGAAGAAAACAGATGCTGATGGTAATGTTACTGTCTATAAAGCTCGACTTGTCGCAAAAGGGTTTCGACAAATTCAAGGAGTTGACTACGATGAGACTTTATCACCAGTAGCGAAGCTAAAGTCTGTGAGGATTATGCTAGCAATCGCTGCATATTATGATTATGAGATATGGCAAATGGATGTCAAAGCAGCATTCCTCAATGGAGACATTGATGAAGAGTTGTATATGATGCAACCCAAAGGTTTTGTCGATCTTAAAGATGCTAACAAGGTATGCAAACTTCAACGGTCCATCTATGGATTGAAGCAAGCATCCCGAAGTTGGAATCAACGTTTTGATAAGGTGATCAAAAGTTTTGGTTTTATACAAACTTATGGAGAAGCTTGTATTTACAAGAAAGTGAGTGGGAGCTCTGTAGCATTCTTAATACTATATGTAATGGCATATTGTTGATTGGGAATGACGTAGACCTTCTTAATAGTGTCAATGAATATTTGAATAATAGTTTTTCAATGAAGGATCTTGGCGAATCAGCTTACATATTAGGCATAAAGATTTATAGAGATAGATCGAAACGCCAAATATCATTGTCACAAAGTACATATTTGGACAAAGTTCTAAAGAGGTTTGGAATGGAAGATAGCAAGAAAGGGTTCTTTCCCATGTTGCCCAATACGACCTTGAGTAAAACTCAAAAGTTCGACATCGGCAGATGATAGAGAAAGGATGAGTAAGACTCCCTATGCCTCAGCCATAAGATCTATAAGGTATGCCATGCTATGTACTAGACCCGACATTGCATATGCTGTTAGTTTAACTTGCAGATATCAAAGTGATCCAGGAGTGGATCATTGGACAGCGGTCAAAAACATCCTTAAGTACTTGAGAAGAACTAAGGATATGGTTCTTTCTTATGGAGGTGATGAACAACTCGTTGTTAATGGTTACACCGATGCTAGTTGGAACACCGATCCGGATGATTCTAAATCACAATCTGGATACGTATTTATTTTGAATGGTGCATCAGTTAGCTGGAGGAGTGCAAAGCAAAGCGTTGTGGCAAGATCTTCAACTGAATCGGAATACATGGCTGCTTCGGAGGCTTCACAAGAAGCGATATGGATGAAAGAGTTCATTATAGAGCTGGGTGTGGTTCCTAGTGCGCTGGACCCAATGTCTATCTACTATGATAACATGGGCGCCATAGCCAATGCGCAAGAACCAAGGTCACACAAGAAGCTGAAGCACATCAAGCTACGTTTTCACGCTATTCGAGAACATATCCAAGATGGGGATATAAAGATTTGCAAAGTACACACAGATCTGAATGTGGCGGATCCGTTGACTAAACCTCTCCCGAGGGCAAAACATGACCAGCACCAAACTGCCATGGGTGTTCGGTATATTACCATGTAATCTAAATTGGATGACTCTAGTGCAAGTGGGAGACTGTTGGAGATATTCCCTAGAGGCAATAATAAATGTAGTTATTATTATATCTTTGTGTTTATGATAAATGTTTACATTCATGCTATAATAGTATTAACAAGGAAACATTGATACTTGTGTGATTTGTAAACTTAATTTGAAGTCCCTAGTAAAGCCTCTATATAATACTAGCTTGTTGGTTAATAGATGATTGTGGTTTCCCTATCATGAACATTGAGATGTTATTAACAACAAGATCATATCGTTAGGATAATGATATGGTGGACATACTCCTATAGATAAGCGTAGCATAAAGATCAAGTCATTTTAATAGTTCAATTTCTATATGCTTTCTGATACATAGTAATCTAATTCCTTCGACCATGAGATCATGCATATCACCTTTACCGGATGGATGCTTTGATGACATCAAACACCACACCGTAACTGGGTGGCTATAAAGGTGGCATTGAGTGTTCGGAAAGTATTGGTTGAAACACATGGATCAAGAGTGGGATTTGTCCATCCATATGACGGATAGATATACTCTGGGCCCTCTCAGTGAAATGTCATCCAATTAGCTTGCAAGCATGTGACTGGCTCACAAGGGATCACATATCACGGGAACGATAAAAGAGTACTTATCAGTAACGAGGTTGAACTAGGTATGTAGAGATACCGACGATCATAACCTTGGATAAGTAAACTATCGTGAGACAAAGGGAAATTGATATAGTATGTAAGTGGTTCATTCGATCGCAAAGTAATCGTAGAAATATGTGGGATCCATATGAATTTCCAGATTCCTCTATTGGTTATTGATCGGAGAAGTGTCTCGATCATGTCTGCATAATTCACGAACCGTAGGGAGACACACTTAAGGATTCGACGTTTTTTGAGTAGTTATGGAATGATGAGAAAGCGACCGAATGTTGTTCGGAGTCTCGAATGAGATTCGGGATATCACGAGGAGATCCGGAATGGTCCGGAGAATAAGATTCATATAAGGAAAGTCCTGTTTCGGAGATGGAGAATGGTTCCGGTGTTTTCATCGGGAATGTTCTAGAAGGTTCCGGAATGTCCGGCACTCCGGGGAGGAAGGGTACATGAATGTTTTATATCAAGTTGATATGATTGCATCATGTACTCGGTGTCATCGCTGTACAAAATAGAGGGTTTATTCAAATCCTAGTTTGAAAAGTCAAACGGCTAGTTTGAAAGTCAAACGACAAGTTTTGGAAAGAGGAGGAGGAGTGGGAAACCGAGTTGGGGAGGGTTTCCCTCCTCCAACCGGCGGCGCACCACCCAAGCCGAGTTGGGGAGGGACTCCCCTCCCTCCCCTTGGCCGGCCGGCCCCTCCACCTATATAAGGAGGGGCAGGGCTCCCTCCTAGACACACAAGATCCTCTCCTCCAAACCCTAGCCGCCGGCGCCGCCACCTCCACTGCCGCCTCCGCCGACCTAGGTCAAGCCGCCGCCGCCTAGCAACCCTAGCTGCCGGCCAAGCCTCCTCCTCGGCGTGTCTAAACCCTAGATCTTCGAGGGACTCTCTCATACTCCACCATACTCGCTCCGGCTTAAGGCGAAGCCCTGCGAGATCTCCCCTCTACTTCCGGTACCACGCCGTTGTGCTGCCGGAATCGCGAGGACAGTGCTACAACCTCCGCTGCCTGCTGGAACAAGGGAGAGGAAGGTCTTCGTCAAATACCGAACGTGTGACCGACTGCGGGAGCGCTGCCGAAACGCAGCGCCGGAAGGATCGTCTACGCGATCTTGAGATCGGGAAGAGTACGACTACATCACCCACGAGAATCCGCTCTCGTTAAACACTTTGGAATCTTCGAGGGTGAGTTATTCTATCGACTCGTTGCTACAATCTAGTAGATAGATCTTGGCTTGTTTGTTTGTATGTGGTAGAAATTTTTTGTTTTCCATGCTACGAAACCCTACACCGCAAGCGTTGCCAAGCCCTGGACCACGCGCACAAGCCACGCCCAGACCATGCCAAGCGTGCGCCAGAGCGCCACCCTCGACCAGCATCCACAGACCGCGCGCCTCCCTCACCGCGTGCACACACGATCACCACCGACCCAGGAGACCGCCAGACATCCCCGTTTGCTGCCCCGTGCCATACAGCCACCGCCCGCCGTCGTTCCATACCGTTCCAGACCAAAACACACCGCCCCATGCATCGCGACCATGTCGTTGAGCATCACCAGGAGACACAACACCGTCCCCTACCCTTGCCCATGCCATTATCCGCCTGTAACGTCGCCCCCGACGAGCTCACCGTGCGCCTCGACGGTCCCCTCGCTCGACTATAAATAGAGTCCACCCCCGCACGATTTCTTCACACCATCTCACTCCCCTCTCCCCACTGATCGTGCCACACCATTCTCAGAGCAAGGCGAGCACCACCTCGCCGGAATTTCACTGGAGCCTGCCGCTGCCGGAGAAGAAAGGAGCCAGCGATTGGAGCCGCCCCAGGAGAAGCCACCGGTACCAGGAGGTTCGCCGTCGTCGAATTCGTCGTTCGCCCGCCTCGCCGACCCTCGCCCGTACCCCGGTGATCCCCCAGAACCCCTCACTGGCCGCGCTAGGTTTCGTTCTCGCCGGAGTTGTCTCGCGTCGACGATGACTCTCAGCCGTTAGATTAGAACTAGATTGAACGATCCACGTTGCCCCATACCGCTTCGCCCAGCCCCGTGTCACTGACAAGTGGCGACACCCACTTAAGCATCCCGCGGGAGCACTGCGCTTAGCAGGCCGGCCCAGTAACTTTTCCCGCGCAGCCCAACAATTCAAATTAAATCCTTTTCTATTTAAATTCAAACACACTTCAGCACCCAACTTCAAAAATCAACCCAGATCGATTCAGTACACCAAATTGGATGAAACCAATTTTGTTGGAAAGCTCTGTGAATGCTTGATCCAAGCCCGTTGGATTCAAGTCATTTGGATCTATATATCACCCATAGTAAAAATAACATGGCAGAAGCTTTTCTGCATTCAAACATTTTTCAAATTTAAACCATAAAAGCTTTTGAGTTTATTCCAACTCTCAAAAATCACATTTAACCATACCCTTCATAATATATAAAGATATATAGGTTTACTTGGAGAAATAATGTTCAAGTAATAAAAGAATGCTACATAAGCATTTCTAGCCACTTTAATTAATTAAAATAAAAGGGTAAAACCTTATTAAATTGTGACACCACTTTAAATCACATTCCCATGGACTCAATATGTGGTGATGACATGTTTCAACATGATCCCATATTTGGTTTGGAGAATATTAAATCTTAAGTAGTTTTTCAATGAGTAGAAATTACTTTTCTAAAAATAAAAGGAATTAAAGCAAGCCTTAACCTTGTAAGGTTAGAGATGATGCTAGATCATCTATAGGACCCTTGTATGTGATGATTGCAAGTACTTAATTATTGTTTGGTGATTGTGTGCCTCGTATTTATTCATAGACGCTAGTACCGACCAAGGATACTACGAGGAGGAAGGAGGATACTACGAAGAGGAAGCCGAGGAGAACTTCAACCACTGCTCTGCACAAGGCAAGCTAGCACTTGCAAGATACTATAACTATGAAAGCTTATATTGACATTGATGCAAGTTAACACTTGCAAGATACCCCACTGATGCCACAAACCCATACTTGTGATATGACTACTATATGCCTTAAGCATATGTGATCATACTCATTTGAGAAACCAATCCTAGTTTTACTTGCAAGCTTCTTACTTTATTTCTTTATCAAAGCTTACTTAGAGTCTACCTAAGAGTTTGGTAGATACTAGACAGTTATGCTGAAGGTTGCATCAAGAGCATTAAATTTTGGCCTAATTTTGAAACCTTGACATCAGCCTAAGATATAAGGTTGTACTTAGTTGAAACTCCACCAGTTTACCACCCCTCATCATTACTACCCCCACCTGTAGATGCTAGTGCTAAGCATAAAACTTGATCAACTTTTAGATGGGAATACTTGGTGGAAAAATGGTTATGAAAACCTTGGAATGATGGACCATTCTATTGAAATGTTTTGGACATGTGTTTCCAAACACTTGATGATTCTGGTGATAAAAATGTTGAGGCATGAGCCTTAGCCCCTTATAAAACTGATGGTTGTCTGGATGCGATACCATTCCAATTTTATCGTACAACCACAATACCCGAATATTGGGTAGAGATTGAATGGAAACTTATATCCCTTAGTATTAGTTCCCTCCCGGCCAAGGTCTGAGCTGAGGCTACCTTGTGAGGATTGTCCACCTGTGCAGTACCCAAGATGACAGTGGTCATGGTTGGGAGGACAAACTCACAGGAGAGGTGCTTATACGAGGGCGTGTAATTGAAAGGTTAGGACTGATTATCCGCATACTGAGTATGGTAAATTCAGGATTTGTTCCTGACGGATGTATCGAATGTTGTGGTGAAAGTGTACAATCTCTGCAGAGTGTCAAACTATTCGAATAGCCGCGTCCGCGGTTATGGACAGTTGGAGTGGCCATACTGTTCCCCCGTCAGACTTTTCAAAATGACTTGTGAAATGAATTGAGACTTTGACTTGACCACAACAGAGTTGTGACCGGAAATACAAGTTCCCACTTAGGAGTTATAAAATTATGACTAGCTCTGGAACTTAGTAGAGATAAACCTGGCTTTTGCAAAACAACCCTAGAGCCTAGTGTCCTATTATACAAAAACCCCTTTACCTGTTAGTATTAGTTTGCGAGTACTTAAAGAGTACTCATGGCTTTGTCCCTGGCTATTGCCATGGCCAGACTATGAAGAGGAGTACCTGGAGGATGGACCCCAGGAAGGTTACGACAACTAGGATCATCTCCCATCGTCAGCATTGCCTGTGACCCTGAAGATGGAGCTTCGCCTACGCTACCGTTATTATTACGTATTCCGCTGCTTGATGTTGTATTAAGAACTGGATCATGAGATCCCTATTTGTGTAAGAACTTATGTACCGTTTGTAATGGATGAAGTGCTATGGTATCCAATTCTGTTATGTCTCGCAAAAATGGTAATCCTGGGATTGCGATGTATGGCATAACAGGCATCTAGGATTGAAAAATCCGGGTGTTGATAGATGGTGCACCAGCCGGCGTTGCATACTGTTCCGCGAAAGGGGTAGATCTAGCAGGGGCGGGAGTAGAGCCAGAGGTGGAGTAGACTCCATGGCTAGGGAGGGGGCAGCTCTGGGGCCGAGGACGACATAAGGTAGGAGGGAACAATGGCGGGGAAGCGGAGCGGCGGTGTGGGAGCTATTCCAGGCTCGGGGGGAAGCGAATGCTTTGGGTGAGCGAGAATGGCCGGTCCCACGTGTCACCATGCGGCCCCAATCTTCACCACGTATGCAAGACCTGTCCCAATGCGGCCCCACCCTTCACCACATATGCAGGACCTGTAGGGGTTCGTAGCATGGAAAACAAAAATTTTCTACCGCATGAACACACAATCAAGATCTAATCTATGATCAAGCCAAGATCTATATACTAGATTGTAGCAACGAGTCAATAGAGTACTAACCCTCGAATATCCAAAGCGGTTAACGAGAGCAGATTCTCGTGGATGATGTAGTCGTACACTCCCGATCTCAAGATCGCGCAGACGATCCTTCCGGCGCTGCGTTCCGGCAGCGCTCCCGCAGTCGGTCACACGTTCGGTACTCGACGAAGACCTTCCTCTACCTTGTTCCAGCAGGCAGCGGAGGTTGTAGCACTCTCCTCGTGATTCCGGCAGCACGACGGTGTGGTACCGAAAGTAGAGGGGAGATCTCGCAGGGCTTCGCCTTAAGCCGGAGCGAGTATGGTGGACTATGAGAGAGCCCTCGACAATCTAGGGTTTAGACACGCCGAGGAAGAGGTGCTAGAGCCGGCGGCTAGGGCTTGGTGGTGCCCAATTCGGCGGCAAGGAGAACCCTGGGAGGCGGCGGCAGCTGCAGGAGGTGGTGGCGCCAAGCTAGGGTTTAGAGGTAGGAACTTGTGTGTCTAGGAGGGGTGCCCTGCCCCTCCTCTTATAGGTGGAGGGAGGCGCGCCTGGGGAGGGGAGTCCCTCCCCAACTCGGACCCAAGGTGGGCCGGCGGTGGGAGGAAGAACTCCTCCCCCAAGTCGGTTTCAAACCTCCTTCTCCTCTTTCCCAAAACTAGCCGTTTGACTTTCAAACTAGCCGTTTGACTTTTTCAAACTAGGATTTGAATAAACCCTCTATTTTGGTACAGCGGTGACACCTAGTACATGATGCAATCACATCAACTTGATATAACACATTCATGTACCCTTTCCCCTCCGGAGTGTCGGACATTCCGGAACCTTCTAGAACATTCTCGATGAAAACACCAGAACCATTCTCCAACTCTGAAACGGGACTTTCCTTATATGAATCTTATTCTCCGGACCATTCCGGATCTCCTCGTGATATCCCGGATCCCATCCGAGACTCCGAACAACATTCGGTCTCTTACTCATCATTCCATAAGTACTCAACAACATCGAATCCTTAAGTGTGTCTCCCTTCGGTTCGTGAATTATGCGGACATGATCGAGACACTTCTCCGATCAATAACCAATAGAGGAATCTGGAAATTCATATGGCTCCCACATATTTCTACGATTACTTTGCGATCGAATGAACCACTTACATACGATACCAATTTCCCTTTGTCTCACGATAGTTTACTTATCCGAGATTTTGATCGTCGGTATCTCTGCATACCTAGTTCAACCTCGTTACCGATAAGTACTCTTTTCTCGTTCCTGTGATATGTGATCCCTTGTGAGCCAGTCACAAGCTTGCAAGCTAATTGGATGACATTCCACCGAGAGGGCCCAGAGTATATCTATCCGTCATATGGATGGACAAATCCCACTCTTGATCCATGTGCCTCAACCCATACTTTCCAAACACTCAATGCCACCTTTATAGCCACCCAGTTACGGTGTGGTGTTTGATGTCATCAAAGCATCCTTCCGGTGATGGTGATTAACATGATCTCATGGTCGAAGGAATTAGGTTACTATGTATCAGAAATCTTATAGCAAATGAACTATATTAAATGACTTGATCTTTATGCTACGCTTACTATAGGAGTATGTCCATCACATCATTCTCCTAATGATATGACCCTGTTGTTAATAACATCTCTATGTTCATGATCAGGAAACCATGATCATATATTAACCAACAAGCTAGTTTAACAAGAGGCTTTACTAGGGACTCTTTTATGTTTACAAATCACACAAGTATTAATGTTTCCTATTAATACAATTATAGCATGGTATGTAAACATTTATCATAAGTATGAAAATATGATAATAACCACTTTATTATTGCCTCTTGGGCATATCTCCAACAGGCTCCCACTTGCACTAGAGTCAATAATCTAGTTTCAATCCTTTGTGTATTCAACACCTAAGGCTTTCTGGTGTCGTATATACACGATTGCTAGTGGTCAACTGATCTCCGGATCTGACACTTCTAGGTCCGTGTGTAATTGCATGTCTTTGCGTCTCTATGCATCACTCATTCTCTAATGAGATGGCTTCGTACTAATTTGGTACATTGGTGTGACCTTTAGTTCTTTGGGGTTAAAACATGTTGATAATATTGTCGTACAATATATCTTCATAGTATTATCCCACTATGGACTAAACCTAGTTTGATAACAAACTACTTGACACAAATGCCCTCTTTTGATGCTATAATTGCAGTCATATACTTAGCCATTTTGTTGTAGTATCTGTCACAATGTCTTAACTTTGGAACTCATCCAAATCCATTATGGAACTTTCTTTCCATTATATTGTGCCACCCTTAGTTTAGATTGAGATAAACTTAATTTGTACTTTGTGACAAAACTAGTATCAATGTAGTACTTTTACAATGAACCAACCATCTATTTGTAACTTTTACAAATAATATACTCTTAGTTCTTCCAAAAGATCATAAGAATATCCTTACTATTGTCCAATGATTATCTTATGAATCATTCTGGTATATGCTCATAACATTTAGAGCATAGGACATATCTGGATTTGTACACATCACATCATGATTGATATAAATACTCTTTGTGATTTCATACATCAAGTATCAATCTATACTTGAATCTTGTTTCACTTACCAAATGTCAATACATTTGAATATATCATCAATATTGAACTCATTCAATCCTTTCTGTGCGACAAGAAACTTTCTTGTAGTTTCTATATTGAACTCATTCAATATCTCGTCTATGTACTTCTAGCATAACCATATTAGCGTCTATTCATGCCAAATATTTGGGTTTTGCCTAAGTCTTTCATTGGGATGAAATTCTTAATATGTGTTAATAAAAGATACATCATTTCCAATCAACAATATGTCTTCCACATAATGTATTAGAAACATGTCTTAGCGCTCCCACTTAATTTCTTGCAAATGCAAGCATCTTCATTGTCTCTGATGAAATTAAACTCTTTTAACAGTTTCATCATAGTGAAGATTTCAACTCCGCTATGCTTACTTCAACCATTGAAGTTTTCATATGCTTTTAGCATCCTTTGAATTAACAAAACCCTATGGACCGTGTTATGCACATGTCCTAGGTAACAATTTTATTAGAAGAACTTGTTTTGTTTATTCAACTACCACATAACAAAATTATATGTAGTGGTTGCTATATTAATCCGTCTAGACTAAATATCGCTATGAAAGATCAGATCTTGTCATAGTCAACCTTTGAACATTGTTGTGAACTCTTTCCCAACATGTCGACTATTTCATAGATGTGCAACATCCATGTCTATTTATTTATAGATCCAAACACAACTGTAAGGTCTTACACCTTTCTCGAGGGTCCTTCAAGTTCAAAACTTGATTTCTCGTGTATGGAACTATCACGGATTTTATGGCTTCAAGCCATTTGACGGAGTTAGGGCTCATCATCGCTTCTTTGCATGTAGTCGGATCATTATTGTCAAATAATGATTTAACTCTCAAATCTTGGTATTCGATTGTTCATCCGACCTACTTGTTTCAATAGGAACTTGGATCTTCGTGACCACAACCTTTGAGGTACGTGAGCCATGAGCATTGTTGCTACCTCCGGAACACTTTTCGGCGCTGCGCAACTTTGCACATATAGCTAAGGTTCTTTTAACCTTATCAAAGTTCTATTGTCCTCCCACTTAAATTTTCACGAAAAATTCCTTCTCAAAGAAACTTGACGTTCTAAGCAACAAACACTTTTGTCTCCGGTGTTTATGGAGGAATACTTAACAGTTATACAAAGACAGGTTCATCCGACTTTGGTTGCACACATCTTTCTTATGCATAGCATACCAATGTTTTAAGAAAGGACTACTTGGGTTTTATCCCAAACCATAACTTTATATGGTGTCATTTCAATGGATTATGATGAAGCTCTTTTCAGTGGAAAAAACGGTAGTTTCTAAAGCTTTTAATCTTTAAAATATAATGGCAGCTTTATGAATTATACCTTTGATATTACCATGTCAAACAAGGTTTAATTACATATCTCGAACGCTCCATACTCTTATGGTGTTTCGGGAAAATGCAAATCCACGGAACGATTCCTTAAATCTTAGGTATTATGCTAAACTTGTAACTCAAATATCTTCCTTTATGATCTTATCATAAACTATTTATATTCTTGTTACAATGATTTTGCACTTCATGTTGAAAGTCTTTGAACTTTTCAAATATTTCACACTTCATCCTTATTAAGTAAATATTCATATATTCACTCAAATTTTCGGAGAAAGCATATGAAGTTCAAATCCATCGCTCTTGACTACACATAATGGACTTCGTACAACAATATGTACAAGTTCCAATAAGCTAGTCATTCGTTCCCTTTTGGCCTACGAACGAAGTTTTAATTATCTCTTGGAAAGTTTCACAAGCGTCATGTGATCAAAAATCAAAAGACTCCAAAATTCCATCCACATGGAGTTTCTTCATGTTTTCTTTCCAATATAATTTAAATGGCGATGTCACTTCCTAAGTGATCTTTCAATCAATTTGTCTTTCAACATTTTTAGCACTAGTTTTATGGATGTGAATACTCCAACGAGATTTGTGAACCATCCATCTTTTATGGATTACGGCAATTTTTGAACAACCCTTTTGTTCTCATAATACCTGATAAAACAAATCTTGAAGGCAAGCTTTGACGTTTAACGAGCAACACAATAACCTTTTATTTGTTCTCGATGAACATCATCACATATTCTTTTGCTAGTTACTTAGGCCATTGTAGTTCATGAATTGTGTTGTTTCGTATGACGATTCACACCAACAAATTCAGTATCAAATACTTAAGAACCACATTGTTTAATAAGCAAAGAATATAGCCATAACATGTATATCATCTATATACTTAAGCTGAACAATTCTAGTCTTTTCTTTTCTGCCATATACTTATGAGATTCTCTTTCAGTATTTCCTTTTCTGTTTGAAAGAATCTATCAACATCAATAGTGCAGTCATACATATGACACATAGTCCAAAGCGTGTATAGTTAAATACCAATGTCTTTGGACTTGCACTTTGAAGTAGATTACCATTATCAAATGTTTGGTGTTCTTTCAAATTCCTTTCTTTAGTAATCTCTTGGTGTAGTAAACATTTTACCTACATCAAATATTCACCCTTATCATGGAATCATCCATAATCAAGCTACTTTTAGCTTATAACGGTGAATCACGAGTATAATGTTGCTCTTCAAAAACTTTGGAGGATTTTGTACAACTAATGTCTCCAACCTTTTGCAAATTCTCATCAAATATGAGAACATGACTTTTGCCATATTATACTCTATCATGTTGCAACCAAAACTTCGTTTCAGATATCACAATATCTTCCACACATCATGGTTTCTGAAACAACTCTTTCAGATCCTAGATAACCTTGATATTAAGACAATCCTTTGAATATCAAGAATCATGGAGACAAACATGATACTCATACACTAACACTTGAAATTGTCACTCTCATTTTAATACCAATTATTAAACTTCATGGAGTGACCGGAACTTACTGAAAGTTTGCAATAGGACTTTTAAACTTTAGATTAACACTTCAAAAACAATACGATACCAGTTCGTAAAGTAACTAACCAGAATTCTATAGTTCTATCATCTCAATTAAAACTAAGCGCAAGGTGGTAAACGGATGCCAATGACTACAACAATTATGAAAATTCACTTTGAGTTAATTTATGATAAATAGTGTTCAACTTTTAATCATATTGTTGTTAAACTCCCACTCAAAACAATATCCCTCACATTGTTTTAGTGATCACACGAACCAAATCCACCATATCAAAACCGATCATCACGAGAGTTGATGTAGCTTCAATGGCGAACAATCATCATGTTCATCATATCTACTATATGACTCATGCTTTACCTTTCGGTGATCCGTGTTCCGAGACCATGTCTGTACATGCTAGGCTCATCAAGATCAACCTTAGCTTCCGCATGAGCAAATCTGGCTTGCTCACGTTGTATACACTCGCAGAATCTAACACACCCGATCATCACATGGTGCTTCGAAACAACGAGCTTTAGCAACGGTGCTTACTAAGGATGAACACTTTAAAACTTGAAATTTTGTGCTTGAGGGATCATCTTATAATGCTACCGTCGTGAACTAAGCAATACAAGATACATAAAAGGATTAACATCACATGCAATTCATAATATGTGATATGATATGGCCTTTCTTCTTTGTGCTTCCGATCTCCATTTTCAAGCACGGACATGATCTCCATCATCACCGGCATTGCATCAAGGTCAATGACGCTGCTCCATGGTTGTCGTCTACCAGCTTCAACTATTACAACTACTTTGAATAAACACGCGGGTCTTAACAGAATTTAAAGACAACCATATAGCTCCTGCCGGTTGCCAACTTACAATAAGGAACATTGCATACATCATATATAATCACAATCTTGGCCATATCACATCACAACGCACCCCTGCAAAACAAAGTTAGATGCCTCTAATTTTCTTTGCATATTTTATGTGGTTTGGGGCTTTCAATAAGTGTCGCTCTAACTTACGAACAAGAACCACAACATTGATACTAGTATTGTCAATCACCCGTTGTAAATTGAATCTTAACTATGTTGGGAGAAACATGCACCCGCAAAGCCACTTATGCAATACAAGTTGCATGTCAAGCGTCGAGCAAGTCTCATGAATGATGTCATGTAAGGTTAGCCCGGGCCGCTTCATCCCACCATCCCGCAAGATGCAAAGTACACAAGAAGCAATCGACAACAAAAACATCAATGCCCACAATGACCATTGTGTTCTACTCGTGCAACAGATCTACATATAAACCTGGCTCTGATACCACTGTAGGGGTTCGTAGCATGGAAAACAAAAATTTTCTACCGCATGAACACACAATCAAGATCTAATCTATGATCAAGCCAAGATCTATCTACTAGATTGTAGCAACGGGTCAATAGAGTACTAACCCTCGAAGATCCAAAGCGGTTAACGAGAGCAGATTCTCGTGGATGATGTAGTCGTACACTCCCGATCTCAAGATCGCGCAGACGATCCTTCCGGCGCTGCGTTCCGGCAGCGCTCCCGCAGTCGGTCACACGTTCGGTACTCGACGAAGACCTTCCTCTCCCTTGTTCCAGCAGGCAGCGGAGGTTGTAGCACTCTCCTCGTGATTCTGGCAGCACGACGGCGTGGTACCGGAAGTAGAGGGGAGATCTCGCAGGGCTTCGCCTTAAGCCGAAGCGAGTATGGTGGACTATGAGAGATCCCTCGACGATCTAGGGTTTATACACGCCGAGGAAGAGGTGCTAGAGCCGGCGGCTAGGGCTTGGTGGTGCCCAAGTCGGCGGCAAGGAGAACCCTGGGAGGCGGCGGCAGCTGCAGGAGGTGGTGGCGCCAAGCTAGGGTTTAGAGGTAGGAACTTGTGTGTCTAGGAGGGGTGCCCTGCCCCTCCTCTTATAGGTGGAGGGAGGCGCGCCTGGGGAGGGGAGTCCCTCCCCAACTCGGACCCAAGGTGGGCCAGCGGTGGGAGGAAGAACTCCTCCCCCAAGTCGGTTTCAAACCTCCTTCTCCTCTTTCCCAAAACTAGCTGTTTGACTTTCAAACTAGCCGTTTGACTTTTTCAAACTAGGATTTAAATAAACCCTCTATTTTGGTACAACGGTGACACCTAGTACATGATGCAATCACATCAACTTGATATAACACATTCATGTACCCTTTCCCTTCCGGAGTGCCGGACATTCCGGAACCTTCTAGAACGTTCTCGATGAAAACACCGGAACCATTCTCCAACTCCGAAACAGGACTTTCCTTATATGAATCTTATTCTCCGGACCATTCCGGATCTCCTCGTGATATCCCGGATCCCATCCGAGACTCCGAACAACATTCGGTCTCTTACTCATCATTCCATAACTACTCAACAACATCGAATCCTTAAGTGTGTCTCCCTACGGTTCGTGAATTATGCGGACATGATCGATACACTTCTCCGATCAATAACCAATAGAGGAATCTGGAAATTCATATGGCTCCCACATATTTCTATGATTACTTTGCGATCGAATGAACCACTTACATACGATACCAATTTCCCTTTGTCTCACAATAGTTTACTTATCCGAGGTTTTGATCATCGGTATCTCTGCATACCTAGTTCAACCTCGTTACCGATAAGTACTCTTTTCTCGTTCCTGTGATATGTGATCCCTTGTGAGCCAGTCACATGCTTGCAAGCTAATTGGATGACATTCCACCGAGAGGGCCCAGAGTATATCTATCCGTCATATGGATGGACAAATCCCACTCTTGATCCATGTGCCTCAACCCATACTTTCCAAACACTCAATGCCACCTTTATAGCAACCCAGTTACGGTGTGGTGTTTGATGTCATCAAAGCATCCTTCCGGTGATGGTGATTAACATGATCTCATGGTCGAAGGAATTAGGTTACTATGTATCAGAAAGCTTATAGCAAATGAACTATATTAAATGACTTGATCTTTATGCTACGCTTACTATAGGAGTATGTCCATCACATCATTCTCCTAATTATATGACCCTGTTGTTAATAACATCTCTATGTTCATGATCAGGAAACCATGATCATATATTAACCAACAAGCTAGTTTAACAAGAGGCTTTACTAGGGACTCTTTTATGTTTACAAATCACATAAGTATTAATGTTTCCTATTAATACAATTATAGCATGGTATGTAAACATTTATCATAAGTATGAAGATATGATAATAACCACTTTATTATTGCCTCTTGGGCATATGTTCAACAGGACCCATCCCAACGTGACCCCACCGATCAGGCATGTAACGGTCGAGTCCTCATAACGTAACGCTCAACGCGCGACCCACCCCAACGCGGTCCCACCAGTCAAGCCTTTGAACTGATGGCATTCCTCCGTCCGAGCTCCTGCGAGGGCTTCTTAACATGGAGAGGGGAAAAGTGAGGAAAACTTAAACGACTGGGGAAAAGTGAGTACAGCTAACGAACCAGGGGCACGAAAATAGAAATCCCTTTATTAAAAACGGTTGAATATTTCAACCCTTTTTTTGTTCTCGAATTCTTACCTTGGGATGCCCTTTATCAAAGGCACTTACCATATGAACTCATTTTTCCGGTGGAACATACCTTTCTCCTGCTTCGAATTTCATTGGAAAATGCCAGAGTATTTCAGCATCATAAATATTGAAGATTATTTTGCCTTCAGCACAGTCAACTGACGCTCCTGTAGTACTAAGGAAAGGTCTTCCAAGTATTATAGATAATCTTTTATCCTCAGGCATTTCAAGAATAATAAAGTCAGTGGGAATAACATTCTCATATATTCTAAGTAGAACATCCTCAATCATACTAACAGGTTGTTTAGTGGATTTGTCAGCCATCTATAAAGTGATAGAAGTGGGGGAATATTCCCCTAATCCTAATCTTTTATAGAGGGAGTATGGCATTACACTAACTCATGCACCTAAATCACACAAGGCATTATGAATATTAGTTTTGCCTATTGAACATGAAATAGTTGGTATCCCGAGATCTCCTGACTTAGACAATAGCCTCCCATTAAAAGGGTAACTAGTTACCATCGCGATGGTTTCAGTTATCTCTTTCTATTAAGAATATCATGAAGAAATTTAGAATAGGTAGGTACTTTTATTGCATCCGCAAATGGAATTTCTAGATGAAGATGACTTAATGCCTTTTTAAAAGAATCATAAATTGCCTCATCCAGTGCTTTCTTTTTGGATATGGAAGTTTCTTACTCTTATATTTTACCTTTTGCGGAGGATCAGGCTATTTAGTTGCTTTCTTTTGTTGTTTCTTATCATTTTTCTTATTTTCTATTGCAACAACCTCGTCTTCTTTGCTTGTTTCTTCTTCTTCTCTTCGACCAATAGTCTCTGCATCAGAGTTAGAACTGTCATCCTGCGTATCATTCTGCTCCCCCAAGGTTTGATCTTGTGTGTCTTGAGAAGTCTCATCTTGAGGATCCACCAATGTATCATCTTCTTGGCTTGATTTGAGCAAGGCTTTTTCCTATCGATCTTTTTTAGCTTCATATTCTGGTGGTCCTAATGGTCTTTTAACAACTTCACCTCTTCTTGTAACAACATTAGTAGAAATAGGAATATTTATATCATCTTGAAGAAAAATTTCATAACCATATGCTATTAGTACGATTGGGTTTCAATCATACTGAGGTACTTGTGAAATAATTTTATTTCTTGGCCAATTTCCTCATAATTTTCTGTAAGTTCAGTCAAAATCTTTTTATGTCTTTGAAATTGCTTATGAAAGCTATTGTAATATTTGGCCTGTCTATATTTCAATTATTGAAAAACATTTCTAGTTTTATCTTCTTCAGTAAAAACTTGTAACAAATCTACTTTGCTTTCCTTGACAAGTTCAGAACGTATACCTTTTGCTTTCATGGTTTTGCATACCTCTGGCATAAGATTAGTATTTATACGAAGTATTCCCTTTTCCTGTTTAGTGCCAAAATCAGGATTGTAAAAACAATCATTCTTAGCCCTAGTAGTCATCAATTCCAAACATGCTTTAACAGCTAAAGTATTTATCGATCCTCCTGATGATGAATCTAGCAACTCTCTGCATTGGGTATTAAGGGTAAAATAAGTGGCAACCAGTTGACTTAGAATATCCATGATTAGGAATACTATTATTCATTCCAAATAATCTTTCCCATGCTTGTGGGTAGTTTTCTCCCACATTCTGACTAAAGTTGCCTATATTCTTTCTAATTTCTGTTACCCTTGCAAAAGGATTGAACTTTTTTATAAATTTAACAATGTATTTTTTCCAACATTTAATATAATGACGAGGGATAGAATATAACCAGTCTAGAGCTTTACCTTTGAGAGACCAACAAAATAATTTTAGACGAGAGAATTCTCTAGGCAAACCTTTTGGTCCAAGTGATGTTATCACATCGTCAAACTCTCTAAGATGTCTTCCTGTGTCTTCATCTTCCCTTCCACTAAAATCTTTTTCCTGCAAAATTTTAATAATCTCTCCATCAAATCGATATTCTCTATCTCCAGGATTAGGAAATTATATTGATTGCTTAAGAAAAGAAGAATTGGGAGCACTGTATTCTCTGAGAGTCTTCCCAGGTTTCTTGGAAGTTTTCCTATGAATGGACATGATTTCCATGAAGTCACGTAGGTTTTCAACTTCAACTTTATTCTACCTCAAAAGTTTTTCAATGATTTCTTCGCGCCTTTGAGTAGGTACACGATCAAGATAATCTGGTAGATAAGCCCTACTAGAGCGTATAGACCCTTTGTCTCCTAGGGAGACCATCTTGTAATAGTAACATCTAAAATATGAAGAGACAAAAAACTTAGCGCTTAGGTCTTCGGCAATGGCGCCATAAAATTGCTTGATGGCTCCAAGTGCACAGATCATTTGTAGCTAATTTCGAAGTTAAGATGTCGATCCCACAGGGAGCCCAAAGGTAAGTGTTTATGGGTGAAGTCTCTATCACACCCGAAGTTGTCACAGGTCTTCGAGTGAATTGACTGCAAGTGTTGAAATAAGCATAGATTTTGGATTAAAGGAAAGTATTTAAATAAAACTAAAATGTAAAACTTCAGAAATAAAAAGCATAAAAGTAAAGAACGATTTGTTTGTTGTTTTGTGCAGATGACAGATTACGCGCGGGGAGATTCAGTTCATGGTGATAGTGAATGTTCCAGGTGGATGAGTGATAAGTGTAACAATTATAATCTTATAAGTATGTGTGTAGGCGAGCAACCCATAATTAGCAGGAACTCCTCTTGGTATATTTTGTTCCAACTTCAATAATCCTACTAGCCTATTTACCACAACCATGTTCAGTCACTAGACGATTAGGATCCTTCAGGTTGCTTAGCAATTAAGCTCCTTGGATCGGACTAATGCAATAATCTTGGTGGTTCCTTGTTATCCTCGAGTCAAACTAGTTTTCCATTGATATCCCCGTGTCACTCGGGGGTCGATGGTCTGCAAGCGAACAAGATTCTATCTATGTAGAACAAAGCATCATGTTGACTGGGCCCTTAATTAGACAACAGGCATTAAGCATCCCACATATAGTCAAGCACACATAATATAGTAATTAAAATCAACCACAAACTTAATGAAAATTATATAGGCACATCACATCTCACCAATCCCCTACATCTCCCACTCCCAAGGGAACTTACTCACACATGAGAGAAGAAAGCATCATCGATATAATTAAATAAAGGGAGTTCTTCTTGATATTACCGTGGATATCCACAATAAGAAATAAAATAAATCCAACACAATTAAAGATGGGAAGAACAATCTCAACCCCTAGTCTTGCAAGGTGGAGATCTCTCTCTCTCTAGTACAAGTAATGGTTATGGAGGTGTGGTGGATAGGAGATCGAAGATCATGGAGCGAGATGAAGAACGTCTTCCCCTTCTTCTCTGGATCTCTTCTTTCTCCCTTATGGAGGGGATGGAAGCTCGTGTGTTCTGATTTCGTCCTCTGCCTCTTCACGAAAGTTTTCGCTTTTAATAAGACGAAGGAGATGGCATCTATACGGTGAGAACTATACGGACGGAAAAATATTCCCGCCATATAGTTGCTCGTTAAAGCTTCAGTATTTTCTCCTCGATTGCTTCCAAAAAGATACTTTCTTGTTTACGTTTGAATATTGTGTTTTTGCTGTTAAATCTCTCTGTTGATGTTCCGAACCTAAAAAACACATTAAAAACAAAGTTTTCTTTGCTACCGAGGTATTAGCGTTAGGTAAAGCTAGAAAACCATCAAATCCAAATGAAAACCATCGATAAAAACCATTAAAAAAATATGTCGAATCTCGCAGCTATCAACGGCCTCTTCTTGGGCCAAGTGGTTGGCTAGGAGAGGGCAACGAGGAATCCTAGTGTTAGTGGTGCTTTGAAAAATGCAACTCCCAAATCGCATGTTAGAGGCCTAGCTTGAGGCTAGTGGGTGGCCTGAGATATTGGTCGTGTTTAGAAGGTATTTTCGTACGAAAGCTCGGTGCTCCTGCTCCAATGGAGGCAATGTCTGTAAGTATCGTAACCCTCTTGGGGGTACCGTTGTGGCTACCTTTTATGGCTCCAGTTGAAAACCTTTGACCGTCTTGGTCTCAACGACGCTGACGCATTGTGTCGTCACCCTCTTAGGGGCGTCGTCATGGAGTTCTGTTATCTCAGTCTCGTTTCGCTTCCTTTGGTGGAAAGTTTGGTTTTTCATATATATATTTTTTGGTTATTTTTACCTGTTATGTAAGAGAATCTCATCATCACTTTGTATGTAAAGCATGGTAAAAAACTATTTCGATAGAGATAACTACCGTTCTACATGACATACTTTCCATCTACATACACAATGCAACAAAATTATTCTAACACCTGCCTTACATATATAGTAGTCTCTCCTTTTCAAACACAGACGATTTGGAGCTCATGCTACACATAGCCTGAATCACTCAAAAATAATAGTTTGAAGTTTCAAAAAAAAATCAACCAAAAATTCCTGAGTGTAGGAAATAATGTGCTCTACCAATTTGAAAAACTCTCAACTCGAAATACCCAGTATCTTGGGTTGTACAAAAATGTCAAAATCTGACATCTAAAGTAGTGAACAATGCAAAAAAATCTATTCTCCAAATTCTGTCAGATTTTATAATTTTTTTTAGATTGGAATATAAGGTTTTTCGAGTTAAGATTTTGTGTGTTTATATAGTACATCATTATCTACGTCAAGAATTTCTTCAAAACTTTTTGAAACATTAAATTGGTGTTTTCAAATTTTGAAAAGGAGCTCCATGTAGCTCAAGCTCTAAAGTGATTTTCTACTCCCTTTGGGTTTGTATGTCTTGTATGTTCCTAGGTCGTCAATTTTCCAATAAAAAATATATTTATGACATAAAGTTATATTAATAAGACATATTTATAATACACCCGGCATGGTTACACACATCTTTAAGTGTGGTTTACACAATTTAGGTAGTATATATCTAATCAAATTGTATGTATGGGCAGTATGTAAGACTGCCTACTACCTTGGAAGTATATAATACTATTTTCCTGGTAGTATGTACATTTCTTTCATATAGTATGTACGGGTAGTATGGATTACTATCTACTATTTTGATAGTATATATACTACTTTCTAGGTAGTATGTATTTCACATAGTCCTTTTATACATACAACTAAGAAGGTATTTCTAATATATTGCAACCATGTGGTAACTTTCACCTTTTTATCTTAAATACAATATATGAATATACTCAAACTGATAGAGTATATAGTACAGTATATACAAACACTAGTAGAAAACAGGCTATACGTTCGCGCCCCCTAACAGCATTAATCCTGGTTGCGTCACGAACCGGGACTAATGCTGGCACGCGTCCCGGTTCGAGCGGGCACGGTGGCCGTTGGCCTGCGTCCCGGTTTGTGAGGGGTCATGTGTCCCGGTTTGTAACACAAACCGGGACCGGTTTGTAATACAAACCGGGACTAAAGGTTGGGTGCCAGACACGTGGCCTGACACACACCTTTAGTCCTGGTTTGTGTTACAAACCGGAACGTATGATCCCGCCCTCTATAAATATGATGCCCCAGCCCTCTGCCACCCCTCTGTTTTTTCTTGGTGGAAGGTGTGAGAGGTGTGCTAGTTTATTTTTTTTCCTATGCATGCATTCAATGTGTTTGATGAAATGTTTGAGTGAATGATCCCGTTCAATTTCTCACAGAACAAAAATATAGAAGGTGTCTAAGACGGACTTGAGCTTTCTCCTCTTTATTTCCCTCGATCGAGGTTAGCAATCTTATCTTTTCTCTGTCATTGATACAATGCATGTGTCGATGTGAATTGGTCATTTCACTATTTATGATGTCCCGTTTTTGATAAACTTAATTATATGATACAGATGAACGGTTTGGGAATAGATGTACGGTGACCGGAGTGTACCCGGGTACATTAAAGGCGTGGATAAATTTATCGATGTGGCTACGGCAAACAAAGAGAATGGTTTTTTACGTTGTCCATGTGTTCAATGTTGGAACAACAAGGAGTACTCTTCCTCGAAAATCATTCGCGGCCATCTGGTTATGAAAGGTTTCATGCCCAACTATAATTGCTGGACCAAGCACGGGGAAAGAGGGGTTATGATGGAAGACAGTGAAGAATAAGATGATGATAACAACTATCATCATATGTTTCCTGAATACAGTGATACTGCAATGGAAGCCAATGAAGAGGAAGGAGGTGAAGAACGGGCATCAGATGAGCCCGCTGATGAACTTGGTAGGGTCATTTCTGATGTAAAGCGAGACTGTGAAACAGAAAAGGAGAAGTTGAAGTTAGAGGGCATGTTAGAAGATCACAAGAAATTGTTGTACCCAAATTGCGAAGATGGCAGCACAAAGCTCGGTACCACAATGGAATTGCTGTGATGGAAGGCAGAGTGTGGTCTAACTGACTCCTCATTTGAAAAGATGCTGAAAATAATGAAGCCAAAATTTCCAAAACTTAACGAACTTCCCAAGAGTACGTATGAATCAAAGAAGACTCTCTGTCCTCTAGGATTATATGTGTAGAAGATACATGCATGCATTAATGACTGCATCCTCTACCGCGGTAAGGAGTATGAGAATTTAGATAAATTCCCGGTATGCAATGCATTGCGGTATAAGATCAGACGAGATGAACCTAGTGATGTTGAGGGAGAGCCCCTCCGGAAGAGGGTTCCTGCTAAGGCTATGTGGTATGCTCCTATAATACCAAGGTTGAAACACATGTTCAGAAACAAAGAGCATGCCAGGTTGTTGCGATGGCACAAAGAAGACTGTAAGAAAGACGGGAAGTTGAGACACCCTGCTGATGGGTCAGTATGGAGAAAAATCGAGAGAGACTTCCCGGACTTTGCAGGTGACGCAAGGAACTTATGGTTTGGTCTAAGTACGGATGGCATGAAACCTTTTGGGGAGCAGAGCTGCAGTCACAGCACCTGGCCCATGAGTCTATGTATCTATAACCTTCCTCCTTGGTTGTGCATGAAGTGTAAGTTCATTATGATGTTAGTGCTCATCCAAGGCCCGAAGCAACCGGGCAACGACATTGATGTATACCTTAGGTCATTAGTTTAAGAACTCTTACAGCTGTGGGGCAAACCAGGTGTACATGCGTGAGATGAGAACAAACATGAGCCATTTGACCTACGAGGGTTGCTTTTCGTAACCATCAATGATTGTCCTGCTCTTAGTAACCTTTCAGGATAAACAAACAAGGGATATAAGGCATGCACGCACTATTTAGATAAGACTGAAGGTAGATATTTGCATAAATGCAAGAAGGTTATGTACCTAGCGAATCGATGATTTCTTCCGACCAATCATCCCATAAGAAAGAAAGGCAAGAATTTCAAAGGTAAGGCAGATCACCGGAAGAAGCCTGAACTCCCTTGCTAGTGATAATGTATTTGGTATGGTCAAGGACATAGAAGTAATCTTTGGAAAGGGTCCCGGCGGTCAATCAGTTCCAAACAACATCGCTACAGGACACACACCCATGTGGAAGAATAAATCTATATTTTGGGAGCTGCCATATTGGAAAGTCACTACGTGTCCGCTCTTCAATCGACGTGATGCACGTGACGAAGAATCTTTGCGTGAACCTGATAGGATTCCTAGGCGTTTATGGGAAGACAAAAGATACACCAGAAGCACGGGAGGACCAACAAATTATGAACCCAAAGAACATGCATACACAGAACAAGACGGATAAAGGGCATCACTTAAGTCGTGCTAGCTATGCTCTTACCAAAGCAGAGAAGGAAATCTTTTTTGAAGCCCTTTATAGTATCAAGGTGCCTTTTGGCTTCTCATCTAACATAAAGGGGATAATAAATATGGCAGGGAAAAAGTTCCAAAACCTGAAGTCTCATGACTGTCACGTGATTATGACGTAGTTGCTTTCGATTGCATTGAGGGGGCTTCTACCGGAAAATGTTCGAGTACCCATTGTGAAGCTATGTGCATTCCTCAATGCAATATCTCAGTAGGTAATTAATCCAGATATTCTGCCAAGGTTACAGAAGGATGTGGTACAATGTCTTGTTAGTTTTGAGTTGGTGTTCCCACCATCCTTCTTCAATATTATGACGCATCTCCTGGTTCACCTAGTGGAAGATATTGCCATTCTCGGTCCTGTATTTCTGCACAATATGTTCATCTTTGAGAGGTTCATGGGAGTCTTAAAGAAATATGTTCATAACCGTGCTAGACCACAAGGAAGCATCTCCAAGGGATATGGAACAGAGGAGGTCACTGAGTTTTATGTTGACTTTATTCCTTACCTTAAGCCGATTGGTTTTCTGACTCGCGGCATGAGGGAATACTAAGTGGAAAAGGCACGCTGGAAAAGAAAGCAATGATATGTAGGGACGGGGATTCTTTCACTAAAGAACACTACACAGTTCTACATAATTCCACCTTGGCAGCTCCGTATATCGAGGACCACAAGAATATTGTATGCTCAAAAAACCCGGGGAAGCCTGACTCATGGATTACAAATGAACACATGAAGTCTTTTGGTGGTTGGATGCGGACACATCTCTTGAATGACACCACTTTTGGAGATCAGCTATACTTGTTGGCCGCGTCACCATCTTCTACTATATTGAATTTCCAAGGGTACGAAATAAATGGGAATACATTCTACACGATCGCCCAAGATAAAAAGAGCACCAACCAAAACAGTGGTGTCCGCTTTGATGCAATGAACGATAATGGTAAAAAGGACACATACTATGGTTACATAGAGGAGATATGGGAACTAGACTATGGAGTCTCTTTTAAGATCCCTTTGTTTCGCTGCAAATGGGTCAACCTAAATGGGGAAGGGGTAAAGATAGACCAGTTGTACGGAATGACAACAGTGGATCTCAACAATCTTGGCTATAGATATGAACCATTCGTCCTAGCCAATGATGTGTCTCAGGTTTTCTATGTGAAGGACATGTCCTCGAGACGGAAAAAAAGAAAAAATATGCAAACGAATACATCATATGATGAGCCAAAGCGTCACATAGTTCTTTTAGGGAAAAGAAATCATGGGAATCGAGGACAAGACAAACATGTCAGAAGATTATAATAAGTTTGATGAAATTCCGCCCTACACAGTGAAAACTGACCCAAGCATTCCGTTAAGTAAAGAAGATGCTCCATTGTTACGTCTGAAGCGATCATAAGGAAGGACATACGCCAAGAAGTTCATGCTCATATTGTGTACCTCTAGTTCATGCCTGGTCGGTCGGATGCATATTGTGAACCTAAATGCCATGAGACATGATAGCTCATTTTGTGAAGGATATTTTATGTTGTTTGCAATTTTCCAGGTATAATAAATGTATTGAGTGTTCGTCCCAGTTTGTGGCTAGACTGGGACTATATATAGGGGGGACTTTAGTCCCGGTTTTGTAGTCTCGGTTTTTAATATTAAAGGCCCGAGTGTTCCCCAGCACCAAAAAAGAAAATGCCCTAGTGTTCAAAATGCTAAAGGTCCTTCACCAACCCGAGCCAAAGCTGTCATCAGACTATGAGCGCTCTATTCTCAAGTCACATGCGGCACAACAACTGTCGAAGAGCAGTACTGATGCAAGCGGGAAATCTGTTGCCCTGCTCGGAGAACAAGCAAAACAATCTTGTGCCCCTCTCAAGGTGATTTCCCATACCAATGTGGGGTCGAGCAAATATGCAGCCGAAGAGCAGTATGATCCATATGTAGTTGCACAATACGGAGAAGATGCCGCTGCTCAAGGTATGAGTATTTCCCACTACTTATTCTAATTACAATACTTCCCCATGGGTGAAGTAGCATACAAATACCAGTACGACAAACCTCTCATCAAACCTGAGGAGGTAAATAATCTTTCAACAAAAATGCGAAGATTGCATAACTGGTACATGCATGCCATAAAGGCCGGGGCTAACTGGATAATGCTGAGGGTTACAAAAAAGCATTATGGGAAAGAAATAGATGACATGATATCCATTGAATTTGTTAAACTATTTTAATTATTCAATCAAGATGCCTAGGACAAATCGATCATCAGTGCCTATTGTCTGTAAATACTAATTCTGTAATTAATTTAGTCTGTAGCTATCTCACCTCGTTTATTGCATGTATATAATCATACTATAATATGCAGAATTCAGATTCTCGAATGCAGTAGAGGACAAATCTATGACATTGGGTTCATTGACCCATATTGGGTTCATCAAGCTAATCTCAAAACAAACCCCAAAGATACGGAGGATAATATCGTACACACATTAAGGTTTCAAGAAACCAGAAGGGAAATACTATTTTCTTACAACTTCGAGTGAGTGTTATTGTCTTGTATACACTTTCTATTTCGCTTACTCGACGTTAAGTATATAATTGATTAGTTATGCATGCACATCTTCCACTATATACTGTTAATCATTCAACCTGACAAAGGGCGTGTACTAGTCTTGGACTCAAAACATAAACCCCTTGATACGTGGAAGGACATGCAGATGTTTCTCCAGCGGTAATTATAATCATTATGACATTATATCGGCAACGTTCTTGAATTTTATGATATCAAGTAATTAATAACTTCTTTTATTCGTTTTCTCGCTGGGCAGCGCTTGGAAATGGTCCACTAAGAAGGCTAGGGTTGTTTGGAAAGAGGAGATTACATTTAACCCACTAGATGTAAGCACCACTAGCTATATCTGCGCATCTCTTTGATTCTAATTTTGATACCGTTATTATCATGCTTGATTATTATTTTGATTGAACCATGTTCTCGTAAAGTGCCTGACGCAGGAACCAGGGAACAATTTATGTGGATAGTATGTTTGCGAGTTCATCCGTCAGACGTGCTGTGAGAAGGGGAGAAATTTAGAGCAACTTAACATACGTAAACAATTTCTATAGTTTTTAATTACCATTAAATTGTGTTTAGTTTCATTCATATAGGTTGACTCCTTTTTTAAATCAGATCGAACGTCTACGGGACGGTCTTATGCCAAATGATCGCGTACGAGCAATTTAGGAGGAATTGGCGGGATTCTTGGATGCAGAAATCCTAGATTTAAAAGGAGAATACTATTCGGGTGTGTATATCCAATAGGGATTGTACAAAGAGCATATTTTGTATGTAGTGCATGAACTCCATGTATCGAATGTAATATGTTCGACACTTGGATCTATATTGTCATGATGATCTTGTGTAATATAATGATTTCTTCATTGATGAGTGCAAAATACTAAATAAAAAATAAAACAACATAAATGAATTCTCTGCCGCGCCACAAAAAGTGGCCAAAATGCTGCCGCGGCAAAAAAAAAAGGTTGCCAAAATGAATTCTCTGCCGCGGCAGAGAAATGTGCCAAATCTCTGCCGTGGCAGAGGGTTATTTGTCCCGGTTCGTGTTACGAACCGGGACGGTTGCTCCTCCCCCTCGTACTGAGCAGCGGCCACGTGTACGCTCTTTTGTCCCGGTTGGTGGGGCAACCAGGATTAAAGGTTGGGGCTTTCGTCCTGATTGCCCCGTCTCGGTTGGGGAACCGGGACTAAAGGCCCTTACCAACCGGGACACTTGGGGCATTTTGCACTAGTGAAGTGTGCAAATACACCAAGAAATAGCAAGTATTTTACATTATTAGAAAGAGATAGTCTCAATAGTTATCTGGGATATACAGATTAGTCCCACTACTTGTAAAATGGGGTCAGCTGATCCCAAAACATGTTCTAATGTGCAAAACTTATCCCAAATGGCTTAGGTGTTGACATGTGGCAATAGTTATTTTGCGAAAACGACCCTTCATATTATATTTTGCAAATGTGACCTTGTTACTTCATATCCGTATGGGTCCCACCTGTCAGACCGTCAAATCTCTATCTCTATCTCTATCTCTATCTCTATCTCTACTATCTAAAAAGGACGAATTTCCTCTGTTTCCTCCGACTAGGCAGGAACGATTGATCCTGGCCTTCAAATCTACCAGATCTAACGCTCTAGGATCTCCCAATGACATTGCTCATCATCCCTATTTTGTACGTTCACCAATTAATACCGGCAATTAATTAGAGAGAGAAAAAGGGGCCTTAAAGATTGGTAGCAGAAATTGCAGAGAGAAACAGGGGCCTTAAAGATTGCTAGCGGCAATTACACGACAATGAATTTACTACCCGGCAATGCAATTACTACCCTGATTACAGCGAAATATCAGGAGCCTCTCGTGATTACAGACGGCCTCTCGTGGATCTCCTAGACATCGCACTCCTTGCCGCCGCCTAGAGCTGACACAGCCTCTCGTGAATCTCCTGGACACCGCACTCCTCGCCGCACCCTCGCGACAGCGTGCTCCAGGCGTCGCACTTCTCGCCGCCAACTTGCAAAAGCACGCCGACCACTGGCGACCCTCCTGCACTTGTCGCCGATGTTCCACAAACCTCCGACTCGCCGCTGCGCCCTGTCCACAAAATTCCACCTGCACAACAAGGCTAAAACCGGTGATTATCGGCAGCCAATTCGAGAACAATTACAAAGGTAACTAAATTCCATCTACCATGTATTAAAATAGAAATCACATAAGTGGCACAACTTGCTATTTAGCCATATCGAACTACCTGGCTTCTTCGATTTGGATGCTTTTCTGCCCAAGCAACGAACTGGTTGATCTTTTCATCCACCTCCTTTTCTAATTCTGCAAGTCCACATTGCACCTGGTCACACACACAGAACATCAAAGATTTTTATTTTAGTTGGAGCACGTCACAAGTATCAGTACAAACACCAGCATATAGTGTAGAACTAAGTAATATTGCCTGCGACACCAAAAATAAGGAGAAGAAAACAACTATATTATAGCTCTTTGTGGTAGTAACAGCATGAAAGTAACACCATAAACATAATTGCTTAAAAAAGTAACAGCATGAACTGTGCATACTGAAATTTTGTGGTAGTAGTACCATTCATTTTGTAAGTTCACATGATTAAAAGAAAATATGATGTGGAAGGCACATAGCAATCCAATTAAACAGAACTACAAAGTCTACACAATTCAAATGCATATGGAAAAAACCTTAGCTAGCAGCATGTGTAAACCATTATACTGTGTTTTTCTTTCACTGAAGTACGCACATTCATGACAAAACTAATATTAGGGTGACAATAGCATGCGAGCATGTAATTTAAAGTGTGGTTCAGGTTTGATGTAAACAGTCAGATTTCACAAAGGAGGATTGAATCAGGAAGAAGACATACAGCAACTACCACTCAGCTAAGCCGGTATGGTGCTCCAGGACATCGCTCAAGAGCGGGCTCATATTCAGGGTGCACCGAGCAGCGTAGACAGCTGCAGCGGCAGTCACCGATGGGGCGTATAGTAGCATAGTGTACTGAACCAGCGAAAGCTCAGCATAAAAGAACACCATGTTCTCCAGCTGCATTGGAAAGAGCAAAGATATGCACATTACACATCAATCAATGCCTAGAATCGACATGAGAGTTACTGAAAAATGGTTCAGATGTTACTTTTCTGTCACCCATTGCAGCTTTCAGATATCTAGGAACTTTAGATTATGGTACACAACAATAATTTAGTGGCAGATCTAATGTTTGTACAAAGGTTGGGGGAACTTATGCACCTTGTCAATGTCGGCTTCCAACAGATTATTGTTTCGTACAAAAGCATCAGTTCAGGAAGCGCTACTCCTCTTGTAGAGTGCCATCAAGTGGATATCAAATCGCCACAACTAACTAAAGAGACAAAGTGAGCCACATTAGCCTGAATGTACAATAAAATGAGCTATGATATGTTGGCATTGCTAAAAATTGTATTTCATACATGAAAGTGAAGAGGGATTATATGGAACAATAATTCCCTGCCCAAAGCTGTCCAAAGAGGATCATATTAAAACTGCCATATTAATAGTGTCAACAAAGATACAAAATAACATGAACATTATGTTCTCAAATGAGCAAGAAAACATGACAACCGATGAATCTCCTAGCTTATAGAGTAGAGGACGACAACAGAGTTGACAGGTGCCGAGTGATCTACTTTCAGATCCATGACTCAAATTCCTATATCACAAAGCTCGGTTCTATTATTCTTGTACTGAGTACCTACCGACTATTTCATTCGATTTAAACTGGCAGATGAAATCATTGGTAAATTACTACAACTTAGTATCATTTTTTTGAGATGCTAGGCATTGTTCAGGCGAAAAGAGCTTCAGATCATCCATCATCCAACCCATGCATCAAATTTATTAATACGGTCTTAAAACTCTAAAGCTGTACTATGTCATGATTTATCACCTGATCTTGTCACCTCTAAACCAAGCAATTGAGCAAGTGATCTTGTCATCATTTATTTTCTGAACTAATCAAATCTACGGCATAGAACGGTGAATGGGTACTTAGCATCATACACTAGCAAAGTAACACAAAACCACCAAGCAAAAGTGAATCAATCTTCCACAAGAGCAACAACTCGATTTTACAATGACGTTTGTAATCCCTACTTATGTATAAAAAAAGTGAACGAATCCCCTCACCAATGATGCTTCCTACGTTCCTGTGAAGCTGTGGCCAATCATTATCCAGGTGGACAAACACAAAGGTGTAAAATAGTAAAAGTAAATAAGCTGGAACTGAAGTACAACATGGATCACATATATGGAAATTTAACAGGTATTTGGTTGTATAATTATTGTATCAAATTTGGATGATCTATTGCATCCAAATAAATAAGTACAACATGGATCACGTATTTGAATGATCTATTGCATCGAATTTAGACAAATAATACTACAAGATATATGTATTTGGTTGTATACACAGCATATGGAAGCTCTTTGATTATATCCATAATTGAAGATCTTGTTAATTAATATGAAGTATTCAGATCTATTAATTAATATAGCAGAATCCCGTATCAAAATAAATAGGAAATATCTTGACCCAACAACTACAAATATAAATAGAGAAGATTACCTGTTATTTTTCTCGCTACTGCTCAACCTTAACCATCAGATCCAATCCAAAACCGCGATGAATCCTCATTGGCAACAAGGTATGATCCGAGCCACGCACCGCCAAATTCCTCACCAAGCCTCTGCTGCCCTCAATCTCATGCCCTTCAACGCTGCATCCTTGAATCCTTCACGCCCGGGAACCAGGGGATCAGCAACTGCGGCGTCGCGCGGCACATCGGGGACTACGGCAGCACGGGAGATCAAGCGCAGCTGGAGCCGGTTGTGGCAGCAACGAGGGCCTCACTGAAGGGCACGACGGCGTGGCTCCGTTCTTCGACGGCACAATCGAAGGAGAGCCACCCAGCCATAGCCACAATCTGGTTCGGCGGGATGTCCAGCTGCCGCATCCCCGGGATGATCTCCCACACCCCTCTCTGGCAGTTGAAAACCTCGTCCGAGCTCCGCTCCAGCGCGGACGAGTGCGGCATGGTGGGGGTGCCCGGCGTGGTCGGGGCTGCGGTGGTGCTCTCGGCGAACCCGTAAACACCGTGGAAGCCGCTGGCAGTCACGGTGCCACAGGCGCCGGACAACGAGCAGAGGCTGCTAGCCACGCAGATCCTGTCGCAACACGGCGCACGCGAAGTCGAAGCGCGGGAGGAGCACGCCGAGGCTGGGGCGCAGGTTCAGAATACTTTGGTGCCGCCCGACACAGGGCTGGCGGCCGGAATGGACGAGGCGGCGATATCATCTGTTGTGGAGACGAGGCGGAGGGGTGAAGCGGGAGGGGGAGCAAGCAGCAGGGCGTGACTAGGGGGCGGTGAGAGCAGCCGCCGGTGAATTCCATGGGGGAGAAGAGGGGTTTGCACTGGGAGGGAAGGGCAGGCGGCAGGGCGTGACCGGGGGCCTGGGGCGGTGATGGACATGGGGAGATGAATTGGGGGCAGTGTGTAGAGAGAGTGAGGTCTACCCGTGCGTTGACTAGCGTGCTAGGATAGATCAATGCATATTGAGCTAGCTCGTTTAGCTAGACTAGAGTCCATTTTATTTTTCTAATATTATCTAAGTATTTTCAAAATTCTGTTTTTAATATTTCTTCTATTTTATTAAGACATATCTCTAGAAAATGTCTTCCATTTACTATTTTAACTATATACAAAATTCTGTTTATATTTTTATTTTATTATTTACTTGTTTAGATCAAGTAAACTTGTGGAGACAATAGACCTCGACACGACGATGTTGGAAGGGAACAAAAGTTCAACGAGTTTGACGCAATCAAAAGAGGTGCAACGAGATGATAGCTTTTCATCTTTAACCGCATAATCTATATTACAATATTTATATTTCTATGTTTGATGTATGTTTCATGTTTGTGGATCACACACGAAACAGATACAATTATTGCCGTCACTCGGAACAAACCTACTAACATAGACAACAACGCGATGTTGGTGGAAGAGATAGAAAACTCATCGAGTTTTATACAATCAAAGGAGTTGATTGTCTTTCTTTTCTACCATATGACACACTTTCAAATTTATACTTAATTTTTTCTTTGAGATATATGTTCCGTGTTTAAAGATCATGGATAGGACAGAAACAGACATAGATATTATCGACGCTCCGAAAGACTCCACTGACATAGGCGACGATTCGATGTTTGTGGAAATGACAACAATCGAAGGAGATAATTAACTTTTTTATATGCATGTTACCACCACACTTAAAATTTATTTTGACTATTTCGTGGCTTTGCCCGATAGCGGTAGTATAAGTGATATTCTTTCCCAATAAGAGGAAGATGATTAAAGTCACATTGGTCAATCATGTCTGTATAGATATACGTATAACGGTAGTATAAGTGATGATTCTAGAAAATTTGCATCGGTTCTATTTTTGTAATATTTTGGAATTCAAGGTTACTTCCTTAGATTTATGCTATTTTACCACAAAAATTAAACTTCTTGAGACTATAGAATTAAGACTTTTTATTTCTTTATTACTAATGCTTAATTTTTGCTTTTGAGGAACGGAATAAGCCTACGTGTTGTTTCAAACCATCCAAATGCAAGTAAGCCTAAACGTGTTGCTTTTGCGGGTTATTCATGATTAATTATATGGAATATTGGATAAGCAATATGTTATCTGATCATGTCACCCAGGTATATTTTTTTTCACGATAACATATTAGTATTCTCTTAAATCTTACTTATATATTTTTGAATACTATTTTGTAGGCGGATATAAAAAATATTCGTCAAAAATTAATTATTATATTGACAGACTCGGAATTGAATAAGATAAAAGAAAAGCCAAAACTATCATCCCAGCAATGACAAATGTGACGGATTCTGATTGTACAATCGTGGAGGGCCCAAAGTGACTAGATTCATCCGATAGAGCTAAAAACAAACATCCTTTTCGGGTCCATATCGTGTCCACAACCCCCCGCAAATTAGTTGACGAGCTTTGCAAACACATGATGTCCATTCGAGATGCTAAGCGTCTGGAGTAAGCAACATGTTAAGTTTTTTTTTTCTGATAATAAATATTGTTATGATTTATCATTCTTAATATTTTCCTTACAGACAGGACTGGGTGCGAAGTTCCAAACCGTATTCAATAGGCTTTAGTCTTAAGAAAATTCAGGACATACTCAGGTTAGACAAGCCTATGGACAATGAATGTTTTAACTTGTCCATACGCATAATGGCATGCGACGAGATCATATAGCTGGTAGAGACGGATGTGCTGAATTTGCGTTTTTGTGTAAGTTACTATAATCTCGTAATCTTATCGTTATCACTATGTTTCTAAACTTTTTTTCCTAGACCGCGATGGTTGATTCGACACGAGGTCACAAGTGGGGTAAAAATCCAAATATCCAGACTCTCACAAAGTTGTTCGATAGTTGGCCTGAAATAGACTATAAAATCTCTTCACGCAAATTGGTAAAGATATTTCACTTGTCCATCATTGTGCAGTTATATGTGTTTCTAATGGTTGTCCATTTGAAGGTTTTGCTTCCTTATGCATCCATGGGCCATTTTACTTTGTTCTCCATCGACAAGCATGCCTCTTATGTATCTGTTTTTGATAATCTCTCTGTATTGCCATCGCCAAAGATTAAAATGCATCGATCTCACAACATGTAGTTAAACTTATAAAGAACTGAAATCTATCTAGGCAAAGCACTCGGATTAGCACAACCCGGTTGGGATGGTGATATATTTTCCTGGCCACGTAAATCACCAGTTGGTATTCCAGAAAGTTCAGACATGTGAGTATCTCTTAAAATAATCTTATGTTTTTCTTTGCCTTTTACTATTCCATAACATAATACCGAGTCATTCATATACAGAAATCCGTCTGGTTATTTTATTTTTTACATTATACTCTCGTGGAATAGTAAAGAATTGGTTCATCCAATATGCACGGTGGGTATTCTAATGACATGTATTGTTTATGCAGAATGTTTATGAGCTGAGAAAAAAATTGGTGCACTTTCTCAAGTATCATGAAAATGAAGCAGAAGAGAATATCTCAAACATTTCCTGACAATATCTAATGAGTATCGAGGAGTAGATATTATTATATTAATTAATTAGTCCGAGCGCTTATTTCATATTTGAATGACATCAAATTATACTTCAAACATGTGAAATACTATGTGTTTGTATATCATGTGGCCGTTTTTCGTACATGTGAAATTTTTATAGGTACTATGTATTGATATATATGTGTAAGTTTTATTATAGCCGTAGCAACGCACGGGCATTTGTACTAGTGAGAGGACTGAAATATCTAAAATAAAAGGCACAAACCTCAGGTTGATTACGAACCAGGGACCTGCAACCTGCAGCGCAAGTGCACAACCGCTACGTCCGACAAACTTTATTGTTTTTTTATTTTATTAAACCTTCTTATAATAAACGTGTCTGCACACAATCAACACAGCTAATCTGAAACTTGGCGATGCGGTGCTCGTGCATGCTCCAGTTGATCCGAAACCTTCACACATAAGCTGAACCAAATTAAGACATGCATATGACGGTCGGCAGGCACTTTGTGCCATTTTCTTAAATAACAATCAACCATTCAAATACGTTGTGCACGGTAGAGCTGAATTATCAGAAATCATCAATTCCTAGTGATCACCTTAAGTTACAGTGTAACTGTTACACAATCGATCAGCAGACATCTTTAGTCTTATAAATTACTATGTACTCCCTCTCCGTTTATAAATATAGATATCGAATGTATCTAAATGTCTTTTAGTATATAGGTTCGTAAAGGTTTGAAGTGAAGCTATATACCAAACGGCTTCTAGATATATTCATTTCACAAAGATAAAATATATTATATCACTAAATGGAGGGAGTACCAATATCCTTGCAAGGCCAAAGAATCTCAAAGAAAAGATGACTAGAGCACAATGTTTCAGTCATGGCTTGCAATACTATAACAGCAACAATGTCGTCCCTCCTCTTGGTACTGTCACTCCTTTTGTCCCTGACTAGTAGGTAAACTGCATAGGAAAGATGACATCTAATGTCCATGATATATAGCTCTTAAATATGTAACATCCCGAAAATTCATGAATTGTAAAAGTATGCATTGCTTTCATATCGTCATAGCATCTAGAACTTGCACAAAAAATTTCATGTATTGGAACCAAATAAAAACCATATTTCTGCTCATTTTATTATTCATATGAGGCATGGTTTTATTTTTATTTTCAAAAGACCAAAGTGTTTTTGAGTGAACAGATGTGTTTGTCACGCTTTTGAGTGCAAGGTTCACAGTATAAAAATCTAGAAAATGTTTGAATTTAAACATGTTTGAATTAGGGTTCCAAATTTATTCCTGAAAATCAAATTAAAAAAGAAAAGGAGAAGAGAAAAAATAAAACCCTGCGCTGCATTTCCAGCCCAGCACCACTTCTGACCTAACAAGCCCACCCGGGGTTCTCTCCCTCTGCCCCCTCTCTCACCCGCGCAAAACCAACCCCGCGCTCGCTGACCACTGGGCCCTACGCCACATCGTCATCGTCCCCAAATCCCGCACCCGCAGACCATGTCGTCGCCGCCATTTCCTCCTTCACTGTCGCAATTGAAAATCGAGTAAATGGCGATGAATGCTCACGTAATCCTCGCCCCCGACGCCTGCTACTTAACCCCCTCTGCCTCGCGGCCATTTCCCCTCAAACTCCAACGCCCAAGCGCCCCAGGCTGCCACAATTGAACTTGCAACGCCGCGGATCCGAGAACCTCCGGCGAGTAATTCTGGTGAGCACCGTCCACCCCATGCCCTCTGGTTCACCCTGTCGTGCTCACCATCCTATGGCGCATCTAACCTTGCCTCTGGTTCGTTCTGTATTGCCCCAGGTCGTCGTCCCCGTCAAGCACAGCGAGCGCCCGAAGCTCCGTCCAACTCCGACGAGGGATTCCGGTAAGAATCGAGCGCCCCTTGCCTTCTAGTTTAAACCCATATGTGCGTCGTGTCCTTGCGCAGGCACTGATGCCTTTTGTTTGTCCTATGATGACCTAGAACATCGTCGTCGTCTCCTCCAACCCGTGCCCGATGCCAGTGAGTTTTCCTACGAGCTTTCACAGCCGCTACAGCACGCCCCTGTCCAAACCAAGACCACCTTGAGCATCCTCGCATCCGCGTGACGCTGGTAAGCCACAACACTACCCCTATCCCCCTCTGGATTCGTCGGAGCGTTGCCAGCAGAAGCGCCGCTCCCGCCAGTGTCATTTGCACCGCTCACTTTTGGTCGCTTGATCCAGGGCCGTTAGATCTAGATCGTTCGCTGTAGATTAGATCTTGAGTGAAGCGGTAAGTTTTGATCTGGCGCATTCGATCTGACTTGATCCAACAGCACGGAAACGTGATCCGCGCGAAACGGTATCAACCAATCAGATGCGTCCACGTGCCTGGCTGTTTGATTTAAAATCTGTTTTTGAATCTATTAGGGATTTAAACTTGTAAAATTCATATCTTTAGTTTTGTTTGTCAAAAAATTGCAAATAATATTTCATTGGATTCAGAAAAGTAAGCCCTACACTTCTGTGGCCTTGAATTAGTATTTTTCTTCTGGATAAATAGGATTATTTGAAGAACAAATTATAGGCTTATTTTGACTATATAAAATGTTTTAAAATTTGTTTTAGAGTGAAACTTGTTTTATTTGAACCTTAGAAAGTTTACTTTGTGTTCAGTACTGTTTGGTTTGAATTGTTTAGTGTAGAAAATAATTCCATTGCATTTGCATGCATTCATATATATTCTTGTTTGAATATTAGAATGTGAATTTGGTGCTATAATTTTATGTGTAGATTTTGCTGATAGTGGTGATTGTGATTGTGAGGACTGTTGCTACTCCCCAACTATCAAGATTAGTGATTATCCATATACTTTTGTCCTATTATTTTGACTATGCATTAGTGATATTTTGAGTAGGACTTGCATGGAGATCTTTGCTAAGTTTATACTATGCTATGCCTTGGGAAATCCTAGTAGTTGTAGTCTTAGTAGATTTTTCTCTAAGTTAAGAAAACTTGTTATGTTATCATGCTTATCCTAGCTAGTAGAAAACAAGGGTGGATTATTCATGCTATGAAATTTTGCTAAGTCTCTGACTTGTGTTTTGACTAAGTGAATGAATCACCTGGGTGGAATGGTATGGATGGGTTATGTTGAGTGGTTACACAAGACCCATGTCTATGGTTTACCTTGTGTATCACACTTGTGGATTTCCACCCAGGAACAAAGGTATTTTAGATGTTTTGTGTTGAGAAGCTTCTAGTACAACCACATGGCATATGGGATCTGCCTTGACCACATAGGTTCCAAGAACTTAGCCAGATGGACAGTTGGTGGTAGGGTGATAGGATGGAACGCATACATGGTGGTCTAAGGGAATACTTCTGAAAGGTATCTTCTCGATGCATGTCGAGTCTTGTGGGGAAAGTGCACCACATCTTGAGAGGGTAAAACCTAAGTACTTAGCGGTGTCCCCGGCAACGGACAATTTGAGCATCAAAGACGTTGAAGCAATCAAGGATCTCCTCATCCCAATTTCTAAGTTAAAAACTTATGGTTGAACAAGGGTAAAGGTTCACCAATGTCTATTGGTGGTTCCTTGGGTGTTTTTGAAAAACAAAAACTTAGCGTTTTTCAACTGATAAGAAAAACCTATTTTGAGCAAAGCATGCCTAAGCTACACTTAGCCAAATTCATATAGATGTTAGATACTACTAATCTACTATGGTATCACTTGCAAATACAATTCCAAATGTATTGACCCACTGTGGATGTAACTTATGATGTTGCATGTTACTCTGATGGAGATTAGAGTTGTGATTCTACACTCAACATGCTTGCCTATGGCACATGAAGATGAAGATTTATAGTTATTTCCTTTATGTTATGAACTCTATGTACTTTCCTTGAGCTATTGAGTTGTAAAGACTATGTTATCTCTAGAATGACGATGTAATGACGACCTTTGTATATGTGTATTTCATCTTAAACTATGGATGCTAGAATTTGATCCAGGGCCTAGCAGTGCAATCATAGGGGCCTTTACCTTTAAAAGGTGGGGTCTTACATATGGTATCAGAGCACTATGTTGCCTTTAGGATTATGACCCTAAGTTGGCTTAGACTAAGGAAACCACTAGGAAAAATGCAACTCTTTGCAAATTCCACACATGTCTTTTTCTTCTCGTAAACCTCCTCTAATCTTTTTTATCATCTCTATTTGTAGATGGCCAGCATGGACGAAGCCGTCAAGAAGGGACCACTCATGACCATGACTTTAGAATGTGAGACAGAGTTTCCCAAGGCACTCAAAAACCTCATGGTTAGCTTGGGAATACATGGTCAAGCCATGTACAAAGGATTTCCAGTGATGTATGAAGGACAATAATATTGGTGTGTGAAACTCCACTTGTACAAAAACAAGGGAGACAACCACAAAGAGTCGGGATTCTGCATGGTCACCATCTCAGAAATGTATATGTCATTCTTTGACTCTACAAGAAATGCAGCTTGGAATGCTATCAAGGATCTTGGTGAATGACTCAAGTGTAGAATGCTCAACACTCGAAATGACCTTAGAGAGGAGAAGAAATATACCCAAGACTTAGAGACCGCCATAAAACGTCTAAGGGAAGATATCATAGACTTAGCATATGTGTGAGAAATGTGACGTATTCCGATAGTTGGACCACCACACTTGTTGTTTTTCTCGCGTTAGAAATTTGATCATACCAACCAATGTGGTATGGCAAGTTTTTTTCTAATTTATGTTTGAACCTTAGTGCTTGTGGTAGGTTTTGTATGCCATCATTTGTATGTTTTATGGATGATTGTTTGTTTTTTTATTTTGTTATCTTATGATTTTCTCTCTACCTGTATTGTTTCTAATTTTTCTCCATCTTATGCAATAGATTCCTAGCTTTGTTGTCAGCACTACCGACGAGTTCAAGGGAACTTGTTTCGGTTCTCTTCTTGTCGAGCTCACTAGTGTTCTCAACCTCCCACTCCCTAGTATTAAGGCACTTCATCTCACCAAGTTCGAGAGGAAGGATCTTTGGGGATTTAGAGTCTCGCAGCCTGGACGCCAGACAGAGCCACTGATGGAGGAGATTACCTTCAAGATGATGCATGATGACAAGGAGAAGGGACTAGACGTAGTCATGCATGAGCTACTTGGACTCCTCTGCGGACGTCACTCCACCGAGCTCAGGGGCCTCTACTTCCACCCGTTTGGGAGACGCGACGACCAGAGAGAGGCTTTTGTGTATGACGACACTACTAGAGAGACTATCGAGCCTGTTTGTCTCTATCTTCAGGACCTAGAGAGCCTCGTTATACACCTCTACATAGATATGACCAACATCATGCTTAGAAATGATGAGCTTCAGGTTCCATTGAGGGAGAAAGACAAGCTCTTCGCGGAGCTGGACGAGATCATCAAGCAGATGGAGGCCAGATTCGAGAGCCAGGACAAGAGGTTCAAGAATCAAGATAAGAGAGTGCAGGATAGGAACAAGAAGATCAAGGACATGAAGGCCGAGATAGATCTCAAGGACCTTGAGCTATATACCCAGCAGAGAGTGATAGAGAGGCACAGAAGAGAGCCCTTCGTGCGAAGATTGAGGCCTTGACCACCAATATGGAGGAATACAAGACAACCTTGGAGATAGATGGACTTACTCTAGTGGGCGAGGAGGTCGACATGGAGGAGTAGTGTTGACTACTTGACTATATATTTATCTATCATTCTTTCATTTATCGAGTTGCAATGATCATCCAACATGTGGATGGCTTTCTAGTGTGTTTACTTTTCCAAAACTTGTTGTTTACGTTGTTCAAACTCTAAGTTTATCTTGTGCTTGATTATTTTGTGATTGTTGCTATGTTATGTGTTGTGCATGTTAGTATTTATGGGTTATATCTCATTACTTATCATTATTTAAACCACATATGCCTCTCCGTCGTGCCAATCCCAACCAAAACAACAACAACAACAACAACAACAATGGCAACGAGATGCAGCAGCTGATGACAGCTCAAACTCAGTTGATGCAGATGATGACCCAGTTCATGGCAAATAAGAATCAAAACAACAACAACAACAACAACAACAAGAATAACAATAACAACAACAATAACAAAAACAATAATCGAAACAACCCACCAGCCTTTGACATGCTTACATGGTTTTTAAGGTTGAGTCCTGCCAATTTCTCTGGAACCACTGATCCCATGGTAGCCAATGATTGGATACGTTCTATGAATAAGGAATTGGTCACCATGGGTTGCACTGATGAAGAAAAGGTCAGATTTGTAGCACATATGCTTGAAGGACCAGCAGCCACATGGTGGGACAACTTCCAAATCACCACTCCCATTGAAGATGTGACTTGGGCCATATTTGAGGATGGTTTTCGCACTGCCCATATCTCATCAGGAATGATGAATTTGAAGAATAAAGAGTGCCACAACCTTAAGCAACGTCACCGTAGTGTGGCAGAGTATATTGAGGAGTTCAACAATCTGGCATGCTATGCATCGGATGAGGTTGACACTGATGCTAAGAGGAAGGAGAAATACCTCGAGGGACTGAATGGTGAGATGAACCTGCAGCTATCTTTTGCATATGTCCCAACTTATCAATCACTGTGCGACAAGGACACCATCTTGGAAAGCAATATGAAACAGGTGGAGAATAGGAAGATGAAGAATCACTTTGACAAGCACAGCTCGGGATCATCTCACAAGAGTTCCCATGATGATGATAGTGGAGGTTCTGGGTCCCACAATCATGGGAAGTACAACAGCCGCCAAAACAGTAACCGTCACCATGACAACAAACACCACCGCAGTCATGACAATGATAGATACAAGAACCACAAGAGTGGACACAAGAGCCACCATAGTGGGAATGGCAATGGAAGTCAACCTGCTAAAAGAGATATCAGTAAGGTTGAGTTCTTCAAGTGCAAGAAAACCGGGCACTATGAAAATGAATGCCCGGAAAATAAGGTTGATGGGGCCAACAAGCCAAACCCATTTCAGAAGGGTCAAGTGAACCACATCAATGTGGAGGAAATTTATGAAGAGCCTGATGCTGTGGCTGGTAAGTTCAAGATTAATTATTTTCCAGCACTTGTTCTTTTTTATACCGGCGCATGGCCGAGTACGAGGCCCTCCTTCACGGCATGCGAGCATCCAAGGAGATGAACATCAACCGCCTGCGCTGTTACAGCGACTCCGACCTCGTCGCCGCAAAAGTTGTCGGTACCTGCGACGCCGTCTCCCCCACCATGGCGGCATACCGCCAAGCAGTGTAGTAGATGGGGGGCCACTTCACCGACTACTCCATCAAGTGGCTCGACCGACACAAGAAAGAAGAGGTCGATGCCCTCTCTCGTATTGGGTCAGCTCGCCAAACGCCACCCACCGGTGTCTTCCTCGACACCATCAACAAGCCATCCATTTCTCCCCTGAGGGAGATCGACATCAGGATACCGCCACAACCAGAACCAGCCCTAGTCGCCATGGTCACGGATCCAAGTGACTGGACTGCGCCATACGTCGCCTACCTGGAGGGAGGGACCCTACCCGTAGACGAGACGGAGGCCCACGTACGCCACTACAAGTCCTTCGTCATCATCAACGGAGAGATCCACAAGCGCAGCGTGACCGACGTGTTCCAACGCTGCGTACAACTCGCGGAAGGTCGCAAGATCCTCCAAGACATCCATGCCGGCGACTGCGGCCACCACGCTAGCACTCGGTCTCTCGTTGCCAAGGCCATGCGACATGGCTTCTACTGGCTCACCGCACAGGCCGACGCGGTCGACATCGTCCTCGCAGAATAATATTGGAGGGTGTCAGAAGTACGCCAATCAGACTCACGTGCCAAGCTCGGTGCTGAAGACCATCCCCATCATCTGGCCATTTGCGTATGGGGCATGGACATGGTGGGCCCTTTCAAGAAGGCACCCTCCGGCTGCACCCACCTCCTAGTCGCAGTCGACAAATTCACAAAGTGGGTAGAGGCCAAGCCAATACACAAGTGCGACGGGAAGACCGCCACCAAGTTCCTACACGAGCTCATCTATATCTATGTGTTCCCGCACAACATCATCACGGACAACGACACCAATTTCGACAAGGGAGACATGTCCGAATTCTGTGAGGAACACAACATACGACTCGACCTTGCCTCAGTCGCCCATCCGGAGTCCAACGGCAAGGCGGAACGCGCTAACCAGAGCATCCTCCATGGCCTGAAGCCGCGACTGCAAGTCCCCTTCGAGCGAACTCTGGGGTGCTGGGTCGAAGAACTCCCCTTCATTATCTGGGGCATCCGCACCTCTGTCAACAGGTCGACTGGGTTCACCCCCTTCTTCATGATGTACGGTGCTGAAGCCGTCATGCCGACCGATCTCGAGCACGATTCACCTCACGTTATCAACTATGCGGAGGCCGACAACGCGCTCGTACGCCAAGACGGAGTTGACCAGCTCGATGAAGCACACGACCTAGCGCACTCCCGCACCGCCATCTACCAGCAAGGACTCCGCAGCTACCACAACTGCCGAGTCCGAACACGCACCTTCCAGGAAGGCCACCTGGTCCTACGACTGATCTAGGACAAGAAGGGCATGCACGAGCTCTCTCCCCCATGGGAGGGTCCATTCGCTGTAGGGTGAGTCCTGGGCAACGACGCGTACTACCTCATCGACGTCCTAGGCGATGGACAGATCGACGTCAAGCGGCCATGGAATATAAACCTCCTAAGGAAGTTCTACACCTAGAACTCCAACATGTACTCCCCCCCGCTATGAAATAAAGAAGACCGATTCGCACAAATTGTGCCCACTCTCCATACCATGTGCCACTCGCACTCGTAAAAACAACGTTATGCTAATCGTGGAAGTCAACCCTTGGTTACGTGACCGGCAAGGCTAAGTAGTGTGATACAAGGGCACCGATAAATTTTGGGCATTGTATCGTCCACGAAAACGCCAACCCAGAGCCCCATCGGAGTCGCCTCGATTGACTGGCTTTCCGAGACAAGACAACCGCATTCGCTTCCCACAGCAACCCAGTCCTCCAAATCCTTGGCACATCGACTCTAACGGTCAAGTACCATGCTCGGGGACTGACGCCAGTCCAAACCCACACGGCTAGGGAAAGCACCAAGTATGGGAGCGAAACTCCACACGACTGATTCTCCAAGTCAGGTGAAGAGACACGCCTAGTACAACGCGCCTCGTCCTCACCTACCTTGGGCATGCGACTAGAATGGCTAGGTACCACGCTCGGGTACTCGTCCAACTGACCCCGTTCGCGCTAGGGAAAACGGCTAAGTATAAAGCACCCCTTGGGTCGCCATGCGACTAGCTTTCCAAGCCACGGCAAGTCGACCTCAACTAAATAACAGTATAACAATAAACATACACACAAAGAAATGAGGTAAATCCCACAAAAGGGTGCACACGCTCGGGGACTCGCACAACACAACAAATCACAATCAAAGAAAAACTGACAAAAGCATTCATGCATTTCTTCCAGCAACAAAATCTGTTCGCTTACAAGGGAAGGCACACTTCCATTTACAACTAACGCCGATCGGCACAGTGGTCTACTCCGAAGGTTTCAACGACGGCGCGCCACCGCCACCATGAACACGGATGAAAGGAACCCACATGTTTGATGGGTATGTCGTCAAAGCGCCCGCCATCACCGCTCAGAACGGCTGCTCCACCTTGATACGGGGGAACGATCGTCTCCTGATACGGAAGATGAACATCCATCGCAAACACCCGATCGGAGTAGACCGCGGCCCAGTCGGTCAGCTTCAGCACCTCAGAGATCTCGACCGTTCCCGTCGATGAAGGGTACCCACTGGTGACATCGTCAAGGTCGAAATCATCAGGGAAGTGCGCAAGCCCAAGGCTCAGCTCAGTCGCAGCCCCATGGCAGAAAGCCGACCGCGGCATGAACTCCACAACCACCGGAGCCTTCTCCAGGTAGCGCCAGACCTCGGTGAGCTCGATGGGGATCACCTCCATCGGCGAAATCTCCTGAAGATACGCGTGAATGCAAGTCGTCGATAGAGCGGCAAAGTCCACCAACGTGGTGACACACTGCGACGCATCATACGACTGCGCCTCGGCCTCGTCATCAAGAATCTTCCCTGCAAAGCACAACAAGTTTGCAATCAGAAGGGCGCAAAAAACACAAAGGCTACCCGCGCGCTTGGGGACTCGCCAGACCAACCACCAGAAAGTTAATGGAGCTCACCAATCAAGGGACGACAGAGCCCCGTAATGAAGTCCTATAGACCCGAGAAGTTAGTCTGCATCCTGGCGACGAGTGCATCCGACACCTTCCGCTCATCGGCATCAGCAGCGACGACTGCTTTATCTCTCGCAGCCGCAGAGGTCGCATCCGCCTTCGCGGCTTTGAGCTCTCGCTCTAGATCGGCCACCCAATTCTCCGCGGTGCTCAGACACGACTGGGCAGCCGTCAGGTCGCTCGCAGGGACCAAACCCTTGTGAGCCTTGTCCACCGCGCCTGCATGACCGTCTACATTAGAATGAAAATGACAACAATGCCATAAAAATATATCTATGGAGACAGGAATCTCAAGCTTCTACCACCAGCCGCTTGAAGTTATTCGTTCACCCCCTACACGTAACGGAGTTCCTTCTCCAGACGCTCCTTGGCGGTCAGTCGCTCCGCTGATTCGCGCTGAAGTCCCTACAAAGACATGGCAAATCATCAGGAAAAAGTTGCAAAAATTCTTGAGTACCTAGCCGCTGAAATTCAGCGACTAGCCACTCGGGGACTGGATAGTAAGAGATAGTAAGAATCTACTCTATGAAATTCAGCGACCAGATCCTCGGGGACTGGGCATACCTGGATAGCTGCACCCATCACACCGTGTAGTTCGACTGCATCCACCGACGGGAGCACAATCGGTGTGCGCTCGCGACGCTGCTCGACCTCTAAGCCCAAAATTTCGGGTACCTGGGCCGACTGCGTTGAAGCACTCGCCGTGGAGGCCCTCACCACAAAGCGAGGGAAGATCGCCACTGCCTCTCCCGCAGCACTCGCCGACGGACCCGTTGGCCCAACCGGCGCCACGGGTTCCATCTGCTGCTACTCTGCGTCCACTACGGCCTCCGCGGCTGCACCCGCTCTAGTTGGAGCCTCACTCGGGCGTCGACTGGCTCGTCCGAGATCGTGACGACATCGTCACCCTTCTCCTTCTTCGCGCCTTCATCAGGCTCCTCGACTTCATCGTTCTTCATCTTCTTCGGGGGATCGACTTGCGCCCCGACGGTACCCAATGGAACCTTAGCCACCGAGGGGTGACCTATTTTCTTCACACCGGTCCTGCAACATGACATCGTTAGTGATTTTACCAGACAAGTACAAGTCAGTCACTCAAAGTAATACACCAAATATACTTACTTGGCGACTGGGATGAAGCATAGGTCGGTGCCAATATGCGCCGGCTTCTCCAACTCCGGCCCCAGCTTCCGGCTGAGGCCCGTCTCGAGCAGAATCGGATCCGAAGACACGCAGGGCTTCTTCGAGGATGAAGCCGCGGCAGGAAGATCCCCGGCGACCGACGTGGGTGCTTCCCTCGGTAGCGACGTTGACGGGAATATGCCTTGAGAGGCAATAATAAAGTGTTTATTATGTGTATTCCAAGTATATGATAGATGTTTATTTTGAATGTTATAATTGTATTAATACGGAAACGTTAATACATGTGTGTTTAATAAACAAATAGAAAGTTCCTAGTTATGCCTCTCTCATAAACTAGTTCGTTGATTAACAAGATGATCACAGTTTCCTGATCATAGACATTGGATGTTGTTAATAACGAGATCACAACATTAGTGTAATGATGTGATGAACATTCATCCGAAGTATAGCATTACAATCAAAGGCATTGAGTTTATATTGTTATAAACAACTTACAAAGTGATCCTAATGCTTAGACCATGAGATCATGCCAATCACTAACACCGAAATAGTTTCTTGTTAACATCAAATGTCACACCGTAACTGGGTGATTATAAAGATGGCTTCAAATCTACTAAAGTGTTATGTTGATAATCATGGATCAAGAGTGGAATTTGTTCATCTCGATGACAGATATATATACTATGGTCCCTCTCGGTGATATCACATTGGTTAGCTTTCAAGAAAGTGATTTGATCACTAGAATGTTATATCACGGGAAGGAGAAAAGAGTGCATGTCAGTAACGATATCAAACTAGGTATGGAGATACCGATTGAAAGGATCGTATGGGCACCTAGAGGGGGGTTGAATAGGGGCTACTTCAAATTTTCTTCTTTTTCAAATTAAGGTTTGGTAATAAGGTGAATTCTCTAGATAATGCAACTATGGTGAATTTACCTATATGACAATTATGCAAGAGCTACCACAACACAAAGTAGGAACAAGTAAGTAAAAGTGCGGTAAAGGATAGAAGTAACCAAAATGGTGGACGCGGAGACACAAGGATTTGTTTCCCGTAATTCCTTCCTTTTGAGGGGAAGTACGTCTACGTTTGGATAGGGGATGGTTTCAAACCACCAACGCCACGAAAGGCCTCCCTTGTTATCCGATGAATCTCACCCCAATGGGATCGATTCACCTTCCACTATATCGGCAACCTTCAAGGTGGAAGCCGACACCGTTACAAGTTTGGGGCACACATCCACAACTTAATCGGAGGCTCCCAAATACAAGCAAGCTGTCAAAGCAATCAAATACAAGCTTGTAAGAACCAAAACAAGAACTAGGGTTTCCAGGAAAACACTAGAGCAAAGGGGCCCTCAATAAAATGAGGGGGAAATGAAGATCTCTTTTGGTGAAGTAGTAGATCGGGGCCTCCTCCTTCGAGTCCCCAAAGATCAACGACTTTGTGTGGTGGAATGAGGAGATCTTGAGATATGGTGGCTCCAATGATGGTCTTGACTTTAATGAGAATGAGCAACTTGTCCCAAGGTAGGTGGAGGGGTATTTATACCCCTCCAGGGAATCTGGCTGTTGGAGCCATTAATGCACCGGTAGTACCGGTACTCAAGCGGTAGTACCGCTGGCAAGCAGTACTACCAGTCCAGTACCGGACCAGGTACCGGAGATGGCTTGAATGGTCGAGCCAGCACCAGTCTTGCCCGGTATTCCCTTGCGGTACTACCCCCAAGCGGTAGTACCGGTCGTATGACGCGGTACTACTAGTCTGGGCGGTAGTACTGGTCCCAAGTACCGCTTGGTGCAGGGTAAGACAGAGAGGGGTGGTTTTTCTTCAGAACCGCCCGGTACTGCCGAGCGGTACGACCGTGTCCAAGCGGTAGTACCGCTTCTCTCAAGCGGTACTACCGGTTGGATAGGTAGTGCCGCTCGGTAGTACCGGGTGGTACTGACTAAAACCCATCCTTATCACCCTTGTACTGCACAAACCGGTACTAGAACCGGTAGTACCGGTGCCAAGCGGTACTACCGGACATATTTCCGGTACTACCGGTTGACACAGTGGTTTTTCGCAAAGGGAATAGTTAGGCCAATATTTGTGCCATACCCTTATCAAACCTGTGATACACTTAGCACACAATTAAACTGATAAGTGTATTATTATCAAACATCAAAATCATAGGGATAGAAAAATGCTCTTTCAATCTCCCCCTTTTTGGTGTTTGATGACAATACACTTTTGCAAGATAATTTTAATAGGAAACATATGAGATTTGTAAAATAGAGACGGGGCTCCCCCTAGATGTGTAGAGACAAACCTCCCCCTCTATTTTACAAACCCAACATGGGTGCACGAATATTGATACTAGGATTTGAAATCATACCTTTGCATAATAACATGTGATGAGAAATATATAGACAATGGATAACGCATATCATCACAAGATGGATCCAATGAAATAAACCACTACATAACCACTACATAACCACAACATAACCACATAGTCTCATAAGATGGATCCAAGAAATAACCACTACATAACCACATAGTCTCACACATAAATAGAGGGAAATCGAAGTTCACAAGCAATAAAAGGATCAAAATAAGAACGAGCTTGTGACTTCCCATGCAACACCCGTGCCTAAAGTGCAACTTCTCCCCCTTTGGCATCAAGACGCCAAAAAGGGACAAGTGCAAGACTACCATCCCGACAGTCAATCATGCTCCTCCTCCTCCTCATCCTCAAGGTGCTCCTCGTAAGGGGGTGGGGCGCGGTGCGAGGAGGAGACATCATCGTACCAACGGCTGTGCTGAGAGATCCACTGATCTTCTGGAGTGATGTTGGTCTCGGACCCCTCGGAGACGGTCAAACCCTGAGCAGCCATCATGTCCTTCTGCCGAGCACTGGCTTTCTTGGCATACACATGCGCATCATACATGCGCTTCTGGTTGTCAACCTGGAAGCAGAAGATCTTCTTGAGCTTGGCCTCCATCCTTTTGGCCCAAGAGGGCTTAGCATTATTGCGATGGGAGACAACATAGTCAGTGTCATGCCCACTGTCAGCATCCTCAGAGTCATCCTCTTCCTCCTCACCCGCCACAACATGGGGTTTAGCATGTGTCTTGATCTTGAGTGCCTTGGGACTGTGCACAATGAGAGAGCGAGTGGAGAGTGTCCTAGAAATGATGGGGCACTTTGACACAATGAGGGCCATCATATAAGGAGCAAATGGTGGAACCCTCCGAGAGTGTGCAGCAGCAACCAATGAGGGCCATAATATAAGGAGCAATGAAGTCTGACACATCAAGAGGAGTGTCTGAGTCTCGGTTGAGGAAGGTGTTGAACAGCAAGTCTACAGAGAACCCATGTATCTCATCCTTGTTGCCCGCACGAGGGGAAACAGTCTCACGGAAAATGCGATGGAGAATGTCATATGTGGGGAGAAGATCCTTGATCTTGCCAACAATCCCACGGCCCTGTATATACAGAGGTGTAAGGACATCCTTCTTGGAGGGGTGATCCCGCATGTGACAGCGAAAACCACAAGGAATGTCCCGGCCGTGATCTTCATACCCCAATATTGCAGCAAACTCCGCAAGTGTAGCTTCCTTGACAGCACCTTGAGTCCTCCAGGTGATCTTCCGAGTACGGCTAGTGTGGAAATGTGCAGTGGCATAAAACTGGGCAATAAGGAGTGGATCATAGTCATACTGGAACTCCATAATGGGGAACAAGCCAAGGTGAGAGCAGATTTCCTTAGCTTCAGCAAAGTAGTCAAGATTCTTGTTAATGTGCCCCATGTCAATCCACTGCTGAGGCACCACCATCTGGATATTGGTCAAAAGAACCTCATGATAAACACGCTCTTGGAAATCATCGAAGAAAAGACTGTCTTCTCTGGCCTCGCTCCGGTTGTGGGAGTATGGATTTTCAATCCGGAGAGCCCTAAACTCCGACTCAGAGATGTCTGACATTTTCCTTGGCCCTGATGGCCCTGAGCTGAGACTTTTGGTACGCCCAGAGGAAGGGGGGAGAGAGGGAGGGGCGCTGCCACGCCCAGCAGAGCGCTTGGTGACCCCCTCACGACCCCCACGGCCACCTCGAGTGGCAGGCAACTTGGAACGGTGTCTTGGCTGTGGCATAACCTCTTCCTCAGACTCCGTCTCTTCCTCAACAATCTCACGTCTAGCTTTAGAACGCTTACACGCACCCCTAGAACCACCTGCATCTGTGAAAGCACGAGGGAGGATAGCAAGGGGGTAAGGGCACAAGAATCACAAATGGCAAACGAGAGAACTGAATATTGAACAGAAAAATGCAGTAAGTTTGGGCCGGTACTACCGGACCTGACGACCTGTAGTACCTCTTGCAACCGGGTAGTACCGGAAAAAGTTCCAGTACTACCGGTTGAGCGGCACGGGTTCATCAGATCTGGTAGAAATGGACCAAAGTGACGACAATAAACTGTAAAATAGACGATTCTACTTGGTAACAAGGGAAGCATATGGCAGTACAACCTTACAACATGTCAATTTCTCCACAAATCTAAGCCAAAACCTAGATCTAATGAGGAAATTTAACGCAGAGAGAAAGGGCGGTTGTACCAGGATCCATGGCGGTGGAAAGGAGTGGGAGCCCACCAAGAGGCCGAATCGAAGGGGGATCCGGGGAGAGGAGGGCGTGGCAGGGCTCCGGCGGCGGCGCGGGTATGAGTGGAGCGCGTGGGGAAGAATGAGGCACTGATGGGTGCCTCCCCACGTGCGTCCAATATATACCAGAAAAACACCGACCGGTAGTACCTGTTCCTAGAGCGGTAGTACCGCTCGCAAGCGGTAGTACCGGTTCAGCAACCGGTAGTACCGGTGACCGGTAGTACCGGGCGTGCGGGCGGTAGTACCGCTCCTGGAGCAGGTTCCAGGATGCGCCCTAGGAAATTCCCAGGGGCGGTAGTACCGCTCATACAACCGGTAGTACCGGTCCCATATGATTCCAAAGCCAGGAAACAAAGGTGATTCTTGTGCGGATAGAGAGAGGGTTTTTGTGAGGGAGTAAGGAGGCTTGGGTTGAGACAAGTGTGTTGGGAAGCACATGCACTCTAAAACTCGAGAAAAAGATGTCAAAAACCAAACTAGAGTGCATGAGACTAAGAACGGTGAAGACAACTCAAAAGATGACAACCATGAGTAAAAATCAATTCAAAAATGACAAACACGAGTACGCACATCAACCTCTCCATTGAGAGGGGGCGGTGGCCTAGGCCACCATGTTTGAGTATACTCGGCTTGGCACCACGAAGATATATCTTGGGTCCATTACCGAATCTCATCATTGAGATCACATATCACAAAATGATATTAAGAGGAATGATTTTGTTTTACTTTGCGCATAATGGGGTGAGGGATGGTCCAATCAATTAGGAACGCACTCCCCCTATGTCCATGCCTACACCTAAACCAAATATGGGTCGAGTATTAGGTGAGGGTGCAAGATAATCAAGTCAAGCTCCTTGAATCTACGATATTTAGTTCATTCCTCAAGTAGCAAAACCTTGCTTCATCAAGTGGATTCGTGAAGATATCGGAAAGTTGATCTTTGGTTGAAACATAGGATAGATCAATATCACCTCGAGCAATATGATCTCTAATGAAGTGATGACGAATCTCAATATGCTTTGTCCTTGTGTGATCATGTAAGATCCCTCCTTTGTAAAGGAAAGGATCCCTGTGATTGCAATGCTAGTCCCTCGGTCATTGCTAGCATCCACAGTTTAAGATTAAGTACACAGAAACAAAGGTCATTATTACAAGTCATTCCAGAGACAAACATAGTCTTTTACAACTCCATGGCCACAGGCCTAATACAAGAGTTTAAATATGTAATAAGGTAAATAAGTCTTCATCTTCATGTGCCACAGGAAAGCATGTTGGTGTAGACTCATGACTCCTAATCATCATCAGAATATCCTGCAACATCACAAGTTATAGCCACAGTGGGTCAATACATTGGAATAGTATTGGCAAGTGATGCCTTAGTATAATATTGGTAGATAGATACTATATGCATTTGGCTAAGTGTAGCTTAGGCTTGCTTTGCTCAAAATAGGTTTTGCCTATTAGTTGAAAACACCAACTTTTTCTTTGTTCAAACTTTCCCAAGGAACCACCAATAGACATTGGGGTCCTTCACCCTTGTTCAACCACAAGTTTTTACTTAGAAATTAGGATGAGGAGATTCTTGATAGCTTCCATGTCTTGATGCTCAAGTTGTCCAATACCAGGGACAGGGCTAAGTACTTAGATTCTTCCATCTGCAGAGGTTGTGCACTTTCCCCACAAGACTTGATTTTCACCAAGACATGACCTTTTAGAAGCCTTCCCTTAGACCAAATGGACGTGCTCCAACCTATCATCCCACTACCACCAACTGTCCAAATGGCTAAGTTATTGCAACCTATATGATCCAGGCAGAGCCCATATTGCCAAGTGGCTGCACTAGAAGCTTCTTAACATTTGGCCTCTCAAATCCCTTTGTTCCTGGGTGGCTTTCCACAAGTGAGATACACAAGGTAAACCATAGAAATGGGCCTTGTGTAACCACTCAACATAAACCATTCCTTCCATTCCACCCAGGTGTTTCATTCACTTAGTTCTTTTATTAAGCAAAAACATAGTCCAAAGACTTAGAAATATTTATTCATAGCATGAATATAACCACCCTTGGTTGCTACTAGCTAGGCTAATCATGACATTGATAAGATTTAGAAATATTTCTAGCAATTCTACAACTACTAGGATTTCCCAAGCATAGCATATAGATCAAAAATATCCATGCAAGACTAGCAAAATATTTCTAATGCATATTTGAAAACATAGGAATAAAATCATGAATCACCACTTTCCTTGGTAGTTTTGAGAGTAGATACAATCATCACAATCACAATCACTATTTGCACCAAAATCTACACATAGAATAATAGCACCAAAATCACATACAAAATAAATACAAGCAAAAATATATGGATGCATGCAATATGTCATGTGATGATTTTCTACACCAAACCAGACAAGTGCATGATACTGAATCATAAACAAGTACAAAACAAGCTAAATAAACTTTATTTGAACATTAAAAAAAATTTCAAATAATTATTATACCGAAATTATGCCTACAAATGTTTATGCAAAAACACCCATTTTAACAGAAGCAAAACATGAAACACATTGCATAAATGGAAATGGATTTCTCTCCTGATTCCATTGATATAAAATTTGTCAAATTTGGACGTGGGAATCAAAAGTTATGAATTAAACATGTTTAAACTTTTAATAGATCTGAAAGGATACGGATGTCGCCTAGAGGGGGGGGGTGAATAGCCGATTAAAACTTTTCATAGAGTGGCTCAACAAAGGCGGAATAAAACTAGTGTTTACTTTGTAAAGCACAACCTAGAAACAACTAAGGTTTACCTATGTGCACCAACAATTTATGCTAAGCAATACAAGCAACAAAGTGATAGCAAGATATATATTACTTCAAGCACGAAGGCTATCACAATGTAAAGGACATAAGTAAAGAGCTCGGGTATAGAGATAACCGAGGCACGCGGGGACACCGATATTTTACCGAGTTCCTCCCAACATGGAGTACGTCTCGTTTGGAGAGGGGGTGGTATCAAACCACCAACGCCACAAAAGGCCTCCCTTATTTTCCGGTGAATCTCACCCCAACGGGATCGATCCACGCTTCCACTATCGATGCACTTGTCGGTGGCAACCGGAACCTCTCACAAGGTTGGGGCACTTCTCCACAACTTGGAGGCTCCCAACAAACGCCACAAAAGGCCACAATGCCACCAAGGCCACAAACCGTCTAGGGTTCCAAGAACCCAAGAGGGACAAGCTCCAATGAGCAACTCAAACCAAATCCTCCGAGAAGAACTCAAACCGATGCAACAAATGCAAATGGCAAGAACACCACAAAGATGCTCAAATCCCTCACTCCCAAGTTCCAACAAAGCTACTAAAGCTATTGGGGGAACAAGAGAGGAGGAATTAAAGAGAGACACAAAATCCCCCAAAATCTAGATCCCCAAAGATGCACTCACAAAGAGATGAATCGGTTAGGTCAAAACGTGGGGCTAGATCTCCTCTCTCTTCCACTCAAATATGGGCAAGAATCATCGGAGGGAAAAGATTAGGCAAGCTTCAAGATCTAGAGTAAGTGTGGACAAAGTTTAGCCTAATAGATAAGAGAGGAACTTACTAAACTCAAAACGGACAAAGCCTTAAATAGAGCCCCAAAAAATCTGGCCGTTGGGCAAGTTTTCTGGACGGACCGGTAGTACCGGATAGCCCCGGTACTACCGCATGCGCCAGCCCAACAGGATACAGCAATTTGGGCAGCAGTGCTTGCGGCTGGTCAATGCGAGCTAGCAAGCAGAGCAGCCACAGCAGCTAGGCATGCAGCGGGGCTGTGCAGCATCGCAGGCGCGCGCATGCGAGCAGCAAGCCAGCGGCAGCCAGCCAGGCAGCTAGCGGGTAGACATGCGCGCGGGGCCCAGCAGCCAGCAGCAGGGCCAGACGGGGCGATGGGCGGCAAGCGCGCTGCAGCGGCGCATGCATGCGGGGCCAGCTGGCGTCAGCGGCCAGTAGCGCGCAAGCGCGCGAGCGGCCAGCAGCACGCGAGCGAGCGGCGCTAGCGCGCACCGAGCGAGGCAGGACAGCAGCGCGGGGCGGGTCAACGCAGCACGCGCAGCGCGAGGCGAGGAAATCTAGATCTGGCTCTGAAAACGTACCAAGAAAACGAATCTGGGCCGGCCGGTAGTACCGGCCCACCCGGGCGGTACTACCGGGCCAGACCGGTACAGCCGGTGCGTGTACCGGGCCAGAAAAAAATTGGGCTGCGCGCGTCAGGCCCGAGCGGTACTGGGCTGCGGTAGTACCGCTCGGCCCAGTTTTTTTCTTTTTCTTTTTTATTTAAAACGGCAAATATTCAAACAGTCATAACTTTTAAACGGTAGCTCCGATTGACCCGATTCCAATTGCGTCGGATAGAGGACAACAAGGGTTTCTCAATAAAGTATGATGATGCAAGTAGAATAATGTGATATACCTCACTTGCTGAGAAACCGAAAAGCCGCATAAATCAAAATCGCAACAAGATACAAATGGGAGATCCGATTTAGATGAACAAGAGCTTGTTATGGAGATTACCACAAGCTCTATATCATCACATGGATAATACCAAATAACAACCAAATATGATGATGCAAGTATGCAAAGGTTTGAGCTCTCTCCAAACGATGTGACCGAATTACTCATACGAGAGCCCCTCTTGATAGTACGATTATCTATCCTAAACCCGGTCTCCTACACACAACAAGAGACCGGCAAAAGGAAAAACCTATCAAGATTATACCTTGGCCTTGAGCATTCCACTTGAGCTCGATGTAGACGGTCTTGCCCTTCTCAAGATGGAACGCCTTTCTTAATTCCTCATCATCGACCTCGCATATTAAGCTTGCACAACATATCTTCTTTGCATTTCATCGACCTTAAAGCCAACACATGCTCCAAGCTATACCAATGGACAAATCCTACAAGTATAACTAAATACACACATTAGTCCATAAAGATTGTCATTAATTACCAAAACCACACATGGGGGCCCAACATGTTCTTTCAATCTCCCCCATTTTGGTAATTAATGACAATCCCTTTAAGAGAGTTTATATAAGGAATATTAATGACTAAAATGGTAATACCAATATCAAATACTACAAAAGTATGTGATATTGGTACCACCACCATATATAGAACAAACTCCTCCACAATCTATGCATGTGTGATGAACTTGGATTTCATTGCATATATTGCCAATCATTATCATTGGTGGAGTTTCCTTTATATACCACATGCTAAGCAACAACAAAGATGCAAGAGCATGAAAGGCAAATGCTTACGAACAAACTCAAAGCATAAACCATTTCCCTTAAACCCTCTAAAACTTCTCCCCCATTGGCATCGATTGCCGAAATGGGTGACAAGTTCTAGAAGGTCAATATAGTGATAAATCCTCCAAAGTTGTGCATTCGCACATATCCAATGATGATTACTCGGGAGGAAGTAGAACTATATTGAGGACCCGAAGATTGCCAAAATAAAGTCAAATGATGCAAGCAACTACAGGTCCGACAAACCAATTTGAAACAACAAATGAGTCCAAATGGAAACTACAAGATATTATGATATGAGCAAAAGAGTGATTTAAATAACAAATAGAAAAGCTCCCCAAGGTTTGTGCACAATTCAAAATAAATGTATTGGAATACATAATGCACAAATATGGAATCCTTGCTCCCCCATAAGCATTTAAAACACAACAAATGTGAAAGATTGCAAATGAGCATTATTAAATGAATTAGATGAGCTCCCCAAAGAGAATGCACCAATTATGATAATTGCATTTGGGAACGAGGTGCATAGTCATGGACTCCTCACTCATCCAAATTCCTTTAACAATACAAGACATGAAAGAATAAATATGAGTGCCAAAAGATGCAAACAAGAGGAACAAGCACTCATAGGCAATTAAATTTGGAAGCCACCGAAGAATCAAAAGGAATATAAAGGTGGTCTCCAAGGATTTAAAAATCAACTAAAATTATCTTCTCATATGTGTATATGTCTCTAAGTGGATGACATCACAAAGACATATGCCCATAAAGAAACAAGCACATACAAGGAAGATATACAATAAAGCACATGGAAGCAAAAATGAAGTCACAACATATACCAATAAGATTTTTGCTTCAAAGCATGGCCAAAGGCTCACATATATCTTATTGTACATAATGGACTTCAAACACAAACACACTACATATATTACAACTATCACCAAGGGAAAAGGAGAATGTTGAAATATATGAAGAAAGGCAACAAGTATCATAATATAAAATAGACTAGCAAAATCTCACTATTGCATCTGAGAGAAGTTGAGGAAATGATAGGCAATAAAATTGCTAGATTGACATATTTGGGATTGGAGGATCATATGCATGATTTTGTATAGTCCCAACTATATGTACTCATCTCAACTTATACACATTTACAATAGAGAGTTCTATTAAAACCATGGCTAGAACTATAACAATTACAAATACATGAATTCATGCTAGAAGGCAACCGACAAACAGTTGGAATTAAGATATATGAGCATGATAAAGAGATACTTGTTACCGAGATATAATTGGTAGGATGTAGAGTATATGAATTCGGTGATCATCCTATAGCTTGACTCAACTTTTCATGTACGCACCACTTCTTCAAAATTGAAAGACAAGCATCCAATATATCTCCAATGTACCTAAAACACAATTAAGTACAAAATGGTCCCCAAACTTATTGGGTCCAAAGTAGTTAGAGAAACTACAATACATAGGAGAGACTCCACATAATTATGTGCACATTGATATGAAATTGAATTTCATGCACAACTTAGCCGATGGGAATTGGTGGAGTTTCCCCTAAATATTGGATCAAAGAAAGCAAGCATGACATAATATAATCATATAGTAAATATGCATGCATGAAGCTTTCAAGAACCAAAAAGGAGATACAATTTGAACAAAACACCAAGTAAATCGAGATTGCACACACAAGAGTGTGACATGACAAACGATGTCCAAATTGTATCAACAAACCAATTCAACACATGAAAGATCACAAGTTCAACAAATGAACTAGGCATAATCCAAGGAGCAAAAGATAGATAGAAATAAAAATGCTCAAGGATTTATCTCATTCTAAAATGGTCAAATCAAGAAACAAGGAATGAGACAAAACCAACTCCCAAAAAGAGCAAGGTTCCAACAAGAAACCAAACTCCCCAAACTTCACATGATGGCACAAGTACCAAAATGAAAAGATTGAGGTTCCAAGCACATAAAACACGATATGGATCAAAACAAAGAAGCATAAATATGAGTGTTCTAAATAATATAGGATAGTTCCCCCATGGATAGTGCATTTTGTAGTATTTTCCTTTTAAATGCAAAATGCACACAAATGGGATCATCACTAGTACCTATAATAAGTAAAACACAAGATGATATCAATAAAATAAGAAGATCCACAAGAAGCAAGGAAGGCTTGGGAGACAACACAAAACATTTTCTTGGCCAAAGATAGGATAAAATTAGGCAAGGGCCAAAGTGAATATGATCAATAAATTCTACCATAAGTTGGGTGCTCATTGTCCAAGGACAAGAAATATTGGGAATAATTTTCCCAAGGTAGCTTGCATGGATATCCAAGATCATAGTCACAACAAGAAGCATATAACTAAATATAAGAATTGAGCATGATACTTCAAACAATATTCTTGGTAGCTTCCAATAGTCACACAATCACTAGTGATTAGAGTAACTTGAAGCAAATGGTTTCCATGCGAATATAAATATCTAAATATGAGGAAACACATACCAAGAACCATTCTCATATACAAGATACAACATAAGATCAATAAAGCCATTCAATCAAATTGGAACTTGTATGAGCAAATGTGTCACATAGGTGCTAGATAATTATCAATATCAATTCTAAGTGACACAACCTCGAATATTCACAATTTCTAGGATTGTAATATGCACTAAGCATATGACTCCCCCATAATGTGATACTACCATAAAACCAACACGAGGGAAAAGGATACAAATAGAGATAATTAGTGGACATTATAAAATTAAATTTCTCATGAGAATTATACCACATAGAGACTAGACAATAATCCAATATAAATACTAGGTGGTAATCCTCATGTACACACATTTTTAGGATTGTGGAATGCCTAAGCATAACACTCCCCCAAAATGGGATAGTCCATTAATCTCTCACAAGAGCCAAATAAGATACCAAAATAAACAAGTAAGGCTCCAATACAAGAAACACACATACATGGTGTGCCACCTAATCATACACAAATATGTTTGATACCTCAAGATAATTAGGTGGAAAACACAACATGTACAAAAGCATGGAACATACAAAACCAACACATGCACAAGGGGGCGAGTAACTTTCAATGAAATGAGTTAAGCATATGTTACCGCAAGGAGGAACATTGGAAATATAATAGGAGCAATATAATCCACATGACTTGGCTTGACAAAAATAATAATGAAGATCCCTTAATTCTTCATGATGTAGCCAAGACTCCAATGCCCTCCAACAAACACCTATTGATCAAGTTTTGGCTTGTTGGTCCCCAACCAAGTTGGGTCCTAAGAGGTTAGTCACAATAGGCTTGGCAACCCAAATGGATCTTTTCTTGACACCACATTGGGTACCAACAAATTTGGCAAAAACATTGCCAACCTCATCCTTACAAAGAGAATAAACATCATCAATAATAATAGGGTTGGATGAGGAGATACCAATAGTGCATGAGGAAGAAATATGCCCCTTCTCACGGCATAAGTAGCAAGTTCTACTCTTGCCATCTTTCTTCTTAGGTGAAGCCACAATTCGAGGAAGAGCTCGAGTAGTACTCTTAGGAAGAGGCCCATTAATGACTTGAGGTGGAGCTTGAGGCCGCTTCCCTTGTTTCTTCACACTAGGAGACTTCTTCTTCAATGGGCAAGATCTAACATGATGCCCTTCTTCCTTGCACTTGAAGCAAACAATGTTGGCCGGATTCTTGACTTGATGTTGGCCATTCTTCTTGTTGTCCTTGTGCTTCAACATGATAGTGGACTTGTTCTTGATATTGGAGTTGAATCCAAGCCCACTCTTGTCATTGGGGGATTTTTGCACACTCAAGATTTTGTTGAGTGCGGCCTTCCCTTGTTGACCCTTTTTCAAGTCATTCTTCAAAGAAGTGACTTGAGCCTTGAGCTCTTTGATTTCCTCTACATGGTTAGTTTCAATACAAGTACTAGAGGAAGTAGATGCTACATTGTTAGAGCAACAAGGCATGGAATGTAATTCATCACGAGATATAGCATGGTTGTGAGAGGATGAATTACAAGGACTAGCACATGGCAATATAACATTTGGAGTAGATATAGTGCTAATGTCCACATGATGCCCACTAGATGTTACCTTTGACATGATGGCCTCATGAGCCAATTTAAGCCTACCATGGGAGACTAGGAGATCCTCATGTGAGCTTGAGAGCTTAACATAGCTTTCTTCTAATTTCCCATAGTTGCTAGTTAGCAAAGCAAGTTGAGCCTTTAGCTCAACATTCTCCTTCAAAATAGATGCTTCACAAGAAATAGAGTTAGTAGCACAAGCATCATTACTATTAGCAAGAGGTGAGGGAAACTTGTCAAGCTCTTTTGAATATGAGGCTTTAAGTTGCTCATGTGACTCGGTGAGTTTGATGAGCTCACCCTTTATGACCCTAGAGCCATTTTTGAGGTGCTCAAAATCCTGAACAAGTTTAGCATAAGCAACTTCAAGTTCATCACTTTTAATCTTGAAGGAGTTAGCCACCGCAAGTTCTCTATCATGGTATTCCTTTACTCTAGATAATTCTAGAGTAAAAGTCTCCTCAAGAGATTCTTTGGTCGTTTGTTCTTCTTCAATGGAGTCCTTTACTTGAGCAAGTTCATTAGCATATTCACGCTCAAGTGCAAACTTTTCATCAATTATGTTTTCTTGCTCCTCAATAAGATCATTGCCTTCTATAGCATAATTCAAGATTTCAAGAAGGTTGGAGGAAGCAAGTTTATTTTTGTAGAGAGCACTATAGACAACCTCTCCCATTTTCTTAATAGAGGTAATATCATACTTACCTCTATAATCATCATTATCATTCTCAACCTCATCATCATCATCATCATGAGATACAATGGGATTCAAAGAGGTTACCTTTGTTCCCTTAGCCATAAGGCACATGTGAGAACCGGAGGAAGGTGATGATGAGATTGCACTTGAAGCTCTCTTCAAGACCTTGTCTTGGCCCATATAATCTTCATTTTCCTCTACATGGTTAGCAACACAAGTACTAGAGGAAATAGAAGCATTTTTATCATGGCAACAAGACAACATGAGCATATCATCATGAGATTTATTTAAGTCATTTCTACATGATATGCAAGTACTATTAACACAAGCATGTGAGGAATTTTGAGTGCTAGAAGTGTTAAGGTCCAAAGATAGATCATTGCAACTAGATAGATATGAGGGATTACAAATAGTGAACACACTATCCATATTGCAATTTCTATCACCACTCACTATATCATTACCTTGTGAAAAATCACATGTTGGTGAAGTGGTAGACGATGAGAACTCATCTCGACCGGAAGTGGAAGCAACACAATCATCCTTAATAATGTTGGACTTGCTATATTTATCTTGAAGCTTGGTCCATATCTCACGAGCGCTTGAATAAGGCATGATAGAAGAAAGAACTACATTGCTCACAACATGCACAAGAATTTTAGTAGCTAGAGCATCTATATGAGAGTTCAACTTCTCCTCTAAAGATTTGTTTTGGGTATCCATAGGAGAAGAGAAACCCACATATAGATAGCCCTCGATAATTGGGTGAATTTCCCGAAATAAATTAAGCATGCGAATTTTCCAAACATCATAATTTGTGCCATCGAATGTGAGCGTGTCCTTGTGCACTAATCCCCTAGCCGACATCTTTACTCTCAAGGCGGTGAAGCCAAAAATGAGAGACCGGGCTCTGATACCAATTGAAAGGATACGGATGTCGCCTAGAGGGGGGGGGGTGAATAGGCGATTAAAACTTTTCATAGAGTGGCTCAACAAAGGCGGAATAAAACTAGTGTTTACTTTGTAAAGCACAACCTAGAAACAACTAAGGTTTACCTATGTGCACCAACAATTTATGCTAAGCAATACAAGCAACAAAGTGATAGCAAGATATATATTACTTCAAGCACGAAGGCTATCACAATGTAAAGGACATAAGTAAAGAGCTCGGGTATAGAGATAACCGAGGCACGCGGGGACACCGATATTTTACCGAGTTCCTCCCAACATGGAGTACGTCTCGTTTGGAGAGGGGGTGGTATCAAACCACCAACGCCACAAAAGGCCTCCCTTATTTTCCGGTGAATCTCACCCCAACGGGATCGATCCACGCTTCCACTATCGATGCACTTGTCGGTGGCAACCGGAACCTCTCACAAGGTTGGGGCACTTCTCCACAACTTGGAGGCTCCCAACAAACGCCACAAAAGGCCACAATGCCACCAAGGCCACAAACCGTCTAGGGTTCCAAGAACCCAAGAGGGACAAGCTCCAATGAGCAACTCAAACCAAATCCTCCGAGAAGAACTCAAACCGATGCAACAAATGCAAATGGCAAGAACACCACAAAGATGCTCAAATCCCTCACTCCCAAGTTCCAACAAAGCTACTAAAGCTATTGGGGGAACAAGAGAGGAGGAATTAAAGAGAGACACAAAATCCCCCAAAATCTAGATCCCCAAAGATGCACTCACAAAGAGATGAATTGGTTAGGTCAAAACGTGGGGCTAGATCTCCTCTCTCTTCCACTCAAATATGGGCAAGAATCATCGGAGGGAAAAGATTAGGCAAGCTTCAAGATCTAGAGCAAGTGTGGACAAAGTTTAGCCTAATAGATAAGAGAGGAACTTACTAAACTCAAAACGGACAAAGCCTTAAATAGAGCCCCAAAAAATCTGGCCGTTGGGCAAGTTTTCTGGACGGACCGGTAGTACCAGATAGCCCCGGTACTACCGCATGCGCCAGCCCAACAGGATACAGCAATTTGGGCAGCAGTGCTTGCGGCTGGTCAATGCGAGCTAGCAAGCAGAGCAGCCACAGCAGCTAGGCATGCAGCGGGGCTGTGCAGCATCGCAGGCGCGCGCATGCGAGCAGCAAGCCAGCGGCAGCCAGCCAGGCAGCTAGCGGGTAGACATGCGCGCGGGGCCCAGCAGCCAGCAGCAGGGCCAGACGGGGCGATGGGCGGCAAGCGCGCTGCAGCGGCGCATGCATGCGGGGCCAGCTGGCGTCAGCGGCCAGTAGCGCGCAAGCGCGCGAGCGGCGCTAGCGCGCACCGAGCGAGGCAGGACAGCAGCGCGAGGCGAGGAAATCTAGATCTGGCTCTGAAAACGTACCAAGAAAACGAATCTGGGCCGGCCGGTAGTACCGGCCCACCCGGGCGGTACTACCGGGCCAGACCGGTACAGCCGGTGCGTGTACCGGGCCAGAAAAAAATTGGGCTGCGCGCGTCAGGCCTGAGCGGTACTGGGCTGCGGTAGTACCGCTCGGCCCAGTTTTTTTCTTTTTCTTTTTTATTTAAAACGGCAAATATTCAAACAGTCATAACTTTTAAACGGTAGCTCCGATTGACCCGATTCCAATTGCGTCGGATAGAGGACAACAAGGGTTTCTCAATAAAGTATGATGATGCAAGTAGAATAATGTGATATACCTCACTTGCTGAGAAACCGAAAAGCCGCATAAATCAAAATCGCAACAAGATACAAATGGGAGATCCGATTTAGATGAACAAGAGCTTGTTATGGAGATTACCACAAGCTCTATATCATCACATGGATAATACCAAATAACAACCAAATATGATGATGCAAGTATGCAAAGGTTTGAGCTCTCTCCAAACGATGTGACCGAATTACTCATACGAGAGCCCCTCTTGATAGTACGATTATCTATCCTAAACCCGGTCTCCTACACACAACAAGAGACCGGCAAAAGGAAAAACCTATCAAGATTATACCTTGGCCTTGAGCATTCCACTTGAGCTCGATGTAGACGGTCTTGCCCTTCTCAAGATGGAACGCCTTTCTTAATTCCTCATCATCGACCTCGCATATTAAGCTTGCACAACATATCTTCTTTGCATTTCATCGACCTTAAAGCCAACACATGCTCCAAGCTATACCAATGGACAAATCCTACAAGTATAACTAAATACACACATTAGTCCATAAAGATTGTCATTAATTACCAAAACCACACATGGGGGCCCAACATGTTCTTTCAAGATCAATCACTAATTTTAAATCTAACTCACAGCCATGCGGCGGCATCTGATTGGCTGGTACCGCTTCACGCTGGATCGCGCTTGCGAGCCGTTAGATCTAACTAAAACGCACGGCTCAGATCTGATCCATACCCCTTCGTTAAGTGATCTATCCTACGCGTCAGATCCAGATCCAACGATGCTCAATCAACCTACCAAAGTCTGGCGGCGCGCTCTGTCTACGGCGGCGCAGTGGCTACAGAGGGGGTTGGGGTCGTCAAAGATGCTTACCAGACTCGCGGTGGTGTGCTGAAGCTCAACGTGGCAGTGGCTTGTCAAGGGGAGCGCGGACACGGCAAGGATTCCTCGTCGGAGCAGAGGCAGACGTCGGGTAAGCCTTGGCGTCGTCGGAGGCGAGGTTCTGGTGCGCGCTAAGACAAACCAGCGAGGCTGTTAGATGCGCACAAACCAGGCGAACATGTGCGTATTGAAAAGGGGTAAAGGGGTGGTCGGGAACTACCAGGAGGGGTTGCCGGAGTTGCGCCGAGCTTCGGTTGCTTCTAGTGGTGGACGGTGACGATGTTCTAGGAGGGTATAGAGAAAAAGGAATGCATGAGAAGATGCGCAAGGACATGTAGAACATGCTCGCATGAAGCAGAGACAAAGGGGTGGACGATGCTCACCGGAATTGGTCGCCGGAGGTCGTCGGTGCTGCGGCGGTGTGGGCACGATTACAGGCAGCCTGGTGGCGTGGTGTCTGTGCTGAGTGAGGGGAAATGAGCAGTGAGGGGAGGGGGTCTTATAGCCGGAGCAGGGGCCAGAATCTCGCACGCATTCATCGACAATTAAGAGGTTTAAAATCGCGGCAGAGGCGGGGAAGAAACGGGCGGCGACGTGTTCATCGCGCTGATTCTGGGAAGACGATGACGACGTGGCGATGGGGCCACTGGTCAGTGAGCGCGGGGTCGAGTGGGTGCGCGTGAGAGAGAGAGAGGGGAAAACCCCGGGTGGGCTTAGTGGGCTGGTTTCGCTGTTGGGCTAGATTAGAGGCGTCGACCTTTTCTTATTTCTTTATTCCTTTTCTTTTTCTGTTCGAATTTCCAGAAATCATTTTCAAATGATTTCAAAAGCCATTTGAATTCAAACCTTTTCTATATTTTTGTAGAGTGTAACACTCATATTTCTGGGGATAAAATCATGTGGTCTCTCTGTATTAGCTTGGTCCTATTGATCAAACAAAATAAACAGTGACTTAGCACTTGATTTGAACAAGTTTAAGAAAATGGTTTTAAATATATATTTGTTTTTGTAAATTTTGGTTTAATCACTAGCAATCAAGCAAAACAATCTGAGAGCAACAAGGTTTGGTTTTGAACAAATAATCTCTCATTGGAGAGTAGCATTTGATTTAATGTTGATCACATAAAATCATAGCTCTCAAGTTCTGTTTTCTTTCAAATGAATTTGAGTTTTGATCCCTAAATGATATGCATGCATGCATGATATGAAATATTTGAAAACATGATTTTAGGGATGTTACAAATCTAACCCCCTTAAGGTGAATCTCGCCCTCGAGATTCGGATTGGCTAGAAAATAGGTGAGGGTGGTCTTTCCGAAGATCATCTTCTCTTTCCCATGTTGCTTCTTCTTTGGAATGATGGTTCCATTGAACTTTGCAGAATTTGATAGTCTTAGTCCGACTGACTCTTTCTGCAGTCTCAAGAATCTTGATAGGTTTCTCTTCATAGGTGAGATCACTTTCCAATTGAACCTCTTCCAAAGGTATAGTATCCTTCAAAGAAGTCTCTTCCATTTCTGGATGACATTTCTTAAGCTGACTCACATGAAACACATTATGAACAGCTGACAAAGACTCTGGCAGTTCAATCTCATAAGCCACTTCTCCTTTATGAATCAGAATCTTGAATGGTCCAACATATCTTGGGGCCAACTTTCCTTTGACTCCAAACCTCTTCGCTCCACGAAGTGGTGACACTCTAAGATAAGCTCTATCACCTACGTCATAGGTGACTTCTCTACGCTTAGGATCTACGTAGCTCTTTTGTCGGGACTGTGCTATCTTCAATCTGTCTTTGACTAGATCGACTTTCTCTTCAGCCTCTTGGATTAGTTCTGGTCCGAACAAACTTCTTTCTCCCAAACCATTCCATAGCAATGGGGTGGTACACTTTCTCCCATAGACAAACTCAAATGGTGCCATCTCAATACTGGCTTGATAGCTGTTATTGTAAGAAAATTCTGCGTATGACAGACTTTCTTCCCAACTGGCTTCGTAGTCTAGAGCACATGCTCTCAACATATCTTCAAGAATCTGATTGGTCCTTTCTGTTTGTCCATCAGTTTGATCATGAAAAGCAGTGCTGAATTCCAATCTCGTTCCCAATGACTCATGTAGCTGCCTCCAAAAATGAGAAGTGAATTGAGTTCCCCTATCAGACACAATACTCTTGGGTACTCCATGTAGACATACAATTCTGCTCATATAGATCTTGGCTAACTTAGCACTTGTGTAAGTTGTCTTCACGGGTATGAAATGAGCCACTTTAGTTAGGCGATCCACTACTACCCAAATAGAATCATATCCTGATCTTGTCCTTGGAAATCCGGTGATGAAATCCATACCAATCTTGTCCCACTTCCAATCAGGAATAGGTAGTGGTTGTAACAATCCTTCTGGTTTCTGATGTTCCGCTTTCACTCTATTACATACATCACACAAAGCAATATGTTCGGCAATGTCTTTCTTGAGATTATTCCACCAAAATCTTTCCGTCATATCCATGTACATTTTGGTGTTACCCGGATGAATAGAATATGGTGAGTTGTGTGCTTCTTGTAAAATCAGTTTCCGAAGCTTCGGATCTTGTGTAACACAGATACGTTTTCCATGCCATAAAGTACCCTGTTCGTCTTCATGGAATCCTTTGGCTTTTCCCTTGCCAATCTTTTCCTTCATCTCTTCAATTTCCTTGTCGGTCTTCTGGGCTTCTTTGATCTTGTCCAACAAGGTGGGTTGAACATCCAGAGACATGAGATGTCCCTCAGGCACAATCTCCAATCTGAGATCTCTAAATTGGGCACACAGATCATCTGACAATCCTCCCTTAGTAAGGCCATTCACAAAAACCTTACGGCTTAGAGCATCCGCTACAACATTTGCTTTACCGGGGTGGTATTTCAAACTCAAGTCATAGTCCTTGATGAGTTCTAGCCATCTTCTTTGTCTCATGTTCATTTCCTTCTGGGTGAAGATATACTTAAACTCTTGTGATCTATGAACACTTCACATCGCTTTCCCAAAAGATAATGTCTCCATGTTTTGAGTGCATGGACAACAGAGGCTAACTCTAAATTATGAGTAGGGTAGTTTACTTCATGAGTTTTGAGTTGTCTCGAGGCATAAGCCACAACTTTCCCTTCTTGCATAAGTACGACACCTAATCCATGATGAGATGCATCACAATATACATGGAAATCTTTCTCCAAATCTGGCAAACATAAGACTGGTGCTGTCACTAGCCTCTTCTTTAATTCTTGAAATCTGAGTTCACAACCTTCAGACCAAGCAAATTTCTTGTCTTTCTTAAGCAGTTCTGTCATTGGCTTAGCTACCTTGGAGAAATTCTCAATAAATCTTCTGTAGTGTCCTGCCAAGCCAAGGAAACTACGAACCTATTTCACTAACTTAGGAGATTACCATCTCCTGACACAACGTGTCCAAGAAATCCAACTTCATTCAACCAAAATTCACACTTGCTGAACTTGGCATACAGCTTATGCTCTCTAAGCTTCTCAAGTATCAAATGTAGATGTCCTTCATGCTCTTCTTTGATCTTGGAGTAGATTAGAATGTCATCGATGAATACGACAACAAACGTGTCAAGGAACTCCATGAACACTTTGTTCATCATATTCATGAAGTATGCTGGTGCATTGGTTAAACCAAATGGCATCACGGTATACTCATACAATCCATACCTTGTGGTGAAAGCTGTCTTAGGTATGTCTTGTTCCCTTATCTTAAGCTGAAAATAACCTGACCGGAGATCAATCTTTGAGAACACACAAGCTCCTTCTAGCTGATCAAACAAGTCATTGATTCTAGGCAAAGGGTATTTGTTCTTGATAGTCACCTCATTGAGTGAATAGTAATCTATGCATAACCTTTGACTTCTATCTTTCTTTTCCACAAACAAAACTGGTGCTCCCCAAGATGAAGAACTTGGTTGGATAAATCCTTTATGCAACTGTTCTCTCAGTTGCTTATTGAGTTCTTTCAACTCATCAACTGACATCTTGTACGGTTTCTTTGCTATTGGTCTAGATCCTGGTAGCAAGTCAATAAGAAATTCCATATCTCTAACTGGTGGCATTCCTGGCAATTCTTCCGGAAACACATCTGGATATTCACTCACAATAGGCACACTGTCTATGCTAACCCCCTTGAGAGAATTTAGCTTACTCCCTTTTGATTCAAAGTTAGACTTGAATCTTATCTGTTTCTTTTCCGGGGTTGTCAGTGCAATAGTACGATTAGCACAATCTAATACTCCTTCATACTTGGTCATCCAATCCATTCCCAAAATTACATCCAGTCCTTGGGAATCTAGGATTATTAGACTCACTGGAAACTTATGCTTTCCAAATTCTATCACTAGATCCCGACATCCAAGACTTACTATCATATCTCCACCTGGAGAACTTACTTTTATTGGACACCCAATGTTTTCAGTTGGAAACCCATTTCTATCAACAAATGCTTTTGATATGAATGAATGTGATGCTCCAGTATCAAAAAGAACAAGTGCTGGAATATAATTGAGTTTGAACTTACCAGCAATAGCATCTGGCTCTTCATAGATTTCCTCCACATTGATGTGGTTCACTTGCCCTTTCTGGAAAGGGTTGGGCTTGTTGGGTCCTTCAACTTTCTTTTCTGGGCATTCATTTTCATAATGCCCCATCTTCTTGTACTTGAAACATTCAACCAGACTAAGATCCTTCTTGACAGGCTGGCTTCCACTGCCACTTCCACTTCCATTGTGGTGGCTCTTATATCCACTCTTGTGATTCTTGTACTTATCGTTGTCATGACTACGATTGTGCTTGTGGTCATGATAACGGTTGTGGTTGTGGTACTTGTTGAATTTCCCATGCTTGTGGGATCCAGAACTCCCACTGCCATCATAATGGGAACGCTTGTGAGACGATCCCGAGCTGTGCTTGTCAAAGTGCTTTCTCTTCCTGCTTTCAACTTGTTTCATCTTACTCTCCAAAATAGCAGCCTTGTCACGAAGAGACTGGTATGTGGGAACATAGGCCACAACTAACTTCAGGTTCAATTCATCATTCAACCCTTCAAGGAACTTTTTCTTCCTCTTAGCATCAGTGTCAACTTCATCCGGTGCATATCGCGCCAGATTGTTGAACTCCTCAATATATCCAGCCACGCTGCGGTGGCACTGCTTCAAGTTATGGAACTCTTTCTTCTTCAAACTCATCACTCTGAATGAGATGTGAGAAGTACGGAAACCATCTTCAAAGATAGCCCATGTCACATCCTCAATGGGAGTGGTGATCTGGAAGTTATCCCACCAAGTGGCTGCTGGTCCTTCCAACAAGTGTGCTGCAAATCTGACTTTCTCTTCATCAGTACAGCCAACAGTTACCAAGTCCTTGTTCACAGAGCGTAGCCAATCATTGGCCACCATAGGATCAGTAGTTCCTGAGAACTTTGCTGGCCTCAGTCTTAAGAACCTGGTAAGCATGTCAAAACCCGGTGGGTTTTTCTGATTGTTGTCGTTGTTGTTGTTGTTGTTGTTGTTATTATTATTATTATTATTATTATTATTGTTGTTGTTGTTGTTGTTGTTCTGATTCTGGATGAAAGTAGTTATCATTTGCATCAGCTGAGTCTGAGCTGTCATCATTTGCTGCATCTCAGGAGTGATGTTGTTGTTGTTGGGGTTGGGATTGGCACGTCGGGGAGGCATCTGTTGTTTTTCAAGGGAGAGAAGAATGAGATACCCATAGATGCTAACATGCACAATACATCATATAAACAATCACCAAACATGCATCATAATAATAAAAGTTCAACAACATAGAAAACAAGTTTGCAAAGTAAACACACCAATAGCAAGCCATCCACATGTTGGATGGTCATTGCGACTCAATAATCAGAGGCAAGATAATTGAAGGTAAATGAGTAGTCATCACTACTCCTCTGCATCAACCTCCTCGTCGACAAGTGTAAGACCTGCATTCTCCATAGCGATCTTGTACTCCTCGATATTGGTGGTCAAGGTCTCTACTTTGGCTTTGAGAACCCTCTTCTGTGCACGAAGCCTCTCAATCACACCTTGCTGATGCTCGAGCTCGAAGTCCTTGGCCTCTAGTTTTGCAGTCATGTCTCGAATCCTCTTGTTCCTATCTTGGACTCGCTTCTCTTGACTCTTGAACTTTCTGTCCTAACTCTCAAACTTGGCCTCCATCTCCTTGACTATCTCATCTTGCTCGAAGAGCTTGTCCTTCTCACGAAGCTGCACCTGGAGTTCGTCATTGCTAAGCATGACGTTGGTCCTATCAGTGTCTATGTGCCTAAGAAGAACCTCTAAGTCCTGGAGGTATAGACGAATCGGCTCTGCAGTCTCTCTCAAAGTATCCTCGAAGTCAATGGCCTCACCATCCTCATCACGTCTACCGAAGGCGTGGAAGTGAGTACCTCTAACCTGTCGAGAGTGTCTCCCTAACAGATGTCCAATCAAGTCCTGCATGACTACCTCTAGGCCTCTCTCCTTGTCATCATGCATGAGCTTGAAGATGATTGCCTCCGTGGTAGGCTCAGTCTGGCGTCCGGGCTGATTAACCTTGAAGCCCCAAAGGTCTTTCCTCTCAAACTTGGTGAGGGGAAGCACCATGATGGTAGGAAGAGGGAGATTGAGCAAACTAGTGAGGTCAATAATACGAGGGCCAAAACGAGTTCCCTTGAACTCTTCAGTCGTGCTGATGGTAGCATTAGGCATCTATTTATAAGATAGAAAAATTTAGAGTCAACACAATGAATAATTTACAAGACAAAGCATCATAGGCATAACATTGACAAACACACAAGTCATAGCATACATAAAATCCATCACAAGCATCCAAGGTTCAACTTATTTTAGACAACATTTTTGGAAAATAAAATGATAAGTGTGGTGGTACAACTAACGGAGTACGTTTACAATCCCATCTCACTTGCCAAGTTGGCTAACAGGGCATCCCTAGAGGCAATTTGTTTATCTAGATCACATGACTCCATTGCTAAGTCTATGACGTCTTTCCTTAAACTTTGGTTGGTAGCCTCTAGCTCTTGGGTATGCTTCTTTTCTTCCCTAAGGTCATTCTGGGTGTTAAGCATTCTGCACTTGATTCTATTACCAAGTTCTTTGATGGCCCTCCAAGCTGCATCCCTTGCTGAATCAAAGAATGTGGTGTGCATCACTGAGTTGCTGACCATGCAGAATCCTGAGTCCTTGTGGTTGTCTTCCTTGTTTTTATACAAGTGAAGTTGCACCCAACAGTAGTCAACTCCTTCATCCATCACAGGAAAGCCTTTGTACACAGCTGCACCATATATTCCCATGGAAACCATGAGGTCCTTGAGAGCCTTGGGGAATTCTGTCTCACACTCCAAAGTCATAGTCATGAGTGGTCCCTTCCTCACGGCTTCGTTGATGGAGTTCATCTACAAATAGAGATGAGAAAGAAGATTAGAAAAGTTTACGAGAAGAAAAGACAAGTGTGGAAGTTGTTGAATTTTTTCCTTAGTGGTTTCCAATCCTAGGGTCATAATCCTACAGGCAACACAGTGCTCTGATACCATATGTAAGATCCCTCCTTTGTAAAGGAAAGGATACCTGTGATTGCAATGCTAGTCCCTGGATCATTGATAGCATCCACGGTTTAAGATGAAGTACACAGAAACAAAGGTCATTATTACAAGTCATTCCAGAGACAAACATAGTCTTTTACAACTCCATGGCCACATGCCTAATACAAGAGTTTAAATATGTAATAAGGTAAATAAGTCTTCATCTTCATGTGCCACATGCAAGCATGTTGAGTGTAGACTCATGACTCCTAATCATCATCAGAATATCCTACAACATCACAAGTTACAGCCACATTGGGTCAATACATTGGAATAGTATTGGCAAGTGATACCTTAGTATAATATTAGTAGCTAGATACTATATGCATTTGGCTAAGTGTAGCTTAGGCTTGCTTTGCTCAAAATAGGTTTTGCCTATTAGTTGAAAACACCAAGTTTTTCTTTGTACAAACTTTCCCAAGGAACCACCAATAGACATTGGGGTCCTTCACCCTTTTTCAACCACAAGTTTTTACTTAGAAATTGGGATGAGGAGATTCTTGATAGCTTCCATGTCTTGATGCTCAAGTTGTCCAATACCAGGGACATGGCTAAGTACTTGGATTCTTCCATCTGCAGAGGTTGTGCACTTTCCCCACAAGACTTGATTTTCACCAAGACAAGACCTTTCAGAAGCCTTCCCTTAGACCAAATGGACGCTCTCCAACCTATCATCCCACTACCACCAACTGTCCAAATGGCTAAGTTATTGCAACATATATGATCCAGGCAGAGCCCATATTGCCAAGTGGCTGCACTAGAAGCTTCTTAACATTTGGCCTCTCAAATCCCTTTGTTCCTGGGTGGATTTCAACAAGTGAGATACATAAGGTAAACCATAGAAATGGGCCTTGTGTAACCACTCAACATAAACCATTCCTTCCATTCCACCCAGGTGTTTCATTCACTTTGTTGTTTTATTAAGCAAAAACATAGTCCAAAGACTTAGAAATATTTATTCATAGCATGAATATAACCACCCTTGGTTGCTACTATCTAGGCTAAGCATGGCATTGATAATACTTAGAAATATTTCTAGAAATTCTATAGCCTACTAGGATTTCACAAGCATAGCATATAGATCAAAAATATCCATGCAAGACTAGCAAAATATTTCTAATGCATATTTGAAAACATAGGAATAAAATCATGAAGCACCACTTGCCTTGGTAGTTTGGCGAGTAGCTACAATTCTCACAATCACAATCACTATTTGCACCAAAATCTACACATAAAATAATAGCACCAAAATCACATAGAAAATAAATACAAGCAAAAATATATGGATGCATGCAATATGGCATGTGATGATTTTCTACACCAAACCAGACAAGTGCATGATACTGAATCATAAACAAGTACAAAACAAGCTAAATAAACTTTATATGAACATTAAAACATTTTTCAAATAATTATTATACCCAAATTATGCCTACAAATGTTTCTGAAAAAACACCCATTTTAACAGAAGCAAAATATTAAACACATTGCATAAATGGAAAGGGATTTCTCTCCTGATTCCATTGATATAAAATTTGTCAAATTTGGACGTGGGAATCAAAAGTTATGAATTAAACAAGTTTAAACATCTAATAGATATAAAATCTGATTTTAAATCAAAGAACTGGCCACACGGCGACATCTGATTGGCTGCTACCGCTTCGCGCTGGATCGCGCTTGCGAGCCGTTAGATCTAACTAGAACGCGCGACTCAGATCTGATCCATACCCCTTCGTTAAGTGATATATCCTACGCGTCAGATCCAGATCCAACGGTGCTCAATCAACCTACCAAAGTCTGGCGGCGCACGGCGACGGTGAGCGGCGGCACGCTCTGTCTATGGCGGCGTGGTGGCTACAGATGTGGTTAGGGTCATTGGAGATGCTTACCAGACTCGCGGTGGTGTGCTGAAGCTCAACATGGAAGTGGCTTGTCAAGGGGCACGCGGACACGGCGAGGATTCCTCGTCGGAGTAGAGGCAGACGTCGGTCAAGCCTTGGAGTTGTCGGAGGCGAGGTTCTGGTGCGCGCTAAGACAAACCAGCGAGGCTGTTAGATGCGCACAAACCAGGCGAACATGTGCATATCGAAAAGGGGGAAAGGGGTGGTCGGGAACTACCAGGAGGGGTTGCCGGAGTTGCCCCGAGCTTTGGTTGCTTCCAGTGGTGGACGGTGACGATGTTCTAGGAGGGTACAGAGAAAAAGGAATGCATGAGAAGATGCGCAAGGACATGTAGAACATGCTCGCATGAAGCAGAGACTAAGGGGTGGACGATGCTCATCGGAATTGGTCGCTAGAGGTCGTCGGTGCTGCGGCGGAGTGGGCACGATTACGGGCAGCCTGGTGGCGTGGTGTCTGTGCTGAGTGAGGGGAAATGAGCAGCAAGGGGAGGGGGTCTTATAGCCGGAGCAGGGGCGAGAATCTCGCATGCATTCATCTCCAATTATGAGGTTTAAAATCGCGGTAGAGGCGGGGAAGAAACGGGCGGCGACATGTTCATCGCGCTGATTCTGGGAAGACGATGACGACGTGGCGATGGGGCCACTGGTCAGTGAGTGCGGGGTCGAGTGGGTGCGCGTGAGAGAGAGGAGAAAACCCCGCGTGGGCTTAGTGGGCTGGTTTCGCTGTTGGGCTAGATTAGTGGTGCCGACCTTTTCTTATTTCTTTATTCCTTTTCTTTTTCTGTTTGAATTTCCAGAAATCATTTTCAAATGATTTCAAAAGCCATTTGAATTCAAACCTTTTCTAGATTTTTGTATAGTGTAACACTCATATTTCTGGGCATAAAATCATGTGGTCTCTCTGTATTAGCTTGGTCCTATTGATCAAACAAAATAAACAGTGACTTAGCACTTGATTTGAACAAGTTTAAAAAAAGGTTTTAAATCTATATTTGTTTTTGTAAATTTTGGTTTAAGCACTAGCAATCAAGCAAAACAATATGAGATAAAAAAGGTTTGGTTTTGAACAAATAATCTCTCATTGGAGAGTAGCATTTGATTTAATGTTGATCACATAAAATCATAGCTCTCAAGCTCTGTTTTCTTTCAAATGAGTTTGAGTTTTGATCCCTAAATGATATACATGCATGCATGATATGAAATCTTTGAAAACATGATTTTAGGGATGTTACAGATCCACCAGGTTGTATGCAATTTTGATGGCACTTTCATTGTCACATAGAAGAGGCACTTTGTCACAATGGACACTGTATTCCTTTAAAGTTTGCCTCATCCATAGCAATTGAGTGCAAGCACTAGCGGCAGCAACATACTCGGCTTCGGTGGTGGAGAGAGATATACAATTTTGCTTCTTAGAAGACCAACATACCAAGGAGCTACCAAGGAATTGGCAAGCCCCGGATGTTGATTTTTTATCATCCTTGTCCCCCGCCCAATCCGAATCCGTGTATCCACAAAGAGCAAATGTTGAGCCTCGAGGATACCAAAGACCATAAAATGGGGTATGAACTAAATATCAAAAGATTCTCTTAACCGCCATAAAATGGCTTTCCTTAGGAGCCGCTTGATATCTTGCACACACACCTACACTCAACACAATATCGGGTCTATATGCACAAAGGTAAAGCAAAGAACCAATCATGGACCGGTATACCTTTTGATCCACATCTGTACCATTTGGATTTTGTTCTAGATGAGTCTTTGTAGCCATGGGAGTATGAGATCCATTTAAATCTTGCATTTTGAATCTCTTGAGCATATCTTGAGTATACTTGGCTTGATTAAAGAATGTCCCTCCTCTAACTTGCTTGATCTCAAAGCTAAGAAATACTCTCAATTCTCCCATCAAAGACATCCGGAACCTACTAGTCATAAGCTTTGAGAATTCATCATTAAAATCTTTGTTAGATGAGCCAAAGATAATATCATCAACATATATTTGGCATACAAAAATCTCCCCATTGACCCTCTTAGTAAAAAGTGTGGGATCGATTTTCCCAACCTCAAATCCACGGTCAAACAATAACTCTCTAAGGTGCTCATACCACGTGCGTGGGGCTTGCTTGAGCCCATAGAGGTCCTGATCAAGTTTGTAGACATGGTTTGGGAAGTTGGGGTCCTCAAATCCTGGGGGTTGCTTAACATATACCAATTCATTTAACGGTCCATAAATAAATGCACTTTCTACATCCATTTGTTGCAACTTAAAGTTATGATGTGCCGCATAAGCAAGAAGGATACAGATGGACTCAAGGAGCCACGGGTGCATACGTCTATCCATAATCAATGCCTTCAATTTGAGAATACCCTTGTGCAACCAATCTAGCCTTGTTCCTTACTATAATTCCATGCTCATCTTGCTTGTTCTTGAATATCCACTTTGTTCCAATAACATTGCGCCAATCCTTTGGCTTCTCAACTAACTTCCATACTTTGTTTCTCTCAAAGTTGTTGAGCTCTTTGTGCAAAGCTTATAACCAATCCGAGTCTTCAAGAGCTTCCCACACTTTCTTTGGTTCAATCATGGAGATGTGTGCTTGGTGTTCACTGAACCTCTTCAATTGTGCCCTTGTGGAGATACCTTTCCTTAGACCACTAACTACATTTTGGAGGGAGTGGTCTCTTAATTCAAACATTCTTTCCTTTCTAGCTTCCCGACAAGCGTGGATCTCCGTATTGTTTCTTGGAGGACCTTCTTCATCGTTTTGATTCTCGTCTTGACCATCATATTGACCTTGATCATCATTAGAATCATCCTCTACATTGGGAGGAAAAGATTGACCTTGGTCTTGATCAAGTGCTCTTCTAGCGTCAATTTTGAGCATGTCTCAAAGCAGCTTGTATGGATCTTCCTTGACAAATTGACTTGGCACCACATGACAATCCGTAGAATGGACCAAGCTCCCCTTGACTAGAGTTGACACTTTGATCACCATGTTGAGGGTCCACATCTTGTCTTTGGCTTGAGTCAATGTCCTCTTCGGTGGATTGAGCATGTTGAGGTTATGAAGATGAGGGCTCCACTGGAGTGGAGCATAGTTCTTCTCGATCCGCCATAAGGGGTTCCTCGACAGGGCGGATATATCCCACACCCATTCTTCCTATGTCATCCTGAGGCATTTCATCATCTGCATCACAAGCATCAACACGCCCCCCTTGGGGACCATCATATTCTTCGAAGGTCACACTACAAGATTCTATGACGGCTCCGGAGAGCTTATCATAGATTCTATAAGTGTGAGATTCGAGACTATAGCCAACAAAAATACCCTCTAATGCTTTAGACTCGAATTTAGACAAACGAACACCTTTTATGAGATAGAAACACTTACAACCGAACACCCGGAAGTAAGATATGTTGGGCTTGTTACCGGTAAGAATTTCATATGGAGTCTTGTTGATTTCTTTGCGGAGGTAGAGCCGGTTTGAAGCATGGCAAGCAGTAGAAATGGCTTCGGCCCAAAAGTTGTATGGAGATTTAAACTCCACCAACATGGTCCTAGCCATCTCAATAAGAGTACGGTTCTTCCTTTCGGCCACACCATTTTGTTGATGGGTGTATGTAGCGGAATATTGATGTTTAATCCCCTCATCACTAAGGAAATCATTCAAGGTGTAGTTCTTGAACTCGGTGTCGTTGTCACTTCTAATGATCAACACGGGAACATTGTATTGCCTTTGGACCAAATTGATGAAGTCGATGAAGGTCTTTTGAGTTTCACTCTTCAATTTGAAGAAGTAAACCCAAGAGTATCTTGAAAAGTCATCAACAATCACCAAGCAATATTTCTTCCCAACAAGACTTGCATGAGATGGAGGACCAAAGAGGTCCACGTGGAGGAGCTCCAAGATCTTGCTGTACTTGATGCGGTTCTTAGGCTTATGAGGAGCATCATGCATCTTCCCTAGAACACATGCCCTGCAAACACGATCTTTGGCAAAGGAAACATTTTCTTTTAGTCCAACAATATGGCCCTCCTTGTGGAGACTTTGCAAAGTTCTCATATTGACATGGGCCAGTCGGCCATGCCATAACCAACCCACATCGGCCTTTCCGAATAAGCACATCGCACTTGTAGTGGCTTTCCCCAAAAAGTCCACCACATACAAGTCATGTTTGACATACCCAACAAAAGCGAGATTGAGAGACTTGCTCCACATGAGGACCACAATATCATTATGTATAAAGACGGAAAAACCCATATTTCCAAGAGCACAGACTGAAAGTAAATTGTACCCAAGGGTCTCAACAAGCATGACGTTCACGAGTGTAATGTCGTGAGCAACCACAACTTTGCCAAAACCCAATACCTTAGATTTTGCCTTGTCGGCATAAGTCATGGTGATTAGATCATCATTTGGCTTTAAGTCCTTGACAATAGATGAGCTTCCGGTCATATGACTTGTGCAACCACTATCAAGCACCCAGTTTGACCCTCCGGAAGCATAAGTCTACAAAAGATCAAGCTAATTTTTAGGTACCCATTTTTCAATGGGTCCTCTTTTGTTAGCAACAAGGGTCTTGGGAAACCAAATAGACCAAGAAATATAACCATCAAATGGACCAACATATTGTGCATACACATCACCGTAATAATCACGCATTAGAACATAGTGAGGGTTAGCACTACCCGCAAAGTCATCATGAGACAAAGTTTTACCACTTGTGGTCTTACTAACCACAATGGCCTTGTTAATTTCTTGTGTGGGCTTGGCCTTCTTCTTCTTGTTGTTCTTCTTCTTCTTAGAACTGGAGACAAATCCAATGCCCCCTTTATCACCACTATGCCTTTTCTTACTCAAAAGATCATCAATGGACTTGTTGCCTTGTGGAAATGTGGCCTTAGCAAGCTCCCCCTTCAACCTAGCATTCTCTTCAAGAATAGTTGTACTACTAGATGGAATGAAGTTACTAGGTGAAGGAATATTGGCCAATTGAGTTTGAAGCGTTTCATGAGACTTTGTGAGTGACAAGAGTTCACTCTCCAAAGCCTTGTGGGCCTTGTTAAGCAACCTAAAGTCCTCGGCAAGTTTTTCATGAACCACACCAAACTCAATCTTGTCATTTTTAGCACTTTTGTATTTAGCAATAGCATGATCACGCTCTTTGATGAGTTTGTTAAAAATAATGTCATTGGCCTCATCAAGCCCTTCAAGTTTTAATTCAAGTGACAACCTAGTTTCTTGTTCTCCTTATAGAGCATTGTTTAAAGCCTCTAGCTCAATCATGTGTTCATGTCCAAGTTTACATCTTACATCTAGAAGCTCTTGAGTATGTGAAAGTTGATCTAGGATGTTTCCAAAATGTAACTTAGCATCTCCTTCTAGGTTAGTCATAAACTCATCAAAGGAAATTAATTCCTTTTTAACATCAAGATACATCTCATCATCAATTTCATCATTATCTAAGGGAGTAGAGCGGGATGATGAGGATACCTCCGTTCCTATTGCCATAAGGCAAGTGACGTTCTTGGTGGGAGAGTTCTCATTTGGAGAATTGAAGAGTGAGAATGTCGGAGTAGAGATGGTGGCTAGAGCAGCCATACCATGAGAAGTTTCCTCTTCCTCATCTTCATCATCTTCATTGTCGGAGGAGTATTCTTCATGAGTGATCAAGACAATTTCTCCCGACTTCTTGTTGATGGGATTCTTCTTGATGAAAGGTTTCTTGTAAGGTGCCTTGAGAGTCTTCTTCAACATAAGCTTACCCCCATGATCTTCTCTCTTCTCATAGGGACAACTTTCTACAAAGTGATAGCGGTCACCACAATTGAAGCAAGTTCTCAATCTCGTTGTATTTTCTCTTTTCCCATTTGGGTTACTTTTTCTTTGCATTTCCATCTTGGCCTTAGCGGGGTTCTTTGCATAGAAGGCCATATATTGACTATGAGAAATCTTGACTTCATCGGGGTGGTCCATGGAGATCCGTTCATCACTATCATCTTCATCCCCATGATCCACAACTTTGTCCTTCAAAGCAACATTGACAACATTGCTCATACCAAGGGCACGAGCACGGTCATATTTGGCATTCTTGGTGGCAACCTTGAAAGCGGCCATCTCTTGCATAACTTCATTTGAGGTCATGAGATGGTAGTTGTGTCTTCCTTGTAGACTCTTCAAGTCGGTGGGCTCAAAGGGCATGAGTGCACTCACATATTTCCTTATTATCCATGCATCATCCACATGTGAGGCACCCACATTTCTAAAAGCGGTGGCAGTGGTCTTGAGCCTTCGGTACATGTCTTCATGATCTTCACCTTCTTTCATGTAGAAGCCTTCGGCTTCATTGCTTAGAGCATCATATCGGTTCCTCCTCATACTCTCATTTCCAACAAACAATGTGGTGAGGGCATCCCAAGCTTCCTTGGAAATGCTAAAGTGCTCAATGTGTGGGTAATCCTTTGTCCCCAATCCTTGTTGAATCATATGCAAAGCAGTGGCATTGAGTTGACTATTGACAACCTCTCTTCTTGTCAAGTGGTTTGGATCCCCAATAAAGAGTCCATGCTCGATGATGTTCCATAGTTCAATGCAAGAGCTGCGCACATGAGTTCTCATTAGTGATTTCCATTGAGGAAAAGTAGCAGACTCTTCAAGCTTAGGTGGGTCACCCCTATTGTACACATGAGGGTGAGGGATGGGAGGATCGGGAGAGTACCAAGAATCACGGTGCTCACCCTTTCCCCCATCAAGTTGTGTGGAGGAATTAGCATTGTCTAGTTTACCCCCCACCACCATACCCTCGGGGGATACCGAAGTATTCCCTTTAGGTACAACGGATGGTAGATCCTCTTGAGGAGATGGGGGTGATGAGCCATCTTTGTCCTTAAGAAGTTGATCAAGCATCTTCTTGACTTCGTTGACCAAGGAAGAGATCAATCTTGTTTCCAAGTTTCAGAGATCTTCCATGGTCACCGGGGTCGGCTCACTACCACCATCCCTTTCTTTGCTACCCATATTCTCTTAGGCGGTAAATCTCAAATAAATAGCCGAGGCTCTGATACAAATTGAAAGGATCATATGGGCACCTAGAGGGGGGGGGGGGTGAATAGGTGCTACTTCAAATTTTATTCTTTTTCAAATGAAGGTTTGACAATAAGGTAAATTCTCTAGATAATGCAACTATGGTGAATTTACCTATATGACAATTATGCAAGAGCTAACACAACAAAAAGTAGGAACAAGTAAGTAAAAGTGCGGTAAAGGATAGAAGTAATCAAAATGGTGGACACAGAGACACAAGGATTTGTTTCCCGTACTTCCTTCCTTTTGAGGGGAAGTACGTCTATGTTTGGAGAGGGGGTGGTTTCAAACCACCAACGCCACGAAAGGCCTCCCTTGTTCTCTGATGAATCTCACCCCAACAGGATCGATTCACCTTCCACTATATCAGCAACCTTCAAGGTGGAAGTCGGCACCGTTACAAGTTTGGGGCACACATCCACAACTTAATCGGAGGCTCCCAAATACAAGCAAGCTGTCAAAGCAATCAAAGACAAGCTTTTAAGAACCAAAACAAGAACTAGGGTTTCCAAGAAAACACTAGAGCAAAGGGGCCCTCAATGAAATGAGGGGGAAATGAAGATCTCTTTTGGTGAAGTAGTAGATCGGGGCCTCCTCCTTCGATTCCCCAAAGATCAACGACTTTGGGTGGTGGAATGAGGAGATCTTGAGATTTGGTGGCTCCAATGATGGTCTTGACTTTAATGAGAATGAGCAACTTGTCCCAAGGTAGGTAGAGGGGTATTTATACCCCTCCAGGGAATCTGGTCGTTGGAGCCATTAATGCACCAGTAGTACCGGTACTCAAGCGGTAGTACCGCTGGCAAGCGGTACTACCGGTCCAGTACCGGACCAGGTACCGGAGATGACTTGAATGGTCGAGCCAGCACCAGTCTTGCCCGGTATTACCTTGCGGTACTACCCCCAAGCGGTAGTACCGGTCGTATGACGCGGTAGTACCGGTCTGGGCGGTAGTACCGGTCCCAAGTAACGCTTGGTGCAGGGCAAGACAGAGAGGGGTGGTTTTTCTTCAGAACGGCCCGGTACTGCCGAGCGGTACGACCGTGTCCAAGCGGTAGTACCGCTTGTCTCAAGCGGTACTACCGGTTGGACCGGTAGTGCCTCTCGGTAGTACCGGGTGGTACTGACTAAAACCCATCCTTATCACCCTTGCACTGCACCAACCGGTACTAGAACCGGTAGTACCGGTGCCAAGCGGTAGTACCGGACATATTTCCAGTACTACCGGTTGACACAGTGGTTTTTCGCAGAGGGAATAGTTAGGAAAATATTTGTGCCATACCCTTATCAAACCTGTGATACACTTAGCACACAATTAAACTGATAAGTGTATTGTTATCAAACATCAAAATCAGAGGGATAGAAAAATGCTCTTTCACCGATGATCTAATCTCGGACATGTAATATATCGTGAAACAAAGGGATTAAGATACAAGCATAAAAGGTTCAGACGATCACAGGAAAGTCATCGTTGAATGTGTGGGAGTCAGTATGGATCTCCAGGTCCCGCTACTGATTATTGATCGGAGAAGGGTCTCGATCATGCCCGCATTATTTGCGAACTGTAGGGTGACACACTTAAGGGACACCGAGATCCAGTTGGAGCAAATGGTTCATGCCGGAAATAATAACAAGCCCATGAATTTATTTCACTAGATACCGAAACAGGTTTTTGGGTGAAATTGCAGAAAGTGTTTTTGCATGTAAAATAGAATTCTAGCAAGGGGTTATATGTGAATGTTTGTCATTAAAGTAATTGACAAAATTCTGAATAAATAAAAAGAGTTTTATTTAATGAGAGTTTGCATTAAATTTGGGAGAAATTTAATAGCAAGTTTGAGAGGGATTTTGAGTGGAGGAAATTGAAAGGGTTTTTGTGAGTGGAGTGTCCACCCACATGAATGAAGGAGGGGGGGGCAGCCCCCATGGCTGGCGGCCACCCCCTTGGGTGCACCCTCCTCCTATAAAAGGCACCCCTCTCCTCTCTCTCACTCACACCTCCTTGTGAAGGATCTCTCTCCCCCTCTAGAATTAATCCCCCATGGTCTCGGACTAGTGAGATACATGTTCCCGGTGGCTATTAGGCAAGAAAGGGTTGTGCTTACGCTGCATCGCTAGAGCGAGGAGGCGGAGGTTGCTCGGTGTCTTGTACGCGTGTGCGAGCACGGATGCACTGCTGCTTTGCGGCGCTAGGGCTTCCTCTTGATCTTGAGATCGGCAAGAGATCGTCTACGTCAACCCCGAGTTCAACTTGTTAAGCTTTGTCGGTCTTCAAGGGTATGTTCTCTATGGATATACATCCTCCCGTTGTTTGTATCTAGTAGATAGATCTTGGTACATAGTTCCCACCGTAGGAAGTTTTTTGTTTTCTATGCTGCGAACCCTACAATGGTATCAGAGCTGGATCTATGCGTAGATGCTTTACATGGGTAGTACACATATGAGTATGTGGGCGATGCTGATCATGTTGTTGCTCCTTAGTTGTAATTTTGGATATTGGTGGCATAGTGGGATGAAGCGGCCCGGACAAACTTTACATGTCCTCGCACATGAGACCTGTTCCACGCTTGACATGCAACTAGTTTGCATAAGTGGCTAGCGGGTGTTTGTGTCTCCTACTATAGTCAATATCTATTTTGCAACGAGTTGTCAACAATTTGGTTATCCTCGTTGTGGTTCATGTTCGTAGGTAAGAACGGTTCTATCTTCGAAAGGCCTACGTCTAGTTTAGATTGTTGTTGGGCTAGTGTTATGATATGGTGATGTTGTAAGTAGAAGTATGAGATGATACTCTTACAACACACATAGCGTGTAAGTTCCATAGACCTTGGACTTACACATAAAGGTATGATAGTGATCATACCACGGTGCACATGATAGAGATCATATGTGGGAACCATATCATTTCACTAATAAAATGTGATGTTTGATATCATCTTATATTGCTTGTTTAGCGCTTTATTAGCATAATAAGATGATCCCTCATTTAAATATCAAGATAAGAATGTGTTCTTCCTTTAGTATGCACCGATTATGTTTTCGTCGCTCCAAGACATCACGTGATGATCGGATGTTCTTGGTTCCACGACCATATATCGGGTCTAAGACAGTTACACACGCGAATACTAAGGTTGGCGAGCCTAGCATGTACATACATGGCCTCGGAACACGGACCGAAAGGTTAAGCATGAGTCATATAGTAGATATGATGCCCATTTGATGCTCGCATTTGAAGCTACACCGACTCACGTGAGGATCGGACTTGGTGTAGTGGATTTGGTTCATGTAATCACCAAAAAGGAACGAGGGATGTCATTTTTGAGTGGGAGTTCATTAGTAATGTGGATTAGTTAAACTCAATCTATCATAAACTTAGTCTAAACTTTACAAACTCTGTTGTAGATGGCACCACCTGCTTTTAATTTCAATGTGTTCATGGAGAAAGAGAAACTTGCAACGGACGGTAGCAACTTTACTGAATGGGCCATGAATTTGAGGATTCTCCTCTCTGGTGCACAAAAGCAATATGTGCTAGAAGCGCCGCTAGGCCCCCCACCTTTTGAGGATTCCCCTGACGAGGAGAAGAATGTCTATCAGACTCGTTAGGAGGACCACAACTTAGTTCATTGCGGCATATTGTATGGGCTAGAGCCAGAACTTCGAAAGCGTTTCGAAAATGGAATGCATTTGATACAATGGGTGAGTTGAAGATGATTTTCGACACACATGCTGCTGTAGAGAGCTACAATGCTTCAGAAAAGTTCTTTAGCTGCATGATGGAAGAGCATAGATCCGTTAGTGAGCATGTTCTCAAGAAGTCGGGTTACGCTAATAAGGTTATGTCCTTCGGAATATCGATTCCCATTGACTTAAGAATCCATCGTGTTCTGCAGTCTCTGCCACCTAGCTATAAGAGCTTCGTAATGAACTATAATATGCAAGGCATGAAGAAGTCTCTCCCCGAGCTTCTGTCAATGCCTAAAACTGCAGAAGTGGAGATCAAAAAGGAACATCAAGTGTTGATGATCAATAAGAACACTGGTTTCAAGAAAGACAAGAAGGGAAAAAGGAAGGGAAGTAAGGGCGGAAAGCCGGTTACCGTGCCTGAAAAGAAACCCCGAGTTGGACCTAAGTCTGATACCGAGTGCTACTATTGTAAGGGGACTGGCCACTGGAAGCGCAACTGCCCCAAGTATTTGGTAGACAAGAAGGTCGGCAAGGAAAACAAAGGTATATATGATATACATGTTATTGATGTGTACTTGACTAGTGCTCACAGTATCACCTGGGTATTTGATATCAGTTCAGTTGCTAATATTTGTAACTCGAATCAGGGGCTGCGGAACAAGCGACCGCTAGCAAGGGATGAGGTCAAGATGCGTGTCGGCAATGGATCAAGCGTTGATGTGATCGCCGTCGGAACGCTGCCTCTCCATTTGCCGTCAGGATTAGTAATAAACTTGAAGAATTGTTATCTGGTGCCAGCACTAAGCATGAACATTATATCTAGATCGTGTTTGATGTGAAGTGGTTATTCATTTAAATCCGAGAACAATGGTTGTTCTATTTATATGAATGAAATCTTTTATGGTCATGCACCAATGATGAATGGTTTATTTCTTTTGGATCTCGATAATAATGTTACACATATTCATAATGTTGATGCTAAAAGAATTAAACTAAATGAGGATATATCCGCATATATGTGGCACCGCCGTCTAGGTCATATTGGCGTTAAACGCATGAAGAATCTCCATTCGGATGGACTTTTGGAATCACTTGATTTTGAATCATTTGATACATGTGAGCCATGCCTTATGGGAAATATGAGTAGAACGTCGTTTTCCGGTTCAATGGAACGGGCGACAGATTTATTGGAAATCACACATTCTGATGTATGTGGTCCAATGAGTGTGTCGGCGCGAGGTGGATATCGTTATTTTGTTACTTTCGCGGATGATTTGAGTAGGTACGGTTATATCTACTTGATGAAACACAAGTCTGAAACATTTGAAAAGTTCAAGGAATTTCAGAATGAAGTGGAAAATCATTGTAATAGAAAGATCAAATTTCTACGGTCCGACCGTGGAGGTGAGTATGTAAGTTACGAGTTTAGCACTCACATGAAAGAGTGTGGAATTGTTTCACAACTCACACCTGCCGGAACACCAAAGCGAAATGGTGTGTCACAACATCGTAATCGTACTTTATTAGATATGGTTTGATCTATGATGTCTCTGACGGACTTGCCGTTGTCATTTTGGGGTTATGGAGTAGAAACTGCTGCATTCACTTTAAATCGGGCACCATCTAAATCCGTTGAAAAGACACCCTATGAATTATGGTTTGGAAACAAACCTAAGCTGTCATTTCTTAAAGTTTGGGGATGTGATGTTTATGTGAAGAAACTTCAACCAGATAAACTCGAACCCAAAGTGGAAAATGCGTCTTCATAGGATACCCTAAGGAAACTATTGGGTATTCCTTCTATCACAGATCCGAGGGCAAGATTTTTGATGCCAAGAATGGATCCTTTCTAGAGAAAGAGTTTCTCATGAAAGGTGTGAGTAGTCGGAAGGTAGAACTCAAAGAGGTTATTGAACCTTCTATTCAAAGTATGGCGAGTAGTGCAGCGCTGGAAGTTGTTCCAGAGTTGGCTTCACCAGTTGAAGAAGGAACTAATGATAATGATCATGAAACTCCGAAAGAGAGTACTACCGAACCTCGCAGGTCTAGCAGGACGCGTGCAGCTCCCGAGCTGTACGGAAATCCTGTCATGAATTTCATGTTGATGAAAATGATGACCCTGCGACGTATGAAGAAGCGATGATGAGCCCGGATTCCAACAAATGGTTAGAAGCCATGAAATCCGAGATGGAATCCATGTATGAAAATCAAGTTTGGAACTTGGTGGACTTACCTCACGATCGAAAGGCCGTGGAGAACAAATGGATTTTCAAAAGGAAAACTGATGATGATGGTAATGTAACCGTCTATAAATCTCGACTTGTCGCAAAGGGGTTTCGAAAAATTCAAGGAGTTGACTACGATGAGACATTCTCTCGCGTAGCGATGCTAAAATCAGTTAGGATTATGTTAGCAATTGCTACATATTTCGATTATGAGATATGGCAGATGGATGTCAAAACCGCGTTTCTCAATGGTAATATTGAAGAAGAGTTGTATCTGATACAACCAAAGGGTTTTGTCGATCCTAAGGATGCTAACAAGGTGTGCAAGCTTCACCGATCCATCTATGGATTGAAGCAAGCATCACGAAGTTGGAATCTCCGCTTTGATGAGGTGATCAAAGAGTTTGGATTTGTCCAAACTTATGGAGAAGCTTGTATTTAGAAGAAAGTGAGTGGGAGCAATGTGGCATTTCTAATACTATATGTGGATGACATATTATTGATCGAAAATGATATAGATCTTTTAAACAGTGTTAAAAGTTATCTAAACAGCAAATTTTCAATGAAGGACCTAGGTAAAGCGTCATACATATTAGGCATAAAGATCTATAGAGATAGATCTAGGCGCCTAATAGGGCTATCACAAAGTACATACCTTGATAAGATTTTAAAGAAGTTTAAAATGGAAGATAGTAAGAAGGGGTTATTACCTACGACACAAGGCACGACATTGAGTAAGACTCAAAATACGGCTATGGAGGAAGAAAGAGAGAAAATGGACAAAGTTCCCTATGCTTCAGCCATAGGCTCTATAATGTACGCCATGCTATGTACAAGACCGGATGTGGAACATGATATTAGTTTGACTAGTAGGTACCAATCGGATCTAGGTTTGGAACACTGGAAAGCGGTCAAGAATATCCTTAAGTACTTGCGAAGAACTAAGGATATGTTTCTTGTATACGGAGGTGAAGAAGAGCTTGTCACTAAGTGTTATGTCGACGCTAGCTTTGACACCGATCCGGATGACTCTAAGTCTCAATTCGGATACGTATTTCTCATGAATGGCGGAGCGGTTAGTTGGAGGAGCTCCAAACAACCTGTGGTGGCAGGATCAACGATGGAGGCCGAATATGTTGCTGCTTCGAAAGCGGCTCAGGAAGCAGTTTGGATGAAGGAATTCATATCCGAACTAGGTGTGGTTGAAAACGCATTGGTCCCGATGGTGATCTATTGTGACAACAACAGTGCCATTGCCAATGCCAAAGAACCAAGGTCTCACGAGCATTCCAAGCATACTAAGCGCCGGTTTCACTCCATCCGCGAGCATGTCAAGGATGGAGATATAAAGATTTGTAAAGTACATACGGATCTCAATGTAGCAGATCCGTTGACTAAAACTCTCCCTAGAGCAAAACATGATCTACACCAGAACTCCATGGGTGTTAGATACATCACTATGTAACTAGATTATTGTCTCTAGTGCAAGTGGGAGACTGAAGGGAATATGTCATGAGAGGCAATAATAAAGTGTTTATTATGTGTATTCCAAGTATATGATAGATGTTTATTTTGCATTCTATAATTATATTAATACGGAAACGTTAATACATGTGTGTTTAATAAACAAATAGAAAGTTCCTCGTTATGCCTCTCTCATAAACTAGTTCGTTGATTAACAAGATGATCACAATTTCCTGATCATAGACATTGGATGTTGTTAATAACGAGATCACAACATTAGTGTAATGATGTGATGAACATTCATCCCAAGTATAGCATTATAATCAAAGTCATTGAGTTTATATTGCTATAAACAACTTACAAAGTGATCCTAATCCTTAGACCATGAGATCATGCCAATCACTAACACCGGAAGAGTTTCTTGTTGACATCAAACGTCACACCATAACTGGGTGATTATAAAGATGGCTTCAAAGCTACTAAAGTGTTATGTTGAGAATTATGGATCAAGAGTGGAATTTTTTCATCCCGATGACGGATAGATATACTCTGGGCCCTCTCGGTGATATCACATTGGTTAGCTTGCAAGCAAGGGATTTGATCACTAGAATGTTATATAACGGGAACAAGAAAGGAGTGCATGTCAGTAACGAGATCAAACTAGGTATGGAGATACCGATGATCGAATCTCGCACATGTAATATACCGTGAAACAAAGGGATAAAGATACAAGCATAAAAGGTTCCGACGATCACAAGAAAGTCGTCGTTGAATGTGTGGGAGTCAGTATGGATCTCCAGGTCCCGCTACTGATTATTGATCGGAGAAGGGTCTCGATCATGTCCGCATTATTTGCGAACCGTAGGGTGACACACTTAAGGGACACTGACATCCAGTTGGAGCAAATGTTTCATGCCGGAAAGAATAACAAGCGTAGGAATTTATTTCACTAGATACCGAAACAGGTTTTCGGGTGAAATTGCAGAAAGTGTTTTTGCATGTGAAATAGAATTCTAGCAAGGGGTTATATGTGAATGTTTGTCATTAAAGTAATTGAAAAAATTCTGAATAAATAAAAAGAGTTTTATTTAATGAGAGTTTGCATTAAATTTGGTGGATATTTAATAGCAAATTTGAGTGGGATTTTGAGTGGAGGAAATTGAAAGGGTTTTTGTGAGTGGAGTGTCCACCCACATGAATAAAGGAGGGGAGGGGTCAGCCCCATGGTTGGCGGCCACCCCCTTGGGTTCCCCCCTCCTCCTATAAAAGGCAGCCCTTTCCTCTCTCTCACTCACACCTCCTCGTGAAGGATCTCTCTCCCCCTCTAGAATTTATCCCCCATGGTCTTGGACTACCGAGATACTTGTTCCCGGTCGCTATTTGGCAATAAAGGGTTGTGCTTCCGCTGCATCGCTGGAGCGAGGAGGCGGAGGTTGCTCGGTGTCTTGTACGTGTGTGTGAGCACGGATGCGCTGCTGCTTTGCGGCGCTAGGACTTTCTCTCGATCTTCAGATCGGCAAGAGATCGTCTACATCAACCACGAGTTCAACTCGTTAAGCTTTGTAGGTCTTCAAGGGTATGTTCTCTACGGATATACATCCGCCCGTTGTTTGTATCTAGTAGATAGTTCTTGCTACATAGTTCCCATCGTAGGAAATTTTTTGTTTTCTATGCTGCGAATCCTATAGTGGTATCAGAGCCGGATCTATGCGTAGATGCTTTACACGGGTAGTACACATATGAGTATGTGGGCGATGATGATCATGTTGTTGCTCCTTAGTTGTAATTTTGGATATTGGTGACATAGTGGGATGAAGCGGCTAGGACAAACTTTACATGTCCTCGCACATGAGACATGTTCCACGCTTGACATGCAACTAGTTTGCATAAGTGGCTAGCGGGTGTCTGTCTCTCCTACTATAGTCAATATCTATTTTGCAACGAGTTGTCAACAATTTGGTTATCCTCGTTGTGGTTCATGTTCGTAGGTAAGAACGGTTCTATCTTCGAAAGCCCTAAGCCACGTAAAACTTGCAATGGATAAATTAGAGGCGTCTAGTTTAGATTGTTGCTGGGCTAGTGTTATGATATGGTGATGTTGTAAGTAGAAGTATGAGATGATACTCTTACAACACACATAGCGTGTAAGTTCCATAGACCTTGGACTTACACATAAAGGTATGATAGTGATCATACCACGGTGCACATGATAGAGATCATATGCGGGAACCATATCATTTCACTAATAAACATGTGATGTTTGATAGCATCTTATATTGCTTGTTTAGTGGTTTATTCGCATAATAAGATGAATCCTCATTTAAATAACAAGATAAGAATGTGTTCTTCCTTTAGTATGCACCGATTATGTTTTCGTCGCTCCAAGACATCACGTGATGATCGGGTGTTCTTGGAGCCACGACCATATATCGGGTGTAAGACAGTTACACACGCGAATACTAAGGTTCTATCTTGGCGAGCCTAGCATGTATAGACATGGCCTCGGAACACGGACCGGAAGGTTAAGCATGAGTCATATATTAGGTATGATGCCCATTTGATGCTTGCCTTTGAAGCTACACCAACTCATGTGATGATCGGACTTGGTGTAGTGGATTTGGTTCATGTAATCACCAAAAAGGAACGAGGGATGTCGTTTTTTAGTGGGAGTTCACTGTAATGTGGATTAGTTGAACTAAATCTATCATAAACTTAGTCTAAACTTTACAAATTTTGTTTTAGATGGCACCACCTGCTTTTAATTTCAATGTGTTCATGGAGAAAGAGAAACTTGCAACAAACGGTAGAAACTTTACCGAATGGGACATGAATTTGAGGATTCTCCTCTCTGCTGCACAAAAGCAATATGTGCTAGAAGCGCCGCTAGGCCCCCCACCTTTTGAGGATGCCCCAGCCTCGTCGGCCACGCTGGTTGCTTTGGAGCTACTCGCGGACCGAGGCAGTGACACCGCTTTGGCCGTCCCCTTCCTCTTATTCGGCGACTTCTTCTTTGACGGTGTGGCCACGCGCCGAGAAGTTTGTTCAAGGGCCCCGTCTTCGCCCCCATCATGAGCCTCGAGACTCTTGCTGGCCTCGAGCTCGCGTTGTCGTTGCCTGCGGGTCTTCCGAACCACGGGTGCAGCGACCTCTACGGTCTCGTCATCGTCATCGTCGTTGTCGCCTCTGACATTGTCCTTGTCGGAGGAAGAGTCGCTCTCGCCCTCGACAGAATCATTCGAGCTCTCATCGTCGGTGGGTGGAAGCCAACCTTCCACCACTTTGAACAACTACATAGACAAAACACAATCAGCAAAGCCGTGAATGCACATCTAAGACTACAAAATGAAAAAGGAAGAAAATACTTACTGTCGGAGCCTTGTGCTTCATGGTGTACGGGGGGATCCCGTCCTCCCCGTCAAGATATTCCGCATCGGTGATTTTCTTCAGAGCGAGGGCGTAGTCATCAGCCTTCCATTCGGCAGTGCAGGACTTGGTCGTGTCGTCCTTGCCCGTGTACTAGTACATCCAATGGGCGCGGCTGGCCAGAGGCACCAACCGCCACCCGAGCCAGCAGTTGTATAGGTTGATGGTCTAGAGACCGTCCTTCTTTAGTTAACGAATCTTCGTGAACATTTCATCGACCACCATCCGCTGGTCGAGTGGAAGTTTGGAGACTTGAAGCCAACGTGGATCGGGCCGGTCGGCGGAGTACATCGGCAGTGCCACCTTGCTGGCCGGGGTCGATTCACTGATGTAGAACCAGTGCTTCTTCCACTCGTTCGCCTCCTTCTTCGACAACATGAGGTCGAGGAAGGAAGCCTTGGACTTCAGCTGGAAGGTGAGGCCGCCCGCTACCAGCATCAGGCCACCTGCCCCTTCGCGTCTGACCTGCCCGTGGAATAGCTCCTGTGTAGGGGTCCCAATCTTTAATAAGATAGAGCCCCCTGTGTTTACAATGCTAGTCCCTGGATCAATAGCTAGCATCCACAGTTAAGATGTAATATCAAGAAACAAAGGTCATAATATAACTTTATAATCAGGAATAACATAATTTTATTACATCATTACATAGCTCATTTGGCTATTACATTACATTGCAGCGGAATAACTATAAGCATGGGGTCCTTCATCTTCAAAGTGCCACAGGCAGATGTTGGTTGTAGACTTTGTAATCCTAATCAATCAATCTTCACTAAAATCAATCAAACCTGCAACATACAAGTTATAGCCACAAAGGGTCAATACATTTGAATTGTATTGGCAAGTGATACTATGGTGGTATAGTGGAGTCTATCATCTATATGCATTTGGCTAAGTGGAGTTGAGGCTTGCATTTCTCAAAATAGATTTTTCCTTAACATTTGAAAATACTAAGTTTTTGCTTTGACAAAATCATTTTTCTCAATCAAAGATTTCAAGATCCTTTCAAGGCATCTCTCCATCAAAGATTGAAGATTTCAAACAAGCCTTGTTCAAACCACAAGTTTTAACTTAGAAATTTGAATGATGAGATTCTTGATTTCTTCCATGTCTTGATGCTCAAATTGTCCTTTACCAGGGACATGGCTAAGTACTTAGATTTTTACACTCTGCAGAGGTGGTGCACTTTCCCCACAAGACTTGGTTTCCCAAGACAAGATCTTTCAGAAGCTTTCCCTTAGACCAAAATGGAAGCGCTCCAACCTATCAAACACTACCACCCACTGTCCATATGGCTAAGTTCTTGCAACCTATATGATCATGGTAGAGCCCATATTGCCAAGTGGTTGCATTGAAGCTTCTCAACATTTGACATCTCAAATCTCTTTGTTCCTGGGTTGCATACCACAAGTGAGATACACAAGCCAAGTCCATGGCCTTGTGAACCACTCAACCAAAAACCACCAAGCAAGCCCATTCCACCCAGGTGATTCATTAACTTAGTCGTTTTATTACACAAAAACATAAGTCCTCAGACTTAGAGATTTTTCCATATTGTGAATATATTTTCCACCCATGTTTTCTATTAGCTAGGCTAAGCTTGATAGTAGTAGGAATATTTAACTTAGGAAAATCCTACTAAGGATTCATCTACTAGGTTTTCTTATAGCAAGGTCTATACTTAGCAAAATCCATGCAAATTTTACTTAGCAAAATCACTAATGCATAGAGAAAGTAATGGGACAAAAAGTATGAAGCATCACTTGCCTTTTTGGTAGGGAATGGTGGTTCACTCCTTGATCTTGCTAGTCTCACACTTCACTACAAGTCAATCAAGCAAACAGAAATTCAATTCACATTCCAAACCAAAGTCAAACAAACAATTTTTCACACACAAAGTAATGGAATCTAAGGCATGCATAAGGATGCAAAGGTTGGTTCTATTGCAAGGATGGTTTCCACTAGGCTTCTAAACTTTGTAAGTTCCAATTTTGTCATTTACCAAAATGGCAAAGTCAATTGCAAAAGGGTTTTATCTCAAAACCATTTTAAAATCCATTCATCATTTTATGTGGTGAAAAAAAATGTTTTTATCAAAACAAAACTTTTAAGTTTTTCACCAAATGAGTTGCTATTGCAAAACTTGGTGTTTTTGGGTCAGTAGGTTTGGTCCAAACCTTTTTCTCAAAGTTTTCTTTCCATAAACATTTTCATAATAAACTCAATAATTTTATTTGACTAGAAATTGGCTAAGTCAAATAATCCAATCTAAATTTTACCAAAATCATTTTTAACACCAAGGGTTGGTTCCTAGGGTCAGTATAGTCACACCAAACCATTTTTCAAAAGTTTTAATCCAAAAATCATTTTCAAACAATTTTTCTAATCTAAATAAGCACACAAATGATTCTGCAAAAACAAGCAAATAAACAGATACTATTTGCTAAACCAAGGGTATGGTTGGCTAGGGCTTGCTCTCCTGAATCCATTGATATAAAATTTGTAAAATTTGGACGTGTGGTTTGAAAGTTACAGAGGTTTGAAATTCACAAATAATTCTGTTTTCAAATCTGTTTCTAAACCAAAACTGGCCACGTGGCGCAAAACGACTGGCTGGTACCGATTCGGCCGGATCAGCAACGAGGTGCGTTGGATCTAAACGAATCATGCGGTTCTGGGAGGGTACCCCTTCGGCGATTAAATGATCTATTCAGTCCGTTCGATCCAGATCCTATGGCTAGTATCGTACTGACCAGACTCTGGCGGCGCAACGATGGTTGCTGGCGGCGGCGAGGTCAGTCGGCGGCGGCGCTGGCGAAATAGGACACGAGGAAGAGGGGTAGGATGCTCATCGGGTTCAGGAGGTCACGGCGATGCTCAACGTGTCGATGGTTCGACGAAGGGCGCTCTGGTCCAATGTGGATTGCTCGCCGGAGTAGGTGGAGGCGTCGGGCAGCTCTGGTCGACGGTGGGGGCGAGGCTACAAGGCACCGGAGGACGAGATGAAAGGTCTGTTAGAAGCGCGAGGAAGAGTGGATCTTGCATGCCTGAATGAGAGGGAAAGGGGTGGACAGATGCTTACCAGAAGTGCTCGTCGGAGTTAAGCCAGACGGTGGCGACGGTCGGAGTTGTCGCTGCAGATCGCCCTAAGGAAAGACATGAGCATGTTGAGATGCGCAAGACCAAGGCGATGCTGTGTGCGTGATCTAGGAGGCCCGGGGTGGTCGGAGTTCACCTGGAATGCTCGACGGAGTAATGGCAGACGGTGGCGCACGCTCGGTATCGTCGTTGCCGATGCCCAGGGGCGCCCGCGGTTGAACGGAGGGCACGGGTAGGTGCGTGAGATGATGGGGATCAAGCTAGTGTGAGCTAGGAGGTAGGAGAGGGTCAGGGCTCGCCGGAATTTGACAGGGAACTCGTCGGTGGCAGTGAGGCTTCGAGCAAAAATTGTGGACACCCTGGGGCTCCGGTGGTGTGATGACTGGAAGGAAAGGGAGAGTGGAGGGAGGCGAGTTTACGAGCATCATCACTGGGCGGAATTAGTGCATCATTTAGGCGAATTGAATCACGATTAACGACGCTGGAAACGGCCGGAGTGAGGAGAAAGATTTGGTCGCACGGGTGAGGAGGATAAACAGTAGAGCGGGGTCCATCGTCAGTGGGAAAAGAAGTGAGAGGGAGGGTCCACCGGTCAGTTCCTGGGTGGGTGAGATTTTAAGTGAAAAACGTTTCGTGGAGGGGGAGAAAGACTGGACTGCGAGTTGGGCCTAGTGGGCTTGGCCAGTTGGGTCAGGTCCTGAATCTATCTTTTTCTTCCTGTAATCCTTTTCTTTTTCTGAATCTAATTTCTGTTATGAAATTCCAAACAAACAAATCACCCCCAAATCAATTCAAACAATCATCCAACTTTGAAATTTTGAATTTGATTCTATTTATCAACATACCCAAATTCCAGAATAAAATAATATTTTTATTCATTTTAGAATCCATTCATTATTTAATAAAATGGACCTTTTGTTTATTTAATCAAAATAGGGTTTGATTTATTTATTAGAATCCTAATTTTAAATCCAAATATTTTCAAAACCAAATCAGTAGGTTTTATTTGGAAATAAAGAATACCTGGAAACTTGTTTTAAAACAAAATATCCTTTTGTTTTAGGGTCCATTAATAATTAAATGAGTAGACCTTATTCATTTAATTCAAATAGGTTTTATTTTATTAAAATCTTTATTTTGAAAATCTAAAATAAAACCAAAACTCTTCAGTAGGTTTTATTTGAGAATATAATGGAAAACTTATTCTAAATAATTTAATAAGTTTTGATGTTTTTAATTAAAATGGCAAACCTTTTATTTAAATAAAATTGGATATTAAATCCTTATTAATTTATTCAAATAAACTTTTATTGTTTTTATCAAAACAAAATGTTTTATTTTCAAAAGCTTGGCCAAGGTTTAATTTGGCTCTATAAGATAATCTTTATTTATAAACCTTCCTTTTCATTTTTAGAACCAAATCCTCTTATAAAAAGATTTCAAAGTAGTAATAAAATATTTTTATTCTTCCTTTGTTAACTATTTATCTTTTTAATCTCTTTAGGATTTTATTTAATCCAAATTGGTTTGAGGTTCCAATTGAATTCCAAAAATTTCTTCTGGCCCTGAAAATCAAACAAAGTTTTATTTTATTCATTTATTTTCACATTACAAGATTTGGAAAATCTTGGGATGTGACAGGCTACCACCCTTAAAATAAATCTCGTCCCGAGATTTGGGGAGGCTAGGGTTACAAGCAGGTTCAAAACAACTAGGATACTACCACCCTTAAAAAATTTCAAACAAAAATTACATATTGTCCTTCTTGGGATCCTGGGGAAAACTTCTCTAAGTAAAGTTTTGCATGTGTCCTTGGTTTCCATACTTGACTCATGGGCCAAGGTTTAGTTTCTCCATAGGCTTGTTCAATTTGTGCTTCATCTTTTCTGGACAGTTGCTTGCATAATGTCCTGGATTCTTGCAGTTGAAACAATGGATGTCCTTGAGTTCTTTACGTGGCTCTTATGGACAAGTTGCTACATAATGGCCTAACTCTTTGCAGTTGTTGCACCACACTTGGTCAATCTCTTTATTCTTCTTGTTCTCTGGGCACTCACTGGAATAGTGTCCCATTTCCTTACATTTACGACATTGCACAAGGTTCATGTCTCGTCTTGGTTTCTTGGGTTTCTTTAGTCCTTTTAATTAGGTTGTCTTGTTTGGAGGTATAAGTGGTCCTTTTCCTTTGCCATCAACATTCTTGGCATACTTGGATCCTTCTTGTTTCCTTTGTTCAAAAATGGTATCGATGGGGCATTGGATAGGGGCATGGTCGTTTCCTTTACACAAATAACATGTGGCTTGAGAGGTGGGACATTGTCCAACAGGATGATTTTCTTCACAGTTAGGGCATTGACCTTCATGCTCCTTGGAAGTATGGTCCTTGTCTCCACAAATAATGCAAGATGGGGCTCCATCTAGAATAACATTCTTGTCATCCTTGTTATCATACACTCTTTTGGGATAGCTTTCTTCCATGTTGATCATTTGATTAGTCACCTTAAGCATCAGTTGGGATTGTTCCTCCAAAAACTTTTGCAGTGCTGGATCTTTATCACTATTATTGCCTATGAAGTGAGCTGTCAGTTGGTTTAACTGATTCTGGGTTGCTATGAGCTCTTTCATGCTGTCCTCTTGGTTGGTGTTGGTGTCATCAACCTTGGAGTCTTTTGGAGTAGTCATCTGTTTGGGGTTGAAGGGAGATTAGAATAGGCAAGATATTTCTAAGGAATTATTTCTAATCACACACATCACAATTCACACAAACAATGTGCAAGCAATCACAAACAACTTTTCACTCAAACAACAAAGTTCAAGCACAAACTTAGGCAACAAAAATATTTTGTTACACCACATAAATTGGTGTGTTTTGACTTAACTAAATTATGGTGGTCCATCTATATGGTTCACTTGTGGTCTTCCTTCTTTCTTGGTTTTTCCTCTTACTTGGGATCATGGTTTCCTTGAGAAAAACTCTTGGTTACAATACTTCAAGGTTGTTGATGGCTCCTTCTAACTTTTGCATTCCCTCAGTCTCTAAATCTTGAGCAAGATTTCCTTGTCTCACTTGTAGTCCTTAGTGGTTTCCAAGTTGGAAGTCCTTGGTGAACATGCTGAAGATGTTGAAGTCATTAGAGTTGAAGAAGTTGAAGAAGTCCTTTGCACATGGTGTAATCTTTGGTCATGGGGTAGGCTTTTCCATCAAGTTTGAAATAGAAGAGAAGTAGAGTTGAAACCAAAATGGTTAAGGAAAGAGTTTACAAAATGGTTTGGAACAAAATACAACTCCTATTTTTCTAAGGGTTTTTGTCCAATCCTAGGTTTACAAATCCTACAGGCAACACAATGCTCTAATACCATCTGTAGGGGTCCCAATCTTTAATAAGATAGAGCCCCCTGTGTTTACAATGCTAGTCCCTGGATCAATAGCTAGCATCCACAGTTAAGATGTAATATCAAGAAACAAAGGTCATAATATAACTTTATAATCAGGAATAACATAATTTTATTACATAGCTCATTTGGCTATTACATTACATTGCAGCGGAATAACTATAAGCATGGGGTCCTTCATCTTCAAAGTGCCACAGGCAGATGTTGGTTGTAGACTTTGTAATTCTAATCAATCAATCTTCACTAAAATCAATCAAACCTGCAACATACAAGTTACAGCCACAAAGGGTCAATACATTTGAATTGTATTGGCAAGTGATACTATGGTGGTATAGTGGAGTCTATCATCTATATGCATTTGGCTAAGTGGAGTTGAGGCTTGCATTGCTCAAAATAGATTTTTCCTTAACATTTGAAAATACTAAGTTTTTGCTTTGACAAAATCATTTTTCTCAATCAAAGATTTGAAGATCCTTTCAAGGCATCTCTCCATCAAAGATTGAAGATTTCAAACAACCCTTGTTCAAACCACAAGTTTTAACTTAGAAATTTGAATGATGAGATTCTTGATTGCTTCCATGTCTTGATGCTCAAATTGTCCTTTACCAGGGACATGGCTAAGTACTTAGATTTTTACACTCTGCAGAGGTGGTGCACTTTCCCCACAAGACTTGGTTTCCCAAGACAAGATCTTTCAGAAGCTTTCCCTTAGACCAAAATGGACGCGCTCCAACCTATCAAACACTACCACCCACTGTCCATATGGCTAAGTTCTTGCAACCTATATGATCATGGCAGAGCCCATATTGCCAAGTGGTTGCACTTGAAGCTTCTCAACATTTGACATCTCAAATCTCTTTGTGCCTGGGTGGCATACCACAAGTGAGATACACAAGCGAAGTCCATGTCCTTGTGAACCACTCAACCAAAAACCACCAAGCAAGCCCATTCCACCCAGGTGATTCATTAACTTAGTTGTTTTATTACACAAAAACATAAGTCCTCAGACTTAGAGATTTTTCCATAGTGTGAATATATTTTCCACCCATGTTTTCTATTAGCTAGGCTAAGCTTGATAGTAGTAGGAATCTTTAACTTAGGAAAATCCTACTAAGGATTCATCTACTAGGTTTTCTTATAGCAAGGTCTATACTTAGCAAAATCCATGCAAGTTTTACACTACTAGGAAAACGGCTATAGGTAATCAGCACATCCGTGGCTCACATGGTTGAAGTGCCCCACGGCTAAAACAGGCGTGGCTCAACTGTGGGCAGTGCCCTACTAATAACTAGAACAACTGTGGCGCACATGACTATAGTGCGCCACAGATGTGTGTGGGCCAGGGCCCTATTGGCCGCACGCCAAACATCTGTAGCGCACTATAGTCAGGTGCGCCACGGTTTTTAGGGTCATCTGTGGCGCACATGGGTCTGGTGCGCTACGCCTAAGCGCATGCCCCCCCTCTGCTCTGAAACGGCCACAAACTTCTGTGGCGCACTCGGCCTAGTGCGCCACAGGGAGTAGGAGCATCTGTGGCGCACATGGCATAGTGCTCCACAGATGTTTGTACTCCCTGTGGCGCACTAGGGATGTGTGCGCCACGGATGTGTCGATTTCTTTAGGGCAGCACTTTATGTGCACATGTGTGACCACATCCACCACCCCACACTTCACTTTCCCCTTCTTCTTCCTCCTTAGATCTAGTCGGGATCTTCTCCTTCCCACCTCAATTTCTCCACACATTCACCATTTTTAGCATGTAAAAATTGCTTTGGATGTTACATAAGTAATAGAGGAGGTCTCCGGTCTCTCATCTATCCTTCTCCGGTCGACGCGCGCACCTCTCCTTTCCATCTTTCTCGTGACCGGTCTCTCATCTCGGTAAGTTGTCCATGTAAGGATGTGTTCATGTGTATATGGATGATGTGCTCATATGTATGTAGATGATCGATGCTCATGATGTGTGTATATGGAGAGGACCGATGGTCATATGTGTGTGTATATGGAGAGTATCGATGATGCTCATGCATGTGTGTATGGAGAGGATAATGATATGTTCATGTGTGTATGGATCGGTCTCTCTCTCTCTCTTGTGTTTGTATGTGAACAAGTTGCCATTTGTTTTGCCAAAATGTTGATTCATTTCCATTTTGGCAAGACTTTGGCATTTCGCAAAGGTCCTAATTTTAGGATAGGTCATGCCGAAATTTTCTATCGACCATTGCATGCATGCATTCATTATGTGGTTCTAATAGACTTCAAAATTGTACCGTGTACATCGTGCTGGCAAAAATGGTCCGCATAATGAGCGAAGGCATTGTGGCTAGATTTTTGAAATGTGCGATGGCCGACATGATACGAAATAACAAGACAGATATAAGATGTTCGTGCAGAAGATGCAAACTCAACTGGGTGATCGACCCAGATGATGGAGACGGTGAAGAAGGTGGCCAACATGACGATGATCATCATCACGGCGAGAACGGGCGAGATGATGAAGAGTCTCCTGGAGATGGTGAAGGTGCGGAAGCAGACCGGGATGATGATGATCTAGATGCCGGAGGAGCAGACGACGATGGAACAACGTCATGCTGGGTGCGGGACCCTTATGTGCAAGAGCTGCTTCTCAAGCAGACGAGTAACGCCAGGGCTGCTGCTAGAGAGAAAGCCAAGCTTGCGCAACTTGAGAAAGACGCGGTTACTCCATTGTATGAAGGATGCAGGCACGATGATACCCGGTTGAATGTAACGCTCAAGGCTATGGAGATGAAGGCAAAGCACAAATTGAGCGACGCAAGCTTCGACGATATGATGGCATTCTGGCACGATCGTCTCCCGGAGGGGAACACATGTCCAACTAGTATCGAGGATGCCAAGAAAATCGTCTGTCCTCTCGATCTACCGCACGTTAGATATCACATATGCATCAACGATTGCATCATTTATCGTGGCGAGGACACGGAGAAAACCACATGTCCGGTGTGCGGCGTGAGTCGATACAAGAAAGGGAAAAAAGCACCTCGAAAAGTGGTATGGTACTTTCCTATCACTCCTCGTCTGCAGTGCTATTTCGCGGACCCTAAGGAAGCACCTCGATGGCATGCGGAAAGGAAGAAGCCAGGAGATGATGATGACCCCGAAAAGGATGAGCTGCTGACGCACCCTTCAGATGCTAGCCAGTGGAAAGCATTGGACCTCGAATTCCCAGAATTCGGTGGAGATTCGAGGAACATCAGGCTTGGTGTGAGCACCGATAGACTCAATCCGTTCGGTAGCCAGAGCAGCACACACAGCACTTGGCCCATGTTTGTATGGATGTACAACCTCCCTCCATGGTTGTGCATGAAGAAGAAGTACATACAAATGAGTATGCTAATTCAAGGGCCGAAACAACCTGGTACCGACATCAATCTGTATCTCGGGCTGTTGAAAGAGGAACTAGCCACTTTATGGGAATCTGGAGCCAATACTTACGACGCCGTCGCACAAGATTATTTCACTATGAGAGCCGCGTTGATCACTACGGTGCAAGACTATCCAGGTTGCGGGTATATCTCGGGGCAGGTTATCCAAGGATTCTGTGCATGCGTTAGGTGCATGGATAACACAAGCTTTCTCCAACTAGAGAAAGATCCAGGGTCATCGAAAACCGTGTTCATGGCGCACCGGAGGTGGCTCAGCAAGAATGATCCATGGAGAAAACGTGGAGACCTGTTCGATGGCAAATCAGAGACCCGAGGAATCCCAGAGCGTAGGAGCAGCGAAGAAGTGGAAGAGTTGCTGAAAAACTGGAAAGATTGTCCTAAGCCTGGAAAGAAGCGAAAGAGGCAGCAACAAGACAAGCCGCTGATGAAGGTATGGAAAACAAGGTCTGTTTTCTGGGAGTTGCCATACTTGAAGTTTCTCCGCACGCCTCATAGCCTCAACATCATGCATATCACGAAAAACGTGTGCGAGAGTCTGGTCGCCACCATAATCAACATGCCAGATAGGACGAAAGATGGTCCGAAAGCAAGGCACGACCTGATATGCTTGGGTATCCGGAAGGAGCTTCACGAAGGACGCACTACTCCTGATGATCAGGAAGATGACGATGATCATGAGTCGGAGACGACACAAGGTCGTCGGAATGGTAAAAAGTTCAAGAAGAAAGAATATTACTGCCCTCCTTCTTGCTTCACTCTAAGCCAGGATGAGATCAAACAGTTTTTCAAGTGCCTTCTAGGAGTCAAATTTCCTTACGGCTATGCGGGCAAGATAAGCAGATACCTAGACGAGGCGAAGCAGAGGTTCAGTGGCATGAAGTCTCACGACTGTGCCGTGCTAATGATGCAGGTACTTCCGGTCGCACTAAGAGGGATAATGGACGAGCACGTCCGTGAAACGTTATTTGGCCTATGCAAGTTTTTCGACGTCATCTCTAGGAAGTCAATTGGCTTGAATCAGCTCGGAAGGCTATAGGAGGAGATCGTGGTGATACTATGTGAGCTTGAGGTCTACTTCCCACCCGCATTCTTCGACATTATGGTGCATCTGCTGGTCCATGTCGTGGAGGACATCGTACAACTCGGGCCGATGTTCCTCCGCAGAATGATGGCGTTCGAAAGGATGAACGGACACATCAAAGGATACGTTCGCAACAGGTCCCGTCCAGATGGAAGCATAGCCAAGGGCTTTCTGGCCAAAGAGTGCATCTCTTTCTGCACGAATTATCTAGACATCGAGAACCCTGTCGGTCTTCCCGTCAACAGACACCTTGACAAGCTCGACGGATCTGGTCACCGAGAGGGTCGTCGCATACTGCATGCAGACTTCGATTTTCGACGCGCAGACTTTGATCGAGCAAACCTCGTCGCGCTACAGCATTTAGAACTGGTCGATCCTTGGGTACAGAAGCACAAAAGGTTAATCGAGAAGAAGTACAGTGACCGGGGCATACAGAGGACGCAGGGAGAAATAATCAAAGAGCACAACTCAGATTTCACGCATTGGTTTAGGCAGACGCTCCTTGATAATCCCCCGCGCTCGCATTCTTCTGACACGGAAAAGATCATATTCACCTTGTCGCAGGGACCGATGCAAAACCTGGTGACCGATCAGGCGTATGATATCAACGGCTACACATTCTACACGGAGGAAAAGGACAACAAGTGTGATTATCAGAACTCAGGCGTAACGTCGGAATTCTACACCGATGACAACGTGAAGGAAAGATTCTACGGAAGAATCGAGGAGATCTGGGAGCTCGACTACTATGGAGAAAAGGTGCCGATGTTCCGTGTCAGATGGGCAAAGAGTGTCGAAAGAGAAGAACGGTATTTCACAACCATGGTTATACCCGAAGCAGCCAAATCCAAGGCCGCCGGTGCAAACGTGGCCACGAAAAATGAACCGTGGGTACTGGCTACCAAAGTGGACCAATGTTTTTTCATTACCGACCCGACAAAGCCTAGCCGTGTTGTCGTGAGGAGAGGAAAAAGAAACATCATCGGAATGGATGGAGTCGCCAACGAGCAAGACTTCGACCAGTACGGCGATCCAAAGATTGAAGATGACGACGACTACGATGCAACAACATACATCACAAGAAGAAAAAGGACAACCCTACCCAAAAAAGGTAGCCCGTTCGAAAGAAGAAACATTAAAGTGCCGGGGCTAAATTATTCAACCGCGACAAAGAAGGGAAAAAAGATTGTAAAACGCTAGCTCAAAAATATTGTAAAACGCGTGGTCGAAAAAGATTGTAATATTCATGGACAAAGTATTATGAAATTTAGTTATACTTCGAATCATATTTGTAACACTTTTATGACATATATCACTACTTTTGGGCATGTTTGGAATATTTAAAAGTATTTTAAAACAAAACAAAAATTGTATGGCATATATCACCACTTTTGGACATTTTTGTGAACATTTAAAAGTATTTTTAAAATAAAAATAAAAAAGTGGAGCACCAGGATTCGAACCTGGGTGCTCAGAGTTTGGAATAGAGCTAAGGGGCTAGAACCAGTGGGCTATGACAGTAGTAGTGTTAACAGAAGGGGTGGCCGCCCTCTTATCTGGTCGTCCAACAGACATAGGCGTAGCGCACCCTGGCCAAGTGCGCTACGGTTATCCGTAGCGCACTTGGGAAGGGTGCGCTACGCCTATGTCTGTTGGACGCTAGTCAACCGCGCCGGTTCCATCTCTCACAGACGACACCACGCACCGCGCCGCTCTGCATCTCACAGACAGCTCTCGAGGAGGAGGAAGCCCACCACCGCCGCGCTGCCCGTCGTCGTGGAGGAGGAGGAAGCTCTCGAGGAGGAGGAAGCTCTCTCGAGGAGGAGGAAGCTCTCGTGGAGGAGGAGGAAGCTCTCGAGGAGGAGTAAGCTCTCGAGGAGGAGGAAGCTCTCGTGGAGGAGGAGGATCGCGCCGCCCGTCGTCGTCCGCCCGTCAGAGGTAGCCCCTCCCCTGTCTCTCCCTCTCTCCCTCTCTCTCCCCTGTCTCTCCCTCTCTCCCTCTCTCCCCTGTATCTCCCTCTCTCCCTCTCTCCCTCTCTCCCCTGTCTCTCCCTCCCTCCCTCTCTCCCTCTCTCCCCTGTCTCTCCCTCTCCCTCTCTCCCTCTCTCCCCTTTCTCTCCCTCCCCTGTCTCTCCCTCTCTCCCTCTCTCCCCTGTCTCTCCCTCTCTCCCCTGTCAGAGTTAGGGTTCATGGTTCAGAGGTTGCTAGGTTGCTAGGTTGCTAGGGTTCAGAGGTTGCTAGGTTTCTAGGTTGCTGCTAGCAGGTCTGAATGGTAGAATAATTATCATGTCTGAATGGTAGAATAGCTAGTGAATTCTGGCCCCCATCGAAAAACATACAGCAAAGTTAGGGTTCATGGTTCAGAGTAGTGCAGCTATTGGTGTAGTGCAGCTATTGGTGCAGCTATTGGTTCAGAGTAGTGCAACAAAGTTAGGGTTCATGGTAGAACAGCTCGTTGTTCACAACTCCCAGGTTCTATTACCATTAGAAATGACAGTCAACTCCCAGGTTCTGCTATTGGTGTAGTGTTGGCATGCTATTATTAGAAATGACAGGCAAACACTGATCCCACATAATGACAGGCAACTCCCTTTATTGTCTACACTGTTTGTTACCATACTTAATATGGTTCTGCTTTTAGTGTTGCATCCAATATGCATTTGTTGTAAATAACTGATGGAAAAGATCCCCTCTGTAATATTCATATATTCTCAATTAAATGCTCCCCTCTGAGATATAGGTAGTTGACAGAGATACAATTGTATGCTATTGATGAACATTTTTAATTGTCCTTGGATTATGCTATCGATAGATATATATATATATCACTAATGATGCAAGCTTAATTTAGATTGACCTTGGATTATTCAGTACACCAAGGTTTAAATGCTCAAGTACTTCTAGTTCTAGGTATTAATTTAAATAAGAGAGTGCGAAAGCTGATGCTTCAGGGTTGTACAACATATGGTTTTGCACTCCTGGGTCGACACTTAATTTTTTTTAAAAACTCTGTTGACACATAAGGTTCAGATTTATCTCTGTTGACAGTATTGACACATTAGGGTTCAAAGTAGTACAGGAGGTTGTTGACACATTAGGGTTCAGAGTAGTGCAGGAGGTTATATGATCATGTTTGTGCCCCTGACTGAATATGGTAGCTGTTATGGTGTTCTGGTTCCTCCATTTTCTTTGTTCCATTATGCCCATAGATGTGGTAGCTGTTCTTGTGTTGGTGTCCCTTGCAAAACTTGCTGCCATCAAGTCCAGTAATTTTTGCTGAAACAGATTTATTGTGTGCTGGTTGTGCAGTTGTGCTGGCTATACTGGGCCATTTATGCTGGTTGTGCTGGCTATGATGGCCATTTATTGTGTGCTAGCTATGCTGGCCATATATATGCAGGTTCTTGTATGAAACGAGTCCCGATTTTTGCCGGAATGTTGATTAACTTCCGTTTCGGCAGAAATCGGGCACTCCTAGTTTAAGAAAATTAGCAAAGGTCATGCCGGATTTTTCCGTGCATTTAACCAATTATTTGCTTTTTATTAGTGCAAAGATGTGTGACAACGACGAGGCTGGATGTTCTAAGCGCATCAGCGCTGAAGGAGAACTCAGACCTCCGAATAAACAATTGACATTCTGGGAGGCGGACCAGCGTCTAGAAGACGATGAAGAATACCATCCTTCGGAGAGCGAGGATGATGAGATGGAAGACGCGGAGGAAGAAGCCGAAGGAACGGCGGACGATGAAACCACTGATGGCGGCGAGGGCACATGGAGTGGTAGCAACCCTCCTATGAAGAAGAAGAAGAAGCCGAAGGACCGGCGCCCGAACACGGTCGGCACGGTCAGGGAGGAAATTACCGAAGTGAGCCCATCAGGGGTTCCTTTGGAGCCCGCCCTTGTCGTCAAAGGGTACGGTGGGCAAGTGGCGGCGATCACCCGGACAACCATCTCGATCAACACCGAGAATCTCCGGCATAAATATAATGGCCACTTGCGCACACTCCTCTTCGAGAAGCTGCACGCAAGATACAAGTTCCCCGCTAAGTATCAGAACACAAATTATCATGGGAATGAAGTAAACAAATCCGCCCTCACAAAGATGAGCACCGCACCCGGTATTCGTGCTTAAGGTGCCACTAGGCTTGGGCTTCGTCGACACTGCCCCCGCGGATCTGTTCTTCCTGCGGTTCGAGGACATCTTCAATATGTTCCACCTATACCCGCTGCACTATACCATGGTCCGTCTCTTTTCTCTCAGCCTGGCCATGCAAATCATTAGAGAGAACACACCGGGCATCGCTATAGTGGACCCCTACTACATGCGTGACGGCTGCTTGGGTTCCCCCGCCGAACGACGTATCGTGGCCTCGTACCTAAAAAGAATCCTCGTGGCGAACAAGACAAAGGAATACATTCTCGTGCCTTACTTTCCCGAGTAAGTCGTTATTCGCTCGCCACCGTCGATTGGCTTTATTAGATCATCATCATTCTTTTTCCAACACATTCCATTTGAATTTTTTGCGCAGAGATGAACACTGCACGCTCATCTCCTTATCGCCGAAGCATTCCCACACCACGTATTTCGACTCGGGGAGTCTAGAAAAGAAGAAAAACTACGACAAGATCAAGGAAGTTCTGGATGATGCTCTCACTGGCTTTGCCTCGATTGAAGGCACCAGCTTCGTGCGTAAGAAGGTCAAGTTCGGCAGGCACGTCTTCAACCACGTAACGGAGTTCCCCTGCGTGAAGCAGCCAGAAAACAGTAAGAAGGAAGCCTACTACGCACTCCATCACATGAGGGCGTTCCTACTTGATCAGCAGAATTCTACGCTGCCAGATCATCTCAAACAGTGGGCCGAAGCAAAGGCCAAGATCAATGATTCGGATATTAGACAAGAGATGTATCGCATCCAGCAGCAGTTTGGGGCAATCATCTTTCGTGATGTCATGACTTCGGGGGGGATCTTCTACGGAGGAAATATCCCGAATAACCGTGACATAGAAGATCGCCTAGAGATGCAGGGTGACTATAGGAAGTTCATGACGAGACAAGGCGTCCTCCAGTTCCCTAAGCCGAGCCAGAAGGCTTGATGTTGGCCTAGTTGTAGTTACAAACTATAGATGACCTTTGTGTGTGTGTGTGGACGACAAGTGAACTTATTTTGCTTATTATTATTATATATCAATCAATGCTTGGTTTTTTTGCTTACTCTTTGGTCCTTTGCTCAATTTGGTCCTTCTTTTTTTCTTTACTCTTTTTTCGAGAATAATGCCAATGATTGAAAGTCGTGGCACACTATATATGTGAATGTGCTACGATGGGATTGTACGCCTTGTGCTATGCACAAGTCCAGGTGTTGTGCATCCTACTTGGCGTACAGTTCCATCGTAGCATATTCCTGTGTCCAACGACCTATGTATATATATGAGGCATGCTTTTTGAGTTACTTTGGTCTTTTTCGAGAATAATGCCGATGATTGAAATGTCGTGGCACACTATATGTGAATGTGCTGCGATGGGATTGTTCGCCTTGTGCTATGCACAGGTCCAGGTGTTGTGCATCCTACTTGGCGAACAGTTCCATCGTAGCATATTCCTGTGTCGAACAACCTAGTTATATATGAGGCATGCTTTCTGAGTTTGGTCTTTTTGATTTAGGAGTACTTTCTATAAGTGTATCTTCATATGCGACTTTAATTATATATGTTTTTTTCAATAGTCGGTTAATTATTATTGTCAACTTATAAATGACGTGGTACGTCGTGTACAAGGGACGGGTTCCCGGAGTCTACGATGATTGGGAAGACTGCCGGAGACAGGTGCACCGTTTCAGCGGCAATAGCTACAAAGGGTACAACACTATGGCGGAGGCGGAAGCTAGATACACGCGCTATCTAGCGGGAGTTAGGACAAGGAACCGGATGAAGACCTACACCTTCGTCGCGGCGGTGATCATGCTTATCTTCTTTGGTTATTTATCCCGCGTTTGTGTCTAGATAGCTAGTTTAGATGTCTAGGCGAGCTTCCGAGCTCTAACTTGTTCGATCGACACATGTATTAGCATGTACCAACTACTACTTTGTAACATGATCGAAACAATGTAACTTAGACTATGTATTCATGTATGAGACTTATCTATATGTATTTGTTTCGATCTTGTTTTTCATATTGAGTATTTATATATATAATTGTATATCTTGTATCTGTGTGTGTATATCTGCTGTAATATTGTATATAATCTGTATTGCATATAATCTGGCTCGGAAATTAAAAATAAAACAAAAAATACATCTGTGGCGCACATGGTCTATCTTCTGTGGCGCACTACAGCTAAAGCGCACTATGGAAGTTTGGTGGCGCACTAGGTAGTGCGCCACAGAAGATCCCAGGGGTAGCGCACCATACCAAACTTCTGTGGCGCACTAGGAGGTGCGCTACGCCTGTCTCTACACAACCGTGGCGCACTAGGCAGTGCGCCACGGCTGAGAGATAGCCGTAGCGCAAGGCCCGTGGCGCACTGCCAGTCCGCCACGGATGGGCATTTATGGTGCGCCACTAACGGCCTGTTTCCTAGTAGTGTTACTTAGCAAAATCACTAATGCATAGAGAAAGTAATGGGACAAAAAGTATGAAGCATCACTTGCCTTTTTGGTAGGTAATGGTGGTTCACTCCTTGATCTTGCTAGTCTCACACTTCACTACAAGTCAATCAAGCAAACACAAATTCAATTCACATTCCAAACCAAAGTCAAACAAACAATTTTTCACACACAAAGTAATGGAATCTAAGTCATGCATAAGCATGCAAAGGTTGGTTCTATTGCAAGGATGGTCTCCACTAGGCTTCTAAACTTTGTACGTTCCAATTTGGTCATTTACCAAAATGGCAAAGTAAATTGCAAAAGGGTTTTATCTCAAAACCATTTTAAAATCCATTCATCATTTTATGTGGTGAAAAAAAATGTTTTTATCAAAACAAAACTTTTAAGTTTTTCACCAAATGAGTTGCTATTGCAAAACTTGGTGTTTTTGGGTCAGTAGGTTTGGTCCAAACCATTTTCTCAAAGTTTTCTTTCCATAAACATTTTCATAATAAACTCAATAATTTTATTTGACTAGAAATTGGCTAAGTCAAATAATCCAATCTAAATTTTACCAAAATCATTTTTAACACCAAGGGTTGGTTCCTAGGGTCAGTATGGTCATAACAAACCATTTTGCAAAAGTTTTAATCCAAAAATCATTTTCAAACAATTTTTCTAATCTAAATAAGCACACAAATGAATCTGCAAAAACAAGCAAACAAACAGATACTATTTGCTAAACCAAGGGTATGGTTGGCTAGGGCTTGCTCTCCTGAATCCATTGATATAAACTTTGTAAAATTTGGACGTGTGGTTTGAAAGTTACAGAGGTTTGAAATTCACAAATAATTCAGTTTTCAAATCTGTTTCTAAACCAAAACTGGCCACGTGGCGCAAAACGACTGGCTGGTACCGATTCGGCCGGATCAGCAACGAGGTGCGTTGGATCTAAACGAATCGTGCGGTTCTGGGAGCGTACCCCTTCGGCGATTAAATGATCTATTCAGTCCATTCGATCCAGATCCTACGGCTAGTATCGTACTGACCAGACTCTGGCGGCGCAGCAATGGTTGCTGGCGGCGGCGAGGTCAGTCGGCGGCGGCGCTGGCGAAATAGGACGCGAGGAAGAGGGGGAGGATGCTCACCGGGTTCAGGAGGTCACGGTGATGCTCAACGTGCCGATGGTTCGACGAGGGGCGCTCTGGTCCGATGTGGATTGCTCACCGGAGTAGGTGGCGGCGTCGGGCGGCTTTGGTCGACGGTGGGGGCGAGGCTACAAGGCACCGGAGGATGAGATGAAAGGTCTGTTAGACGCGCGAGGAAGAGTGGATCTTGCATGTCTGAACAAGAGGGAAAGGGGTGGACAGATGCTTACCAGAAGTGCTCGTCGGAGTTAAGCCAGACGGTGGCGACGGTCGGAGTTGTCGCTGTAGATCGCCCTAAGGCAAGACAGGAGCATGTTCAGATGCACAAGACCAAGGCGATGCTGTGTGCATGATCTAGGAGGCGCGGGGTGGTCGGAGTTCACTTGGAATGCTCGACGGAGTAATGGCAGACGGTGGCGCACGCTCGGTGTCGTCGTTGCCGATGCTCAGGGGCGCCCGCGGTTGAACGGAGGGCACGGGTAGGTGCGTGAGATGATGGGGATCAAGCTAGTGTGAGCTAGGAGGTAGGAGAGGGTCAGGGCTCGCCGGAATTTGACAGGGAACTCGTTGGTGGCAGTGAGGCTTCGAGCAAAAATTGTGGACACCCTGGGGTTCCGGTGGTGTGATGACTGGAAGGAAAGGGAGAGTGGAGGGAGGCGAGTTTACGAGCATCATCACTGGGCGGAATTAGTGCATCATTTAGGAGAATTGAATCACGAGTAACGACGCTGGAAACGGCCGGAGTGAGGATAAAGATTTGGTTGCGCGGGTGAGGAGGATAAACAGTAGAGCAGGGTCCATCGTCAGTGGGAAAAGAAGTGAGAGGGAGAGTCCACCGGTCAGTTCCTGGGTGGGTGAGATTTTAAGTGAAAAACGTTTCATGGAGGGGGAGAAAGACTGGGCTGCGAGTTGGGCCTAGTGGGCTTGGCCAGTAGGGTCCATTAATAATTAAATGAGTAAACCTTATTCATTTAATTCAAATAGGTTTTGTTTTATTAAAATCTTTATTTTGAAAATCTAAAATAAAACCAAAACTCTTCAGTAGGTTTTATTTGAGAATATAAAATACTTGGAAAACGTATTCTAAATAATTTAATAAGTTTTGATGTTTTTAATTAAAATGGCAAACCTTTTATTTAAATAAAATTGGATATTAAATCCTTATTAATTTATTCAAATAAACTTTTATTGTTTTTATCAAAACAAAATGTTTTATTTTCAAAAGCTTGGCCAAGGTTTAATTTGGCTCTATAAGATAATCTTTATTTATAAACCTTCCTTTTCATTTTGAGAACCAAATCCTCTTATAAAGATTTCAAAGTAGTAATAAAATATTTTTATTCTTCCTTTTTAACTATTTATCTTTTTAATCTCTTTAGGATTTTATTTAATCCAAATTGGTTTGAGGTTCCAATTGAATTCCAAAAATTTCTTCTGGCCCTGAAAATCAAACAAAGTTTTATTTTATTCATTTATTTTCACATTACAAGATTTGGAAAATCTTGGGATGTGACATCCTGCCACAGGGGTAGTACAGGCGGTAGCCCAGATAGCACTCGCAAAACGCCACAAAAATGGTGAGTTGCTCGATACTGTGCGACCCCAGATCCGATGGCTAGATGCCGTAGTACGAGCAGAAGCGGCGGAAGAAGATTGAAGTGGGGAAGCCGGTCCCCCTTTCCAGGTGACTGGTGAAGCAGATGAATTCCCCGGCGCGCGTATCGGGCACCACACCTCTCCGGCCGCGGGTATCTGCCATCTACCAACGCAAAGAATTCCCGCGTGTTCGAAGGATTTCAGTAGCACTTTCATGCACTTGGATCTCCCCCACAGATCTGTCGGGGGCGCCATCGAGCGGAGGATCTAGGATCGCGGGATCGCTCTGGTCGCTAGGGAACAATGGAAGTCTAGGAGACGCACGAGGTCAGAGGAAATGTGGGGAATGATCATTCCTTGCCCATCACTCTCTTATATAGCGGTTTCTACCCGCCATTTTCGGGGAGCCGTTACCGCATGGTGATTATGCCGATATTCCCGCTAGATTACCCAACGGCTAGTTTGACCAAGATTGACGGTCAAACTTCGTCTATTAGACTCGCTGGTTGCAGCGACCCGACTACTCGCCGACCCATTCGCCATAGCCGCAATCCGATTACTCACCGACCCATTCGCCACAGCCGCAATTCGACTTCTCGCCGAACCATTCGCCATGGCTGCGATTCGACTGGTCACCGTTATTGCGACTAAGATGACATGTTCTCTGTTTCATTGAAGGAGTCCATCGCCAATTCGACTGGGCGTCCAAATTGGACCCAAATACTCCGACTGCCAAAGAACACCTGTGACGAATCAACGACGGCCTCGGGTACTACTGATGGGGATATGCCGAGTGGGGTATACCTAGCAGGACGTTTCCTATTGGACCATGCTGCCAGCGAGTGGGCCTGCAGGACGGCGACTGGATCACGACCCAAGGAGGAGCCAGGCGACAGGAAGCTAGAGGCCCAGAAGCATAGCTACGCCTCGTCGGATTAGGTCAAATACCCTTCGAGTCCTTATCCAACTCGGTTGTAGATCTATAAACCCTAGCGAGGTGACTCTATATAAACCTCCATAGGGTACGGATAGAACTCATGTTCCATCATACACCCCGTGCGGCTCGCCACCTAGCCATCGAGCTCGCCATTGTACTCTCTCATCAATACAATCTATCAGGAGGAGGTCTTTACCCTCTGGGGGGCGAACCTGGGTAAAACCCTATGTCTTAGCCCTCATCTCACACCACAGATGGTTGTCCGCCCTTGCCCCTCGTTCTACTACTCGCTGCGCATTGCAGCATCTGCCGTGGCCATTCCCACGACATTTATGGCTTAGGTTTCCAGGTGGCTAATCAAGGCTTCATCAATACAACATTACAGTTGTATTATAATTATCTTCTTAGTGTATCCATCTAACTAAGAGATAATATTCATTTACTATACCTACTTGATTCAATAGGATTACTCCGGGTAACTATCTTCAGAATTCATCCTTATAATCTTCTTTGTTATTATATATATCTTTATTTAGGATATCTCTTCTATCCATTGATGAGTGAGTTAAATCCATCAAGTATCCTAGTGAGTTGATTCTCTTCAAACATTCCCATCTATAGATGATATCTAAAACTAGCATTACCACTTACCTCTTCTTACTTATTTCTTTATAGGCCTTAAGTGAATGCTATGATAAGGACAGGATTTAATAGATCAAGAATTGATAGGTTAAGAGTTGGTGAATCAATGGTTGATTACTCAATATTGATGATCAACAGATATTAGGATATGATTCAATGGAGATGATAAGGTTTGTTATGGAAAGAAAGATATGTGGTGAATGATCTTGACTTAATTTCCTTCCTACTCAACAATTAATAAGGAATTAGTGTTAAAGAACTACCATGATGCTCATGGTAGGAATAGATAAGAATAAGACAGGTCAAGGTTTAGTTATTACATTATTGTTACTTGGATTATATTCATAGCTTAGTATTCATGGGTTATTGTAATGAATACTATGGAAAGGTCACTTAAGGATCAGATATTAATCATTCAACAAGGTGTTGTGGTTTAATTTTATTACATTTGATATACCCTTAGATCAAATCATGTTTACACAAAATAAGGTTTTAGCAAAGGTCATATTGAAACTTATCCCAGTTAGCTTGATGATCTACTTCAATTCCATCAAGTTGAGAGAAGATTCAATCACTTTGATAAGTTTTGTTCATAAGCACGAAAATTATTTGGATTTTCTATGCATGAATGCAATGCACACATCTGTGCCCAGCTTATTTCTAAGCTCTAATGCTGGGATGTTAAATAAACTTTGTCCCCGAAGTTTGTATACTCTCACGTTTCTAAATGAGGAATTATCCTGTAATTGTTACGACACGTCTTAGCTCCATGGTAACCTTGATGGGAATAATTGTAGTATACCATATCCATATATTTTTCCTTAAATTTTTATCATACTAGGGATTCTCCAACTTGCTATGTCCAATAACTCAAAGTTTCTTTTACTTTAGTCACTTAAGGATATGTTCTGGTTATAAGATCCTTAATTTGAATGTGTTTTATTTCTTCTAGGATTAGTTTGTTAGGACTACACTATTTTATCTCCTTCAAGATTTTACCTTAACAAGATGTAGATAACTTTTTATGATCACCATAAATATTTATTCATCTTCATTTATTAATTACCTTAAGCTTTGAGTCTTACTATGTTGAAATAAACTTGGATCGTTCTCCTAGATAGACTTCGAAGAGTACTTATATAATTCTGTCTTATTTTAACTTTATGAAAATAAGGCTTCCTATTGTTATAGGTTAGTACTTCTTCTCCAACCTTTACTCGGATAATCAGATAACAACACTTCCATTTCTATTGTTTACTCTCCCCCTTAGGGTTCACTAATGGTCCCTAAACTACTGGTATAAAAACCATTGGCTTTATCACTAGAATATGATCCCTGTTCATCTTACACTTTACCTATTTAAGGTCTCATAATAGATCTTACGGTGTACCCACACAATTGTAGATCTCCGAAGTGAATCTTCCAGCACTATTTACCTTACTTACTGTTTAGGACAATATCTCTTTAGTAGGTCTGATTTTGCGAAGCACCTCGAAAGAAGGTTGCTTTAATTTTATACTTCTTCATGTCCTTCCTAATTTAGGCAAAGTTGTATGCTCTTTATGCAATTCTAAGAAGATCTTGTTAACTAAATCAACCAAATACCAGCTATGGATTAAACACCAGCTGTGGACCATCATAGGGTGTATGTATTATCCTACGGTTCCCGACATACTACTGGCATTCTCTCTGAATTATCAGATCTTGAATACCCTTTTGGTTCCAAGACTACTTGTTTGAACCTATTCAAGATACTTTCATGAACTTGGTACTACTATTCCATTAACTTCTTATCAACATCACCTACTTTGGTTGAACTTAAGTTCATTACTTCTTGTTGTTCCATACATTTTATACACTATTCTTTCTTCTTATTATTGTTTAGTAATGATCTGAACTTGATCCAACCTTCAACTTGGCTTGATACTCCTTATATTTTTATTCACTCTTCATGTAAGTCTTCATCTTGGTCTTTGGTACTCGTCACTCCCTTACACGAATTCCCATTTCCTATCTAGATCTATAACATCAAGTAATAACTAGAAGTTACAACATGCATTTCCACACCTAGTCAAACTTCGTGTATAGATCTAGTCAATCAAGAAGATTCAAGAAAATCCAAAAGTCAATAAACAACAAACATATACCATGTATTATACATAGGTTTAAGATAAATTACAGATGAACTGAACGTTCCAACTGTTTGCCTCTCATATACATTACATAGCTATCTTACAAGAATATTTTGTTCCTGTGAGTATATCCTCACTTATTTCAACAAAACTCTTGAAACTACAATACTCATTACCCACTATGTACATTATTCAAGCACTCATCCCTTCGGACTTCATTCCATTCTTACTTTCATCTTCTTCTAGTGCTTCCTGGAATTCCATCCATGATGACGTGAAGTCCTACAATTACCTTCTGGTGCGTAAGAGCATCCAGGAGGTGCGTATTCTTGATTAGAAGTACCTAGACTGAGATTAGTCATTGAAAAATGACTGGAGATGGCGTGATTTTCTTCAGGATATTCATGTGTTTCTTTCAATGCTTCCTCAAAGTAAGATGGTTCCTTCGTCTTTTCTTGGATCCATTCATACATATTGGTATAATAACTACTAGAATATTCCTCTAAGTCGATTGAATTGGTATTACCCCCCTATGGTCCATAAGGCTCTCTAAGGTTATAAGTGGTTTCTTCTCCGATGCCTGTATCACAAGGTATAGGATTTGTTATAGGTCCATCCCTAGAGTCTACTCCCCATTCATAGTAGTCCTTTTTAGGATTATTTGGAATGGCTTCTTCCCAAGTTTTCTGTTCTGAGGTATACTTCGTCTAGGGATCTTTAGGTGATTGAGGTTTATTTTGATAGTAGGCATAGGTTTCTGACTGTGGATCATCGAATTCGGTGTCCTCATACACTTCACCTGAAAAGATATTTTTGGAATGCCTAGCTTCTTTATCTAACTCCTTTCTACGTGTCATTGCTTTGATAGGATCAGTAAAATCCTCAATGACAGTATCCAACTCCTGAACTAGGACTTGGTGAGTGTTATGGTAGGTGTTTAGTAAAGACCTATAATGATCCATATACTCTATGGCTAGAATGGGTTCATTTTGGACCATAATAGAGTGATCTAGCTCATGCTTTGTACTTCAGGTTTCATGGGGTATAATGGTGTGAGTACTAACTTCTAGATCTTGGGATTTTTGCTCTCGGATCATGGTCATGGCTGCTATTACTGCAATCTGATATGCATATGTCATATACCTTTCCTCTCCTGATGGAATTTCTCCATTAAGTCATAACTTCTTGGGTAACATGATCATGACACAGTATGTAGTTAATACCTGCCCATCATAGTAACTGTAAATCTTGACCAAAAGTCCTGATTCGCAATCCAAACTCCATAGAAGTTGTCGAAGAGTATTTTTCCAATCCCCTCCATAGTCATTTAATGTCATGTTCAACACTTGGACATTCCGGGGTGGATACCGAGGTGCCATGTAAAACTATAGATAAGAAATTATCATCAGTCACATAGAGTTAAAAGTCCTGGTGATTATTGGAATTGCAATCATACTAAAGAGTTATCGCACTAGCAACATGACATGATTATTCTCAGTTTAATATCCATCATATCTCTAGAGAACTCTTGATTATTTCATTTATCTTTCCTACAGGTTCTACCCATTTACTAGGTTTCCAACCTAAGTTCAAAGCATATGCTCTGATACCAGCTACGGTGATCCAGCATACCACTGCATGATGTAGTACACTATAGTCGTTGACATAACACCAATGAAACATTGTTCACTAGTGTTACCTCCCTCAGAGTGGTACAACAGAAACACAGTGGGTCCAAGACATGACTATAGGTTACAACTCGACTCTTTACACAATATCCAGAGAACACTCTAGGTTAAAGAGAGAGAAAGAAACTTCTTACAAAGAAGAATCAGAAATAATCAACTCAAAACTATTAGTCTAGTAAGATTAGCATCTAACTAATTTGTCTTGTATTGCTGCTATTGCAATACTCTATAGAAGTAGGTTCTATGGCTAGAGATTATTTATCTATCTAATCAGCAACTACGTCTTCACTTTAGTTGATGTTTATGTTGACTTCCTTTACTTCATTGAAGAGTTTGAGCTTTTGTTGATGATTCCTGGAGCATAACTTGATGTAGACGTCGTCTTAATGGCTTCAGAATCTCGCAAGGGTTAAGAATATACGTTGAGTACGAGCATACTCAGCAAGTTCACTATAAAAGAGTGTTTGATGCACTATATCTATAGCCATAGACCATAGGTCGTAGGCAGTGTAGGTTTTCATACACATTTCTTCAAAGGTTACTTTTATTCTGAAAAGCTATCTCTGTCGACCTTCATAGGTTTACCAGAACTTTCATGGAGTTCCTTCCCTGCCACGTTTGTACCTCCTTCCCGGAACAGGGAGTAACAAGTTACAGTTCTTACACTCTGCAGAGGTGCGTTACGTTACCCATGAGAGATCAACTCCTTGTTGCACAACTGGGCAGCTTACCCATCCACAATTCCATGATGTGGGGCCTAGTAGATGATCCAAGCCAATCACTACCCTTTCCGTGACCCCGTATGTCTACACAATCCTTGGGGGCTGGCTCACCTCTGTTAAGCCCCCTTTCGGGCAGGCTAAAACCCTGATGAGTTCCCAAAGACTCTATGAGATGGTGATGCCCTTGGCAAGTACCATATAGGTCCGGCTATACCTCTGACAGCCACTCATAGATAATCTAGACACCAAAAACGTGGGGCCTAAGGGTGCCCACCCATATGTTGGATCCACGCAAGGAATCACAACGTCACGTTAAGGTCGTCTTGCCTCCATACGAAAGGAAAAGGATGCAGCTGACTTCTCTGTCCCATTCCAAATCTCATGGTTAACGCGTTATATACGGCGCAAGAATCACTGGCGACATTGGTTGTTAAGTCCTAAATAATATGCTCCTTTACCACCAGAACTTTCATATTAGGTTATTACCTCATGGTAACTAACTTATAATCATATTATTAAGAAAATAGTGTGTTCTGATCTTTTTGAAATGCAGGTGACGACAACACTGGATTTGTAAAATACTTTACAGAAAATAATCAAAGGACATGAGCAAGTGTGAACATGCCTTTTGTGATTACAAGATTATGCACTCACGGTATTTGAGACAATATAATATCCAATATCTGAAAACAACATCATTGGTCTGGTAAGGACTAATGCTTAAAGAAGCAAGATGCTATTATGCATAAGTAATGTAATGCAATTTGGTAAACTCGAATCCCCAGAATAAGTGTTGATCTAGGGTTTGGAAACTGGAAATGGTTTCTTTTGAATGTGTTATACTTTTAGATAAGCTTCACACTTGTGCTTATTATTAAGGCTTTTGAGTGTGTGTGAAACAACATAATAGTAAGATCATTCAAATTCTACTTTACAAGTAATGAAATTTATAAGGAACTTAAGTTCCAATAATCCTAAATATATACAGGTAAAGTATAAAGTAATGTGATTAGGATTAATTGTCATCTATTGACTATGATAAAAGTCCTTGGGTGTAGTTGTTAGAGTTAGAGATATTATTATAAGATTTGTTGTTTGAAGTGGCAAAAAGGATAACCTTCAAAGAAAGGTTTTCTTTTCTAAGGTTTAAACAATATTGTTGGTTAATAGAATATGGTAGATGTCTCTTGGTGTTTACTTGGTTAGTTTGGTTTTGTGATGACTTAGGTTTTAATTGAAGCAGACCAAAGTAAACTATAAAATGCATAACAAGGTTTTATCATAATGTTTAAAGTCTTATAGACTAAAGTTAACTTTTAGGACATAGATGGTCTTAAGATGTAATGCTTATGGCATTTATTCTCTGTTACTTCATAATGTTTCTTTAAAGTTATCTCAGAGTGGTAATACTTCTATTTGGGTAATGGTTTCTTAATACTATAATGGAAAAGAATCATTTATCTCCTTATAATGTGTGGTTATGGTTTGTGATTAAGTAAATAATATCACTTACTACTTATAGATGAATGGAAATTCTTCATAAATTGTAATTAAGATTTTTTAAAATTATATAAACTTCCTACAATCAATATTTAAGTAAAATACTATTATAAGGCTTTAGATGTATAATTTTTTAGAATTTTTAGCAATTTTTATTTACCCTTATAGGAGTTATTAATTTAGGAAATAGGTTTAAACTTAAATTATTAGAGTATTACACTTTTATTTACTTCCAAAAGTGTAATGTTATATTTTTAACATTTAGATATTATTTTTGTGATTATTTTGGTATGTTATATGTATTTTTATGAATTTCAAATAATGAGATATGATTTTTATAAATTTTATTACTTTATAATAAATACTTAATTAGGTGATATAATAATATATGATTATAGTTTTAATTTATAGTTATTATTTTTCTAAGAATTCTGGTATATTATTTATATTTTTAACATTTACCAATATTAAATTAAGAATTATCAAAGATTATTACTTATAAAACCTTTATTAAATAATATTTGTTTAAATAGTTAACATAATAATGTTGGATAATATAGTGAAATTGTAGATTCTATCTTTCTAAACATTTTCATATATTAAACATATTTTTCTGAATTATAAAACAAAATTTATTGAATTTACAATTTTTATTTATTTTATTTAATTTCTGGAAAATATTTATACTAGAATTTATACTATTTTATCTATTTCCTAAACAGGAAATAACTTTTCATTCTGAAACCAGATCTGCCCTAGGTCACTAACCCGTGGGGTTAGGTCCATGTCATTCGCCACCTAGGTTGACGTCGGTATGACGTCACATGAACTGATCCTCTCAGATTGAAACCTAATCCATTGATTTGGTCCGCGTGCATGGCAGTGGTTAGGCTCGATGGAAAGAACACCACGCGAGGAGCATACCTACGATGGCGTCACTCGGAAATGGTCATCGGAGGCTGGCCGGCGACGAGCTTGCACGGTGGCGCGGTACGGGCTCACGCGGTTAGGTCACTACGATGAGCGAGCGACGAATTGGAGAGTGCTAGATTACTAAGGAGCTTACCGAAATGTTGATGGTGTGGTCGACGAGGACCGGCGCGGTCGGAGGAAAGCACACGGTCAACGTTTCTGACGAACTCCGACAAAAGGAAATGATGAAATTTGCACCTACCCGAGCTCCCCTTGATCTATCGATTCTACTAGGATGAAGAGGATGGCACGGCGGTTCTCCTCGACCATGCCATGGACTCTGGGGCGACCTCTATCGGTGACGAAGCGTGGCTCTGGTGAGCTAGGGTTTTGGCCCTTCGTGGAATTAAGAGAATAAGAGAGAGAGAGAGAGAGAGCGGACGAACGAGTGAGAGGATGAGGACGCGAGGACGTCACAGTGGCGTTCTTATCTCCTCCTCAGAAGCGGCGGCACACATCGCAGCGTGGCGGAGGATCGACGGCGGAGCTCCGGCCAACGAGCTGCTTCCAGTAGGCGAGGGAGAAGACGACCTGCACTTTTCGGAAATAAAACCCCTTTGAAATCTTTCAATCTCAACCCGCAGTCCCTCCACGGGAACCACTCTACAACCAGAGAGGGATACTTGGGCTACCCTAGTGTAACATCCCAAAAATATTGAATAAGATTATCAAGTTCCAATCACCCAAATTTAGGGTTAACAAAAACTTTCATTATGAATGCATGTATGTATGTGATGATTGTATGAATGCATGAATGCACTTGTTTGATTGTTGTGAATATCAAGGAATGGTTTAAATATGAAAACAACATCATGTAAATCATTTCCATGTAGAATCAAAACAATAGAAATTCAAAAACAAACAAAATAAGTAAATGGTCATTTTTGCCAATCTTGCTCACTAGACCACTTTGAGTGTTTCTAGTCCAAGATTTCAAACAGAAACAAATCCAATTATTTTCACCCCTTTCTAGACCAAGTGAAAGTGAACCCAAGCCCACCTTGCAAACACATTTGGCAGCCCTATTCAAATGACAATTCAAAATTGAATCTAGTTCATATGGGAAGATCACCATTTCTCAAAACCCAACCAAAACAGTGCACCTTGACAAATCCAATCAACCAGAGAATACCTAGTATGTGACCATTGCACGTACCAAGTTTCATCCAAAAAATCAAATATGAATTTCTTGTGGCCATTTCATCAAACACTTGGAGACAGAAAATAATTTTTGCCAAACTTCACTGTTTTGAGCAGTAATCTTTGCAAGCATTGTTCACCATTGATCACCCCTGTGTCCCCCAGTTCCAACCAACACAATGAACTAACCTAGACCCCTACCAATGCTCCATGCCGTGCCAACCCTAGATCACCCTTGCCAACCGAGCATGGATAGCTAGCCAGAGCAAGCACGACGCCTAGCCATCGTGTCCAGGACGCACGCCACCGTCCACCGCCACCCCCTGTCCAGCCCTCGACCCCTGCCAGGCATTGGACCACAGAGAACGCATGCGCCCATTTCTCTGCGACCATGCCAAGAGCGTGTCACAGCATCGCGCTCGACACCCTCGCATAGACCACCCTCCGCCTTTGCCTCCCGTCTACATGATCACCACCATCCCAGGAGACCACCAGACAACTCCGTTCGCCGCGTGCGACCCGTAGCCACTGTGCGCCATCAAAACCACCATTGGTGCCACTCAGAGCGTCGACGTGTTCCGGCCAAACCGCACCGCCCCTTTCCGCGCCATCAAGCCGGTGAGCATCGCCAGGAGACCGCGCACCGTCCCCTACCTTCATCCATGTTGTTATCTCACTGTAACACCGAACCTGACGAGCTCAGCCCGCACCCTTCGGTTCCCTCATCACAGTATAAATAGAGGCTTCCCCATTTGATTTCTTCACACCATTCGCGGAATAAAGAGAATAAGCGAGAGAGCGGACGAACGAGTGAGAGGATGAGGACGCGAGGACGTCACAGTGGCATTCTTATCTCCTCCTCAGAAGCGGCGGCACACATCGCAGCGTGGCGGAGGATCGACGGCGGAGCTACGGCCAGCGAGCTGCTTCCAGTAGGCGAGGGAGAAGACGACCTGCACTTTTCGGAAATAAAACCACTTTGAAATCTTTCAATCTCAACCCGCAGTCCGTCCACGGGCCCCACTCTACAACCAGAGAGGGATACTTGGGCTACCCTAGTGTAACATCCCAAAAATATTGGATAAGATTATCAAGTTCCAATCACCCAAATTTAGGGTTAACAAAAACTTTCATTATGAATGCATGTATGTATGTGATGATTGTATGAATGCATGAATGCACTTGTTTGATTGTTGTGAATATCAAGGAATGGTTTAAATATGAAAACAACATCATGTAAATCATTTCCATGTAGAATCAAAATAATAGAAATTCAAAAACAAACAAAATAAGTAAATGGTCATTTTTGCCAATCTTGCTCACTAGACCACTTTGAGTGTTTCTAGTCCAAGATTTCAAACAGAAACAAATCCAATTATTTTCACCCCTTTCTAGACCAAGTGAAAGTGAACCCAAGCCCACCTTGCAAACACATTTGGCAGCCCTATTCAAATGACAATTCAAAATTGAATCTAGTTCATATGGGAAGATCACCATTTCTCAAAACCCAACCAAAACAGTGCACCTTGACAAATCCAATCAACCAGAGAATACCTAGTAGTGACCATTGCACGTACCAAGTTTCATCCAAAAAATCAAATATGAATTTCTTGCGGCCATTTCATCAAACACTTGGAGACAGAAAATCATTTTTGCCAAACTTCACTGTTTTGAGCAGTAATCTTTGCAAGCATTGTTCACCATTGATCACCCCTGTGTCCCCCAGTTCCAACCAACACAATGAACTAACCTAGACCCCTACCAATGCGCCATGTCGTGCCAACCCTAGATCACCCTTGCCAACCGAGCATGGATAGCTAGCCAGAGCAAGCACGACGCCTAGCCATCGTGTCCAGGACACACGCCACCGTCCACCGCCACCCCCTGTCCAGCCCTCGACCCCTGCCAGGCATTGGACCACAGAGAACGCATGCGCCCATTTCTCTGCGACCATGCCAAGAGCGCGTCACAGCATCGCGCTCGACACCCTCGCATAGACCACCCTCCGCCTTTGCCTCCCGTCTACATGATCACCACCATCCCAGGAGACCACCAGACAACTCCGTTCGCCGCCGTGCGACCCGTAGCCACTGTGCGCCATCAAAACCACCATTGGTGCCACTCAGAGCGTCGACGTGTTCCGGCCAAACCGCATCGCCCCTTGCCGTGCCATCAAGCCGTTGAGCATCGCCAGGAGACCGCGCACCGTCCCCTACCTTCATCCATGTCGTTAGCTCACTGTAACGCCGACCCTGACGAGCTCAGCCCGCACCCTTCGGTTCCCTCATCACAGTATAAATAGAGGCTTCCCCATTTGATTTCTTCACACCATTCCACTCCCCACCTCTCACTGATCATGCCCACTTCTTCCCGGAGCAAGGCGAGCGCAGCATCACCGGAATTTCGCCGGAGCTTGCCGCTGCTGGAGGAGAAGGGCGCTGCTAATTTGAGCCACCCTAAGAGGATCCGCCAGTACCAGGAGAATCTCCTTCGTCGACTTCGTTGTTCACCCCATCACCGACCATCGCCTGAGCCCTGGTGAGCCGCCACAGACCCCCACTGGCCGCGCTAGGGTTCGTGCCCGTTGAGTTCTGTTCGACAAGGATGACGACCCTCAGCCGTTGATCTTACATCTAATCCTATGGCCGTAGTTAGCCCGTACACCTTCGCACCCCCTGTCCCACTGACGTTTGGGGACAACCACTTAACCAGCCCGAGCGTGCTGTGCGCAGTGGGCTGGACCAGTTAGCACTCAAATTAGTTTGAAATTAGATTGAAATTAGTTTGAAATTAGATTTATCTACTTAGTTTCAAATCTAGTTCTGGCATTAGATTCGAAAATCATTTCAGAAAGTTTCACTGAACCAAATTGCATGAAACCAATTTTTCTAGAAATATATAGAAATTCTTAATCCAAGCCCATTGGATTCAAACCATTTGGAATTATAGATCATCTATAGTAAAAATAACAAGCAAAGACTTTTCTTCATTCAAACATTTTTCAAAATTCAACCATAAAGGCTTTTTAGTTGATTCCAACTCGCAAAATTCACATTTCACAAGACCTTTCTGAAATATAAAAATATCTAGGTTTACTTGTAGTAATAATGGACAAGTAATAAAAGAATGCCCCATAGGCATTTCTAGTCGCTTTATTTTATTAAAATAAAAAGGTTAAACCTTATTAAATTGAGACACCACTTTAAATCACATTCCCAAGTACTGAAATATGTGGTGATGACATGTGTCAACATAATCCCCTATTTTAATTGGAGGATATGAAATCTTAAGTAGTTTTTCAATGAGTAGAAATTACTTTTCCAAAATAAAATAAATAAAACTTTTGCCTTAATTCTTGTGATGATGGTGATGCTGCTAGATCATCTAGTGTGAATCTTTGTGTGCTAAATAGAAGTTGTTAAGTATTTTTGGCGATTGTGTACCTCGTATTTATTTATAGATGCTATTACCGACCAAGGATACGAAGAGGAAGGAGACTACTACGAAGAAGAAGCCGAGGAGAACTTCAACCACTACACTGCACAAGGCAAGCTACTATCTTAGCAAGCTAAGCTAAACCATGCAAGTCATACTTGCAATCTTAAACCTACAAGATAACCTATGCAATGCATTAGGCATGCCTTGGTTATACCACTTGATGATACCAAATCCCAGTTTTACTTGCCAGCTTTAGCAATTTATTTCTTTATCAAAATTCTTTGTTTACCTTTAGGTAGTTTTTGTGATGATTTTGGAAAGATATTAAAGGTAGCATAAAGAAAATAAAACTTGGCCTAAGTTAGGTAGATCTTGATGTCATCCTGTGGAATGAGATTGGATTTAGATAAGTCACACTTGATTATCACCCCTCACTAGTGTTTACCCCCAACTTTAGTTGCTAGTGCTAAGCATAAAACTTGATCACTTTAGATGGGAATACCTGGTGAAAATGATTATGAAAACCTTAGAATGATGAGTCATTCTAAGGAAATGTTTTGACATGTGTTAGTGAACACAAGGTGACTTTGATGATGAAAATGTTGAGGCATGAGCCTGAGCCTGAGCCCTTTTTAATACTGATGGTTGTGTCTGGATGCGATACCATTCCAATTTTACCGTACAACCACAATACCCGAAATTGGGTAGGGCTTGACAGGAAGTTTATATACCTTAGTATGGGTTCCCTTGCGGTCGAGGTTTGAGTTGAGGCTACCTCGTGAAGATTGACCACCTGTGCAGTTCCCAAGATGACAGATGGTCATGGTTGGGAGGCCAAACTCATAGGAGAGGTGCCCATACTAGGGTGTGTAATTGAAAGGTTAGGATTGATTATCTGCATACTGAGTATGGTGAATTCAGGATTGTTCCTGACGTATGTATCGAATATTGTGGTGAAAGTGTACCACCTTTGCAGAGTGTCAAACTATTCGAATAGCCGCGTCCACAGTTACAGACAGTTGGAGTGGCCATACTGTTCCATCGTCAGATTTTTCAAAATCACTTGTGAATTGATTCGTGACTTTGACTTGACCACAACAGGGTTGTGAAAGTGAAAAATAAGTTACGACTTAGGTGTTATAAAACCTTAAACTATTTTTATTTGCTTTTAAACTCAGTTAGAGATAGACCTGGCTTTTTGCAAAACAACCTAGAGCTTAGTATTCCTATTCAAACCACTTACTTGTTAGTGATAGTTTGTGAGTACTTAAAGAGTACTCATGGCTTTGTCCCTAGCTATTCCCCTAGCCAGACTATGAAGAGGACTATCAGGAGGATGGACCATAGGAAGGTTACGATAACTAGGATAATCTCCCATTGTCAGCATTTCCTGTGACCATAAAGATGGAGCCTCACCCACGCTACCGTTATTATATTATTCTGCTGCTTTGAATGTACTAAGACTGGATCATGAGATCCTTTATTTGTTGTAAGACCTTATTTATGGTTTGTAATGGATGATGAACTATGCTACCAATCTGTTATGTCTCGCAAAAATGATAATCCTAGGACTGTGATGTATGGCATAACACGCATCTGGGATTAAAAATCTGGGTGTTGACAAGTTCGTATCAGAGCCATCCTGACCATAGGAGACCCTAGTTTAGAATGGATGCTTGATTCAAAAACTTAGTTTCAAAACAAAGGAAGTGAGTATTTATGAAAAACCTATTCTCATTCTTACCACTTAGATTCTTTCATGAAAATTCATGTTCCTCAAAAATTCTTGCAAACCTACATAAAATTTGACACACTTGATCACTCTACTAACTTACTCATCCTACATTCTTATAGATGGACGTTAAGTATAGGAAGTTCTATCAGTTGGGAAATGGAGGAGATCTCATCTTTGAGCGTGATTTGGACCAACTCTCGGAACTTTTGGAGCGCCCGCGCCCCGAGTTCTTTGGAGTTCAGCTCAACGATCAGGAAGGAGGAGAATTGCAATGGCTGATTGTTGCAAGTCACAGAGGGAAGACTAAAGCCCCCACCTCAGAGGGAGTCCAGTTCACCTTAACGGAGAACAACTTGCTAGATGGACTTTCCAGGGCCATGCAGGAAGCTCTTTCCCGGATATGTGGGAAAAGCATCAATCAAATCAAGGGCACCCGCTTTGAGATCTATCCAATGCGTGATGTTATGGGACAGCCACTGGAGGCACCATATCACCCGAAGTTGATGTATGACCAACAGAAGGAGTTGGACAATGCCCGTTCCTACGCCAACCACAACTACGCCATCGCAGTCAAGAAGGACCAGGCCATCGCCATGATGGTGAAGGATCGCCAGTCTCGTCGCCGTCAGCTTGACAAGAAGGATCGCATTATTGCTCTCCTTCGTCACAAGGTGTCATACTTGGAGGAGACCATCCACGAGAGGGACATGCAGCTTGAGGAGAGGGAGAATGCAGGGGAGGATATCCGTGGGGATCCCTATTCCTATCTTAGTGATGATGATGACTTCCTGGAGGATCAAGCCATGGACTTCTTCACCGATGAGGATGACTTCACCTTCATTGATGATGATGAAGATGATGAGGAGGACACCAATTCCGAGGAGTAGTAGCACTTGACCACTAGCGTTAGTGAAGTTGTATCTGGTCCCATTGCATCGTAGTTTCACACAATGGTTCTTAAAACCATTTGTTTCCTTGTTGTGGTGTGTGTTTGTATTGTGTGCTATGAATGAATGAATGAAAAGAAAGTTGCTAGAAAAATCTGAGTCAAACCTCAAAAACTTTTCAAAAACAAACCCTTGAGCATTAGAAATTTCCCTCTTTTCTCATGATCTATCTCAATCTTCAGATTCCTGGCGAAGGAAGTAGCTCATCCCCGGACCCAATGTTGCAAATGTTGGTTTCTAACCGCGAAGCTGAAAGAGCCGAATGTCAAGCCAACCTAGCCACCCTTCAACACATAGCTCATATGGCCAACAACAATCAAGGCCATGGAAACCAGGACAACCATGGATCCAAGCTCAAGAACTTTCAGAATACCAATCCACCCATTTTTAGTATGTCTGAAGAGCCCTTAGATGCAGATGATTGGCTGCAAACTATGGAGAACAACTCAGAAGCTGCAGGAGAGGAAGCCAACGAGAAAGTACTATTTGCCACCCAGTATCTGGCAGGAGATCCAAGAGCTTGGTGGAACAGCGTTCGCGCCATGACTGGAGGACAAATGATGACTTGGGATGAATTCAAACTCAAGTTTAGCAAAACCCATGTGCCACTGGGTTTGATCAAGAGGATGAGAGACGAATTTAGAGAATTGAAGCAAGGGAGGATGAACGTAGTTGAGTACCACGACAAATTTCTGTCCTTAGCTAGATATGCACCAGATGAGATTGACACTGAAGCCAAGAAGGAGAGATTCTTGAATGGTCTACATGATGAGATGCAGACAATGTTAGTCAACATCTCATTTGCTGACATTGAAGCCTTAGTGGATTCTGCCATTCAGATGGAAGGCAAGGTCAACCAAGCCAATGAGAACCGCAAGCGGCGAATGATGCATCAACCAGGAACCCACCATACAGATCCTACTCTCTTCAGCTTGAGCCCTTCCACACAGATCCTATGATGGCGAATTACCACTTCAACCCTCTTTCCTTTGTGCCCAATGGTTTTGCTATTGATCATGGGCCACAAGGACGTAGAGTTCGGTGCGACTTGGCAATTTCTGCTGATGCTCCCCTTAATCATGACACCTATGTCATTGCCGAGACTGATGTGCAAGTTCCAATTCAGCAGCGCCATCATGCAAGGATTGAGCTTCGTCGTCGGTTAAATCGACAAGGTTTTCAGGTTAGCCATATGGAGGATTATCCAATTGGTCTAGGTCTGTTTAGTTTTGCCACTTCCTTTATTAGAGATTCAGTTGTGGGCAGATCTTACACTATTAATTGATGGATTGGTGTCACTTTTGTTAAGCATGATGAAGGTTTAAATAGGAGAACTGCTAATCTGGGTCAGGAAAGATGGATCATGTTTCTTAATTTTCCTTTAGATTACCAAACTGAATATTGGATTGAGAAGTCTGTTAGTTTGTTTGGCAAGCTTCAGTTATGGTACAACACTAGTAATGAGAATCATGCAAGTATCCTAGTTAAGGTTTGGTTGATGGATGAGACTTTGGTCCCTAAGAGTCTGGTCCTATGTCAGATGGGAGGCCATCGTCGACTTTGGGCAGTTCCTGTTTACTTGCTTCGAAGTGATCAGTGGAATGCGCATATTCATATGCTTCCTGTTGATTCTGAGGACCCTGCACCTCAGGATGGTGATCCACATCCTTTTTATGGACCTCACCTTTCAGCGGAGTTACGTTTCCAGCAGAGATTACAGAGTTGGTTGCAGCATAATGGTATTTTTACTCATGGAACTGCTGGTCAAACTGGTAATAGGGGCAATGGAGGTGGAAGAACTAGAAATATTCAGGATATCTCTAGGACGGCTGCTAGGTATCATACTAACCTCCAGGATGGAAGTAATGTTCAGGCTCCTTTGAGGATCTTGCCTTCCAGAGGGCAGGTCAATTACCAGGAGATCTTGAGAGAGCAGGGGGTACTTTTTCTCTGATGTTGTACACCCACCTTTCAACAGCCTGACTGATAGCCCACTGTCTGCATGGAATGATATGGTCTCTGAATTTAGTGGCTCTTCCTCTGAAACTTTACAGATTATCACATGTAGTAGTGATATTGCTGAGTCTTCTACACAAGGAGCTGAAAGGGCAAGGAGATTAAGTAACAGTTCAGACAACCTTCCATATGAACTCCAACCAACTTTCATGATTGCTCGTGCTGTTATGATCAATTGGCAGATGCCTAATTTATTTCTTGGTTCAACAGCCTTATGGGGACCTACGGTTCCACCTTCTTGTCTGATTAAAACGTTTTTCTCCAATGTGGAGCCTTTCCATTAGAAGATGAAGTTTGACAAGGATGTGTTCTCTCAGAATCGTCGTGTGGCGAGGAAGTTATTCTTTGAGGATACTCCACAGCCTCACTCCTTTGATGGTCTGTGATTCTACATCTGTTGATTCAGAGATTCCTGGGTTTGCAGATTTGGGGGAAGTAGTTCAGGCTGTTGCAAGGACTCGTCGAGTTGGAAGGAAAGAGAAAGTGCCAACTCACACTGCTGCTGTTCGTAGGAGCCCAAGGAATAATATTTATAATGGATTTAAAGTTTATATGCTCACTGATTCCAGGAAGAGGAAGTCCAAGGTTAGGAATAGGGTGATTCCATCTGTTGGAATATTTCAGGAGGATGAATCTGAGAGTTCTGAAGTCAATAATCCAACCTCACCTGTACCTGCAGCTATTCCTATTTCTATGCTTCAGAGGATAGGTCCAAATGTCTGTGGGATTCCTTCAGAAGAATTGGAGAAGGACAAGCTTGAGAAGACTGAAGATGATGTTGATGCTTAAGATCTTCAAGCTTTCAATAAATTATCTATGCTTAGTTTATTCATTTTATCAGGCTAGCTGCAGTCTGTTAATGATTTTTGTTGCATTTTTGTTTCAAATGTGGTTGCCCATACTTTTTATATTCTCTAGAAATGAATTCAACTTTTAGACAGTGGCATATTTTATGTTGGAATGTCAGAGGGTTAAATGCTGATGGCAAACATAATGCCTTGAGATCACATATTGATTCTTGTGGGTGTGACATTATCTGTCTCCAGGAGACAAAAAAAGATTGTTTTGACCATTCTTATATCAGGAAATTTTGCCCACGCAGATTAGATAAATTTGTATTTTTTCCCTCAGATGGCAACTCTGGAGGACTGTTAGTAATTTGGAATAGCTCTGTTTTTCATGGGGAATTAGTGGAAAATCTTTCCTGGGAAATTACTATCAAGTTCTCTTCAACCCACTCTGACTGTAGCTGGTTTCTGTCAAATATTTATGGCCCTTGTGCTGGTGAGGAGAGGCAAGAGTTTGTTAGCAGGCTTTATAATTTGGAGATTGTTGACACTGATAACTGGCTACTAATTGGAGATTATAATTTCTATAGATCCCCTAATGATAGAAATAGATCTGGAGGTAATATTGAGGATATGATTTTGTTTAATGACATAATTAGATCACAAAATTTAGTGGATTTACCTCTCCAAGGTTCTCCCTTTACTTGGAGCAATATGCAGACTGAACCTCTTTGGGAAAGACTAGATTGGTTTCTTTCTTCCAACAATTGGACTTCCTCTTATCCTAATACAACTGTTAAGGTTCTAGCTAGACCAGTGTCTGATCATGTTCCATGTCTAGTTTCTATACAATCTGCTATTCCTCGTTGCAAGATGTTCAGATTCGAGAATTATTGGATTAATCATCCTGGGTTTAAGGAAACAGTGGTTGTAGCTTGGCAAAATTCCTGTGGGTAGAAGAAACCCAGCAGCAACATTAAATTTAATGCTAAAAAATACTAGAAGAGCTTTAAAAAGGTGGAGCAGATCAATTTCCAGACTATCATTATTAATTGAAAACTGTCAAAAAGTGTTAAATCAAGTTGATCAGTTGGAGCAGTTAAGGCAGTTGACTATTCCTGAATGGAATTTCAGAAAAAAATTTAAAAATCATATCAATAGGCTTTTATCTTACAAGCACAATACTGGAAGAAAAGATGTACAGAGATATGGATAAAATTTGGGGATGAGAATACTAATTTTTTTCATAGAGTTGCTACAGAAAGGCATAGGAGGAATAATATTGCAATGATATCCAACTCTGATGGAAATTTAGTTCATGATCATGATTGTAAATCTCAACTTTTATTTGATGCTTTGAAAAACAGATTGGGGGTTAATGAACAGCAAGCTATGTGTTTCAACTTACAAAATTTATTTGGTCACACTTCTGGACTAGAGGATATTACAGTACCTTTCTCAAAGGAGGAAATTGATAAGGTGGTCCAAAAAATGCCAATTGATAAGAGCCCTGGGCCAGATGGTTTTAATGGATGTTTCATTAAAGCTTGTTGGGATATAATTTCTCCAGACTTTTACAAGCTGTGTGATGTATTTGGACAAGGAAATGCTATTCTTGACAGTGTCAATAATTCTCTTATTACTTTAATTCCAAAGAAGTCATCTCCTGTTAGTGTGAATGATTTCAGACCAATTTCTTTACTGAACACTAGTTTGAAACTCTTAACTAAATTATTGGCAGACAGGCTGCAACAGTGGATTTTAAAATTGGTAAGTGAAAATCAGTATGGCTTTATTAAGGGAAGATCCACTCAAGACTGTCTTGCTTGGGATTTTGAGTTTATTTATCAATGTGAAAAATATAAGAGGGAGATTATTGTCCTAAAACTGGACTTTGAGAAGGCATTTGATATGATTGAGCATGAAACAATTATTGATATTCTCAAGCAGATGGGATTCAGTGATCTATGGTTAAAATGGATAAAATGCCTTTTCTCTTCAGGGCATTCAGCTATTCTCTTAAATGCAGTTCCAGGGAAAGTTTTCCATTGCAAAAGGGGAGTCAGACAGGGAGATCCATTATCCCCTTTGCTTTTTGTGTTAGCCTCTGAATTACTTCAAGTGGTTATAAATAAGGAATTGTTGGAAGGTAGACTACACCTTCCAATCCCCTGTGGAGGAAAATTCCCTATCATCCAATATGCTGATGATACAATTTTGGTCTTACCAGCTAAGAATGAGGAAGTGTTAAATATGAAAAATATCTTATTACAATATGCAGCTTCTACAGGGCTAAAGATCAATTTTCAGAAATCTAGTCTTATTCCTATAAATATTTCTAATGACAGAGCTCAAGAGTTGGCTTCTTTATTTGAATGCTCGGTTGCAACTATGCCTTTCACATATTTGGGTCTGCCCATGGGATCAACTAAACCTGCTGTTACTGACCTAATGCCATTAGTAGACATAATTGAAAGGAAAATGACTAGTGCAACTTTATTGTTGTCTCATGCTGGGAAATTAGCTTATGTTAATGCTATTCTCACATCCATTGCAACCTATACTATGTGTACCATAGAGATCCATCCAAAAAATTTGGAATATGTTGACAAAATAAGGAGGAGATGCCTTTGGTCTAAACAGACAAATGATGGAGAAAAGTGCCTTTCTTTGGCTGCTTGGGATATGGTCTACAAACCAAAGAATAAAGGGGGTCTTGGAGTCTTAAATATGAAAATACAAAATCAAGGACTTTGGATAATTTTTTTGGATAAATTCTATAATAGGAGATATATTCCCTAGGTTAAACTGGTGTGGAATTCATACTACCAACAATCTGTACCTCATGCTGTTGATTTAGTGGGTTCTTTCTGGTGGAAATCAATAATGAAGTTGTCACCAATATTTCGAGGAATAGCTTCTTGTATTGTTGGACAAGGAGACAAAGTCTTGTTTTGGAAGGATGATTGGATAGATGCGATCAGGCAGGAGAAATTCCCTATAATTTATTCTTATGCTATTAATGAAGATATCACAGTGCGAAGTTTTTCTGCAACTTCAAATTTACATGATTTATTGCATTGTCCTTCATCTCAGGAAGCTTTGGCAGAATTTAAACAACTTCAGTGCTATACTGAAAACATCAATTTAAGGGATGCAGGTTCTGACAGATGGACTTATAGATGGGGAGATAATTACACATCCAGTAAATTTTATAAATTTTGCTTTCGGTTACTACAGCCCACGGTTCACTTTAATTGGATTTGGAAATCGAAGCTTTGGCCAAAACTGAAGCTCTTTGCCTGGTTATTACTGTCTGACAGGATCAACACTAAAAACATGCTTAAAAGGAGACATCTTAATATGGTACACAGGTACAATCATAATTGTGTTTTATGCAATTTGGATATGGAGGAAACTATTCAGCACTTGTTCTTCTTCTGCCCTTTTAGTGTTGCATGCTGGGCTAGAACAAACATCTTATGGACAACTAGTACATGTATTTTCTACCAACTTACACAAGCCAGAGAAAACTTTTAGCATGAACTCTTATTTGAGCTATTTGTCATTGCAGCCTGGGGAATTTGGAAAGAAAGGAACAGCCTAATATTTCAAGGGGTGGGACAATCTATTGAAGGCTGGAAGAGTAGAGTAAAGTCTGATTTGAATTTGCTAAGGTTCAAGTCAACCAAAACCTTCAAAACACTATAGATTTCTTTATAGATACAATTTAGATTCAATTTAGTTGTTATCTCTTTTTTGTTTTTTGATGCTTTATGCATCCTGATGTAAATATTTCTTTTATTAATATAGTACCACAGTAGGAGCCTCTCCTACTGTTTATGGTCAAAAAAATGAACCCACCATACCCCAATGTATCGCCCCAACCCGTCTACAGGATTTTCCCTAAGAAACAATAGACCCCCGATGACCCGTCCAACCTATCCCAACCGTGGAGGAGGAAACCCAAGGCCCGGAGGAAACCACAACAACAACCCCGGCAACCCCAATAATTTCAACCGTGCACCGTCCAAGTTCATCAACAATAATGTCGCCACCAACACCAATACTGCCCCAAGAACTGGAAGTAGTGTTGTGCCTGTTGCAGGAAAGGACAAGTCTCAGGTGACTTGTTATGAATGTGGAACCAAGGGTCACTATTCCAATGAGTGCCCCAAGAAGCTTGAAGTAGCTCCCAATGTGAATGCACCAGCTCAGCAGTAGCGCCGTGTTCAGCCTGGAAGAAGATTTGCCCCCAGGAATTCGCTCAACCGCAACGACCATCTATTTCTCATGAATGTTGAAGAAGCCCAGGAAGCGCCATATGTCGTGCTGGGTATGTTTTCTGTTAACTCAGTAATTTCAGGAGTGTTGTTTGATTCTAGAGCATTGCACTCATTTGTTACATAAGAATTTGCATGCACTAGTAAGATTCTACCAACAAAATTGAAGCATGTTATGATAGTTCAAATACTTGGTTCAACCACCCAAGCTAGACAAATTTGCAAGGCAGTACCTATCAGAATCCATGGCAGAGATTTTTATGCTAATCTAATAGTACTCGGAACCAAAGGTTTGGAAGTAGTACTAGGAATGGATCGGATGTCGAAACATAAAGGATTAATTGACTGTGCCAAGAAATCTATAACCATGACCAGTACATCCGGAATATCAGTAGAGCATGTATCTGGAACATTGGCTCATCAATTGAAGTGCAACAAGAGTCTAGCCCAATAAACCATTGACCAAGTTAGAGTAGTCTGTGAATACCCCGATGTATTTCCACATGTTTTGCCAGGTATGCCCCCAGATCGGGATATCGAGTTTATCATTTAACTAATCCCTGGAACCGGACCCATAGCCCAGAGACCGTATAGTATGAACCCATATGAATTAGTGGAGCTGAAGAAAAAACTGTATGCTATGTTGGAGATAGGACTGATTCAACCAAGTGCGTCGCCATGGAGATCAGCTGTCTAGTTTGTGGATAAGAAAGATGGAGGTAACTGTTTGTGTACGGACTATCGGAAGCTAAATGATATCACCATCAAGAACAAGTACCCACTGCCAAAGATAGAAGATTTGTTTTACCAGTTGACCGGTGCCAAAGTGTTTTATAAGATTGATCTTAGAACTGGTTATCATCAACTCAAGATTCACGCAGAGGATATTCCGAAGACTGCCTTTACCACCAGATATGGATTGTACGAGTACACTGTCATGTCTTTTGGATTAACCAATGCCCCCGCTTATTTCATGAACCTCATGAATAAGATTTTTATGGACTTCCTGGATAAGTTTGTCGTTGTTTTCATCGATGACATTCTGATCTATTCCAAATCAGAAGAATAACATGAGCAACACCTGAGGACCATCCTTGGAACCCTTAGGGAGTATCAGTTGTGTGCCAAGTTTAGCAAATGTGAATTCTGGTTACATGAAGTAGGATTCCTTGGACATATTGTGTCGATAGGAGGAATTGCCGTTGACCCTGGAAAGGTTAAGGATGTTGAAGAATGGCAAGCCCCAACCACTCAAACCCAAGTTCGTGCATTTCTCAGATTAGCGCACTACTATCGCAAGTTCGTAGAAGGATTCTCGAGTATCGCAAGACCCATGAACCAATTGTTGAATAAAGATAAGAAGTTTGAATGGAGGAACAAATGTGAAGCAAGTTTCCAAGAACTCAAGAAGAGATTGATCTCAACCCCAATCTTGATCATGCCAGATATCACAAAGCCTTTTGATGTGTATTGTGACGCATCTAATATCGGTTCCGGATGTGTGTTGATGCAAGAAGGAAAATTCATATCTTATCTATCCCAACAACTGAAGCAACATGAGCAGAATTATCCTACCCATGACCTTGAACTAGCAGCCATAGTTTTAGCCTTGAAGACATGGCGCATTACCTCATGGGTAACCGTTGTGAGATTTATTCGGATCACAAGAGCCTGAAGAATATTTTCACTGAGAAGGAGCTGAATATGAGGCTAAGGAGATGGATAGAGCTAATCAAGGACTATGATCTGGACATTCACTATCACCCCGGTAAAGCCAATGTGGTAGCAGATGCCCTTATCAGATTGCCGTGTCGATTGTACTCCATGATTCTGAAGGAGCAACCAAGTTTGCACAAGGAGATGGAGGATTACAGAATGGAATTAGTAAGTGAAGTATTTTTGGCTAGAATAGAAATTCAACCCACTTTGATTAGTCAGATCAAGGAGGCTCAAAAAGGAAATGCCAGTATCGACGGAATCAAACGTCGTATCGGTACAGGGAAAGTACCCGGATTCACCGAAGATGAAGAAGGGGTTTTGTGGTACAAAGGACGTATATGTGTGCTAGTAGATTCAGAGTTAAAACAAGCTATTTTGAAAGAAGCCCATGATACTCTTTATTATATCCACCCCGGAGGAACGAAGATGTATAAGGATTTGAAGGAGCATTTTGGTGACATAAGATGAAGAGAGAAATCGGAAGCTACATAGCCAAGTGTGATATTTGTCAGAGGGTCAAGGCTGGACATCAGAGACCCGCAGGACTATTGCAACCGTTGAAGATTCCGGAATGGAAATGGGATTCCGTTGGAAAGGATTTTGTCACCGGTTTGCCTACATCTAGTAGGGGAAATGATTCTATTTGAGTTATAGTTGATAGATTGTCCAAAGTCGCCCATTTCTTACCTGTAAATACCACTTAACAAAGTTCAAAGCTATGAGATTTGTACATTGCTAGAATCGCCAGTTTGCATGGAGTCCCTAACAACATTGTGTCGGATCGAGGAACGCAGTTTACCTCGAGATTTTGGAAGAAAGTCCAAGAAGGATTAGGAACCCGACTGGATTTCAACAAAGCTTATCACCCTCAAACCGATGGACAAACAGAGCGAGTAAATCAAATACTCGAAGATATGTTGAGAGCCTATGTCTTAGAATATGTATCTAAATGGGAAGACTGTCTGCCTTTCGCAGAATTTTCTTACAACAACAGTTATCAAGATAGTTTGAAAAAATGGCCACATTTGAATTCATGTATGGAAGGAAGTGTCATACCCCTTTGAATTGGTCAGAAGTAGGAGAGATTTAGATTTTCGGACCCGACATCCTACGAGATGTCGAAGAAAAAGTTTACAAGATTCGTGAGCACCTCAAGACTTCCGAATCCAGACAATAGAGTTATGCCGACAAGAGACGTCAAGACCTAGCCTTCAATATCGGAGATTTTGTATATCTCAAAGTGTCACCTTTGAAAGGAATGCAATGTGTCCAGCTCAAAGGAAAGTTATCCCCCAGATATATCGGACCCTTCAAGATTTTGAATCGTCGAGGAGAAGTATTGTATCAACTGGAACTGCCAGAGGAGATGTCAGCCCTACATAATATGTTCCATGTCTCGTTACTTCGCAAATTCCTAGAAGTCCCGGAGAAGACCGAAGTTTTCAAGAACATTGATCACCAAACTATAGAGATCAACGATGACCTGACATATCTCGAAGCACCCATACGTATTTTGGAGGAAGCTTTCAGAACCACCAGGACTCAGAGTATCAAATTTCTCAGGATCTAGTGGAGTAACCAGACTGAAGAAGAAGCTACGTGGGAGCAAGAAGATTACATCAGGATGGAGTTTCCAGATCTCTTTAAATCCTAGTTTTCTTTTTCTCAAATCTCGGGACGATATTTTGTTTAAGGAGGGAAGGTTTGTCCCAAAAATATCAAACAAGATTATCAAGTTCCAATCACCCACATTTAGGGTTAACAAAAACTTTTGTTAATTAAAATCATTATGAATGCAAGTGTGTATGTGATGAATGTATGAATGCATGAATGGACTTGTTTGAATGTTGTGAATAGCAAGGAATGGTTTAAAGATGAAAACAACATCATCTAAATCATTTCCAAGCAGAATCAAAACAGTAGAAATTCAAAAACAAACAAAACAAGCAAATGGTCATTTTTGCCAATCTTGCTCACTAGATCACTTTGAGTGTTTCTTGTCCACGATTTGAAAAAGAAACAAATCCAATTCTTTTCACCCCTTGCTAGAACAAGTGAAAGTGAACCCAAGCCCACCTTGCAAACCCATAGAGACATTTGGCAACGCTATTCAAATGACAGTTCAAAATTGAATCTAGTTCTTATGGGAAGATCAGCATTTATCAAAACCCAACGAAACCAGTGCACCTTGACAAATCCAATCAACCAGAGACTACCTAGTATGTGACCATTGCACCCTCCAAGTTTCATCCAAAAATTCAAATATGAATTTCTTGAGACTATTTCATCAAACACATGGAGACAGAAAATCAATTTGGCCAACACATTAAACTAACCTAGAACCCTACCAATGTGCCATGCCATGCCAACCTGAGAGCACCCTTGCAAGCCGACCATGGATAGCTGGCCATAGAAAGCATCGTGCCTAGCCACCATGTCCAGGACGCATGCCACCGTCCACCGCCACCCCCTATCCAGCCCTCGACCCATGCTAGGCACTGGACCACAGAGAACGCATGTGCCCATTTATCTGTGACCATGCCAAGAGCGCGCCAGAGAGCCGTGCTCGACACGCTCGCACAGAACACGCCCCACCTTCGCTGCCCGTCTACGTGATCACCACCGTCCCAGGAAACCACCAGACAACCCCGTTCGCTGCCGCGCGACCCGTAGCCACTGTGCGCCATCAAAACCACCATTGGTGCCACTCAGAGAGTTGACGCGTTCCGACCAAATCGCACCGCCCCTTGTCGTGACATCAAGCCGTTGAACATCGCCAGGAGACCGCGCACCATCCCCTACCTTCAGCCATGTCGTTAGCTCGCTGTAACACCGACCCCGATGAGCTCAGCCCGCACCCTTCGGTTCACTCGTTGCAATATAAATAGATGCCTTCCCCGTTCGATTTCTTCACACCATTCCACTCCTCACCTCTCACTGATCATGCCCACTTCTTCCTGGAGCAAGGTGAGCGCAGCATTGCCAGAATTTCGCCGGAGCCTGCCGCTACTGGAGGAGAAGGGCGCCGCTGATTGGAGCCACCCCAAGAGGACCCGCCAGTACTAGGAGAATCGCCGTTGTCGACTTTTTCGTTTGCCCCCATCGCCAACCATCGCCTGAGCCCCGGTTAGCCTCCACATACCCCCACTGTCCGTGCTACGGTTCGTTCCCTTCGAGTTCTGTTCGACGAGGACGACGACCCTCAGCCGCTGATCTTACATCTAATCCGACGGCCGTAGTTAGGCCGTACCCCTTCGCACACCCCTGTCCCACTGACGTGTGGGGACAACCACTTAACCAGCACGCGCGCATTGTGCGCAGTGGGCCGGCCCAGTTAGCACTCCTGCACGACCCAGTTAGTTCGAAATTATATTTATCTATTTAGTTTCAAATCTAGTTCTGCTAGTAGATTCAAAAATCATTTCATAGAGTTTCACTGAACCAAATTGAATGAAACCAATTTTCCTAGAAATATATAGAAATTCTTAATCCAAGCCCGTTGGATTCAAACCATTTGGAATGATAGATCACCTATCGTAAAAATAACAAGGCATTGACTTTTCTACACTCAAACATTTTTCAAAATTCAACCATAAATGCTTTTGAGTTGATTCCAACTCTCAAAAATCACATTTGACAAGGCCTTTCTGAATATATTAAAATATCTAAGTTTACTTGCAGTAATAATGGACAAGTAATAAAAGATGCCCCATAGGCATTTCTAGTCACTTTATTTAATTAAAATCAAAAGGTTAAACCTTATTAAATTGTGACACCACTTTAAATCACATTCCCAAGTACTGAAATATGTGGTGAAGACATGTGTCAACATGATCCCCTATTTTAGCAAGCTACTATCTTAGCAAGCTAAGCTAAACCATGCAAGTCATACTTGCAAGCTTAAACCTACAAGATAACCTATGTAATGCATTAGGCTTGCCTTGGTTATACCACTTGATGATACCAAATCCCAGTTTTACTTGCCAGCTTTAGCAATTTATTTCTTTATCAAAATTATTTTTTACCTTTAGGTAGTGTTTGTGATGATTTTGGAAAGATATTAAAGGTATCATAAAGAGCATAAAACTTGGCCTAAGTTAGGTAGATCTTGATGTCATCCGGAGGCATGAGATTGGATTTAGATAAGTCACACTTGATTATCACCCCTCACTAGTGTTTACCCCCAACTTTAGGTGCTAGAGCTAGGCATAAAAATTAATCACATTAGATGGGAATACTTGGTGAAAATCATTATGAAAACCTTAGAATGATAAGTCATTCTAATGCAATGTTTTGACATTTGTTAGTGAACACAAGGTGACTTTGATGATGAAAATGTTGAGGCATGAGCCATAGCCCTTTTTAAAACTGATGGTTGTGTATGGATGCGATACCATTCCAATTTTACCGTACAACCACAATACCCGAAATTGGTAGGGCTTGACTGGAAGTTTATATACCTTAATATGGGTTCCCTTGGGGTCGAGGTTTGAGCCGAAGCTACCTCATGAAGATTACCACCTGTGTAGTTCCCAGGGTGACAGATGGTCATGGTTGGGAGGCCAAACTCATAGGAGAGGTGCCTATACTAGGGTGTGTAATTTAAAGGTTAGGATTGATTATCCGCATACTGAGTATGGTGAATTCAGGATTGTTCCTGACGGATGTATCGAATATTGTGGTGAAAGTGTACCACCTCTATAGAGTGTCATGATTGTAAATCTCAACTTTTATTTGATGCTTTGAAAAACAGATTGGGGGTTACTGAACAGCAAGCTATGTGTTTCAACTTACAAAATTTATTTGGTCACACTTCTGGACTAGAGGATATTACAGTACCTTTCTCAAAGGAGGAAATTGATAAGGTGGTCCAAAAAATGCCAATTGATAAGAGCCCTGGGCCAGATGGTTTTAATGGATGTTTCATTAAAGCTTGTTGGGATATAATTTCTCCAGACTTTTACAAGCTGTGTGATGTATTTGGACAAGGAAATGCTATTCTTGACAGTGTCAATAATTCTCTTATTACTTTAATTCCAAAGAAGTCATCTCCTGTTAGTGTGAATGATTTCAGACCAATTTCTTTACTGAACACTAGTTTGAAACTCTTAACTAAATTATTGGCAGACAGGCTGCAACAGTGGATTTTAAAATTGGTAAGTGAAAATCAGTATGGCTTTATTAAGGGAAGATCCACTCAAGACTGTCTTGCTTGGGATTTTGAGTTTATTTATCAATGTGAAAAATCTAAGAGGGAGATTATTGTCCTAAAACTGGACTTTGAGAAGGCATTTGATATGATTGAGCATGAAACAATTATTGATATTCTCAAGCAGATGGGATTCAGTGATCTATGGTTAAAATGGATAAAATGCCTTTTCTCTTCAGGGCATTCAGCTATTCTCTTAAATGCAGTTCCAGGGAAAGTTTTCCATTGCAAAAGGGGAGTCAGACAGGGAGATCCATTATCCCCTTTGCTTTTTGTGTTAGCCTCTGAATTACTTCAAGTGGTTATAAATAAGGAATTGTTGGAAGGTAGACTACACCTTCCAATCCCCTGTGGAGGAAAATTCCCTATCATCCAATATGCTGATGATACAATTTTGGTCTTACCAGCTAAGAATGAGGAAGTGTTAAATCTGAAAAATATCTTATTACAATATGCAGCTTCTACAGGGCTAAAGATCAATTTTCAGAAATCTAGTCTTATTCCTATAAATATTTCTAATGACAGAGCTCAAGAGTTGGCTTCTTTATTTGAATGCTCGGTTGCAACTATGCCTTTCACATATTTGGGTCTGCCCATGGGATCAACTAAACCTGCTGTTACTGACCTAATGCCATTAGTAGACATAATTGAAAGGAAAATGACTAGTGCAACTTTATTGTTGTCTCATGCTGGGAAATTAGCTTATGTTAATGCTATTCTCACATCCATTGCAACCTATACTCTGTGTACCATAGAGATCCATCCAAAAATTTTGGAATATGTTGACAAAATAAGGAGGAGATGCCTTTGGTCTAAACAGACAAATGATGGAGAAAAGTGCCTTTCTTTGGCTGCTTGGGATATGGTCTACAAACCAAAGAATAAAGGGGGTCTTGGAGTCTTAAATATGAAAATACAAAATCAAGGACTTTGGATAATTTTTTTGGATAAATTCTATAATAGGAGATATATTCCCTAGGTTAAACTGGTGTGGAATTCATACTACCAACAATCTGTACCTCATGCTGTTGATTTAGTGGGTTCTTTCTGGTGGAAATCAATAATGAAGTTGTCACCAATATTTCGAGGAATAGCTTCTTGTATTGTTGGACAAGGAGACAAAGTCTTGTTTTGGAAGGATGATTGGATAGATGCGATCAGGCAGGAGAAATTCCCTATAATTTATTCTTATGCTATTAATGAAGATATCACAGTGCGAAGTTTTTCTGCAACTTCAAATTTACATGATTTATTGCATTGTCCTTCATCTCAGGAAGCTTTGGCAGAATTTAAACAACTTCAGTGCTATACTGAAAACATCAATTTAAGGGATGCAGGTTCTGACAGATGGACTTATAGATGGGGAGATAATTACACATCCAGTAAATTTTATAAATTTTGCTTTCGGTTACTACAGCCCACGGTTCACTTTAATTGGATTTGGAAATCGAAGCTTTGGCCAAAACTGAAGCTCTTTGCCTGGTTATTACTGTCTGACAGGATCAACACTAAAAACATGCTTAAAAGGAGACATCTTAATATGGGACACAGGTACAATCATAATTGTGTTTTATGCAATTTGGATATGGAGGAAACTATTCAGCACTTGTTCTTCTTCTGCCCTTTTAGTGTTGCATGCTGGGCTAGAACAAACATCTTATGGACAACTAGTACATGTATTTTCTACCAACTTACACAAGCCAGATAAAACTTTTAGCATGAACTCTTATTTGAGCTATTTGTCATTGCAGCCTGGGGAATTTGGAAAGAAAGGAACAGCCTAATATTTCAAGGGGTGGGACAATCTATTGAAGGCTGGAAGAGTAGAGTAAAGTATGATTTGAATTTGCTAAGGTTCAAGGTCAACCAAAACCTTCAAAACACTATAGATTTCTTTATAGATACAATTTAGATTCAATTTAGTTGTTATCTCTTTTTTGTTTTTTGATGCTTTATGCATCCTGATGTAAATATTTCTTTTATTAATATAGTACCACAGTAGGAGCCTCTCCTACTGTTTATGGTCAAAAAAATGAACCCACCATACCCCAATGTATCGCCCCAACCCGTCTACAGGATTTTCCCTAAGAAACAATAGACCCCCGATGACCCGTCCAACCTATCCCAACCGTGGAGGAGGAAACCCAAGGCCCGGAGGAAACCACAACAACAACCCCGGCAACCCCAATAATTTCAACCGTGCACCGTCCAAGTTCATCAACAATAATGTCGCCACCAACACCAATACTGCCCCAAGAACTGGAAGTAGTGTTGTGCCTGTTGCAGGAAAGGACAAGTCTCAGGTGACTTGTTATGAATGTGGAACCAAGGGTCACTATTCCAATGAGTGCCCCAAGAAGCTTGCAGTAGCTCCCAATGTGAATGCACCAGCTCAGCAGTAGCGCCGTGTTCAGCCTGGAAGAAGATTTGCCCCCAGGAATTCGCTCAACCGCAACGACCATCTATTTCTCATGAATGTTGAAGAAGCCCAGGAAGCGCCATATGTCGTGCTGGGTATGTTTTCTGTTAACTCAGTAATTTCAAGAGTGTTGTTTGATTCTAGAGCATTGCACTCATTTGTTACATAAGAATTTGCATGCACTAGTAAGATTCTACCAACAAAATTGAAGCATGTTATGATAGTTCAAATACTTGGTTCAACCACCCAAGCTAGACAAATTTGCAAGGCAGTACCTATCAGAATCCATGGCAGAGATTTTTATGCTAATCTAATAGTACTCGGAACCAAAGGTTTGGAAGTAGTACTAGGAATGGATCGGATGTCGAAACATAAAGGATTAATTGACTGTGCCAAGAAATCTATAACCATGACCAGTACATCCGGAATATCAGTAGAGCATGTATCTGGAACATTGGCTCATCAATTGAAGTGCAACAAGAGTCTAGCCCAATAAACCATTGACCAAGTTAGAGTAGTCTGTGAATACCCCGACGTATTTCCACATGTTTTGCCAGGTATGCCCCCAGATCGGGATATCGAGTTTATCATTTAACTAATCCCTGGAACCGGACCCATAGCCCAAAGACCGTATAGTATGAACCCATATGAATTAGTGGAGCTGAAGAAAAAACTGTATGCTATGTTGGAGATAGGACTGATTCAACCAAGTGCGTCGCCATGGAGATCAGCTGTCTAGTTTGTGGATAAGAAAGATGGAGGTAACTGTTTGTGTACGGACTATCGGAAGCTAAATGATATCACCATCAAGAACAAGTACCCACTGCCAAAGATAGAAGATTTGTTTTACCAGTTGACCGGTGCCAAAGTGTTTTATAAGATTGATCTTAGAACTGGTTATCATCAACTCAAGATTCACGCAGAGGATATTCCGAAGACTGCCTTTACCACCAGATATGGATTGTACGAGTACACTGTCATGTCTTTTGGATTAACCAATGCCCCCGCTTATTTCATGAACCTCATGAATAAGATTTTTATGGACTTCCTGGATAAGTTTGTCGTTGTTTTCATCGATGACATTCTGATCTATTCCAAATCAGAAGAATAACATGAGCAACACCTGAGGACCATCCTTGGAACCCTTAGGGAGTATCAGTTGTGTGCCAAGTTTAGCAAATGTGAATTCTGGTTACATGAAGTAGGATTCCTTGGACATATTGTGTCGATAGGAGGAATTGCCGTTGACCCTGGAAAGGTTAAGGATGTTGAAGAATGGCAAGCCCCAACCACTCAAACCCAAGTTCGTGCATTTCTCAGATTAGCGCACTACTATCGCAAGTTCGTAGAAGGATTCTCGAGTATCGCAAGACCCATGAACCAATTGTTGAATAAAGATAAGAAGTTTGAATGGAGGAACAAATGTGAAGCAAGTTTTCAAGAACTCAAGAAGAGATTGATCTCAACCCCAATCTTGATCATGCCAGATATCACAAAGCCTTTTGATGTGTATTGTGACGCATCTAATATCGGTTCCGGATGTGTGTTGATGCAAGAAGGAAAAGTCATATCTTATCTATCCCAACAACTGAAGCAACATGAGCAGAATTATCCTACCCATGACCTTGAACTAGCAGCCATAGTTTTAGCCTTGAAGACATGGCGCATTACCTCATGGGTAACCATTGTGAGATTTATTCGGATCACAAGAGCCTGAAGAATATTTTCACTGAGAAGGAGCTGAATATGAGGCTAAGGAGATGGATAGAGCTAATCAAGGACTATGATCTGGACATTCACTATCACCCCGGTAAAGCCAATGTGGTAGCAGATGCCCTTATCAGATTGCCGTGTCGATTGTACTCCATGATTCTGAAGGAGCAACCAAGTTTGCACAAGGAGATGGAGGATTACAGAATGGAATTAGTAAGTGAAGTATTTTTGGCTAGAATAGAAATTCAACCCACTTTGATCAGTCAGATCAAGGAGGCTCAAAAAGGAAATGCCAGTATCGACGGAATCAAACGTCGTATCGGTACAGGGAAAGTACCCGGATTCACCGAAGATGAAGAAGGGGTTTTGTGGTACAAAGGACGTATATGTGTGCTAGTAGATTCAGAGTTAAAACAAGCTATTTTGAAAGAAGCCCATGATACTCTTTATTATATCCACCCCGGAGGAACGAAGATGTATAAGGATTTGAAGGAGCATTTTGGTGACATAAGATGAAGAGAGAAATCGGAAGCTACATAGCCAAGTGTGATATTTGTCAGAGGGTCAAGGCTGGACATCAGAGACCCGCAGGACTATTGCAACCGTTGAAGATTCCGGAATGGAAATGGGATTCCGTTGGAAAGGATTTTGTCACCGGTTTGCCTACATCTAGTAGGGGAAATGACTCTATTTGAGTTATAGTTGATAGATTGTCCAAAGTCGCCCATTTCTTACCTGTAAATACCACTTAACAAAGTTCAAAGCTATGAGAGTTGTACATTGCTAGAATCGCCAGTTTGCATGGAGTCCCTAACAACATTGTGTCGGATCGAGGAACGCAGTTTACCTCGAGATTTTGGAAGAAAGTCCAAGAAGGATTAGGAACCCGACTGGATTTCAACAAAGCTTATCACCCTCAAACCGATGGACAAACAGAGCGAGTAAATCAAATACTCGAAGATATGTTGAGAGCCTATGTCTTAGAATATGTATCTAAATGGGAAGACTGTCTGCCTTTCGCAGAATTTTCTTACAACAACAGTTATCAAGATAGTTTGAAAAAATGGCCACATTTGAATTCATGTATGGAAGGAAGTGTCATACCCCTTTGAATTGGTCAGAAGTAGGAGAGATTTAGATTTTCGGACCCGACATCCTACGAGATGTCGAAGAAAAAGTTTACAAGATTCGTGAGCACCTCAAGACTTCCGAATCCAGACAATAGAGTTATGCCGACAAGAGACGTCAAGACCTAGCCTTCAATATCAGAGATTTTGTATATCTCAAAGTGTCACCTTTGAAAGGAATGCAATGTGTCCAGCTCAAAGGAAAGTTATCCCCCAGATATATCGGACCCTTCAAGATTTTGAATCGTCGAGGAGAAGTATTGTATCAACTGGAACTGCCAGAGGAGATGTCAGCCCTACATAATATGTTCCATGTCTTGTTACTTCGCAAATTCCTAGAAGTCCCGGAGAAGACCGAAGTTTTCAAGAACATTGATCACCAAACTATAGAGATCAACGATGACCTGACATATCTCGAAGCACCCATACGTATTTTGGAGGAAGCTTTCAGAACCACCAGGACTCAGAGTATCAAATTTCTCAGGATCTAGTGGAGTAACCAGACTGAAGAAGAAGCTACGTGGGAGCAAGAAGATTACATCAGGATGGAGTTTCCAGATCTCTTTAAATCCTAGTTTTCTTTTTCTCAAATCTCGGGACGATATTTTGTTTAAGGAGGGAAGGTTTGTCCCAAAAATATCAAACAAGATTATCAAGTTCCAATCACCCACATTTAGGGTTAACAAAAACTTTTGTTAATTAAAATCATTATGAATGCAAGTGTGTATGTGATGAATGTATGAATGCATGAATGGACTTGTTTGAATGTTGTGAATAGCAAGGAATGGTTTAAAGATGAAAACAACATCATCTAAATCATTTCCAAGCAGAATCAAAACAGTAGAAATTCAAAAACAAACAAAACAAGCAAATGGTCATTTTTGCCAATCTTGCTCACTAGACCACTTTGAGTGTTTCTTGTCCACGATTTGAAAAAGAAACAAATCCAATTCTTTTCACCCCTTGCTAGAACAAGTGAAAGTGAACCCAAGCCCACCTTGCAAACCCATAGAGACATTTGGCAACGCTATTCAAATGACAGTTCAAAATTGAATCTAGTTCTTATGGGAAGATCAGCATTTATCAAAACCCAACGAAACCAGTGCACCTTGACAAATCCAATCAACCAGAGACTACCTAGTATGTGACCATTGCACCCTCCAAGTTTCATCCAAAAATTCAAATATGAATTTCTTGAGACTATTTCATCAAACACATGGAGACAGAAAATCAATTTGGCCAACACATTAAACTAACCTAGAACCCTACCAATGTGCCATGCCATGCCAACCCGAGAGCACCCTTGCAAGCCGACCATGGCTAGCTGGCCATAGAAATCATCGTGCCTAGCCACCATGTCCAGGACGCATGCCACCGTCCACCGCCACCCCCTATCCAGCCCTCGACCCATGCTAGGCACTGGACCACAGAGAACGCATGTGCCCATTTATCTGTGACCATGCCAAGAGCGCGCCAGAGAGCCGTGCTCGACACGCTCGCACAGAACACGCCCCACCTTCGCTGCCCGTCTACGTGATCACCACCGTCCCAGGAAACCACCAGACAACCCCGTTCGCTGCCGCGCGACCCGTAGCCACTGTGCGCCATCAAAACCACCATTGGTGCCACTCAGAGAGTTGACGCGTTCCGACCAAATCGCACCGCCCCTTGTCGTGACATCAAGCCGTTGAACATCGCCAGGAGACCGCGCACCATCCCCTACCTTCAGCCATGTCGTTAGCTCGCTGTAACGCCGACCCCGATGAGCTCAGCCCGCACCCTTCGGTTCACTCGTTGCAATATAAATAGATGCCTTCCCCGTTCGATTTCTTCACACCATTCCACTCCTCACCTCTCACTGATCATGCCCACTTCTTCCTGGAGCAAGGTGAGCGCAGCATTGCCAGAATTTCGCCGGAGCCTGCCGCTACTGGAGGAGAAGGGCGCCGCTGATTGGAGCCACCCCAAGAGGACCCGCCAGTACTAGGAGAATCGCCGTTGTCGACTTTTTCGTTTGCCCCCATCGCCAACCATCGCCTGAGCCCCGGTTAGCCTCCACATACCCCCACTGTCCGTGCTACGGTTCGTTCCCTTCGAGTTCTGTTCGACGAGGACGACGACCCTCAGCCGCTGATCTTACATCTAATCCGACGGCCGTAGTTAGGCCGTACCCCTTCGCACACCCCTGTCCCACTGACGTGTGGGGACAACCACTTAACCAGCACGCGCGCATTGTGCGCAGTGGGCCGGCCCAGTTAGCACTCCTGCACGACCCAGTTAGTTCGAAATTATATTTATCTATTTAGTTTCAAATCTAGTTCTGCTAGTAGATTCAAAAATCATTTCATAGAGTTTCACTGAACCAAATTGAATGAAACCAATTTTCCTAGAAATATATAGAAATTCTTAATCCAAGCCCGTTGGATTCAAACCATTTGGAATGATAGATCACCTATCGTAAAAATAACAAGGCATTGACTTTTCTACATTCAAACATTTTTCAAAATTCAACCATAAATGCTTTTGAGTTGATTCCAACTCTCAAAAATCACATTTGACAAGGCCTTTCTGAATATATTAAAATATCTAAGTTTACTTGCAGTAATAATGGACAAGTAATAAAAGATGCCCCATAGGCATTTCTAGTCACTTTATTTAATTAAAATCAAAAGGTTAAACCTTATTAAATTGTGACACCACTTTAAATCACATTCCCAAGTACTGAAATATGTGGTGAAGACATGTGTCAACATGATCCCCTATTTTAGCAAGCTACTATCTTAGCAAGCTAAGCTAAACCATGCAAGTCATACTTGCAAGCTTAAACCTACAAGATAACCTATGTAATGCATTAGGCTTGCCTTGGTTATACCACTTGATGATACCAAATCCCAGTTTTACTTGCCAGCTTTAGCAATTTATTTCTTTATCAAAATTATTTTTTACCTTTAGGTAGTGTTTGTGATGATTTTGGAAAGATATTAAAGGTATCATAAAGAGCATAAAACTTGGCCTAAGTTAGGTAGATCTTGATGTCATCCGGAGGCATGAGATTGGATTTAGATAAGTCACACTTGATTATCACCCCTCACTATTGTTTACCCCCAACTTTAGGTGCTAGAGCTAGGCATAAAAATTAATCACATTAGATGGGAATACTTGGTGAAAATCATTATGAAAACCTTAGAATGATAAGTCATTCTAATGCAATGTTTTGACATTTGTTAGTGAACACAAGGTGACTTTGATGATGAAAATGTTGAGGCATGAGCCATAGCCCTTTTTAAAACTGATGGTTGTGTATGGATGCGATACCATTCCAATTTTACCGTACAACCACAATACCCGAAATTGGTAGGGCTTGACTGGAAGTTTATATACCTTAATATGGGTTCCCTTGGGGTCGAGGTTTGAGCCGAAGCTACCTCATGAAGATTACCACCTGTGTAGTTCCCAGGGTGACAGATGGTCATGGTTGGGAGGCCAAACTCATAGGAGAGGTGCCTATACTAGGGTGTGTAATTTAAAGGTTAGGATTGATTATCCGCATACTGAGTATGGTGAATTCAGGATTGTTCCTGACGGATGTATCGAATATTGTGGTGAAAGTGTACCACCTCTATAGAGTGTCATGATTGTAAATCTCAACTTTTATTTGATGCTTTGAAAAACAGATTGGGGGTTACTGAACAGCAAGCTATGTGTTTCAACTTACAAAATTTATTTGGTCACACTTCTGGACTAGAGGATATTACAGTACCTTTCTCAAAGGAGGAAATTGATAAGGTGGTCCAAAAAATGCCAATTGATAAGAGCCCTGGGCCAGATGGTTTTAATGGATGTTTCATTAAAGCTTGTTGGGATATAATTTCTCCAGACTTTTACAAGCTGTGTGATGTATTTGGACAAGGAAATGCTATTCTTGACAGTGTCAATAATTCTCTTATTACTTTAATTCCAAAGAAGTCATCTCCTGTTAGTGTGAATGATTTCAGACCAATTTCTTTACTGAACACTAGTTTGAAACTCTTAACTAAATTATTGGCAGACAGGCTGCAACAGTGGATTTTAAAATTGGTAAGTGAAAATCAGTATGGCTTTATTAAGGGAAGATCCACTCAAGACTGTCTTGCTTGGGATTTTGAGTTTATTTATCAATGTGAAAAATCTAAGAGGGAGATTATTGTCCTAAAACTGGACTTTGAGAAGGCATTTGATATGATTGAGCATGAAACAATTATTGATATTCTCAAGCAGATGGGATTCAGTGATCTATGGTTAAAATGGATAAAATGCCTTTTCTCTTCAGGGCATTCAGCTATTCTCTTAAATGCAGTTCCAGGGAAAGTTTTCCATTGCAAAAGGGGAGTCAGACAGGGAGATCCATTATCCCCTTTGCTTTTTGTGTTAGCCTCTGAATTACTTCAAGTGGTTATAAATAAGGAATTGTTGGAAGGTAGACTACACCTTCCAATCCCCTGTGGAGGAAAATTCCCTATCATCCAATATGCTGATGATACAATTTTGGTCTTACCAGCTAAGAATGAGGAAGTGTTAAATCTGAAAAATATCTTATTACAATATGCAGCTTCTACAGGGCTAAAGATCAATTTTCAGAAATCTAGTCTTATTCCTATAAATATTTCTAATGACAGAGCTCAAGAGTTAGCTTCTTTATTTGAATGCTCGGTTGCAACTATGCCTTTCACATATTTGGGTCTGCCCATGGGATCAACTAAACCTGCTGTTACTGACCTAATGCCATTAGTAGACATAATTGAAAGGAAAATGACTAGTGCAACTTTATTGTTGTCTCATGCTGGGAAATTAGCTTATGTTAATGATATTCTCACATCCATTGCAACCTATACTATGTGTACCATAGAGATCCATCCAAAAATTTTGGAATATGTTGACAAAATAAGGAGGAGATGCCTTTGGTCTAAACAGACAAATGATGGAGAAAAGTGCCTTTCTTTGGCTGCTTGGGATATGGTCTACAAACCAAAGAATAAAGGGGGTCTTGGAGTCTTAAATATGAAAATACAAAATCAAGGACTTTGGATAATTTTTTTGGATAAATTCTATAATAGGAGATATATTCCCTAGGTTAAACTGGTGTGGAATTCATACTACCAACAATCTGTACCTCATGCTGTTGATTTAGTGGGTTCTTTCTGGTGGAAATCAATAATGAAGTTGTCACCAATATTTCGAGGAATAGCTTCTTGTATTGTTGGACAAGGAGACAAAGTCTTGTTTTGGAAGGATGATTGGATAGATGCGATCAGGCAGGAGAAATTCCCTATAATTTATTCTTATGCTATTAATGAAGATATCACAGTGCGAAGTTTTTCTGCAACTTCAAATTTACATGATTTATTGCATTGTCCTTCATCTCAGGAAGCTTTGGCAGAATTTAAAAAACTTCAGTGCTATACTGAAAACATCAATTTAAGGGATGCAGGTTCTGACAGATGGACTTATAGATGGGGAGATAATTACACATCCAGTAAATTTTATAAATTTTGCTTTCGGTTACTACAGCCCACGGTTCACTTTAATTGGATTTGGAAATCGAAGCTTTGGCCAAAACTGAAGCTCTTTGCCTGGTTATTACTGTCTGACAGGATCAACACTAAAAACATGCTTAAAAGGAGACATCTTAATATGGGACACAGGTACAATCATAATTGTGTTTTATGCAATTTGGATATGGAGGAAACTATTCAGCACTTGTTCTTCTTCTGCCCTTTTAGTGTTGCATGCTGGGCTAGAACAAACATCTTATGGACAACTAGTACATGTATTTTCTACCAACTTACACAAGCCAGATAAAACTTTTAGCATGAACTCTTATTTGAGCTATTTGTCATTGCAGCCTGGGGAATTTGGAAAGAAAGGAACAGCCTAATATTTCAAGGGGTGGGACAATCTATTGAAGGCTGGAAGAGTAGAGTAAAGTATGATTTGAATTTGCTAAGGTTCAAGGTCAACCAAAACCTTCAAAACACTATAGATTTCTTTATAGATACAATTTAGATTCAATTTAGTTGTTATCTCTTTTTTGTTTTTTGATGCTTTATGCATCCTGATGTAAATATTTCTTTTATTAATATAGTACCACAGTAGGAGCCTCTCCTACTGTTTATGGTCAAAAAAATGAACCCACCATACCCCAATGTATCGCCCCAACCCGTCTACAGGATTTTCCCTAAGAAACAATAGACCCCCGATGACCCGTCCAACCTATCCCAACCGTGGAGGAGGAAACCCAAGGCCCGGAGGAAACCACAACAACAACCCCGGCAACCCCAATAATTTCAACCGTGCACCGTCCAAGTTCATCAACAATAATGTCGCCACCAACACCAATACTGCCCCAAGAACTGGAAGTAGTGTTGTGCCTGTTGCAGGAAAGGACAAGTCTCAGGTGACTTGTTATGAATGTGGAACCAAGGGTCACTATTCCAATGAGTGCCCCAAGAAGCTTGCAGTAGCTCCCAATGTGAATGCACCAGCTCAGCAGTAGCGCCGTGTTCAGCCTGGAAGAAGATTTGCCCCCAGGAATTCGCTCAACCGCAACGACCATCTATTTCTCATGAATGTTGAAGAAGCCCAGGAAGCGCCATATGTCGTGCTGGGTATGTTTTCTGTTAACTCAGTAATTTCAAGAGTGTTGTTTGATTCTAGAGCATTGCACTCATTTGTTACATAAGAATTTGCATGCACTAGTAAGATTCTACCAACAAAATTGAAGCATGTTATGATAGTTCAAATACTTGGTTCAACCACCCAAGCTAGACAAATTTGCAAGGCAGTACCTATCAGAATCCATGGCAGAGATTTTTATGCTAATCTAATAGTACTCGGAACCAAAGGTTTGGAAGTAGTACTAGGAATGGATCGGATGTCGAAACATAAAGGATTAATTGACTGTGCCAAGAAATCTATAACCATGACCAGTACATCCGGAATATCAGTAGAGCATGTATCTGGAACATTGGCTCATCAATTGAAGTGCAACAAGAGTCTAGCCCAATAAACCATTGACCAAGTTAGAGTAGTCTGTGAATACCCCGACGTATTTCCACATGTTTTGCCAGGTATGCCCCCAGATCGGGATATCGAGTTTATCATTTAACTAATCCCTGGAACCGGACCCATAGCCCAAAGACCGTATAGTATGAACCCATATGAATTAGTGGAGCTGAAGAAAAAACTGTATGCTATGTTGGAGATAGGACTGATTCAACCAAGTGCGTCGCCATGGAGATCAGCTGTCTAGTTTGTGGATAAGAAAGATGGAGGTAACTGTTTGTGTACGGACTATCGGAAGCTAAATGATATCACCATCAAGAACAAGTACCCACTGCCAAAGATAGAAGATTTGTTTTACCAGTTGACCGGTGCCAAAGTGTTTTATAAGATTGATCTTAGAACTGGTTATCATCAACTCAAGATTCACGCAGAGGATATTCCGAAGACTGCCTTTACCACCAGATATGGATTGTACGAGTACACTGTCATGTCTTTTGGATTAACCAATGCCCCCGCTTATTTCATGAACCTCATGAATAAGATTTTTATGGACTTCCTGGATAAGTTTGTCGTTGTTTTCATCGATGACATTCTGATCTATTCCAAATCAGAAGAATAACATGAGCAACACCTGAGGACCATCCTTGGAACCCTTAGGGAGTATCAGTTGTGTGCCAAGTTTAGCAAATGTGAATTCTGGTTACATGAAGTAGGATTCCTTGGACATATTGTGTCGATAGGAGGAATTGCCGTTGACCCTGGAAAGGTTAAGGATGTTGAAGAATGGCAAGCCCCAACCACTCAAACCCAAGTTCGTGCATTTCTCAGATTAGCGCACTACTATCGCAAGTTCGTAGAAGGATTCTCGAGTATCGCAAGACCCATGAACCAATTGTTGAATAAAGATAAGAAGTTTGAATGGAGGAACAAATGTGAAGCAAGTTTCCAAGAACTCAAGAAGAGATTGATCTCAACCCCAATCTTGATCATGCCAGATATCACAAAGCCTTTTGATGTGTATTGTGACGCATCTAATATCGGTTCCGGATGTGTGTTGATGCAAGAAGGAAAAGTCATATCTTATCTATCCCAACAACTGAAGCAACATGAGCAGAATTATCCTACCCATGACCTTGAACTAGCAGCCATAGTTTTAGCCTTGAAGACATGGCGCATTACCTCATGGGTAACCGTTGTGAGATTTATTCGGATCACAAGAGCCTGAAGAATATTTTCACTGAGAAGGAGCTGAATATGAGGCTAAGGAGATGGATAGAGCTAATCAAGGACTATGATCTGGACATTCACTATCACCCCGGTAAAGCCAATGTGGTAGCAGATGCCCTTATCAGATTGCCGTGTCGATTGTACTCCATGATTCTGAAGGAGCAACCAAGTTTGCACAAGGAGATGGAGGATTACAGAATGGAATTAGTAAGTGAAGTATTTTTGGCTAGAATAGAAATTCAACCCACTTTGATCAGTCAGATCAAGGAGGCTCAAAAAGGAAATGCCAGTATCGACGGAATCAAACGTCGTATCGGTACAGGGAAAGTACCCGGATTCACCGAAGATGAAGAAGGGGTTTTGTGGTACAAAGGACGTATATGTGTGCTAGTAGATTCAGAGTTAAAACAAGCTATTTTGAAAGAAGCCCATGATACTCTTTATTATATCCACCCCGGAGGAACGAAGATGTATAAGGATTTGAAGGAGCATTTTGGTGACATAAGATGAAGAGAGAAATCGGAAGCTACATAGCCAAGTGTGATATTTGTCAGAGGGTCAAGGCTGGACATCAGAGACCCGCAGGACTATTGCAACCGTTGAAGATTCCGGAATGGAAATGGGATTCCGTTGGAAAGGATTTTGTCACCGGTTTGCCTACATCTAGTAGGGGAAATGACTCTATTTGAGTTATAGTTGATAGATTGTCCAAAGTCGCCCATTTCTTACCTGTAAATACCACTTAACAAAGTTCAAAGCTATGAGAGTTGTACATTGCTAGAATCGCCAGTTTGCATGGAGTCCCTAACAACATTGTGTCGGATCGAGGAACGCAGTTTACCTCGAGATTTTGGAAGAAAGTCCAAGAAGGATTAGGAACCCGACTGGATTTCAACAAAGCTTATCACCCTCAAACCGATGGACAAACAGAGCGAGTAAATCAAATACTCGAAGATATGTTGAGAGCCTATGTCTTAGAATATGTATCTAAATGGGAAGACTGTCTGCCTTTCGCAGAATTTTCTTACAACAACAGTTATCAAGATAGTTTGAAAAAATGGCCACATTTGAATTCATGTATGGAAGGAAGTGTCATACCCCTTTGAATTGGTCAGAAGTAGGAGAGATTTAGATTTTCGGACCCGACATCCTACGAGATGTCGAAGAAAAAGTTTACAAGATTCGTGAGCACCTCAAGACTTCCGAATCCAGACAATAGAGTTATGCCGACAAGAGACGTCAAGACCTAGCCTTCAATATCAGAGATTTTGTATATCTCAAAGTGTCACCTTTGAAAGGAATGCAATGTGTCCAGCTCAAAGGAAAGTTATCCCCCAGATATATCGGACCCTTCAAGATTTTGAATCGTCGAGGAGAAGTATTGTATCAACTGGAACTGCCAGAGGAGATGTCAGCCCTACATAATATGTTCCATGTCTTGTTACTTCGCAAATTCCTAGAAGTCCCGGAGAAGACCGAAGTTTTCAAGAACATTGATCACCAAACTATAGAGATCAACGATGACCTGACATATCTCGAAGCACCCATACGTATTTTGGAGGAAGCTTTCAGAACCACCAGGACTCAGAGTATCAAATTTCTCAGGATCTAGTGGAGTAACCAGACTGAAGAAGAAGCTACGTGGGAGCAAGAAGATTACATCAGGATGGAGTTTCCAGATCTCTTTAAATCCTAGTTTTCTTTTTCTCAAATCTCGGGACGATATTTTGTTTAAGGAGGGAAGGTTTGTCCCAAAAATATCAAACAAGATTATCAAGTTCCAATCACCCACATTTAGGGTTAACAAAAACTTTTGTTAATTAAAATCATTATGAATGCAAGTGTGTATGTGATGAATGTATGAATGCATGAATGGACTTGTTTGAATGTTGTGAATAGCAAGGAATGGTTTAAAGATGAAAACAACATCATCTAAATCATTTCCAAGCAGAATCAAAACAGTAGAAATTCAAAAACAAACAAAACAAGCAAATGGTCATTTTTGCCAATCTTGCTCACTAGACCACTTTGAGTGTTTCTTGTCCACGATTTGAAAAAGAAACAAATCCAATTCTTTTCACCCCTTGCTAGAACAAGTGAAAGTGAACCCAAGCCCACCTTGCAAACCCATAGAGACATTTGGCAACGCTATTCAAATGACAGTTCAAAATTGAATCTAGTTCATATGGGAAGATCAGCATTTATCAAAACCCAACGAAACCAGTGCACCTTGACAAATCCAATCAACCAGAGACTACCTAGTATGTGACCATTGCACCCTCCAAGTTTCATCCAAAAATTCAAATATGAATTTCTTGAGACTATTTCATCAAACACATGGAGACAGAAAATCAATTTGGCCAACACATTAAACTAACCTAGAACCCTACCAATGTGCCATGCCATGCCAACCCGAGAGCACCCTTGCAAGCCGACCATGGCTAGCTAGCCATAGAAAGCATCGTGCCTAGCCACCGTGTCCAGGACGCATGCCACCATCCACCGCCACCCCCTATCCAGCCCTCGACCCATGCTAGGCACTGGACCACAGAGAACGCATGTGCCCATTTATCTGTGACCATGCCAAGAGCGCGCCAGAGAGCCGTGCTCGACACGCTCGCACAGAACACGCCCCACCTTCGCTGCCCGTCTACGTGATCACCACCGTCCCAGGAAACCACCAGACAACCCCGTTCGCTGCCGCGCGACCCGTAGCCACTGTGCGCCATCAAAACCACCATTGGTGCCACTCAAAGAGTTGACGCGTTCCGACCAAATCGCACCGCCCCTGGTCGTGACATCAAGCCGTTGAACATCGCCAGGAGACCGCGCACCATCCCCTACCTTCAGCCATGTCGTTAGCTCGCTGTAACGCCGACCCCGATGAGCTCAGCCCGCACCCTTCGGTTCACTCGTTGCAATATAAATAGATGCCTTCCCCGTTCGATTTCTTCACACCATTCCACTCCTCACCTCTCACTGATCATGCCCACTTCTTCCTGGAGCAAGGTGAGCGCAGCATTGCCAGAATTTCGCCGGAGCCTGCCGCTACTGGAGGAGAAGGGCGCCGCTGATTGGAGCCACCCCAAGAGGACCCGCCAGTACTAGGAGAATCGCCGTTGTCGACTTTTTCGTTTGCCCCCATCGCCAACCATCGCCTGAGCCCCGGTTAGCCGCCACATACCCCCACTGTCTGTGCTACGGTTCGTTCCCTTCGAGTTCTGTTCGACGAGGACGACGACCCTCAGCCGCTGATCTTACATCTAATCCGACGGCCGTAGTTAGGCCGTACCCCTTCGCACACCCCTGTCCCACTGACGTGTGGGGACAACCACTTAACCAGCACGCGCGCATTGTGCGCAGTGGGCCGGCCCAGTTAGCACTCCTGCACGACCCAGTTAGTTCGAAATTATATTTATCTATTTAGTTTCAAATCTATTTCTGCTAGTAGATTCAAAAATCATTTCATAGAGTTTCACTGAACCAAATTGAATGAAACCAATTTTCCTAGAAATATATAGAAATTCTTAATCCAAGCTCGTTGGATTCAAACCATTTGGAATGATAGATCACCTATCGTAAAAACAACAAGGCATTGACTTTTCTACATTCAAACATTTTTCAAAATTCAACCATAAATGCTTTTGAGTTGATTCCAACTCTCAAAAATCACATTTGACAAGGCCTTTCTGAATATATTAAAATATCTAAGTTTACTTGCAGTAATAATGGACAAGTAATAAAAGATGCCCCATAGGCATTTCTAGTCACTTTATTTAATTAAAATCAAAAGGTTAAACCTTATTAAATTGTGACACCACTTTAAATCACATTCCCAAGTACTGAAATATGTGGTGAAGACATGTGTCAACATGATCCCCTATTTTAGCAAGCTACTATCTTAGCAAGCTAAGCTAAACCATGCAAGTCATACTTGCAAGCTTAAACCTACAAGATAACCTATGTAATGCATTAGGCTTGCCTTGGTTATACCACTTGATGATACCAAATCCCAGTTTTACTTGCCAGCTTTAGCAATTTATTTCTTTATCAAAATTATTTTTTACCTTTAGGTAGTGTTTGTGATGATTTTGGAAAGATATTAAAGGTATCATAAAGAGCATAAAACTTGGCCTAAGTTAGGTAGATCTTGATGTCATCCGGAGGCATGAGATTGGATTTAGATAAGTCACACTTGATTATCACCCCTCACTAGTGTTTACCCCCAACTTTAGGTGCTAGAGCTAGGCATAAAAATTAATCACATTAGATGGGAATACTTGGTGAAAATCATTATGAAAACCTTAGAATGATAAGTCATTCTAATGCAATGTTTTGACATTTGTTAGTGAACACAAGGTGACTTTGATGATGAAAATGTTGAGGCATGAGCCATAGCCCTTTTTAAAACTGATGGTTGTGTATGGATGCGATACCATTCCAATTTTACCATACAACCACAATACCCGAAATTGGTAGGGCTTGACTGGAAGTTTATATACCTTAATATGGGTTCCCTTGGGGTCGAGGTTTGAGCCGAGGCTACCTCATGAAGATTGACCACCTGGGTAGTTCCCAGGGTGACAGATGGTCATGGTTGGGAGGCCAAACTCATAGGAGAGGTGCCTATACTAGGGTGTGTAATTTAAAGGTTAGGATTGATTATCCGCATACTGAGTATGGTGAATTCAGGATTGTTCCTGACGGATGTATCGAATATTGTGGTGAAAGTGTACCACCTCTATAGAGTGTCAAACTATTTGAATAGCCGCGTCCGCGGTTATGGACAGTTGGAGTGGACATACTGTTTCGTCGTCAGATGTTTCCAAAATCACTTGTGAATTTATTCATGATTTTGACTTGACCACAATCGGGTTGTTAAAGTGAAAAATAAGTTACCACTTACGTGTTATAAAACCTTAAACTAGTTTTCTTTGCTTCTAAACCCAACTAGAGATAAACCTGGCTTTTGAAAAAACAACCTAGAGCTTAGTATTCCTATTCAAACCACTTACTTGTTTGTGATAGTTTGCGAGTACTTAAAGAGTACTCATGGCTTTGTCCCTGGCTATTCCCATGGCCAGATTATGAAGAGCACTATCAGGAGGATGGACCGCAAGAAGGTTACGACAACTAGGATAATCTCCCATAGTCAGCATTGCCTGTGACCATGAAGATGGAGCCTCGCCTACGCTACCGTTATTATGTTATTCCACTTCTTTGAATGTACTAATACTGGATCATGAGATCCTTTATTTGTTGTAAAACCTTATTTATGTTTTGTATTGGATGATGAACCATGGTACCAATCTGTTATGTCTCGAAAAAATGGTAATCCTGGGATTGCGATGTATGGTAATCCTGGGATTACGAATAAATAGAATTCTATTTTCTTTATCTCCTTTTTATAGGTCCTTTTTCTATTAATATTCTGTAGAGGCTTTTTGTTATGAAGTTGATTTACCTATATACACCATAACTTATTAAAGAATGCATTACTAGTAATTCATGAGATTTGATTCTTATTAACTTATAATATTAAAGGAACTTTTATATGGTGATCCTTTATTATTATATAACACATAAGGTTCTAAAGAATTAATATGGTTAACATTAATCCCATGAGTTTAAATGATATTAAGAGAAATGATTTGTTGAAACTTGCATATAAGTTAGGGTTTAAAATTATAACTGTTTACTATGAGTTTTAGGAGGCTTGATTTATGTATAATTTTATAGATAGGAATAATATTTAAAGCTCGAGACCTATTGTCTTTATGCTTGTGATTAGGAATGATACCTTCATTTAAAGTAAAGTAATAGAGTTGTTCTTTAGGATGGCTTAATATAAAGAGTTGATAATTATAGTTTCTAGGCACATATGATTTTAATGTTCAGAAATGGAAAAGGTATGTTTAAGTGGTTTGTTATAGGAAAATATGCCTATAAGCCATTGTGGAAATAAGATGATTGATCATACAGATGAAATAGATATTATATTTGGTTATTGTTGGGGGGATGGCACCAGGTAGGGTCAAGTTAGTAGAAAGAGGGAAATGACCTTTCTTACCATGGGTCGGGTCATAAGCTAATTCGGCCAAGTTATACAAGGTTCGGCCAAATAAGGCATGGCTTAACCAGAGTCAAGCGATTGATACTTAACTCGGCCGACATACGAGCTAGGTCGGCCGAATAAATTCGATAAGCTCATACGTAGGTAAAGGTCGAGCCGAGTTATGCGAGGAGAGGACGAGGTACAAGAATCTTACGGAAGAAGGAGATGGTTCCCAAAGTCAAACCCTAGCTACCATCTAGGTGGAATCTACTCAGGGCCAAGCACTAGAGACAAGGAATAGAGCAGCAGAGGGGCAGACCAGCATCACAGAGGTGATAGTGGGCAGGCCCAAGGCTCACATGCGGGAAGCTCTGGGTATTTGTCGTCGATAGAAGGGGGACACGGAAAGAGCTCCGTCGAGTTACCTCTTTGGGACAAGCATATTCCAAGAATATGCTTGTCTACGTCAGCCCTAGAGTGAACCAAAGGAGTCCTTTATAAGGAGAGGCACAGCTTCCTGAAGGGGGGATCGATTCATTTGAGGCTAGAGAGTTCGTGTTGTAACTTTCTTCCTCCTCTCTCTAATATAGCTCAAGGAGCACTTGTAGCTTGATTGAGGAGAAATATAGATCTGTGTTCCATCTTGTGCGTAGAAACCACTACATCTTCCCTTCCAGATCCCACTAGCATCCATTGGCCCCAAACTTTAGCCTACCCATGGCATCTGCCGTGCCACCACCACGACAGTTGGCGCCCACTATGGGGCCAGCAGTGGTGCTAGCTGGAGTCAAGATCCGAACGGGAAACTTCATCGACACCGGCGAGCGGGTGGTTTCTGGCTTAGTCTAGAGATTCGACATCTGGGACTATGTCAGCGACAATGCTGGCAGTTTCAAAAGGAAGGCACCCCCGCGCAACGGGGTCTTCATCAACCTGGGCACTCACAAGATCTACGCCGGTATCGACACATCCTGCGTATATCCGCACCGAGTTGTCGTCGCAAGAGATCCTCCCCTCAGTGCTGCCAGCGGTCAGCATAGCGCTCGCCCCGCGGGCACCGATGAGGTGATGATGACGGCTCCCGCGCCAACAGCAGGGGAAGGATCCGGGACAAGCAAGGACCCGGCGGCAGCAGTACAGGTGGTGGCAAAGCAAGCAGCCCCAAAGCCAACAATAGCAGATCCTCTGGTAACCAGGACAGCCGAGGTGAAAGAGGTAACTCCAAAAGCACAAGGCTAAGGTGGCCACCTCTGGAGAGGCCATAGAATACCCTGCAGGCAGCCATTGATAACTTAACTACACCTATAGCGCCGATAGTTGACCCGACAAACACACCGACAGAGTTTGAGGAAACTGGATTGAAAATTTTAGAGGAGGCAAAAAGTGTGTCGGCCTTGCAGGAGTCCTTCAAAAGGACTTTGCGAGAATATGCCAGGGAAAACAAGCTAGATACGGCCCCTGGCCGAGTAGATGATCTGAGATTAAGAGGAAAGAACCTCATGAATGATATCAACAAAGAGCATGAGGCTCAGCCTGATGATTCTGTTGACCTAGGTTTGCCGAGGTATAGTACCCTAGCAGAATGAGGACAAGCAGAATGAGGAAATGCTTAAGGCTAACCCGGCAAAGCAGGGAGCTTCCCGCATGGTTCATTCGGCAGGGGCTTCCCCCGCATTATCCACGGCGTCGACATCCTCACCCGGAAACAATGCATGAAAAGATAAAGCAGAAACTTCGGGAAAGAGAAACAAGAAGATTTTCCCGTATGACCCGGCAGTAGCCGGGAAGATCAATGAAAATAGGGGCAATGGAAGCCGAGGTAACAGAAACCTCGGCCGCGTGAACAGAGAACATGGGAATCTCGGAAGGGGAAACACAGAGAACAATAACCCGACAGAAGGAAGGATGTACCTTCCGCAAGATCACCAGCCGAGACATGAACCTCGGCAAGAGCGAGAAGCAAGACAGGCTCAGCATAACCAAGCAAATGACAGATATAATGATGGTTACTCGGAAATGTAAAACACAGAGCATGGTGGGAAAAACCGTTATTTAATGCAGGAAAGGATTATCTATAGAAACTTGCCGTCAACTGACGCAAGATTGAAGTTGGACAGACTGTATCGGTCCGAGCTGTTGGAAGAACAAGGTCCGCCCGGCCCGGCATGTTTTGGACCTCGGATTATGGGAAAACCGCCTGTGCCGAACTTCCAGTTAGCAAGTGGCACGAAAACATACAATGGAAGTACGAACCACAAGATTGGCTAATTGATTATGCCACGACAGTGAAAATAGCCGGGGGAAATTTGAGATGGGCTGTAAGATATGTGCCCTAGATGTTGGAAGGGCCGGCCAGAGTTTGGCTGAACAATTTGCCAACAAGTAGTATCAACTGTTGGTTCGATTTTGAGGAAATGTTTGTCAATAACTTCACTAGTACGTATAAGAGGCCAAACAGGCCACAACAGCTCGCAATGTGCAAGAAGAAGCCAAATGAGACTGACAGAGAATTCTTAACTCGGTGGTGCACCCTCAGAAACTCATGTGAAGGAGTTATAGAATCTCAAGCAATAGCCTGGTTCGCTCAGGGGTGCAGGAATGGAAGTGTATTGTGGCAGAGGCTGCAAAGATTTATGTCCACCACATTGGCAGAGACAATCAGAGTAGCAGATTCATATGCCTTACGTGATCCGACTCAACCAGATCTTATGTCGGCTGAACATCGTGAGTAGCAGGATCATTACGCCCGAGATGGTTCCGGATCATCACGGCGCAATGAATACCGAGGTAGAAGAAGGGATGAGAGGCCGGATTACAGATATAGTTCGAATCAAGTGGCGGCAGTTGTGCAGGATCAGCCGAGTCTTGGAAGCAATCAACGACATAAGAATGGTCCTCACCAGTGGATGCCGAGGAATGACGGGAAGAAACAGTGGACACCAGAGTAGAAAAAAGAGTGGCAAGAGAGGCTAAAGTACATGTTTGAGTCCATGCTGGATCAGCCGTGTAAATTTCACACACCTAACCCGGCCAAGTCGGCCAACCACACCAATCGCCAATGCGCCTGAATGAAGAGCGCAATGGGAAACCCGACAGCCATACAACCACCACACCATCAAACACATCACCAGCAGCAGCCACAGCTGACATGGGGAAATGCACAGCAATTAATGTTACCTCCACCACCTCCGAGGTATGAAAATTAAGATCGGAGGGACACATTTCATCAAGTGATGAATCAGAACCAAGATGGAAGGGGAAATAATGGACACAATGATTACAGGGAGCATCACCAATCATACTGTGTGTTTACAACAGAACAACAAGATAGACAGAGGATACAACGCTGTCATATGGAGGTGAATGCAGTTATGCCAGTAGTTCTGAGATATGTGCCATGGTATAATCAGGAGATTACTTAGAGCATAAGAGATCACCCAAAAATCATGCGTAACCCAGGATCATATGCTTTAGTGCTGGATCCGACGTTTGTTGGGCCCAGTATTGATGTGAAGTTCTCAAAGATCCTAATAGAAACGGGAGCAGCATCAATATTATTTACAAAGACACAATGCACAAACTCGGAATAACTCCGAATATGGTGCAGTCAACAAGGACAACGCTCCACGGGATACTGCCAGGACTGTCATGCGAACCCATTGGAAAGTTCCGAGTAGATGTATTATTCGGCACAAGAGAGAATTGTAGAGCTGAGAATCTGGAGTTTGTGGTGGTGGATCTGGAAAGTAGCTATCATGATTTACTCGGACGGCCAGCATTGGCCCAATTTATGAGCAGCTGTCACATCAGTTACTTGAAAATGAAGATGTCAGGACCTCAGGGGGTGATAACAATAGCAGGAGACTATAGGAAATCAATGGAACGTGCTTCAGCCGGATCAAACCTGGCCGAGTCTTTGGCAATCGCAAGAGAGAAAAGGGGAATTCAAGAAGTGGCAGCTTTATCTCAGTCGGCATAGCTTAACATGCTGAAACTTGCCAACCCGCACGGAACTGTGTTGTTCCAGCCGACTAAGGAAACAAAGAAGATTCAGATTGATGATCAATTCCCAGAACACAACATCACAATTGGTGCCGACATCAATGACAAATAGGAAAGCGAGCTCACCAACTTCCTCCGTAAGAATCGGGATATCTTTGCATGGTCCACCCAGGATCTGCAAGGAGTACCGAGGGAGTTGGCTGAGGACTCTTTGCATGTAAGTCCAGGAGCAAGACCGGTGAAGCAACCTCTCAGCCGCTTTGCCGAAGACATGAGAAAAATAATAGGGGATGAGATATCTCGGCTCCTTGTGGCCGGGTTTATCATGGAAGTACTTCATCCGCATTGGTAATCAAACCCGGTGTTGGTAGAAAAGAAAAAGGATGACCCAAATGTAGCTGTCGTTTGGCGAATGTGCATCGATTACACGAACCTTAACAAGGGGTGTCCCAAAGATCCTTTTCCTTTACCTAGGATAGACCAAGTTATTGATTCAACCGCAGGTTGTGAGCTGTTATCATATGTAGACACGTACTATGGTTTCCACCAGATACCGTTAAACCCAGCTGATCAAATAAAGACCGCGTTTATCACCCCGTATGGGGCTTATTGCTATCGCACCATGTCGTTCGGCCTGCGTAATGCCAGAGCCACGTACCAAAGATGAATGCAAAAATGTCTGCAAGACCAGACCGGAAAAAATGTGCAAGTGTATGTTGATGATGTGGTTATGAAAACCAAAGAGAGAAACACATTCCTAGAAGATATTCGACAGACATTCGCGAACTTAAGAAGGTTCCGAATGAAGCTTAGCTCGAAAAAATGTACCTTTGGTGTCCCAGCCAGAAAATTACTCGGTTTCCTCGTTTCGAGCCAAGGTATATAGGCGAATCCGACTAAGATCCGTGCGATTGAAAGAATGGAACTACCAAAATGCCTAAATGATGTTCAAAAATTTACAGGCTGTCTGGCATCCCTGAGTCGGTTCGTGAGTCGGCTAGGCGAAAAATCATTGCCTTTGTACCAATTAATGAAAAAATCTGACAAGTTCACCTGGATACCTCAGGCCAATAGTGCTTTTCATGAGTTAAAAAAGATGCTGGCCACGACGCCTATCTTGGGTTCCCCACTATCAAAAGAGCCTATTGTAAGAGTCCCAAACTTTAATAAGGTAGAGATCCCTGTGTTTACAATGCTAGTCCCTGGATCAATAGCTAGCATCCACAGTTAAGATGTAATATCAAGAAACAAAGATCATAATAACTAGGAATAAAATAATTCATTACATCTTACATAGCTCATTTGGCTATCTCATTACAATGCAGCAGAATATCTATATAGCATGGAGTCCTTCATCTTCAAAGTGCCACATGCAGTCATGTTGGTTGTAGACTTGTAATCCTAGTCAACACACTTCACTAACGTCAAACAAACCTGCAACATAATAAGTTGCAGCCACAAGGGTGAATAAATTTGAATTGTATTGGAAAGTTTCACTATTTTGTAGAAATAAGTGGATCCTATCATTACATGCATATTTGGCTAAGTAGGGTTTAGGCTCATTTGCAGAAAGCAATATAGTTTTATCCTGTCTTTTCAAAATAGTTTTGATCTTTTGACAAATCTTTTTGAACTCCTTGGAAAACTCCAAGTGCTTCAAATCCCTTGTTCTCACCATCAAGTTTTACTTTTGAGAAATTGGAATGTCGAGATCTTCCATAGCTTCAGGCCTTAGTGCTCAGGGTTGTCCATAGCCGGGGACACGGCTAAGTACTTAGAATTTTGATCTTCTGCAGGAATGATACCTTCATTTAAAGTAAAGTAATAGAGTTGTTCTTTAGGATGGCTTAATATAAAGAGTTGATAATTATAGTTTCTAGGCACATATGATTTTAATGTTCAGAAATGACAAAGGTATGTTTAAGTGGTTTGTTATAGGAAAATATGCCTATAAGCCATTGTGGAAATAAGATGATTGATCATACAGATGAAATAGATATTATATTTGGTTATTGTTGGGGGGATGGCACCAGGTAGGGTCAAGTTAGTAGAAAGAGGGAAAGAACCTTTCTTACCATGGGCCGGGTCAGCAGCTGATTCGGCCGAGTTATACAAGGGTCGGCCGAATAAGGCATGGCTTAACCAGAGTCAAGCGATTGATACTTAACTCGGCCGACATACGAGCTAGGTCGGCCAAATAAATTCGGTAAGCTCATACGCAGGTAAAGGTCGAGCCGAGTTATGCGAGGTGAGGCCGAGGTACAAGAAGCTTACGGAAGAAGGAGATGGTTCCCAAAGTCAAACCCTAGCTACCATCTAGGTGGAATCTACTCAGGGCCAAGCACTAGAGACAATGAATAGAGCAACAGAGGGGCAGACCAGCGTCACAGAGGTGACAATGGGCAGGCCCAAGGCTCACATGTGGGAAGCTCTGGGTCTTTGTCATAGATAGAAGGGGGACACGGAAAGAGGTCCGCCGAGTTACCACTTTGGGACAAGCATATTCCAAGAATATGCTTGTCTACGTCAGCCCTAGAGTGAACCAAACGAGTCCTTTATAAGGAGAGGCACAGCTTCCTGAAGGGGGGATCGATTCATTTGAGGCTAGAGGGTTCGTGTTGTAACTTTCTTCCTCCTCTCTCTAGTATAGCTCAAGGAGCACTTGTAGCTTGATTGAGGAGAAATATAGATCTGTGTTCCATCTTGTGTGTAGAAACCACTACATCTTCCCTCCCAGATCCCACTAGCATCCATTGGGCCCAAACTTTAGCCTACCCATGGCATCTGCCGTGCCACCACCACGACAGTTGGCGCCCACCGTGGGGCCAACAGCGGTGCTAGCTGGAGTCAAGATCCGGACGGGAAACTTCATCGACACTGGCGGGCGGGTGGTTTCTGTCTTAGTCTAGAGATTCGACATCTGGGACTATGTCAGCGACAACGCTGGCAGTTTCAAAAGGAAGGCACCCCCGCGCAACGGCGTCTTCATCAACCTGGGGACTCACAAGATCTACGCCGGTATCGACACATCTTGCGTATATCCGCACCGAGTTGTCGTCGCAGGAGATCCTCCCCTCAGTGCTGCCAGCGGTCAGCATAGCACTCGCCCCGCGGGCACCGATGAGGTGATGATGACAGCTCCCGCGCCAATAGCAGGGGAAGGATCCGGGACAAGCAAGGACCCGGCGGCAGCAGTATAGGTGGTGGCAAAGCAAGCAGCCCCAAAGCCAACAACAACAGATCCTTTGGTAACCAGGGCAGCCGAGGTGAAAGAGGTAACTCCAAAAGCACAAGGCTAAGGTGGCCACCTCTGGAGAGGCCATAGAATATCATTAAGGCAGCCATAGATAACTTAACTACACCTGTAGCACCGATAGTTGACCCGACAAACACACCGGCAGAGTTAGAGGAAACTAGATTGAAAATATTAGAGGAGGCAAAAAGGGTGTTGGCCTTGCAGGAGTCGTTCAATAGGACTTTGCGAGAATATGCCAGGGCAAACAAGCTAGATACGGCCCCTGGCTGAGTAGATGATCTGAGATTAAGAGGAAAGAACCTCATGAATGATATCAATAAAGAGCATGAGGCTCAGCCTGATGATTCCGTTGACCTAGGTTTGCCGAGGTATAGTACCCTAGCAAAGAACCTCAGGGCAGCAAATGCGCCAGCCCTGGAATTGGAAGGACTAACCGTTGAAGCCTGGCAAAAGCAGCAAGAAAGGGTAAACGAGCTGGTACGCATCACGGACAAGCAGAATGAGGAAATGCTTCAGGCTAACCCGACAAAGCAGGGAGCTTCCCGCATGGTTCATTTGGCAGGGGCTGCCCCCGCATTATCCACGGCGGCGACATCCTCACCTGGAAACAATGCATGAAAAGATAAAGCAGAAACTTCGGGAAAGAGAAACAAGCAGATTTTCCCGTATGACCCGGCAGTAGCTAGGAAGATCAATGAAAATAGGGGCAATGGAAGCCGAGGTAACAGAAAACTCGGCCGCGTGAACAGAGAACATGGGAATCTCAGAAGGGGAAACACAGAGAACAATAACCTGGAAAAAGGAAGGAGGTACCTTCCGCAAGATCACCAGCCGAGACACGAACCTCGGCAAGAGCGAGAAGCAAGACAGGCTCAGCATAACCAAGCAAATGACAAATATAATGATGGTTACTCGGAAATGGAAAACACAGAGCATCGTGGGAAAAACCGTTATTGAATGCAGGAAAGGATTATCTATAGAAACTTGCCGTCAACTGACGCAAGATTGAAGTTGGACAGACTGTATCGGTCCGAGCTGTTGGAAGAACAAGGTCCGCCCGTCCCGGCATGTTTTGGACCTCGGATTATGGGTAAACCGCCCGTGCCGAACTTCCAGTTAGCAAGAGGCACGAAAACATAAAATGGAAGTACGAAACCACAAGATTGGCTAATTGATTATGCCACGACAGTGAAAATAGCCAGGGGAAATTTGAGATGGGCTGTAAGATATGTGCCCCAGATGTTGGAAGGGCCGGCCAGAGTTTGGCTGAACAATTTGCCAACAAGTAGTATCAACTGTTGGTTCGATTTTGAGGAAATGTTTGTCAATAACTTCACTAGTACGTATAAGAGGCCAAACAGGCCACAACAGCTCGCAATGTGCAAGAAGAAGCCAAATGAGACTGACAAAGAATTCTTAACTCGGTGGTGCACCCTCATAAACTCATGTGAAGGAGTTATAGAATCTCAAGCAATAGCCTGGTTCGCTTAGGGGTGCAGGTATGGAAGTGTATTGTTGCAGAGGCTGCAAATAGATATGCCCACCACATTGGCAGAGACAATCAGAGTAGCAGATTCATATGCCTTACGTGATCCAACTCAACCAGAGCTTATGTCGGCTGAACATCGTGAGCAGCAGGATCATTGCGCCCAAGATGATTCTAGATCATCACGGCGCAATGAATACCGAGGTAGAAGAAGGGATGAGAGGCCGGATTACAGATATAGTTCGAATCAAGTGGCGGCTGTCGTGGTATTGAATGGCAGATGCTACTAGGGGTAGCTTACATAGAGGGAGCAAGGCAACGTAGGAGAATCCGGGAGCGAGATTGGCACACGATGTACCCAGGTTCACGTCCCCTCGGTGGAGGAGCGCTACGTCCTGCTATCAATCCAGTATATGATCATAGATTGGTTTACATGGGAGCCGCCGTAGGCGGGTGGAGAGACTAGATCTAATCTAATGTGTTAGAAGATACCCCGTGGGGGTGCCCCTGGTGGCTTTATATATGCAGCCACCTAGGGTTTACAAGTGCACTAATGGGATTTGTATTGGAGTCGCCGTCTTGGGCCTCCAGTCGGCGCCACTCGTCTGGATCCAGTATGCGCCAGTCGCCATATTGGGGGAGTCGACCCGCTCAGGGCCAGATTCCAATCGGCTCGATCCGGCTGGCGACTCCGCTTCGTGGGTATACCCCGATTGGTATTCCCCCATCACTAGTCCCGGAGCACATTGTCGATTCGATGCGGGCTTGAGGCAGGGCGCGGAGAGTCTTGATGATGGGTCGTAGCGAATCAGCGACGAGCTCTTGAACAGAGAAAAGAACCGTGAAGCGGGAGGCGGTCGGCGTGAGCCAGTCGGTGATGGCCATTTGGCGAAATACGCAGGGTGTCGGTGAAGCTGCCAGTTGCGGCGAGTCCCTGAGCATGGAGCGTTCCGAGTCCCCGAGCGTGGCGAGTGGCGAGGTAGAGCGACCGGCGAGTGGTGCTGTCTGTAGCACACCGAGTCCCCAGGCGCGTTGAGTACACGAGGGCGAGTCCGTGGTGGCGAGTCCCCGAGCGCATTGAGTACGCGAGGGCTAGTCCGCGGTGGAGAGTCCCCGAGCGTGTCAAATACGTGAGGGCGAGTCCACGGTGGCGAGTCCCCGAGCGTGGAGAGTACACGAGTGGAGAGTGTCCGCGGCGGTGAGTCCCCGAGCGTTGAGTACGCGAGGGAGAGTCCGCGGTGTCGAGTACGCGAGGGCGAGTTCGCGGTGGCCAGTCGATAAGGGCGAGCCGCGGTCGTGGAACCACGCGTACACGCAGCATGCCTAGGAGTAGTCCCCGAGGCTCGAGTTGGCTTGGAGAGGCGACTTGAGGCTCTTTAGAGATGCATATTCTGAAAATAGTAGTCGTTGCTGCCGAGCATGGCGAGTGGTGAGGTCGAGCGACCGGCGAGCGTCGAGCCCCCGAGCGCGGCGAGTGGCGAGGTCGAGCGACCAGCGAGCGCCGAGTCCCAGAGCGCGGCGAGTGGCGAGGTCGAGCGACCGGTGAGCGCCGAGTACCCGAGCGGGCGAGCGACGAGGCCGAGCGACCGGCGGGTGCCGAGTACTCGAGCGCCACGAGTGGCGAGGTCAAGCGACCAGTGCGCGGCGAGTGGTGAGGTCGAGCGACCAGCGAGCGCCGAGTTCCCGAGCACGGCGAGCGGCGAGGTCGAGCGACCGGCGAGCGCCGAGTCCCCGAGCGCGGTGAGCGGCGAGCGCCGAGTTCCCGAGCGTGGCGAGTCCGCTATGATTGCAATTCCGCGAGGGGAGAGTCCCCGAGCGTGGCGAGTCCGCGATGATTGCGAGTCCGCGAGGGGAGAGTCCCCGAGCGTGGAGAGTCCGCGATGATTGCGAGTCCGCGAGGGGAGAGTCCCCGAGAGTGGAGAGTCCGCTATGATTGCGAGTCCGCGAGGGGAGAGTCCCCGAGCGGGGTGAGTCCGCGATGATTGCGAGTCCGCGAGGGGAGAGTCCCCGAGCGTGGCGAGTCCGTGATGATTGCGAGTCCGCAAGGGGAGAGTCCCCGAGCGTGGCGAGTCCGCTATGATTGCGAGTCCGCGAGGGGAGAGTCCCCGAGCGTGGCGAGTCCGCAATGATTGCGAGTCCACGAGGGGAGAGTCCCCGAGCGTGGCGAGTCCGCGAGGGGAGAGTCCGCGATGATGTTGATTGCGCTGTTTTGTTAGCGAGTCTCTCGTCTTGGCCCGGGGGGCCAGTCGCATGGCGACTCCAAAGATGCCTCTCGACTTGGCGTTCTTCCTGGACGATCCGAGGCTCGGTTTGCGAGTCCTCGTCCGCAGTACTTGGCCGTGCGAGTCGCGCTATCTAAGGTTGAGGAGGACATGGTGCTGTTTGTGTAGCACTGCCATTTGTCTTGGCCCGGAAGTCCAGTCGAGCAAGGCGACTCCAATGATGGCTCTCGGTTAGCGTTTTTCGTGGACGAACCGAGGCTCGGTTTGCGAGTCCTCGTCCGCACTACTTGGCCATTGCGAGTCGCTCTTTCAAAGGTTGACAAAGGCGAATAGATTTTTCCCGGGGGAAGAGACACCCAGTGGTGAGTCCATGCAGCATGGCATGCGACCCTCTCTGACGACTCAGACGATGAAGGTCCCTTAGTAGGCGCGGTGTACGTATTTGGCGTAGCGGACAGGGTCGCACGGCGTTTAGCCGAAAAAGTCCACGCGGCGGACAAGGAGTCTACGCTGCAAACGGAGGTCGCGCTATGGCAATGTCGACGCGGCGGACACGGGGTCGACGCCGCGGACGGAGGTCGTGCTATGGCGACGTCGACGACGGCGAGGCTGCAAGGGCGAGGTCACGATGGCGATCCCGCGGCAGGCGAATTCGTAACGGACGAGTCCTCGAGCCTAGCGAGTCCGCGTTTAAGTGTGTCCGCGTTTAGGTGAGGTCCGGAGTATAGCCGCGACGGACGAGTCGCCGGACGTGACGAGTCCGCGACGGAAGGATCCATGAGCATGACGAGTTCACGATGACGGCGAGTACCTCGATCGATTTGTTCCTCGTTCACAGACCAAATAAAACCAAAGATCAGTCGTAGGGCCTAATTATATGATCTCACATGATTTAAGCTAGCGCAAAGCCTGATCATACAAATGGGAGATATAAAGTAGGCAAATACTAGAAAATTTATAACTGATCTAAACATGCTTTGCTATATGAGCTCCATTCGCCAATTGATCTTCTCCGGTATTAGTACTTCATACGTACATATTGTAACAATTAAAAAAAGAGAAGAGGAAAGAGATCACCGATCGTGGATTGAGCAAATCGTTTTTCTCTTTAATTAACTGAAGCTGCTGCAGGTCGCCGTGCGTCAGATCGCCTAATTGTACGGATATAAAGAAACTTATCTGAGTTGACGCGGCAGGGGAGTCTCCGAGCGTGACGAATGTAAGACGGGCGAGTCGCCGAGCATGACGAATACATGGCGGGTGAGTCGCCGAGCCTAGCGAGTCCGCGTTTAAGCGTGTCCGTGTTTAGGCGAGTTCCGGAGCATGACGAGTCCGCGATGGATGAGGCCGTGAGAGGCGAGTTCATGATGGCGATCCTGCGACAGGCGAGTCGCCGAGGTTGGCAAATCGGCATGGGGCAAGTCCACGAATTTGCTTCTGCCGAATCGCTGTCTGAAAAAACTAAATTATAGCAATTAATTTGATCTCGTCTCATAGAATTCATAAAATTGATTAGTAGATTGGACTGAACGCAAATAAATATGAGTGGAGAAAGATCCTTTTGTATTGATCCAGTGTACACGTCGTATTGCAACATGCTCCTTTGCTTCTTGATCACGATAAGGGTCTCTCCTTGGGAGTTGATCCAGCGATGCCATAGATTTTTTTTATTTTCTTTAAACCTTGCAACTGAGCCTCCATGTATTGGCCGCTGCCACGAAGTTGCCGATCGATCAATCGCGTTTCTGATCTTGTCATGTATTCTTGATCAATCCTCCAACCAAATCATACAAGCATGTACATGTAAGATTAAGTCCAGATAAAGTAATCAATCTGGAGAGCAATAAATAAAAAGATGAGATTGCATCGAAAACTCAGCATGAATGATCTGGCGGGTGCACGCCTGAAACTTTCCGAGCCGGCCCCGTTTGATGGCAGTCGGCCGGAACTAGCTTGATGCTATTTGGTCGGCGTTGATGGCGAGGGATCCCGCACGGATTATCACACTCCAAGCACCGCTTGCCCCACGGTGGGCGCCAACTGTCGTGGTATTGCATGGCAGATGCTACTGGGGGTAGCTTACGTAGAGGAAGCAAGGCGACGTAGGAGAATCCGGGAGCGAGATTGGCACACGATGTACCTAGGTTCACGTCCCCTCGGTGGAGGATCGCTACGTCCTGCTATCAATCCAGTATATGATCATATATTGGTTTACATGGGAGCTGCCGTAGGCGGGGGGAGAGACTAGATCTAATCTAATGTGTCAGAAGATACCCCGTGGGGGTGCCCCTGGTGGCTTTATATATGCAGCCACCTAGGGTTTACAAGTTCACTAATGGGCTTTGTATTGGAGTCGCCGTCTTGGGCGTCCAAACGGCGCCACTCGTCTGGATCCAGTATGCGCCAGTCGCCGTATTGGGCGAGTCGACCCGCTCAGGGCCAGGTTCCAGTCGGCTCGATCCGGCTGGCGACTCCGCTTCCTGGTTATACTCCTGCGGCAGTTGTGCAGGATCGGCTGAGTCTTGGAAGCAATCAACGACATAAGAATGGTCCTCACCAGTGGATGTCGAGGAATGATGGGAAGAAACAGTGGACACCGGAGCAGAAAAAGAGTGGCAAGAGAGGCTAAAGTACATGTTTGAGTCCATGCTGGATCAGCCGTGTAAATTTCACACACCTAACCCGGCCAAGTCGGCCAACCACACCACTCGCCAATGCGCCTGGATGAAGAGCGCAATGGGAAACCCGACAGCCATACAACCACCGCACCATCAAACACATCACCAGCAGCAGCCACAGCTGACAGGGGGAAATGCACTGCAATTAATGTTACCTCCACCACCTCCGAGGTATGAAAATCAGGATCGGAGGGACACAGTTCATCAAGTGATGAATCAGAACCAAGATGGAAGGGGAAATAATGGACGCAATGATTACAGGGAGCATCACCAATCATACTGTGTGTTTACAACAGAACAACAAGATAGACAGAGGATACAACGCTGTCATATGGAGGTGAATGCAGTTATGCCAGTAGTTCCGAGATATGTGCCATGGTCTAATCAGGAGATTACCTAGAGCATAAGAGATCACCCAAAAATCATGCGTAACCCAGGATCATAGGCTTTAGTGCTGGATCCAACGTTTGTTGGGCCCAGTATTAATGTGAAGTTCTCAAAGATCCTAGTAGATAACAGGAGCAGCATCAATATTATGTACAAAGACACAATGCACAAACTCGGAATAACTCCGAATATGGTGCAGTCAACAAGGACAACGCTCCACGGGATACTGCCAGGACTTTCATGCGAACCCATTGGAAAGTTCCGAGTAGATGTATTATTCGGCACAAGAGAGAATTGTAGAGCTGAGAATCTGGAGTTTGAGGTGGTGGATCTGGAAAGTAGCTATCATGCTTTACTCGGACGGCCAGCATTGGCCAATTTTATGAGCAGCTGTCACATCATTTACTTGAAAATGAAGATGTGAGGACCTCAGGGGGTGATAACAATAGCAGGAGACTATAGGAAATCAATGGAATGTGCTTCAGCCGGATCAAACCTGGCCGAGTCTTTGGTAATCGCAAGAGAGAAAAGGAGAATTCAAGAAGTGGCAGCTTTAGCTCAGTCGGCATAGCTGAACAGGCTGAAACTTGCCAACCCGCACGGAACTGTGTTGTTCTAGCCGACTAAGGAAACAAAGAAGATTCATATTGATGATCAATTCCCAGAACACAACATCACAATTGGTGCTGACATCAATGACAAATAGGAAAGCGAGCTCACCAACTTCCTCCGTAAGAATCGGGATATCTTTGCGTGGTCCACCCAGGATCTGCAAGGAGTACCGAGGGAGTTGGCTGAGGACTCTTTGCATGTAAGTCCAGGAGCAAGACCGGTGAAGCAACCTATCCGCCGCTTTGCCGAAGACATGAGAAAAATAATAGGGTATGAGATATCTCGGCTCCTTGCGGTCAGGTTTATCATGGAAGTACTTCATCCGCATTGGTAGTAAAACCCGGTGTTGGTAGAAAAGAAAAAGGATGACCCAAATAGCTGTCGTTTGGCGAATGTGCATCAATTACACGAACCTTAACAAGGGGTGTCCCAAAGATCCTTTTCCTTTACCTAGGATAGACCAAGTTATTGATTCAACCGCAAGTTGCGAGCTGTTATCATTTGTAGACGCGTACTATGGTTTCCACCAGATACCGTTAAACCCAGCTGATCAAATAAAGACCGCGTTTATCACCCCGTATGGGGATTATTGCTATTGCACCATGCCATTTGGCCTGCGTAATGCCAGAGCCACATACCAAAGATGAATGCAAAAATGTCTGCAAGACCAGATCGGAAAAAATGTGCAAGTGTATGTTGATGATGTGGTTATAAAAACCAAAGAGAGCAACACGCTCCTAGAAGATATTCGACAGACATTCGAGAACTTAAGAAGGTTCCAGATGAAGCTTAACCCGGAAAAATGTACCTTTGGTGTACCAGCCATAAAATTACTCGGTTTCCGCGTTTCCAGCCAAGGTATAGAGGTGAATCCGACGAACACTACTAGGAAAACGGCTATAGGTAATCCGCACATCCGTGGCTCACATGGTTGAAGTGCCCCACGACTAAAACAGGCGTGGCTCACCTGTGGGCAGTGCCCTACTAATAACTAGAACAACTGTGGCGCACATGACTATAGTGCGCCACAGATGTGTGTGGGCCAGGGCCCTGTTGGCCGCACGCCAAACATCTGTAGCACACTACAGTCAGGTGCGCCACGGTTGTTAGGGTCATCTGTGGCGCACATGGGGCTGGTGCGCTACGCCTAAGCGCATGCCCCCCTCTGCTCTGAAACGGCCACAAACTTTTGTGGCGCACTCGGCCTAGTGCGCCACAGGGTGTAGGAGCATCTGTGGCGCACGTGGCATAGTGCGCCACAGATGTTTGTACTCCCTGTGGCGCACTAGGGCCGTGTGCGCCACGGATGTGTCGATTTCTTTAGGGCAGCACTTTATGTGCACATGTGTGACCACATCCACCACCCCACACTTCACTTTCCCCTTCTTCTTCCTCCTTAGATCTAGTCGAGATCTTCTCCTTCCCACCTCAATTTCTCCACACATTCACCATTTTTATCATTTAAAACTTGCTTTGGATGTTACATAAGTAATAGAGGAGGTCCGGTCTCTCATCTATCCTTCTCCGGTCGATGCGCGCACCTCTCCTTTCCATCTTTCTCGCGATCGGTCTCTCATCTCGGTAAGTTGTCCATGTAAGGATGTGTTCATGTGTATATGGATGATGTGCTCATATGTATGTAGATGATCGATGCTCATGATGTGTGTATGTGGAGAGGATCGATGGTCATATGTGTGTGTATATGGAGAGTATCGATGATGCTCATGCATGTGTGTATGGAGAGGATAATGATATGTTCATGTGTGTATGGATCGGTCTCTCTCTCTCTTGTGTTTGTATGTGAACAAGTTGCCATTTGTTTTGCCAAAATGTTGATTCATTTCCATTTTGGCAATACTTTGGCATTTCGCAAAGGTCCTAATTTTAGGATAGGTCATGCCGAAATTTTCTATCGACCATTGCATGCATGCATTCATTATGTGGTTCTAATAGACTTCAAAATTGTACCGTGTACATCGTGCAGGCAAAAATGGTCCGCATAATGAGCGAAGGCGTTGTGGCTAGATTTTTGAAATGTGCGACGGCCGACATGATACGAAATAACAAGACAAATATAAGATGTCCGTGCAGAAGATGCAAACTCAACTGGGTGATCGACCCAGATTCCGGGAATCTGCAGGCGCACCTGCTCCGCCATGGTTTCATGGATGGATACACTCGTTGGATAAGCGATGACGTAGATGATGGAGACGGTGAAGAAGGTGGCCAACATGACGATGATCATCATCACGGCGAGAACGGGCGAGATGATGAAGAGTCTCCTGGAGATGGTGAAGGTGCGGAAGCAGACCGGGATGATGATGATGTAGATGCCGGAGGAGCAGACGACGATGGAAAACGTCAGGCTGGGTGCGGTACCCTTATGTGCAAGAGCTGCTTCTCAAGAAGACGAGTAACGCCAGGGCTGCCGCTAGAGAGAAAGCCAAGCTTGCGCAACTTGAGAAAGACGCGGTTACTCCATTGTATGAAGGATGCAGGCCCGATGATACCCGATCGAATGTAACGCTCAAGGCTATGGAGATGAAGGCAAAGCACAAATTGAGCGACGCAAGCTTCGACGATATGATGGCATTCTGGCACAATCGTCTCCCGGAGGGGAACACATGTCCAACTAGTATCGAGGATGCCAAGAAAATCGTCTGTCCTCTCGATCTACCGCACGTTAGATATCACGTATGCATCAACGATTGCATAATTTATCGGGGCGAGGACGCGGAGAAAACCACATGTCCGGTGTGCGGCGTGAGTCGATACAAGAAAGGGAAGAAAGCACCTCGAAAAGTGGTATGGTACTTTCCTATCACTCCTCGTCTGCAGCGCTATTTCGCGGACCCTAAGGAAGCGAAACTCATGCGATGGCATGCGGAAAGGAAGAAGCCAGGAGATGATGATGAACCCGAAAAGGATGAGCTGCTGACGCACCCTTCAGATGCTAGCCAGTGGAAAGAATTGTACCTCGAATTCCCAGAATTCGGTGGAGATTCGAGGAACATCAGGCTTGGTGCGAGCACCGATGGACTCAATCCAAGACAACCTGGCAATCACCCTCGCGTCCTTCCTGCCTACCTTGGTGGAGTCAATAGCGAACTGGAGTGCGGGTGGTCGAGTAGGGCCGTGCCCGATTCCAAGCATGGTCAGCAGCGACTCGAACAACGCGGCGCCGACGAATCAGGCGAACTACGTGTTCGTGACTCCGCCCGCTAGCACCGTGGCGCCGCAAGTGTTGTTGACTCCCCCTGCCATCACCGCGGCGCCAGAGTACATGTTGGTGCCCCCTACCATCGTCGCGGCGGCACCGGAGCTCCAAGCACCCGTCGGTAGGGAGAATACACCGACGGCCAGCACCGCGCCATCAAGCAGCCCTTCCGTCTCTTGCACCCCCGTCGCCGTATGTGGTGCGTCGACATTAGCCGATCTCGACGCCATCACGGTAAACAAATTGCTTTAATTACCGCCTTTTTTCATGCCATCTATATATTACTCTTATGGCATCTCGCTCTGACAACGCCGTACATGTTTTCCGCAGACGGATGTTCCTTGAACTCTCTTATGCTACGTGAACAACGAGCTGAGGGATGTTGCCAAGGGTACCATCGTTCAACCCTTGCAGCGCACGTTCCACTCAAAGACGATGCCAGATAGCGTGCACAGGGTTAAAATTAGTCGGGTGCTAAGGGGCTGCGACGACCTGGAACCTCCCATTCAACCCCCAGGAGCGGATGAAGAAGAGCCGTATGTTCTCAGAAGTTGCTTCGGCTTATTCTTGCTATGGCCAAAGAGCATGATCCGTTTGGGGACGGCGGGGGCCATCAAGCCACAGACAACAGCACCGCCTGTCGTGCCAGCGACAAGCGGTGGCAAGGCACCCTTACCGCCCTCGCCGTCACCTCCACACGGTGGGTCGGATGATAATGTTGATGATATGCACATGGCGCAACATCCGACCGAGGACGACGAAGACTGGAATGATCACTTCTTCAGCACTCAGTTTGGCAACGAAGAAGACCTAGCTGGTGGCCCCACAAAGAAAGCCACTATCACCAAGCGTCTGTTTGGTTCTCAGGAGACGCCTCCAGCTTGAGCCTTTACAGAGCCAGCTGATACAACCAACCGGCCCTTTATTCTAAGCCCTGACACACTACATAGGGCGGCCGGTGCTCAGATTGCGGTGCCTGCCCGCTCTCCAAAAGGAAAAAAGGGCAGGAAAAGAAAATCTAGCAGCTCGAGCCAGCCGGTGGCGTCAACAACTGCGAATCCAATCAGGTTTCGGGACGGGCCACCAAGACCCGAGGGTATTATGTGGAGGATTCATGTGGCGGGTGAGCCCATGCTACCTAAGAATTTGCGGACGCTCGCCAGTTCGGAACTGCAGAGTGTGCATGACGGCGTGCTGACGATAGAGAGACGCCTTCTATCGGAGAAAGATCCCTCGCACCCGGTATTCGTGGTTAAGGTGCCACTAGGATTGGGCTTCGTCGACACTGCCCCCGCGGATATGTTCTTCCTGCGGTTCGAGGACATCTTCAATATGTTCCACCTATACCCGCTGCACTATACCATGGTCCGTCTCTTTTCTCTCAGCCTGGCCATGCAGATCATTAGAGAGAACACACCGGGCATCGCTATAGTGGACCCCTACTACATGCGTGACGGCTGCTTGGGTTCCCCCGCCGAACGACGTATCGTGGCCTCATAACTAAAAAGAATCCTCGTGGCGAACAAGACAAAGGAATACATTCTCGTGCCTTACTTTCCCGAGTAAGTCGTTATTCGCTCGCCACCGTCGATTGGCTTTATTAGATCATCATCATTCTTTTTCCAACACATTCCATTTGAATTTTTTGCGCAGAGATGAACACTGCACGCTCATATCCTTATCGCCGAAGCATTCCCACGCCACGTATTTCGACTCGAGGAGTCTAGAAAAGAATAAAAACTACGACAAGATCAAGGAAATTCTGGATGATGCTCTCACTGGCTTTGCCTCGACGGAAGGCACCAGCTTCGTGCGTAAGAAGGTCAAGTTCGGCAGGCACGTCTTCAACCACGTAACGGAGTTCCCCTGCGTGAAGCAGCCGGAAAACAGTAAGAAGGAAGCCTACTACGCACTCCATCACATGAGGGCGTTCCTACTTGACCAGCAGAATTCTACGCTGCCAGATCATCTCAAACAGTGGGCCGAAGCAAAGGCCAAGATCAATGATTCGGATATTAGACAAGAGATGTATCGCATCCAGCAGCAGTTTGGGGAAATCATCTTTCGTGATGTCATGACTTCGGGGGGATCTTCTACGGAGGAAATATCCCGAATAACCGTGACATAGAAGATCGCCTAGAGATGCAGGGTGACTATAGGAAGTTCATGACGAGACAAGGCATCCTCCCGTTCCCTAAGCCGAGCCAGAAGGCTTGATGTTGGCCTAGTTGTAGTTACAAACTATAGATGACCTTCGTGTGTGTGTGGACAACAAGTGAACTTATTTTGCTTATTATTATTATATATCAATCAATGCTTGGTTTTTTTGCTTACTCTTTGGTCCTTTGCTTAATTTGGTCCTTCTTTTTTTCTTTACTCTTTTTTCGAGAATAATGCCGATGATTGAAAGTCGTGGCACACTATATATGTGAATGTGCTACGATGGGACTGTGAGCCTTGTGATATGCATAAGTCCAGGTCTTGTGCATCCTACTTGGCTCACCGTTCTATCATAGCATATTCCTGTGTCCAACGACCTATGTATATATATGAGGCATTCTTTTCGAGTTATTTTTGTCTTTTTCGAGAATATGCCGATGATTGAAATGTCGTGGCAAAATATATATGTGAATGTGCTATGACGGGATAGTTAGCCTTGTGATATGCACAAGTCCAGGAATTGTGCATCCTACTTGGCTAACTGTTCCGTCATAGCATATTCCTGTGTCCAACGACCTAGCTAGTTATATATGAGGCATTCTTTTCGAGCTACTTTGGTCTTTTTCGAGAATAATGCCGATGATTGAAATGTCGTAGAACACTATATATGTGAATGTGCTACGATGGGATTGTACTCCTTGTGCTATGCACAAGTCCAGGTGTTGTGCATCCTACTTGGCGTACGGTTCCATCGTAGCATATTCCTGTGTCCAACGACCTATGTATATATATGAGGCATGCTTTTTGAGTTACTTTGGTCTTTTTCGAGAATAATGCCGATGATTGAAATGCCGTGGCACACTATATGTGAATGTGCTGCGATGGGATTGTTCGCCTTGTGCTATGCACAGGTCCAGGTGTTGTGCATCCTACTTGGCGAACAGTTCCATGGTAGCATATTCCTGTGTCGAACAACCTAGTTATATACGAGGCATGCTTTCTGAGTTTGGTCTTTTTGATTTAGGAGTACTTTCTATAAGTGTATCTTCATATGCGACTTTAATTATATATGTTTTTTTCAATAGTCGGTTAATTATTATTGTCAACTTATAGATGACGTGGTACGTCGTGTACAAGGGACGGGTTCCCGGAGTCTACGATGATTGGGAAGACTGCCGGAGACAGGTGCACCGTTTCAGCGGCAATAGCTACAAAGGGTACAACACTATGGCGGAGGCGGAAGCTAGATACACGCGCTATCTAGCGGGAGTTAGGACAAGGAACCGGATGAAGACCTACATCTTCGTCGCGGCGGTGATCATGCTTATCTTCTTTGGTTATTTATCCCGCGTTTGTGTCTAGATAGCTAGTTTAGATGTCTAGGCGAGCTTCCGAGCTCTAACTTGTTCAATCGACACATGTATTAGCATGTACCAACTACTACTTTGTAACATGATCGAAACAATATAACTTAGACTATGTATTCATGTATGAGACTTATCTATATGTATTTGTTTCAATCTTGTTTTTCATATTGAGTATTTATATATATAATTGTATATCTTGTATCTGTGTGTGTATATCTGCTGTAATATTGTATATAATCTGTATTGCATATAATATGGCTCGGAAATTAAAAAAAAAACAAAAAATACATCTGTGGCGCACATGGTCTACCTTCTGTGGCGCACTACACCTAAAGCGCACTATGGAAGTTTGGTGGCGCACTAGGTAGTGCGCCACAGAAGATCCGAGGGGTAGCGCACCATGCCAAACTTCTGTGGCGCACTAGGAGGTGCGCTACGCCTATCTCTACACAACCGTGGCGCACTAGGCAGTGCGCCACGGCTGAGAGATAGCCGTAGCGCAAGGCCCGTGGCGCACTGGTAGTGCGCCACGGATGGGCATTTCTGGTGCGCCACTAACGGCCTGTTTCCTAGTAGTGTAAGATCCGTGCGATTGAAAGAATGGAACTACCAAAATGCCTAAATGATGTTGAAAAATTTACAGGCTGTCTAGCATCCCTGAGTCGGTTCGTGAGTCGGCTAGGCGAAAAAGCATTGCCTTTGTACGAATTAATGAAAAAATCTGACAAGTTCACCTGGACACCTCAGGCCAATAGTGCTTTTCATGAGTTAAAAAAGATGTTGTCCACGTCGCCTATCTTGGCTTCCCCATTATCAAAAGAGCCTATTGTAAGAGTCCCAACCTTTAATAAGGTAGAGATCCCTGTGTCTACAATGCTAGTCCCTGGATCAATAGCTAGCATCCATAATTAAGATGTAATATCAAGAAACAAAGATCATAATAACTAGGAATAAAATAATTCATTACATCTTACATAGATCATTTGGCTATCTCATTACAATGGAGCAGAATATCTATATAGCATGGAGTCCTTCATCTTCAAAGTGCCACATGCAGTCATGTTGGTTGTAGACTTGTAATCCTAGTCAACACACTTCACTAACGTCAAACAAACCTGCAACATAATAAGTTGCAGCCACCAGGGTGAATACATTTGAATTGTATTGGCAAGTTTCACTACTATATAGAAATAAGTGGATCCTATCATTACATGCATATTTGGCTAAGTAGGGTTTAGGCTCATTTGCAGAAAGCAATATAGTTTTATCTTATATTTTCAAAATAGTTTTGATCTTTTGACAAATCTTTTTGAACTCCTTGGAAAACTCCAAGTGCTTCAAATCCCTTGTTCTCACCATCAAGTTTTACTTTTGAGAAATTGGAATGTCCAGATCTTCCATAGCTTCAGGCCTTAGTTGCTCAGGGTTGTCCATAACCGGGGACACGGCTAAGTATTTAGAATTTTGATCTTCTGCAGAAGTTGTACTCTTTACCCACATGACACAATCTCGTCTTGACGCCACCAGTGGCCGCTAGATAAGTACACACCAAATGGAGTACCGGCAGATCGAGAATGTGACAAAGTATTTCCATAGAAATCCTCCCAATACATAATGCTAGCTTGTCTACTAGGCACCAATGTAAGGATATATTTCCAATACACAATTCTAGTTAACCTGAAGATGCCAATGCAAGGGTCTTCCACTATGTAGTTGACTAAGCCAGAGCCCATTTAACATGTGGCTGTACACGGAAGCTACTGTACGAGAATGATAGTGTCACTTGCCTTTTTAGTAAAGAATATTGGTTCACTTCTTGACCTTGCAAATATCACACTCTTCTAACTTCACTACAATTCAATCAAGCAAACATATAATTCAACTAGCATTCAAACCATTCATCACATAAAATGACAAAAACATGGCAATGCATGCAAGCATGCAAAAGATGGTTTTATTTGGAAAAATGGTTTCTATTAGGCTCTAAACATTTTAAATCTCATATTGGTCATTTACAAAAGTGGTAAAACCATTTGCAAAAGGTTTCACCCCATAAATCAAATATTATACCAAAGTGATATTTTATGTTGTTAAAAATTCCTTTTTGCAAAGTAATAATTTTATAGGGTTCATAAAATATATTATCTCAAAACTTGGTGTTTAGGGTTAGAGAGCTTAATTCAAATCATTTTCCAAAGTTTTTACTCAAAAAGTATTTTTAACACATAAACAATATTTCTATTTGACTAGAAATGTTCTAATTCAAATATTTATTCTTTAACTTCATAAAATATATTTTTAAAGCAATACGTTGGTTTCTATGTTCAGTAGGTTCAAAACAAACCACTTAGAAAAGATTTCGCCTTAAAAATATTTCTAGAACAATTTTTATATTCAAATTATGCCTACACAAGTTTTGCAAATTCAACCAATTTTCCAGAGGCAAAACATTAAACAAAGTGCATGGTTGCAAAGTACTTGTCCTTCTGATTCCATTGATATAAAATTTGCAAAATCTGTACATGTAGATTAAAAGTTATGAATTTTGCAAGTTTGCATATCTAATAGATCAAATTTCTGTTTTAAATCAAACTCTGTCCACGTGGCGCTTTCTTAATGGACGATACCGGTTCGGGTGGATCGTGCTCTGTGGGCTGTTAGATTTAAAACGCATCGCACGGCCCAGATCGTCGCATACCCCTTCGCTTATCTAATATAACCTAGCCAACAAATCAGGATCCAACGGCTACAATGAACTTGACGGCGGCGCACGCTCAGACGATGGCGTTGGCGATGAACCAAGAAGCGCCGGGAGGGAGTGAGGATGCTCACCGTGCTCACGTGGTTGCGGTGAAGCTCAAGGTGTGGTCAGCTACTCGAGGGGCGCACTGGAGCAGCAGCTATTGCTCGCCGGAGCTAGCGGCGGCGCCGGGTGCTTCTAGTTGTCGTTGTTGGCGAGGCTGCAGGCCACCCGAAGGCAAGAGAGAGGTGTCGTTAGACGCGGGCGAGGGCGTAGATCACAGGAGCATCAACGGGATGAACATGGGCGGACGGAAGCTACCTGGGAGTTTGTTGGAGGAGTGGAAGACGACGGCAGAGCTCAGAAGTGGTTGTTGCCGATGATTTGGAGCAAGCGTGAGCGAGTGTGTGGTACAGGGAGAAGCTCCAGGAGATGGGCAGCAGGATCGCGTGTACTGGGAGGCGAGGGGTGGTCGAACGGCGCCGGAATCGGCCAGAGAGGCTCGTTGTAGTGACCTCGGATCGGTAAGGATCCTAAGTCCCTGTGATTATCATGCTAGTCCCTGGATCAATAGCTAGCACTCACAGTCGATGAAATATCATGTAAAACACAAAGTCTTTATTACACGGAGAATCCAGAGTATGAATTTATTACAAAAATTGCTTGGCATTGCGCTATCTCAAGTAACAGCGGAAACATAAAAGTAGCATGAGTCCATCAACGCCCAGGCTTGTCGAGTGTAGACCCGCGATCCCTACGCACCTTTCAATCTTCGGATTCTGCACATAAGACGTGCAGCCAACAAGTTGGGTCAATACTTTGAATGTATTGGCAAATTACACCAAGGAGAGAAAAGACTATCTCTACATGCAAGGCTGGTATAGGCTGTAGAGTTTATTTGCTCAAAGCTAGTTTTATTAAGTAGAGAGAAGAATAGAAGATTGCCCTACTTTGTAAATATTTGCTTGGATAAAATAAGGTCGAGTGGCACACGAGGATATTACGCACCAAGTGTCCAAACAACCAAACACTTGGATATTACGCACCAAGCGTCACTTGGATATTACACACCAAGTTCAAAAATTCCCACCCATTAGCGATATTACGCACGCCATGGGGTTTCAAAACTTTGTTTTAGAAAAGAGAGAGGAAGATCCTTCAGAGGCTCCATCCTTCAGATGCTCAATGTTGTTCTGTTTCCGTGAACACGGCTGATCGATCAGATTGCAATACTCTCGAGAGTTTGTGCACTTTACCCACAATCCACGATCAAGTCCTTTTACAGACAATACCATGGCGAGGCTTTCCCTTAGTAGCCCCTCTACCTTCCGGATCCAACCGTGCCAAGAACCTCCAAATGTTGGTACCCAGGTGAGGTTTCCCACTAAGTGCTAGGCCAAGAAAGAGCCCATATTGTATTGTGGTTGCACTGGAAGCTTCTGAATTCTGAAACATGGCAGACTTCTTTGATTCCTGGGCGGCCGTCCTCCACCAAAATCACACTCGTTGACCCGACAACCATTCTGCCTAGAAGAAAACTTAGTTTTATTTTGAAGTGGATTTGAGAAGAAAGTTTGCTCTAGAGAGCCTTTATACTTTGAAAATTCTTTGTCTTTCGAACCCCCCAACGGTACTTTGTATATATAGCATAGCAAGAAATACTTAGCAAAAACAGGGGTACCTATTAGGATGGAATTCCTAACTATAGAGCTACTCAAGGAATACTACAAAATCCTCGCACTTGCAAAATAATACTAAGGAAAAATTCTACTAGAATATCCTACACATGCATACTACAGAATTTTTGAAGATCACATGCATAGAATCAAAACTGGGATAAAATTATGAACAAGTGATGTAACTTGCCTTGATCCGAGCAGCACTCTACACAATAGCACTCCTTAGCGCACTCCGAGCAATCTAACGAATCACAAACATAGATCTGATCACAACTTGCTCAAAGCATATCACAAAGAGAAACATGCATGCATGCAACATGGTATTTTATGCAAGGTTAGTTCCTCTAAATTGACCAAGGTAGCAAGTTTGGGTTGTGATAGTGTAAGGGTGTCACTAGAATTGATTTACCAAAGATTTAGATCTAATTGAATCACTAAAAACAATTCCTAGGTTCAAAGGAGATCAAACCATCTAATTAGCCCCAATTTAGATCAAATGATCCTAAGCAAAGCTTAAAGGGTTGGATCAGTAGGTAATGTGGAAACAAAGATATTGCAACAAGAATCAATTAAAATAGAATTTTAATTATTTTTCTATAGATTAAACTCACTAATCTAATGATTAAAATCTACACCTAAAACCTTACTGTGAACCTGGGAAATTATTGTAGATTTGGATTCTACATAAAATTAGGAATCCATCGGTATATTACAAGCTAAATTTGGACAGATATTCGATTTTATATGATTTTCGCAAGATTGGATCTAAATCTACAAACATATCTGAACTACACTTAAAATCCTGCCAAGTGTCAGCGTCTGATTGGCTCCAGCTAGGTGACTCAGCGCTGGCGCGTGCGTGCTGACGCGCGTGGCCACGTGGCGCTCCGTTATTCGCCGATACCCCTTCGGCCTACTTCTAATCTTACGCGTTCAACTTCGATCCGACGGTCATGAGAGGCGGCGGCGACTTACAGGGCGTGACGGCGGCGTGGGGCGGCGGTGGCATCGGCGATGATGGCTGGCGGCGCTCCGGTGAACCTCGAGGAAGGAGAAACTGCCGATGGTGATCGTCTCCCCCTCGCGGTCCCGTCTGTCGCCTCGATTTCGTCCCTCTCTTCCTCTAACGGTGACGGCGACTGCTCCTCCTCCGCAGCTCCGGCGAGTAATCTGCGGCGGCACGCTGCAGAACACAGGGGGAAAAACGACGAGCAGATGGCATCGATCGAGAGGTCCAAGACAGGGGAAAAATCGGGGGAAGGGGGTTCCCGTGTCGCCGTTTCCGTTGGCTTACCGAGAGCGGTGGTGGTTCGAGTTTGTGGAATCGGAGAGGACTAGGGTCCTTACGGTTTTCGGGACGGAGGGGAGGCGCGTGGTTCGTTTTTATAAGAAGCCTGGGGGATTCCTGGCTGGACACGGAGGGCAGAGGATCGTGGCCGACGGGGACTCTGTCCCGTTCCTGTCGGGTGAGAGGAGAGGGATGACATGTGGGGTAGGGCTGTCGGTGGCAGAGGGAGGAAAGTGGGCCGACGTGCGCAGGTAGGCTCGCTGCTGCGCGGGCGCAGGGGCGGGGTGGGATGGCTGGCGAGCCGGCCTAGCTAGGTTAGCTGCTGGCCCTTTCTCCCTTTTTTTTGTTTAACATTTTTTCCTTTTTCTGTTTTAGTAAAACTCTAATATCTTTTGCAAACTAAGTCCAAAATTGATGAAACTTGTTTCTAAAATTTCATAAAATTGAGGTGGTGAACATAGGCCATAATTTAATGTTTTACAAGGTTTTTAGAGGGGTCATTACTTGACCTCTACAATGGTGCTCACATAAGGCAACCACCATTTGGTTTTTCTAGGTTTGGTTGTTAGTATTTTTATTCCAATTTTTAATTGTAGGATGCAATGATGCAAGGATGATGCATGACACTAATAACATCCTAATATAGAATCTGTGATGTTACAAACCTAACCCCTTAAGAAGAATCTCGTCCTCGAGATTCAGGTTGGCTAGCAAATAGGTGTGGGTGTTCTGCCTTCAAGTCTTCTTCCCGCTCCCACGTAGCTTCTTCCTCGGAGTGGTGGTTCCATTGTACCTTGCAGAATCTTATAGTCTTGGTGCGGGTAACCCTTTCGGCTGTTTCCAGTATTTTGATGGTTTTTTCCTCATAGGTAAGGTCATTCTCCAATTGAACCTCGTCTAGGGGAACGCTGTCTCTTAACAGTGTTTCAGCCATCTCTGGGTGACACTTCTTTAGTTGCGACACATGAAACACATCATGAACAGTCAGTCCTTCCGGTAACTCCAGCTGATGATCCACTTCCCCTCTACGGGACAGAACCTTATATGGTCCTATGAATCGTGGGGCTAACTTTCCCTTGATTCCGAACCTCTTAACTCCTCGTAGGGGTGAAACTCGGAGATACGCACGGTCCCCTATTTCATAGGCCACATCCCTGCGTTTGGAATCAGCGTAACTCTTCTGTCGGGATTGGGCTATCTTTAGCCTATCCTGAATCTGTCGTACCTTTTCTTCGGCATCCTTTATCAAGTCAGGTCCAAAAAGACTGTGTTCACCAACTCCATTCCATAGCAATGGAGTCCTACACTTCCTGCCAAACTTCAAACGGAGCCATCTTAATGCTTGTCTGGTAGCTGTTGTTGTATGAGAAATCAGCATATGGAAGGTTATCGTCCCAACTAGACCCATAGTCTAGTGCGCAAGCTCTCAACATATCTTCCAAAATTTGATTCACCCTTTCTGTTTGGCCATCTGTTTGAGGGTGGAAGGCAGTACTGAATTCTAGTCGGGTCCCAAGAGACTCATGTAGTTGTTGCCAAAACTTTGAAGTAAACTGGGTGCCTCTGTCTGACACAATTCCCTTGGGAACACCGTGTAGGCTTACAATCCTTGACATGTATATCTTAGCGAGCTTAGCACTTGTATATGTGGTCTTTACGGGGATGAAGTGAGCCACCTTGGTGAAGTGGTCCACCACTACCCAGATAGAATCAAATCCAGAACGAGTCCGGGGAAATCCCGTGATGAAATCCATGCCTATCTTGTCCCAATTCCAGTCGGGTATAGGTAGTGGTTGAAGTAATCCTGCCGTTTTCTGATGCTCGGCTTTTACTCTGTTGCACACATCACACAGAGAAATATACTCTATAATATCTCTCTTTAGGTTATTCCACCAGAATCTATCCTTCACATCCATGTGCATCTTTGTGTTACCTGGATGAATTGAGTATGGCGAATCATGAGCTTCTTGTAGAATCATCTTCTTGATATCGGGGTCATTGGGAACGCACAAACGCTTCCCATACCAGAGGCTTCCTTGTTCGTCCAGACGAAATTCTTTAGTGTTTCCTTCACTTATCCTGACCCTTATTTCTTCCAACTCTTTATCCCCCTTTTGTGCTTCTTGGATCCTTTCTTGGAAGGTGGACACTATTTCCATAGTCGCTACGTGTCCTTTCGGGACTATCTCCAACCTGAGATCCCTGAATTGCTTGCATAAATCCTCTGGAAGTTCCCCTGCGGTAAGTCCATTCACATACACCTTACGACTTAAGGCATCAGCCACCACGTTTGCCTTTCCGGGGTGGTATTGTAAATCCAAGTCATAATCCTTAATTAACTCAAGCCATCTTCTTTGTCTCATATTCAACTCCTTTTGGGTGAAGATGTACTTCAAACTCTTGTGATCTCTGAACACATCACAATGTTTGCCCATGAGGTAGTGTCTCCATACCTTGAGTGCATGAACCACAAATGCAAGTTCCAAATCATGTGTGGGATAATTGTGTTCGTGGTTCTTAAGTTGTCGGGATGCATAGGATACCACTTTCCCATCCTGCATCAATACACTTCCAAGTCCTTGTCGAGAAGCGTCACAATAGACTTGAAAATCCTTCTGGATATCAGGCAGACACAGAACTGGTGCCGTTACAAGGCGTTTCTTCAACTCTTGAAAACTTGCTTCACATGCCTCGGTCCATAGGAATTTCTTTTCCTTCTTTAATAGTTCCGTCATGGGTTTTGCTATCTTGGAAAAGTTTTCGATGAACCTCCGGTAATATCCTGTGAGTCCCAAGAAACTTCTAATATCTCCCACATTCTTGGGTGACTCCCATTCCGTCACGGAAGCTACCTTGCTAGGACCTACGGCAACTCCTTTAGCTGACACAACATGACCAAGAAATCCCACTTCCTTTAACCAGAACTCGCATTTGCTGAATTTGGCATACAACTTGTGTTCTCTTAACTTCTCCATAATAAGGCGCAGATGTTTCTCATGTTCCTTCTCATCCTTAGAGTATATGAGTATATCATCTATGAATACCATGATAAACTTGTACAAATATTCCATGAACACCTTGTTAATCATGGTCATGAAGTATGCTGGGGCATTGGTTAGACCAAAAGACATCACGGTGTACTCATACAATCCGTATCTTGTGGTGAATCCTGTTTTGGGCACATCCTGTTCTCGAATCTTCAGCTGAAAATAGCCCGATCGTAGATCGATCTTTGAGAACACACTGGCTCCTTTTAGCTGGTCAAACAGGTCGTTGATGTTAGGCAGAGGATACTTATTCTTAATCGTCACTTCGTTCAACGAGCGGTAGTCCACAACCAGCCTCTTGGTCTTATCCTTCTTTTCCACAAATAGGACGGGTGCTCCCCAAGATGACGCGCTGGGTTGAATGAACCCCTTGTCCAATTGTTCCCTAAGCTGTTTCTTGAGTTCCTTTAACTCGTCCACATCCATCTTGTATGGTCTCTTAGCTATCGGCCCCGTGCGTGGCATCAAGTCAATGAGGAACTCGATATCACGGCCGGGTGGCATTCCTGGTAGTTCCTCCGGGAAGACATCTGGGTATTCCCTTACAATAGGTACCTCCTCCAAGCTAACCCCCTTAAGAGAGTTCACCATGACTTCTTTAAGTGCGAAGTTCTACTTGATACGAATCCTCTTCCCTTCCGGTGTTGAGAGCATGACAGTTCTCTTGGCACAATCTATGACTCCTTCATATTCGGTCATCCAATTCATGCCCAAGATTATGTCTAATCCTTGTGATTCTAGAACTACTAGACTGGTGGGAAAAATGTGTGTCCCAATCCTTAGTTCTAAATCCCGGCAACCGGAGTTTGCCACTATTTCTCCCCCAGGAGAACTTACCCTTAGAGGAAAGTTTATAGTCTCCATTGGTATCCTGCCTCTATCCACAAATACCCTTGATATGAATGAATGCGATGCACCGGTATCAAAAAGGACAACTACGGGAATATAATTGAGTTTGAACTTACCAATCGCAGAGTCTGGCGCATCACAAGCATCCTCCATAGAAACATGACTCACCGTGGCTTTGACAAACGGATTTGGCTTCTTCCCGTTTCCATTGCCATGGTTGTGTCCATTACCATTCCCATTGCCATTTTTATTGCCGTTCTTCCTCTCGGGGAAAGAGGTTGCATAGTGCCCTGTCTTGTTGCACTTAAAGCATGTCACCTCACTAAGATCCTTTCCATTGCTGCCATTCCCATTGCGGTTTTTATTCCCATTGTGTTTGTGGCCACCATGGTTATGGCCGTTATAGCTGTGGCCATTATTGTTGTAAGGTGGTGGTGAGGAATTGCGCTGCTTCTGGTACGGAACAGAGTGTTTGTGAGGGTTAGATTTCCTCTTGCGGTTTTCTATGCTCTTCCTCTTTGATTCAACCACAATGGCTAAGTCCAGGAGTTCCTGAATGTTGTCAAATTTCTGAGCCACAAGCTGAATGGATATCTCATCATTGAGCCCTCTTAAGAACTCCTCCTGTCTCTTGGCATCAGTGGAAACATCATCGGGTGCATAACGGGCTAGCTTATTGAAAAGCTCTCCATACTCGGTGACAGAACGGTGCAGCTGGTGTAGGTCACGAAACTCGCGCCTCTTTAGAGTCATGACACCAGCAGCCACATGATGAGTGCGAAAAGCTAACTCAAACTGTTCCCAAGTGATAGCATCAATGTCCGGGTGGGTGACTTGGTAGTTATCCCACCATTATGCAGCAGGTCCTTCAAGATGGTGTGCGTCATAACGCACTCTGTCGGCTCCGACAGCTTGCACGGTATCTAGCCTCTTGTTGATCGTACGCAGCCAGTCATCAGCGATGATTGGTTCAGTGCTGCTAGTGAAGGTAGGTGGGTTCAGCCTCAAAAACCGAGTCAAGCGATCCTGTTGAGGAGGTGGCGGAGGTGGTGGTGGTGGCGGGTTGTTGTTGTTGTTGTTTTTCATGTTCTGAGTGAGCAGTTGGATCAGCTGGTTCTGAGTGGCCAAAAGTTCAGCTATTTCTGGCGGAATTTTGGGGTTCGCACGTCTTGGCGGCATCTGTGGGGTTTAAGAGAATAGTTAAGAAATAGACAGAAAGACTAAGTAGTAAACTCCTACCCTTATGAAAACACACCAAGCACACAAGGCACGCATAACAAGAAAGATTTAACACAGGAAACAACCAAGTTTAACTAAACCAGACTTGTCTTGGTATTTATTACATTTACGAATAACGTTCTACTATAGAATTAAAGGTGGTCCAACTATTACACATCTTCCACGCCTTCCTCTTCCTCGTCCTCGAACGAGTAGCCTTCTTGCTCTAGAGTTGTCTTGTATAACTCCATCTCCTTTGTGGTGGCTTCAAGCTTCTCTTGGAGGTCCTTTATCTCATCCTGTAGCTTCTTGGTAGTGGCTTCCAGCTGCTCCCGAAGTCCCTCCTTCTCGCTTTGTAGCTCCTCCACTAAACTTGACTTCATTGCGGCTTCAAGTTGCTTTGCCAAGTCCCTCTTGGAAGCACGCACATCATTGATTATCTTGCAAAGGCCTTCAGTTTGCACTTCATCTCCATCGATCTTCTATTTGAGTTCCCTAATTCTCTTGTTTTTATTTATCACCCTCTTCTCTTGGTTTGCGAACTTGTTCTCTTGGTCCTGGAATTTTATCTCTTGGAGCTTCATTGCCTCCTCCTGCTGCTTGATCATTTCTTCCTTCTCCTCGATGAGGGCGCATAGCTCGTCGTTCTTCAACATCTCGAGGAAGGTACCCTTCTCAAGGTCATGGATGTGGCACTCCAAGTCTTGATATTGTGTTCTTCGGCGCTTCGTAGAAGTTCTTTCCTCAAAGGTTAACTCCATGGGAATTCCTTCCTCATCTCGTCTTCCAAAGAGGCCGCCGCAGTGTCCTTGGAGAGCTTCATGATGACGTCCACATAGGCGACCAATGAGTTGCTGCAAGCTAATGCTAAGGGCCTTCTCCTTGGAATCACTAACAATGTGGAGTGCTATGTCTTCCTCCAGGTTCTTGCCTCGCTCTTTTCCTGGCTGGATGACCTTGACTCCCCAACAACCATCCTTGTGGAGTTTCTTCATTGGGCTCCCCTGGATTGTTGGGAGAGGAAGGTCCAAACGTGTGAGTAGATCCATGAGGCATCCTCCAAAGCGAAGGGGCTCGATGTCCGCGACGGTGTCGTGGAGGAAGCTTGTCATCCTTGAGTTAGAAGATTGAGGGTTAGATACTTAAACAAGTAGAGGAAAGCAGATACTAGATGTGCGGAAAATAACTTAGTAGGAAAACAAGTAAGGCACTAAAGTTAGAGGTGGTTCTGATACTATCTGTAGTGACCTCGGATCGGTAAGGATCCTAAGTCCCTGTGATTATCATGCTAGTCCCTGGATCAATAGCTAGCACTCACAGTCGATGAAATATCATGTAAAACACAAAGTCTTTATTACACGGAGAATCCATAGTATGAATTTATTACAAAAATTGCTTGGCATTGCGCTAGCTCAAGTAACAGCGGAAACATAAAAGTAGCATGAGTCCATCAACGCCCAGGCTTGTCGAGTGTAGACCCGCGATCCCTACGCACCTTTCAATCTTCGAATTCTGCACATAAGACGTGCAGCCAACAAGTTGGGTCAATACTTTGAATGTATTGGCAAATTACACCAAGGAGAGAAAAGACTATCTCTACATGCAAGGCTGGTATAGGATGTAGAGTTTATTTGCTCAAACCTAGTTCTCGAATCTTCAGCTAAAAATAGCCCGATCGTAGATCGATCTTTGAGAACACACTGGCTCCTTTTAGCTGGTCAAACAGGTCGTTGATGTTAGGCAGAGGATACTTATTCTTAATTGTCACTTCGTTCAACGAGCGGTAGTCCACAACCAGCCTCTTGGTCTTATCCTTCTTTTCCAGAAATAGGACGGGTGCTCCCCAAGATGACGCGCTGGGTTGAATGAACCCCTTGTCCAATTGTTCCCTAAGCTATTTCTGGAGTTCCTTTAACTCGTCCACATCCATCTTGTATGGTCTCTTAGCTATTGGCCCCGTGCCTGGCATCAAGTCAATGAGGAACTCGATATCACGGTCGGGTGGCATTCCTGGTAGTTCCTCCGGGAAGACATCTGGGTATTCCCTTACAATAGGTACCTCCTCCAAGCTAACCCCCTTAAGAGAGTTCACCATGACTTCTTTAAGTGTGAAGTTCGACTTTGTACGAATCCTCTTCCCTTCCGGTGTTGAGAGCATGACAGTTCTCTTGGCACAATCTATGACTCCTTCATATTCGGTCATCCAATTCATGCCCAAGATTATGTCTAATCCTTGTGAGTCTAGAACTACTAGACTGGTGGGAAAAATGTGTGTCCCAATCCTTAGTTCTAAATCCCGGCAACCGGAGTTTGCCACTATTTCTCCCCCAGGAGAACTTACCCTTAGAGGAAAGTTTATAGTCTCCGTTGGTATCCTGCCTCTATCCACAAATACCCTTGATATGAATGAATGCGATGCACCGGTATCAAAAAGAACAACTGCGGGAATAGAATTGAGTTTGAACTTACCAATCATAGAGTCTGGCACATCACAAGCATCCTCCATAGAAACATGATTCACCGTGGCTTTGACAAACGGATTTGGCTTCTTCCCATTTCTATTGCCATGGTTGTGTCCATTACCATTCCCATTGCCATTGCCATTGCCATTCTTCCTCTCGGGAAAAGAGGTTGCATAGTGCCCTGTCTTGTTGCACTTAAAGCATGTCACCTCACTGAGATCCTTTCCATTGCTGCCATTCCCATTGCGGTTTTTATGCCCATTGTGTTTGTGGACACCATGGTTATGGCCGTTATAGCTGTGGCCATTATTGTTGTAAGGTGGTGGTGAGGAATTGCGCTGCTTCTGGTACGGAACAGAGTGTTTGTGAGGGTTAGATTTCCTCTTGCGGTTTTCTATGCTCTTCCTCTTTGATTCAACCACAATGGCTCTGTCTAGGAGTTCCTGAAAGTTGTCAAATTTCTGAGCCACAAGCTGAATGGATATCTCATCATTGAGCCCTCTTAAGAACTCCTATCTCTTGGCATCAGTGGAAACATCATCGGGTGCATAACGGGCTAGCTTATTGAAAAGCTCTCCATACTCGGTGACAGAATGGTGCAGCTGGTGTAGGTCGCGAAACTCGCGCCTCTTTAGAGTCATGACACCAGCAGCCACATGATGAGTGCGAAAAGCTAACTCAAACTGTTCCCAAGTGATAGCATCAATGTCCGGGTGGGTGACTTGGTAGTTATCCCACCATTCTGCAGCAGGTCCTTCAAGCTGGTGTGCGGCATAACGCACTCTGTCGGCTCCGACAGCTTGCACGGTATCTAGCTTCTTGTTGATCGTACGCAACCAGTCATCAGCGATGATTGGTTCAGTGCTGCTAGTGAAGGTAGGTGGGTTCAGCTTCAAAAACCGAGTCAAGCGATCCTGTTGAGGAGGTGGCGGAGGTGGTGGTGGTGGCGGGTTGTTGTTGTTGTTTTGCATGTTCTGAGTGAGCAGTTGGATCAGCTGGTTCTGAGTGGCCAAAAGTTCTGCTATTTCTGGCGGAATTTTGGGGTTCGCACGTCTTGGCGGCATCTGTGGGGTTTAAGAGAATAGTTAAGAAATAGACAGAAAGACTAAGTAGTAAACTCCTACCCTTATGAAAACACACCAAGCACACAAGGAACACATAACAACAAAGATTTAACACAGGAAACAACCAAGTTTAACTAAACCAGACTTGTCTTGGTATTTATTACATTTACGAATAACGTTCTACTATAGAATTAAAGGTGGTCCAACTATTACACATCTTCCACGCCTTCCTCTTCCTCGTCCTCGAACGAGTAGCCTTCTTGCTCTAGAGTTGTCTTGTACAACTCCATCTCCTTTGTGGTGGCTTCAAGCTTCTCTTGGAGGTCCTTTATCTCATCCTGTAGCTTCTTGGTAGTGGCTTCCAGCTGCTCCTGAAGTCCCTCCTTCTCGCTTTGTAGCTCCTCCACTAAACTTGACTTCATTGCGGCTTCAAGTTGCTTTGCCAAGTCCCTCTTGGAAGCACACACATCATTGATTATCTTGCAAAGGCCTTCAGGTTGCACTTCATCTCCATCGATCTTCTGTTTGAGTTCCCTAATTATCTTGTTTTTATTTATCACCCTCTTCTCTTGGTTTGCGAACTTCTTCTCTTGGTCCTGGAATTTTATCTCTTGGATCTTCATTGCCTCCTCCTGCTGCTTGATCATTTCTTCCTTCTCCTTGATGAGGGCGCATAGCTCGTCGTTCTTCAACATCTCGAGGAAGGTACCCTTCTCAAGGTCATGGATGTGGCATTCCAAGTCTTGATATTGTGTTCTTCGGCGCTTGGTAGAAGTTCTTTCCTCAAAGGTTAACTCCATGGGAATTCCTTCCTCATCTCGTCTTCCAAAGAGGCCGCCGCAGTGTCCTTGGAGTGCTTCATGATGACGTCCACATAGGCGACCAATGAGTTGCTGCAAGCTAATGCTAATGGCCTTCTCCTTGGAATCACTAACAATGTGGAGTGCTATGTCTTCCTCCGGGTTCTTGCCTCGCTCTTTTCCTGGCTGGATGACCTTGACTCCCCAACAGTTGTCCTTGTGGAGTTTCTTCATTGGGCTCCCCTGGATTGTTGGGAGAGGAAGGTCCAAACGTGTGAGTAGATCCATGAGGCATCCTCCAAAGCGAAGGGGCTCGATGTCCACGACATTGTCGTAGAGGAAGCTTGTCATCCTTGAGTTAGAAGATTGAGGGTTAGATACTTAAACAAGTAGAGGAAAGCAGATACTAGATGTGCGGAAAATAACTTAGTAGGAAAACAAGTAAGGCACTAAAGTTAGAGGTGGTTCCAATCCTAGGGTCACGTCCTACAGGCAACGATGTGCTCTAATACCATCTTTAGTGACCTCGGATCGGTAAGGATCCTAAGTCCCTGTGATTATCATGCTAGTCCCTGGATCAATAGCTAGCACTCACAGTCGATGAAATATCATGTAAAACACAAAGTATTTATTACACGGAGAATCCAGAGTATGAATTTATTACAAAAATTGCTTGGCATTGCGCTAGCTCAAGTAACAGCGGAAACATAAAAGTAGCATGAGTCCATCAACGCCCAGGCTTGTCGAGTGTAGACCCGCGATCCCTACGCACCTTTCAATCTTCGGATTCTGCACATAAGACGTGCAGCCAACAAGTTGGGTCAATACTTTGAATGTATTGGCAAATTACACCAAGGAGAGAAAAGACTATCTCTACATGCAAGGCTGGTATAGGCTGTAGAGTTTATTTGCTCAAAGCTAGTTTTGTTAAGTAGAGAGAAGAATAGAAGATTGCCCTACTTTGTAAACATTTGCTTGGATAAAATAAGGTCGAGTGGCACACGAGGATATTACGCACCAAGTGTCCAAACAACCAAACACTTGGATATTACGCACCAAGCGTCACTTGGATATTACACACCAAGTTCCCAAATTCCCACCCATTAGCGATATTACGCACGCCATGGGGTTTCAAAACTTTGTTTTAGAAAATAGAGAGGAAGATCCTTCAGAGGCTCCATCCTTCAGATGCTCAATGTTGTTCTGTTTCCGTGAACACGGCTGATCGATCAGATTGCAATACTCTCGAGAGTTTGTGTACTTTACCCACAATCCACGATCAAGTCCTTTTACAGACAAGACCATGGCGAGGCTTTCCCTTAGTAGCCCCTCTACCTTCCGGATCCAACCGTGCCAAGAACCACCAAATGTTGGTACCCAGGTGAGGTTTCCCACTAAGTACTAGGCCAAGACAGAGCCCATAATGTATTTTGGCTGCACTGGAAGCTTCTGAATTCTGAAACATGGCAGACTTCTTTGATTCCTGGGCGGCCATCCTCCACCAAAATCACATTCATTGACTCGACAACCATTCCGCCCAGAAGAAAACTTAGTTTTATTTTGAAGTGGATTTGAGAAGAAAGTTTTCTCTAGAGAGCCTTTATACTTAGAAAATTCTTTGTCTTTCGAACCCCCCAACGGTACTTTGTATATATAGCATATCAAGCAATACTTAGCAAAAACAGGGGTACCTATTAGGATGGAATTCCTAAGTATAGAACTACTCATGGCATACTACAAAATCATCGCACTTGCAAAATAATACTAAGGAAAAATTCTACTAGAATATCCTACACATGCATACTACAGAATTTTTGAAGATCACATGCATAGAATCAAAACTGGGATAAAATTATGAACAAGTGATGTAACTTGCCTTGATCCGAGCAGCACTCTACACAATAGCACTCCTTAGCGCACTCCGAGCAATCTAACGAATCACAAACATAGATCTGATCACAACTTGCTCAAAGCATATCACAAAGAGAAACATGCATGCATGCAACATGGTATTTTATGCAAGGTTAGTTCCTCTAAATTGACCAAGGTAGCAAGTTTGGGTTGTGATAGTGTAAGGGTGTCACTAGAATTGATTTCCCAAAGATTTAGATCTAATTGAATCACTAAAAACAATTCCTAGGTTCAAAGGAGCTCAAACCATCTAATTAGCCCCAAATTAGATCAAATGATCCTAAGAAAAGCTTAAAGGTTTGGATCAGTAGGTAATGTGGAAACAAAGCTATTGCAACAAGAATCAATTAAAATAGAATTTTAGTTATTTTTCTATAGATTAAACTCTCTAATCTAATGATTAAAATCTACACCTAAAACCTTACTGTGAACCTGGGAAATTATTGTAGATTTGGATTCTACATAAAATTAGGAATCCATCGGTATATTACAAGCTAAATTTGGACAAATATTCGATTTTATATGATTTTCGCAAGATTGGATCTAAATCTGCAAACAAATCTGAACTACACTTAAAATCCTGCCAAGTGTCAGGGTCTGATTGGCTCCAGCTAGGTGACTCAGCGCTGGCGCGTGCGTGCTGACGCGCGTGGCCACGTGGCGCTCCGTTATTCGCCGATACCCCTTCGGCCTACTTCTAATCTTACGCGTTCAACTTCGATCCGACGGTCATGAGAGGCGGCGGCGACTTACAGGGCGTGACGGCGGCGTGGGGCGGCGGTGGCGTCGGCGATGATGGCTGGCGGCGCTCCGGTGAACCTCGAGGAAGGAGAAACTGCCGATGGTGATCGTCTCCCCCTCGCGGTCCCGTCTGTCACCTCGATTTCATCCCTCTTTTCCTCTAACGGTGACGGCGGCTGCTCCTCCTCCGCAGCTCCGGCGAGCAATCTGCGGCGGCACGCTGCAGAACACAGGGGGGAAAACGATGAGCAGATGGCGTCGATCGAGAGGTCCAAGACAGGGGAAAAATCGGGGGAAGGGGGTTCCCGTGTCGCCGTTTCCGTTGGCTTACCGAGAGCGGCGGTGGTTCGAGTTCGTGGAATCGGAGAGGACTAGGGTCCTTAGGGTTTTGGGGGACGGAGGGGAGGCGCGCGGTTGGTTTTTATAAGCATCCTGGGGGAGTCCTGGCCGGACACGGAGGGCAGAGGGTCGTGGACGACGGGGACTCTGTCCCGTTCCTGTCGGGTGAGAGGAGAGGGATGACAGGTGGGGTAGGGCTGTCGGTGGCAGAGGGGGGAAAGTGGGCCGACGTGCGCAGGCAGGCTCGCTGCTGCGCGGGCGCTGGGGCGGGGTGGGCTGGCTGGCGAGCCGGCCCAGCTAGGTTAGCTGCTGGCCCTTTCTCCCTTTTTTTTGTTTAACATTTTTCTTTTTTCTGTTTTAGTAAAACTCTAATATATTTTGCAAACTAAGTCCAAAATTGATGAAACTTGTTTCTAAAATTTCATAAAATTGAGGTGGTCAACATAGGCCATAGTTTAATGTTTTACAAGGTTTTTAGAGGGGTCATTACTTGACCTCTACAATGGTGCTCACATAAGGCAACCACCATTTGGGTTTTCTAGGTTTAGGTGTTAGGATTTTTATTCCAATTTTTAGTTGTAGGATGCAATGATGCGAGGATGATGCATGACACTAATAACATCCTAATATAGAATCTGGGATGTTACACTCTTCGGGGAAGTGGTGTGTAGGGCCACACAGAGATAAAACAAAACTTTTTCCTCTAACGTGGTGATCCCAATATCTAGGTAAGGTCGAAGGCCACGAGGTTTACCACTATACGCGTAGTTGTGGATTACTGATGAAGCGTGTCAGTTGATGCAGTGTAGTCCTCACGATCAGATCGTCCTGGTGCTGACCGCACAGCACCTCTACTGGTATCCACACGTACAAGGAGGAGCACCAGCGGCGAATTGCTAGGTTCGTATCGACGGTAGGACTGCTGTGGAGCTAGGGTTTCCAACACATGGAATGACCTAACCGAACAACGATTAACCTTTCTGGGTTAAGGTGCTCCACTATATATAGAGAGTGAATGTGGGCTCTGCTTGCGCGACCCATTCAATAAAGCCCATATAACACTAGTCACCATGATTCCAACTCACTAACTCAGTACTAATCCGGTTTAGGTCCAACCCAACCAGATTACAGGTTCAGATCCAATCCGAACTTGCTCCTGCTCTTAAGTGTGTGACCCCATAAGCTCATGGCTACTTGGACACGATTGGAGTCCGACTCTCAATCGATCAGTCGTTAGCGGCTCCTAGCAGAACGTGCCGACTCCCAAGTACCAAAGAGTCATGACGACTTTCCTTTCCAATGTGACTTACGTCTGAGTCCCTTTTGCCTCACGATATACCATGTCAGACTATAGGCGAATATTTCTCATCTCTTAAATAGTCCGACTCTCTTCTCGATCCGAGATATGTGATTCACCCGACTAACTCTTAGTCGATCGCCTCGGTTAACACTTAACCGAGTCGTGCATGGCCATGCTTTCCTAATCATATATCACGAGAGGGCCCAGAGAATATATCTCCGAGTGGAGGGGCAAAATCCCATCTTTGTTATTCACATCACGCAGCTTGATTCTCAGTCGACCCGAACTCTGCCTTTATAACTGGTCAGTTACGGATGAGCATTTGACAGAACCTAAGTCGGTGATCCTCAACTCAGACTATGCAACAACCTCAGGTCTAAGGATTACATTGATTGAGATATACAAATGACAGCTAGTTCGTTGTACCTTAATATGGGTCAATCCGACTCGCTAAACTCTTTAGTCGAATCTGTGTAAGTTGGAATAGCATCTCCATGCCCATGACAAGTGGAACCGAGTCCTCAAGCCAACTTTTACATTGGTCTAAGTTGTGTGTCCAGCATAACCTCAATGACAAAGGATATTTAGTACAAACAACATGAATGCATAGTTCCACAACCGAATCACATATTCAATGATACACATCAGATGTTTATACAAGGACTACTTAATATCTTTATGAATACAATGGGAAATACCATCATACATGATTGCCTCTAGGGCATATTCCCAACAATCTCCCACTTGCACTAGAGTCAATCTTCCGACATCACATGTCTAAGCATCTAATGACCATAGCTCTTAGGTGCGCCTCATGCTTTGGCTGTGGTAACGGCTTTGTCAACGGATCCGCAATATTTAACTTGATATCACCCTGATCCACGAACTGGTGAATCAGGTGGTACCACATGAGTATGTGCTTGTTCTTCTGGTGTTGTCTAGGTTCCTTGGATTGTGAAATAGCACCATTGTTGTCACAATACACGTCCAATAGATTGGATGAGCCCTGAACCACACCAAGATCCATGAGGAAATTCCTCATCCAAACAGCCTCCTTTGCTGCCTCCGAGGCGGCAATATACTCATCCTCTGTTGTAGACGCAGACACAGTCTCTTGCTTGGAACTCTTCCAGCTCACACCACCTCAGTTTAAAATAAACACGTATCCGGATTGCGAACGAGAATCATCAGAGTCGGTAAGATAACTCGCATCCGTGTAACCCTTTACACTGAGTTCATCTTCACCACCATAAACCAAAAACATATCCTTAGTCCTTCTCAAGTACTTTAGGATATTTTTAGCCGTTGTCCACTGGATTTCTCCAGGATCAGCCTGGTATCTTCTCACAACACTTAGAGCATAGGAAACATCCGGCCTAGTACAAATCATGGCATACATGATGGATATGACTGCAGAAGCATATGGAATCGCACTCATCCGACTTCGCTCATCAGTTGTCGAAGGACACTGAGTCTTGCTAAGTTTTACACCATGGGACATCGGTAAGAACCCCTTCTTAGACAATTCCATGTTGAACTTCTTCAACACTTTGTCCAAATAAGTACTCTGACTCAATCCAATGAGCCTCCTTGATCTATCTCTATAGATCCGGATTCCGAGGATGTATGTTGCCTCACCCAAGTATTTCATTGAGAAACTCCTTTCCAATGATTCCTTGGTTTCTTGCAACATCTGGACATCATTTACAATCAGTAATATGTCATCCACATATAAGATTAGAAAATTTACTTTGCTCCCACTAAACTTCTTGTATAAACAAGAATCATGATCACTCTTGATGAAGCCAAACGATTTGACTACCTCATCAAAGCGAATATTCCAACTCCGAGATGCTTGCTTCAACCCATAAATGGATTTATGAAGTTTGCACACCTTGTCAGCATTAGCCAGATCGAAAAAACCCTCGGGTTGTATCATATACACGTCCTCGGTTAAATTTCTGTTAAGGAAAGACGTTTTGACATCCATCTGCCATATCTCATAGTCGAAATAGTCTGCTATAGCTAACATGTTCTGAACTGATTTAAGCATCTCTACGTGTGAGAAAGTCTCATCGTAATCAACTCCTTGAACTTGTCGGAACTCCTTCGCCACAAGAGGTGCTTTATAGACAGAAACATTTCCATCAATATCAGTTTTCTTCTTAAAGACCCATTTGCACTCGACGGGTCTTGCACCATCTGGCAGATCAACCAAGTTCCAAACTTGATTTTCATCCATGGACTTTAACTCGGATCTCATGGCTCCAAGCCATGACTCGGAATCAGATCCCACCATCGCTTCCGAATAATTTGTTGTCTCATCACTGTCTAACAGTAATACATCACGAACACTTCGTAATCTTGCCGATCTTCGTAGTACAGGTACTGCTTCCGGCTCAGCTACCATGACCGGCTCAACCTCCAAGGTTTTTGTCGACTCACTACTAGCCGGTTCCTCTCGAATTTCTTCGAGATGCACTGTGCTCCCACTTACTCCCCGACAGAGAAACTCTTTCTCAAGGAAGACACCGTTCCGAGAGACATACACTTTGCCCTCTTCTCGGTTGTATAAGTAGTATCCCAAGGTTTCCCTTAGATACCCCACGAAAATACACTTATCTGACTTGGCTGTAAGCTTGTCCGACTGAAGTCGCTTGGCAAATGCTTCACAACCCCAAATCTTAAGAAAATACAAGCTCGGCTTTTTGCATGTCCACATCTCATGCGGTGTCTTCTCTACCAACTTTGATGGTACTCTGTTTAGTGTGAACGCTGCTGTTTCTAGACAATAACCCCAAAATGATAAAGGCATATCTATCTGACTCATCATTGATGATACCATGTCCAACAAGGTTCGATTTCGCGTTTCCGAGACAGCGTTCCTTTGCGGTGTTCTTGGCGGAGTAGTCGAAATAGGCCGCTATAGCTAACATGATCCGAACTGATTTAAGCATCGCTACGGGCGAGAAGGTCTCGTCGTAATCAACTCCTTGAACTTGTCGGAACCCTTTCTCGACAAGACGTGCTTTATAGATTGAAACATTTCCATTCATATCAGTTTTCTTCTTAAAGACCCATTTGCACTCCACGGGTCTTGCACCGTCTGGCAGATCAACCAAGTTCCAAACTTGATTTTCATCCATGGACTTTAACTCGGATCTCATGGCTCCAAGCCATGACTCAGAATCAGATCCCACCATCGCTTCCGAATAATTTGCCGGCTCATCACTGTCTAACAGTAACACATCACGAACACTTCGTAATCTCACCGATCTTCGTAGTATAGGTGCTGCTGCAGGTTCAGCTACCACGACCGGCTCAACCTCCAAGGTTTTTGCCGACTCGCTACTAGTCGGTTCCTCTCGAATTTCTTTGATCTGCACCATGCTCCCACTTACTCCCCGACTGAGAAACTCTTTCTCAAGGAAGACACCGTTCCGAGCGACAAACACTTTGCCCTCTTCTCGGTTGTAGAAGTAGTAACCCAGGGTTTCCCTCGGATACCCCACGAAAATACACTTATCCGACTTGGTTGTAAGCTTGTCCGACTGAAGTCGCTTGACAAATGCTTCACAACCCCAAATCTTAAGAAAAGACAAACTCGGCTTTTTGCCTGTCCACATCTCATGCGGCGTCTTCTCTACCGACTTTGATGGTACTCTGTTTAGTGTGAATGCCGCTGTTTCTAGACAATAACCCCAAAATGATAAAGGTAGATCTGTCCGACTCATCATTGATCGTACCATGTCCAACAAGGTCCAATTTCGCCTTTCCGTAACACCATTCCTTTGTGGAGTTCCTGGCGGAGTAAGTTGAGGAACTATTCCACAACTTTTCAGATGGTCATCAAACTCATGGCTCATGTACTCGCCTCCTCGGTCTGACCGAAGAAACTTTATTTTCTTGCCGAGTTGATTGTGTGCTTCATTCTGGAATTCTTTGAACTTTTCAAAGGCTTCCGACTTATGTTTCATCAAGTAGATATATCCATACCTACTCAAATCATCAGTGAAGGTAATGAAGTACTCATAACCACCCCTGGTTGTCGTGATCATTGGTCCACATACATCACTATGTACTAGTCCCAACAAGTCGGACGCCCTTTCGCAACTCTTTGCAAAAGGTGTCTTGGTCATTTTGCCGAGTAGGCAAGATTCGCAAGTCTCGTAAAAATCCAAGTCAAACGATGTTAGGAGTCCATCATCATGGAGCTTCTTCACGCGTTTCCAACTTATATGACCAAGCCGACAGTGCCAAAAGTAAGTCATATTCAGATCATTTGGTTTCAACCTTTTAACATTTATGTTATAACTGACTCACCATCAAGATTCAAAATAAATAACCCGTCTTGGACGGGTGCAAAGCCGTGAAACATATCATTCAAATACAAAGAACAACCATTATTCTTGATATTCGACTCATAGCCTTGCCTCATCAAACATGAAGCAGAAATAATGTTTTGACTGAGCACTGGAACATAATAACAATTATTCAGATCCATAATGAATCCGGAAGGTAAATGAAGTAGCATCGTGCCGACTTCCAACGCAGCAACTCTTGCTTTGTTGTCGACTCGAATATCAACCTCGCCTCTTGCTACGCTCCTAGTTCTACCAGTCCCTGCAACGAGTTGCAGATGTGAATAACTGATCCGGTATCATATACCCAAGAACTATTAGGTGCATCAGCAAGATATATGTCTATAACATTGCAAACAAGTGTACCTGAGTCGGAAGTCATACCTCCACTCTTGGCTTTGTCGGCCAAGTACTTGCTGTAGTTCATCTTCTAGTGGCCATCCGCCTTGCAGTAGAAGCAAGTGGATCCGGCTGAAGGAGATGGCTTAGTCCCTGAGGAAGTGCTTGGGACCGGGTCCTGAGCCTGCTTTCCTCCTGACTTAGCCTTCTTCTTAGTCCAAGAACTCTTCTTGAACTTAGCCTTATTCTGCACCATCAACACTTGACTGGCGCTCTTCTTGAGATCCGCCTCTTCCTACTTGAGCATCCCATGTAATTCAGTGAGATTCTTCTCCATACCATGCATGTGGTAGTTCGAAATGAACTGCCCATATGCACTAGGAAGAGAGTTCAGAATTATATCTATAGCAAACTCTTCGCTAATGGGCTAGCCAAGCCTCTCCAGAGACTGCACGTAACCAACCATTTTGATCACATGCGGACTCAGTGGATCACCATACTTAAGCTTGCAACTCAGTAAAGCCTGAGAGACTTGATACCTCTCAGTCTTCGCCTGAGCCTGGAACATACTTTTGAGGCTTTCGATCATATCATAGGCCTCAACATGCTCGAACTGCTTTTGCAAGTCCGGTTCCATGTGAGCAAGCATAAGACAGCTAATATTCGTGAACTCATCCTTAGCCCGACGGTAGGCATTGGTGGCAGCGACAGTCGCATTCTCATTCGGCTCATCTGGAAGTGGGTTGTCTAGGACATAGTCCTTCTTTTCTTGTTTGAGGACAATTCTCAGATTTCGATACCAGTTGGTAAAGTTAGTGTCGTTCAGTTTATCTTTCTCAAGAATGGTTCTCAACGCAAAACTGGATATCTGAGAGTGATTGCTACTTGGTGCCATGATCTACAACAGAAAATATGCAAAACACTTAAGACATGTATTCATAAAAGAGCAAGCATATTAAACATTTTAATATTTTATGCTCCCACTAGAACCAACACCCCTCCGATGGTTGCTTAGTGATTCAGGATCCTAAATAAGCAAGTCGGCTAGTGAGCTTTAGCATCACCGCTAGCCGCCAAGTGATCTAGGTAGACAACTCCTTGTTAATCGCATCTCATGTGACTCCTGTTGGACGGGTGGCATCACATGCCCCGGCTCCCATCAGACTTGTCCCCGAGCCCCACAACCGTTGTGATAGACCCGTCTAGCTTACCGAGTGTTTCCGCAGTAAGAATCCGACTCGAACCCACCTAGTCGGAAAGAATTGGCAGCACCCCAATTTCATGAGCCCACTACCAAAAATGTCCGGCTTGTGATGGTGCAAACACTGGCGGGAAAACCGACTAGACCTTCTTTGATGGATAAAATTTTACCGACTATCTAATAGAGGTAAAACAGAGAAATAACAATAACACAAAATAAAGCAATTATAATGTGAAATGGTATGGCTCTCTTCATGGCGGTCTCCATCTCCACAAAGCCTATAATCCGACTCGTGCCAACTCTTGTCACTTGCCGTCTTACTCCATGTCATCGACATGTACATCGCCTTGCATGCCTTCCGGGTTCTCCAAACAGCTACACTAGCTTAGTAAAGTAAATTACAAGGAGAATCCGACACGTAGGTCGTTATACAATAAATTGACAGCACCTAGGCTCCGGCCGGCTGACAAAAACCGTGATTCGCAGATCACGTAAGGATTACACACATACATCACATGCACATGAACCATACCATTCACAACTTCCTGCAAAAACAAGTTATGCATAGATACAATATCTACCGGCGTTGTGAAACTCGCAACGACATCTAAGGCGCTACGACAGGGCGAAGCCGGCGGTCCCGCTATCCAGATAGCGGGCGGGGATCGAAGGGGCAGCGCCCGACTATTTTTCTGAATATGTAGATCTCATCTACGATCCGAACATGGATTCCGACCATCGTTCCGATTCGATCAAACTCTTTGATCTTCGATCACCGCTTCTGGATATACGTGTCACAGTCTACCCCGATGGCAGAAGCCGACCGGTAGGGGTATGTCGTTCCACGACCTCAGTAGTATGATCACGAAAATCAGATCTACCATTCCCCAAGCAAAGTTGATCCAATCAAATTCGTACAAAACCGATCTATCTCATAGATCGACCACCAAACAACACATTGATCTCATCTACAGCCAACCGTATATCACATATGCGAGATCTCGAGCCTAAAACTAGAAGCTATCGCTCTGATACCACTGTAGGGCCACGCAGAGATAAAACAAAACTTTTTCCTCTAACATGGTGATCCCAAGATCTAGCTGAGGTAGAAGGCCACGAGGTTTACCACTAGACGCGCAGTTGCGAATTACTGATGAAGCGCGTCAGTTGATGCAGTGTAGTCCTCACGATCCGATCATCCTGGTGCTGATCGCACAACACCTCTGTTGGTATCCACACTTACAAGGAGGAGCACCGGCGGCGAACTGCTAGGTTCGTATCGACGGTAGGACTTCTGTGGAACTAGGGTATGCAACACATGGAATGACCAAACCGAACAACGATTAACCTTTCTGGGTTAAGGTGCTCCACTATATATAGGGAGTGAACGTGGGCTCTGCTCGCGCAACCCATTCACTAAAGCCCATATAACACTAGTCACCGTGAGTCCAACTCACTAACTCAGTCCTAATCCGGTTTAGGTCCAACCCAACCAGATTACAGGTTCGGATCCAATATGAACTTGATCCCGCTCTTAAGTGTGTGACCCCGCAGGCTCATGGCTACTTGGACACGATTGGAGTCCGACTCTCAATCGATCAGTCGGTAGCGGCTACTAGCAGAACGTGCCGACTCCCAAGTACCAAAGAGTCATGACGACTTGCCTTTCCAATGCGACTTACGTTCGAGTCCCTTTTGCCTCACGATATACCTTGTCAGACTACAGGCGAATAATTGTCATCCCTTAAATAGTCTAACTCTCTTCTCGATCCGAGATAAGTGATTCACCCGACTAACTCTTAGTCGATCGCCTCGGTTAACACTTAACCGAGTCGTGCATGGCCATGCTTTTCGAATCATATCTCACGAGAGGGCCCAGAGATTATATCTCCGAGTGGAGGGGCAAAATCCCATCTTGGTTATTCACATCACGCAGCTTGATTCTCAATCGACCCGAACTCTGCCTTTATAACTGACCAGTTACGGATGAGGGTTTGACAGAACTTAAGTCGGCGATCCTCAACTCGGACTATGCAACAACCTCAGGTATAAGGATTACATTGATTGAGATATACAAATGACAGCTAGTTCGTTGTAACTTAATATGGGTCAATCCGACTCGGTAAACTCTTTAGTCGAATTTGTGTAAGTTGGAATAGCATATCCATGCCCATGACAAGTGGAACCGAGTCATCAAGCCAACTTTCACATTGGTCTAAGTTGTGTGTCCAGCATAACCTCAATGACAAAGGATATTTAGTACAAACAACATGAATGCATAGTTCCACAACCTAATCACATATTCAATGATACACATCAGATGTTTATACAAGGACTACTAAATATCTTTATGAATACAATGGGAAATACCATCATACATGATTGCCTTTAGGGAATATTCCCAACATGGTGTTCGGGCTTCAATTCATGCAGCCTAGAGGCAGAGGGGAGGCGTTGCTTGGGGGAAAATGGAGTGGAGAGCGACGCATTTAAAGGCGCGTCATCACTGGCAGGAATTAACCACGCATTCACTCGATTTAACGGGGATTGAATCATGGCAGAAACGGCAAGGGGGAACGATCGAGGTGGAGACGATGACTGACATAGTGGGGCAGCTTTGTCAGTGAGAGGGGAAAATGCGCGTGGGGTCCTGCTGTCAGCGACTGAGGGGGTGCGTGGTTGAGTGGAAAACGCTTCGCTGCGGGGAGGGAAATGGGCTAGCTGTTGGGCCTGCTGGGTTGGGCCAGATGGGTTGGGTTTGATTCATTTTTTTTTGTACAGAATGTTTTTCATTTTCTATTTTGAATTTTTGTTTTGATTTTCATTCAAATAATTCAAACTCCATTTGAATTCAAAACCTCCACCAAAATTTGTGTAGATTTTAATACTGTTATCTAACATATTCTAAAGTCAAATTTAGAATAATTAATTTTAGGGTTTATAATAAGAGATTAAATAAATAGACATTAGTCTTTATTTCAAAATAGGATTTAAATATATTTTAAAACACTATTTGAATTCTAAATTTTACAAAAACCTTTTCAGTAGGTTTTATTTGAAAAATAATTTCACTTTGAAATATTATTTAAAATACATTATTAAGTTTTAATGTCCATTCAAAAATAGGAGAATGTCTTTACTTAAATAAAATTGGATATTAATAAATCCTCATGATTTTATTAAATAATCCTTTACCTTTATTACTAAACAAAAATATTTTATTTTACTTTGTTTGGCCAAATTTTAATTTGGCTCTTAAAAAAGTCCTTATTTAATATTTCCTCCTTTGCTTATAAAAAAACATATCTTTTTATTTAAGGATCCAAAAATAGTGATTCCAACTATTATAATTTTATTTATTATTTGTTTATATTTTTAAATTCTTCTAGGATTTTATTTGATCAAAATAGGTTTTGATGTTTCCATTTGGACTCAAAAAGTTTATTTTCACCCTAAATTTCAACAAATATTTATTTTGTTTATTTATTTTTTCACATTTCAAAATTTGGAAAATTTTGGGATGTGACAGGCTACCACCCTTAAATGAAATCTCGTCCTGAGATTTGGGAAGGCTAGGGGTTACAAGTTGGCTTGAAGACAACTATGGTACTACCACCCTGAAAAGAAAGTTTCATAGGGTTACATTAATGGTTCACTTGACCATGGGTTCAATACTTGATATCCAGACAAGGAATCCTTATTTGACTCAACCGAGTTAACTAATTCCTGACATCCACTTCTTCTATTTCTTCAAGGTTCCCATCCATGTCAATGTGGTTCACATGTCCTTTCTGGGTTACATTGGAGTCATTCCCATTGGAGTTTCTAGCATCCTTTTTATTTTCCTTCTCGGGACAGTCTGATGCATAGTGTCCAAGTTCCTTACAATTATAGAACTGCAACTGGCTAATGCCTTTCTTCCTGAAATTTTCATGTTGGTTCCGACCAAGGTCATCTCCATTGTCGGTATCATTTCCATTATTATAACTTCCATTGTTATTGTGGTGGTACTGATGTGGTTCAGAATCTTCATTGCTCTTTTTGAATGAACGCTTCTTTTGTGATGATCCTAAGTGATACTTGAGTTTATGCTTCATCTTTCTGTTCTCAAATTGATTCATCTTGTTTTCCAAGATGGTGGCTTTGTCACAGAGTGATTGATAAGTTGGGACATAGGCAACAAACAGCTTCAGGTTCAACTCATCATTAAGTCCTTCGAGGAATTTCTCCTTCCTCTTAGCATCTGTATCAACTTCATCCGGTGCATAGCGTGCCAGATTGTTAATTCTTCAATGTACTCACCCACACTGAGGTGACGCTGTTTCATATTGTGAAACTCCTTTTTCTTCAAGTTCATCACTCTAGATGAGATGTGAGCTGTACGGAAACCATCCTCAAAAATAGCCCAAGTCACATCCTCAAGGGGAGTGGTGATCTGAAAGTTGTCCCACCATGTTGTTACTGGTCCTTCAAGCAGAAATGCTGCAAACCTAACTTTTTCTTCGTCGGTGCAGCCAACAGTCACTAAGTCCTTATTCACCGAACGTAACCAGTCATTGGCTATCATTGGATCAGTTGTCCCAGAGAACCTTGCAGGCCTTAGTTTCAGAAACCTGGTGAGCATGTCATGTGCTGGAGGATTATTTTGATTGTTATTGTTATTGTTGTTTTTGTTGCTGTTCTGATTCTGATTTTGCATAAACTGCATCATCATCTGCATCAATTGAGCTTGACCTGTCATCAACTACTGCATCTCGGGAGTGATGTTGTTGTTGTTGTTTTGGATGGGGTTGGCGCGTCGGGGAGGCATCTTTTGGTTTGATAGGGATAAGTAATGATGGATAGGTCTAAATAAGTTCTAACACACAACCCAAAACAATCAAGTTCAATCAAACAATCAAACAATCAACAAGCAACTATTCACTTAACAACTTATGAACTTAACTCATGAGTTGAAGGAAACAACAATATTTCTTGAAATAATTAACTTAGTATAGTCATACCCCATAGGTCAATATGATCCATACACTGGCATGTTATCAATGTTGTTGGTAGGAAATCTAATGTCTCTTGGTTCTCATTAGTAGTCCTTAGTGATGTCTAAGTTGAAGTCCTTGGTGAAACTAAAGTTGAAGTCATTGGTCATGGTGGAGGCTTTGTCCATCAAGTCGAAAAGGAAGAGGTGTAGAATTCAAAAACCAAAAGGTTGAGGAAAGAGTTTACAAGATTGTTCGTAAATAAGTTTTGGAACAAAAACAACTCCTATTTTTCTAAGAGGTTTGTCCAATCCTAGGGTTACAATCCTACAGGAAACATAGTGCTCTGATACCATCTGTAAGAGTCCCAACCTTTTATAAGGTAGAGATCTCTATGTTTACAATGCTAGTCCCTGGATCAATAGCTAGCATCCATAGTTAAGATGTAATATCAAGAAACAAAGGTCATAATAACTAGGAATAAAATAATTCATTACATCTTACATAGCTCATTTGGCTATCTCATTACAATGCAGCAGAATATCTATATAGCGTGGAGTCCTTCATCTTCAAAGTGCCACAGGCAGTCATGTTGGTTGTAGACTTGTAATCCTAGTCAACACACTTCACTAACATCAAACAAACCTGCAACATAATAAGTTGCAGCCACAAGGGTCAATACATTTGAATTATATTGGCAAGTTTCACTACTATGTAGAAATAAGTGGATCCTATCATTACATGCATATTTGTTTAAGTAGGGTTTAGGCTCATTTGCAGAAAGCAATATAGTTTTATCCTATCTTTTCAAAATAGTTTTGATCTTTTGACAAATCTTTTTGAACTCCTTGGAAAACTCCAAGTGCTTCAAATCCCTTGTTGTCACCATCAAGTTTTAATTTTGAGAAATTGGAATATCGAGATCTTCCATAGCTTCAGGCCTTAGTTGCTCAGGGTTGTCCATAACCAGGGACACGGCTAAGTACTTAGAATTTTGATCTTCTGTAGAAGTTTTACACTTTACCCACATGACACAATGTCGTCTTGACGCCACCAGTGGCCGCTGGATAAGTACACACCAAATGGAGTACCGGCAGATCGAGAATGTGACAAAGTCTTTCCATAGAAGTCCTCCCAATACATAATGCTAGCTTGTCTACCAGGCACCAATGTAAGGATATATTTCCAATACACAATTCTAGTTAACCTGAAGATGCCAATGCAAGGATCTTCCACTATGTAGTTTACTAAACCAGAGCCCATTTAGCATGTGGCTGTACACGGAAGCCACTGTATGAGAAACATGTTCAATCTCTAAGTCCCTGGGTGGTTTTCTTCTAGTGCACATACAAAAAGATAGCCATATAAACATGGTTCCCTTTGTTGCCACCTTGTCCAAAATTGAGTATCCTCTTTCCACCCAGGTGGTTCATTGAGTACTTGTTTTATTATATAAAACATATATTTTTCCAACACTTTATAGAATCATATCATGTATCCCATACCAAATATATAGCAGGTCTAAGCATACTACAACTACAATTTTTTCAGTAAGGGAGATATAAGGATATCCTAATAGGATATAGCATAGCATAGAAATATAGTAGTCTTATCATGCATGTTACAAAATCCACTAAGTGTAATGAAAATAGTAGGACATGGATGAAAGTTTCACTTGCCTTTTTAGTAAATAATATTGGTTCACTTCTTGACCATGCAAATATCACACTCTTCTAACTTCACTATAATTCAATCAAGCAAACAGGTATTCAACTAGCATTCAAACCATTCATCACATAAAATGACAAAAACATGGCAGTGCATGCAAGCATGCAGAAGATGGTTTTATTTGGAAAAATGTTTCTATTAGGCTCTAAACATTTTAAAGCTCATATTGGTCATTTACAAAAGTGGTAAAACCATTTGCAAAAGGTTTCACCCCATAAATCAAATATTATACCAAAGTGATATTTTATGTTGTTAAAAATGCCTTTTTGCAAAGTAATAATTTTATAGGGTTCATCCAATATATTTTTAAATCTCTAAACTTGGTGTTTAGGGTCAGAGAGTTTAATTCAAATCATTTTCCAAAGTTTTTACTCAAAAAGTATTTTTAACACATAAAAAATATTTCTATTTGACTAGAAATGTTCCAATTCAAAGATTTATTCTTTAACTTCATAAAATACATTTTTAAAGCCAAAGGTTGCTTTCTATGTTCAGTAGGTTCAAAACAAACCACTTAGAAAAGATTTCACCTTAAAAATATTTCTAGAACAGTTTTTATATTCAAATTATGCCTACACAAGTTTCTGCAAATTCAACCAATTTTCCAGAAGCAAAAAATTAAACAAAGTTCATGGTTGCAAAGTACTTGTCCTGATGATTCCATTGATATAAAATTTGCATAATTTGGACATGTAGATTAAAAGTTATGAACTTTAAAAATTTGCATATCTAATAGATCAAATTTCTGTTTTAAATCAAACTCTGTCCACATGGCGCTTTCTTACTGGACGATACCGGTTCGGGTGGATCGCGCTCTGTGGGCTGTTATATTTAAAACGCATAGCACGGCCCAGATCGTCGCATACCCCTTCGCTTATCTAATCTATCCTAGCCAATAGATCAGGACCAAAAGACTATAATGAACTTGCCAGGAACTGGCGGCGCTGGCGGCGGCTGACGGCGGCGCACTGTAAGATCCCTCCCTATTAAAGGTAAGGATCCTTGTGATTGCAATGCTAGTCTCTGGATCAATGCTAGCATCCACAGTTTAAGATGAAGTACACAGAAACAAAGGTCATTATTACATATCATTCCAGAGACAAACATAGTCTTTTACAACTCCATGGCCATAGGCCTAATACAAGAGTTTAACCATAACAATATAAATAAGTCTTCATCTTCATGTACCACAGGCAATCATGTTGAGTGTAGACTCATAACCCCTAATCATCATCAGAATAACCTGCAACATCACAAGTTACATCCAAAGTGGGTCAATACATTGGAATAGTATTGGCAAGTGATACCTTAGTAGAATATTAGTATCTAGATACTACATGAATTTGGCTAAGTGTATCTTTGCTCAAAATAGGTTTTACCTATCAGTTGAAATCACTAAGTTTTTCTTTGACAAAACTTTCCCAAGGAATCACCAATAGAAATTGGTGAAATTTCACCCTTGTTCAACCACAAGTTTTAACTTAGAAAATTGGGATGAGGAGATGCTTGATAGCTTCCATGTCTTGATGATCAAGTTGTCCAATACCAGGGACATGGCTAAGTACTTAGATTCTTCCATCTGCAGAGGTTGTGCACTTTCCCCACAAGACTTGATTTTCACCAAGACAGGACCTTTCAGAAGCCTTCCGTTAGACCAAATGGACGCGCTCCAACCTATCATCCCACTACCACCAACTGTCCAAATGGCTAAGTTAATGCAACCTATGTGATCCAGGCAGAGCCCATAATGCCATGTGGCTGCACTAGAAGCTTCTTAACATTTGGCATCTCAAATCCCTTTGTTCCTGGGTGGCTTTCCACAAGTGAGATACACAAGGTAAACCATAGAAATGGGCCTTGTGTAACCACTCAACACAAACCATTCTTTCCATTCCACCAAGGTGTTTCATTCACTTAGTTGTTTTATTATAAAAAACATAAGTCAATGACTTAGAAATATTTCACATAGCAAGAATATATAATCCTCCCTTGGTTGCTACTAGCTAGGCTAAGCATGGCAATAGTAAGCATCTTACCTTAGATGAAATTCTAACAATTCTACAACTACTAGGATTTCCCAAGCATAGCATAAATACTTAGCAAAATATTCATACAAGTCCTATACAAAATATTTCTAATGCATAGGTAAAATATAGGGATAAAAACATGAAGCACCACTTGCCTTGGTAGTTTGGGGAGTAGCAACAATCTTCACAACAACAATCACTATTTGCACCAAAATCTACACATAAAATAATGGCACCAAAATCACATAACAAATTATACAAACAAAAATATATGAATGTGTGCAAATGCCATGTGATGATTTTATTTCTATACCAAACAAGACAAGTATACAGTACTGAAACATAAACAAGACCAAGATACTCAAAATAAACTTTATTTGATCTTTAAAACATTTTTCAAATAATTTCCATACTCGAATTAAGCCTACAAATGTCTCTGCAAAAATAACCATTTTTATAGAGGCAAAACATTAAACACATTGTATAAACATATAAGATTCTTTCTCCTGATTCCAATGATATAAAATTTACAAAATTTGAACGTGTGGATCAAAAGTTATGAATTTTACAAGTTTGAATCACTAATAGATCTAATTCAGATTTTTAAAACAAAGAACTAGTCACGCGGCAGCGTCTGATTGGCTGATACCGTTTCGCACCGGAACACACTCGCGGGCCGTTAGATCTAACTTAACACGCACGGCTCAGATCTGCCCGTACCGCTTCGCTACAGATCTAATTCTAATCGCTAGATCTAGATCCTACAGCTATAGATCAAACGACCACAGATGGGCGGCGCCAGCGGCGGCGATGCGGCGGTGCGGCTCTGTCAGAGAGGTTGCCAGCGATTTAGGTCGCACGGGGAGGAGTGGAGGTGATTACTGTGTTTGCGGGACTGCAGTGGATGTCAAGGTGGTCGAGGGAGAGACAGGGGCGCACAGACTCGACGTCTATTGCTCGTCGGAGAAGCGTCAGTCGTCAGGTACGGCTGTCCGTCGTCGTTGGCGAGGTTACAGACCGCGCCTACCCAAAAGAATGATGCCGTTAGATGCGCACAAGCCTGGCGAACATGTGAGTAACCAGAAGAGAGGAAGGGGTGGTCGGGAACTACCAGGAGGTGTCGCCGGAGTCGAGCAGCGGCTCTGTCACTTGCGGAGGTGGACGGGAACGACTGCCTGGGTCAAGCGCGGCCAAACGAAAGGGGTCAGGAGGTGCACAAGGTTGTAAGGAACACGCTCGTTTGAATTAGAAGGGTAGGGGTGGTCTGGCTCACCGGAACTTCGTCGCCGGAGCTCGTCGGTACAGCGGCGGTGTGAGAGCAATTAGGGGCAGCCTGGTGGCGGAGCGAGGGGAAAGATGCGGAGAGGGGAGGGGATTAAATAGCCGGGGAGGGGGCGAGGATTACTCCCTGCATTAATGGGATTTAAGCGGGGCAGTGACTGCGGCGAGGTAACGGTGGAGCGGCTCGGGCGCGCGTTGATTGGGGACGACGCTGACGGGGCAAGGTAGGGTCGGGCTGTCAGTGGGTGGGTGCGCGTTGATGCGGTGAGAAACAAAGATGAAGGGGGAACCCCGAGTGGGCTGCTTTGGTTGCTGGGACGAATGGGTAGCGCCTGGCCTAGTTCTGTTTTCTTAACCTTTTTCTTTTTCTAATTCAATTTTCAGGAAACCTTTTCAAATGAATTCAAATGTGTTTGAATTCCAAATCTTTCGGGATTTTTATAAAGTGAAACCTGCATATTTTTGAGTATAAAACCATGCTGTCTGACTAGACATGCTTGTTTCCTTTGAAATTTTAAAATAAATAGTGCCTTAGCACAAGATTTGATAAAGATATGAAAATGGTTTTAAAACCATATTTTGTTTTTGGAAATTTTTTCCAAGCTTTGGAACTCAACCAAACCAACTTATGAACAAGCAAATCTTGGTTTGAAACAAATATTCTCTCACTAGATAGTAGCATTGGATCAATGCTTGTATACATAAAATAATAAGCACTCAATGCTTCTGTTTTCTTTGAAATGACTTTGAAATTGATCCTTAAATGATTATGCATGCATGGATGATATGCAATCTTTGAAAACATGATTTTAGGGATGTTACAAATCTAACCCCCTTAAGGTGAATCTCGCCCTCGAGATTCGGATTGGCTAGCAAATAGGTGATGGTGGTCTTTCCGAAGATCATCTTCTCTTTCCCATGTTGCTTCTTCTTCGGAATGATGGTTCCATTGTACTTTGCAGAATTTGATAGTCTTAGTTCGAGTAACCCTTTCTGTAGTCTCAAGAATCTTGATAGGTTTTTCCTCATAAGTGAGATCACTCTCCAATTGAACCCCTCCAAAGGTATAGTATCCTTCAAAGAAGTCTCTTCCATCTCTGGATGTCATTTCTTTAGCTGACTCACATGAAACACATTGTGAACGGCAGACAATGATTCTGGCAATTCAATCTCATAAGCTACTTCTCCTTTACGACTCAGAATCTTGAATGGTCCAACATATCTTGGGGCCTATTTTCCTTTGACGCCAAATCTCTTCACTCCACGAAGTGGTGACACTCTAAGATAAGCTCTATCACCCACTTCATAGGTGACTTCTCTACGCTTAGGATCTGCCTAGCTCTTCTGTCGGGACTGTGCTATCTTCAATCTGTCCTTAACTAGCTTGAACTTCTCTTCCGCCTCTTTGATTAGTTCTGGTCCGAACAAATTTCTTTCTCCCACACCATTCCATAGTAATGGGGTGGTACACTTTCTCCTATAGACAAACTCAAATGGTGCCATCTCAATACTGGCTTGATAGCTATTATTGTAAGCGAATCCTGCGTAAGGCAGACTTTCATCCAACCTAGCTCCATAATATAGAGCACATGCTCTCAACATGTCTTCAAGAATCTGGTTGGTCCTTTCTGCCTGTCCATCAGTCTGAGGATGAAAAGCAGTACTGAATTCCAATCTAGTTCCCAATGACTCATGTAGTTGCCTCCAAAAATGAGAAGTGAACCGAGTTCCCCTATCGGACACAATACTCTTGGGTACTCCATGCAGACATATAATCCTACTCATATAGATCTTGGCAAACTTAGCACTTGTATAGGTTATCTTCACGGGTATGAAATGAGCCACTTTAGTTAGGCGATCCACTACTACCCAAATAGAATCATATCCTGACCTGGTCCTTGGCAATCCAGTGATGAAATCCATGCCAATCTTGTCCCACTGCCAATCAGGAATATGTAGTGGTTATAGCAATCCTGCTGGTTTCTGATGTTCCGCCTTCACTCTACTACATACATCACACAAAGCAATATGTTTGGCGATGTCCTTCTTGAGATTATTCCACCAAAATCTGTCCTTCATATCCATGTACAGTTTGGTGTTACCCGGATGAATGGAATATAGTGAGTTGTGCGCTTCTTGTAAAATCAGTTTCCGAAACTCCGGATCTTGTGGAACACAGATACGTTTTCCATACCATAAAGTACCCTGTTCGTCTTCATGGAATCCTTTGGCTTTTCCCTTGCCAATCTTTTCCTTAATCTCTTCAATTTCCTCGTCTGTCTTTTGGGCTTCTTTGATTTTGTCCAACAAAGTGGGTTGAACATCCAATGACATGAGATGTCCTTCAGGCACAATCTCCAATCTGAGATCTCTAAATTGGGCACACAGATCATCTGGCAACTCTCCTTTAGTAAGGCCATTCACAAATACCTTACGGCTTAGTGCATCCGGTACAACATTTGCTTTATCGGGATGGTATTGCAAACTCAATTCATAGTCCTTGATGAGTTCTAGCCATCTTCTTTGTCTCATGTTGATTTCTTTCTGAGTAAAAATATACTTCAAACTTTTGTGATCTGTGAACACTTCACATCGCTTTCCCAAAAGATAATGCCTCCATGTTTTGAGTGCATGGACAACAGAGGCTAACTCTAAATCATGAGTAGGGTAATTTACCTCATGAGTTTTGATTTGTCTCGAGGCATAAGCCACAACTTTCCCTTCTTGCATTAGAACTGCACCTAATCCATGATGAGATGCATCACAATACACATGGAAATCTTTCTCCAAGTCTGGTAGACATAAGACTGGTGCTATCACTAGTATCTTCTTCAATTCTTGGAAACTGAGCTCACATCCTTCAAACCAAGCAAATTTCTTGTGTTTCTTTAGTAACTCAGTCATTGGCTTAGCTACTTTAGAGAAATTCTCAATAAATCTTCTGTAATATCCTGCCAAGCCAAGGAACCTACGAACCTCTTTCACTAACTTAGGAGATTCCCACTCAGTTACAGCTGACACTTTTGCGGGATCAACTGCTACACCATCTCCTGACACAACGTGTCCAAGAAATCCAACTTCATTTAACCAAATTCACACTTGCTGAATTTGGCATACAACTTATGCTCTCTAAGATTCTCAAGTATCAAACGCAAATGTCCTTCATGCTCTTCTTTGCTCTTGGAGTAGATCAAAATGTCATCGATGAAAACGACAAAAAACTTGTCAAGGAACTCCATGAACACCTTGTTCATCATATTCATGAAATAAGCTGGTGCATTGGTCAAACCAAATGGCATTACGGTGTACTCATACAATCCATACCTAGTGGTGAAAGTTGTCTTAGGTATGTCTTGTTCTCTTATCTTGAGCTGGAAATAACCTGAGCGGAGATCAATCTTTGAGAACACACAGGCTCCTTCTAACTGATCAAACAAGTCATTGATTCTAGGCAAAGGGTATTTGTTCTTGATAGTCACTTCATTGAGTGAACGGTAATCTATGCATAACCTTTGACTTCTATCTTTCTTTTCCACAAACAAAACTGGTGCTCCCCAAGATGAAGAACTTGGTTGAATAAATCCTTTCTGCAACTGTTCTCCAAGTTGTTTCTTGAGTTCTTTCAACTCATCAACTGACATCTTGTATGGTCTCTTTGCTATTGGTCCTTATCCTGGTAGCAAGTCAATAAGAAACTCCACATCTCTATCTGGTGGCATTGCCAGCAATTCTTCCGGAAACACATCCGGATATTCACTCACAATTGGCACACTGTCTATGCTAACCCCCTTAATAGAATTTAGCTTACTCCCTTTTGATTCAAAGTTAGATTTGAATCTTATGCGTTTCTTTTCCGGGGTTGTGAGTGCGACAGTACGATTGGCACAATCTAGTACTCCATCATACTTGGTCATCCAGTCCATTCCCAAAATTACATCCAGTTGGGAATCTAGGATTATCAGACTCACTAGAAACTTATGCTTTCCAAACTCTATCACTAGATCACGACATCCAAGACATACTATCATATCTCCACCGGGAGAACTTACTTTTATTGGACACCCAGTGTTTTCAGTTGGAAACCCATTTATATCCACAAATGCTTTTGATATGAATGAATGTGATGCACCAGTATCAAAAAGAACAAGTGCTGGAATAGAATTTAGTTTGAACTTACTAGCAACAGCATCAGGTTCTTCATAGATTTCTTCCACATTGATGTGGTTCACTTGTCCCTTCTGGAAAGGGTTGGGCTTGTTGGGTCCTTCAACTTTCTTTTCTGGGCATTCATTTGCATAATACCCCATCTTCTTGCACTTGAAATATTCAACCTGACTGAGATCCTTCTTGACAGGCTGGCTTCCACTACCACTTCCACTTCCATTGTGGTGACTCTTGTATCCACCCTTGTGATTCTTGTACCTGTCATTGTCATGACTACGGTGATGCTTGTTGTCATGACGACGGTTGTGTTTGTGGTGGTTGTTGTACTTTCCATGCTTGTGGGATCCAGAACTCCCACTATCATCATAATGGGAATGCTTGTGAGACGATCCCGAGCAGTGCTTGTTAGAGTTGTGTTTCCTCTTTCTTCTTTCAACCTGTTTCATCTTCCTCTCGAAGATGGCAGCCTTGTCACAAAGAGATTGATAGGTGGGGACATAGGCCACAGATAATTGCAGATTCAGTTCATCGTTCAGTCCTTCGAGGAACTTCTCTTTCCTCTTGGCATTAGTGTCAACTTCATCCGGTGCATAACGCGCCAGTTTGTTGAACTCCTCAATATATTCAGCCGCGCTGCGGTGGCGCTGCTTCAAGTTATGGAACTCCTTCTTCTTCAAACTCATCACTCCAGATGAGATGTGAGCTGTACGGAAACCATCTTCAAAGATAGCCCATGTCACATCCTCAATGGGAGTGGTGATCTAGAAGTTATCCCACCAAGTAGCTGCTGGTCGTTCCAACAAGTGTGATGCAAACCTGACTTTCTCCTCGTCGGTAAAGCCGACAGTTACCAAATCCTTGTTCACTTAACGTAGCCAATCATTGGCCACCATGGGATCAGTAGTTCCTGAGAACTTTGCTGGCCTCAGTCTTAGGAATCTGGTGAGCATGTTAAAACCTGGTGGATTGTTCTGATTGTTGTTGTTGTTGTTGTTGTTGTTGTTGTTATTCTGATTCTGTATGAAAGTAGTCATCATCTGCATCAGCTGTGTCTGTGCTATCATCAGTAGCTGCATCTCGGGGGTGACATTGTTGTTGTTCGGGTTGGGGTTGGCACGTCGAGGAGGCATCTGTAGTTTTCATAAGGATAAGAATGAGATACCCATAGATGCTTAACATGCACAATACATCACATAAACAATCACCAAACAAGCATCAAATAACAAAAGTTCAACGATGTAACAACAAGTTTGAAAAGTAAACACACCAATAGCAAGCCATCCACATGTTGGATGGTCATTGCGACTCAAAATCATAAGTATGGTAAATGATAAATAAACAAGTAGTCATCACTACTCCTCTGCATCAACCTCCTCATCGACAAGTGTAAGACCTGCATTCTCCATAGCGGTCTTGTACTCCTCGATATTGGTAGGCAAGGCCTCTACCTTGGCTTTGAGAGCCCTCTTCTGTGAACGAAGTCTCTCAATCACAACCTGCTGATGCTCGAGCTCGAAGTCCTTGGCCTCTAGTTCTGCAGTCATCTCTCGAATCCTCTTGTTCCTGTCTTGGACTCTCTTCTCTTGGCTTTTGAACTTCCTATCCTGACTCTCAAACTTGGCCTCCATTTCCTTGACTATCTCGTCTTGCTCCACGAAGAGCTTGTCCTTCTCACGAAGCTGCACCTGGAGCTCGTCATTGCTAAGCATGACGTTGGTCCTATCATTATCTAGGTGCCTAAGTAGAACCTCTAGGTCCTGAAGGTACACACGAATCGGCTCTGCCGTCTCTCTAGCAGTATCCTCGAACTCAATAGCCTCACCATCATCGTCGCTCTTCTGAAAGCGTGGAAGTGAGTACCTCTAATCTCCCGAGAGTGTCTCCCTAACAAACGCCCAAGTAAATCCTGCATGACTACCTCTAGGCCTCTCTCCTTGTCGTCATGCATGATCTTGAAGGTGATAGCCTCTATGGCTGGCTCAGTCTGGCGTCCTGGCTGAGTAACCTTGAAGCCCCAAAGGTCCTTCCTCTCAAACTTGGTGAGGGGAAGCATCATGATGCTAGGAAGCGAAAGATTGAGCACACTAGTGAGCTCAATGAGACGAGTGCCAAAACGAGTTCCCTTGAACTCTTCAGCCGTGCTGATAGTAACGTTAGGCATCTATTTTATAAGATAGAGAAACGTTAGAAACAACATCAACAGAAATACACAAGACAAGGTAGCACAAGCATATCATTTGCAAACAAACACACATGTATCCAAGGTTCAACATAACTTAGACAAATTTTTTGGAAATGAAATGATAAGTGTGGTGGTCCAACTAACGAAGTACGTTACAATCCCATCTCACTTGCCAAGTTAGCTAATAGGGCATCCCTAGAGGAAATCTGTCGATCCTGATCACATGACTCCGTTGCTAATTCTATGATGTCCTCTCTTAAACGTTGGTTGGTAGCCTCTATCTCTTGGGTATGCTTCTTTTCTTCCCAAGGTCATTTTGGGTGTGAAGCATTCTGCACTTGAGTCTATCACCAAGCTCCTTGATAGCCTTCCAAGCTGCATCTCTTGTAGAATCAAATAATGTGGTGTGCATCACTGAGTTGGTGACCATGCAGAATCCTGATTCCTTGTGGTTGTCTTCCTTGTTTTTATACAAGTGAAGTTGCACCCACCAGTACTCCACTCCTTCATCCATCACGGGGAAACCTTTGTACACAGCTTCACCATGTATTCCCATGGCAACCATGAGGTCCTTGAGAGCCTTGGGGAATTCTGTCTCACACTCTAATGTCATAGTCATTAGTGGTCCCTTCCTCACGGCTTCGTTGATGGAGTTCATCTAGAAATAGAGATGAGAAAGAAGATTAGAAAAGCTTACGAGAAGAAAAAGACAAGTGTGGAAGTTGTTGAAATTTTTTCCTTAGTGGTTTCTAATCCATTCCTAGGGTCATAATCAAGCAACACAGTGCTCTGATACCATTTGTAAGATCCCTCCCTATTAAAGGTAAGGATCCCTGTGACTGCAATGCTAGTCCCTAGATCAATGCTAGCATCCACAGTTTAAGATGAAGTACATAGAAACAAAGGTCATTATTACATATCATTCTAGAGACAAACATAGTCTTTTACAACTCCATGGCCATAGTCCTAATACAAGAGTTTAACCATAACAATATAAATTAGTCTTCATCTTCATGTGCCACAGGCAATCATGTTGAGTGTAGACTCATAACCCCTAATCATCATCAGAATAACCTGCAACATCACAAGTTACATCCTCAATGGGTCAATACATTGGAATAGTATTGGCAAGTGATACCTTAGTAGAATATTAGTATCTAGATACTACATGAATTTGGCTAAGTATAGCTTAGGCTTGCTTTGCTCAAAATAGGTTTTACCTATCAGTTGAAATCACTAAGTTTTTCTTTGACAAAACTTTCCCAAGGAATCACCAATAGAAATTGGTGAACCTTCACCCTTGTTCAACCACAAGTTTTAACTTAGAAAATTGGGATGAGGAGATTCTTGATAGCTTCCATGTCTTGATGCTCAAGTTGTCCAATACCAGGGACATGGCTAAGTACTTAGATTCTTCCATCTGCAGAGGTTGTGCACTTTCCCCACAAGACTTGATTTTCACCAAGACAGGACCTTTCAGAAGCGTTCCCTTAGACCAAATGGACGCGCTCCAACCTATCATCCCACTACCACCAACTGTCCAAATGGCTAAGTTATTGCAACCTATGTGATCCAGGCAGAGCCCATAATGCCATGTGGCTGCACTAGAAGCTTCTTAACATTTGGCATCTCAAATCCCTTTGTTCCTGGGTGGCTTTCCACAAGTGAGATACACAAGGTAAACCATAGAAATGGGCCTTGTGTAACCACTCAACACAAACCATTCTTTCCATTCCACCCAGGTGTTTCATTCACTTAGTTGTTTTATTAGAAAAAACATAAGTCAATGACTTAGAAATATTTCACATAGCATGAATATATAATCCTCCCTTGGTTGCTACTAGCTAGGCTAAGCATGGAAATCGTAAGCATCTTAACTTAGAGAAAATTCTAACAATTCTACAACTACTAGGATTTCCCAAGCATAGCATATAAATACTTATCAAAATATTCATGCAAGTCCTATACAAAATATTTCTAATGCATAGGTAAAATATAGGTATAAAAACATGAAGCACCACTTGCCTTGGTAGTTTGGGGAGTAGCAACAATCTTCACAACCACAATCACTATTTGCACCAAAATCTACACATAAAATAATGGCACCAAAATCACATAACAAATTATACAAACAAATATATATGAATGTATGCAACTGCCATGTGATGATTTTTTTTCTACACCAAACAAGACAAGTATACAGTACTGAAACATAAACAAGAACAAGATACTCAAAATAAACTTTATTTGATCTTTAAAACATTTTTCAAATAATTTCCATACTCAAATTAAGCCTACAAATGTCTCTGCACAAATAACCATTTTTACAGAGGCAAAACATTAAACACGTTTTATAAACAGATAGGATTCTTTCTCCTGATTCCAATGATATAAAATTTACAAAATTTGAACGTGTGGATCAAAAGTTATGAATTTTACAAGTTTGAATCACTAATAGATCTAATTCATATTTTTACAACAAAGAACTAGCCACGCGGAAGTGTCTGATTGGCTGATACCGTTTCGCACCGGATCACACTCGCGGGCCGTTAGATCTAACTTAACACGCACGGCTCGGATCTGCCCGTACCGCTTCGCTACAGATCTAATTCTAATTGCTAGATCTAGATCCTATGGCTACAGATCAAACGACCACAGATGGGCGGCGCCAGCGGTGGCGATGCGGCGGCGCGGCTCTGTCAGAGAGGTTAACGATGATTTAGGTCGCGCGGGGAGGAGTGGAGGTGCGTACCGTGTTCGCGGGACTGTAGTGGAGCTCAAGGTGGTCGAGGGAGAGACAGGGGCGCACAGACTCGACGTCTATTGCTCGCCGAAGAAGCGTCGGTCGTCAGGTACGACTGTCCGTCGTCGTTGGCGAGGTTACAGACTGCGCCTAGCCAAAATAATGATGCCGTTAGATGCGCACAAGCCTGGAGAACATGTGAGTAACCAGAAGAGAGGAAGGGGTGGTCGGGAACTACCAGGAGGTGTCGCCGGAGTCGAGCAGCAGCTCTGTCACTTGCGAAGGTGGACGGGAACAGCTGCCTGGGTCAAGCACGGCCAAATGAAAGGGGTCAGGAGGTGCATAAGGTTGTAAGGAACACGCTCGTTTGAATTAGAAGGGCAGGGGTGGTCTGGCTCACCGGAATTTCGGCGCCGGAGCTCTCGGTATAGCGGCGGTGTGAGAGCAATTAGGCGCAGCCTGGTGGCGCAGCGAGTGAGTTGAGCGAGGGGAAAGATGCGGAGAGGGGAGGGGATTAAATAGACGGGGCGGGGACGGGGATTACTCCCTGCATCAATGGGATTTAAGCGGGGCAGTGACTGCGGCGAGGTAACGACGGAGCGGCTCGAGCGCGCGTTGATTTGGGACGACGCTGACGGGGCAAGGTAGGGTTGGGCTGTCAGTGGGTGGGTGCGCGTTGCTGCGGTGAGAAACGGAGAGGAAGGGGAACCCCGGGTGGGCTGCTTTGGTTGCTGGGCCGAATAGGTAGCGCCTGGCCCAGTTCTGTTTTCTTAACCTTTTTATTTTTCTAATTCAATTTTCAGGAAACCTTTTCAAATGAATTCAAATGTGTGTGAATTCCAAATCTTTCGGGATTTTTATAAAGTGAAACCTGCATATTTTTGAGTATAAAACCATGCTGTCTTACTAGACATGCTTGTTTCCTTTGAAATTTTAAAATAAACAGTGCCTTAGCACAATATTTGATGAAGATATGAAAATGGTTTTAAAACCATATTTTGTTTTTGGAAATTTTTTCCAAGCTTTGGAACTCAACCAAACCAACTTATGAACAAGCAAATCTTGGTTTGAAACAAATATTCTCTCACTAGATAGTAGCATTGGATCAATGCTTGTATACATAAAATAATAAGCACTCAATGCTTCTGTTTTCTTTGAAATGACTTTGAAATTGATCCTTAAATGATTATGCATGCATGGATGATATGCAATCTTTGAAAACATGATTTTAGGGATGTTACAAATCTAACCCCCTTAAGGTGAATCTCGCCCTCGAGATTCGGATTGGCTAGCAAATAGGTGAGGGTGGTCTTTCCGAAGATCATCTTCTCTTTCCCATGTTGCTTCTTCTTCGGAATGATGGTTCCATTGTACTTTGCAGAATTTGATAGTCTTAGTTCGAGTAACCCTTTCTGCAGTCTCAAGAATCTTGATAGGTTTTTCCTCATAAGTGAGATCACTCTCCAATTGAACCCCTCCAAAGGTATAGTATCCTTCAAAGAAGTCTCTTCCATCTCTGGATGTCATTTCTTTAGCTGACTCACATGAAACACATTGTGAACGGCAGACAATGATTCTGGCAATTCAATCTCATAAGCTACTTCTCCTTTACGACTCAGAATCTTGAATGGTCCAACATATCTTGGGGCCTATTTTCCTTTGACGCCAAATCTCTTCACTCCACGAAGTGGTGACACTCTAAGATAAGCTCTATCACCCACTTCATAGGTGACTTCTCTACGCTTAGGATCTGCGTAGCTCTTCTGTCGGGACTGTGCTATCTTCAATCTGTCCTTAACTAGCTTGACCTTCTCTTCCGCCTCTTTGATTAGTTCTGGTCCGAACAAATTTCTTTCTCCCACACCATTCCATAGTAATGGGGTGGTACACTTTCTCCTATAGACAAACTCAAATGGTGCCATCTCAATACTGGGTTGATAGCTATTATTGTAAGAGAATTCTGCGTAAGGCAGACTTTCATCCCAACTAGCTCCATAATCTAGAGCACATGCTCTCAACATGTCTTCAAGATTCTGGTTGGTCCTTTCTGTCTGTCCATCAGTCTAAGGATGAAAAGTAGTGCTGAATTCCAATCTAGTTCCCAATGACTCATGTAGTTGCCTCCAAAAATGAGAAGTGAACTGAGTTCCCCTATCGGACACAATAATCTTGGGGTACTCCATGCTGACATATAATCCTACTCGTATAGATCTTGGCTAACTTAGCACTTGTATAGGTTGTCTTCATGGGTATGAAATGAGCCACTTTAGGTAGGCGATCCACTACTACCCAAATAGAATCATATCCTGACCTGGTCCTTGGCAATCCAGTGATGAAATCCATGCCAATATTGTCCCACTTCCAACCAGGAATAGGTAGTGGTTGTAGCAATCCTGCTGGTTTCTGATGTTCCGCATTCACTCTACTACATACATCACACAAAGCAATATGTTCGGCGATGTCCTTCTTGAGATTATTCCACCAAAATCTTTCCTTCATATCCATGTACATTTTGGTGTTACCCGGATGAATGGAATATAGTGAGTTGTGCGCTTCTTGAAAAATCAGTTTCCGAAGCTCCGGATCTTGTGGAACATAGATACGTTTTCCATACCATAAAGTACCCTGTTCGTCTTCATGGAGTCCTTTGGCTTTTCCCTTGCCAATCTTTTCCTTAATCTCTTCAATTTCCTTGTCTGTCTTTTGGGCTTCTTTGATTTTGTCCAACAAAGTGGGTTGAACATCCAATGACATGAGATGTCCTTCAGGCACAATCTCCAATCTGAGATCTCTAAATTGGGCACACAGATCATCTGTCAACTCTCCCTTAGTAAGGCCATTCACAAATACCTTACGGCTTAGTGCATCCGCTACAACATTTGCTTTACCGGGATGGTATTGCAAACTCAAGTCATAGTCCTTGATGAGTTCTAGCCATCTTCTTTGTCTCATGTTGATTTATTTCTGAGTAAAAATATACTTCAAACTTTTGTGATCTGTGAACACTTCACATCGCTTTCCCAAAAGATAATGCCTCCATGTTTTGAGTGCATGGACAACAGAGGCTAACTCTAAATCATGAGTAGGGTAATTTACCTCATGAGTTTTGAGTTGTCTCGAGGCATAAGCCACAACTTTCCCTTCTTGCATTAGAAATGCACCTAATCCATGATGAGATGCATCAAAATACACTTGGAAATCTTTCTCCAAGTCTGGCAGACATAAGACTGGTGCTGTCACTAGTATCTTGTTCAATTCTTGGAAACTGAGCTCACATCCTTCAGACCAAGAAAATTTCTTGTCTTTCTTTAGTAACTCAGTCATTGGATTAGTTACTTTAGAGACTTTCTCAATAAATCTTCTGTAATATCCTGCCAAGCCAAGGAAACTACGAACCTCTTTCACTGACTTAGGAGATTCCCACTCAGTTACAGCTGACACTTTTGCGGGATCAACTGCAACATCATCTCCTGACACAACTTGTCCAAGAAATCCAACTTCATTTAACCAAAATTCACACTTGCTGAATTTGGCATACAGCTTATGCTCTCTAAGCTTCTCAAGTATCAAACGCAAATGTCCTTCATGCTCTTCTTTGCTCTTGGAGTAGATCAAAATGTCATCGATGAAAACGACAACAAACTTGTCAAGGAACTCCATGAACACCTTGTTCATCATATTCATGAAATAAGCTGGTGCATTGGTCAAACCAAATGGCATTACGGTGTACTCATACAATCCATACCTAGTGGTGAAAGTTGTCTTAGGTATGTCTTGTTCTCTTATCTTGAGCTGGAAATAACCTGACCGGAGATCAATCTTTGAGAACACACAGGCTCCTTCTAACTGATCAAACAAGTCATTGATTCTAGGCAAAGGGTATTTGTTCTTGATAATCACTTCATTGAGTGAACGGTAATCTATGCATAATCTTTGACTTCTATCTTTCTTTTCCACAAACAAAACTGGTGCTCCCCAAGATGAAGAACTTGGTTGAATAAATCCTTTCTACAAATGTTATCCAAGTTGTTTCTTGAGTTCTTTCAACTCATCAACTGACGTCTTGTATGGTCTCTTTGCTATTGGTCCTTGTAAGGTTCCCAACCTTTAATAAGGTAGAGATCCCTGTGTTTACAATGCTAGTCCCTGGATCAATAGATAGCATCCACAGTTAAGATGTAATATCAAGAAACAAATGTGATAATACAACTTTATAACCAGGAATAAAATAATTCATTACATCTTACATAGCTCATTTGGCTATCACATTACATTGCAGCGGAATAACTATAAAGCATGGGGTCCTTCATCTTCAAAGTGCCACAGGCAGTCATGCTGGTTGTAGACTTGTAATCCTATTCAACACACTTCACTAACATCAAACAAACCTGCAACATAAATAAGTTGCAGCCACAAGGGTCAATACATTTGAATTGTATTGGAAAGTTTCACTACTATGTAGAATTAAGTGGATCCTATCATTACATGCACATTTGCCTAAGTGGGGTTTAGGATCTTTTGCAGAAAGCAACATAGTTTTTTTCTATCTTTTCAAAATAGTTTTGATCTTTTGGAAATCTTTCTGAACTCCTTGGAAAACTCCAAGTGCTTCAAATCTGTTAGACCCCTCCTTTATAAAGGAAAGGATCCCTGTGATTGCAATGCTAGTCCCTGGATCAATGCTAGCATCCACAGTTTAAGATGAAGTACACAGATACAAAGGTCGTTTATTACATTCATTCTAGAGATAAAACATAGTCTTTTACAACTCAGGGCCAAAGGCCTAATACAAGAGTTTATGGAATAAGTGAATAAACATAAGTCTTCATATTCATGTGCCACAGGCAAGCATGTTGAGTGTAGACTCATGACTCCTATTCATCATCGGAGTAACCTGCAACATCACAAGTTACAGCCATAGAGGGTCAATACTTTGGAATAGTATTGGCAAGTGATACCTTAGTATATTTTAAGTGGTCTATATTACTATATGCATTTTGGTTAAGTGTAGCTTGGCTTGCTTTGCTTGAAAATAGGTTTTTCCTATTAGTTGAAAACATTAAGTTCTTCTTTGTCAAAAACAATTTCCAAGGAGCCACCAATAGACATTGAGGTCCTTCACCCTTGTTCACCCACAAATTTTTATTTAGAAGTTGGAGTGATGAGATTCTTGTAGCTTCCATGTCTTGATGCTCAAAAGTGTCCATTTCCTTGGACTAGGCTGAGTACTTAGGTTTTCCATCTGTAGAGGTTGTGCACTTTCCCCACCAGACTTGGTTTCCCAAGACAGGACCTTTCAGAAGCTTTTCCTTAGTCGAAATGGACGCACTCCAACCTATCAACCCAACTTCCACCAACTGTCCAAGTGACTAAGTTCTAGCAACCTATATGATCATGGCAGAGCCCATATTGCCAAGTGGTTGCACTGTAAGCTTTCTCAACACTTGGCCTCCAAATCTCTTTGTGCCTGGGTGGCATACCACAAGTGAGATACACAACCCAAGTCCATGGCCTTGTGTAACCACTCAACATAACCCAATCATTCCATTCCACCCAGGAGGTTCATTTGACTTAGTAGTTTTGTTAAGAAAACATAAGTCTCTTGACTTAGAATATTTTTATCATAAACCATATAGATGTTCACCACCCTTGTTTGCTAAGTAGCTAGACTAAGCAGAATATGATAACCTAACTTAGGATAATTTCCCTAGCAATTCTACTACTCCATTCTACTTAGGATTTCCCATCTTAGCACTAGGCAAAATATCATGCAATACTTTAGCAAAATATCTAATGCTAGTACAAAAAATAGGGCAGAAATATTGATGAAAATATCACTTGCCTTGGTAGTGGGGAGAGTAGCACTCTTCACAATCACAATCACTAGCAAAATCTACACAAGAAATAATAGAATACAATTAGACACAAATATATACAACCAAAAATAATATGAATGCATGCATGAAAGAATCTACTAGGTGGTGATTTTTTTGAAAATTCTACCAAGTATGCTTATGACTTACAGAAACTTAACATAACACAAAATATGCCATCTAAACTTATTTGGCATCCATATAATTTACCAAAATAATTTCTACTTAAAATGGCCTTAAAACATGTTCTACAAATAAAATCATTTTTAACTGTTACTATATGCCAAATAAATTGGATATTCTGAAAGGCCTTGTTTCACTGAATCCAACGGTATAAAGTTTGCAAAAATCTAACGTGGCATTCAAAAGTTATAAGCATTTGAATTTGGGTCAAATTTCTGATTTTAAATCTGTTTTCAGACCTAACCTAGCCACGCGTCATGTTTTTATTCGCCCATACCGTTCGCACTGGATCGAGATCCACAGCCGTAGGATCTAAATGAAATCTGGCGGCTCAGATGCGCGCTTACCCCTTCGTTTACAATCTATCCTAGCCCTACGATCTGGATCCAACGGACACAACCATCAAGCCACAAACTGGCGGCGCTAGCGGCGTTGACTGGCGGCGGCACGTCTGACTACGGTGGCGCCGGCGTTCTAGGTCGCTCGGGGAGGGAAGGGTGTGCTTACCAGAACCGCAAGGTCGAGGCGAAGCTCAACGTGGAGGTGGCTTGGCAAGGGGCGCACGGGGTCGTCGGGGATTCCTCGCCGGAGTTCGCGAATGCGTCTGATGCGGCTGCTGTCAATGTTGGCGAGATTCTGCGTCGCGCTAAGTCAAAAGGGGGCACCATTAGACGCGTAAGACGATGGGGATCCTAATCGTACCAGTCAGAGGGCAAGGGGCGGCTGGTACTTACGGGGAGAGGTCACCGGAGTTCGTGTAGAGGGCGGCGGCGCTCAGTCGAAGTCGTTGCCGAGGCTACAGATCATGCGAGAACAAACAAGGCGTGTCAGTGGATGCGCAAGAAGTTGCTGAGCGTGATAGCATGAGTCAGGGACAGAGGGGAACACAGTGCTCACCGGAATTCGTCGGCGCGGTCGTCGGAACAGCGGCGGCGTCGAGCAAGTTGCGAGCAGCCTGGGGGCGTCAAGGGGGAATTGGTTGAGGGGAAATGGTCGCGAGAGAGAGGGGATTATATAGCCAGAGGCTTGACAAGAAACGCCTAGTGATTCAATGCCATTTACCTCGCGGAATCAAAGCAGCAACGGGCAGCGGCGGAGTTCGTGCGCGAGATTTTGGGGAAGACGACGATGGCGTGGACGGGGCCCGCTGGTCAGTGAAATAATCGGAGGGAGCGTGGGGTCTGGCTGTCAGCGACCGAGTGCGTGTGCTCGCGCGTGAGAGAGAAAAAGAAAATCCCCGGGTGGGCTTGCTGGGCTCGGTTCGTTGCTGGGCCAGAAACCTGGCGCCTGGCCCTTTTCTTTTGTTTGCTTCTTTTCTTTTTCTATTTCTATTTTCTGGAATGATTTTTGATATGAATTCAAATCTTTTTGAATTCAAACAAAAATGAGGATCTTTGCAAGGTTTGAGGTTTCAAATACAGTCATTTAACCAAGTGTTTATCTTGTAAAGTCCTGATCAAGCCTGGGTTTGAAACAAATAGGGACTTGTCTATAGTTTGTGACTGATTTGAAATAGGATTTAGAAAATTCTATTAAATTGAAAACTTGGGTTAAAATGTTACACCTAATCTTTCCAACAATAGAGGCAAGCAAACAGGTACCTAAACATTCAAATTTCAAAGGGTGATGGCCATTTGGGGTAAATTGCCCACATGAAATCATAGCTCAAACTTCTGTCTCTAAATGATTTTTTTTTGAGAAAACCCTAAATGGTTGAATGATGCAAAAATGATATGAATGAATTTTGAAACTATGATTTTTGGGATGTTACAAATCTAACCCCCTTAAGATGAATCTCGCCCTCGAGATTCGGGTTGGCTAGCAAATAGGTGAGGGTGGTCTTTCCGAAGATCATCTTCTCTTTCCCACGTTGCTTCCTCTTCGGAGTGATGGTTCCATTGCACTTTACAAAACTTGATAGTATTGGTCCTGGTAACTCTTTCCGCGGTCTCTAGAATCTTGACAGGCTTTTCCTCATAAGTGAGATCACTTTCTAGTTGAACTTCTTCCAAAGGTATGGTATCCTTCAAAGAAGACTCTTCCATTTCTGGGTGACATTTCTTAAGCTGACTCACATGAAACACGTTATGGACTGCTGATAGAGATTCTGGCAATTCAACTTCATATGCAACTTCTCCTTTGCGACTTAGAATCTTGAATGGTCCAACATATCTTGGTGCCAACTTTCCCTTGACTCCAAATCTTTTCACTCCACGAAGTGGTGATACCCTGAGGTAAGCTCTATCCCCAACTTCGTAGGTGACTTCTCTACGCTTAGAATCCGCGTAGCTTTTCTGTCAGGACTGTGCTATCTTCAATCTGTCCTTAACCAATTTGACTTTCTCTTCGGCGTCTTTGATAAGATCTGGTCCAAATAAGCTTCTTTCTCCCACACCATTCCATAACAATGGGGTGGTACACTTCCTTCCGTAGAGTAACTCAAATGGTGCCATTCCAATACTAGATTGATGACTGTTATTGTAAGAGAACTCTGCGTACGGAAAACTTTCGTCCCAACTTGCTCCATAGTCTAAAGCACGGGCTCTCAACATGTCTTCAAGAATTTGGTTGGTTCTTTCTGTTTGTCCATCCGTTTGTGGATGAAAAGCAGTGCTGAATTCCAATCTCGTTCCTAAGGATTCATGAAGCTGTCTCCAAAAGTGAGATGTGAACTGGGTTCCTCTATCTGATACAATACTCTTAGGCACACCATGAAGGCATACAATTCTGCTCATGTAAATTTTAGCTAACTTGGCACTTGTATAGGTTGTCTTCACGGGTATAAAATGAGCCACTTTAGTTAGGCGATCCACTACTACCCATATAGAATCATACCCTGACCTGGTCCTTGGTAATCCGGTAATGAAATCCATACCAATATTTTCCCACTTCTATTCAGGAATAGGCAGTGGTTGAAGCAAACCCGCTGGTTTCTGGTGTTCCGCTTTCACTCTGCTACACACATCACACAAGGCAATATGTTCGGCAATGTCCCTTTTGAGATTGTTCCACCAAAACCTTTCCTTCATGTCCATGTACATCTTGGTATTTCCCGGGTGAATAGAATACGGAGAGTTGTGTCCTTCTTGTAAGATCAGTTTCCGCAACTCTGGGTCTCGTGGAACACATATACGTTTCCCGTGCCATAAGGTACCCTGTTCTTCAACATGGAAACTCTTTGCCTTCCCTAGACTAATATTTTCCTTAATCTTTTCAATTTACTCATCAGTCTTCTGAACTTCTCGGATTTTGTCCAATAGAGTGGGTTGAACATCTAAGGACATGAGATATCCTTCTGGTACAATCTCCAATCTGAGTTCTTTGAATTGCTTACACAAGTCATCATGCAATTCCCCTTTTGTAAGGCCATTTACAAACGTATTACGACTTAGAGCATCTGCTACTACATTTGCTTTACCAGGGTGGTATTGCAAACTTAAGTCGTAATCCTTGATAAGTTCTAGCCATCTTCTTTGTCTCATGTTGATTTCCTTCTGGGTGAAGATATACTTCAAGCTTTTATGATCGGTGAACACTTCACAACGCTTTCCCAAAAGGTAATGTCTCCATGTTTTGAGTGCATGGACGACAGAGGCTAACTCCAAATCATGAGTAGGATAATTTACTTCATGAGTTTTGAGTTGTCTCGAAGCATAGGCTACGACTTTACCATCTTGCATAAGTACAGCACCAAACCTTGATGAGACGCATCACAATATACTTGGAAGTCCTTTTCTAAATCTGGCAGACATAGAACTGGTGCTGTCACTAGTCTCTTCTTCAACTCTTGGAAACTGACTTCGCAACCTTCAGTCCAAGCAAACTTCTTGTCCTTCTTTAGCAATTCTGTCATTGGCTTAGCAACCTTCGAGAAATTTTCAATGAACCTTCTGTAGTAACCTGCTAAGCCGAGGAAACTACGAACTTCTTTCACATTCTTGGGTGATTCCCATTCTGTCACAGCTGAAACCTTTGCAGGATGAACTGCCACACCATCTTTTGTCATCACATGACCAAGAAAGCCAACTTTCTCTAACCAGAATTCACACTTACTAAATTTGGCATACAATTTATGTTCCCTCAGTTTCTCAAGTATCAAGCGTAAGTGTCTTTCATGTTCTTCTTTGCTCTTGGAGTAGACTAAGATATCATCGATGAAAACGACAACGAACTGTTCAAGGAATTCCATGAACACCTTGTTCATCATATTCATGAAGTATTCCGGAGCGTTGGTTAAACCAAAGGGCATCACAGTATACTCATACAATCCATATCTTGTGGTGAAAGCCGTTTTTGGTATGTCTTGCTCCCTTATCTTGAGTTGAAAATAACCTGACCGGAGATCGATCTTCGAGAATACACATGCTCCTTCTAACTGATCAAATAAGTCGTTGATTCTTGGCAAAGGATATTTGTTCTTGATGGTAACCTCGTTGAGAGAACGGTAGTCAATACATAGTCTTTGGGTTCTATCCTTCTTTTCCACGAATAAAACTGGGGCTCCCCAAGATGAAGAACTTGGTTGAATAAACCCTTTCTGTAACTGTTCTCCTAGCTGTTTCTTGAGCTCTTTCAATTCATCAACTGACATTTTGTATGGTCTCTTAGCTATTGGTCCTGATCCTGGCACCAAATCTATCAGAAACTCCACATCTCTATCCGGTGGCATACCTGGTAGCTCTTCCGGAAATACATCCGGATACTCACATACTATTGGCATACTGTCCATGCTAACCCCCTTAAGAGAGTTCAACTTACTTCCTTTGGATTCAAAGTTTGACTTAAATTTTATTCTTTTTCCTTCGGGGGTTGTGAGTGTAACGGTTCGATTGGCACAATCTAATACTCCTTCATACTTAGCCATCCAGTCCATTCCCAAAATTACGTCTAGTCCTTGGGAATTTAGGATTATCAGGCTTACTGGAAACTTATGCTTACCAAATTCTATGGTGAGATCCCGGCATCCAAGGATTACTATCATATCTCCCCCCGGAGAACTAACTTTTATTGGACACCCAATGTTTTCTGATGCAAACCCATTTCTATCAACAAATGCCTTTGATATGAATGAATGAGATGCAGCGGTATCAAAGAGTACAAATGCTGAAATTGAATTGAGTCTGAACTTACCAGCCACGGCATCAGGTTCCTCATAGACCTCTTCCACATTGATGTGGTTAACCTATCCTTTCTGAAAAGGATTTGGTTGTTGGGTCCTTCAACTTTCTTCTCAGGGCATTCATTAGCACAATGCCCCAGCTTCTTGCATTTGAAGCACTCAACCTTACTGATGTCCTTTTTAGGAGGTTGGCCTCCACTTCCACTACCATTTCCACCATAGTGGCTCTTATGTCCACCCTTGTGGTTCTTGTACTTGTCCTTGTCATGACTGCGGTGATGTTTGTTGTCATGACAGTTGTGGTTGTGCTTGCTGAATTTCCCATGTTTATGGGATCCTGAGTTGCCACTGTCATCATAGTGAGATCGTTTGTGAGACGATCCCGAGCTGTGTTTGTCGGAGTGTTTCCTCTTTCTACTCTCGACTTGCTTCATTTTACTTTCCAAAATAGCAGCCTTGTCACACAAAGACTGATAAGTTGGAACATATGCCACAGACAATTGCAGATTCAGCTCATCATTCAAGCCTTCCAGAAATTTTTCCTTTCTTTTGGCATCTGTGTCAACCTCATCCGGTGCATAGCGCGCCAGATTGTTGAACTCTTCTATGTATTCTGCCACGCTGCGGTGGCGCTGTTTCAGGTTGTGAAACTCCTTCTTTTTCAGACTCATCATTCCTGATGAGATATGAGCAGTGCGAAAGCCATCTTCAAAGATAGCCCAAGTCACCTCATCAATAGCAGTGGTGATTTGGAAGTTGTCCCACCATGTGGCGGCTGGTCCTTCCAACAGATGAGCTGCGAACCTGACTTTTTCAGCATCCGTGCAGCCCATGGTCACTAAGTCTTTGTTCACAGAACGTAACCAGTCATTGGCTACCATGGGATCAGTTGTTCCCGAAAACTTTGCTGGCCTGAGGCGCAGAAATCTGGTGAGCATATCAAAACCCGGAGGATTGTTGTTGTTGTTGTTGTTATTGTTGTTGTTGTTGTTGGGGTTGTTGTTATTCTGGTTCTCGATGAAGGTTGTCATCATTTGCATAAGTTGTGTTTGCGCATTCATCATTTGTTGCATTTCCGGGGTGATGTTGTTGGGGTTGGGGTTTGCGCGACGGGGAGGCATCTGTGGTTTGTTCAAATAGATAAGAATGAGATACCCATAGATGTTTTATGCACAACACAACATAAGTAAACACATAAAAAGCATCATAAGAATAAAGGTTCAACAACCACATAATAAGCTCATGAAGTAAAACACACAAGTGGCAAGCCATCCACATGTCGGATGGTCCAATAATAGGTTCACAATAACAAGTATGAATAAGAAAGGTAAACAAGTAGTCAAGTCTACTCATTAGCGTCAATCTCCTCCTCGACGAAGGTAAGACCTGCGTTCTCCATCGCGGTCTTGTTCTCCTCAATCGTAGTGGTCAAGGAATCGACCTTGGCCTTGAGAGCCCTCTTCTGGGAGCGAAGCCTCTCAATAACCATCTGTTGCTGCTCAAGCTCGAAGTCCTTGGACTTAAGTTCCTCGGTCATGTCCCGGATATTCTTGTTCCTATCCTGGACGCGTTTCTCTTGACTCTTGAACTTGCGGTCCTGGGCCTCGAACTTTGTCTCCATTTCCTTGATCATCTCATCCTGTTGCGCAAAAAGCTTGTCCTTCTCGTGAAGTTGCACCTGAAGTTCGTCATTACCTAGCATGACGTTCGTCCTGTCCGTATCTACGTGCCTGAGAAGAGTCTCTAAGTCCTGAAGATAAAGACGTATCGTCTCCGTAGTGCTCCTCGAGTCGTCCTCAAAGTCGATGGACTCTCCATCAACATCACGTCTTCCAAAGACGTGGAAGTGAGTGCCCCTAACCTGACGGGAGTGACGGCCTAACAGTCGTCCTATCAGATCCTGCATGACTACCTCCATGCCTCTCTCCCTGTCGTCATGCATCAGCTTGAAGACGATGGCCTCCGTAGTAGGCTCAGTCTGGCGTCCGGGCTGATTCACTTTGAAGCCCCAGAGGTCCTTCCTCTCGAACTTGGTGAGTGGGTACACCGTGATGGTAGGAAGAGGGAGATCAAGTAGAGTGGTAAGCTCAATGATACGGGGACCAAAACGAGTAACCCGAAACTCCTCAACAGTGCTGATGGCAATAGGCATCTATTTATAAGATTGAAAAAGTTAGAACAACGCAATTCAAGGTAAATCAAGACAAACATTCATACATATCCATGAAACATAATTGTCACACAAGTCATGCATACATAAGTCTATTACATCATTTAAGGTCCATACTTATTTAAAATATCTTTTGGAAATAAGGTGATAAGTGGTGGTCCAACTAACGAAGTGTTCTAACAATCCAATCTCATGGGATCTATTATTAAACACAATGTTCCTAGAGGTAATCCACCAATATTGCTCCCTTTACTCTATCACTAAGTCTATAACATCTCCCCTTATCTCTTGGTTGGTGTCTTCCAACTCTTGAGTAAGCTCCTTCTCTTTCTCTAAGTCCTTTTGGAGGTTGAGCATTCTGCACTTGACTCTAGCACTTAGTTCCTTGATAGTCCTCCAAGCTGCATCCCTGGCTGACTCAAAGAATGTGGTGTGCATTGTTGTGTTGGTGTACATGCAGAATCCCCATTCTTTGTGGTTGTCTTCCTTGTTTTTGTACAAGTGAAGTTGCACCCACCAATACTCCACTCCTTCATCCATCACTGGAAAGCCCTTGTACACGGCTTCACCATGTGCATCCATTGCCTCCATGAGGTCCTTGAGAATATTGGGAAACTCAGTTTCACACTTCAAGGTCATGGTCATGAGTGGTCCCTTCTTTACGGCTTCGTTGATGGAGTTCATCTACAAAGGAAATTGAAAGAGATTAGAAAAGTTTTATGAGAAGAATAGACAAGTGTAGAAGTAGTTGAAAAACTTTTCCTTAGTGGTTTTCCAATCCTAGGGTCATAATCCTACAGGCAACACAGTGCTCTGATACCATCTGTTAGACCCCTCCTTTATAAAGGAAAGGATCCCTGTGATTGCAATGCTAGTCCCTGGATCAATGCTAGCATCCACAGTTTAAGATGAAGTACACAGATACAAAGGTCGTTTATTACATTCATTCCAGAGATAAAACATAGTCTTTTACAACTCAGGGCCGAAGGCCTAATACAAGAGTTTATGGAATAAGTGAATAAACATAAGTCTTCATCTTCATGGGCCACAGGCAAGCATGTTGAGTGTAGACTCATGACTCCTATTCATCATCGGAGTAACCTGCAACATCACAAGTTACAGCCATAGAGGGTCAATACTTTGGAATAGTATTGGCAAGTGATACCTTAGTATATTTTAAGTGGTCTATATTACTATATGCATTTTGGCTAAGTGTAGCTTGGCTTGCTTTGCTTGAAAATAGGTTTTTCCTATTAGTTGAAAACATTAAGTTCTTCTTTGTCAAAAACAATTTCCAAGGAGCCACCAATAGACATTGAGGTCCTTCACCCTTGTTCACCCACAAATTTTTATTTAGAAGTTGGAGTGATGAGATTCTTGTAGCTTCCATGTCTTGATGCTCAAAAGTGTCCATTTCCTTGGACTAGGCTAAGTACTTAGGTTTTCCATCTGCAGAGGTTGAGCACTTTCCCCACCAGACTTGGTTTCCCAAGACAGGACCTTTCAGAAGCTTTTCCTTAGTCGAAATGGACGCGCTCCAACCTATCAACCCAACTACCACCAACTGTCCAAGTGACTAAGTTCTAGCAACCTATATGATCATGGCAGAGCCCATATTGCCACTGTAAGCTTTCTCAACACTTGGCCTCCAAATCTCTTTGTGCCTAGGTGGCATACCACAAGTGAGATACACAACCCAAGTCCATGGCCTTGTGTAACCACTCAACATAACCCAATCATTCCATTCCACCCAGGAGGTTCATTTGACTTAGTTGTTTTGTTAAGAAAACATAAGTCTCTTGACTTAGAATATTTTTATCATAAACCATATAGATGTTCACCACCCTTGTTTGCTAAGTAGCTAGACTAAGCAGAATATGATAACCTAACTTAGAATAATTTCCCTAGCAATTCTACTACTCCATTCTACTTAGGATTTCCCATCTTAGCACTAGGCAAAATATCATGCAATACTTTAGCAAAATATCTAATGCTAGTACAAAACATAGGGCAGAAATATTGATGAAAATATCACTTGCCTTGGTAGTGGGGAGAGTAGCACTCTTCACAATCACAATCACTAGCAAAATCTACACAAGAAATAATAGCATACAATTAGACACAAATATATACAACCAAAAATAATATGAATGCATGCATGCAAGAATCTACTAGGTGGTGATTTTTTTGAAAATTCTACCAAGTATGCTTATGACTTACAGAAACTTAACATAACACAAAATATGCCATCTAAACTTATTTGGCATCCATATAATTTACCAAAATAATTTCTACTTAAAATGGCCTTAAAACATGTTCTACAAATAAAATCATTTTTAACTGTTACTATATGCCAAATAAATTGGATATTCTGAAAGGCCTTGTTTCACTGAATCCAACGGTATAAAGTTTGCAAAAATCTAACGTGGCATTCAAAAGTTATAAGCATTTGAATTTGGGTCAAATTTCTGATTTTAAATCTGTTTTCAGACCTAACCTAGCCACGCATCATGTTTTTATTCGCCCATACCGTTTCGCACTGGATCGAGATCCACAGCCGTAGGATCTAAATGAAATCTGGCGGCTCAGATGCGCGCTTACCCCTTCGTTTACAATCTATCCTAGCCCTACGATCTGGATCCAACGGACACAACCATCAAGCCACAAACTGGCGGCGCTAGCGGCGTTGACTGGCGGCGGCGCGTCTGACTACGGTGGCGCCGGCGTTCTAGGTCGCTCGGGGAGGGAAGGGTGTGCTTACCAGAACCGCAAGGTCGAGGCAAAGCTCAACGTGGAGGTGGCTTGGCAAGGGGCGCACGGGGTCGTCGGGGATTCCTCGCCGGAGTTCGCGAATGCGTCTGATGCGGCTGCTGTCAACGTTGGCGAGATTATGCGTCGCGCTAAGTCAAAAGGGGGCACCATTAGACGCGTAAGACGATGGGGATCCTAATCGTACCAGTCAGAGGGCAAGGGGCGGCTGGTACTTACGGGGAGAGGTCGCCGGAGTTCGTGTAGAGGGCGGCGGCGCTCAGTCGAAGTTGTTGCCGAGGCTACAGATGACAAACAAGGCGTGTCAGTGGATGCGCAAGAAGTTGCTGAGCGTGATAGCATGAGTCAGGCACAGAGGGGAACACAGTGCTCACCGGAATTCGTCGGCGCGGTCGTCGGAACAGCGGCGGCGTCGAGCAAGTTGCGAGCAGCCTGGGGGCGTGAAGGGGGAATTGGTTGAGGGGAAATGGTCGCGAGAGAGAGGGGATTATATAGCCAGAGGCTTGACAAGAAACGCCCAGTGATTCAATGCCATTTACCTCGCGGAATCAAAGCAGCAACGGGCAGCGGCGGAGTTCGTGTTCGATTTTGGGGAAGACGACGATGGCGTGGACGGGGCCCGCTGGTCAGTGAAATAATTGGAGGGAGCGTGGGGTCTGGCTGTCAGCGACCGAGTGCGTGTGCTCGCGCGTGAGAGAGAAAAAGAAAATCCCCGGGTGGGCTTGCTGGGCTCGGTTCGTTGCTGGGCCAGAAACCTGGCGCCTGGCCCTTTTCTTTTGTTTGCTTCTTTTCTTTTTCTATTTCTATTTTCTGGAATGATTTTTGATATGAATTCAAAGTTTTTTGAATTCAAACAAAAATGAGTATCTTTGCAAGGTTTTGAGGTTTCAAATACAGTCATTTAACCAAGTGTTTATCTTGTAAAGGCCTGATCAAGCCTGGGTTTGAAACAAATAGGGACTTGTCTATAGTTTGTGAATGATTTGAAATAGGATTTAGAAAATTCTATTAAATTGAAAACTTGGGTTAAAATGTTACACCTAATCTTTCCAACAATAGAGGCAAGCAAACAGGTACCTAAACATTCAAATTTCAAAGGGTGATGGCCATTTGGGGTAAATTGCCCACATGAAATCATAGCTCAAACTTCTGTCTCTAAATGATTTTTTTTTGAGAAAACCCTAAATGGTTGAATGATGCAAAAATGATATGAATGAATTTTGAAACTATGATTTTTGGGATGTTACAAAATCCCTTGTTGTCCCCATCAAGTTTTACTTTGAGAAATTTGAATGTCGAGATCTTCCATAGCTTCAGTCCTTAGTTGCTCAGTATTGTCCATAACCGGGGAAACGGCTAAGTACTTAGAATTTTGATCTTCTGCAGAAGTTGTACACTTTACCCACATGACACAATCTCGTCTTGACGCCACCAGTGGCCGCTGGATAAGTACTCACCAAAATGGAGTACTGGCAGGTCGAGAATGTGACAAAGTCTTTCCATAGGAGTCCTCCCAATACACAATTCTAGCTTGTCAACCAGGCACCAATGTAGGGATAAATTTCCCTTACACAATTCTAGTTAACCTGAAGATGCCAATGCATGGGTCTTCCACTATGTAGTTGACTAAGCCAGAGCCCATTTAGCATGTGGCTGTACACGGAAGCCACTGTACGAGAAACATGTTCAATCTCTAAGTCCCTGGGTGGTTTTCTTCTAGTGCACATACAAAAAGATAGCCATATAAACATGGTTCCCTTTGTTGCCACCTTGTACAACACTTGAGTATCCTTGTCCACCCAGGTGGTTCATTGAGTACTTGTTTTATTATATAAAACATATATATTTTCAACTCTTCATATAATCATATCATGTGTCCCATCCCAAATATATAGCAGGGCTAAGCATACTACAACTACAATGTTTTCACTAAGGAAGATATAAGGGTATCCTGTTAGGATATAGCATAGCATAAAATATAGTAGTCCTTATCATGCATATTACAAAAAATCCACTAAGTGTAATGAAAATAGTAGGACATGGATGATAGTGTCACTTGCCTTTTAGTAGAGAATGTTGGTTCACTTCTTGATCTTGCAAATATCACACTGTTCTAACTTCACTACAATTCAATCAAGCAAACACAAATTCAGCTAGCATTCATACCATTTCTCACACACAAAATAACACAAACAAGATCATGCATGCAAGCATGCAAAAGATAGTTTTATTTGCAAAAGTGGTTTCCACTAGGCTCTAAACATTATAAAGTTCAAAGTGGTCATTTACTAAAGTAGTAAAACCATTTGCAAAAGGTTTCATCTATAAACCATTTTTAAATCAAATCAATATTTTATGTGGTTGAAAATGTTTTTAGCAAAGCAATATTCTTTAAAGGGTTCACCAAATATATTTTTAATTCTCAAAACTTGGTGTTTAGGGTCAGAAGGTTTGAATCAAATCATTTCCCAAAGGCTTTACTCATTTTTAAACTAAAAACAATATTTTTATTTGACTAGAAATGCTCTAACTCTAATATTTATTCCTTAACTTCACATAATACATTTTTAAATCCATAAGTTGGTTCCTAGGGTCAGTAGGTTCACAACAATCCATTTTGCAAAGATTTCATACTAAAAATATATCTAGAACAATTTTTATATTCAAAATAATCCTACACAAGTTTCTGCAATTTCAATCAATTTTCCAGAAGCAAATCATTAAAATTTGCAAGTACTTCTTCTGCTGAATCCATTGATATAAAATTTGCAAAATTTGGACGTGTATAACTAAAGTTATGAATTTTACAAGTTTGCAATTCAAATAGATTCTATTTTCTGTTTTTAACAAAAAACCTTGTCCATGTGGCTCGATCTTATTGGACAGTACCGCTTCGTGCGGATCAGCCTCTGCGAACCGTTGGATTTCACTTAAATCGCACGGCGCAGATGCACACATAACTCTTCGGTTTAGGATCTAATCACAGCCACTGGATAACAATCTAATGGCTCACAGGCTTTGACCATCCACTGGCGGTGCTGGCGGCGGCGACAAGCGGCGGTGCGCTCTGGCGGTGAGCTTTTCGACGATGCGGGAAGCGAGGGAGAGGGGGAAGTGGCTTACAGTGTTCGCGTGGTCGAGGTGCAGCTCGAGGTGCTGTCGTCTTGGTGAGGGGCGCTCAGGAACGGAGGGGATTTCTCGCTGGAGTCGGTGGCGGCGTCGGGCTTGCTCAATTGTCGATGGGGGCGATGCTTGGGAGCGAGATAAGACAAACGGGGCACATGGTTAGACGCAGGCGAGTGCGTAGATGATAGGAGCATCAACAGGGAAGCTCGGGGCGGTCGGAGTTTACCGGGGAAACTCGACGGAGACGAGACAGACGGCGGCGCATGCTCAGGTGATGACAAAGCCGAGGCTATGGGGCACGCGCGGGTGAGTGGAGCACATGGGCATGTGCGCATGGAACTGAGGAGCGAGCTTGCCTGCTCTGTGAGGAGAGGGGCGGCTGCGGTTCGCCGGAATTGGCCGGGAACGCCGTCGGAGACAGAGGTGGTCGAGCTCAAAATTGGAGAAGCCTAGGGGAAGTGGGGAGGCGATGTTTGGGGTAAAGAGAGAGGAGGTGTGGGCGTTTATGTACGCGTGGTCACCAGAGGAATTAAGCCTACCAATTAAGCGAATTGATCGCCAGAGTTAATGGCAGAAACGGCGTGGGGGACTTGGTCGCGGGTGAGAACGACGACGTGCTGGCGTGGGGCCGTGCTGACAGTGAGAGAGAGAGAGGGGGCGCAGGGTCCACTGCTCAGTGACTCTGTGGGTTCTTTTCTGAGTGAAAACGGTTCGCCAGAGGGGGGTTTAGTTGGGCTGCGTGTGGGATTGTTGGGCCTATTGGGTTGGGTCTGTTTTGTTTCACTTTTTTTATACAGAATGCTTTTTCTTTTTTCTATTTGAATTTCTGTTTTGATTTTCAAACAATTAATTCAAACAACAAATCAATTCAAACCACCACCAAACTTTGTATAGATTTTAATTCTGTTTAACATCATAATCCGAAGTCCAAAATAAAATAATTTTTATTCTTCTTAGGATCCATTAGTAATTAAATAAATAGACCTTAGTCATTAATTCAAATAGGATTTAATTTATTTAAAAACTCTATTTGAAATCTAAATAATACCAAAACCTTTTTAGTAGGTTTTATTTGAAAACATAAAAACACATGGAAATCTTATTTAAAATAAATTAACAAGTTTTAGTGTTTATTTAAAATGGAAAAGCCTTTACTTTAATAAAATTGGATATTAATTAATCCTCATTATTTTATTTAAATAAACCTTTACTCTTTTATCAAATATAAATATTTTATTTCAAAAGCTTGGTCAAGATTTAATTTGGCTCTATAAAATAATCCTTATTTATATTTCTATCTTTGCTTTTGAAAACCATATCTTTTTATTAAAAGATCCAAAAATAGTGATTCCAACTATTATAATTTTTATTCATTAATTTTTTATCTTTTTAAATCCCTTTAGGATTTTATTTGATCAAAATAGGTTTTGATGTTTCTAATTGGAATCAAAAGGTTTCTTCTCACCCTAAAAATCAACAATTGTTTATTTATTTTTCACATTTCAAAATTTGGAAAATTTTGGGATGTGACAGTCCTGATCCTGGTAGCAAGTCAATAAGAAACTCCACATCTCTATCTGGTGGCATTCCCGGCAATTCTTCCGGAAACACATCCGGATATTCACTCACAATCGGCACACTGTCTATGCTAACCCCTTCAGAGAATTTAGCTTACTCCCTTTTGATTCAAAGTTAGATTTGAATCTTATCCATTTCTTTTCCGGGGTTGTGAGTGCGACAGTACGATTGGCACAATCTAGTACTCCTTCATACTTGGTCATCCAGTCCATTCCCAAAATTACATCCAGTCCTTGGGAATCTAGGATTATCAGACTCACTAGAAACTTATGCTTTCCAAACTCTATCACTAGATCACGGCATCCAAGACTTACTATCATATCTCCACCGGGAGAACTTACTTTTATTGGACACACAATGTTTTCAGTTGGAAACCCATTTCTATCCACAAATGCTTTTGATATGAATGAATGTGATGCACCAGTATCAAAAAGAACAAGTTCTGGAATAGAATTTAGTTTGAACTTACCAGCAACAGCATCAGGTTCTTCATAGATTTCTTCCACATTGATGTGGTTCACTTGTCCCTTCTAGAAAGGGTTGGGCTTGTTGGGTCCTTCAACTTTCTTTTCTGGGCATTCATTTGCATAATGCCCCATCTTATTGCACTTGAAACATTCAACCTGACTGAGATCCTTCTTGACAGGCTGGCTTCCACTACCACTTCCACTTCCATTGTGGTGACTCTTGTACCCACCCTTGTGATTCTTGTACTTTTCATTGTCATGACTATGGTGATGCTTGTTTTCATGATGAAGGTTGTGGTTGTGGTGGTTGTTGTACTTTCCATGCTTGTGGGATCCAGAACTCCCACTATCATCATAATGGGAATGCTTGTGAGACGATCCCGAGTTGTGCTTGTCAGAGTTGTGTTTCCTCTTTCTGCTTTCAACCTGTTTCATCTTGCTCTCCAAGATGGCAGCCTTGTCACAAAGAGATTGATAGGTGGGGACATAGGCCACAGATAAGTGCAGATTCAGTTCATCGTTTAGTCCTTCGAGGAACTTCTCTTTCCTCTTGGCACTAGTGTCAACTTCATCCGGTGCATAACGCGCCAGATTGTTGAACTCCTCAATATATTCAGTCACGCTGCGGTGGCGCTGCTTCAAGTTATGGAACTCCTTCTTCTTCAAACTCATCACTCCGGATGAGATGTGAGTTGTACGGAAACCATCTTCAAAGATATCCCATGTCACATCCTCAATGGGAGTGGTGATCTGGAAGTTATCTCACCAAGTAGCTGATGGTCCTTCCAACAAGTGTGCTGCAAACCTGACTTTCTCCTCGTCGGTAAAGCCGCCAGTTACCAAATCCTTGTTCACTGAATGTAGCCAATCATTGTCCACCATGGGATCAGTAGGTCCTAAGAACTTTGCTGGCCTCAGTCTTAGGAATCTGGTGAGCATGTCAAAACCTGGTGGATTGTTCTAATTGTTGTTGTTGTTGTTGTTGTTGTTGTTGTTGTTATGGTTGTTGTTGTTGTTGTTATTCTGATTCTGTATGAAAGTAGTCATCATCTGCATCAGCTGTGTCTGTGCTGTCATCAGTTGCTGCATCTCGGGGGTGACATTGTTGTTGTTCGGGTTGGGGTTGGCACGTCGAGGAGGCATTTGTGGTTTTCATAAGGATAAGAATGAGATACCCATAGATGCTTAACATGCACAATACATCACATAAACAATCACCAAACAAGCATCAAACAACAAAAGTTCAACGATGTAACAACAAGTTTGAAAAGTAAACACACCAATAGCAAGCCATCCACATGTTGGATGGTCATTGTGACTCAAGATCGTAAGTATGGTAAATGATAAATAAACAAGTAGTCATCACTACTCCTCTGCATCAACCTCCTCATCAACAAGTGTAAGACTTGCATTCTCCATAGCGGTCTTGTACTCCTCGACATTGGTAGTCAAGGCCTCTACCTTGGCTTTGAGAGCCCTTATCTGTGAACGAAGTCTCTCAATTACAACCTGCTGATGCTCGAGCTCGAAGTCCTTGGACTCTAGTTCTGCAGTCATCTTTCGAATCCTCTTGTTCCTGTCTTGGACTCTCTTCTCTTGGCTTTTGAACTTCCTATCCTGACTCTCAAACTTGGCCTCCATTTCCTTGACTATCTCGTCTTTCTCCACGAAGAGCTTGTCCTTCTCACGAAGTTGCACCTGGAGCTCGTCATTGCTAAGCATGACGATGGTCCTATCAGTATCTAGGTGCCTAAGTAGAACCTCTAGGTCCTGAAGGTACAGACGAATCAGCTCTGTCGTCTCTCTAGCAGTATCCTCAAACTCAATAGCCTCACCATCCTCACCGCATCTTCCTAAAGTGTGGAAGTGAGTACCTCTAATCTCCCGAGAGTGTCTCCCTAACAAACGCCCAAGTAAATCCTGCATGACTACCTCTAGGACTCTCTCCTTGTCGCCGTGCATGATCTTGAAGGTGATAGCCTCTGTGGCTGGCTCAGTCTGGCATCCTGGCTGAGTAACCTTGAAGCCCCAAAGGTCCTTCCTCTCAAACTTTGTGATGGGAAGCATCATGATGCTAAGAAGCGGAAGATTGAGCACACTAGTGAGCTCAATGAGACGAGTGCCAAAACGAGTTCCCTTGAACTCTTCAGCCGTGCTGATAGTAACGTTAGGGATCTATTTTATAAGATAGAGAAAAGTTAGAAACAACATCAACAAAAATACACAATACAAGGTAGCACAAGCATATCATTTGCAAACAAACACACATGCCATGGCATACATAAATCCATTACAAGTATCCAAGGTTCAACATAACTTAGACAAAAAAATTGGAAATGAAATGTGGTGGTCCAACTAACAAAGTACATTACAATCCCATCTCACTTGCCAAGTTAGCTAACAGGGCATCCCTAGAGGAAATCTGTCGATCCTGATCACATGACTCCATTGCTAAGTCTATGATGTCCTCTCTTAAACATTGGTTGGTAGCCTCTAACTCTTGGGTATGCTTCTTTTCTTCCCTAAGGTCATTTTGGGTGTTAAGCATTCTGCACTTGAGTCTATCACCAAGCTCCTTTGATGGCCTTCCAAGCTGCATCTCTTGCAGAATCAAAGAATGTGGTGTGCATCACTGAGTTGGTGACCATGCAGAATCCTGATTCCTTGTGGTTGTCTTCCTTGTTTTTATACAAGTGAAGTTGCACCCAGCAGTACTCCACTCCTTCATCCATCACGGGGAAACCTTTGTACACAATTGCACCATGTATTCCCATGGCAACCATGAGGTCCTTGAGAGCCTTGGGGAATTCTGTCTCACACTCCAAGGTCATAGTCATGAGTCGTCCCTTCCTCACGGCTTCGTTGATGGAGGTCATCTACAAATAGAGATGAGAAATAAGATTAGAAAATCTTACGAGAAGAAAAAGACAAGTGTGGAAGTTGTTGAAATTTTTTCCTTAGTGGTTTCTAATCCATTCCTAGGGTCATAATCCTACAGGCAACACAGTGCTCTGATACCATCTGTAAGATCCCTCCCTATTAAAGTTAAGGATCCGTGTGATTGCAATGCTACTCCCTTGATCAATGCTAGCATCCACAGTTTAAGATGAAGTACACAGAAATAAAGGTCATTATTACATATCATTCCAGATACAAACATAGTATTTTACATCTCCATGGCCATAGGCCTAATACAAGAGTTTAACCATAACAATATAAATAAGTCTTCATCTTCATGTGACACAGGCAATCATGTTCAGTGTAGACTCATAACCCCTAATCATCATCAGAATAACCTGCAACATCACAAATTACAGCCACAGTGGGTCAATACATTGGAATAGTATTGGCAAGTGATACCTTAGTAGAATATTAGTATCTAGATACTACATGAATTTGGCTAAGTGTAGCTTAGGCTTGCATTGCTCAAAATAGGTTTTACCTATCAGTTGAAATCACTAAGTTTTTCTTTGAAAAAACTTTCCCAAGGAATCACCAATAGAAATTGGTGAACCTTCACCCTTGTTCAACCACAAGTTTTAACTTAGAAAATTGGGATGAGGATATTCTTGATAGCTTCCATGTCTTGATGCTCAAGTTGTCCAGTACCAGGGACATGGCTAAGTACTTAGATTCTTCCATCTGCAGAGGTTGTGCACTTTCCCCACAAGACTTGATTTTCACCAAGACATGACCTTTCAGAAGCCTTCCCTTAGACCAAATGGACGCGCTCCAACCTATCATCCCACTACCACCAATTGTCAAAATGGCTAAGTTATTGTAACCTATGTGATCCAGGCAGAGCCCATAATGCCATATGGCTGCACTAGAAGCTTCTTAACATTTGGCATCTCAAATCCCTTTGTTCCTGGGTGGCTTTCCACAAGTGAGATAGACAAGGTAAACCATATAAATGGGCCTTGTGTAACCACTCAACACAAACCATTCTTTCCATTCCACCCAGGTGTTTCATTCACTTAGTTGTTTTATTAGCAAAAACATAAGTCAAAGACTTGGAAATATTTCACATAGCATGAATATATAATCCTCCCTTGGTTGCTACTACCTAGGCTAAGCATGTCAATAGTAAGCATCTTAACTTAGAGCAAATTCTAACAATTCTACAACTACTAGGATTTCCCAAGCATAGCATATAAATACTTAGCAAAATATTCATGCAAGTCCTATACAAAATATTTCTAATGCATAGGTAAAATATAGGGATAAAAACATGAAGCACCACTTGCCTTGGTAGTTTGGGGAGTAGCAACAATCTTCACAACCACAATCACTATTTGCACCAAAATCTACACATAAAATAATGGCACCAAAATCACATAACAAATTATACAAACAAAAATATATGAATGTATGCAAATGCCATGTGATGATTTTTTTTCTACACCAAACAAGACAAGTATACATTACTGAAACATAAACAAGACCAAGATACTCAAAATAAACTTTATTTGATCTTTAAAACATTTTTCAAATAATTTCCATACTCAAATTAAGCCTACAAATGTCTCTGCACAAATAACCATTTTACAGAGGCAAAACATTAAACACGTTTTATAAACAGATAGGATTCTTTCTCCTGATTCCAATGATATAAAATTTACAAAATTTGAACGTGTGGATCAAAAGTTATGAATTTTACAAGTTTGAATCACTAATAGATCTAATTCAGATTTTTAAAACAAAGAACTAGCCACGCGGTAGCGTCTGATTGGCTGATACCGTTTCGCACCGGATCACACTCGCGGTCCGTTAGATCTAACTTAACACGCATGGCTCAGATCTGCCCGTACCGCTTCGCTACAGATCTAATTCTAATCGCTGGATCTAGATCCTAAAGCTACAGATCAAATGACCACAGATGGGCGGCGCCAGCGGCGGCGATGCGGCGGCGTGGCTCTGTCAGAGAGGTTGCCGGCAATTTACGTCGCGCGGGGAGGAGTGGAGGTGCTTACCGTGTTCGCGGGACTGTAGTGGAGCTCAAGGTGGTCGAGGGAGAGACAGGGGCGCACAGACTCGACGTCTATTGCTCGCCGGAGAAGCGTCGGTTGTCAGGTACGGCTGTCCGTCGTCGTTGGCGAGGTTACAGACTGGGCCTATCCAAAAGAATGATGTCGTTAGATGCGCACAAGCCTGGAGAACATGTGAGTAACTAGAAGAGAGGAAGGGGTGGTCGGGAACTACCAGGAGGTGTCGCCGGAGTCGAGCAGCGGCTCTGTCACTTGCGGAGGTGGACGGGACGGCTGCCTGGATCAAGCACGGCCAAACGAAAGGGGTCAGGAGGTGCACAAGGTTGTAAGGAACACGCTCGTTTGAATTAGAAGGGCAGGGGTGGTCTGGCTCACCGTAATTTCGTCGCCGGAGCTTGTCGGTACAGCGGTGGTGTGAGAGCAATTAGGGGCAGCCTGGTGGCGGAGCGAGTGAGTTGAGCGAGGGGAAAGATGCGGAGAGGGTAGGGGATTAAATAGCCGGGGCGAGGGAGAGGATTACTCCCTGCATCAATGGGATTTAAGCGGGGTAGTGACTGCGGCAAGGTAACGGCGGAGCGGCTCGGGCGCGTGTTGATTAGGGACACCGCTGACGGGGCAAGGTAGGGTCGGGCTATCAGTGGGTGGGTGCGCGTTGCTGCGGTGAGAAACAGAGAGGAAGGGGGAACCCCGGGTGGGATGCTTTGGTTGCGGGGCCGAATGGGTAGCGCCTGGCCCAGTTCTGTTTTCTTAACCTTTTTATTTTTCTAATTCAATTTTCAGGAAACCTTTTCAAATGAATTCAAATGTGTTTGGATTCCAAATCTTTCTGGATTTTTATAAAGTGAAACCTGCATATTTTTTAGTATAAAACCATGCTGTCTCACTAGACTTGCTTGGTTCCTTTGAACTTTTAAAATAAACAGTGCCTTAGCACAAGATTTGATAAAGATATGAAAATGGTTTTAAAACCATATTTTGTTTTTGAAATTTTGTCCAAGCTTTGGAACTCAACCAAACCAACTTATGAACAAACAAATCTTGGTTTGAAACAAATATACTCTCACTAGATAGTAGTATTGGATCAATGCTTGTCTACATAAAATAATAAGCACTCAATGCTTCTGTTTTCTTTGAAATGACTTTGAAATTGATCCCTAAATGATTATGCATGCATGGATGATATGCAATCTTTGAAACATGATTTTAGGGATGATACATGCATGCTCAGACGGTGGCGTTGGCGATGAACCAGGAAGCGCGGAAGGGAGTGAGGATACTCACCGTGCTCGCATGGTTGCGGTGAAGCTCAAGGTGTGGTCAGCTACTTGAGGGGCGCACTGGAGCAGTAGCTATTGCTCGCTGGAGCTAGCGGCGGTGGCGGGTGCTTCTGGTTGTCGTTGTTGGTGAGGCTGCAGGCCACCCGAAGGCAAGAGAGAGGTGTGGGGTGGTCGGACGACGCCGGAATCGTCCGGAGAGGCTCGTCGGGGCAGTGGTGTTCTGGCTTGCAATTCGTGCAGCCTAGAGGCAGAGGGGAGGCGTTTCTTGGGGGAAAATTTAGAGGAGAGCGAGGCATTTAAAGGCGCATCATCACTGGCAGGAATTAACCACGCATTCAATCGATTGAATGGGGATTGAATCACGGCAGAAACGGCGAGGGGGAACGGTCGAGGTGGAGACGATGACTAACAGAGTGGGGCAGCTTTGTCAGTGAGAGGGGAAAAACCGCGTGGGGTGATGCTGTCAGCGACTGAGGGGGTGCGTGGTTGAGTGGAAAACGCTTCGCTGCGGGGAGGGAAAATGGGCTAGCTGCTGGGCCTGCTAGGCTGGGCCAGATTGGTTGGGTTTGATTCATTTTTTTGTACAGAATGTTTTTCTTTTTCTATTTTGAATTTCTGTTTTGATTTTCATTCAAACAATTCAAACTCCATTTGAATTCAAACCTCCACCAAACTTTTTGTAGATTTTAATACTGTTATCTAACATATTCTAAAGTCAAATTTAGAATAATTAATTTTAGGTTTTATAATAAGACAATAAATAAATAGACATTAGTCTTTATTTCAAAATAGGATTTAAATATATTTTAAAACACTATTGGAATTCTAAATTTTACCAAAACCTTTTAAGTAGGTTTTATTTGAAAAAAAAATTCACTTTGAAATATTATTTAAAATACATTATTAAGTTTTAATGTCCATTCAAAAATAGGAGAATGTCTTTACTTAAATAAAATTGGATATTAATAAATCCTCATGATTTTATTAAATAATCCTTTACCTTTATTACTAAACAAAAATATTTTATTTTACTTGCTTTGGCCAAATTTTAATTTGGCTCTTAAAATAGTCCTTATTTAATATTTCCTCCTTTGCTTATAAAAAAACATATCTTTTTATTTAAGGATCCAAAAATAGTGATTCCAACTATTATAATTCTGTTTATTATTTGTTTATCTTTTTAAATCCTTCTAGGATTTTATTTGATCAAAATAGGTTTTGATGTTTCCATTTGGACTCAAAAAGTTTCTTTTCACCCTAAATTTCAACAAATATTTATTTTGTTTATTTATTTTTTCACATTTCAAAATTTGGAAAATTTTGGGATGTGATAAGCTACCACCCTTAAAAGAAATCTCGTCCCGAGATTTGGGAAGGCTAGGGGTTACAAGTTGGCTTGAAGACAACTATGGTACTACCACACTTAAAAGAAAGTCTCATAGGGTTACATTAATGGTTCACTTGATCATGGGTTCAATACTTGATATCCAGACAAGGAATCCTTATTTGACTCAACTGAGTTAACTAATTCCTGACATCCACTTCTTCTATTTCTTCAAGATTCCCATCCATGTCAATGTGGTTCACATATCCTTTCTGGGTCACATTGGAGTCATTCCCATTGGAGTTTCTAGCATCCTTTTTATTTTCCTTCTCAGGACAGTCTGATGCATAGTGTCCAAGTTCCTTACAATTATAGCACTGCAACTGGATAATGCCTTTCTTCCTAAAATTGTCATGTTGGTTCTGACCAAGGTCATCTCCATTGTCAGTATCATTTCCATTATTATCACTTCCATTTTTGTTGTGGTACTGATGTGGTTCAGAATCTTCATTGCTCTTTTTGAATGAACGCTTCCTTTGTGATGATCCTGAGTGATACTTGAGTTTATGCTTCCTCTTTCTGTTCTCAACATGATTCATCTTATTTCCAAGATGGTGGCTTTGTCACAGAGTGATTGATAAGTTGGGACATAGGCAACAGACAGCTGCAGGTTCAACTCATCATTAAGTCCTTTGAGGAATTTCTCCTTCCTCTTAGCATCTGTATCAACTTCATCCGGTGCATAGCGTGCCAGATTGTTGAATTCTTAAATCTACTCAGCCACACTGAGGTGACGCTGTTTCAGATTGTGAAACTCCTTTTTCTTCAAGTTCATCACTCCAGATGAGATGTGAGCTGTACGGAAACCATCCTCAAAAATATCCCAAGTCACATCCTCAAGGGGAGTGGTGATCTGAAAGTTGTCCCACCATGTTGATGTTGGTCCTTCAAGCAGAAATGCTGCAAACCTAACTTTTTCTTCGTCGGTGCAGCCAACAGTCACTAAGTCCTTATTCACCGAACATAACCAGTCATTGGCTATCATTGGATCAGTTGTCCCAGAGAACCTTGCAGGCCTTAGTTTCGGAAACCCGGTGAGCATGTCATGTGCTGGAGGATTATTTTGATTGTTGTTGTTATTGTTGTTATTGTTGTTCTGATTCTGATTTTGCATAAACTGCGTCATCATCTGGATCAGTTGAGCTTGACCTGTCATCAACTGCTGCATTGTAACACCCTCAGAATCGACCCTATGCAAGTTTTAGCGCTTCCCGCCAAACCCACATAGAAACGATTCAAAGGTGCCCACCAGGCACTTTCGTGCGGGTGGAAAACGAAGTAATATCATTACACAATAGTCCTCGATGGAACCCACAAAACATATATATACAACAACGGCTCAATGAGTCAAGAATACGGATATACAATACGAAGATCCAAATCACCTTGAAAACAATACAGCGGCCGAGTACGGATAAGATGCAAATGGGGCTAAGAGACCTGAAGAATAACCAATGGCGTCCAAAACCCTGCCCAGGCCAAGCCGGAAGGTTAACCCTGCTAACGACGTCGATCTCAAAACCTGCTCAAACAAAAGGGGTGCCGACAAAGGGCAAAGGAAAAAGATAGAGCGGTCAGTACTGAGGCCAGTACACGGCGAGACTAGAATTCGGCGGTCCTCGCCTACATAAGTATGGTGGACTGAAGAGGCAGCGCGGCATGCACTAAACAACCTATAGAGACTCAATACAATTGGCGGCTATCAGATAGGGATAAGAAAGACCTACTCGGATCCAACCTGATTCTAGCACCAAACATACCCATCCTGGTATTCCCCCTCGATACCAACTGAGGAAGTCAACCGAGGAACTCACACAGTTGGCAGTTTTATTCATTTCATTATAGTTGCGGCAATTACTAGTCAGATATAGATAGCATGAGTCATCCTGATATAATAAGCAGTGGACAGTTTTAGTTAACCATTCCGTTGTAGTTGTAGTACTTACTAGTCAAATACATATAGCATGAGGTATCCCAAAACCCAGCAGTTGTTGGCACTTTTATTTAGCCATTCCGTTGTAGTTGCAATACTTACTAGTCAGATACAATGGTAACAGGTTTCACCCCAAACAAGCAATTGTTGGCACTTTTATTTAGCCATTCCATTATAGTGAAGCTGATTACTAGTCATTATAAAGTCAAATTTATAGCACTACTTTAGTTATAGTTGTCTATGATCGAGATACTGTGCTCCAAGTCGTCCATAACCGCGGACACGGCTTTCAGAAAGTTTTACCCTGCAGGGGGCACAAATAGCAACACACGCACGATCAACCTCGAGAAAAACCAATAAAAACCCAACGAGGCATCACGACAGAGAAATTGCAAGATTCATATAGATTTCAGGGGGCCACCCCACCAAGCTACCCGCTACGAAGTTGGCCGGCTCCGAGACGGACCCAGAGGTTTGCGAGAACGGCTGTAAAGGACTGGGAACCCAAAAGTGTGACTAGGCTTGTCGATACCGCGTAATCGTGTCGCGATCCAAAACAGTACAGGCGCTCCACGCGCAATCGTAAATAAATCAGTAAAGCATGGCATAAGTACATGATAGTAATAAAGCCCCAAACTACTTTGTGGCCCCAAGAAATAAATATGACTCAAGCTCTGGCTAGGGGGATTCATGGTCCCACATGTGGATAGTGCGAATATTCAAAGAACAGGTATCAAGTACTCGGGGTCCTACGGGACACAAGTGGACGGTTAAAAACCAAATAACATCTATTGCCCACCTGTGCCTCTGCATTATTTATCTACTTCAATTTTAGTTATTAAACGATAATTAAAGTTATAATCATCTCCAACATAAAGCATAAGGCATTTCTCCAACAACTGTGGTACTGGACGTCACGCAACAGCACTTGAGCAAGCGACTACGACGCGCAAGTCCAACTATCTACCAAACAACAGGTAATAGGATGTGTCCAAGGCAATATAAGGCTGCAAGGGATATCACGGGTACGAAACTAAAGCATCGCAACACAGATAGCAATAGATCAACAGGAGGGAATAAATACTATAAAAGTAAGATAGGTAGAAAGGGGGAGGATGCTCGCCTGAAAACATTGCCGACGGTTCATCCGAAGATCAGATTGACACTCGCATCAACTCATCGGCCTAGTCCGTGAAGAAGCAAAAGACTAGAACAAACACCGGATGCACTATTTAATACCATGACAGAAAATCGGGCATGATGCATGTATGATGTATGACATGGCAAAGGTGCGATGCAATTAGGTCATATTAAGCGGAACCGGAGCCCCGACAATTTATTAGGTGGATCAAGTTGTTTAGATACCCCGCATTTTAAATGATGTCTTAACAAGGCAAAATTATATCACCGGTTCGATGCAAAAATTTAAATGGGACCAATATTAGACTAGATTCGCCTGTATATGGTCTCCACATTTAGTTTAGGTGAATCTTCGAAATAGCCCCAAACTCTCACAATATGCATGCAAACATGAATAGTTTAATGTAACAAATAGATATCATATATTATAAAAATAGGGTCCAAAGAAAGAGGTCACACATCGAATGACGATCTTGGGGTTCCGACGGGTTCGGGGGATCCGTCTTCGGGGTTCTGGTCACCAGATCCGTGAGGGAGAACATGGCGTTCCAGGAAGGAGACCTTGGTGTGTCGAGTGTTTAGTCTTGCATCTCCGGTGGCGATGAGAACCTACACATAGTCGCGTGGTCTTCAGACAACATCACACCGATTCTTCGGATGTGGTAATAGCCGATGTAGCCAAGATCACCACAATTCTACCTCATTTAGGTACACAACCAGTGCCATTCGTCAACATACATCGCAACATCACAGGAAACAAAGAACCAACAAGGCATGAGCACTACAGCAAGGATACGCTTGGCATGGGGTTGTCCTGGTCGTCCGAAAACGGAAGGCAGGCTCGAGCTGAGGCGAGTCTTGGAGGGCGACGAGACGGAACCGAAACAGGGCCACGTAGGGGAGCTCGTAGGAGGCGTCGCGACAACGGCAGGAGACTTGCAGGGCAGGGACGATAGAGGGGCGTCGAAGGTGAAGGCACGGAGCGAAGTTCGGCAACGCTAGGATTGCGGGCCACACGGGGCACCAAGACGAGGCGGGGAGGAGGCAGGCGAGGTCGGCGTGAGGGAGACCGAGGCCAGGGACAGGGCGCCAGGGCGTGGGCGCGCACAGATGGGGTCGGCGATGCTGCTCGCGGAGCAGGGACGGCCGGCAACGTCAGCGGCTCGAAGGGCGCGGCCTCGGGTGTCGACCGGCCGGTAAAGCGGTGGCTGAGGAGGACGGTCAGAGAGGGGGCCGCAGGGCAGCGGTGTAGACGGAGGTCGACGAGGGAAGGAAGGCGGCGGCGGCCGGAGGGTGCCGGGACGAGCGCGGGGTGGTGTTCGAAGAGGAGAGGCCGACGACGGGTAGCACGGCAGCTCTGCGGGGTGCCGTGGCGAGGGGGGCCAGGGGCGAGGATGACGGCCGGTCGCTGGGCAGGGCCCCTGCAAGCGGCGCCGCGGTCGATCGATGGGCCCGCGAGCGGTGGCTCGGATTTCGGCAGCGGTGGGCTTTAGGGAGAGGATGGAGAGAGAGACGGGGCGCCGGTTGCGGTCAAAGGAGAGGGTAACGAACGCGAGGTGGGGGTGGTTTGCGTGGAGGAGACGCGGAGGTGGGGCCAGCGGGTGGGGCTGGGTTCGATCGATAGGAGGGGTGGGGCTTGCGCGGACGCGGAACATACATGGCGCTGGTTGCGTGCGGGTGGAAGCGGCCAGGGCGTGTCCCAGGGGTGGCGGCGGCTGGGTGAGAGAGTGGGGAGGGATTAGGAAGGGTAGATCTAGGTTTTGCTAGGGTTTCTTTTGGGTTGGGTAGTAGGTAGTCTGGCCCGGCTGGGCCTCTGGCCTAACCGGCTGGACTGTCTCCCTGGACAAAATAGGTTTTATTTAATTTATTTAGTTTTAAATATCTTTTTGGTAAAATAGTTTAGGCAAACAAAAGATCCGGACGGACCAAGGGTTTTACATTTGAAATAGAGAGGGGATATTTTAGAAAACAAATATAGGCTTTTAGCAAAATAATTTTAGGCAAACAAATGCATGCTGATGTTATGATGATGCACATAATAAAAACAATAGCGATTTTCTAGTAGTGGTTTTACCCGGGGTGCTACAATTCGACAACACTAACAATGGATCTCGCCCTCGAGATCCGCCACCTAGTACGGGGAAGAAAGCCGGTGACCTGAATCCGCTCTGATACCACTCTGTAACACCCTCAGAATCGACCCTATGCAAGTTTTAGCACTTCCCGCCAAACCCGCATAGAAACGATTCAAAGGTGCCCACCAGGCACTTTCGTGCGGGTGGAAAACGAAGTAATATCATTACACAATAGTCCTCGATGGAACCCACAAAACATATATATACAACAACGACTCAATGAGTCAAGAATACGGATATACAATACGAAGAGCCAAATCACCTTGAAAACAATACAGCGGCCGAGTACGGACAAGATGCAAATGGGGCTAAGAGCCCTGAAGAATAACCAATGGCGTCCAAAACCCTGCCCAGGCCAAGCCGGAAGGTTAACCCTGCTAACGACGTCGATCTCAAAACCTGCTCAAACAAAAGGGGTGCCGACAAAGGGCAAAGGAAAAAGATAGAGCGGTCAGTACTGAGGCCAGTACACGGCGAGACTAGAATTCGGCGGTCCTCGCCTACATAAGTATGGTGGACTGAAGAGGCAGCGCGGCATGCACTAAACAACCTATAGAGACTCAATACAATTGGCGGCTATCAGATAGGGATAAGAAAGACCTACTCGGATCCAACCTGATTCTAGCACCAAACATACCCATCCTGGTATTCCCCCTCGATACCAACTGAGGAAGTCAACCGAGGAACTCACACAGTTGGCAGTTTTATTCATTTCATTATAGTTGCGGCAATTACTAGTCAGATATAGATAGCATGAGTCATCCTGATATAATAAGCAGTGGACAGTTTTAGTTAACCATTCCGTTGTAGTTGTAGTACTTACTAGTCAGATACATATAGCATGAGGTATCCCAAAACCCAGCAGTTGTTGGCACTTTTATTTAGCCATTCCGTTGTAGTTGCAATACTTACTAGTCAGATACAATGGTAACAGGTTTCACCCCAAACAAGCAATTGTTGGCACTTTTATTTAGCCATTCCATTATAGTGAAGCTGATTACTAGTCATTATAAAGTCAAATTTATAGCACTACTTTAGTTATAGTTGTCTATGATCGAGATACTGTGTTCCAAGTCGTCCATAACCGCGGACACGGCTTTCAGAAAGTTTTACCCTGTAGGGGGGCACAAATAGCAACACGCGCACGATCAACCTCGAGAAAAACCAATAAAAACCCAACGAGGCATCACGACAGAGCAATTGCAAGATTCATATAGATTTCAGGGGGCCACCCCACCAAGCTACCCGCTACGAAGTTGGCCGGCTCCGAGACGGACCCAGAGGTTTGCGAGAACGGCTGTAAACGACTGGGAACCCAAAAGTGTGACTAGGCTTGTCGATACCGCGTAATCGTGCCGCGATCCAAAACAGTACAGGCGCTCCACGCGCAATCGTAAATAAAGCAGTAAAGCATGGCATAAGTACATGATAGTAATAAAGCCCCAAACTACTTTGTGGCCCCAAGAAATAAATATGACTCAAGCTCTGGCTAGGGGGATTCATGGTCCCACATGCGGATAGTGCGAATATTCAAAGAATAGGTATCAAGTACTCGGGGTCCTACGGGACACAAGTGGACGGTTAAAAACCAAATAACATCTGTTGCCCACCTGTGCCTCTACATTATTTATCTACTTCAATTTTAGTTATTAAATGATAATTAAAGTTATAATCATCTCCAACATAAAGCATAAGGCATTTCTCCAACAACTGTGGTACTGGACGACACGCAACAACACTTGAGCAAGCAACTACGACGCGCAAGTCCAACTATCTACCAAACAACAGGTAATAGGATGTGTCCAAGGCAATATAAGGCTGCAAGGGATATCACGGGTATGAAACTAAAGCATCGCAACACAGATAGCAATAGATCAACAGGAGGGAATAAATACTATAAAAGTAAGATAGGTAGAAAGGGGGAGGATGCTCGCCTAAAAACATTGCCGAGGGTTCATCCGAAGATCAGATTGACACTCGCATCAACTCATCGGCCTAGTCCGTGAAGAAGCAAAAGACTAGCACAAACACCGGATGCACTATTTAATACTATGATAGAAGATCGGGCATGATGCATGTATGATGTATGACATGGCAAAGGTGCGATGCAATTAGGTCATATTAAGCGGAACCGGAGCCCCGACAATTTATTAGGTGGATCAAGTTGTTTAGATACCCCGCATTTTAAATGATGTCTTAACAAGGCAAAATTATATCACCGGTTCGATGCAAAAATTTAAATGGGACCAATATTAGACTAGATTCGCCTGTATATGGTCTCCACATTTAGTTTAGGTGAATCTTCGAAATAGCCCCAAACTCTCACAATATGCATGCAAACATGAATAGTTTAATGTAACAAATAGATATCATATATTATAAAAATAGGGTCCAAAGAAAGAGGTCACACATCGAATGACGATCTTGGGGTTCCGAGGGGTTCGGGGGATCCGTCTTCGGGGTTTTGGTCACCGGATCCGTGAGGGAGAACATGACGTTCCGAGAAGGAGACCTTGGCGTGTCGAGTGTTTAGTCTTGCATCTCCGGTGGCGATGAGAACCTACACATAGTCGCGTGGTCTTCAGACAGCATCACACCGATTCTTCAGATGTGGTAATAGCCGATGTAGCCAAGATCACCACAATGCTACCTCATTTAGGTACACAACCAGTGCCATTCGTCAACATACATCGCAACATCACAGGAAACAAAGAACCAACAAGGCATGAGCACTACAGCAAGGATACGCTTGGCATGGGGTTGTCCTGGTCGTCCGAAAACGGAAGGCAGGCTCGATCTGAGGCGAGTCTTGGAGGGCCACGAGACGGCACCGAAACAGGGCCACGCCGGGGAGCTCGTAGGAGGCGTCGCGACAGCGGCAGGAGACTTGCAGGGCAGGGACGATAGAGGGGCATCGAAGGTGAAGGCACGGAGCGAAGTTCGGAAACGCTAGGATTGCGGGCCACACGGGGCACCAAGACGAGGCGGGGAGGAGGCAGGAAGGTCGGCGTGAGGGAGACCGAGGCCAGGGCCAGGGCGTGGGCGCGCACAGATGGGGTCGGCGACGCTGCTCGCGGAGCAGGGTCGGCCGGCAACGTCAGCGGCTCGGAGGGCGCGGCCTCGGGTGTCGAGCGGGCCGGTAAAGCGGCGGCTGAGGAGGACGGTCAGAGAGGGGGCCGCAGGGCAGCGGTGTAGACGGAGGTCGAGGAGGGAAGGAAGGCGGCGGCCGGAGGGTGCCGGGACGAGCGCGGGGTGGTGTTCGAAGAGGCGAGGCCGACGACGGGTAGCACGGCAGCTCTGCGAGGTGCCGCGGCGAGGGGGCCAGGGGCGAGGATGATGGCCGGTCGCTGGGCAGGGCCCCTACAAGCAGCGCCGCGGTCAATCGAAGGGCCCGCGAGCGGTGGCTCGGATTCCGGCAGCGGTGGGCTTCAGGAAGAGGATGGAGAGAGAGACGGGGCGCCGGTTGCGGTCAAAAGAGAGGGGATCGAACGCGAGGTGTGTGTGGTTTGCGTCGAGGATAGGCGGAGGTGGGGCCAGCGGGTGGGGCTGGGTTCGATCGGTAGGAGGGGTGGGGCTTGCGCGGACGCAGAGCATACACGGCGCTGGTTGCGTGCGGGTGGAAGCGGCCAGGGCGTGTCCCAGGGGTGGCGGCGGCTGGGTGAGAGAGTGGGGAGGGATTAGGCAGGGTAGATCTAGGTTTTGCTAGGGTTTCTTTTGGGCTGGGTAGTAGGTAGTCTGGCCCGGCTGGGCCTCTGGCCTAACCGGCTGGACTGCCTCCCCGGACAAAATAGGTTTTATTTAATTTATTTAGTTTTAAATATCTTTTTGGTAAAATAGTTTAGGCAAACAAAAGATCCAGACGGACCAAGGGTTTTACATTTGAAATAGTGAGGGGGTATTTTAGAAAACAAATATAGGCTTTTAGCAAAATAATTTTAGGCAAACAAATGCATGCTGATGTTATGATGATGCACATAATAAAAACAATAGCGATTTTCTAGTAGTGGTTTTACCCGGGGTGCTACATGCATCTCGGGAGTGATGTTGTTGTTGTTGTTTTGGTTGGGGTTGGCGCGTCGGGGAGGCATCTGTTGGTTTGATAGGGATAAGTAATGATGGATAGGTCTAAATAAGTTCTAACACACAACCCAAACCAATCATGTTCAATCAAACAATCAACAAGCAACTATTCACTTAACAACTTATGAGCTTAACTCATGAGTTGAAGGAAACAACAAGTTTTCTTGAAATAATTAACTTAGTATAGTCATACCCCATAGGTCAATATGATCCATACACTAACATGTTATCAATGTTGTTGGTAGGAAATCTAATGTCTCTTGGTTCTCATTAGTAGTCCTTAGTGATGTCTAAGTTGAAGTCCTTGGTGAAACTAAAGTTGAAGTCATTGGTCATGGTGGAGGCTTTGTCCATCAAGTTGAAAAGGAAGAGGTGTAGAATTCAAAAACCAAAAGGTTGAGGAAAGAGTTTACAAGATTGTTTGTAAATAAGTTTTGGAACAAAAACAACTCCTATTTTTCTAAGAGGTTTGTCCAATCCTAGGGTTACAATCCTACAGGAAACACAGTGCTCTGATCTAGGAGTCCCAACCTTTAATAAGGTAGAGATACCTGTGTTTACAATGCTAGTCCCTGGATCAATAGATAGCATCCACAGTTAAGATGTAATATCAAGAAACAAAGGTCATAATAACTAGGAATAAAATAATTCATTACATCTTACATAGCTCATTTGGCTATCTCATTACAATGCAGCCGAATATCTATATAGCATGGAGTCCTTCATCTTCGAAGTGCCACAGGCAGTCATGTTGGTTGTAGACTTGTAATCCTAGTCAACACACTTCACTAACGTCAAACAAACCTGCAACATAATAAGTTGCAGCCACAAGGGTCAATACATTTGAATTTTATTGGCAAGTTTCACTACTATGTAGAAATAAGTGGATCCCATCATTACATGCATATTTGGCTAAGTAGGGTTTAGGCTCATTTGCAGAAAGCAATATAGTTTTATCCTATCTTTTCAAAATAGTTTTGATCTTTTGACAAATCTTTTTGAACTCCTTGGAAAACTCCAAGTGCTTCAAATCCCTTGTTGTCACCATCAAGGTTTACTTTTGAGAAATTGGAATGTCGAGATCTTCCATAGCTTCAGGCCTTAGTTGCTCAGGGTTGTCCATAACCGGGGACACGACTAAGTACTTAGAATTTTGATCTTCTGCAGAAGTTGTACATTTTACCCACATGACACAATCTCGTCTTGACGCCACCAGTAGCCGCTGGATAAGTACACAGCAAATGGAGTACCGGCAGATCGAGAATGTGACAAAGTATTTCCATAGAAGTCCTCCCAATACATAATGCTAGCTTGTCTACCAGGCACCAATGTAAGGATATATTTCCAATACACAATTCTAGTTAACCTGAAGATGCCAATGCAAGGGTCTTCCACTATGTAGTTGACTAAACCAGAGCCCATTTAGCATGTGGCTGTACACGGAAGCCACTATACGAGAAATATGTTCAATCTCTAAGTCCCTGGGTGGTTTTCTTCTAGTGCACATACAAAAATATAGCCATATAAACATGGTTCCCTTTGTTGCCACCTTGTCCAAAATTGAGTATCCTCTTTCCACCCAGGTGGTTCATTGAGTACTTGTTTTATTATATAAAACATATATTTTTCCAACACTTTATATAATCATATCATGTATCCCATACCAAATATATAGCAGGGCTAAGCATACTACAACTACAATGTTTTCACTAAGGGAGATATAAGGATATCCTAATAGGATATAACATAGCATAGAAATATAGTAGTCTTATCATGCATGTTACAAAATCCACTAAGTGTAATGAAAATAGTAGGACATGGATGATAGTGTCACTTGCCTTTTTAGTAAAGAATATTGGTTCACTTCTTGACCTTGCAAATATCACACTCTTCTAACTTCACTACAATTCAATCAAGCAAACATATATTCAACTAGCATTCAAACCATTCATCACATAAAATGACAAAAACATGGCAATGCATGCAAGCATGCAAAAGATGGTTTTATTTGGAAAAATGGTTTCTATTAGGCTCTAAACATTTTAAATCTTATATTGGTCATTTACAAAAGTGGTAAAACCATTTGCAAAAGGTTTCACAGCATAAATCAAATATTATACCAAAGTGATATTTTATGTTGTTAAAAATGCCTTTTTGCAAAGTAATAATTTTATAGGGTTCATCAAATATCAGCGGCGTCGGGTGCTTCTGGTTGTCGTTGTTGGCGACGCTGAAGGCCACCCGAAGGAAAGAGAGAGGTGTCGTTAGACGCGGGCGAGAGCGTAGATCAAAGGAGCATCAAAGGGAGGAACAGGGGCGGACGGAAGCTACCGGGGAGTTCGCCGGAGGAGTGGCAGACGACAGCGGCGCTCAGAAGTGGTTCTTGGCGACGATTTGGAGCAAGCGCCAGCGAGTGAGTGGTATAGGGAGAAGCTCCAGGAGATGGGGAGCAGGCTCGCGTGTACTAGGACGCGAGGGGTGGTCGGACGGCGCCAGAATCGGCCGAAGAGGCTCGTCGGGGCAGTGGTGTTCGGGCTTGCCATTCGTGTAGCCTAGAGACAGAGGGGAGGTGTTGCTTGGGGGAAAATGGAGAGGAGAGCAAGGCGTTTAAAGGCGCGTCATCACTGGCAGGAATTAGCCACGCATTCACTCGATTTAACGGGGATTGAATCACGGCAGAAACGGCGAGGGGGAACGGTCGAGGTGGAGACAATGACTGACAGAGTGGGAAGCTTTGTCAGTGAGAGGGGAAAAAGCGTGGGGTCCTTCTGTCAGCGACTGAGGGGGTGCGGGTTGAGTGGAAAACGCTTCGCTGCGGGGAGGGAAATGGGCTAGCTACTGGGCCTGCTGGGCAGGGCCAGATGGGTTGGGTTTGATTCATTTTTTTGTACAGAATGTTTTTCTTTTTCTATTTTGAATTTCTGTTTTGATTTTCATTCAAACAATTCAAACTCCATTTGAATTCAAACCTCCACCAAACTTTGTGTAGATTTTAATACTGTTATCTAACATATTCTAAAGTCAAATTTAGAATAATTAATTTTAGGGTTTATATTAAGAGAATAAATAAATTGACATTAGTCTTTATTTCAAAAGAGGATTTAAATATATTTTAAAACACTATTTGAATTCTAAATTTTACCAAAACCTTTTTAGTAGGTTTTATTTGAAAATTAATTTCACATTGAAATATTATTTAAAATACATTATTAAGTTTTAATGTCCATTCAAAAATAGGAGAATGTCTTTACTTAAATAAAATTGGATATTAATAAATCCTCATGATTTTATTAAATAATCCTTTACCTTTATTACTAAACAAAAATATTTTATTTTACTTGCTTTAGCCAAATTTTAATTTGGCGCTTAAAATAGTCCTTATTTAATATTTCCTCATTTGCTTATAAAAAAACATATCTTTTTATTTAAGGATCCAAAAATAGTGATTCCAACTATTATAATTTTATTAATTATTTGTTTATCTTCTTAAATATTTCTAGGATTTTATTTGATTAAAATAGGTTTTGATGTTTCCATTTGGAATCAAAAAGTTACTTTTCACCCTAAATTTGATAGGCGAGATGCAATTAAATCTCAGGCAGTGGCCAACGTTTTTGTAGACTAGGCCGAGGTACAGTACGAACCCCCATTGCCAGATCCAAATTATTGGACGATGCACTTTGATGGGTCCAAGTTGAGAAATGGGTTAGGAGCAAGGATAGTATTAACCTCTCCAAAAAAGGATCAGCTGAGGTATATACTGCAGATACATTTCGCTGCATCAAACAATGTAGCCGAATATGAGGCACTTGTCCATGTCCTAAAATGGCAAAGGAGATCGGTATACGTCAGATTCTCTGTTACGAAGATTCAGACCTAGTAGTCCAGCAAGTATCAGGAAATTGGGACGCATTGAATGCAAATATGGCTCTAATCGATTTCACGTGCAGAAAATTAGTGGTTATTTTGATGGATGTGAATTCCATCATATACCACAGGCAGAAAATCATGTTGTGGACACGTTGTCAAAGCTCGGATCAACCATACAGTCAATTCCGCCTGGTATCCCCCGGGAACACCTAAGAAATCCGTCAATTATACCTTCACCAGAATCTGAGTCAATTCGCATCTCATCCGATCAGATAGCCGGGTGCGTCCCAATGGAAATTGATAAAGTACATGAGTCGAACTACTCGGAGATTGATTTGCTTGACCCAAAAATCGATTGGGAAAAGCCGGCAGAGGTTATGTCGGTAGAGATAATGGAAATTGACAATACAATTTTCCCAGAAAAAGTCATGCCGAAATGGGCATAGCCCATATTTTCCTTCCTCAAAGAAAAGACCTTTCCGGATGATGAGGTTATGGCTAGGCAAATAGTCAGAAGATCAAAAGCTTACATGATCATAAATAATGAGCTTTATAAGAGAAGCGTGACAAATGTGCTGCAATGATGCGTTGACTCGCAGAGGGGGAGATCCTCTTAGATATACACCAAGGAGAATGTGGGCACCATGCCTCGTCTAGAGCCCTCGTGGCCAAAGCATTCAGGCATGGATTTTACTGGCCAAGTGCGCTGAAAGAAGCAAAAGAACTGGTAACAAGGTGTAATGGCCGCCAGAGGTATGCCAGCAAAATACATATGCCTTCATCCGAGTTAAAAACGATACCAATCACTTGGCCATTCACTATATGGTGTTTAGATATGGTAGGAACATTTAAGCCGGCTCGCGGCGGCATGACTCACATTTTGGTCATGGTAGACAAATTCACAAAGTGGATAGAAGTAAAACCAATAAAAAAGTGTGACGGGCTCACGGCGGTGAAATTCAAAGATACCATTCTAAGATATGGATACCCGCACAGTATCATCACAGATAATGGCACAAACTTCGCTGAAGGAGCTTTTGCTCGATTCTGCCAAGAAAAGCACATAAGACTCGATGTTGCTTCGGTGTCTCACCCAACATCAAATGGGCAAGTAGAAATATCAAATGGACTAGTATTGTCCGAAATAAAACCTCGGCTGATAGAACCACTGCAGAGGTCGGCAGGATGCTGGATTGAGGAACTCCCAGTGGTGCTGTGGAGCCTTAGGACTACCCCGAATAGATGGATGGGATATACCCTGTTCTTTCTAGTATATGGGGCAGAAGACGTACTTTCGGCCAACATAATGCATGAATCGCCAAGAGTCGCCCAATACATGAGCTCCGAAGTAAATGAAATATCTCATCAACATGATGTGGACCTTCTAGAAGAAGCAACAGAATTGGCACTGTTAAGATCAGCTATTTATCAACAAGACCTCAGGCGATATCATAGCAAGAAAGTGAGTCCAAGAGTTTTCAAGGAAGGAGATGTAGTTCTTCGGCCGGTGCAACACACGGCCTTCATGCATAAACTCTCACCTACATGGGAAGGCCCATTCATCGTGAGCAAATCATTACACAACGATGCATACTACCTAATCGACGCTCTAACGCCAGAAAAGAACAAGGCATATAAGTCCTGAGCGAATCAAGAAGACCGTGGAATGTGGCTTTACTTCGTCCGTTTTACACCTAGAGGAAGCGTGTTGTATCCAGCAATATCATGTATCAAATTGATGTATCAGACATGAGTTAACGAAACCTCAGTACCTCGAGCAGTAACTCGGGGACTATCCCATGTTGTTTGTCATTTGTAGTTATGTATGAAACTTTGGTAGCTCGAGCAGTAACTCAGGGACTACCCCATGATAGTTGTCATTTTTTAGTTAGGTATGAAACTTCGGTAACCCGAGCAGTAAATCGAGGACTACCCCGCACTATTGGTCATTTTTGTTATATATGAAACCTCGCTGGCCCAACCAGTGACTCGGGGACTGCCTCGTACTGTCTATCATCAATCACATATGTAATATGAATGATCACTTTGGCAACCCGAGCAATAACTCGGGGACTGCCCCATAAATTTTAACTATTATAATCATACGAGTAATAACATCAACAGTTCGAAGTATAATGTGGAAAGTATCCCATTTATATTATCTTAACAATAGATAACTCAGAGAGGTAGTAAGTCCATCAGATTAAATGAGGTGTGGACACAGTGGCCATAGTTCTTGAAACAAAATTATAAAACCAAAGTTTTGCAACTAAGAATAGATGAAAGACACAAGATAGATGACAAGCGAAAATCTGGCACGTGGAAAAATGATTCGAACTTATGAAGTTAGAATTTTGCAAATAAGGATACGAATCACACAAATTCAACTAGAGGAGTAACAATACTACTATAGTGTATCACGCCGAAGTTCAACGGACTACATAGTACCAAAAGAGGAAGATTGTTTTAAGACAGCATACACCTGGCATACCGGGGACTTGAGCAAGTAAGAGTTTTTAAGCTCAAGCATCGGCAGTTGCCGAATCACCTGCAGGAGGAACAGTAGCAGCAGGAGTTTCCGAAGTTGGTATCTTGTACGCAGCCGAGGCTACCTCGGCCTCACTAGAAGGAACGACCTTAGGAGCAGGGGCCTTAGAAGTTGCTTGAGCCTCTATAGAGGTTACTTCGGCGTCGACGGAGGTCGCAGGAACATCTTGGGTAGGGTTTGTCTGCTGAGAGACTCCTCCTTGGGCTTGAGAAGCCTCAGTTCCATTGGAGGAGGATCGAGCCTCGACATCCCCTCCCGAGCTATCACTGGACTCATCAGCATTATCGGAATCTTCATCCGATCCACCCTCATCACCGGAATCTCCATCAGATTCATCTTCATCCACAGCCTCAACATCATCTTCAGCGTCCTCAGGGAGAAAGCTCAGCCCCTCATTCCAGTGATGAACATCGTCATACCCAATAAGCTGATAGGCACGGGATTGGCGGCTGGCAACATACTCCGGATTTTCGACCCAAGGAGAGCCAGTGCGCAAATTCATCAAGGTATCGAGGGAGATATCCTCGTACCATGACAAAACAGCAGTAAGTGCCATGTCAGCTCTGGCTCGTCCGGCAGATTCTCGCCAAAGATTCAATCGAGTTTGAGACTCTATCAGCCTCGCCACGAGCACTTCAACTCTCTTAATCTTTGGCTCATTCGGCCAGAGCACATGGTAGGCCCGAATAGCCGCTTGCACCAGATCTTTTCCCATGACTTTCATTGGCTCGATAGCAGCTGGAACGGCAACCAGGAAATCCTCAATGGAATATTCTTGATTCGGAACAATGGGAACACCTCGGCGGCCGCGAGCAGCGATCACAACCTTTGAACTAATAGATTCGTCTTCTGGAAAATGGTCTATAAGCAAAAACGTCACCTAAGTCAAGAAAAGCTACAAGCAAAGAATGACTTGGCTAGAAACAAAAACTTACGGTGGATGTAACGCGGTATTTTCTGGAGATCTAGGGCCCAATTAGCTCTATTCTTCTCAAAATGAGTTATTTCTTTGGCCATCGCCTGGTTCTTTAGCTCGGCGGCATCGAGAAGCTCCTTGTCCTTCTAAATCTATAGGCTTAGTCGGTTCTTCTCCTCGGAAAACTCCTGATCAACCTTCTCTAAATCGTACTTCTGGGAAAGTTTAAGAGATTCAACCTCGGCGTGGAGCCGGGCTATCTCGTCATCCTTTTCCTTAAGTTGCATCGAGTGAGTGCCAGCTTGCTCTAAAAAATTCAGCATCATATCAGGAATAGGTATGCATTCTTGATGCGACACTGCAAATGTTTGTAACTCGGCTACGCCGAAGCCGGGACACCGTAAGATAATCAAAATTCACTTCGAACAAAAATGGATAAATAAAAGGGAAAAGGGGTAACTAACCTTCAAGGGTGGAAACCTTCTTCGTCAGCCGGGCATTTAGATTGTTGACATTAACTACACAACAACACATCAGAAATTAGTACAAAAATGGAGTTTTCTACAAAGGTAGAGGGCACTAAAAGCCGAGTAGTTTACCAGTCTTCTTCACAACGGGACCATTTTGTCGAATTTATCTTGAAGCTTCTTATGTGAGAAGAGTAACCTTTGGAATTCGGCCGTTCGCCGATCGTGAGCAACCTGAAATAACAACAGGTTATACAAAAGAAAACCACAAAAGATCCGAATCAAGAAATAAATCTTGACTCGGATCTAGATGGCTGGATATTCAAAACTAAAGCATCCAAATCACGAAGAAATTTGACTCGGATCTAAGTGGTTAGATGTATTTTAATATACATAGCAAACACTATCTATTGCACAGGCAAGTTGCTATATTTGGAGCAAGGAAAGCTTCCAAACAAATAACAAGTCATTCGGTTGCAAGCTCGGGGACTAGTGCATATATAATATTGTATAAATGAAAGACCAAGTGTAAATTGAGGCGTGTACCTCGTTCATCTTTTCACTTTCAAGGACAATCTTGGCAGCCATGTGCAAACGGCTGATGATGTCAGATAGCTAGAACGATTGGTTACTCGGATTGCCTTCAAGTTGATCAACAGCGTTCCAATTGTTGGCATACTTCACCAACGATCTGAGGCTATTCCCACTCCCATTGCGTGTCAACACCTTACCTCTGGCTTGTTGCATAACTGCCATGCCCGCTGAACTCTTGTGAAGCACGAGTCGCGTATTGGCAGCAAGGGCAACACCAGCCTTAGTCGTAGAGACCCCCTTGCGAAGCATATCGGCAACACTGGGCTGAGAGGAACCTGTTTGACATTTTTGAGGTTGCAAGGGCTTAGCAGCGACACTCTTCTTGCTTTTGGCGCGAACCTCAGGAGGGGCAATAAATTCGGCGCTGGGAGCAACATCCTTTGAAGCAGAAGGGGTAACAGTTTCTAAAGGAGCCGAGTAGCAGCAACCTCGGCGGACACCTGAGCAGAAGCTGGAACTGTGATAGACGAAGGGTCAGTGGGAGTGACTTCGGGAATCTTGAGGGAAGCAGCCGTATCAGTCGGGCGATCCGGCATCGGGGTATCATCAGAAACAATAGGGGGAGCAATGGGCTCATCTTGCCGAGGAGAGCCGTTAGTTGGCCCAGGAGGAGAATCTTTGCGAGGAGGACTAGGAACCCGGACATCTTCCGGATGCGATGGTGAAGGCAGCCGAGTAACATGAGATGTCATACTCGGACCGCTAGGTTTAGCGGAACGAGGAGCACTGCAAAGAAATGGAAATTAATTCGGAAATAATAAGAGAGAAACAAGAAATACGAGTGAAAATATAAAGGGAAACTTACCCAGTAACTCTAGGCATAACTTTGCGCCTCGGAATATGATAGGAGAATTTTTTGGTTCGCTTCTTGGGGGCAGCATTCGAAGGATCCTTCGAAGCGGCGCGCTTCTTACAAACAGCAGGGGCTTCTGAAGCGAGAGGTTTGACCTCGTGCACCTGGCTAGTCGGATTAGCTGGGAAAGAAGGAGCCAGAAATGCGTAAGAGATAGTCACCATGGCAACTACCTCGAGAATTTGGACGTCATCCAAGTCACCTTCATTAGCTCGAGCCGAGGCTTTACTCCGGGTGCGAGCAGGAGCAGCCTCCGGCTTAGGAACGAATTCCTCTGGGCCAGGTTCTCCGTTGTCCGGGGTATTGCGGTCGACGGTCTAGGGAAGAGCTAAAACCTCGGCATCTTCCATGGTCTGCTCTGCAAATCTCTGCAAGAAAAGCAAACAAGAGTTAGCGAAACAATTGAGGAAATATAACTCAGATAGAACTCCTCATGTTCAATTTACCTGAGGAGGAGGATTCTCGCAAGAGAATGGCTTCATTCCCCACTTCCATTCCTCGGGCATCTCAGTCTTGAAGATAGCCCGGACACGTTTATAAATTTGGAAATCATTAATCTCAACCGTAGAAAATCGATTGGGATCCAAAGTACCACTCATATAGAAAAGCTTGTGGGAACGGAGTTGGAAGGGGCGGATTCGGCTCCTGATAAACGCGGTCATCAGATCTTCGCCCCGAAGTCCGGCATGAGTCAACTCCTTAAGCCGGAGCTCGAATGCCTCGGCGAGAGCATGGGTTTTCTTCGGATTATAGAGCCAGTTCTTCTTTGAGGGAGGACCAATGGAGAAAGTAGGAAGACGAATCTTATCCTCTGATCCGGTATTCTTAACATAGAAAAATGATCCGTGCCATTTCTTACAAGACTCTTAATGCTGTAACCCGCAACTCGGGGGAACACGGAGTTTTTCTGAGGTGTAATGGAGGCGGCCCCACACTGGGTTAAAGATTTATCGGTAGGATGAAGAGATTTATCCGGCACCACGTTGGCTCGGATTTGGAAGAAATTTGACCATACATCTACTAAAGGCCAAAGGCCGAAGTATCCTTCAGAAGATGAGATAAAGGCCGAGAGAGAGGCTACAACATTAGCCGACAGATGATGCGGCTGAAGGCCGAAGTAATCTAGAAAGTTCCTAGCAAAATCGCTAGGAGGGAGGCCAAATCCTCTGGCAAAGTGCGACATGAAAACTACGTACTTGCCATCATCGAGTATAGGGGAAGATTCTTTGTCGGGTAAGCGACAGTTTACCTCGGCAGGAATTTGGTGGGTCTTGCAGCCACTCGATCTCTCGGTGAATGACCGTAGAACCTTGCCATGATCCCCGTTATGGGCCCGCCATAAGCTCTTCTTCCCCAACAGCGGCACCACTGACGGAGCTAGACATGGGCTCGTCGAAGGAGTCGACGGAGGAAGAACTGGTGGCAGAGAGAGGCCTCAAAAACCAAGGCCCCGCCGCGATGGCGAAAAATGCGGTGGCGGAGTAGAAATAAAACCGCCGTAGGAGATTGAGAAAAAAGAAGAGCGCCTAGGGCAAGGACATAGCAGCGACGGCCCGTTGCGCAGCAGAGAAGCGTACCAGCAGCGAGCCAAGTACGGGAGCATGGCAGTGAGCTTGCAAGCACAGAAGAGCGGCGGCGGGGTCGTCGGGGAGAAGGAGCGGCGATGCGGATGCTGGAGCTAGCACAAGAACTGCAGCTGTGCTGGGAGGAAGACGAACGGAGTGGGGAAGGGGAAAAGTGAAATGAGCCATCCCCACTCCCTACTTATAACCGCGTAGGGTGAGAGGTCGTGGGATCGTGGGTGTGCCGTGGTAACCTCGTGAACGCCTGTATCGCGCATCCACGAACAAGGAGTGGAGCCACAGCAAGGGGCACACGAAGCGAGAGGAGATCAGGCTATGTGACCGTTGCGTTTATAGAAGCGTCACTGCGCCGACGCGACGGGCGTAGTAATTACTGTAGCGTGTCAGCATACACTATAGCAGTACAAAAAAGAGACAACGGTAATGATTGGTACACATAGGATGAGGCTTACTCAAGAAGCCAAGGGGATACCCGGAAGAAATAGAATTACTCGGAAAACTACTCGGACCTTGGTAAGAGAGGGTCAACAAAAGTGAGATAGCTGAAGAGGAGCGCCAGCTAAGGAATACGTCGAACAGAAGATTAGAAAGATTGAATATCTAGAAACTGATGCGGTCCGGCCGAAGTATCCGGCAGAACTGCACCAGCTTCGGGGACTAATGTTGGGGGATGGCCCCAGGTAGGGTCAAGTTAGTAGAAAGAGGAAAAGAACCTTTCTTACCATGGGCCGGGTCATAAGCTGATTCGGCCGAGTTATACAAGGGTTGGCCGAATAAGGCATGGCTTAACCAGAGTCGAGCGATTGATACTTAACTCGGCCGACATACGAGCTAGGTCGGCCGAATAAGTTCGATCATCTCATACGCAGGTAAAGGTTGAGCCGAGTTATGCGAGGCGAGGGCGAGGTATGAGAAGCTTGCGGAAGAAGGAGATGGTTCCCAAAGTCAAACCCTAGCTACCATCTAGGTGGAATCTACTCAGGGCCAAGCACTAGAGACAAGGAACAGAGCCGCAGAGGGGTAGACCAGTGTCACAGAGGTGACAGTGGGCAGGCCCGAGGCTCACATGTGGGAAGCTCTGGGTCTTTGCTGTCGATAGAAGGGGGACACGGAAAGAGGTCCACCGAGATACCGCTTTGGGACAAGCATATTCCAAGAATATGCTTGTCCACGTCAGCCCTAGAGTGAACCAAGGGAGACCTTTATAAGGACAGTCACAACTTCCTGAAGGGGGGATCGATTCATTTGAGGCTAGAGGGTTCGTGTTGTAACTTTCTTCCTCCTCTCTCTAGTATAGCTCAAGGAGCACTTGTAGCTTGATTGAGGAGAAATATAGATCTGTGTTCCATCTTGTGTGTAGAAACCACCACATCTTCCCTCCCTAGATCCCACTAGCATCCATTGGCCCCAAACTTTAGCCTACCCATGGCATCTGCCGTGCCGCCACCACGACAGTTATAGAAGTAAGGTTGAATGTTTACCAGGAATTCCTATCTCCCATACGTCATTGTAGAGGTCCCAACCTGTTAAGGTAGAGATCCCTGTGTTTACAGTGCTATTCCCTGGATCGAATAGCTAGCACCCACAGTTTAAGATGTAATATCAATAAAAAAAGGTCATATTATAACTTATAACCAGGAATAAAATAATTTCATTACAACCTATATAGCTCATATTGCTAGCTTATTACAATGCAGCAGATATAACTATATAGCATGGAGTCCTTTATCTTCATGTGCCACAGGCAATCATGCTGGTTGTAGACTTGTAATCCCTACTCAACAAACTTCACTAACATCAAACAAACCTGCAACATAATAAGTTACAGCCACAAGGGTCAACACATTTGAATTGTATTGGCAAGTGATATCATATTGATATGGAGAATCTAACATCTACATGAATATTTGGCTAAGTGGAGTTTTGGATGGCCTTTGCACAAAATAATCTTTTCCTATCCTTTTTAAAATAGTTTTATCTTTTCAAAACTTTTCATCAAACAATGTCACATTGGATACCCTCCAGGTGCTTCCCTTGTTCACCCAACAAATTTTAACTTAGAGAAATTGGGATGAGGAGATCCTTGATTGCTTCAATGTCTTTGATGCTCAAATTGTCCATTGCCAGGGACATGGCTAAGTACTTAGGTTTTACTCTCTCAAGAGGTGGTGCACTTTTCCCACAAGACTCGACATGCATCGAGACGAGAATTTTCATAAAAAATCCCTCAGGTCAGCACAGACACATTCCACCTATCATCACTACCACCATATGTCTGCCTGTCTGAGTCCTTGCAACCTATGTAGTCAAGGCAGAGCCCATATGTCATGTGGCTGCACTGGAAGCTTCTCAACACAAAACATCTCAAATCTCTTTATTCCTGGGTGGCAATCCACAAGTGTGATACACAAGATAAAACCATACACATGGGACTTGTGTAACCACTCAACATAAACCATTCTTACCATTCCACCCAGGTGATTCATTCACTTAGTTGTTTTATTAATCAAAAACTTAGTCATAGACTTTGCATAATATCATAGCATGAATATTCCACCCTTGAAATATTTTAGCTAGGCTAAGCATACTAGCAAAACTTGTCTCTTGACTAAGTAAGATTCCTACCAAGATATATTTTATAGGATCTACTATAGCATCACAATATACAAAATATAGTCCTATCATGCATCCTACAAAAATATCACTAATGCAATATTGAAAAGATAGGACTTTTGATGACCAAAGTATCACTTGACTTTTTGGTAGAGAAACTTGGTACACTCCTTGATTGCAATTGTCACACTCCTCAAAGTTCACTACAATTTAATCAAGCAAACACACATTCAAAACTAGCATTCAAACAATTCACCACATAAAATGATATAAACAAGGAAATGCATGCAAGCATGCAAAAGGTTGTTTTATTGAAAAAGTGGTTTCTAACAAGGTTCTAAACTTTTCAAAACACCTACTGGTCATTTATAAAAGTGTGAAATCATTTGAAAAAGTTAGTGAAAATAGCCCTTTTAAATCATTTTTGTTTTACTAGAAATACGTTTATTCAAAGTAATAATTCCTAGTGTTAACAAAATATATTTTTAAATTCAAAAGATAGTTTTTATGGTCAGAGGGTTCAAAACAAACCATTTGCAAAAGTTTTTACTCAAAAATCATTTTTAGAATATTTGTGTTACTCAAAATAGTCCTACAAATGTTTCTGCGAAAACACCTAATTTTTTAGAATCAAAGGACCAAACTGGGGCCATATTTGCAAATCTTACATTTTTCCGAATCCATTGATATAAAATTTGTAATTTTTGGACATACAGATCAAAAGTTATGATTTTTTCAAGTTTAAACATTCAATAGAACAATTTCTAGTTCTAAATTGAAATCCTGGCCACGTGTCTTGTTCTCATTGGCTGGTACCGCTTCGGGTGGATCAAGCAGCGTGGTCCGTTAGATCTAAATAACATCGCACATAATAGATCGATTCATACCGCTTTGCTAGCTAATCTAATCTGGACCCTAGGATGCATATACAATGGACATGGGCGCTTCGACTACAGATGGGTGGCGCTGGCAGGCAATGCGCGGCTGCGGCGCTCTGTCCGTGGTTCTAGGAAGCAAGGAAGGGGTACCGAGTTGTGAAACCCCCGGGATCAGGGATAAACAAATACCAGACCTCCGTCTGACATAAGATTAACCTTGAGCTCGAGAATATCCAGTGAAGAATCGATAACACAGAAGTGACCATACGACACAAAAAATAATTACAGCAAGCTCATAACTAAGCAGAGAACCAAATTATTACAAGCAGAGGTCACCGAATACAAACATCAAACAACGGAAGGCAAATTATGCTATTAAGTATAGCAAACTTAACAAATGGCCTAAGAGGCTTGAAGCATAATGATGACGTCCTAGCCCATAGATTCCAAGCTGCTGGCCGGGAACCCCAAGCTACTCGTCGGTGTCGATGTAGTACCAAACTGATCTTCAGGGAACACTTACCCTACCAAAAGTATCAACAAATCAAGGGTGAGTACAGGGTGTACTCTGCAAGACTTATGGCTGGTGGAGTTGTTTTGCATAAAGCCATCTTTGTTTAAAAAATAAGAGGGAGAGAAGAAGCTCGTCTAATCAGAGTATTTTAAAAGGGGATGAGAGAGAGACATCTCTGAAATATTTATCATCATCTTTTATATCACCAAATCTTCATCATCTAAACCCTATCTAGGATCACCCCCTCGTACCCATGAGGAAGCATCCTTAAACACACGTTGATCTGCCAAGTTTTACGATTAGGTTATAGTTCTCTATGATCTTAGAATCTGGTCACCAAGCATTCATAACCGTGAACACGGATTTTCGAAAAGATTTAACCCTGTAGGGGTGTACAACTTTACCAACACGTACTAACCTTCTCTTAATGCCAGTACATTAGCCCTCTTCCTTGGAAGGCCGACAGAGGGTGGTTAGACAGGACCTTTACCTTGCTTTCTCCGAGACCATGAGTCACGCCCCAAGGATGGTTCCGCCATAACGGGTCAAATCCCAAAGCTGGTCCCCAGAGATGTGAGGTGACGTTGGTTTACCAGGGTCTCCATCGACCCCATGCAACCTCAGTCACGCTTACCTACCTGTTATGATGCACCTTCACCCGCCAAATCTTTCAAAACGTTTTCTATGCATATGTCGAATGGAACACCCGAACTATATGACTCATGGAATCTACTAGGCAAGTTAGATACTCGTGAGGTTTTCCAGGCCCCGTGTGGTTGTACGCTCGTCTCGGTTCCAAAGGCAAGAACTCTTGTCCTAGTGGTGGCGAGCATGGGACTAGAAAAACCACATCCCACCATGGCCTCCCATACAAGCCTTAGCATGTTTAACTTATATCACCTCTGATCTCATCTCATCACGTTATCCTATCATACTAGATTATCTACAGCAGATACATCATCTGGATGAACCAGACTCAACAACGGAGCATGGCTAAGCGAGACACGAATATAAGCTCTAGCATTGCACACAAGCCAAACCTAGTTATGCTAGGAGCAGTGGATCAGGTAATTTAAGCTCAAGGGAGTAATGCAATAGATAGGATACTCTGTCTATCGATAAAAGACCACAGTAGAATTGTATGAAACATGGCGGGAATTGAAATGCTTTCGAAATCATAGGATTATATCATGGTGGGGCTATGCTTGCCTTTGCCTGTTGATAACCAATAAGCAGATCTTCAGGAATCTTGTACTTGACTTAGTTACAGTTGGTCAAGTATTGTTCATCGATCTTTGAACTTCGATGGTGTTGATCTCGGTCTTCGATATCAATCTCGATCTCATATTCTACCGTGAAGAACAAACACCAGAAAGAGAGGGGAAACAATCAACACATGGCATTGATGCAATGCTCAAGCAAGTACAATTATATGACAAGTTGAATTGTATTGAAAAGTAACCCTAAGTCATGCACGACAATTTAATCGGGGTTCCGAGGGGTGAAAACCCTAACTCGGGGAAACTCCAGATGTTTATGAGAGGGGTTGGTTTGTTCTTTTAATTAAACTTGTCATGTAAGTTGCTTAACAATGCATGATTATAGCTTAGATATGTAGTTCTCATTTTTCTGAACATTTTGATATATTATTCATATTTTTCTGAATTATAAATCATTAGTTATTGAATTTACAAGTTTTATTCATTTTTTGAAAATATTAAACCAATTTAAATTGATTTCATGCGTCGGGATGACATCAGCGCATGGCTTAAAACTTTTCTCCCTGGGGCCTGTGCTAGCCTCTGTGGCTGACCGGTGGGCCAGGACCACATCAGCAAGCCACGTTGGCGGTTAGAGGACCCACGGGCCACGCCAGCATGACGTCGTGGTGACATCACCACCGCATCCACGTCGGACGGTGGTCGCTAGGCAAGGACACAGGGCGAGCCAGCACGTGCGGGTGGTCGCGTTCGATTCGCCTCGCGATGGGGAACCTAGATATGGCGGCGCCGCCTCAAGATGGTCATCGGAGCAAGGCGTACAACAGCGAGCTGCGGCGGTTCTTGCAGAGACACGGCGCGTGGGAGCTACGGCAAGCAAGCGAGCAAACGGAGATCGCCTTGAGCCTTAGAATCTCACCAGGAGCGCAAAAAACTTGACATCAAGGTCTAGGGTGGCCGGAATCAGCGGTGGAGGCGGTGGCCGGAGCTTCGGCGGAGCGCTCGATTGGGGCTTCTGGGAGCACACCGGCTCAAGCGGGTGGGGGTAATCGACGGAGTCGACCATGGCGGTCATGCATGTGAGCTCGGAACGATGAGAGGAGGCGAGAAACAACGGCGAGCCAGAGCTAGGGTTTGTCCAGAGAGGGGAAATGGGGAAAGAGGAAAGGATAAGGCTCGACCAACGGCGGCAGGGGGTCTTATAGACGACGGCAGCGTCGGTAGAACACATCTTGGTGGGGCGGGCATCTCGACGAGGCAGGGACGGCGACTGGAATGACACGCAGGAGCTTCCTCGTCGCTATCCTTCTGTCGGGAGGAAGAGGAAAGGAGAAGGACGGCGAAGAGGTATGGGCCAGGGTGGGCTAGTTTGGGCCAGGATTGGGCCGCGATAGAGGTTACTGGCTCCGTTGGGAGCAGCAAATAGAGAAGAGGGGGAAATGGGTTGCGGGTTGGGCTGCTGCCTGATTATTTTTTTCTTTCCAAAATCTTTCCCTTTTCTGTTTTGTTTTCTCTTTGTATTTCAATTTTTAAACTGTTTTGAATACTTTTGAAATACCAGAGGATGTTATCAAATATATGAAAATATTGCAGGGGCCCTTTTATAACTATTTGGGATCCTCAACTTTTGGTAGTTCAAAATACAAAACCATTTTAGAAGGTTTTAAAGAGAGAGGGGAAACTAGGGTTTTTAGGGTTTGCATTTTATTTTCTTTGCATGCATTTTAGATATGATGCTCATGAATGCACAATCAAAATCCTAATTAGACATTAGCTAAATCTGGGGTGTTATAGCTCTATCCCCCTTACGAGAATCTCGACCTGAGATTCCAAAGGTAGGAAGAGAGACAGAGAGGGGAAGAAACATGGTCACTCTAAAAATAAGAGGGAAACACACTAATCAACACACAGATTATCTCATGGTCAACTCATGGATTGAGTGTTCAGAAACAACTCTGAGATGACGAACATGAAACACGTCAAGGTGACAGAGGAAACAAGAGAAGGTTTCAAGTAGTTAGATAGAGGGTGTTCATAAGGATTGAGACCATGGAACTCACAGAAGAGTTTGAAGCTTCAGGGAGGGAAATCTTACAACATAAAGAACATGACCATAGACTTCAAGAAATGAACCGATACTAAACGGCTTAGGTAGAGATTTCAGGTTGCAGAGATATGGATCAACAAAACCAAGCTGTTGAACTACTTTTGACACAGAAGGGTCACTCTTTCATTCAACAGAAGGCCATGACATGAAAGGTGTTTTGTGGCGAGGACTCATAAGAGTCACAAGGAACATGTAACAAGAGACACTACTGATTACCAATATCATAGTCACTCTTAAAACATGCGAAAGAAAACGAAGGAAACTCTTTATTCATCAAGGTCTATCAAAAATATTTGCCAAAGATCATGATATCACTTTACACCACTAAGATTAATAGTTTAGAAGATTCATGATGACACGAGAAGAAAGAAACTTCATTCTCAGACTTCCATTACTTGGCACAACCATACACTTGCCAAAATAAAGGGTTTGGAGGATCGACCGGGAGACATTTAGCAACACTACTTTAAATGTTATCCTTGATGTTCGAGACACTAAGCATCAAGTAAAGGTCGGACTTTGAATGTAAAGGAAACCATAAGCACAACTCCTATAATAAATTATAGAAGAAGCCTCATGAAGAGCGGTTATTATTGCTGATTCAAGAGAGTATGGCAAAAGGTCTTTCCGGCTAATTGTGTCAACCATTACATAAATCTTGCCAGATTTACAAAGAGACCTATATCAATACCTTGAGGAACACCAACCATGATTGCTGCCTAAGATTCAGCTTTGGTTACGCGAAATGAAACTTCAGACTCAGCATGTCTGAATAGAAAATGTGTAACATTTACCACAAAGGCAAAGTTACTAGATTCTCAAGATATGGACTTCAGTATAAAGCTCCAAAATATGAGCAAGGTTGCTAGACCTATGCATTAGCAACTTGTCGAAAGACAACTGCGCACACATAAAGTACTAGCAATGGAACACACATGTATCCTTGAGGAACGGGGATAACTCTACTCGAATCCACGGCGACATCTTTCAACAACTGCACATGAACTGGAGAAGGTTACTTCTAACATCCAGAACACATACTTCGAGATGACTCGAAGATGGTTCTCAAAAGATTCCAACATTAATGCCAATTGTTCCATATGAATACAATCCAACATGGAGAAAATAATAATGTCATTGATGGGCTCAACCAAAGGATGAACTCATATGTGTCATGAACAAAGCAAGAATACTGGTCAGACCAAAGAACATGAAGATGTACTAGAGTGAAACATCACAAGTAGAAACACCATCAAGATAGTCCTTGGAGCTGAGTTTGATTTGACGATAACCCAAATCAAATCAAAGGTGGGGGACGATAACATATCCACAAAGGAGATACTATCTTTCTTCAACACAAACAAAACTTGATATCCCTTTAAGAAGTAACAGAGTCAGTTAGAACTTTTGCCTTACAACTCTCCAAGTTGTTGTTTAAGCTCAACTAACTAGTTCAAGGGTAACCAGTACAGATCCTTGGAGAAAAGAGTAGTTCAGAGAACTTGCTTGCTCAAGAACTTGATAACACGGTCATGTGGCAACATGGAGATACTTCTAGGAAGACATCCAGAATATCACGAACCACTGATATGTCACTTAGTTTGGGAGGAAACTTGCTTGGTAAGGCAAGAGGACATAGTCTTAGATCTTCGGCACGAGCCTAACTCTTTGACCGAAGACAGTGTACCAGAATAACAGACTTGTTAGCTTAGTCAAACTTTTCTTAGTGATAGGGTTAACCAATCACGCTAGAAATGACTCAAATGTCCTTAGAGTTCAAAATAGTAATAATTGCTAAGAATCTCATATGGCCTCATTATTATGCACACGCATCACTCGCGAGCACGAAAGCTCGAGGGAGGGTGGGTAAATATGTGTAAGAGCATCACTTCATTAAGAGGGTCATGAATCTCAGCATGACCTCTTAGTATAAAAGGGTGTGATGCTTTAAGGTAGAACAGCTGGAAGCTAATCAATGCCTCTTATTTTTCAGATTACAGCGCTTTGACCTGGTCCTAAATATGACGAGGTGCTAGAGTTTGTTTCTCCTAGATATTCCGAAATGGTTTGTCATGACGGACCACAAGGTTATCTTACATCGGAAGACATCGATGCACATTTACTACTTGGCTACCAACTGGTAGACAAAGGTCAGAAAAAAACAAGGGAAAGAAGGAACATACTCAGGATAGAATTCCTGAGATGTGGATGCATAGGTTAACAATCTTTCAAAAATCAATTCAAAGAGAGGGGAAGGTATGGCGGAGTCATGAATATAGATGCGAGACTCACGAGGAGTACTCTTGTCGTGATCTATTTGGTTCCATTAAAGAACATCTTCCATAGCTAGTGGTAGGGGAAGTCCTTATTAGTCACAATTCAATCGTGACAAAGACCACAAGATTGAAGGCTATAATTGTAATACCAGCCATCCTGAGGTAATGTGTGAACATTAACAACAGGGGTCAAAGAGATGGATCTTGGGTTAAATATCATCTTCATGTACAAGATTCACAACACTAGAATTTAGCACAATCCGGGATCTTAGATTCAAGTCCAAGTCTTAAAACCCGAGAAAACAAGTTACTACTACTTGAGTGACACAGCGTACACTACAAGTTAGTAACCACAAGGTATCTTCCAAGAGAAGAAATGACTTCTAAAGTATCCAAACAAATAAACAGGAGGCACACGAGGCGAAAGGAAATCTTGAAGCCTAGAACAGAACACTATGGGACCAACAATATAATATTGTGGGCCCAAAAGATAGCGATATCATGATAGAAAGGAATCTCTCATGTGAACATAAGCAAAGGGGAACAAGGAATTCACAACACAAACAACTCTAGAGAACTCAACACTAGGTCAACTGGTTAAGAAACGGCATGCCCAGAAGGCACCTAAGCTTTGAAAGATTAGAAGTGATATCAAAACTTTTCCAAAATCAATCACGAGATAAGCTATCCCAGAGTTAGAGCGAAACTGGATAAGGAGAAAAAAAACATACTAAAGTTTTCGCAAATAATTTTCATCTTTAAAATAGTTTTCTCAAACACTAGCCTCAACATCAACCAATAGCAAGGTTTTCCTACGGTCGGTACTGCACTGCTACCAAAACCTGTGACACCTCCGGGATCAGGGCTAAACAAATCCTAGGCTTCCGTCTGACATAAGCTTAACCCTGAGCTTGCGGATATCCAGTGAAGAATCGATAACACAATAATTACCCTATGACACAAAAATTATTACAGCAAGCTCATAACTGAGCAGAGATCCAAATTATTACAAGCAGAGGTCACTGACCACAAACATCAAACAACGGAAGGAAAATTATGCTATTAAGTATAGCAAACTTAACAAATGGCCTAAGAGGCCTGAAGCATAACGATGACGTCCCAGCCCATAGATTCCAGGCTGCCGGCCGGGAACCCCAAGCTACTCGTCGGTGTCGATGTAGTACCAAGCTGATCTTCCGGGAACACTTACTATGCCAAAAGTATCAACATAGCAAGGGTGAGTACAAGGTGTACTCCGCAAGACTTATGACTGGTAGAGTTATTTTGCATGAAGCCATCTTTGTTAATAAAACAAGAGAGAGAAGAAGCTCGTCTAGTCAGAGTATTTTTAAAGGGGATAAGTGAGCGACATCTCTAAAATATTGATCATCATCTTTTGATATCCACCAAGTCATCATCTGAAACCTATCTAGGATCACTCCCTCCTACCCATGAGGAATCATCCTTAAGCACATGTTGAACTACCAGGTTTTACGATTAGGTTGTAGTTCTCTATGATCTTGAGTCTGGTCGCCAAGTCGTTCATAATCGTGAACATGGATTTTCGAAAATATTATTACCCTGCAGGGGTGTACAACTTTACCAACAGGTACTAACCTTCTCTTAATGCTAGAATCATTAGCCCTCTTCCCTGGAAGGCCGACAGAGGGTGGTTAGACACTACCTTTACCTTGCTTTCGCTGATACCATGAGTCACGCAATAAGTATGGTTCCGCCGTAACGGGTCAAATCGTGAAGCCAGTACTTAAAGATGTGAGGCGAGGTTGGTTTACAAGGGGCTCCATCGACCCCAAGCAACCCGGTTCATGCTTCCCTACCAGTTATGAATGCACCTCCTTATTTAGAAAACGTTTTCAACGCGTATGTCGAATGGAACACCCAAACTATGTGACTCATGGAATCTACTAGGAAAGTTAGTTGGTCATGAGGTTGTCTAGGCCCCGTGTGGTTGTACGCTAGTCTCGGTTCCAAAGGCAAGAACTCGGGTCCTAGTGGTGGCGAGCATGGGACTAGAAAAGCCACATGCCACGGTGGCCTCCCATACAAGCCTTATCATTTTTAATATCATATCACTGATCTCATCACATCATGTTCTCCTGTCATACTAGATTCTCTGCACCTGATACATCATCTGGATGAACTAGCACTAACAGCTATGCATGGCTAAGCAGGACACAGATAATAGCTCTAGTAGTGCACACAAGCCAAACCTAGTTATGCTAGGAGCAGTGGATCAGGTAATATGATCTTAAAGGGAGTAATGAAACATATAGGATACTCTATCTATCGATAAAAGACCACAGAAGAATCGCATGCATCATGGCAGGAATAGAAATGCTTTCGAAATCATAGGATTATATCATGGTGGGGCTAGGCTTGCCTTTGCCAGTTAATAACCAATAAACAGATCTTTGAGAGCCTTGTACTTGACTTGATTATAGTTGGTCAAGTATTGTTCATCGATCTTCGACGGTCTTAATCCTGGTCTTCAATTTTGATCTCGATCTCGATATCATGTTCTACCGAAGAAGAATCAAACACCAGAAAGAGAGGGAAACAATCAACACATGGCATCAATGCAATGCTCAAACAAGGATGATGATATGACAAGTTACATTGTATCGAAATGTAACCCTAAAACATGCTCGACAATTTAAACGGGGTTCCGAGGGGTGAAAACCCTTATTCGGTGAAACTCCGGAAACATATGAGACGGGTTACTATGTTGTTCTAATTATAATTGTCATGTAAGTTTATTAACAATGCATGATTATAGTGTAATTAGATAGTTCTCATTTTTCTGAACATTTTTATATATTATTTGTATTTTTCTTACTTATAAATAATTAGTTATTGATTTTACAATATTTAAATCATTTTTTGGAATTATTAAACAATTTAATTGATTTATTGCATCACGCTGATGTCAGCATAGGGGTGGCGTCATTTTTCACCGAGGCAGAACCTAGCCTTTGTGGCTGACTGCTGGGCCCTATGCCACATCATCAGCCACGCTAGCTGTCAACGGTCAAAGGGTCCACGGCCAAGTCACCCTGACGTCACGGTGATGTCACAACGACGGCCACCATCGGGTGGTCACCGGCGGCGACGTTGTGAGGAGCGCGGGGCGATGGGACTAGGCGTGTTTTACGCAGCCGAGTGAGGCAAGCAAAATAGAGGCGACGCCACCTCAAGATGGTCACCGGAGCACCGGGATATGGCGAGCTCTAGCGGCGGCCGACGGCGGCGCATGGCTCGGGCACGAAACAGACCGAGAGAGAGAGAGAGGGAAAAGGGGTCTAAGAGAACAGCGTGCTCACCCTGATGCTCATGGTCGTGACGGGGAGGCGCGGGGAGGTCCTTAATGGCGTAAATGGCGACGGCGGCCGGCGTCGGGCTCGAGGAAGAAATGTCAATTCCGGTGAGGAGGGAGCTCCCGGGCTTGCATCCTTCGACCAGAAGAACCAGGGATGCAAGGCGGAGCTCAAGGAGGCCTCGGTTGAGTGAGGGGAGGCCAAAGACGGCAAGACGGACGGCGACCTACCGGGGCTAGGGTTCGGGCTTGAGCACGCGGGAGCTAGAGAGAGCTCCAAAGGGAGGGGGAGTGAGAGGATAGGGTGAGCGGGAGGGTGTCGTGGCAGTCTTATCACCCTCCTGGAGCTCGGCGGACGGTGGGATGAAGGCGGCGCGGATCAACGGCAGCGCTGTCGACACGGTGCTGCTTCGCATCATCGTCAAAGACGACGAGGACGAAGGGGTATGGGCCTAGTGGGCCGCGATGGGCTGGCTGCGAGCTGCGGTTGCGCGCTGAGCGATAGGGTGAGAGGAGAGGAAGTTGGGCCGGCCTAGGCTGCAGCCTGAGATGGCTTGCTGGCTCTCTTTTTTATTCTGAAAACCTTTTTCCAATTCTGTTTTGCATTTCTCTTTGTAGTTTCAATTTCAAACTGTTTTTATCCATTTCAAAAATTAACAGAGGTTTTATAAAACTATATAAAATAGTGTGGGGCCCTTTTTGTCCATTTGGGCTCCGATATTTTGATAGTTTTAAAAATATTCAAACCATTTGAATTGTTTTCAAATAGAGGGAGAGAGTAGGGTTTAGGGTTTTTACTTTATTTCTTTAATGCACAATTTAAGACATGATGCTCATGATGCACAAACAAAAACCTAATTAAAGATTAACTATAATTGGGGTGTTACATTTATCTTTTTAAATCTTTTTATGATTACTTTGCTCACAAATTAGTGCTGATTTTAGTTAGGAGCTTTACTAGCCTTGGAAATTTCTTCCTTTTTATCTTATTAAATTCATAAGTTTTTAACCATGGATCCAAATTTTGTGAAACCAATTTCCATGGTTTTAGAATTGTTTGTTGCTAAATTTTTATATGCAACAAAGCCATAGTCTTAGAGTGATCTTGGAAATGATTTTTTTTCATTAGGGGTTAGGTTTTTGGTTTACTTTTCCAAGTGTTTAAATTCAAGATTATTTCCATCCATAATTGCATTTGATTTGTTTGGAAATTTGATTGTTGCTTTTTCATTCAAATTTTGTTCTAGTAGGGTTTTGATGTTTCCATTTGGAAGCAAAAAAAATTATTTTCACTCTAAATTTCAACATTTGTTTGTTTATTTTTCACATTTCAAAATTAGGAGAATTTTTTTCAACACCCGGATTTTTAATAACAGATGCCTGTTATGCCATACATCGCAATCCCAGGATTACCATTTTTGCGAGACATAACGGATTGGATATCACAGTACATCATCCATTACAAACCATACATAAGGTCTTACAACAAATAAAGGATCTCATGATCCAGTCTTAATACAATTCAAGCAGCAGAATAAAGTAATAATAACGCTAGCGTAGGCAAGACTCCATATTTATGGTCACAGGCAATGCTAACGATAGGAGATGATCCTAGTTGTCGTAACCTTTCTGCGGTCCATCCTCCTGATAGTCCTCTTCATAGTCTGGCCACGAGAATAGCCATGGACAAAGCCATGAGTAATCTTTAAGTACTCGCAAACTAATACTAACAAGTGAAGTGGTTTTGAGTAGGAAATACTAAGGTCTAGATTGTTTTGCAAAAAGCCAGATTTACCTCTACTGAGTTCAGAAGTAAAGAAAGCTAGTTAAAAGTTTTAGAACACCTAAGTGGGAACTTGAATTTCATGTCACAACCCTGTTATGGTCAAGTCAAAGTCATGAATCATTTCACAAGTCATTTTTAAAACATCTGACGACGGAACAATATGGCCACTCCAACTGTCCATAACCACGGATGCGGCAATTCGAATAGTTTGACACTCTGCATAGGTGGTACACTTTCACCACAACATTCGATACATCCACCAGGAACAATCCTCAATTTGCCATACTCAGTATGCTGATAATCAATCCTAACCTTTCAATTACATGCCCTAGTATAGGCACCTCTCCTATGAGTTTGGCCTCCCAACGATGACCAACTGTCATCTTCGGAACTTCACAGGTAGACAATCTTCACAAGGTAGCCTCAGCTCCAACCTTGGCCGCAAGGGAACCCATACTAAGGTATATAAATTTCTAGTCAAGCCCTACCCAAATTTCGGGTATTATGGTTGTATGGTAAAATTGGAATGGTATCGCATCCAGAATACCATGAGTTTTATAAAGGGCTAAGGCTCATACCTTATCACTTTCATCATCAAAATCATCTGGTGTTCAAAAACACATGTCAAAAAATTTCAGTAGTTCTAAGGTTTTCATAATCAATTTCACCAAGTATTCCCATCTAAAATGATCAAGTGTTATGCTTATCACTAGCATCTACAGGTGGGGGTAAACACTAATGAGGGGTGGTAGACAAGGGTGGATGATCTAAGTTCAGTCTCATGCCTCAGGATGACATCAAGATTATCGAACTTAGGCCAATTTTTATGCTCTTTATGCTACCTTTAAATAATCTTTCTAAGCTCTACAATTTACCAAGTAAACTTAACTAGAAATCTTTGATAAAGAAATAAAATACTAAGCTTGCAAGTAAAACTAGGAGTATGTGTCATCAAGGGGTATAACCAACGCATGCCTAATGCATTGCATATATCATATAGTTTTCATAGTTGCAAGTGTTAGCTTTCAAAGTTGCAGGTATAGGCTTGCCTTGTGCAGAGCATTGGTTGAAGTTCTCCTTGGCTTCTTCCTCGTAGTATTCTCCTTCCTCCTCGTATCATTGGTTGTTACTAGCGTCTATAAATAAATACGAGGTACACAATCACCAAACAATACTTAATTCCTTCTATTTATCACACCAAGGTTTTCACTAGATGATCTAGGATCATCACAAACATTATAGTCATCAAAGCACTTGTCTTATTTATGTTATTTTGGAAAAGTAATTTCTACTCATTGAAAAACTACTTAAGATTTAATATTCTCCAACTAAAACATGGGATCATGGTGACACATGCCATCACCACATATTTCAGTACATGGGAATGTGATTTGAAGTGGTGTCATAATTTAACAAGGTTTAACCTTTCTATTTTAATTAAATAAAGTGATTAGAATTGCCTATGAGGCATTCTTTTATTACTTGTTCATTATTTCTGCAAGTAAACCTAGATATTTTTATATATTCAGAAAGGTCTAGTTAAATGTGATTTTTGAGAGTTGGAATCAACTCAAAAGCTTTTGTGGTTGAATTTTGAAAAATGTTTGAATGTAGAAGAGATTCTGCCTTATTATTTTTACTATAGGTGATTTACAATTCCAATTGAATTGAATCAAACGGGCTTGGATTAAGAATTCCAGTACCTTTTAAAAAAATTGGTTTCATGCATTTTGGTTCAGTGAATCGACCTGGATTGATTTTTTAATCTAGGTACAGAATTGAGTTTGAAACTAAAAGAATAAACCTAAATTCAAACTACTGGGTCACGCGGGACAGAGGGGTGCGAAGCGGTACGGGGTGATCTAGACCGCACGATCAACTCTAATCGAACGGATGTGACATATCGTCTCCGTCGGGCAACCCGGCCGAGACAAAACCCTAGGGCGGCCAGTGGGGGTCTACGGGGGCTAACCGGGCCTTAGGCGAGGGTCGGTAACGGGGGCGAAAGACGAATTCGACGATGACGAACCTCCTGGTACTAGCGGCATCTCCTGGGGCGGCTCCAATCGCTGGCTCCTTTCTTCCTCCTCCGCGGCAGACTCCGGCCAAATTCCGGCGACCTACTACTCGCCTTGCTCTGGGGATGAGTGGGGGTGGTTCTGAGAGAGAGGGGAGTGTGTTGGTGTGAAGAAATCGAGCGGGGGTGGCCTCTACTTATAGTGCCAGAAGGGGACCGAAGGGCGCGGGTGGACCTCGTCGTGGTCATTGTCATAGTGGGCTAATGGCATGGGCGAGGATAGGGGGCGGTGTTGTGCTCCCTGGTGAAGCTCAACAGCGTGGTCTTGACGCGTGGGGCAATGCGAGACAGTTCGAACGTTGCGGTGCTCTGGCGGGTCTGATGAGCATTTTAATGGCACACCGTGGCTACAGGTCGCGAGGCGGCGAACGGGGTTATCTTGTGGTCTCCTGGGACGATGGTGAACACGCTTGCACGCGGCGAGGGCGGTGCGCATTCTGTGGGCACATGTCGAGTGCGGCGCTCTGGCGCGCTCTCGGCATGGCGCAGATGCATAGGGAGCGACGGTTCTAGAGTGGTCCAGAGGCTGGTAGGGCATTGGATTTGGACAGGGGTGGCGATGGACGTTGGTCAATGTCTCAGACTAGGTGGCTAGGCTTGGTGCTTCTCCTAGCTTGCCGTCGACCATGGGGTGGAAGGGTGAGGCTCGACATGCTCACCATTGATGGCAATGGTAAGCTCACAGTGGTTCTAGAGCTTGTTAATTGAGCTAGATGATCTACTAATAGCCTGTTGTGAGCTAGAGAGGGAACAAGTTAGGCCAAATCACTGCTCACTATAGTGTTTGTGGTTTGTTTGTTTGGTTTTTGCAAGGTGTTTGATGAAATGGCCGAAAGAGATTTGAATTTGAATTTTTGGTTCAAACTTGGTGGGTGCACTAGTTACATACTAGGTAGTCTCTGGTTAGTTGGAAAGGTCAAGGTGAATTGGTTTGGTTGGTTTTGAAAATTGGTTGGTTTTGGAAAGGTCATATGTTAAAGATTCAATTTTGAATTGTCCTTTGAATCAATTTGCCAAATGTTTCTGTAAGTTTGAAACGTGGGCTTGGGTTCACTTTTACTTGGTCTAGAAAGGGGTGAAAAGAAATGTAATTTTTTCTGTTTGAAATCTTGGACTAGAAACACTCAAAGTGGCCTAGTGAGCAATATTGGCAAAAATGACCATTTGCTTGTTTTGTTTGTTTTTGATTTTCTCTTGATTTGTTTCTGCTTGGAAATGTTTTACATGATGTTGTTTTCATTTTTAAACCATTCCTTGCTATTTAGAACAATCACACAAGTCCATTCATGCATTCATACAATCATCACATACACACATGCATTCATATGATGTTGATTAACAAAAGTTTTTGTTAACCCTAATTCTGAGTGATGGGAATTTTATAATCATTGTACAATATTTTTGGGATGTTACAAACCTTCCCTCCTTAAACAAAATCTTGTCCCGAGATTTGAGAAAGAAGAAATAGAAAACTAGCATTTAAAGAGATCGGGAAAGTCCGTCTTGATGTAATCTTCTCGCACCCAGGTAGCTTCTTCTTCAGTGTGGTTGCTCCACTGAATCTTAAGAAACTTGATGCTTCGGGTCCTGGTTGTTCTGAAAGCTTCCTCCAAAATACGAATGGGTACTTTGGGATACGTCAGGTCATCGTTGATCTCTATGGTGCGGTGATCAATGTTCTTGAAAACTTCAGTCTTCTCCGGGACTTCTAGGCATTTGCGAAGTAACGATATATGGAACACATTATGCACGGCTGACATATCCTTTGGCAGTTCCAGTTGATACGATAATTCTCTTCGACGATTACGAATCTTGAAGGGTCCAATATATCTGGGGGCTAACTTCCCTTTGAGCTAGAACGTTGCATTCCCTTGAAAGGTGACACTTTGAGATACACAAATTCTCCGATATTGAAAGCGAGGTCTCGATGTCTCTTGTCGGCCTAACTCTTCTGTCTGGATTGGGCGGTCTTGAGGTACTCATGGATCTTGTGAACTTTCTCTTTTGCTTCTCTTAGGATGTCGGGTCCGAAAATCAGACTCTCTCCTACTTCCGACCAATTCAAAGGGGTACGGAACTTCCTTCCTTACATGAATTCAAATGGGGCCATTGGTAAACTGGCTTGATAACTGTTGTTGTACAAAAATTCTACGAAACGCGGACAGTCTTCCCATTTAGATCCATACTCTAGCACACATGCTCTCAACATATCTTCGAGTATTTCATTTACTCGCTCCGTTTGTCCATCGGTCTGAGGGTGATAAGATCCACTAAAATCCAGTCGGGTTCCCAATCCATCTTGGACTTTCTTCCAAAATCTTGAGGTAAACTGAGTTCCTTGATCGGACACAATGTTCTTGGCGACTCCGTGCAAACTGACAATTCTAGCAATATACAACTGTGCTAGCTTCGAACTCTGGTAAGTTGTCTTAACTGGTAAGAAATGAGCAACTTTGGACAATCTATCAACTATGACCCAAATAGAGTCATTTCCCCTAGTAGAAGTAGGCAATCCGGTGATAAAGTCCATTCCAACTGAATCCCACTTCCATTCCGGAATCTACAATGGTTGCAACATTCTTGCGGGTCTCTGATGTCCCACCTTGACTCTCTGACAAATATCACACTTGGCGATGTAGCTTCCTATTTCTCTCTTCATCTTATGCCACCAAAATTGCTCCTTCACATCTTGATACATCTTCGTTCCTCCGGGGTGGATAGAATAAAGGGTATCATTGGCCTCTTTCAAAATAGTTTCCTTCAACTCTGAGTCTGCTGGTACACAGAGACGTCCTTTGTACCACAAAACTCCTTCTTCATCCTCGGTGAATCCGGGTACTTTGCCTATACCGATGTGACGTTTGATTCGGTCGATACTAGCATTTCCTTTTTGTGCCTCCTTGATCTGTCTGATCAAAGTGGGTTGAAGTTCTATGCTAGCCAAAAATCCTTCACTTACTAATTCCATTCTGAAATCTTCCATCTCCTTGTGCAAACTGGGTTGCTCCTTCAGAATCATGGAGTTCAAGAAGCACGGCAATCTACTAAGGGCATCTGCTACCACATTGGCTTTACCAGGGTGATAGTGAATGTCCAGATCATAGTCCTTGATTAGATCTATCCATCTTCTATGCCTCATATTCAGCTCCTTCTAAGTGAATATATACTTCAGGATCTTGTGATCCGAATAAATCTCACAACGGTTTCCCATAAGGTAATGCCTCCATGTCTTTAGGGCTAGAACTATGGCTGCTAGTTCAAGGTCGTGGGTAGGATAGTTTTGTTCATGCTGCTTTAGTTGTCGAGATAGATAAGATATAACTTTGCCTTTTTGCATTAACACACATCCGAGACCGATCTTGGATGCGTCACAATACACACCGAATAGCTTCGTGATATCTGGCATGATCAAGATTGGGGCTGAAATCAATCTCCTCTTGAGTTCCTGAAAACTCGCTTCACATTTGTCTGTCCATTCAAACTTCTTGTCCTTCTTCAGCAATTGGGTCATGGGTCTTGCGATACTCTAGAATCCTTCTACGAACTTACGGTAATATCCCGCCAATCTGAGAAATGCACGAACTTGGGTTTGAGTGGTTAGGGCTTGACAATCTTCAACATCCTTCACCTTTGTTCGAGGAATCCTACCTCTTGTAACCAGAATTCACATTTGCTAAACTTGGCATACAACTGATGCTCCCTAAGAGTTCCAAGGATGGTCCTTAGGTGTAGCTCATGTTCTTCTTCTGATTTGGAATAGATCAGAATGTCATCGATGAAAACAACGACAAACTTATCCAGGAAGTCCATAAAAATCTTATTCATGAGGTTCATGAAATAAGCGGGGGCATTGGTTAATCCAAAAGACATGACAATATACTCATACAATCCATATATGGTGGTAAAGGCAGTCTTTGGAATATCCTCTGCGCGAATCTTGAGTTGATGATAACAAGTTCTAAGATCAATCTTATAAAACACTTTGGCACCGATCAACTGGTCACATAGGACCTCTATCTTCGGTAGTGGGTACTTGTTCTTAATGGTGACATCATTCAACTTCCGATGATTCGTACACAAATGGTTACCTCCATCTTTCTTGTCCACAAACAATACAAGTGATCTCCATGTCGACGCACTGGGTTGAATCAATCCTATCTCCATCATAGCATCTAGTTGTTTCTTCAGTTCCACTAATTCAGATGGGTTCATGCTATAAGATCTCTAGGCTATGGGTCCGGTTCCAGGGATTAGTTCAATGATAAACTCGATATCCCGATCTAGGGCATACCAGGCAAAACATCCGGAAATACATCGGGGTATTCACAGACTACTTTGACTTGGTCAATAGTTGGCTGGGCTAGACTCTTGTTGCACTTGAATTGACAGGGCAAGGTTTCAAATACATGCTATACTGATATTCCGGCTGTACTGGTCATGGTTATGGATTTCTTTGCACGGTCGATTAATCCTTTATGTTTTAACATCCAATCCATTCCTAATACTACTTCCAAACCTTTTGTTCAGAGTACTATTAGATTAGCATAAAAATATATGCCATGGATTCGGATAGGTACGGCCTTGCCAATTTGTCTAGCTTTGGTGGTTGAACCAGGTATTTGAACTATCATAACATGCTTCAATTTGGTGGGTTGAATCTTACTAGTGCATGCAAATTCTTCGGTAACAAATGAGTGCGATGCTCCTGAATCAAACAACACTCTGGCAAGTACTGAGTTAACAGAAAACATACCCAACATGACATCTGGCGCTTCTTGGGCTTCTTCAACATGCATGAGAAAGAGACGACCATTACGGTTGAGTGAATTCCCTAGGGAAAACCTTCTTCCAGGCTGAACACGACGCTGCTGCTGAGCTGGGGCATTTGCATCGGGGGCTGCGGCAATCTTCTTGGGGCACTCATTGGAATAGTGACCCTTGGTTCCACATTCATAAGAAGTCACCTGAGACTTTTCCTTTGCTGCAACAGGCACAACATTGCTTCCAGTCCTTGGGGCAGTGTTGGTGTTGGTGGCGACATTGTTGTTTTTGAACTTAGGCGGTGCACGGTTGAAATTGCTAGAGTTATCGGGGTTGTTGTTGTGATTTCCTCCGGGCCTTGGGTTTCCTCCTCCACGGTTGTGATAGGTCGGACGGTTCATCGGGGGTCTGTTGGTTCTTGGGGCAAATCCTGGAGATGGGTTGGGGCGATACTTTGGGGTATGGTGGGTTCCGGGTTGATGCATCATTCTACGCTTGCAGTTCTCATTGGCTTGGTTGATCTTGCCTTCCATATGAATGGCGGAATCCACTAAGGCTTCAATATCAGCAAATGGGATATTGACTAACATTGTCTACATCTCATTATGCAGACCATTCAGGAATCTCTCCTTCTTCTTGGCTTCAGTGTTAATCTCATCAGGTGCATACCTAGCCAATGACAAAAAATTACTGTCATTCTCCCTTTCTTAAGTTCTCTGAATTAATCGCTCATCCTCTTGATCAAACCCGGTGGCACATGGATTCTGCTGAACTTGACTTTGTATTCCTCCCAAGTCATCATTTGTCCTCCATTCATGGCGCGAACGCTGTTCCACCATGCTCTTGCATCTCCGACCAGGTAGTGGGTGGCGAACAGTACCTTCTCGTTTCCTTCCACTCCTGCAACTTCTAAGTTGTTCTCCATGGTTTGCACCCAATCATCAGCATCTAGGGTCTCTTCAGACTTAGTGAAAATGGGTGGATTGGTGTTCTGAAAATTCTTGATCTTGGATCCATGGCTGTCCTAATTTCCATGGCCTTGACTGTTTTTGGCCATCTGAGCGATGTGATGAAGGGTGGCTAAGTTGGCTTGACATTCGGCTCTTTCAGCTTTGCAGTCCGAAACCAACATTTTCAAGATTTGCAACATCGGGTCCGGGGATGAACTGCTTCCTCCGCGAGGCATCTGAAGATTGAGATAGATCATGAGAAAAGAGGGAAATTTCTAAGGTTCAGGGTTTTGTAAAGTTTTTGAAGTTTGACTCGGATTTTTCTAGCAACTTGCTTTTCATTCATTCATAGCACACGATACAAACACACACCACAACAAAGGAAAACAGGTGGTTTTAAGAACCATCATGGGAAACTGCGATACAGTGGGACCGGATACAACTTTCCTAACGCTAGTGCTCAAGTGCTACTACTCCTCGGAATAGGTGTCCTCATCATCATCATCAATGAAGGCGAAGTCATCCTTGTCGGTAAATAAGTCCATGGCTTGATCCTCCAGAAAGTCATCATCGTCACTGAGATAGGAGTAGGTGTCTCCACGAAGGTCTTCCCCTGCATTCTCCCTCTCCTCGAGCTGCATATCTCTCTCATAGATAGTCTCCTCCAACTCTGTGATCCTGTGGTGGAGACCGGCAATGATGTGCTCCTTCTTGTCGAGCTGACGCGATGAGACTAGCGATCCTTCACTAGCATGGTGATGGTCTGATCCTTCTTGGCGGCGATGGCGTACTTGTGGTTGGCGTAGGAGCAGGCATTGTCCAACTCCTTCTGCCGGTCATACATCATGAAGCTGAGGTAGTCCAATTGAGTCTTCAGCTCATGGTGATATGGTGCCTCTAGTGGCTGTCTCATAACACCACGCCTTGGATAGAACTCAAAGCGGGTACCCTTGATCTGATTGATACTCTGCCCACACAGACGGGCAAGAGCTTCCTGCATGGCCATGGCAAGTCCATCGAGCTAGTTGTTCTCTCTCAAGATGAACTGAATTCCCTCTGAGGTGGGGGCTTCGATCTTTCCTTGGAGACTTGCAACAACCAGCCATTGCAATTCCTCTCCTTCCTGATCGTTGAGCTGAGCTCCGAAGAACTCGGGGTGCGGACACTCTAGTATTTTCGACAGCTGGTCCAAGTCACGCTCAAAGATGAGATCTCCTCCATTCCCCAACTGATAGAACTTGCTATACTTCACGTCCATCTATAATAATGTATGATGAGTAAGTTAGTAGGGGATCAAGTGTGTCAAATTTTATGTAAGTTTGCAAGAATTTTTTAGGAACATAAATTTTCATGAAAGAGTCTAAGTGGTAAGAATGAGAATAAGTTTTCATAAATACTCACTTCCCTGGTTTTGAAACTAAGTTTTTTGATTCAAACGTCCATTCTAAACTAGGGTCTCCTATGGTCAGGATGGCTCTGATACCAACTTGTCAACACCCGAATTTTTAATCCCAGATGCCTGTTATGCTATACATCGCAATCCCAGGATTACCATTTTTGTGAGACATAACAGATTGGATATCATAGTACATCATCCATTACAAACCATACATAAGGTCTTACAACAAATAAAGGATCTCATGATCCAGTCTTAATACAATTCAAGCAGCGAAATAACGTAATAATAACGCTAGCGTAGGCGAGACTCCATCTTCATGGTCACAGGCAATGCTGACGATGGGAGATGATCCTAGTTGTCGTAACCATCTTGCGGTCCATCCTCCTAATAGTCATCTTCATAGTCTGCCACGGGAATAGCTAGGGACAAAGCCATGAGTACTCTTTAAGTACTCGCAAACTAATACTAACAAGTGAAGTGGTTTTGAGTAGGAAATACTAAGCTCTAGGTTGTTTTGCAAAAGGCCAGATTTACCTCTACTGAGTTCAGAAGCAAAGAAATCTAGTTGCAAGTTTTATAACACCTAAGTGGGAACTTGAATTTCATGTCACAACCCTATTGTGGTCAATTCAAAGTCATGAATCATTTCACAATTCATTTTGAAACCATCTGACGACAAAACAGTATGGCCACTCCAACTGTCCATAACCGCGGACGCGGCTATTCGAATAGTTTGACACTCTGCAGAGGTGGTACACTTTCACCACAAAATTTGAGACATCCGTCAGGAACATTCCTGAATTCACCATACTCAGTATGCGGATAATCAATCCTAACCTTTCAATTACACTCCCTAGTATAGGCACCTCTCCTGTGAGTTTGGCCTCCCAACCATGACCAACTATCATCTTGGGAACTTTACAGGTGGATAATCTTCATAAGGTAGCCTCATCTCCAACCGTGGCTGCAAGGGACCCATACTAAGGTATATAAATTTCCAGTCAAGCCCTACCCAAATTTCAGGTATTGTGGTTGTACGGTAAAATTGGAATGGTATCGCATCTAGGCAACCATCAGTTTTATAAAGCTTTGATAAAGAAATAAAATACTAATCTTGCAAGTAAAACTAGGATTATGTGTCATCAAGGGGTATAACCAAGGCATGCCTAATGCGTTGCATAGATCATATAGTTTTCACAGTTGCAAGTGTTAGCTTGCAAAGTTGCAGGTATATGCTTGCCTTGTGCAGAGAAGTGGTTGAAGTTCTCCTCGGCTTCTTCCTCGTAGTATTCTCCTTCCTCCTCCTATCCTTGATAGGTACTAGCGTCTATAAATAAATACGAGGTACACAATCACCAAACAATACTTAATTACTTCTATTTATCACACCAAGGTTTTCACTAGATGATCTAGGATCATCACAAACATTATAATCATCAAAGCACTTGTCTTATTTATTTTATTTTGGAAAATTAATTTCTACTCATTGAAAAACTACTTAAGATTTAATACTCTCCAACTAAAACATGGGATCATGTTGACACGTGTCATCACCACATATTTTGGTACATGGGAATGTGATTTGAAGTGGTGTCACAATTTAACAAGTTTTAACCTTTTTATTTTAATTAAATAAAGTGATTAGAATTTCCTATGAGGCATTCTTTTATTACTTGTTCATTATTTCTGCAAGTAAACCTAGATATTTTTTATATATTCAGAAAGGTCTAGTTAAATGTGATTTTTCAGAGTTGGAATCAACTCAAAGCTTTTGTGGTTGAATTTTGAAAAATATTAGAATCCAAAAAAGCTTCTGCCTTGTTATTTTTACTATAGGTGATTTACAATTCCAATTGAATTGAATCAAACGGGCTTGGATTAAGAATTCCAGTACCTTTATAACAAAATTGGTTTCATGTATTTTGGTTTAGTGAATCGACCTGGGTTGATTTTTTAATCTAGGTACAGAACTGAGTTTGAAACTAAAAGAATAAACCTAAATTCAAACTACTAGGTCACACGGGAATGAAAATGGGCCGGCCCACGGCGCACAGCGCACGCGGGGGTGAGTTTAAGTGGTTGACCCCACCAGTCAGCAAGACAGGTGGGAGCGAAGCGGTACGGGGTGATCTAGACCGCACGATCAACTCTAATTGAACGGTTGTGACCTACCGTCTACGTCGGGCAACGTCGGCGAGACAGAACCCTAGCGCAGCCAGTGGGGGTCTACGGGGGCTCACCGAAGCTCGGGCGAGGGTCGGCGACAGGGGAGAACGACAAAGTCGATGACGGGGAACCTCTGTTGGAGATATGCCCTAGAGGCAATAATAAATGTAGTTATTATTATAACTTTGTGTTTATGATAAATGTTTACATTCATGCTATAACAGTATTAACAAGGAAACATTAATACTTGTGTGATCTGTAAACTAAATAAGAGTCCCTAGTAAAGCCTCTTCATAATACTAGCTTGTTGGTTAATAAATGATTGTGGTTTCCCCATCATGAACATTGAGATGTTATTAACAACAAGATCATATCGTTAGGAGAATGGTATGATGGACATACTCCTATAGATAAGCGTAGCATAAATATCAAGTCATTTTAATAGTTCAATTGCTATAAGCTTTCTGATACATAGTAACCTAATTCCTTCGACCATGAGATCATGCTTATCACCATCACCGGAAGGATGCTTTGATGACATCAAACACCACACCGTAACTGGATGGCTATAAAGGTGGCATTGAGTGTTCGGAAAGTATGGGTTGAGACACATGGATCAATAGTGGGATTTGTCCATCCATATGACGGATAGATATACTCTGGGCCCTCTCGGTGGAATGTCATCCAATTAGCTTGCAAGCATGTGACTGTCTCACAAGGGATCACATACCACGGGAACGAGAAAAGAGTACTTATCAGTAATAAGGTTGAACTAGGTATGCAGAGATACCGACGATCAAAACCTCGGATAAGTAAACTATCGTGAGACAAAGGGAGACTGGTATCGTATGTAAGTGGTTCATTCGATCGAAAAGTAATCATATAAATATGTGGGAGCCATATGAATTTCCAGATTCCTCTATTGGTTATTGTTCGGAGAAGTGTCTCGATCATGTCCGCATAATTCACGAACCGTAGGGAGACACACTTAAGGATTCAATGTTGTTGAGTAGTTATGGAATGATGAGTAAGAGACCAAATGTTGTTCGGAGTCTCGGATGGGATCCGGGATATCACGAGGAGATCCGGAATGGTCCGGAGAATAAGATTCATATAAGGAAAGTCCTGTTTTGGAGTTGGGGAATGATTTTGGTGTTTTCATCGGGAATGTTCTAGAAGGTTATGGAAGGTCCAGCACTCCGGAGGGGAAGGTTACATGAATGTGTCATAACAATGTGGAATGGTTGCATCATGTACTAGGTATCATCGCTGAACAAAATAAAGGGATAAATCAAATCCTAGTTTGAAAAGTCAAACGCCAATTTGAAAAGTCAAACCGCAAGTTTGCTTGGTGGAGGGAGAGTAGGAAACCTACTTGGGGAGGAAGTCCTCCTCCCTCCACCGCCGGCCAAGGAGGCCGACTTGGGGGAGGAATCCCTCCCCCTTGTCCGCCCCCTCCCACCTATAAAAGGAGGGGCAAGGGTGCCCCTCTAGACCTACACCTCTCTCCACCAAACCCTAACCCTAGCCACCGGCTACCAAGTCGCCGCTGCCGCCCTAGGGTTTTTCCCTAGCCGCCGAGATGGGGCCCTCCCCTTGCCCTAGCCTCCGGCCTAGCCCTCTATCCTTGGAGCATCTAAACCCTAGATCACCAAGTCCTCTCTCATAGTCCACCATACTCACTCCGGCTTAAGGAGAGTGCTACAACCTCCGCTGCCTGCTGGAACAAGGGAGAGGAAGGTCTTCATCGAGTACCGAACGTGTGACCGACTGCGGGAGCGCTGCCGGAACGCAGCGCCAGAAGGATCGTCTACACGATCTTGAGATCGGCAAGAGTATGACTACATCACCCACGAGAATCTGCTCTCGTTAAACACTTTGAAATCTTCGACGGTGAGTTATTCTATCGACTCGTTGCTACAATCTAGTAGATAGATCTTGGATTGTTTGTTTGTATGCGTTAGAAATTTTTTGTTTTCCATGCTACGAACCCCTACAACCTCCTCGTACTGGAGGCTTCTCCTGGGGAGGCTCGAATCGCTGGCTCCTTTCTTCCTCCTCTGTGGCAGACTTCGACCAAATTCCGGCGACTTGCTGCTTGCCTTTCTTCGGGGATGAGTGGTGGTGGTTCTGAGAGAGAGGGGAGTGTGTATGTGTGAAGAAATCGAGCGGGGGTGGCCTCTATTTATAGTGCCAGAAGGGGACCGAAGGGCGCGGGTGGAGCTCGTCGTGGTCGTCGTCATAGTGGGTTTACGGCATGGGCGATGATAGGGGGCGGTGCTGTGATCCCTAGAGAAGCTCAGCGGCGTGGTCTTGAGGCGTGGGCGGTGCGAGACGGTCGGAACGCTGCGGTGCTCTGGGCGGGTCCGACGGGCATTTTAATGGCACACCGTGGCTACGGGTCGCGCGGCGGCGGACGGGGTTGTCTGGTGGTCTCCTGGGACAGTGGTGAACACGCTTGCACACGGCGAGTGCGGCGCGTGGTCTGTGGGTGCGTGTCAAGTGCGGCGCTCTAGTGCGCTCTCATCATGGCGTAGAGGCATAGGGCGCAGAGGTTCTAGAGTGGTCCAGAGGCTGGCAGGGCGTTGGCGTTGGACAGGGGGTGGCGGTAGACGGTGGTCAATGTCTCAGACAAGGTGGCTAGGCTTGGTGCTGCTCCTAGCTTGCTGTCGACCATGGGGTGGCAAGGTGAGGCTCGGCATGCTCACCATTGATGGCTATGGCAAGCTCACAGTGGTGCTAGAGCTTGTTAATTGAGCTAGATGATCTACTAATAGCCTGTTGTGAGCCAGAGAGGGAACAAGTTAGGCTAAATCACTGCTAACTATTGTGTTTGTGGTTTTTTTGTTTGGTGTTTGCAAGGTGTTTGATGAAATGGCGAAAGAGATTTGAATTTGAATTTTTGGTTCAAACTTGGTGGGTGCACTAGTTACATACTAGGTAGTCTCTGGTTAGTTGGAAAGGTCAAGGTGAATTGGTTTGGTTGGTTTTTGAAAATGGGTGATCTTCACATATGTTAAAGATTCAATATTGAATTGTACTTTGAGTGAATTTGCCAAATGTTTCTATAAAGTTTGAAAGGTGGGATCGGGTTCACTTTTACTTGGTCTAGTAAGGGTTGGAAAGAAATGGAATTTTTTCTGTTTGAAATCTTGGACTAGAAACACTAAAAGTGGCCTAGTGAGCAAGATTGGCAAAAATAACCATTTGCTTGTTTTGTTTTTTTTCTCTTGATTTGTTTCTGCTTGGAAATGTTTTAGATGATGTTGTTTTCATCTTTAAACCATTCATTTCTATTTTGAACAATCACACAAGTCCATTCATGCATTCATACAATCATCACATACACACATGCATTCATATGATGTTGATTAACAAAAGTTTTTGTTAACCCTACTTTTGAGTGATGGGAATTGATAATCACTGTTCAGTATTTTTGGGATGTTACAATTTTGGGATGTGACATTCATAATTCTTGACTTCTAATCAAGGAATTCCTTTCCTAGATATACTACTTCCACTACTATGAAAACGGCTATAGGTAATCCACACATCTGTGGCGCACGTGCTAGTGGTGCCCCACGGGTAAAATAGGCGTGGCGCACTGCCCACAGGTGTCCTACGACTAAATTCTGTAAGCGTGCCGCACATGGGGGTGGTGCGCCACGGATATGTGTGGGCCAGGGCACAGGTGGCCCCAACACACATACCCTTAGCGCACTATGTCAAGGTGCGCTACGGATGTGTAACTTAGTCGTAGAGCACCTTGACCTAGTACGCTACGGGTATGTGTTCTCCAGCAGCTGGGTCAACTTAGCCATAGGGCACTCTGCCCGTGGATCGCCTTTTTAGCTTTGCAAAAAATAAAAGAAAATGAAAAACACTTCAAAAAATAAAATCCTTTCATATTTAGGTAGATAATTTGGTCTAGTTTCTAGGAAAATTAACAAACATGAATTTCGACCTTTTCTGCAAAAAAAAGTCATGCCACGGTAAAACGGCCGTAACTTTTGCATACGATGTTTAAAAAAACGTATAATATACCAAAATGACCAGAACGAGATTCCAGATCCGCTTGCAACTCCTTTAGGTCGTTTAGCGATTTTTTAGAATCTATTCGAAAAGAGTAAAAATGTTATGGAAAGAACAATATTTTTTGCTGCAAAAAAAATTGAGGCAACTTACCCGTAGCGCACCACCACCTAGTGCGCCATGAGTAAGTTGGGCGGGATTCGAAATTCGAATCACCACCCTGTCCACCTACCTCTCTCTTCTTTTCCTCCCTTCCTCCCTCTCCTCTTCTCTTCCTCCCTCTCTTCTTATCTTCCTTCCTTCCTCTTCTCTTCCTTCCTCCCTCTCTTCTTCTCTTCCTCTTCTCTTCCTCCCTCTTCTCCTTCTCCTCACTTCGTCCTCCTCCGACCAAGGACAACCACGGGTAACCAGCTCCTTCGGCAGTCGCAGTCGCCGTCGCCTCCTCCGACCACACTTCCTCCAGCCGCTGCCACCACTACCTCCTCCGACCATACCGTCGTCCACCTCTGACTACACCTTTGACTGCACCTCTGACCGCACCTCCGGCCGTCTCCTCCGACCACACCTCATCCTACTGCCTCGACACCGACGATTACTAGCACGGCCATGACCTCCCGCACATCCCTACGGTGGTAGGTCGTGGCCACGGCCACTGCTCCGGCGAGGCGATGCGTCGGCGGCGATTTCTGGACCCGATTGCATTTGCAATTCAAAACGAGGGTGTTGTTTGCATTTTTTGTTTTTTCAAAAAAACATATGTGGTGCACTTGTACCCCTACCCGTGGCGCACCTAGTAGTGCGCTACGCCTATCCTCATATAACCGTAGAGCACCAGGGTAGTGCGCTACGGGCACTTTTTAGCCACAGTGTACTCCACAAATGGTCTTTTCAGGTGCGCCACGAATAACCCTTTTCCTAGTAGTGTTCTTCATATCCATCATCATGTGTTAACATGATCAGCTTTACTACTTATACATTTACTAATAACTTCTCCCACTAAATCCATTCGTAAATCCAATGAGCTTGACACTAAAGCTCTATATAATCTCCTCAGAGAGATAATTATCATTTCTATAGTACTACTCATGAATATAATTCTATTTGAATGATTACTCTCGTACTTCACATTTTAATTTGTAATCATACTTATAAATCTCAGAAGCTTGTCACTGAAGCTTTACATAATCCTTTCATATTATACTTAGTTTTAGTTATATCAAACTACTCTCTGATAATAATCTCCAGTATAGCCAGTAGTTACTTATACATTCATTCATACTCTTTCTGGATCATCCATCACTAATATTATTCCAATAGATTTATATGTCCAATTCTACTTTCCTCAAAAGCTTACTATTCCCTAAGAGCAATAATACCACTCCTACATCTCAATGTTGCTCTAGTATCATCTTTATCTTATTATCTTATCGTTTACTTGTCTTAGTAACTCATACACCAACTTCAAATTATATTAATGTTACTTGTCATGACTAACATAGGATAACATATCTATGCTAGGGTTTAATCATGTTCTATCCACCAATGTTACTTGTACATGATATAATCATTCACTCTTAGTCATTTGAGCATGATCATTATAATCCTTTGATCATTTTTGGCTTAGGTTTCCAGTTGGATAATTAAGGCTTCATCAATACAACATTACAATTATATTATAATTATCTTCTTAGTGTATCCATCTGACTAAGAGATATTATTCATTTACTATACCTACTTGATTCAATAGGATTACTCCTGGTAACTATCTTCAGAATTCATACTTATTATCTTCTTTGTTATTATATATCTTTATTGAGGATATCTCTTCTATCCATTCATGAGTGAGTTAACTCCATCAAGTATCCTAGTGAGTTGATTCTCTTCAAACATTCCCATCTATATATGATATCTAAAACTAGCATTGCCACCTACCTCTTCTTACTTATTTCTTTACAGGCCTTAAGTGAATGCTATGATAAGGACAAGAGTTAATAGATCAAGAATTAATAGGTTAAGAGTTGGTGAATCAATGGTTGATTACTCAATATTGATGATCAACAGATATTAGGATATGATTCAATAGATATGATAAGGTTTGTTATGGAAAGAAAGATATGTGGTGAATTATCTTGACTTAATTTCCTTCCTACTCAACAAGTGATAAGGAATTAGTGTTAAATAACTACCATTGTAAGACCCTACCTTTATAAAGGTAAATGTCCCTGTGATTGCAATGCTAGTCCCTGGATCAAATGCTAGCATCCACAGTTTAAGATGAAGTACACAGAAACAAAGGTCATTATTACATCGTCATTCCAGAGATAACATAGTCTTTTACAACTCCATAGCCATAGGCTAGTACAAGAGTTCAACTTAACAAAATAAAGTAATGTCTTCATCTTCATATGCCACAGGCAAGCATGTTGAGTGTAGACTCACAACCCTAATCCTCATCAGAGTAACCTGCAACATCACAAGTTACAGCCACAGTGGGTCAATACATTGGAATAGTATTGGCAAGTGATACCTTAGTAGAATATTAGTTTCTAGCTTATATATGAATTTGGCTAAGTGTATCTTAGGCTTGCTTTGCTCAAAATAGGTTTTACCTATCAGTTGAAAACAATAAGTTTTTGTTTGACAAAAACTCCCAAGGAACCACGCATAGACATTGGTGAACCTTTACCCTTGTTCAACCACAAGTTTTTAACTGAGAAATTGGGATGAGGAGATTCTTGATAGCTTCCATGTCTTGATGCTCAAATTGTCCATTGCCGGGGACACGGCTAAGTACTTAGATTCTTCCTTCTCGATAGGTGGTGCACTTTTCCCACAAGACTCGACATGCATCGATACAAGACCTTTCAGAAGCCTTACCTTATACCAAAATGGACGCATTCCCTATCAACCCCTACCACCAACTGTCCATTTGGCTAAGTTATTGCAACCTATATGATCCTGGCAGAGCCCATATGGCCATGTGGCCACACTAGAAGCTTCTTAACATATGGCATCTCAAAACCCTTTGTTCCTGGATGGCTTTCCACAAGTGTGATACACAAGGTAGACCATAGATATGGGCCTTGTGTAACCACTCAACATAACCCAAACATACCTTTCCACCTAGGTGATTCATTCACTTAGTTGTTTTATTAAGCAAAACTCAAGTCAAAGACTTAGCAACATTTTCCATAGCATGTATATAATCCACCCTTGTTTTCTACTAGCTAGGCTAAGCATGCCAATATAGCAAGTACCTTAACTTAGAGAAAATTCTAACAAGTCTACAACTACTAGGATTTCCCAAGCATAGCATATAGATACTTATAAAAAACATCATGCAATCCCTATACAAAATATCACTAATGCATAGTCAAAATATTGGGACAAAAATATGAAGCACCACTTGCCTTGGTAGTTGGGAGAGTAGCAACAATCCTCACAATCACAATCACCACTAGCACCATAATCTACACATAAAATGATAGCACCAATTTACATTCAAATAAATCAATCATAAATATAAGAATGCATGAAAATGCCATGTGATGATTTTTCTCAAACCCAACAAGACAAGTAAACAGTACTAAACACTAAACTAAACATTTATACACTAAATAAACTTAATTTGGCTTTAAAAACATTTTCTATATAATTCTTATACACAAAATAAGCCTACAAATGTATCTTCATAAATTTTATTTTAACAGAGGCAAAATACAAAAAAAAGCCTACATATGTGTGGGGTTTAATCTTGTGAATCCATTATATATTATTTGTATTTTTTGGATAAACAAAACAAAAGTTATTGAATTTACAAGTTTGAATAACTAATAGATTCAAAATCAGTTGTTAAAACAAAACTCTAAACACGTGGGCGCATCTGTTTGGCCTGTACCGGTTTGGTTGGATTGATCATCTAGAACCGTTGCATTTAAGTGACAATGCACGGGCCATATATAACCATACCTCTTTGTTAAGTGATCTAATCTGACGCGCTGGATCTAGATCTAACGGCCCACGACGGCTTGGCCAAGAACTGGCGGCGCGCGAGGTTTCAGCGGCGGTCGCGCTACTGGTGGCGATGGTCCAGCGAATTCAGAGGGGGCTGGGGGTTGCGGTTGGTCTTACCAGCATCGCACGGTTGCGAGGAAGCTCAACGTGGTCGCGGATGGGGCGGGGGCGTGCTGTAGCGGTGGCTAGGGCTCGTCGGAGTTGCGGGCGGCATTGGGTTCGCGCGGACGGAGATGTTGACAACGCTCTAGATCACCCCAGCACAAACCAGGAGCATCAGTAGCTGCACAACGACATGGCGAACCTAGTCGTATGCAAGAGGGGTCAAGGGGCGCTCGATAATTACCGTGATAGCTCGACGGAGTTGAGCGGCGGCTCGGTCGTTTGCGGTTGTGTACAGGGACGGCGACCTGGGTCACGAGCAGGCAAACTAGAGGCATCAGAAGGTGCACAAGGACACGAGGGTCATGCTCATTTGAACCAGAAGCAAAGGTGCGGTCGGAGCTCACTGTAATCACACGCCGGAGTTCGTCGGGCAGCGGCGGTGCGATTCGAAATACTAGCAGCCTGGTGGCGGAGCGAGTGTGATGTGTGGGGGGAAATGACCATGGGGTGTAGGGGCTTAAGTAGGTAGCAGCGCGACAGGAAACGCATGCAGATTCAAGGATAATTACGTTGCGCCATTATCGGCAGCAACGCCAGTGGAGACGTGGTCCGCGGGCGAGATTTGGGGAAGAAAGGCTGAGGTGGCAGTGGGTTCCGCGGGTGAGCGACTATGGGTGGAGCTGCACGCGTGAGAGAGAGAGAGAGAGCAGAGGAAAATGGCTCGGGTGGGCTTAGTGGGCTGGTTCTGGGAATGGGCCAGAATGGTACCGCTGGCCTTTTTCTAATTCCTTTCTCCTTTTCTATTTTTAATTTGATTTTTAGAATCCAATTTCAAATGAATTTCAAATTAGTTTGAATTCAAACCACTTCTAGATTTTTGTAAAGTGATCCATGCACATATTTGTGCATAAAACATTTATGTTTACTCAAGAATACTTTGGCCCATTGAAAATAAAATAAGACCATGCCTTATTTAAATATTTATAATAGGCATATAAATGGTTTTAATTTAGATTCTTGTTTTGAAACTTTGAGCAAGCTTTGAAATCGTCTTTTGAACTTTTCTGGTTGAATCCAAGTATTCTCATATTTGAGAGTAGAAATAAAGCCATTTTCTTGCTTACATGAAATAATAGGCAAAACAAATGGTTTCTGATTTGAAACCTTGTTTGAAAATAAACCAAATGCATGAGGATGCATGAATGATATGCAAACTTTATAAACCATGATTTTTGGGATGATACAAATTTAACCCCCTTAAGGTGAATCTCGCCGTCGAGATTCAGATTGGCTAGCAAATAGGTGAGGGTGGTCTTTCCGAAGGTCGTCTTCTCTTTCCCAAGTTGCGTCTTCTTCGGAATGATGATTCCACTAAACTTTGCAGAATTTGAAAGTCTTTGTCCGAGTAACTCTTTTTGCAGTCTCGGGAATCTTGATAGGTTTCTCTTCATAAGGGAGATCACTTTCCAACTAGACCTCCTCCAAAGGTATAGTATCCTTCAAAGAAGTCTCTTCCATCTCCGGATGGCATTTCTTCGACTGACTCACGTGAAATACATTGTGAACGGCAGATAGTGATTCAGGCAATTCAATCTCATAAGACACTTCTCCCTTACGACTCAGAATATTGAATGGTCCAACATACCTTGGTGCCAATTTTCCTTTGACTCTAAATCTCTTCACTCCACGAAGTGGTGAGACTCTAAGATAAGATCTATCACCCACCTCATAGGTGACTTCTCTATGTTTTGGATCTACGTAGCTCTTCTGTCGGGACTGTGCTATCTTCAATCTGTCCTTTACCAACTTGATTTTCTCTTCAGCTTCCTTGATTAGTTCTGGTCCGAACAAATTTCTTTCTCCAACACCACTCCATAGCAATGGTGTAGTACACTTTCTTCCATAAAGAAATTCAAACGGTGCCATCTCAATACTGGCTTGATAGCTGTTATTGTAAGAGAATTCTGCGTAAGGCAGACTTTGATCCCAACTAGCACCATAATCTAGGGCACATGCCCTCAACATATCCTCTAGAATCTGGTTGGTCCTTTCTGTCTGTCCATCAGTCTGGGGATGAAAAGCAGTACTGAATTCCAATCTCGTTCCCAATGACTCATGCAGTTGCCTCCAAAAATGGTAAGTGAATTGAGTTCCTCTATTAGACACTATACTCTTGGGTACTCCATGCAGACACACAATCCTATTCATATAAATCTTGGCTAACTTAGCACTGGTATAGGTTGTCTTCACGGGTATGAAATGAGCCACTTTAGTTAGGCGATCTACCACGACCCAAATAGAATCATATCCTGATCTAGTCCTTGGAAGTCTGGTGATGAATTCCATGCCAATATTGTCCCACTTCCAATCAGGAATCGGTAGTGGTTGTAACAATCCTGTAGGTTTCTGATGTTCTGCTTTCACTCTACTACATACATCACACAAAGCAATATGTTCAGCGAGGTCCTTCTTGAGATTATTCCACCAAAATATTTCCTTCACATCCATGTACATTTTGGTGTTACCCGGATGAATGGAATATGGTGAGTTGTGTGCTTCTTGTAAAATCAGTTTCTGAAGCTCTGGATCTTGCGGAATGCAGATACGTTTTCCATACCATAAAGTACCTTGTTCGTCTTCATGGAATCCTTTGGTTTTCCCCTTGCTAATTTTTCCCTTAATCTCTGCAATTTCCTTGTCCATCTTTTGGGCTTCCTTGATCCTGTCCAACAATGTGGGTTGAACATCCAATGACATGAGATGTCCTTCAGGCACTATCTCCAATCTGACATCTTTGAATTGGGCACACAGATCATCTGGAAACTCTCCCTTAGTGAGGCCATTTACATAAAATTTACGTCTTAATGCATCCGCTACAACATTTGATTTACCGGGGTGGTATTGCAAACTCAGGTCATAGTCCTTGATGAGTTCTACCAATCTTCTTTGTCTCATGTTGATTTCTTTCTGAGTGAAGATATACTTCAAACTTTTGTGATCTGTGAACACTTCACATCGTTCTTCCAAAAGATAATGTCTCCATGTTTTGAGTCAATGGACAACAGAGGCTAATTTCAAATCATGAGTAGGATAATTCACTTCATGAGTTTTGAGTTGTCTCGAGGTATAAGCCACAACTTTCCCTTCTTGCATCAAAACGGCACCTAATCCCTGGTGAGATGCATCACAATATACTTGGAAATCTTTCTCCAAATCTGCCAGACATAAGACTAGTGTTGTCACTAGTCTCTTCTTCAATTCTTGGAAACTGGGTTCACATCCTTCAGTCCAATCAAATTTCTTGTCTTTTTAAGTAACTCCGTCATTGGCTTAGCTACCTTTGATAAATTCTCAATGAACCTTCTATAGTATCCTGCCAACCCAAGGAAACTAAGCACTTCCTTCACTGTCTTAGGAGATTCCCACTCAGTTACAACTGACACTTTTGCGGGAACAACTACTACACCATCTCCTGACACAATATGTCCGAGAAATCCGACTTCATTCAGCCAGAATTCACACTTGCTGAATTTGGAATACAGCTTATGCTCTCTAATCTTATCGAGTATCAAACGCAAATGCTCTTCATGGTCTTCATTTCTCTTGGAATTGATCAAAATGTCATCGATGCAAACGATAAAAAACTTGTCAAGAAATTCCATGAACACCTTGTTCATCATATTCATGAATTAGGCTGGTACATTTGTCAAACCAAATGGCATCACGGTGTACTCATACAATCCATACCTAGTGGTGAAAGAAGTTTTAGGTATGTCTTGTTCCCTTATCTTTAGTTAAAAGTAGCCTGATCGAAGATCAATCTTTGAGAACACTCGGGCTCCTTCTAGCTGATCAAACAAGTCATTGATTCTTGGCAAAGGATATTTGTTCTTGATAGTTACCTCATTGAGTGAACGGTAATCTATGCATAACCTTTGACTTCTATCTTTCTTTTCAACAAACAAAACTGGTCCACCCCAAGATGAAGAACTTGGTTGAATAAATCCTTTCAGCAACTGTTCCCCAAGCTGTTTCTTGAGTTCTTTCAACTCATCAACTGACATCTTGTAAGGTCTCTTTGCTATTGGTCCTGATCCTGGCAGCAAGTCTATCAGAAACTCAACATCTCTATCTGGTGGCATTCCAGGTAATTCCTCCGGAAACAAATCCTGATACTCTTACACAATTAGCACACTGTCTATGCTAACCCCCTTAAGAGAATTTATCTTACTCCCTTTTGATTCAAAGTTAGACTTGAATCTAATCTGTTTCTTATCCGGGGTTGTGAGTGTGACAGTACGATTTGCACAATCTAGTATTCCTTCGTACTTAGTCATCCAATCCATTCCCAAAATAACATCCAATCCTTGGGAATCTAGGATTATCAAACTAACGGGAAACTTATACCTCCCAAATTCTATCACTAGATCATGACATCCAGAGTTCACTATCATTTCTCCACCAGGAGAGCTTAATTTTATAGGACACCCAATAGTTTCATCTGGAAGTCCATTTTTATCAACAAATGCTCTTGATATGAATGAATGCGATGCGCCAGTATCAAAAAGAACAAGTGCTGGAACAGAATTGAGTTTGAACTTACCAGCCACAGCATCAGACACTTCATATATTTCTTCCACATTGATGTGGTTCACTTGTCCCTTTTGGAAGGGATTAGGCTTGTTGGCACCTTCAACTTTCTTTTCTGTGCACTCATTAGCATAGTGTCCCATATTCTTACACTTGAAGCATTCAACCTGACTGAGATCTTTCTTTACAGGCTGACTTCCACTTACAGGCTGACTTCCACTTCCACTCTTGTGATTCTTATACTTGTCATTGTCATGACTGCGATGGTGCTTGTTGTCATGATGACGGTTGTGGTTGTGGTGGTTGTTGTACTTCCCATGTTTGTGGGATCCAGAACTCCCACACACATCATGATGGGAGCGCTTGTGAGACGATCCGAAGTTGTGCTTATCAAAGATGTCCTTCCTCTTTCTGCTCTCAACCTGTTTCATCTTGTTTTCCAAGATGGTAGCCTTGTCACACAGTGATTGATAGGTTGGAACATAGGCAACAGACAGCTGCAGGTTCAACTCATCATTAATTCCTTCGAGGAATTTCTCCTTCCTCTTTTGTAGAGGTCCCAACCTTTAATAAGGTAGAGATCCCTGTGTTTACAATGCTAGTCCCTGGATCAATAGCTAGCATCCACAGTTAAGATGTAATATCAAGAAACAAAGGTCATAATACAACTTTATAACTGGGAATAAAATAATTCATTACATCTTACATAGCTCATGTGGCTATCTCATTACAATGCAGCAGAAATAACTATAGCATGGGGTCCTTCATCTTCAAAGTGCCACAGGCAGTCATGTTGGTTGTAGACTTGTAATCCTAATCAACACACTTCACTAACATCAAACAAACCTGCAACATAATAAGTTACAGCCACAAGGGTCAATACATTTGGATTGTATTGGCAAGTGATACTATGATAGTATAGTGGAGTCTATCATCTATATGCATTTGGCTAAGTGGAGCTTAGGCTTGCTTTGCTCAAAATAGATTTTTCTTATCCTTTGAAAAACACTAAGATTTTGTTTGTCAAAAATCACCCAAGGCATCTCCCAATAGAAATTGGTGATCCTTCAACCCTTGTTCAACCACAAAATTTTAACTTAGAAATTGGGATGAGGAGATTCTTGATAGCTTCCATGTCTTGATGCTCAATTTGTCCTTTACCAGGGACATGGCTAAGTACTTAGATTTTACACTCTGCAGAGGTGGTGCACTTTCCCCACAAGACTTGGTTTCACCAAGACAAGATCTTATAGAAGCCTTCCCTTAGACCAGAATGGACGCGTTCCAACCTATCATCTCCTACCACCAATTGTCCATTTGGCTAAGTTATTGCAACCTATATGATCCAGGCAGAGCCCATAATGCCAAGTGGCTGCACTTGAAGCTTCTCAACATTTGACATCTCAAATCTCTTTGTTCCTGGGTGGCATCCACAAGTGAGATACACAAGGTAAACCATAGAAATGGGCCTTGTGTAACCACTCAACACAAACCATTCCTTCCATTCCACCCAGGTGATTCATTCACTTAGTTGTTTTATTAAACAAAACACAAGTCCTTGACTTAGAAATATTCCATGGCATGAATATAATCCACCCTTGTTTTCTACTAGCTAAGCTAAGCATGATGGTAGTAGGAATCTTAACTTAGGAAATTTCTACTAAGGTTTCATCTACTAGGTTTTCCCATGGCATAGTTTATACTTAGCAAAAATTCCATGCAAGTCCTACTTGGAAACATCACTAATGCATAGAGTAAATAAAGGGACAAAAGTATGAAGCATCACTTGACTTTTTGGTTGAGAATATAAGTTCACTCCTTGATCTTGCAATATTCACACTCTTCAAATCACTACAATTCAATCAAGCAAGCAATAATTTAATCTACCATTTAAGCAACATCACATAAAATAATAGAAATAAAGCAATGCATGCAAGCATGCAAAAGATTGTTTTATTTGGAAAAGTGGTTTCTAACATGTTATAAACATTCTAAAACACCTATTGGTCATTTTATATAAGTGGCAAAATCATTTGCAAAATATTTTACTTATAAACCATTTTTAAACCAAATCAATATTTTATGTGGTTGGAAATGCTTTTAGCAAAGCAATAATATTTATAGGGTTCACCAAATACATTTTAATTCTAAAACTTGGTGTTTGGGGTCAGCTAGTTTAAATCAAAAAATTTCCCAAAGGTTTTTCTCCAAAAAGTATTTTCAACAAATAAACAACATTTTTATTTGACTAGAAATGCTTTAATTCAAAGGTTTATTCTCTTGCTTCACAAAATATGTTTTTGAATCCACAAGTTGGTTTCTATCGTCAGTAGGTTCAAAACAATCCATTGTCCAAAGGTTTTATCACAAAAATAATTTAAAAATGAATTTTATATTCAAAATATGCCTACAAAAGTTTCTGCAAAAACAACCATTTTACCAGAACCAATTTACTAAACAAAGTGCATGGTTGGAAAGTACTTGTCTTGATGATTCCATTGATATAAAATTTGCAAAATTTGGACGTGTGGTTTGAAAGTTATGAATTTTGCAAGTTTGAGTAACTAATAGAATAGTTTCTGTTTTTAATACAAAAGGGTGGCCACGTGGCAGAATCTAACTGGCCTATGCCGTTTCGCGTGGATCGATCGAAACTAGCCGTTAGATCTGAGTTACATCGCACGACACAGGACGCACGATACCGCTTCGTTTAAGTTTCTATCGCGTCCATCCGATTTACATCGCATGGCCCTAATCGACTCTGCCAGAAAGTGGCGGCGCGGCGACGGCTGCGCGGAGGCGGCGCTCTGCTAGCGGCGCTGCGATGGCTACAGGAAGCGAGGGAGAGGTTGAGGTGGCTCACCAGGTTCGCGGAGTGTTTTTGAAGCTCAACGTGATCTCGGCAGGGACAGGGGTGCACGGGGTCACTGGCGATTCCTCGCCGGAGTTCTGCCTGGCGTCGGGCTCGTCTGCTCGACGACGGAGGCGACGATGTAGGGTGTGCTAGGACAAACCGAAGGCACCGTTAGTTGCGTAAGAGAGTCACGAGTATGGGAGCATCATCGGGAGAGAGAGAGGGGAGGACGGGGCTTACGGGGAAACGTCGCCGGAGTGGAAGCAGACGGCGGCGCTCTCGGTCTTGGTCGTTGCCGAGCCTAGGGAACACACGCGGGCGAGTGGGGAGTACTGGGAGGTGCGCAGGAGTCTGAGGAACATGCTCGTGTGGTCACGGAGGCGAGGGGCGATGGCGACTGGACGGAATTGACGAAAGTGCTCGCCGGAGCAGTAGGCATTCTCAAGCTAAATCTGAGTGGCCTGGTGGCAGCGGGTGGACGGCTTCTGGGGGAAATGGAGAGGAGGGAGTGGCGGTTAAGAAGGCGTGGTCGCGGGGCTGTTAAATGGCGTCATTACCGCGCAATCAATCGAAGAAACGGCGACAGAACGGCCAGGGAGGGTGTGGTCTTCGCGCGGGTGAGGAAGAAGACTGGCAGATGGGGCCTGTTTGACAGCGAGTGAGAGGGAGGGGGAGTGGGACCTAGTAGTCAGCGACTGATTGGGTTCATCTGCGAGTGCGAATCGTTTTACTCGCGGAAGAGAGAGGGGTGGGCTGGGCTGGGTGTTTGTTTCAGTTTTTTGTACTGGTTGTTTTTCCTTTTTCTTTTTCTATTTATCTGTTTTTATTTTGTCTAATCAATTCAAACAACTATTTGAATTCAAACTTCATCCAAACTTTGTGTATATTCAAATACTAATTAATAATACATTCTAATGTCAAATTTAGAATAATTCTTTTATTCTTTCTAGGGTCTTTTATTTATTTTATAAATGGGCATTTGTCTTTATTTCAAATAGGTTTTAATGTGTTTTAAAACTTTATTTGAAATCCACATTTTTACCAAATCTATTCAGTAGGTTTATTTATTTAATTAGGGTGTCAAATAATTCTCCTTGACTTATTTGGAACATTTTTAATATGATTTATTAATCATTTAAATTGGCATTTGTTTTTATTCCAATGAAATCAATTATGGTTTTAATTCCATAAATTTCATTTTAGGTGATTTCCTTGATCCCATTTAAGTTAATGAAATAATTTTTATACTACTTGGGTAAATTCCAATATTATTTTCCCATGATTTAAATAATCATTCTTATTAGGGAATTGTCTTTATTGAAATAAAATTTGGTTAATGCCATTTTATTTTGTTTGGAAAATTTTATTTATCCTATTATTTTATTTGCATTTGGATTATATTCATTCCATTTGCTTATGGATTAGGCCAAGATTTAATTTGGTCTTTAAATATTCCTCATTTAATATTTCTTTCTTTATCTTATAAAATCCATATCTTTTTACTTAGAGATCCAAACTTTGTGATTCCAATTGGTAAAATCTTATTTAATATTTGTTTATATTTTTTAATCCTTTTAGAATTATTTTCTCACCATTTGGTATGGATTTCTAGATAGGTGCTTTATTAGTTTTGGAAATTCAATTTCCTTATTTTATTAAGTTCATAAGATTTTATCTATGGCTCCAATTTAAGTGAAACCAACTTCTATGGTTTTATAATATTTCCATTTGTCATTCTTGATCATTTATAAATATTTATTGACAAATTTTATATGGATCCAATCCATGATCTTGGAAACGTTTTTCTTCCATTAGGGTTTTAGTGTTTTGGTTTATTTTCCAAGTGTTTAAATTTCAAGATGCATTTATGAAGAATGCATTTCACTTGATTTGAATTTTAGTTGGATTAAAACATTAACCAAAGTTTGTTCAAGATGGGATTTTTAAGTTTCCATTTAGAAACAAATGTTTCTTTTCACCCTAAATTTCAACAATTATTTATTTTGTTTATTTATTTTTTCACATTACAAAATTTGGAAAACTTTGGGATGTGAAATCTTTGCATCTGTATCCACTTCATCCGGTGCATAACACGCCATATTGTTGAATTCTTGAATGTACTCAGCCACGCTGCGGTGACGCTGCTTTAGATTGTGGAACTCCTTCATCAAATTCATCACTCCGGATGAGATGTGAGCTGTACGGAATCCATCCTCAATGATAGCCCATGTCACATCCTCAAGAGGAGTGGTGATCTGGAAGTTATCCCACCATGTTGCTGCTGGCCCTTCAAGAAGATGTGCTGCGATTCTAACATTTTCCTTGTCGGTGCAGCCAACAGTCACTCAGTCCTTGTTCACTAAGCGTAACCAGTCATTGGCTATCATTGGATAAGTGGTTCCCGAGAACTTTGCAGGACTTAGTCTCAGAAATCTAGTGAGCATGTCAAATCCCGGAGGATTATTCTGATTGTTGTTGTTGTTGTTGTTGTTGTTGTTGTTGTTGTTGTTGTTATTCTGGTTCTGCATGAACTGTGTCATCATTTGCATCAGTTGAGATTGTGCTGTCATCAACTGCTGCATCTCGGGAGTGACATTTTTGTTGTTGTTTTGGTTGGGGTTGGAACGTCGGGGAGGCATCTGTGGTTTTAATAAGGATAAGAATGAGATACCCATAGATGCTTAACATGCACAATACATCACATAGAAACAATCACAATAACCAAGCTCAAAATAACATAAGGTTTGAATGACATAACAACAGGTTTTGAAAAAATGCAAACACAACATAGTAAGCCATCCACATGTTGGATGGTCATTGCGACTCAATAATCAAAGTATGGTAGATGAAAGATAGTCGAGTAGTCTACACTACTCCTCCGCATCGACCTCCACATCAACAAGGGTAAGACCTGCATTCTCCTTGGCGGTCTTGTACTCATCAACACTAGTGGTCAATGCCTCAATCTTGTGTAGCATCCCAATTGTCTAACAATTGTAATGCTACTTTCCTATTATAGATTTGCTACTTCTTACATGTTATAACTGCATTGCATCATCATTATATCATGCTCATGTCACCATGCCACTTTGCATTTGAGCATCATATTAAAACTCCTCTTCTTTTGGTTTTTCTCTTCATAATGCATTTGCCTTATTGATTATATTAGCCCCTTGATAAATTATATTTGTCTTTTGATATATGTTAAATGCCCAAGTTGAGTTGAGGGAATATCTCTTTAATTTTCTCCATCTACTTACTTGACAACATCATATTTCACTTGATACCATTCCTTTCTCTACCATAATTATGTATGTGGACATTGCCTACTTGTTTTGGTATTTAAACTCAAGCCCACATATATATTTCATGGATCTAAACCTATATCTCACACATGCCCATCATATCCTTGATACAACAACATGGCCACACATGTTTGAATGGATGCAAATTGCATGTCCCATGCAAAATAAGCATCAACTCCTTCTTTTCCTTTTTCTACCTTGTGTTGTGTTCAAGTTAAGCACTTGAGTTTGGCTTGTTGTTTTAATTCAAAGTAAAAGAACCTTCCTAATCTAATCCGATCTCACCACCTAACCAAACACAACTCCACCTAAACCCCTCTCCTCACCTCTTGTCGTGGCCACATCACCCCTATTCCTTTTTCTTGCCTTGCAAGATGGTGCCCAGCTAGCCCCAAGCCTGGGTCGTGCCCCACCTTGCACATGCCATCAGCATGAACCTATCCTCCTCCTCACTTTTTCCCTCTCCCTCTCTATCCTTGAAGTACCTCTGATTAGGGCAGCATCAGCACCACTTCTCAACCACCACCGAACCCATTTCGTCTAGATTAAGATCCAGATCGAGCATATACTCCCTTCTTTCCCCCCAAGCAAGCTCCATGGCTGTCATACCTTCCCCACGGCCATGATTTTTCCCCGACGTTCTAGAGCGCGCCAAGATCGTCCACAAGGGCTGGTGTGTTCCCCTGCTTCCACTACTTCTTCTAGACCCGCTGGCCACCACTGGAACCTTGCCGTAAGCCGACGTCGTCGCCATGATCTGCAGCGCACCTGGAACGCCGAGGCCGTGGTCACCATCGCCATGCGTCCCATCTCTATCGTAGCCTCGCCACCCGCTCCCTCGATGAGCTCCACCCCTCCACCTCTTACCCCTGTACTTTTATGCTTCTCTGTTCTTCGCCTCGTTCGACGCCCTGCCGCTCGACGCCTCCGCTCGCTGCACGTCGCGCCAGCGCCCACGCACGCCATCAGTCGCCGCACCGCCTTAGCTCCTCTGTTCTTCCTAGATCCCCGCCCCCACAGTCCACCTCCTGGGAATCTTCCTGAAGGAGATTGGAAGAACAACATCCCCTCTCCAATTTCCGTTTCCGGGCCTTGCTCAAATTCGCAACGAATCCATCGCTTTCTTCCTCGAAAGATCAGTAGAACTCGCTGCTTGCTGCCGACAGAAAAATTCAGTTTTGCGTCTGACCAAAATCCGTCTATTCCCCGTCCTTTTCCCGGGGTTACAACCTTCCTCCGTCAATTCTCTAGTTGTCAAAGATCATCTCCTATGTCCCATCTGCACATCAGCGAAAACCACAGCCCAAACGGATCAATGATGCGCTCTCCATCATCGTTTTAGTCTGGGGTCAGCTGGTTGATTATGCAACCTGCTTCGTTTCGGTTGGCCCCGATCGAGTCTTGGTCTTTTATAATAATGTGCCTCTGACCGGTTTTCTCTTGGAGGCTTTTGTTTCAGCTGCTTTCTTGCCCATTATACATGCGCACGCACACACGCTCATCCATCTTAGCAGATCGAGCCCATCATCTTTTCTCTATCTTTGCAATTTCTTTTATCTTTTGCAATCTATTTTATTTCTTATTTCCTAATCTATAGCTCCATTTGAAAAATGTTATTTATAAAAGTTCATCTAAAAAAAAACAAGTAACATTAATATGTCATCCTCATATCGGTTTGCACACATATCATGTGTTTTGGGGTAGTTAGCCTTTTCACCTAATAATTAAATATGGAGTTCATATGCGGGCTTTCTTAGTCCTATATTGGCTTCATTTAAATTTGTGTAGCGAACCGATACCATGTTTTGACTTGTTAAGACAATATTTAAATTGCGGGGTATCTAAACAACTTGAACCATCTAATTAATCATCGGAACCCCGGTTCCGCTTAATATTGCCTAATTTCATCCCATTTTTGTCATGTCATACATCATACATGCATCATGCCCGATCTTCTGCCGTAGTATTAAATAGTGTATCCGGTGTTTCTTCTAGTGCTTTGCTTCTTCACGGATTAGGACGATGAGTTGATGCGAGCGTCGACCCGATCTTCGGATGAACCTTCGGCAATGTTTCCAGGCGAGCATTCTCCCCCTTTCTACCTATTTCACATTTCTAGTCTTTATTTCCTCCTATTGTTCTTTTGCTATCTGTGTTGCGATGCTTTAGTTTTCGTACCCGTGATATCCCTTGCAGCCTTATATTGCCTTGGACACATCCTATTACATGTTGTTTGGTAGATAGTTGGACTTGCGCGTCGTAGTCGCTTGCTCAAGTGATGTTGCGTGTCGTCCAGTACCATAGTTGTTGGAAGGATGCCATATGCTTTATGTTGGAGATGATCATGGCTTTAATTACCGTTTAATAATTAAAACTGAAGTAGGTAAATAATGCAGAGGCACAGGTGGGCAATAGATGTTATTTGGTTTTTAACCGTCCACTTGTGTCCCGTAGGACCCCGAGTACTTGATACCTGTTCTTTGAATATTCGCACTATCCGCATGTGGGACCATGAATCACCCTAGCCAGAGCTTGAGTCATATATTATTTCTTGGGGCCACGAACTAGTTTGGAGCTTTATTACTATCCTGTACTTATGCCATGCTTTACTGCTTTATTTACGATTGCGCGTGGAGCGCCTGTACTTTTCAGGTAAGCGGAGTGTTTTCGCGGTATCGACAAGCCCAGTCACACTTTTGGGTTCCTAGTCGTTTACAACCATTGACGCAAACCTCTGTGTCCGTTCCGGAGCCGGCCAACTTCGTCGCGGGTAGCTTGGTGGGGTGGCCCCCTGAAATTTATATAAATCTTGCAATTGCTCTGTCGTGATGCCTCGTTGGGTTTTCATTTGGTTTTTCTCGAGGTTGATCATGTGTGTGTTGCTATTTGTGCCCCCTGCAGGGTAAAACTTTCTGAAAGTCGTGTCCACGGGTATGGACGACTTGGACCACAGTATCTCGATCATAGACAACTATAACTAAAGTAGTGCTATAAATTTGACTTTATAATGACTAGTAATCAGCTTCACTACAACGGAATGGCTAAATAAAAGTACCAACAACTGCTGGTTTTGGGATGCCTCATGCTATATGTAGCTGACTAGTAAGTATTGCAACTACAACGGAATGGTTAACTAAAACTTCCCACTGCTTATTATATCAGGATGACTCATGCTATCTTTATCTGACTAGTAATTGCCGCAACTATAATGGGATGAATAAAACTTCCAACTGTGTGAGTTCCTCGGTTGACTTCCTCGTTTGGTCTCGAGGGGGAAATACTAGGATGGGTGTGCTTGCTGATAGTTTCAGGTTGGATCCGAATAGGGCTTCCTTATCCCTCTCTGATAGCCGCCAGTTGTATTGAGTCTCTATAGGTTGTTCAGTGCATGATACGCTGTCGCTTCAGTCCACCATACCTATGTAGGAGAGGACAGCCGAATTCTCGTCTCGCCGCGTACTGGCCTTAGTACTGATCGCTCTCTTTTTGCTTTGCCCTTTGTTGGCACCCCTTTTGTTAAGAAGGTTTTGAGATCGACGTCGTTAGCAGGGTTACCCTTCCGGCTTGGCCTGGGCAGGGTTATGGACGCCATTGGTTATCCTTCAGGGATCTTAGCCTAATTTGACTCGTCTTCGAATCTACTGTGGTTGGAGTTCAAAAAAGGAATAAAAATAAAGTAAATTCAAGGAAGAGCTTTATTTTTTTTAAGGGGCCCTCAGGGGGGGTCCTGGAATGCTTTTCTTCTTACTCGGACGCTATAACGTTTCAAGGTGATTTGGATCTTTGTACTGTATATTGTATTCTTTACTCGATGAGTCGCTGTTGTATATATCTGTTTTGTGGGTTCCATCGTGGACTAATGTGTAATTATATTACTTCGTTTTCCACCCGCACGTAAGTGCCTGGTGGGCACCTTTGAATCGTTTCTATGCGGGTTTGGCGGGAATCACTAAAACTTGCATAGGGCCGATTCTGAGGGTGTTACATCTTGGCCCTCAGAGCCCTCTTCTATGAGCGAAGCCTCTCGATCACTGCATGCTGGTGCTCAACCTCGAAGTCTTTGGCCTCTAACTCTTCTTTCATCTCCCTGATCTTCTTGTTCCAGTCTTGGACTCTTTTCTCCTGGCTCTTGAACTTCTTGTCCTGGATTTCAAATCTGGCCTCCATCTCTTTGACTATCTTGTCTTGCTCCACGAAGAGCTTGTCCTTCTATCGCAACTGAACCCGGAGCTCGTCATTTCTAAGCATGACGTTGGTCATATCAGTGTCAAGGTGTCTAAGAAGACCCTCTAGGTCCTGAAGGTACAGACGAATCGGCTCCATCGTCTCTCTAGTAGCATCATCGTACTCTATAGCCTCACCCTCCTCTTCGCGTCTCCCGAACGGGTGAAAGGAGAGACCACTAAGCTCGGTGGAGTGCCTCCTAACCAGGCGTCCAAGTAACTCCTGCATGACTACATATAAGCCTCTCTCCTTGTCATCATGCATCATCTTGAAGGTGATAGCCTCCATGGGTGGCTCTGCCTGGCGTCCCGGCTGTGTGACTCTAAAGCCCCAAAGGTCCTTCCTCTCAAACTTGGTGAGCTGAAGTGTCGTAATACTAGGAAGTGGAAGGTTGAGCACACTAGCGAGCTCAATGAGACGAGTACCAAAACGAGTTCCCTTGAACTCCTCGGCCGTGCTGATAACAACATTAGGCATCTATTTTTATAAGATAGAGAAAAGTTAGAACCAACACAAGTAGAGAAAATTTACAATAGAAAATATCACAAGCACATCTTTTAGCAACAAACACACAAGTCATGGCATACACAATTCCATTACAAACACCAAAGGTTAAACATAACTTAGTCAAATTTTGGAAGTAAAAACGATAAGTGTGGTGGTCCAACTAACAAAATACGTTACAATTTCTCACTCACTAGACAGAATAGCTATCAGGGCATCCTTAGTGGCAATTTGTCTATCTTGTTCACAAGACTCCCATATTAAGTCTATGATGTTTCCCCTTAGTTGTTGGTTTGTAGTCTCTAATTCTTGGGTATGCTTCTTTTCTTCTCTAAGGTCATTTTGAGTGTTGAGCATTCTGCACTTGAGTCTATCACCAAGCTACTTGATGGCATTCCAAGCTGTATTTCTTGCAGAGTCAAAGAATGTTGTGTGCATTTCAGAGTTGGTGACCATGTAGAATCCTGAATCCTTGTGGTTGTCTTCCTTGTTTTTGTACAAGTGAAGTTGCACCCACCAATACTCTTCTCCTTCATCCATCACAGGGAATCCCTTGTACACAGCTGCACCATGAATCCCCATGGTAACCATAAGGTTCTTGAGTGCCTTGGGAAATTCAGTGTCACACTCCAAAGTCATGGTCATGAGTGGTCCCTTCCTGACGGCATCGTTGATGGAGTTCATCTACAAATGGAGATGAGAAAGAAGATTAGAAAAGTTTATGAGAACAAAAAGACAAGTTTCGAATTTTTTCAAAGTGTTGAAAATTTCCTTAGTGGTTTCTTAGTCTAATCCAACCTAGGGTCATAATCCTACAGGAAACACAGTGCTCTGATAGCATCTGTAAGACCCCACCTTTATAAAGGTAAAGGTCCCTGTGATTGCAATGCTAGTCCCTAGATCAAATGCTAGAATCCACAGTTTAAGATGAAGTACACAGAAACAAAGGTCATTATTACATCGTCATTCCAGAGATAAAATAGTCTTTTACAACTCCATAGCCATAGGCTAGTACAAGAGTTCAACTTAATAAAATAAAGTAATGTCTTCATCTTCTTATGCCACAGGCAAGCATGTTGAGTGTAGACTCACAACCCCAATCCTCATCAGAGTAACCTGCAACATCACAAGTTACAGCCACAGTGGGTCAATTCATTGGAATAGTACTGGCAAGTGATACCTTAGTAGAATATTAATTTCTACCTTATATATGAATTTGGCTAAGTGTAGCTTAGTCTTGCTTTGCTCAAAATAGGTTTTACCTATCAGTTGAAAACAATAAGTTTTTGTTTGACAAAAACTCCCAAGGAACCACCAATAGACATTGGTGAACCTTTACCCTTGTTCAACCACAAGTTTTGAACTTAGAAATTGGGATGAGGAGATTCTTGATAGCTTCCATGTCTTGATGCTCAAATTGTCCATTGCCAGGGACACGGCTAAGTACTTAGATTCTTCCTTCTCGATAGGTGGTGCACTTTTCCCATAAGACTCGACATGCATCGATACAAGACCTTTTAGAAGCCTTCCCTTAGACCAAAATGGACGCGTTCCCAAACCTATCACCCGGACTGGTTGTCAAATCCAGTCCTGGTCGAGAAGAATAAAGATGACCCGAACGTGGCAGTGGTATGGCGCATGTGTATTGATTACACGAGCCTCAATAAGGCGTGTCCAAAAGATCCATTTCCTGTGCCTCGGATCGATCAAGTCATAGATTCTACTGCTGGGTGTGATTTGTTGTCATTTATGGATGCATATTCAGGATTCCATCAGATTCCACTGAATCCAAATGATCAAATAAAGACAGCTTTTATCACCCCGTACGAGGCTTATTGCTATCGCACCATGCCATTCGGATTGAGAAATGCAGGCGCAACATATCAAAGATGCATGCAAAAATGCTTGCAAGATCAATTGGACAAAAATGTTTAAGTATACGGTGATGACATGATAATAAAAACCAAACAAAGTCATACTCTAATTGAGGACTTGCATCAAACATTCACAAACTTTAGAAGATTTCGGATGAAACTTAACCCGGAAAAATGTACATTTGGTGTCTCGGCTGGAAAATTACTCGGATTCCTTGTATCCAGCCGAGGAATTGAAGCTAACCCGACAAAGATCAGGGCCATCGAAAGAATGGAATTGCCAAAGTCCCTCAATGATGTCCAGAAGTTTACTGGATGCCTGGCTTCATTGAGCAGGTTTGTTAGTCGGCTAGATGAAAAAGCCCTACCACTATATCGGCTGATGAAGAAATCAGACAAATTCACATGGACACAGCAAGCTGGTAGCTCTTTCCATGAATTAAAGAAAATGTTGGCAACAGCACCAATATTAGCGTCACCACTATCCAAGGAGCCAATGCTGATCTATGTCGCCGCAACCAACAGAGTTGTAAGTGCAGTAATAGTGGTTGAACGTGAAGAAGGGGGCAAATCAGTCCAAATACTAGTATATTACTTGAGCGAAGTTCTCTCTGTCTCGAAACATAATTACCCGCATTATCAGAAGATGACATATGGGGTATATATGGCAGCAAAGAAGCTGAAACATTATTTTTCAAGAACACCCAATCCGGGTAATATCCGAGGCACCTATCTCGGATATATTGGGCAGCAAATATGCCAGCGGCCGAGTAGCCAAATGGGTCATTGAACTGGCACCATACACTCTACAATATGATAGGCAGGATGCAATAAAATCTCAAGCCGTTGCATATTTATTTGTAGAGTGGATGGAGATGCAGTACGAGCCACCACTGGCAGATCCAAATTACTGGAAAATGCATTTTGACGGGTCCAAGACGAGAATGGGTCTGGGCGCCGGGATAGTGCTCACATCTCCAAAGAGGGATCAATTGAGGTATGTCTTGTAGATTCATTTTGCTGCTTCTAACAACGTTGCCGAGTATGAAGCACTCGTCCATGGCATTAAAGTAGCCAAGGAAATTGGTATCAAAAGAATCATGTGTTTTGGCGATTCGGGTTTGGTGATTCAGCAAGTGTCTAGACATTGGGACGCACTGGACGCAAACATGGCGTTATATCACTTCCACGTGCAGCAAATTTCGGGATATTTTGACGGTTACGAATTTCATCACATTCCTAGAGCAGAAAATGAGGAAGCAGATGTGTTATCCAAGCTAGGGTCATCTAGACAAGCAATACCACCCGGGTTAGAATTGGAGCATCTCAGGAAGCCGTCGATCAAGCCGTCACCAGAGTCTGAATCAATCAGGATCATCCCAGAGAGTCAGGAATCACAGGCAGTGCCAATGGATATCTACTCAGGGGTAGGTTCGAGTCACTTGGGAATGATCCGTTCACCTCAGGGGTAGCCAAATCACACTCAGGGACTCCTCAGGTTATGTCGGCAGAGCATATGTCAGCGAAACCAGTGGACATTGATGTTGAAGCAGACCCGGAACCACTAATACCAACGTGGGTACATCCAATATTCAGTTATTTGAAGGATGGAACCTTGCCGAGTGCAAAATGTTGGCAAGGCAAACAACACGAAGGACAAAAGCATACACCATAATCAACAAGAAACTATACAAATGAAGCGTGACAAGTGTATTGCAGAGTTGCATCAGCTCAGAGCAAGGCCAGGAGATCTTGTTGGATATCCATCAGGGAGAGTGCGGGCACCATGCGTCATCAAGAGCGTTGGTAGCCAAGGCGTTCCGACATGGATTCTACTGGCCAAGCGCATTGGCACAAGCGCAAGAGTTAGTCGGGAAATGCAGTGGTTGTCAACACTATGCGTCCAAGTCACATTTACCAGCGTCTGAATTGAAGACTATACCAATCACGTGGCCTTTTGCAGTGTGGTGCCTGGATATGGTAGGACCATTCAAACCAGCAAGGAGAGGCATGACTCATATCTTGGTCATGATCGATAAGTTCACCAAGTGGATAGAAGTGAAGCCAATCAAGAAATTGGACGGCAAAATAGTTGTTACATTCCTAAGGGATATAATCCTCAGATACGGTTACCCGCACAGTGTGATCACTGACAATGGCACAAACTTTGACGAAGGGGCTTTTGCTCGCTTTTGTGGAAAACACCGAATAAGACTCGACGTAGCGTCAGTCACCCATCCAGAATCAAATGGACAAGTTGAACGAGCTAATGGCTTAGTTCTGTCCGGGATAAAACCCCGCTTAATGGAACCACTCCAGAGATCATCTGGTTGTTGGCTAGAGGAACTACCCTCAGTACTGTGGTGCTTAAGAAAGACTCCGAATCGACAACTGGTTATACGCCATTTTTCCTTGTATATGGGGCTGAAGCAGTTTTGCCTGCCGACATAGAATATGACTCGCCAAGGATAAGGCAATACTCGGAAGCCGAGGTAAAAGAGGCCCAAGAAGATGGAGTAGATTTACTCGAAGAAGCAAGGGAACTGGCATTTTCTAGATCTCCTATATATCAACAAAATCTCCAACGCTACCATAGCCGGAAAGTGCAACCTCATGTTTTTCGAGAAGGAGATATGGTGCTACGGCTGGTCCAGCGCACAGCTGGAATGCATAAATTATCACCTCCATGGGAAGGTCCATTCATTGTAAGCAAAGCATTGCACAATGATTCCTACTATCTCATAGACACTCGTGAAGCACAAAAGAACAAGGCGGACAGGTCAGGAGATGTAACCAAAAGGCCATGGAATGTGGCACTGCTTCGTCCCTTCTACACTTAGGAGAAGTAGTGCATGTATCACTCGAACTCTCATATGTCGGATGTGTTTGCCGGCTATGTGCTAATAATAAAATGGTATGATTCGAAAAACTGACTCGGGGACTACCCCTTAGGCTTTCCATTTCAATTATTTTACGTCGGCTGGCGTGATACCCAGAATTTATTTCGGAACATGTAGTGTTTACTTGGAAGAAATCAACTCTTCGACTATGCTGTTGTCCGAAAACACGGCTTCATGGCAAGCAAGAGAAAAAGATCTGAGACGGGTAAACACGAACGCCGGATAAGTACAAGGGAGAAACGCGAGTCGGCTTTAGTTTGTGTCTAACTCTCTGAAGGTTGTGTTATACTATGTGTCGAGTAATCTCGGCCAAATTATCCAAGTTTCATATCCGCTAACTAAATCCTTCGTACTTTGAGATCCTAATGTCGAACGCCAAAAAATGGTAGACAAGGGCCAAAGGCAAGGAAAGGTGACACGACAAAATGAAACTCGGGGACTTGTCCTTGAGTGATTTGCACTAAGAGCATAACGCAAACATATAAAGCCTATCAAAAGGCACATAATCAAACTTTGAGTGCCATGTACGTTACATCTGTACCCGGCATACCGGGGATCTAATAAAAGTTCGAGTATTTGTTGGCCTAAGGAGCAGGAGAACTCGGAGGAGCATTCTCGGAACCAGGAGTGCTTGGAGCATCGACCGGGTGAGGGGCATCTGCGGCCGGGTCATATGGATCATCTGACTCGGTCGCCTCTCTATCGCCATCTTCTTCAGCAGGAACTTCGACGAGCGGATCGCCAAGGTCGAGGAAGCTGGGCCCTTCACACCAAGCGCGCACCATGGTGTACTTGATCATAGCATAAGCTCGCTCCTGGCGTTTCTTGATCAGCTCCGGGTCGTTCAACCATTTTCCATCTCCCCTTATGCAAGCAAGAACATCAAGGTTGATTTCCTCGTACCATGAAAGCACGAAGGAGAGAGCCTTATCCCCTGCAGCCCGGCCGGCCGACTCGCGCCATTGATCCAGCTGGTCTTCAGTAAGGAGCAGTCTGTCGGCGAGTGGCTCGATGAGTTCGGGTGGGTCTTCATCCGGCCAGAGCATGTGAAACGCATGGATAGACGCTTTGAGAAAGCCCACACCGCAGGATCTGAGGGTCTTAACCCGTTCAGACACCACTGCGAGCAGCTCCTCCATGGACACCTCGCCGTCAGTAGGAGCACCAGCCACAGCTCTCACTTTCTTCATGGATCGGATGGCAAACATGTTGGCCTCAAGAAAGTTCTCTGCAAGCAAAAAGAGAAAGTTAGCAAATAGCAAGGGCAGATGGAAGAAATCCAGCAGGACTTGTACAATGCGTAAAGAGTAAGAACTCACTATCGAGAAAGAAGTTGATGGCAGCGAGCTTGCTATGCCAAGTCTTGGTCTTGGCTTGAAGGGCGTCGAGGTTCATATTTGTCGACTCGACCAATGACTCGGCCTCGTCGAGCAGCCTCTTAGTCTTCTCGGCGCTGGCAGCCTGCTGCTCGTTCTTCTTGGCAAGCTCCTCCTTCAGCCCTTTCACCTCGGCCAAGTGCTTCTCCTTCGTCTCAGCCATCAGTTTCTTCAGCCGAGTCACCTCATTGCGCTCCTTCTGGAGTTTGGCTTGGTGCTTCTCTGCTTATTGAGAACAAAAATTTGTCAGTACCAACATAAAAAATTCAACTATTGGCTTAGGAAGGCAGGAAATTTACTGTCGGCCTCGCTGATTTGCGAGTGAAGATTGTTGATGGTATCCTGAGAAGTGGCTGTGGAACAAGAGCAAGAAGAAAAATGAAAAGATGAACCAAGGAGAATTACACCAAAAATACAAAAGGGAAAAGCAAAGATATTACCTTGAGAAATCAAAAGAGCTTAAAGCTTACATCCGAGTAAGTTTCTTACTCGACTGTAACCTCGGGGACTAGGTGATATGTATAAAGGAAATACTCAACACTAAAAAAGAGTAAGTTATGTCACCTCAATATTTCATCGGTGCGGGCCATCAGAGTAATGTCCTGCTAGGTTATGTCGGAGACGACCTTGGGGCCCATCTTCAGCTTCTTCCCAGCACGAGTGCTGACCTCTGACTCTCCTACTGCATTCCATGCCACGACATAAGGCTTAGCCGAACCAAGGCACTGCCCACTGAGTGTCCGAGTGAGAACTCGAATCATTTTGACAAAAGTATGGAGGGTAATAGCCCTGGAGTCATCACCTGGCCCGGCAGCCACAGATTCGTCCCCCTTGCTCGTTGAAGCGAGCTTTGTTGCCAACATCGGAGGCCGGATCTAAGGAGCAGAACCCGGAGCACAAACTAGAGTTGTTGGCTTGGAAGAGGTGGATTTGCCAGAAGAGGGGCGAGTAGAACCAGAAGCCTTGGGCTGGGTCTGGCCTTTTGACAAAACTGAAGAGCGAGCAGAAGGATTTGAAGAAGGACATGGAGCCCCCTGACTGGGCTTAGCAGTTTTGCTGGTTCCAAGATCAGGAAGTTGTTCATTCACATCAGCTTGAGGGCTGATGCCAGAGAACAGGTGGCAGAGGGTTTCTCGGTGCCTGACTTGTGAGCACCAAGATCAGGAAGTTTCTCCTGACCAGCGACAGGGGCGCTAGCCGAGTGATCCATTGGGTCTGACTAACACTGAGAAGCGTGAGCCTCAATAGTGCGAGCCTCGACCCGGACGGGACTCGACGCCGCCGAGTCAGCTGGAGGGGGTGCAGTCCTAAGCGGCGAGGCAATGCTAGAAGCAGCCTGATTCACCGTCAAAGGTGCAACCCTGAAAATAACAAGACATATATAAGAGAACAACAGTGATGAGAAAGGAAAGAACAGAAAAGGCAAGGTGCAAAAACTTACCCGGTGACAACCGGGTCGCGGATGACTCGACGCGTGACTCGGCGCCCAGCAGTTTGACGAGCCTCACCCAGGCTGGCAGCAGTAGAGGAAGCAGGAGCTGCCGGACTGGGCTTGTTCTTCTTAGCCAGCTGAGTGCTGGAGGAGGTTCCGCGTCGCTTCGGCTTAGCGACGGGAATCTTGCCGACTCCGCCCACGGCGAGAGGAGGGATGTCATGTACCTGGCCAGCTGCAAAAGTAAATAACGGGCTTACTTGGATAAGCAAAAAGGTTAAGCTCACAAGGCATATACCTTCAAAATTGTACAATCATCATCCTCATCATCGTTAGACCAGTCTTGTAAGGGATTACGAGATTTAATCTTACCCGAAGCCGAAGCAGCCGCAGTGTGCGGGATGGGCATGAAGCACTCTAGGTCATACTCGAACTCATCCGAGTCAGAGCGATCCCCATGATAACCAGCAGGAGGGAAAGTACTGTCATCAACCTGGTGAAGGAGATTCTGCGAAAGACAAACAGAATGAGAAACAAGAACTAAACTAAGAGTGGCAAAAGAGCTAAAGCTAACTCGGCAAGAAGAGATTCGGAAAGCTTACCCAGGGAACAGGCCTGACCCGGCTGAACGGTGGGCAGGTCCAAGCCCAATCATCCACCTGTTGGAGATATGCCCTAGAGGCAATAATAAATGTAGTTATTATTATATCTTTGTGTTTATGATAAATGTTTACATTCATGCTATAATAGTATTAACAAGGAAACATTGATACTTGTGTGATTTGTAAACTTAATTTGAAGTCCCTAGTAAAGCCTCTATATAATACTAGCTTGTTGGTTAATAGATGATTGCGGTTTCCCTATCATGAACATTGAGATGTTATTAACAACAAGATCATATCGTTAGGAGAATGATATGGTGGACATACTCCTATAGATAAGTGTAGCATAAAGATCAAGTCATTTTAATAGTTCAATTGATATATGCTTTCTGATACATAGTAATCTAATTCCTTCGACCATGAGATCATGCATATCACCTTTACCGGATGGATGCTTTGATGACATCAAACACCACACCGTAACTGGGTGGCTATAAAGGTGGCATTGAGTGTTCAGAAAGTATTGGTTGAAACACATGGATCAAGAGTGGGATTTGTCCATCCATATGACGGATAGATATACTCTGGGCCCTCTCGGTGAAATGTCATCCAATTAGCTTGCAAGCATGTGACCGTCTCACAAGGGATCACATATCACGGGAACGAGAAAAGAGTACTTATCAGTAACGAGGTTGAACTAGGTATGCAGAGATACCGACGATCATAACCTCGGATAAGTAAACTATCGTGAGACAAAGGGAAATTGATATCGTATGTAAGTGGTTCATTCGATCGCAAAGTAATCGTAGAAATATGTGGGAGCCATATGAATTTCCAGATTCCTCTATTGGTTATTGATCGGAGAAGTGTCTCGATCATGTCTGCATAATTCACGAACCGTAGGGAGACACACTTAAGGATTCGACGTTGTTTGAGTAGTTATGGAATGATGAGAAAGATACCGAATGTTGTTCGGAGTCTCGAATGAGATTCGGGATATCACGAGGATATCCGGAATGGTCCGGAGAATAAGATTCATATAAGGAAAGTCCTGTTTCGGAGATGGAGAATGGTTCCGGTGTTTTCATCGGGAATGTTCTAGAAGGTTCCGGAATGTCCGGCACTCCGGGGAGGAAGGGTACATGAATGTGTTATATCAAGTTGATATGATTGCATCATGTACTTGGTTTCATTGCTGTACAAAATAGAGGGTTTATTCAAATCCTAGTTTGAAAAGTCAAACGGCTAGTTTGAAAGTCAAACGGCAAGTTTTGGAAAGAGGAGGAGGAGTGGGAAACCGAGTTGGGGAGGGTTTCCCTCCTCCAACCGGCGGCGCACCACCCAAGCCGAGTTGGGGAGGGACTCCCCTCCCTCCCCTTGGTCGGACGGCCCCTCCACCTATATAAGGAGGGGCAGGGCTCCCTCCTAGACACACAAGATCCTCTCCTCCAAACCCTAGCCGCCGGCGCCGCCACCTCCACTGCCGCCGCCGCCGACCTAGGTCAAGCCGTCGCCGCCTAGCAACCCTAGACGCCGGACAAGCCTCCTCCTCGGCGTGTCTAAACCCTAGATCGTCGAGGGACTCTCTCTTACTCCACCATACTCGCTCCGGCTTAAGGCGAAGCCCTGCGAGATCTCCCCTCTACTTCCGGTACCACGCCGTTGTGCTGCCGGAATCGCGAGGAGAGTGCTACAACCTCCGCTGCCTGCTGGAACAAGGGAGAGGAAGGTCTTCGTCGAGTACCGAACGTGTGACCGACTGCGAGAGCGCTACCGGAACGCAGCGCCGAAAGGATCGTCTACGCGATCTTGAGATCGGGAAGAGTACGACTACATCACCCACGAGAATCCGCTCTCGTTAAACACTTTGGAATCTTAGAGGGTGAGTTATTCTATCGACTCGTTGCTACAATCTAGTAGATAGATCTTGGCTTGTTTGTTTTTATGCGGTAGAATTTTTTTGTTTTCCATGCTACGAAACCCTATAGTGGTATCAGAGCCGTGTCTATATGTAGATCTGTTGCACGAGTAGAACACAATGGTCATTGTGGGCGTTGATGCTTTTATTGTCGATTGCTTCTTGTGTACTTTGCATCTTGTGGGATGTTGGGATGAAGCGGCCCGGGCTAACCTTACATGACATCGTTCATGAGACTTGCTCCACGCTTGACATGCAACTTGTATTACATAAGTGGCTTTGCGGGTGCCTGTTTCTCCTAGCATAGTTAAGATCCAATTTACAACGGGTGATTAACAATACTAGTATCAATGTTGTGGTTCATGTTCGTAAGTTAGAACGACACTTATTGAAAGCCCCAAACCACGTAAAACATGCAAAGAAAGTAGAGGCGTCTAACTTTGTTTTGAAGGGGTGTGCTGTGATGTGATATGGCCATGATTGTGATTATATTTGATGTATGCAATGTTCCTTATTGTAAGTTGGCAACCGGCAGGAGCCATATGGTTGTTTTTAATTTATGTTAAGTCCCGCGTGTCTATTCAAAGTAGTTGTAATAGTTGAAGCCGGTGGACGACAACCATGGAGAAGCGTCATTGACCTTGATGGATATCATGTTCGTGCTAGAAGATGGAGATCGGAAGCACAAAGAAGAAAGGCCATATCATATCACATATTATGAATTGCATGTCATGTTAATCCTTTATGCATCTTGTATTGCTTAGTAGACGACGGTAGCATTATAAGATGATCCCTCATGCACATGAATTTCATGTCATAAAGTGTTCACCCTTAGTTAGCACCGTTCCTAAAGCTTGTTGTTTCGAAGCACCACGTGATGATCGGGTGTGTTAGATTCCACAAGTGTATACAACGTGAGCAAGCCAGATTTTCTCATGCGGAAGCTAAGGTTTGATCTTGACGAGCCTAGCATGTACAGACATGGTCTCGGAACACGGATCACCGAAAGGTAAAGCATGAATCATATAGTAGATATGACGAAAATGTCGATTGTTCGCCATTGAAACTTTATCAACTCTCGTGATGATCGGTTTTGATGTAGTGGATTTGGTTCGTGTGATCACTAAAACAATGTGAGGGATATTGTTTTGAGTGGGAGTTCACCTAGATTAATTTTATTATTAATTTGAACTCAATTTGTCATAAACTTAGTCTAAACTATTGTAAATATGTTGTAGATCAATGGCAGCCCCTACCATCAATTTTAATGCGTTCCTAGAGAAAGAAAAGTTGAAAAACAATGGAAGCAACTTCGCGGATTGGTTCCGCAATTTGAGGCCTCATAGCTGGTAATTTGACCTATGTGTTGGATGCACCGCTGGGTGACCACCTGCAGCTGATGCTGCCGATGAAGTAAAGAATGTTTACCTCACTCGGAAGACTCAGTACTCCACAGTTCAGTGTGCTATCTTGTATGGTTTAGAATCGGAGCTTCAGAAAAGGTTTGAGAATTCAGACCCATATGATATTGTCGAGGATCTCAAATTGATCTTTGAGACTCATGCGGCAATTGAAAGCTATGAGGCTTCTGAAAAGTTCTTTAACTGCAAGATGGAAGAGGGCAGCTTCGTTAGTGAGCATGTGCTTAAGATGTCTGGGCACGCAAACAAACTTCAAAGCTTGGGTATTGTGATTCCTAATGCTTTGGGGATTTACCGTGTCCTCCAATCACTACCACCAAGTTACAAGAACTTTGTGATGAACTACAACATGCAAAACATGAACAAGACGTTGCCAGAACTCTTTGCCATGTTGAAATCTGTAGAAGTGGAGATCAAGAAAGAGCACCAAGTGTTGTTGGTCAATAAGACCACCAAATTCAAGAAAGGAAAGTCTAAGCAGAAGGGACACTTCAAGAAGGGTGGTAAGAAAGTTACCACACCGATGAAGAAGACCAAGGCTGGACCTAAGCTTGATACTGAGTGCTTTTACTGCAAGGGAGAAGGTCACTGGAAGCAGAATTGCCCAAAGTACTTGGCGGATTTGAAGAACGGCAACATCAAGAAGAAAGGTATATCTGATATACATGTTATTGATGTGTATCTCACTAGTACTCGTAGTAGTGCCTGGGTATTTGATACTGGTTCGGTTGCTCATATTTGTAACTCGAAACAGGTGCTGCAGAATAAACGGAAGCTAACGAAGAACGAGGTGACGATGCGCGTGGGAAACGGATCAAAGGTTGATGTGATCGCGGTCGGCACACTACCCCTTCATCTACCATCGGGTTTAGTTTTATACTTAAATAATTGTTATTTGGTGCCTGCGTTAAGCATGAACATTATATCGGGATCTTGTTTATGGCGAGACGGTTACTTGTTTAAGTCCGAGAATAATGGTTGTTCGATTTATATGAGTAATATGTTTTATGCACATGCACCTTTGATAGATGGTCTATTCTTATTGAATCTCGATAGTGGAAATACACATATTAATAACATTGAGGCTAAACGTTTGAAATCGAGCGATAACTCGACCTATATGTGGCACTGTCTTCTTGGTCACATTGGAGTGAAGCGTATGAAGAAACTCCATTCCGATGGACTTCTTGAATCACTTGATTTCGAATCACTTGAAAGATGCGAAGCATGTCTGATGGGTAAAATGACTAAGACTCCATTTTCTGGTATGATGGAGCGAGCTACAGACTTGTTGGAAATCATACATACCGATGTGTGTGGTCCACTGAGTGTAGCATCGCGCGGTGGTTATCGTTATGTTCTTACCTTCACGGATGACTTGACTAGATATGGGTATATCTATTTCATGAAACATAAGTCCGAAACTTTCGAGAAGTTTAAGGAATTTCAAAGTGAGGTGGAGAATCAACGTAACAAGAAGATTAAATTTCTACATTATTATCGTGGAGGAGAATATCTAAGTTACAAGTTTGGCGAGCATTTGAAGAAATGCGGAACACTTTCACAGTTGACACCGCCGAGAACACCACATCGTAATGGTGTGTTCGAACCTCGTAATCGAACTCTCTTAGATATGGTTCATTCTATGATGTCACTTACAGATTTACCGCTGTCATTTTGGAGTTATGCATTAGAAACAGCCGCATTCATTTTAAGTAGGGAACCATCTAAATCCGTTGAAACGACACCGTATGAATTATGGTTTGGGAAGAAACATAAATTGTCGTTCCTTAAAGTTTGGGGATGCGAAGCCTATGTAAAGAAGTTACAGCCGGACAAGCTTGAACCCAAAGCGGAAAAATGCGTCTTCATAGGATACCCGAAGGAAACTATTGGGTATACCTTCTATCATAGATCCGAAGGCAAAATCTTCGTTGCCAAGAATGGATCCTTTCTAGAGAAGGAATTTCTCTCGAAAGAAGTGACTGGAAGGAAAGTAGAACTTGACGAGGTTGTCGAACCTTCTCTCGAAATTGCGAGTAGCGCAGCAACGGAAGAAGTTCTTGTGGTGCCTGCACCAATAAGAGAGGAAGCTAATGATGATGATCATGAAACTTCGGTTGAAGTTTCTAAAGAGCCTCGCAGGTCAACGAGAACTCGTACCACTCCAGATTGGTATGATCCCGTTATGAGTGTCATGTTGGTGGACAACACCGATGACCCTGAGACATATGAGGAAGCAATGATGAGCCCAGATTCCAATAAATGGCAAGAATCCATGAAATCCGAGATTGGATCCATGTACGAAAACCAAGTATGGACTTTGGCGGACTTACCGGATGGCCGGAAGGCTGTCGAGAACAAATGGATTTTCAAGAAGAAAACAGATGCTGATGGTAATGTTACTGTCTATAAAGCTCGACTTGTCGCAAAAGGGTTTCGACAAATTCAAGGAGTTGACTACGATGAGACTTTCTCACCAGTAGAGAAGCTAAAGTCTGTGAGGATTATGTTAGCAATCGCTGCATATTATGATTATGAGATATGGCAGATGGATGTCAAAACAGCATTCCTCAATGGAGACATTGATGAAGAGTTTTATATGATGCAACCCAAAGGTTTTGTCGATCCTAAAGATGCTAACAAGGTATGCAAACTTCAACGGTCCATCTATGGATTGAAGCAAGCATCCTGAAGTTGGAATCAACGTTTTGATAAGGTAATCAAAAGTTTTGGTTTTATACAAACTTATGGAGAAGCTTGTATTTACAAGAAAGTGAGTGGGAGCTCTGTAGCATTCTTAATACTATATGTAGATGACATATTGTTGATTGGGAATGATGTAGACCTTCTTAATAGTGTCAAGGAATATTTGAATAATAGTTTTTCAATGAAGGATCTTGGCGAAGCATCTTACATATTAGGCATAAATATTTATAGAGATAGATCGAAACGCCAAATATCATTGTCACAAAGTACATATTTGGACAAAGTTCTAAAGAGGTTTGGAATGGAAGATAGCAAGAAAGGGTTCTTACCCATGTTGCCCAATACGACCTTGAGTAAAACTCAAAAGTCCGACATCGGCAGAAGATAGAGAAAGGATGAGTAAGAGTCCCTATGCCTCAGCCATAAGATCTCTAATGTATGCCATGCTATGTACTAGACCCGACATTGCATATGCTGTTAGTTTAACTAGCAGATATCAAAGTGATCCAGGAGTGGATCATTGGACAGCGGTCAAAAACATCCTTAAGTACTTGAGAAGAACTAAGGATATGGTTCTTTCTTATGGAGGTGATGAACAGCTCGTTGTTAATGGTTACACCGATGCTAGTTGGAACACCGATCCGGATGATTCTAAATCACAATCTGGATACGTATTTATTTTGAATGGTGCAGCAGTTAGCTGGAGGAGTGCAAAGCAAAGCGTTGTGGCGAGATCTTCAACTGAATTGGAATACATGGCTGCTTCGGAGGCTTCACAAGAAGCGATATGGATGAAAGAGTTCATTACAGAGCTGGGTGTGGTTCCTAGTGCGCTGGACCCAATGTCTATCTACTATGATAACATGGGCGCCATAGCCAATGCGCAAGAACCAAGGTCACACAAGAAGCTGAAGCACATCAAGCTACGTTTTCACGCTATTCGAGAACATATCCAAAATGGGGATATAAAGATTTGCAAAGTACACACAGATCTGAATGTGGCGGATCCGTTGACTAAACCTCTCCCGAGGGAAAAACATGACCAGCACCAAACTGCCATGGGTGTTCGGTATATTACCATGTAATCTAGATTAGATGACTCTAGTGCAAGTGGAAGACTGTTGGAGATATGCCCTAGAGGCAATAATAAATGTAGTTATTATTATATCTTTGTGTTTATGATAAATGTTTACATTCATGCTATAATAGTATTAACAAGGAAACATTGATACTTGTGTGATTTGTAAACTTAATTTGAAGTCCCTAGTAAAGCCTCTATATAATACTAGCTTGTTGGTTAATAGATGATTGTGGTTTCCCTATCATGAACATTGAGATGTTATTAACAACAAGATCATATCGTTAGGAGAATGATATGGTGGACATACTCCTATAGATAAGCGTAGCATAAAGATCAAGTCATTTTAATAGTTCAATTGCTATATGCTTTCTGATACATAGTAATCTAATTCCTTCGACCATGAGATCATGCATATCACCTTTACCGGATGGATGCTTTGATGACATCAAACACCACACCGTAACTGGGTGGCTATAAAGGTGGCATTGAGTGTTCAGAAAGTATTGGTTGAAACACATGGATCAAGAGTGGGATTTGTCCATCCATATGACGGATAGATATACGCTGGGCCCTCTCGGTGAAATGTCATCCAATTAGCTTGCAAGCATGTGACCGTCTCACAAGGGATCACATATCACGGGAACAAGAAAAGAGTACTTATCAGTAACGAGGTTGAACTAGGTATGCAGAGATACCGACGATCATAACCTCGGATAAGTAAACTATCGTGAGACAAAGGGAAATTGATATCGTATGTAAGTGGTTCATTCGATCGCAAAGTAATCGTAGAAATATGTGGGAGCCATATGAATTTCCAGATTCCTCTATTGGTTATTGATCAGAGAAGTGTCTCGATCATGTCTGCATAATTCACGAACCGTAGGGAGACACACTTAAGGATTCGACGTTGTTTGAGTAGTTATGGAATGATGAGAAAGATACCGAATGTTGTTCGGAGTCTCGAATGAGATTCGGGTTATCACGAGGATATCTTGAGATCGGGAAGAGTACGACTACATCACCCACGAGAATCCGCTCTCGTTAAACACTTTGGAATCTTCGAGGGTGAGTTATTCTATCGACTCGTTGCTACAATCTAGTAGATAGATCTTGGCTTGTTTGTTTGTATGCGGTAGAATTTTTTTTGTTTTCCATGCTACGAAACCCTACACCACCAAGTTCAATTTGAAGATTGAGCTTATTCCATGCTACCAAGTTCAATTTGTTGTTCCATACATTTTCTAAACTAGTCTTTCTTCTTATTATTGTTTAGTAATGATCTGAACTTGATCCAACCTTCAACTTGTGTTGATACTCCTTATATTTTTCTTCACTCTTCATGTAAGTCTTCATCTTGGTCTTTGGTACTCGTCACTCCCTTACACGAATTCCCATTTCCTATCTAGATCAATAACGTCAAGTAATAACTAGATGTTACGACATGCATTTGCGCACCTAGTCAAACTTCATGTATAGGTCTAGTCAATCAGAAAGATTCAAGAAAATCCAAAAGTCAATAAACAACAAACATATACCATGTATTATACATAGGTTTTAGATAAATTATAGATGAATTGAACGTTCCAACTGTTCGCCTCTCATATACATTAAATAGATATCTTACAAGAACTTTTTGTTCCTGTGAGTATATTCTTGCTTATTTCAACAAACTTCTCGAAACTACAATACACATTACCCACTATGTACATTATTCAAGCACTCATCCCTTCGGACTTCTTTCCATTCTTACTTTCATCTTCTTTTAGTGCTTCCTGGAGTTCCGTCCATGATGACGTGAAGTCCTACGACTGCCTTCTGGTGCGTAAGAGCATCCAGGAGGTGCGTATTCTTGATTAGCAGTACCTAGACTGAAATTAGTCATTGAAAAATGACTGGAGTTGGCATGATTTTCTTCAGGATATTCCTGTGTTTCTTTCAATGCTCCCTCAAAGTAAGATGGTTCCTTCGCCTTTTCTTGGATCCATTCATACATATTGGTATAATAACTACCGAAATATTCCTCTAAGTCGATTGGATTGGTATTACCCCATATGGTCCATAAGGCTCTCTAAGGTTATAGTTGGTTTCTTCTCCGATACTTGTATCACAAGGTATAGGATTTCCTATAGTTTCATCCCTAGATTCTACTCCCCATTCATAATAGTCCTTTTCAGGATTATTTGGAATGGCTTCTTCCCAAGTTTTCTGTTCTGAGGTATACTTCGTCCAGGGATCTTCAGGTGATTGAGTTTAATTTTGATAGTAGGCATAGGTTTCTGACTATGGATCATCAAATTCGGTGTCCTCATACATTTCACCTGAAAAGATGTTTTTGGAATGCCTAGCTTTTTATCTAACTCCTTTCTACGTGTCATTGCTTTGACAAGATCAGTAACTCCTGAACTAGGACTTGGTGAAGGTGTTTAGTAAAGATCTATAACGATCCATATAATCTATGGCTAGAGTGGGTTCAGTTTGGACCAGAGTAGAGTGATCTAGCTCATGCTCTATACTTGAGGTTTCATGGGGTATAATGGTGTGAGTACTACCTTCTAGAGCTTGGGATTTCTGTTCTCGGATCATGGTTATGGCTGCTATTAATTCAATCTGATATGCAGATGCCATACACCTTGCCTCTCTTGATGGCATTTCTCCATTATGTCCTAACTTCTTGGGTAACATGATCATGAAACGGTATTTAGATAATACCTGCCCATCATAGTAACTGTAAATCTTGACCAAAAGTCCTGATTCACAATCCAAGATCCATAGAAGTTGTCGAAGAGTATTTGTCTAATCCCCTCCATAGTCATTTAATGTCCTGTTCAACACTTGGATATTCCGGGGTGGATACCGAGGTGCCATGTAAAACTGTAGATAAGAAATTATCATTAGTCACATAGAGTTAAAACTCCTGGTGATTATTGGAAATGCAATCATACTAAAGAGTTATCGCACTAGCAACATGACAGGATTATTCTTAGTTGAATATCCATCATATCACTAGAGGACTCTTGATTATTGCGGTTATCTTTCCTACAGGTTCTACCCATTTACTAGGTTTCCAACCTAAGGTCAAAGTATATGCTCTGATACCAGCTGCAGTGACCTAGTGATGACCCACAAGTATAGGGGTGTATCATAGTACTTTCAATAAATAGGAGTGTTGATCCCAACGAGGAGCAGAAGGTGCTGAACAGTAGTATGGAGCAGGAAATCCCTGTGAATACTTAGCAAACGGATTTTTAGTGGTTTTCTAATAAGGCAACAAAACAAAGTTCAAGTAATAAAGAACAAACACAACAATTGTCCCAATCCTTTCTTAGCAAAGGACAAGCCGGTGGAAATACTTATAAGGACCAAATGTTCTCTAGGACACATGGGAATTATGTCAAGTGCTTTCACTTCATATAGCTGAGTACTCTTCTTTGGTGTTGTATGTGTTGTGTGGGTGAACTTGTGCTAATGTACCGACCGTAGTTGGACTAATACATACTTGTGATTAAACCCCCTACAAACATCCGTAAGTACATGAAAGTAATTAAGATATAAATCTAACCACAGCCTTAAACTCTGAGATCCTACACTCCCTTGTGCAAAGGTGTCCTCGGGGGTTGAGGTTTCTATCACTCTGGCAACCCCACAATTAGTAGCCAAATACACAATGCATTACCCTAGGCCCATAAATGGTAAAGTATCATGTAGTCGACGTTCACATGACACCACTAGAAGAATAGCACCACAACTTAAATACTAACCATTGAATAATAACTCAACATATGTCCACTAATAACAACATGACTTCTCCCATGTCTTCAAAACCTAAACGAACTACTCACAAGACATCATATGGATCAAGATCAAAGATGATATGATAATGGATAACAATCTGGACATAAACAATAATCCAATGGTTCCACTCACAAGCATCAACTACAATAGTAATTAACACCGGGAAAGTTTCCCTTAAGAAATAAAGCAATATCCAACACAACTGTTATAGCGGGACGGAGTGGTGATGATGGTGCTGGTGGAGATAATGGTGTGGATGATGATGATGATCCCGATGAAGCCTATCTTGATGACCGTGTTGATGGCGACGATCTCCCATCTGCGGGAAGGATGTAATGACCCGAAAAATATTCCAAAATAAAAATTGCGTGTTATTTTCTATTTTTTGCATCATAATGACATCATGCATACTTTCGCCGTAAAATATTTTCATCAAAAGCCTATTTGTTTTCTAATTAGTCTCCTTCTCTAATTTCAAATTAAAACCCCCGGTCTTTTAGGATATTTTATTTGCCTAAAAACTATTTATAAAAGTGTTTTAAAATAATAATGTTTTTAGTGGGGGAGGCAGTCAAACGACCAGGCCCAAAGGCCCAGTCGGAAGATCATCTATGACCCCAGTCTAAACCTAAACCCTAACCAACCCAAATCCCCATCTCACCACTCGCTACCGCCACCACCCCCTGGGACTCACGCAACACACACTTGGACCATGTGTCCTCATGCACTGTCACGCACACAAGGCCACCACGCACACAGGAAACGCACGCCAGCAGCCATGACCTTGGCCCCATCCCGATCGCGTTCTACCCACGTGGTACCCCTGTCCCTGCATGTTCCCGACCCACCTCGTTGGCCCGCGTCCCTCTCGCATATCGCCACTCGGGAAGCACCCCTTTCGCGTCTCCCCGTCGCCTCCATCCCCGAGCGCCGCCAGAGACCTCCTCCTCGATCTCCTTCTTCCGCCCGAGCTCGGAGTACCGCGCCGCCGCCCACGGGCTCCACCAGACCGCACCTCGTCTCCTTCTCTACACCAACTCCCGAGCGCCGCCGCCTCCCCGGTTCTCCGCTTCGCCCCCCTTCCCCTCTGCTCAGGGAGCCCTCCCCGTGCGCAGCAGCTCCCCCGCTGCCGGAGTCCGGCCCTGCACCTCGCCCTCACCTCTCCCGCGACTCGGCCCGTAGCGCCTCCAAGCTCGTCCATCGCCGCCGCTAGCCTTGGCGCCTCCTGCCGCTCTATCCTCTCCGGGATATCCTCTCTACTCTGCCTCCGCCGACGACCAGGACTTGCAGTGTCGCCGCTCGAGCGCCCTTCCCCAAGCTCAGCGCCCCCTCTTCCCCGCGAGGATTCTACCGGAATCACGCCCGTCCCCGACCTTCCTCGCCTCCGGAAGTCGACCCCGTGCCCGATGTCGGCCGCGGGAACCTCTATAGTGCTGCTGTGCTCCTCGTCGGCCTCCTTGTTCTAGTGTGATCCGCGTCCTGCAGCTGCACAGGATCATGAAACCCTCTTTCCAGTGTTGGTTCGTTTCTACTAGGGAAGTGTTGTCCTTTGAGGATGAAGGAATGGTGAGGTGGTTGATGGGAATGTGGTGCTGCCCATGTGCGAGCCTGCAGCGTCGTGACCTTGTGGCTTTTGGTGGAATTTTTACGGTCACCTGGAGCCTAGCACTGTCCAAGACTCAAGATTCTGGCAATAGGTGTCGCATTCGTGTACCTGAAACTGTCAAGATCTTCGGGACGACAAGATCGACATCCACCCGGACAAACCCCACCCCAGGAACCACGCCAAGATCGCCATCACGGAACACCAAAGATCCCCGACCCCCCGACCCGAAGGCCGATCCCGTCAAGCTAAACCCCCGGAGCCGAACCTATCCAAGCCACCCAAGATCGTCGATAACCCGATGTGCGACCCCTATCCGAGACCCCTATTTTGATAAATATAATATAAATTGTGCATATTAAATCATTCATGCTCGCATACATATTTATTTGTTTGGGATACATGGTCGATTCACCTTGTAATTAAATATGGATACTATATGCGAGATAATCTTGTCTTATCTCGACTGCATTTAATATTGTGTAGTGAACCGATGCCATGTTATACCTTATTAACCAACATTTAAATTGCAGGGTAGATAAACAACTCGAACCATAATATTTAAATGCCTGGATCCTGATTCCGCTTAATATTGCTAAGTTAGGCCGCATATTGCCATGCTATGCATCATATCATAAACATGCCCGAGCTTTTGTTGTAGTATTAAATATTGCATCCGGTGTTTTTCTAGTGTTTTGCTTCTTCACAGATTAGGGTGATGAGTCCATGCGAGATACGACAAGCCTCTGGTTTTCCGACTTTGTCTCACAGGCGAGCATTCTCCCCCTTCTACCTATTTTGCATTTATAGTATTTACTTCCTCCAATTGATCTATTGCCATCCTTATTGTCGATGCTATAGTACCGTCCCTTTATTTACCTGCTCCGCTATATTGCCTTGGTTATTCTATTGCCTTGTTTGATTAGCTAGCGTTGTCCTTGCGAGTCATAGGCATGCTTAGTACCGCTCTCATACAGGTGGAACATGATACTCGGATATGGTTGGTGATAAGATAATTAATCTGATGTTGTTGGTTATGATTTCACCTAATGATAAGGCCCCGGCAGGGACCACCTTTGGGAACTGCTTGAGCCGACCTATGACCTGTTCCTTCTATGATACCAGTTCTGATTTGACCGCGCTAACCAAACGTGGGGGCCTCTGGAATCCCCCCCTCAACTACCGGCGCTATTCGTATATCCAGAGGGTTACAAAATTGGTTTTCCATTTGGTGCATACGCATAATATGTCCTCGGACATGGGTGAGTTGATATGTCTTCGGACTTGATGTTTTGGTGGACTGCCATGGCTTGCATACATAAATCGCGGTACACGGTGGCAGCACCCACGGTGTGTACAAGTTACCCTGCAGGGCCCGATCCACCAGTAGGCGCAAACGTTGTGCCTTCCTTGAGAATCGTTATACCTCTTGGTTGGTTCCCCACAATAGGTGATGCCTCTGGATATGCGCGTAGTTAAGGGACAGTTCTTGTTGTGAGATTTGGATGGCACGCGTGATATGTTGCCTGAAGGGTTGAGCATACATTTGGGTACAGTAGTGCACCCCTGCAGGGTAAATATTTTCGAGAAACCGTGTGTCCACGGTTATGGGTGCCTCAGGAGTACAGTGTCATGATCATAGACAACACCACTAATGATTGAGTAGTAATTAGCCTTACCAACTAAACACCTGCTTAACTAAAATTACCATCGTGTATGTTCCGCAAGGGGACTTCCTCGACTGGTCTTCGAGGGGGGAAATCTTCGGATGGGTTATGTTTGGTGTTATATTATTGTTACCGCATAGCGCCCTCTTATCTCGCTCTAATTGCCGAAGTTGTAGCGTGTCTCTATAAGTTAGTTGGTGCAAGCTTTGCTGCCGCTGAGCCCACCATACCTATGTAGGCGAGGACCGCCGAATTCTAGTCTCGCCGTGTACTGGCCTCAATACTGACCACTCTCTTTCTGTTTTTCCTTTGCCATTTGTCGGCACCCTTCTGGTTTGACAGGTATGTGATTGAGGACATTAGCAAGGTTACCCTTCTGGCTTGGCCTGGGCAGGGTTGGACACCGCTTGGTTATTCTTCAGGACTCTTAGTCCCATTTGGATCTTGTCCGTACTCGGATACTATTAGGCTTTCTTTATGATTTGTATCATTTGTATTTTTGACTCGTTGAGTCATTGTTGTATATATAAGTTCTTGTGGACTCTGTTGTAAACTACTGTGATGTAACTACTTGTATTCAAATCCCACCCACACGAAAGTGTCTGGTGGGCGTCTTTGAATCGCTTCTATGCGGGTTTTGGCGGGAAATGCTGAGATCTGCATAGACCCGATTCGGGGGCGTTGCAAGTGGTATCAGAGCAAAGGTTTACGATACCTCACTGGTCCAGCCTGTAGGATAACCTAGATAATGTCTGATGTCTAGTGTCAAAACTATTTTGCTACAAATGCGTTGGATAGATCTGATTAGCTCTGATTTTACTCCTTACCTCCATTCTTTTCCCTCTTATCTTTGCATGTTTTGAACTGGTCTCTTACCTTCTTCAATTTTAGGATTCTCGTGGTTGGGTATTACGTCGTACCTTTAGGGTTCAACTTTCCCCTCTTGTAACGGTGGATCTACATCTGAATTTCATTCTACTTGATCCCTTTTCAAATATTTCCCGGTGTTCCACAACTTTCTGCGATGACATCATCTACCTGAATCTTTTGTTAACACCAATTGTCAAGATCTTTAGTCTGAATTTCAAGAGTCTGGTTGCACGATTCATATATTCATGTGTAGAGTAATGCTTTGAGTGTGGGATGGAGTAGCTACCATACCACTACTCTTACCATTCGCCTTGTACACTAAGTGGTGGAACCATGCAATTTTACTCCTTTCACAGAAGTTAAAGGTGGCCTTACTTTTCAGACCTTTAATTCCACCTTGCCTCTCTGGAGTGTTTCCTTCAAGAATGCAAGCAACACACCTTGTTGGTGGTTTCGACGATTTCAAGACAGAACAAGAACCCTTGTTAGTGGTGTCGCGACCATCACCCTGGTGCAAGAAGATTTGATCATTAAACCTCCTTCCCCCCGGTGTCCTTGCTTGGATCTCGGGACACGATCCTTGTTAGTGGTGTCGAGTTGTAATGCCCCGAAAAATATTCCTAAATAGAAATTGCGTGTTATTTTCTATTTTTTGCATCATCATGACATTATGCATACTTTCGTCATAAAATATTTTCATCAAAAGCCTATTTTGTTTTCTAACTAGTCCCCTTCTCTAATTTCAAATTAAAAATCCCGGTCTTTTGAGATATTTTATTTGCCTAAAAACTATTTATAAAAGTGTTTTAAAATAATAATATTTTTAGTGAGGGAGGCAGTCAAACGACCAGACCCAAAGGCCTAGTCGGAAGACCACCTATGACCCCAGTCTAAACCTAAACCCTAACCAACCCAAATCCCCATCTCGCCACTCCCTACCGCCGCCACCCCTGGGACTCACACACGCAACACACACTTGGACCATGTGTCCTCATGCACTGTCACGCACACAAGTCCACCACGCACACAGGAAACACACGCCACCCGCCATGACCCTGGCCCCATCCCGATCGCATTCTCCCCATGTGGTACCCCTGTGCCCGCACGTTACCGACCCACCTCGTTGGCCCGCGTCCCTCTCGCATATCGTCACTCGGGAAGCACCCCTTTCGCGTGTCCCCGTCGCCTCCATCCCCGAGCACCACCAGACCTCCTCCTCGATCTCCTTCTTCCGCCCGAGCTCGGAGTATCGCGCCGCCTCCCACGGGCTCCACCAGACCGCGCCTCGTCTCCTTCTCTACACCAACTCCCGAGTGCCGCCGCCTCCCTGGTTCTCCGCTTTGGCCCCCTTCACCTCTGCTCAGGGCGCCCTCCCCGTGCGCAGCAGCTCCCCCGCGGCCCACATGAGCTCCGCCGCCGCCGGAGTCCGGTCCTGCACCACGCCCTCACCTCTCCCGTGACTCGGACCATAGCGCCGCCAAGCTCGTCCATCGCCGCCGCTAGCCTCGGCGCCTCCTGCCGCTCTCTCCTCTCCGGGATCTCCTCTTTGCTCTACCGCCGGCGGTGACCCGGACTCGCCGCGTCGCCGCCCGAGCGACCTTCCCCAAGCTCAGCGCCCCCTCTGCCCCGCGAGGATTCTACAGGAATCACGCCCGTCCCCGACCTTCCTCGCCTCCGGTAGCCGACACCGTGCCCGATGTCGGCCACGGGAACCTCTGCAGTGCTGCTGTGCTCCTCGTCGGCCTCCTTGTTCTGGTGTGATCCGCGTCCTGCAGCTGCATAGGATCATGAAACCCTCTTTCCGGTGTTGGTTCGTTTCTGCTAGGGAAGTGTTGTCCTTTGAGGATTAAGGAATGGTGAGGTGGTTGATGGGAATGTGGTGCTGCCCATGTGCGAGACTGCAACGTCGTGACCTTGTGGCTTTTGGTGGAATGTTTACGGTCACCTGGAGCCTGGCACTGTCCAAGACTCAAGATTCTGGCAATAGGTGTCGCATCCGTGTACATGAAACTGTCAAAGATCTTCGGGACGACAAGATCGACATCCACCCGGACAAACCCCAGGAACCACGCCAAGATCGCCATCATGGAACACGAAGATCCCCGACGCCCCGACCCGAAGGCTGAAACCGTCAAGCTAAACCCCCGGAGCCGAACCTATCCAAGCCACCCAAGATCATAGATAACCCGATGTGCGACCCCTATCCAAGACCCCTATTTTGATAAATATAATATAACTTGTTCATATTAAATCATTCATGCTCGCATACATATTTATTTGTTTGGGATACATTGTCGATTCACCTTGTAATTAAATATAGAGACTATATGCGAGATAATCTTGTCTTATCTCGACTCCATTTAATATTATATAGTGAACCGATGCCATGTTATGTCTTATTAACCAACATTTAAATTGCAGGGTAGATAAACAACTCGAACCATAATATTTAAATGCCGGGATCCTGATTTCGCTTAATATTGCTAAGTTAGGCCACATATTGCCATGCCATGCATCATATCATAAACATGCCCGAGCTTTTGCCGTAGTATTAAATATTGCATCTGGTGTTTTCCTAGCGTTTTGCTTCTTCACGGATTAGGGTGATGAGTCGATGCGAGATACGAAAAGCCTCCGGTTTTCCGACTTTGTCTCACAAGAGAGCATTCTCCCCCTTCTACCTATTTTGCATTTATAGTCTTTACTTCCTCCAATTGATCTATTGTTATCCTTATTGTCGATGCTATAGTACCGTCCCTTTATTTACCTTCTCCACTATATTTCTTTGGTTATTCTATTGCCTTGTTTGATTAGCTAGCTTTGTCCTTGCGAGTCGCAGGCATGCTTAGTACCGCTCTCATACAGGTGGAACATGATACTCGGATATGGTTGGTGAAAAGATAATTAATCTGATGTTGTTGGTTATGATTTCACCTAATGATAAGGCCCCGACAGGGACCACTTTTGGGAACTGCTTGAGCCGACCTAGGACCCGTTCGTTCTACGATACCAGTTCTGAGTTGATCGCGCTAACCAAACGTGGGGGCCTCTGGGATCCCCCCTCAACTACCGGCACTATTCGTATATCCAGAGGGTTACAAAATTGGTTTTCCATTTGGTGCATACGCATAATATGTCCTCGGACATGGGTGAGTTTATATGTCTTCGGACTTGATGTTTTGGTGGACTGCCATGGCTTACATACGTAAATCGCGGTATACTGTGGCGGCACCCACGGTGTGTACAAGTTACCCCGCAGAGCCCGATCCACCAGTAGGCGCAAACGATGTGACTTCCTTGAGAATCGTCGTACCTCTTGGTCGGTTCCCCACAGTAGGTGATGCCTTTGGATATGCGCGTAGTTAAGGGACAGTTCTTGTTGTGAGATTCGGATGGCACGCGTGACATGTTGCCTGAAGGGTTGAGCATACCTTTGGGTATGTAGTAGTGCACCCCTGCAGGGTAAATATTTTCGAGAAGTCGTGTGTCCATGGTTATGGGCGCCTCCGGAGTACAGTGTCATGATCATAGACAACACCACTAATATTTTTCCATATTTTTCCATATTTTCTGGTATTTTTTCGATCATCGCGAAATTGCATCAAAACGCCTTATTTTCCATCAGAATCCAGATTCCGGCAGTCCATCCTTCAAGAATCATCCAACATACATAACCAATGGAAAAGACATAATCAATACCTCATAATAAGACAAATATCAATGAATAGAGGTAGATTATGATATAGAAAGGTGATGCAAATTGGGCGTATGACCCAGCATACCACTGCATGATGTAGTACACTATAGCCGTTAGTTATCTCAGAGTGGTAATACTTCTATTTGAGTAATGGTTTCTTAATACTATAATGGAAAAGAATTATTTATCTCCTTATAATGTGTGGTTATGGTTTGTGATTAAGTAAATAATATCACTTACTACTTATAGATGAATGGAAATTCTTCATAAATTGTAATTAAGATGTTTTTGAATTATATAAACTTCCTATAATCAATATTTAAGTCAAATACTATTATTAGGATTTAGATGTATAATTTTAAGCAATTTTTATTTACCCTTATAGCAGTTATTAATTAAGGAAATAGGTTTAAACTTAAATTATTAGAGTATTAGACTTTTATTTAATTCCAAAAGTGGAATGTTATATTTTTAACATGTAGATATTATTTGTGTGATTATTTTGGTATATTATATGTATTTTTATGAATTTTAAATAATGAGATATTATTTTTACAAGTTTTATTACTTTATAATAAATAATAAATACTTAATTAGGTAATATAATAATATATGATTATAGTTTTAATTTATAGTTATTATTTTTCTAAGAATTTTGGTATATTATTTATATTTTTAACATTTACCAATATTAAATTATGAATTATCAAAGTTTTATTACTTATAAAACCTTTATTAAATAATATTTATTTAAATAGTTAACATAATATTGTTGGATAATATAGTGAAATTACAGATTTTATTTTTCTAAACCTTTTCATATATTAAACATATTTTTCTGAATTATAAAACAAAAGTTATTAAATTTACAATGTTTAATCATTTTATTTAATTTCTGGAAAATATTTATATTAGAATTTATACTATTTTATCAATTTCCAAAACAGGAAATAACTTTTCATACCGAAACTAGATCTATCCTAGGTCACTGACCCGTGGGGTCAGGTCCACGTCATCCGCCACCTAGGCATGGACTAGTCAAATGTAACATCCCAAATTTCATCAAATGCAGAAAACCATGTATTGCATTCATATCATGATAGCATATTTGTCTTGCACAAAATTTTCAAATCAAAACCCTAAATAAAACCATATTTAACCCCTCTTTATTTATATTATGGGGCATGGTTTTATTTTTATTTTCAAAAGACCAAAGTGTTTTTGAGTGAATAGGTGTGTTTGACACACTTTTGGATGCTAGGATCACAGTACAAAAATTTGGAAGTGATTTGAATTCAAACATATTTGAAATTGAGTTTCAAACCATTCCTAAAAATCAAATTAGAAAAAGAAAAGGAGAAGAGAAAAAATAAAGCCAGCGCTACCCTTTCGTCCCAACACCACATCTGGCCCAGTAGCCCACCCGGGGTTCTCTCCCTCTGCCCCTTCTCTCACCCGCGCAAACCTAATCCCGCACTCACTGACCAGTGGCCCCAATGCCACGTAGTCATCTTCCCCAAACCCGGTGCGCAGACCACGTCATCCCAGCCGTTTCCTCCCCATTCACTGTCGCGATCAATCCGGTTAAATCCCAATGAATCACCGCGCAATTGACGCCCATGCTCTGGCTACTTAAACACCACGCTCCACGGCCATTTCCCCTCAAACTCCCACGCCCAAGCGCTCTAGGCTATCCGTATTCAAGCTTGCACCGTGGCTGCTCGACGAACGACGGCGAGTGATTCCGGTGATTTCCGTCCACCCCGTGCCTTTTGGTTCGTCCTGACGTGCTCTCCACTCTCTTGCTCTCCTTATCATGCTCTCTGTTTGCCTTCTTGTGACCCAGAGCGTTGGCCCCATCAGCCCCTCCAAGCACCCGACGCCGTCCACAACTCAGGTGAGTGATTCCGTTCAGGTCATCACGCCCCTTTCCTTCTAGATAAAACTAACTTGTGCGCCTTGTCCTTGTGCATGTTCTGATGCCCTTTGCTTATGCTACGGTGACCGAGGTCGTTGCCTCCGTCGCCATTGCAAAAGCCCAACGCCAGCAGCTACTCCGACGACCTTCCACGGCCGCAGCAGCTCGCCCCTGTCCAAGCCAACTCTGCCTTGGGCTCCCTTGCATCTGTGCGATGCTGGTAAGCCACCGCACTACCCTTATCCCCCTCTGGATTCGCCAGAGCATCGCTGGCAGAAGCGCCACCACCGCCAGTAGCCCTCAGCACCACCTGAGTCTGGTCGTTTGATCTTGGGCCGTTAGATCTGGATCGAGCGTTTTAGATTAGAACGTGAGTGAAGCAGTATGTTTTGATCTAGCGCGTTGGATCTGACTTGATTCAACGACATGGAAACACGATCTGCACGAATCGGTACCAACCAATCAGATGCATCCACGTGTCTGTAGTTTAGATTTAAAATCTGTTTTTGAATCTATTAGGAATTTAAACTTGTAAAATTCATATCTTTTGATCTTTTTGTTCAAAAATGCAAATAATATATCCTTGGATTCAGAAAATTAAGCCCTACACTACTATGGCCTTGAATTAGAATTTTTCTTCTAAAAAAATAGGATTATTTGCAGAACCAATTATAGGCTTATTTTGACTATATAAAATGTTTTAAAAATTGTTTTAGAGTGAAACTTGTTTTATTTGAACCTTAGAAAGTTTACTTTGTGTTCAGTACCTTAGAAACCTGTTTTATTTGACTTATGTTTTTGAATAATAAAACAACTATGTGAATGAATCACCTGGGTGGAATGGTATGGTTGGTTTATGTTGAGTGGTTACACAAGGCCCATGTCTATGGTTTA